>OX458321.1:27916817-29198484 GCA_949768715.1 Dascillus cervinus | reverse complement strand
TCGAGCGTAATCTCCTTTGGTGTAACTGAAACCAACCAACTTCAATCGGATTGTCAACGAAAATTACCGAATGGTTCCTAGTCCAAGCATATTTTTCAAAAATTAGTTCGTCGTCTGACTGCATTTCGAATGGACCAATGCCAGTAAATATAAGAGCAACAGAAGATCCGCCGGGACCTCCTTCGAGATATAAGACCACTGGATCATTCTCTGGATCGGAGCTTGATGGAACGAACCAAAAAAATAAATTGGAATCGAATCGCTTATCTACCGTAAAGTGGCCAGAGAAGCTCTTGATTCCTTTCATGGATTGGTAGTGAACTTCGGCAGCGGTTTGGGCCTCTTTAATGTTGCCAGCTTCGATCAGTGGAGTGAGAATCAGTATAGAATTTGCTTGGTTGACTGCATTCTCGATAAGTTGAAAAAAGCAGCAGAAAACAATTTTACTGGATAACATCTTCATAGCACCGTTGACCGTTGAATGCTACTTATTCTCATCTCATCAGTTCATAAAATTTAAACTTCCTTAAATTTCATTTTCGAAAAGTTCTTGCGTTGCATTTGATAGATGGCATTGAAATGGAAAAAGAGGATCGGGTAACACTTCTAGACGCCATTCGATTTGTAGACCGAGCTTGGAAAAGTATTACGCAAACCAGAATAAAAAATTGTTTCAAACATGCTGGATTTATAGGAAAAGTTGGCCCAGCTGAAATTGGCAAAGTGAACTTTGTATCGCATTAAAGGCTCAAAAAGTCAACTTTCAGGAGTATGTGACGGTTGACAATTTTGTATGTACTAGTGAAATCCCAACCGAGGATGACATCGTTGAGAAAGCGTACTAAAAATACAATCAAACTCAAACTGAAATTGCTAAATCTGATGATAATGAACCGGCCCTTTTGCTAGAAAAGATTTCGCCTACGGAAGCTAGAAAGTGCCTGGCAAAATTGAACAGTTTTTTTGAAGACGAAACTACTCTAAATGATGCGGAACATTTTTTTAATTTTTTGGCAAATTTGGAAAATTTAATTGACAAAACAGACTATTACAGACTATTTCCGTTAATAAGTACGCCTAAATTTATATATGAAACAACTGTAACGTACACGCATTTTACTAATTTATGTCAACAAATAATATTTGCAATAAAAAATGTCTTTACATAATAATCCGCTTTTAACGAAATCCTCTTATAACGAGCTAATTTCAAACTCCCGTGCGTCCTCGCTATAAGCGGATTCCACTGTACTTTAGTGCGTTAATGAACATAAAGTAAAATGAAGTAATAATTCATTAAGACTTATCTTTATTGTTAATCTAACAAAACTTGGTGTGCCAATGTCCTTTTAAACTTCCACAACTTTTTAATGACGAACAAAACAAATAGGATTAGCATAGACTCATCAACTCCAAAGTTGCAGATCTCACCAATCGACAATAATACCACTATTCCACAAGGAAACTGGGAAAAATAAAACATCCTTCAAAATGATATTTATGCATTTTCTTAAATCTTAACGATTTATAAAAGTTTGAAATGGAGATGTAAAAAAATAATGACAAAATAAAACCAATAACTCAACAATATAACATCCAAAATGAATATCACATAATTATTTAGTTAATAATTAGGTAACTATATAAAGGTTTTTACAGTTCGTCTATGTTTTTCAAATAAGGCTTCATATAAAGTTGCATAAGCAACAGTGACAAAAACTTCTTTGAACTATGCAGGGAATTATTTGGATCTTGTATCTATAATAAACATTTCATAATAATGAAGTAAAAAAACAATTAATTTAACCTGTTTAAGAGCCAATTCGGCACAGTTCTTAATTTCTCCTTGTGATTGGCCGAAATCAAGTCCTAATAATACTTTAACACATTCTGTATTTCCACCAGGTTGGCCAACCACGGCAGACGCATAAGCACAACATCGAACGACTTGAGGATCACCCTTCATATCAGGAAGTTGGGCCAATATAAAACCAGCTAACGCACGACATAAAAATTTAAACCTGCAAAATTAAGATCTTAATAATGGAATGTAAAACAAAAGTCGCTTACTTTATTGAAACAGCATCTTGTTTAACAATACCTATAGCCCCTAAAATTCCTTTTCCCCAACTGGAGGCACCCTTTTCAACGGCAATTTGAAGTAGTATTTGGCTAAACCTGTGTAAAATAGCCCCTGTTCTTGGTTCGTCTATTTTTACATATTTCAAACAAAGAGATAAAAATTCAGACCAAATCAGTGGAAGTTTTGTTTCTATCCCAGGACTGCAACTACAATATTTAGGATTTATTAATCACTTTTTAATATTTACCTAATTTTAATATGATTTAACCAATCTAAAATAATGTTTAGTAAACGAAGAATTTCAGCACATTTTGAAGATCTCTGCAATAGTAACGCATAAAGTGTTAAAAGCTTTCCTCGTGCTATTAATGCATCTTCTAATTGAGTTTGCCTTGAAGAGGTTTTGATTAAATTTGCCACATCATTCCATGATGGTTTAAGATCTCTACTGTTCTCAAAATAACAATGAAGTGTTGTTTCGCACAATATAGCGACTGCTTCAACATCATTAACGGAAACTGCCAGTATTTTTAAAATTATTCTAATCATTAATGAATCTCCAGATTTGCTTGCTAGCAATCGATCCATACATTTAACACACGAACCACTAATTGCTTGAATATTTAAAATACCAAGAAATTCTTCCAAAATAATAACAAATTCATCTTCTGTCTTTATAACTTTTTCCATGTGGGTTAACTGCAGTGTTATTGCCGCATTCAGTTGATTTTCTCGTGTTGGAACTAATGATTTGTGGCGGCTTGACAACACTGAAAGTAATTTTACGTAACCCCGAATGTAAATACGTCTCTTTTGTAACAAGTCAGAAGTTGGATTTTCTAAAGGTTTATCATATGAAGCCACTGTTTGTAATAGACTGAAATAACAACATATTGTAAAAACAAAACTGAAAAAAATAATTCTTACCGTAAGACACGAAAATCCAAATCTAAAGCGTCATTGGCAAATACGACCAGTGGATCACAACTCATAACATACCAGTCAATAACTTGCTGATATACATTTGCATCAAGAATTATCCAGTTGAATGATTCAGCTTGTACCAATAGAGCTTTGATTTTTTCCTTGTGGTTGTTTCGGATATTTGGTTCATTGCTGATTTTAACTAGCAAATGAAGTAGACATTGGTGCACTCTGAATAAAATTTGTAGAGGTGTGCCGTCACCTAAGCAACTCAACCAATTTGTCCACGGTATTTCTATAAAAATTTGCCCCAAAAAAACGTGACATTCCGGAAGATACTGCTCAATTACCTTAATAAATTAAGAGTTAAATGGGAGTAAAAACTTGATACAAAAACTTACTTTTAACATCATTTCTAAATCAGCTATTGACGGCCAAAAATTGTTCCAGGGTAAAGCCAAAAGAGACACGTGAATCACATTTAAAATGTGATCTTTAACAGACGGGTGTGCAAAATTTGTTACATACCAGTGCCATACATAACTGAGAATTACGTTACAAGCTGGTAACATTTGAGTAATAAAGAGAATGCACTCAAAAAACATATGAACTGCCTTTTGGGCAAATGGACCGTCTGCAGAAATCCAAGGAAGGAGTGCCGCACGATCATCCGTAAGCTGCTGAATCCAAGCTGCCATGTGATCCTTAAAATTATGCATCCAATATGGTACAATCCACGGGCAAAACATATCCCGTATATGAGGCCAAATTATTTCACATAATTTATTTCCTAGTAAACCTTGATGTGTGTTTAGTGCACTGATAATAAGACCGTGTCCTGTTATGCCAAATAATACAAGAAAAATATCCAGATATTTTCGGTATTTAGGATATAAACCGTATAAACCATACTGTAAACGTTCATTGGAGAAATATCTTGCTAATAAAGATGCTGTTTCTAATAATTCCTGATAACGAAGCACTTGCTGCAGTTGGGCGCATTGTCTTAATTGTTCACGAATGGGCAAATTTAATTTAATTTTCACTGGTTTTGCTAACGAGTCCAATATATCTAACCATACAGTAACAGCTATATGGCCTGTGTCATTTCCACCATTACTGACTTTTAATAGAGCCATTAAAACCTCGCCGTAATGTTCAGGAAATTGGAATTCAAAAACACACAAAAGATGTTTACGGAACACTTCATGTAACATTAGTGCTTCGCTTGGAGGCTCAAACCCTAAAGTTACAAGAGCTTTTACGACACTTTCAATAAACTTTGATCTTTGACTTAATTTTGGCTGTTTAATTGTTAACCAATTAGCAATATCAAACTAAAAAATTAATACTTAATACTTAATTTTCCTGAATAAAATATGTCACCTTTGATAAAAGTGCAAAAGCTACATCAGGGCGTTGGCTTATATCATTGATGATGGTGGAATACATCAATAGAAAATTAGCTGTTCCAATATTTGCAGGTGTAAAATGTGGAGCTAGTAAACCCCCAAGTGCAGGCTCCTTCAGAATTCTATCCAAAAGTCTGGGCATTTCAAATTCAAAACCAGATATGTGCGCTTGTCCCAATTTTTCAATGCAAATTGTGAACAACTGTTTTGTAGGTGGAAATGAATCTGTTTCATCATTAATCATTGAAAGAAGGTGGTAAAATAATTCAACTCCCATTTCTGCGACTTCGGGATTTGTTTGCACTTTAGCTCTTAAAACGCTACAAACGAATTATTAAAAATTACAGCAACAAAATTTACTAACTCACTTAATTACATGCTGTATAGTAACCGAAGCCACACACAAGGTTTGAGCAGGAACTTGAAGTGTTTTTGAGACCAACGATTCATAATCACTTCGATTTGTTTGAATTTGATGATCAACCCTTTCGTTAATTCTACCTTCTTGCATTTCAAGAGTAATTACGGCAGGTCCTGCGCAATTCACAGTTTGATTCGCACCTCTGCATGGGATTTGCTTTTTAATTTTATGCAATACTGATCTATACAATTGTGGAGCCAATTCTTTATAAGAACTGTCTAAAGCTTTGTACTCTGAAACTTTGAGAAGATGATCGCTGAATAAAATAAGCAAAAATTATTTCAGGCACGAATGAACTTGAATAACTCACTGAGCAAATTGCGCTAAAATTTTAAAACTTGGTTTCAACGCATTAAACATCACATCTTTGTCGTTAAAATTAAGCGGCGGAATAACAGGTGCAACATTTTTTAAAATAGGTGGTGCTTTTGGTTTATCGTAAGATGCCAAACGTTTTTTAATTCGTTCAATAGGATCATCACCTTCTAGTTGTTTTGAAACATTGGGGAGAGGCAAATTAACCGCATTTCTTTCCCTGTAGATTGAAATTTTCCAAGCTTTGATTGATTTTTGTTGGTTTATTTGAATATTTTCATAATCAATATAATCAGTCCAAGGTGTCTGGAGACATTTAACATGAATTGCAGTTCTTTACATTTACTTTAAGTTACTTACAGTGTTTTCTTGGAGAATTAAAGCAAGTAAAGCTGATTCGTATTGCGGTGGCAAACTTGCTAACATAAGGCCTGCTTCTTGCAAACGTGGTTCTTCCAACCACAAACTGTAAGCCCGAAATACTCTGCAATTTTTTAATTGAAATCAATTATTTCAACTTATTTTGATCGTGTACCTGTGACAGTTTTCATAGAATTGTTTCCTATTTATATTTAATTTTTCATCTTCAACATTTTTTTCGTAAAAATCTACAGTCTCCTGCAGGTGCTTTTTCAGTCTTTTCAAATATGTCAAATTAATTATGCCATCAAAAAATTTGTCACCAACACAGCCTTTATCACATCTTCTATAATTTAACAAAAAGATTATTAATTAAAACATTGTATTGCCGTAAAATCAACATGCAACTAAAAATATGATTGTTTGTTATAACTAAATCTTACCATATTTTAATTAAAAGGAAAAGAAGCAGATAATCAATCGCCATTTAGTGACGATCATGAAAAGGAAAGAATATTTATTGTAATAATTTTTAAATAATTTTTTTAAAGTTATTATAAAATATTAATTACTCACTCGGCTGTAGGCACACGTATTAAGTATAAACTGAAAAACTTTTGCCAAAGCAGTAGCAATAAAGGATGATCTATTGGAGTGTCTAAAGCTTGTTGTGCCCAACGATATATACACAAAGAACCAGATGTGAATGAAGAAACTCTAACAATTGAAGCAGCTTTCTACAGAAACAATTTGTTATTGCAAATTAATAAAACAAAAATTCATTACTTTAATACAAGCATCCACATTCACTTTTCCTTTTTGATTGCGCAGTTGTGTTAAAGTTTCTTTCCATAATCCAGTCTGTTTTTCTCTCTCTTCATATTCCAGCTCGATCAAAACATAAGCTAACCAAGTGTAGCTGGATAAAGAACTATTGGCAATCAGACTTCCCGGGGGAGCTTGGGTTTGAGATACCCATTTGAAAAGCGAGGATATTGAAGACCCTTGTTCTTGAGGGCTCAAGCACTAAATAGAGACAAATCAGAGCAATGTACACAATTAAAACTCCTCAAACCTGTAATAAATCTTTTAAAATTGCAGCTGCAGCTTCCATTGCATCTGAATAGAAAAATGCAATTTTAATAATAATATTTAAAAGATACATCACTCCAAAATCTTTATTCCAATTTGGAATAGAAACTAAAGAATTCATCCAAAGTCTCACAATGTAACGTGGAGAATTTAAAGAATACCAAACATAATTTGTTAGTTGGCTTTCAATCATATTACCAAATTGTTCTAAAATAGTGTGTTGTGCTACAACTAGACTCTTGGCCATATTTATGTAACCACGGTCAGCATTTAAAAGACCAGTTAAAACATTTTGAAAGATTTCACTGTTAATCAAGGACTCCTGACAGTTAATGAATAGAGGAACTATTAAATTTAGGGCAAATAAAACGGCATCATGTTTTTGGTGCAATTGAAGGACTTGAAGTAGTGGCAACCCTTTAGAACAAACAAGTGGTATCAAATGGCCCCATGAAGTCATCAGAACTGCAATGAAGCAAGGAAGAGGTTGTTGTTCCCTTACTCCTAAAAAATTCCAATCGCATTATTAAATTTTGGTTGAATAAAAAATTACCTTTGTTAATGGCATCAAACTGTTCGATATCTGGTATTTTTGTGAAATCATTAAACCCCTTATCATTAATGTGCAATCTCAATCGAAAAATTGTTTGCCAGGCCCACGGTAAATATCCAGGTTCTTGATCCGTCACTCTTGCTACCAATAAAGCAACTTTACAGTGCATAAGATACGGCAAAAATAAACTACCCGAAGCGGTCAAATCCCAATTTAAACGTGACAAAATCATTCGTGACAATCGGCTTTCATCCGTCGATATGGAATTATTCAATATCCAACGAGACATAATGTCTATATCTTCTTCAGTAGGTTTCCAAATTGATAATGGCAAATCTTCATACAAATACAAACATAACGATCCAATCTGTTGAATGTTTTCCTTAACACATGACAAAATATAAGAAAGAAGTTGGGGATATTTTGATGTTATATGTGCTAATAATATGCGGGCATTTTTTGAACATTTTTCTTGCGTCGCTTCACTAACAAAACCAACCTAAAAATATTTTATAACAAATTGTACAAGGATCAAAATTAATTTCACCTGTAGTAAATCCATTGTGGCGACTCTAATGAATTCCATGTCTTCTTCGTTTCTTGCTAAAGCCATATTAGCAAATGTGTTCAGTAAATAGTACATTTCTGCATCGTCCATAATTCCTAATTTATCTTCAAATTGAGACCTTAATTGAAGATCCCACAACTTTTCCTCATAATTTGTTGTCTCTGCAGGATTTAAGATTAACTCCACTGAGGTATCGTTATTATGCAATAAATAAAATATTCTCCAAAGCGTTTTTATGGAGACCATATTGTAGGGAACAACTGCTAAAAATTGCCAGGCGCCCATTCGTTGAGAAGTATATAAATAATGGGTGGCACGCAAAAAGAAAGCATCGTATTCAACTTGAAGGCGCTCCAACATGGCAGTGTCATCAAGTTTTTGGTTCTGCTGAAAAGATTCCCACTGATCGGTTGCGTACTGTACAATATGTCTAATAAACCGACAGAGGCGTTTCGAAAATTGATTGTAACGTGGCTGATCATAAGTCTGCAATCCTTTACGAAGAATCCTTAATAAAATAGTTGATAATGCAAAAAATCTCAAAACGTGATGTTCTGATATTTTACTGGAATCATAAAAATCCTGCAACATTAAAATATTAAAATTGAAATACCAACGTGAATTAAATACCTGTTCATTTTTATGTTCTATTAATAAAATAGCCCTGAACACGTCGTCAAAAGGAAGCTGATTAAGTAGTAGTACTAAATCATTTTCTTTTAAGCCGGTTCCTGATGACTCTTCGTCTTCTTCTCCATCCGAATCCACTATTACCCATAAGGCCTCCCCGGGAGTTTCACGTAATTGTGCAAACTAAAATCAACACAATTATTTAAGAAATAAATTAAGAAAACAATACCTGTTCCAAAAATTGCTCTCTCTTTTCTACAGGTGTAAGTATAAGAGACAAAGTTGCAATGACATGATTAATTTGATGATTAGCAAATGGCGACTCTTCTGTGTTGCAATTTAATGGAGTCTGAATAAAAGAACTTCCCCACGACCCCACACCAGGTGGACACCTGAAGAAGCCAAATTGACATAACCAAAAAAAAATATTAAAAATTACCTCAAAACATGATTAAGAAGGAATAGGTGATCCTGCCAAGATGACAGCCTCAGCAATACGGCAACGAGTCTTTTTAACCAATCTCTCGTTTCTTTGATAAACTGCACATCTCGAATTAATCGCCTTTGAAATAAAAATAGTACCGAAATGCACAATCTCAATTCATTTAAAAAAGGTATTAAATGAGGTGGTACACTTTGCACTGCTAAACTTACAGGCGCTGTTTGACTTAATTGAGCAACTTTGGAGCAATTTAAAATTAATGTTTGCAAATATAATTCAATCTAAAAAAACAACATTACAAAAATCATCAAATTGCACAAGTCAAAAAAACATTACCTGCAAGTTTAAATCTTCTGCTGAATAGGCATATAATATGTGCGTTTTAGTAACTAATTTCCTTACTGAAGCTAAAATTCGTCCGATAGTTTGAAAAACAGTTCGATGAAATGTGGCTTTATTATAATTGTGAGTAGTCATCACCGTGGTCCCATCGTGACATTCTCCTCTACCACTAACTACTGCACTCTCTAAGGTCCACAATTGTAATTGTGATTCCTTATACTCTTTACGTAACTGTTCTACTTCTATTGAATTATTAGTAATTTTTAAACGAACTTGTAAGTAATTTTCAAGTAACTCATAAAGTGGATGTCCTTTTGAAGCTAATCCCTTTAACTCAGCTTCTACAAATTGTGATGAAAATTGTTCTATTACTTGTAACTCATTATTAGTGTAAAGAGCGGCAAGTTGTGATTCTGAATATGCTCGAATTGTCATCAATTCCTTCTTTTTTGATTTTGCAAGTAAATCCTCATTGATTTGTTGTAGTTTTAAAGAGTTTGCAATTTCCTGGTTAGACAGCAATAATTGATGTAATTTACTATCCTTGTTTGTCTCTTTTGGTAACAAGCTTTTTGTAATTAAATCTTCATTAATTTGTTCAAATTTTAACATATTGGCAAGATCTCTATTAGCCGATAATAATTTATCAGGTGTATCTTCAACTGGAGCAGATATGTAGCTAGTAATATTTGATTCATCCTGCTTCTCTTCAATTTTATGGACATTTTCGTCGGATGGTTCAATAATATGGTTTTTAATTTCATTATGTTCCGGAACTGTTTTGGAATAAAGTAAATTTGGCTTTGTTGAAGATTCATTTTGAGCCGGATTGCTACTTGTTGATGCAACTATCCAATTTTCCTTTTTTTTCTTTACCTAATTTTTAAAACGTAAATAACAAACGTCAACAACATAACCTTCTAAATTACCTGTTTAATTTTAGGTTTTTCTACAGCCTCCATTTTTATACAGATTTAATAAATCATAATTTGAGATTTGTATCAACAACGCTTGATGAATCACCGTTCAATATTCTGATAACTTACTTTGTTTAGTCTCGAAAAATAAATAAATATCACTACTGACAGCTGATATCAAATTTTTCGTATTATCATCATCTATGTAATGATGATAAAACAACGCAATACAGTTTACTGTAATAGTTAAACTGAAAAGTTTCGTCGGTGAAATTTAGTTGGAAAATTATCAGTCTTGGTAAAAATTGATAAAAATTCAATATTTATTTATTAGATTAACCATTTAAATAAAGTACTTTGATAAATACAAGTTTAATATAAAATGCAACACAATATACCAATTAATTATAATTTATTGCAATTCTTGACCCAATAAGGAAAGTTGTTTTAAAAATTGCTTTGCATTGTTGAGACTGGACGATCCGTATATAATCCTCTTAACACTGCCAGAAGCCGACTTTTGCTAAAATTCAACATATAAAATTTCCCCCCATTGGGAACGGCAATTAAACTTACTTTGGCATAATCAACTAAATTTTGATATTCAATATAGTTTCCACCACCGACCACAAAAACAATAGCTTCTTGAAATGGCGATCTATTCTTAGGAACATCAATTGCTTTTAATTGTTTTGGATCTAGATAATAATAATCCTCCATTTCTTGACTATTTTTAAAATCCATTAACTGATCAACTATTCTCGTAACGGGCAGATTCTGCAAAAAAATCAATCAATAAATTAATGCAAAATTATTACGAAGCTTACATGTCTTTTGATAACTAAGTTCTTAACACCTTCCATCACGAAAGAAGATCCTTGAGACACCAGTTTCGAAAACATGCTCACTGTTTTCGTACCTGCACCTTCATACTGATTGGGGCCTGCTGCCATTTTAGAATAGCTCCTCCAACGTTTTATATAAACTAAAGTTGTCAAATCGCAACCTGCTTCTTTGAGTATATTTTCGTATTTACGGTAATCAGCTTCGGTTAGATTTGGCATGCATAAGAAATAAATAATAAATAATCTCATTTTATCGTCGGGAGTTCCAGTTTCAGGATCAGACAGTATTTCCGTTAAATTTTTGTCTACATTAACTTTGCTCATGATTTTCTCTTCAAATTCAAAAAATGTATCCAATTTTCTAGTCTTTATTGAATTTAAAATTGCTGTCGCTACAGTTGTGTGCATATCAATCAAACGTTTCTTTTCTAGCAATTGAGGAAGCGAATTGACTGCTAATGTAATTTTGGCTGTGGTATCGGTAACCATTGAAAATGCAATGTCATTTTCATTATCGATTCCCATTGTACTCTTTAATTTTTTAACTTCTTCTTCTGAAGATCTGTAATGTTCTAATTCCTCCTGAATTGCTTCGGCGACTGTTGGAAATGGTGATCCTTTGTGCGTCACCCAAAACTTATCATTACTATCTAATTCACAAGTTCGATTCTTGGCTCTTGCTCCTCCAGTGGCAGCCTTTTCTTCTACCACCACCCTATTTAAATTTAGATCCAGTATGTCATGAGCTAACGCTTGGTAGGTCCAAGTGTGGTGTAACGTTGTGGCAATGTCTATGTTTCTGTCCAAAATTATAAGCAATGGCCTCTGAAAATTAAAACTGCCCGATTGAGTATCGGTGAGGAATAAATTGTTTCTTGCATCATAGAGATTGTCTCGTAATTTTTTGTCTAATTTTTTTGCCACCATTTCTGCTGCATTGCCTTTTGGACTGCGAATAATTGGTACATTTCCTGTAAAAATTGTTATGAAATAAATTTTATTAAATTCTATAGCGTAACAACTCAAAAATATTAATTTTTGTGTTAAGCACATCATTTAAACGGAGTGTATTTTATTCAATTCAAAAAAATTTCAAAATTCGACCCACAAAACGAAATTTTGCGCAAAGTTCAATAGTGTAACAACTCTTTTTTTTCTTTCAAAAGTGTAAAGTGTTATTAAGTCAATCATAAATTAACAATTAAGTATGCCAAATATTATCCATAAATTTCTTAGCACGAAAAAGTTATAATAAAGTCAAGAAAACCATTCATTTTCTTTGAATTTTTGACTTGTTACACTATAGAACTGAGATATCGAAATGTTGCTTTCAATATTTACCTAAAGTCACGAATACTGAAAATAAACTGTCTACAATTGTATCCATAATATTTTCCATTTCCGTATCTAGAATAGCACCTTTGTTAATAGCTGAAAAACAAAATTATTATTTGACTCAAAATTATGTCCTTGCATATACCATAATATGATAACGAATCACTATTTTGGTGTTTTAAAATAAACATATCATCTTCCAACGAAATAAAATTAATATACTGATCATATACTTTGTGAATGTTAGCTACACAGTTTGCTTGTAAAGCGGAGGCAGCAAGATCTTCTAATTTTTGCCTAGATATTGGTGTAATAAAATTAAGGTGATAAATATCGTAAACCCCTTTTTGAAAATCTTGGCAGATTCTTCCTAAGTTTTCTTCCGTGGGCGCACAGAAATAAATAGCGGGTACTTCAGGTATTGCATCCCGATCAGAATGTAACTGTCTGCAGAAATACAATGAACACAAAAATAAAAATTAAGAAATGAAGCTTACACATGAAGTGTCACTCCTAATTCACGTAATTCTTTAATTGACAAAATTGGCGAAATAATATCTTGCCCTATTCTATCGTAAATTAATATTTTCCATATTGGTTCTGAAGCTCCAAGTTTCGTTTGGGGTTGATTTAAATTTAACATTTGTTTTACTGCATCTGATGACAAAAAATAGGTTACAATACTGCAAATTCAAATATTTAATACGACTTACTTATCTGTTTTCGTCGTAAACTTTGCATTTTCGAAATATGTTGAAGTAATTTTATTACAGTATTAAATGCTGGGAAAAATAACAAATACTCTCGCTACGTGTACATCACATTTGACAACTGAAACGTCATGTGGAAAAATATCCATAGCTTACAATTTTCCAACAGAAAAAATAAAACTTTTAAGAAAAAATGAGTGTATTTTAGAAAGTAATGATTGCGTATTGAATCGCTTAAATTGCAGTATCAATTCGAGAAATGTTATAATCCAAATTCTACACTTATTATTTTCATTTCGTTAAAATTGACTGTAATGCAACATTTAAGTGATTGGCTTCCTGCAAACAGCATACGTGTGCCTGAACTTTCTTTAAAAGAATTTGAATGTGTAAAAAATGTTTCTAGTGTGTTCTGCTAGATGAAATATCAGTTTTAATTAATACACGAATTTTTGTGATTTGCAAAAGATGTTCAAATAATAACACTTTTAAAATCATAACCTTTACTTTTGACATATGTGCACTTTGATCAAGGATAAATTAATTCAGTAGATAGTTATTTGAGATGCAATGCCAGCTAGAAGGCGCCGAACTGGCTCAGAAAACGAGCCTCTTGTGATAGTAACTGATCGCAACACTTGGACATACGAAGGACAAAATTCTCAAAACGCTACTTTCACAAATGTGTCACGAGACAATTACCTAGAACAAAGTGATATTGATAGTTATACCGAACCAGAACTAATGATGACTTCGAGAGATAGGACCGGTGAATTTACGAACACCATTCGTTCCTTACAGGGAAAAAACATTGCCCGGGCAGTGGCTGTTAGAGATCCTCGTAAAGCAAAAATCATTCAAAGTTATTCCGAGTTCATGCTTATTGCCAAAAATATCGGGAAAAATATTGCAAACACATACATGAAATTAGAGAAATTAACTTTATGTAAGTACATTATTGTCATTTGAATATTTTTACTAATTACTAAATTTCAGTGGCCAAACGTAAATCTTTATTCGATGATCGTTCAGCCGAAATACAAGAATTGACATACATTATTAAAGGGGACTTGAATAGTTTAAATCAGCACATAGCGCAGTTACAAGATATATCGAAAAGACAACAACAAAATGGAAAACATCTTCAGTCACACTCCTCCAGTGTGGTCTTAGCTTTACAGTCAAAGTTAGCTTCAATGTCGACAGATTTCAAACAAATACTTGAAGTGAGAACTGAAAATTTAAAACAACAAAAAACGAGGAGAGAGCAATTCTCTCATGGAGCTCTTAGTAGTAGTTTACCGCCCGCAGCTACATCAGGTTACCATCAAGGTAGCATTTTAATGCAAGATCACGATCAAGTTAGCATAGATTTGGAAAATGCAGCCCTAATTCCGCGACCTCAGACGCAAACATTGCTTTATGATGAATCTGATAATTATTTACAAGAGAGGGCTGAAACTATGCAAAATATTGAATCTACTATTGTCGAGTTAGGAGGTATATTTCAACAGTTGGCTCATATGGTCAAGGAACAAGAAGAAATGGTCGAACGCATTGATACTAATGTACAAGATGCTGAATTAAATATCGAAGCGGCTCATACGCAAATTATGAAATATTTTCAGTCTGTTACATCCAATCGTTGGTTAATGATAAAAATTTTTGCAGTTCTTATATTTTTCTTTATATTTTTTGTAGTCTTTTTAGCGTAACTAAGTTATTTATTGGGAGTTTTAATAAATTTAAATGTCTGAATCCGAATGCTGTTTATATTGTTATGCTGTTTTGTATTAAATTAATCCTTCAAGCTTTTAAAATTTGTTAAAAGTTTGTTTCTAAAAATATTGGATAGAATAAAATGTATTTTAGTCAAACGCTTTTATTAAAAAAACAACTATTCTAAACTTCCTCGTGACAACTGAACGTCAAATAAATGCAGATATCAAAAAAAAACTTCACAATAAATCATTATTAAAAATGACTAACATTTTAAACACGTGTTTCAAGAAAGTTTTACTAAGAAATTAATTACTTTTTACGTTCAGATTCCTTATCTGTACTTGAAGTTGAACTTTCGTTATTTTTTAAAGGGATTTTATGGTCGAATGTTTTACCTAACATTAAATATACTTCTTTCGTTCTGTGAATCGCAGTTCTATTGAGATAATCTATACCAACATCTTTTAATGCATCCTCAAAAGTCGTAATAACATCATCATATTTCTTATTGGCTGTCAAAATGTCTAAGAGACAACTGTAGGCATTTCCAATTGCACCTTCCGTTACTGTAGCAGTTTGCAAATGTTTTAGCAATTTTCTTACTAATTCATCATCTGATGTTTCTCTGGCATGTCTCGCAATCCTCTGGAACATTATTCGGGGTGTATCTTTCAAATATTCCGTCCAAATTTGATTTGCCTCTTCATCTTTTCCTTGTTTGAAATAATAAGCCCATAATATGTTGAGAGGAGCGATGACACCCAACTTTGCATACTTTATGGCAATATTTTTATCTACAAAATTAATATTAAATAAATCAAAAATTTAATATTTATTATACACTTACAGTTTTCCTCTAATTCAGAGTGTCCTTCTAAAATACCAAGTGCACCGCCTCTTGGAAACTTCTCTCCTAAAGCTTGTACATCTTCAGGCTTGGCGTTATCAATTTCTTGTTCAAGTTTGTCGAGATATTCTGCAGCTCTTCCGGCTACTAAATTTGCGTGACATACCTTATTATCAAAGGAAAGTAATTTTTTCATTTCTGAATCCATTTTTGAACCCAGCAATTCTACAGATTCAACATCACCAATATTTGCTAATTTATTCAACAAGAAACGGAAAACTCTTACAACTGGCTTTATGCCCTTTAATAATAATTCCATGGCCATTTCGGTGGCCTCGGCATGTCTATCACTTTGCACCAAATTTTCAATCAGCAATGAAACATCAATAGTCGTTAAATCACTTGCCGTTCTTTTCATTTCTAACGCTTTATCAATCTCTCCTGCTTTAATCGCTTGTCTAAAAAGTTGTGCATCGTTTCTTTGAATTTTATTATATGACTTCTTCTTAACCAATTTTGATTCCACAGTTTGATCAGATGGAATTATGGGGATTTGAAAGGGTGCTACCATTCCTTTTTCTTGCAAATATATTCCCAATTTGTTCAAAAATCGATCATTCGGAGGGATATCTTCTTCTTGCATTTGTGTCCACAGTCCAAGGGCTTTGTCCAAATCATCCTGTTTTATATAACTCAGAAGAAGTTGATAATAAATATCTGAACGATCAATGTGATTTAAATCTTTTGTGGCATCTTTCAGACCCTCGAGTGGCTTAACCATACCTTCAGTTTGATATCTTTGGCATATATCGTTGATGCGATTTGGCCTGTTTTGCAATCCTGGCGTTTCCAATATTTTTCTAGCTTGTCGTATGCGACCACATTCAACAAAAGCGAAAACAAGATCATACAAACTGTTAATTTCTCCGTGAACAGATGTACTTAAATCAGTCAGTTTTTGCAACTTTTCTGCATCTTCATTTTCAATTAATTTACAGGCTAATTCGTTTTTCCAAGGGGTTGCCTTAAATTGATTGCAGCACCATTCGAATTTCTCCAAGGCTTTATCAAGCTCGTTATTTACCAAATGAACTTTAATTAACGGTCCTAAAAGAACATTGTTAACTTCAATGTATTCACATTTAACAAGCGTGTCAAATAATTTCTGCAATTCTTCAGTTTTTCCTTCCTCTGCTACTGAATTCAACAATCTCCAACACTGAGCAACATAAGCAAAGGTTCTGTCTTCCAATTTGCGGTCACGATTTTGGCTTTCTAAAAATTTAATAGCCTCATCAAAACGATTATTTTTCAGCAACAAACCAGCGACTCGCACCACCTTAACATCATCTAACCCAAAACCTGGTTCAAGCTCTGCTAATTTATTGTAATAATTTAGCGATTCCTCCAATTTATCATAGTAAGAATAGATGTCAATTAATTGTGCATAAACTCCAACTGAATACACAAATTCACTATCAGCAAGTTCTTTTAACAAGCTTTCAAGTTTCTCCAATTCTTTTTCACGACAGTATAATGTTAATAACTGCCGTTTTAAGCCCTGTACGTCCTGTTTTTTTGCTTCCAAATTGCTAATTAATCTTTCGAGTTGAGGAATGTTCATTTGGTTTGATGGAGTGTAAGCTGGTGGTTTTTTAACAATTGGCACAGGTGTTAGTTCTCCTGATGTGAGTTTTCCTAGAAGACTCGACACTTGAGGAGTTAACTTTTCACCTAATTTCTCTTGCAATTTTTCTGCTGTCGGAGTACTAATACTCAAACCTTCTTCGACAAGTGCTGACAGAACCTCTTCAGCTATTTTAATGAATTCCTGCGGTTTCACTGTCAAGTCTAAAATTAATTTTCCTATCACTTCATTCTTATCGTCTGGTTCTTTATTTTCCTCAGCAATGACTGTGTCACGTCTATCCAAATTTTCATAAACATGCCTCAAAATTGTAATATACGATTTGAGATCTTTAGTTTTGTAAAATGCACCTGTGAGTGCTTTATTGATTAAAATTGGATTATAATAGGCATTCACTCGGGTGACAATTACAGAAGCTTCTTCAATGTTGCCTTGTTGTAATAGACAATGCATTAAACTACAAGCGGATGATCCAATTGAAATATTAGCTTGGCGTAATTTGGCTATAATTTCACTGCTCTTTCCTTTCATGTTTGGAATTACGTAATCTCGAATGGTTTCAGTGTTGGGGACAATGTTAAAGTTATTCATTTGTATCAGTACATTAACTATACCGTCACCTGTTGGATCATCTGCTTTCGATATAATAAGTGGCCAGAAGAAATGCGGTCGAATGTGGTGTCCTCTTACCTGAAGTTCCTTCAGTAAAGAATAAGCTAATTCTTCTTTGGTAAGCTGCAAACTTGTTTCTGTCGCTAATAATATTCCGCGGTCGTACAATTGCTCTTTTTCTAATTTCTCACACAGTTCAACGATTTTTTCAAGTGGTCTTTCTGCTTTCACCAATTGTTTGATAAAATGTACGCCACTTGGGGCTAAAGAACCGTCTGTTCTGGTGGCACGTGGCATCGACTTCAATATTAAAAATGCCGAGTCTTCTTGGCCTTTGTTGATTAAACGTAAAATTAAGTTTATGGCATCTTGATTATAACCAAAAGCTTTACGGAGTCTATTTAAAATCACAGGAACATGCTGACTGTTACCATTAATGGCAAATGCATAAACTATATCAAGCATATCTTTATCAAGAAGATATATTTCTTTTGAGTCGCATTCATCAAATAGTTTAGTAACTTTCTCAATGTCACCCTGTTTAGCATAACCACAGAGAAGTGTGGTGTATGTATCTGCGCTAGGTTCAAGGCCGGCCTGCACCATTACACTGAGAATCCCTTGGGCTGATTCCATATCTCTGCAAAAGTTAAGGACTACTTTACTAAAAAATTCAAGAACTATGAGCTCAAATATTGCAGATTCAGTATTTAACATATTCATGGTTCACAGTAATTCTATTTTTAAATTCCCCGACTTTTCCAGGTTTCCCCTGAACTTTTTGTAGTAATTTGTGCTCTTAACTAAACTGATCAAATTTTTTCTTCTCATCTTAAATGTTTTTCCAGGTACATAAACTAAATTCCCAGATTTTTTGATAAAATGCAAGAATTCCCTAACATTTCCAGGTTGCTGTGAACCCTGATCTTAAGAAATATTAATACAACAAATAATTTGGGCAAAAAAATATTTAAAAGCAAATTAGAATGATTTCTTTAAACATTTAAATGAATTGCATTTTTGGTTTATCACTTTCTTTTGATGTACATTTAACCACATCCGAATTCACTTACCCTGATTGTGAATGTCCCATTATCAAAGCATTAAACACATTTTCATTAACTGGCATCTGCTTCTCCCTCATAAATTCTAAAATTCTGGTAGCACCCTCAATGTCTCCAATTTGACAATAACGAGCAATTAAGCGCTGATAGGTAACTCGATTTGGTTCAATCCCTTTTGCTTCCAAATTCGACAAAAATTCAGTTGGTGAAAATAGATGTTCATTTTCTAAATAAACTCTCAACAGTGCATTGTAGTGAGATATGTCCATGGGGACATTTAATTTTAACAAAGTGTTCCATATTTCTTCCACAAGTTTTGTTCTTGTTTCGGGTAGTTCTTCGGGAACTAGGTTTCCACAGCATCTGATGACCAGCAAAGATTGTGAGCTTGTTGCCGCTCGTGCAGTTCGGATTTCTTCCAGAACATCTTCAATGTCACGCCTTGATATGCGGCCTGCTCTTCTTACATCTTGATCTAAGCGTTTCAAACTGCGGTCGAGATCGTGTTGGGTGGAAGCTTGCGTAGTTAGCGATCTGAAAAATTTGCGTACAACTCGTAAAAACTTGCATAATTACATCACCATTCGCCGGTTACATTTTGGCAGCGTAAAAATGTGACACTAACCTGGGTAATGTATTGCAGAGGCATTGCGACGTGTTTGCTAAATTACCATCGAATTCTCTCGGTGCGCCTACCACTATATTTTTTGCAAATCCTGCTACATATCGCACAAATTTTGAAGAGCGCAGTATAGAAGCCATGCTTTTAACAGGTGACCGCTCGGGACTTTCTTGTTTAATTTGTGGTACTTCACTTGTCAAAGTTTTTTATAATCTTTCAAAAAGTATTTCACTTTTTTTATTATGAAAAATGAGTAAAAGGCAATTGTATAAATGCCGTTTGTGTTTAGAAAATTCAGAATTTAAATTTTCAATTTTTGTAGGCAGTCTTTTAGAACAAATCGAAACTTTAACCTCAATTAAGGTTTGTTTTTATGAACTCTTCGATTGTTTCTTATTTAGCTTTTGTAGATCAATAAAAATGATACGTTACCATCCACATGTTGTGAATTATGCCTGTCAAACCTCCACACTTCTTACCAGTTTCAACAACGCATCATTAAGTCAGATAAAATTTTACATCAAATAATAGAAATTGAAGATGATGAAGGCATGCCAGAAGAACCATTTGATGAAGCCTGTCAAGAAACATTTCTTAATGATATAGAAGCAACTAATGAGTTATGTTGTAACTTAAAAGGTGATCAAAATAATGATACTGCTAAATCCACAAGAGAAAATGATACTTTTATTACAATTTACCAAAGTAAATTGCCTGATTTGAATCTGGAAACTAATAGTTCAAATAGTTTAGATAACGAAGATGTATTAATTGAATTTAGATCAAATGAAATTGATCAGGTTGCAATTAATTGTAATAGTACAGAATCATTAGCAGATAAACTTGAAAACAAGCAAAGTATTTACAAAAGAAAACGGAAACCGTTATCTTTAGAATGTGAAGATTGCAATGAAAAGTTTGAAAACAGACGATTATATAATTATCATATGTCAAAACATAATGTTAAGACGTGCAGCATATGCGGACTAACACTCAGAGCAGATAACTTCAGCAAGCATTTTCGAACACACAGTGACCCTCCAGAAATTTGTGAAATTTGTGGCAAAACTGCTAAAAATAAAGAAAGTTTAAGAGGACACATGTACTATCAGCACAGTACTCTTCAATCAGTTAAATGTGAAGAATGCAATATAGAATTTAGGTATAGGGAAAAGTACAAAAAGCATGTTCAAAGGTTTCATCTGAACGCAAAAGATCACCAATGTCATTTATGCGGTAATAAATTTCGCGACTCTTCCAGTTTAAAAAAGCACATCAGCATGAAGCATTTTGGAGAACGGCCGCACATTTGTCCCTATTGCAAAAAGGGTTTTTCAGCTCCTTACGCGTTAAAAACTCATATACGGCAACACACAAATGAAACTCCTTACAGATGTGAAATTTGTGCTGATGGCTTTCGACAGAAAGTTTCATTGATAACTCATTTAAAATCTAAACACGATATATGTTATCCAAAAAAGCAAAGGGAAAATCAAGTTGACTGTTAACATCTAATAGAAAAATAAATAAAATTGTTCATTCCTAATAAAAACACTTTATTCATTCAAACATTGTATTATGTTTCTAGCACGTTCCAATTTTACATTTTTATCATTTGCTTCATTTTCATCCTTTTCTTCGCCTTCAATAACTTTTATTGCTTCATCTATAATGGTTCGTTTGGCTTTTCCCTTTGAATTGCTGAAATATTCCACCAACGTCTCCCAGAATTGCTCTGGAATTTTCTCTGCATCATACAAATTTTGCTGCAACCAGATCTGGCGCAATTTTTCAAATTTCCACTGCTCCCTGCAGTGTTTCCATAAGGACAAATAATTCAAGCATTTTTGCTGCACGTCAAGCTCACTTTTTGATTTCTTTTCAGAAAGAACTTGTTCTAGTTTCATCTTCTTTTTCTTACGATTTGATTCTTCTTTATTTGTGACTGGTTTTGTTGGATCCAATTCATTTTGCGCTTCCTTACTTGTGGATATTTTATCGGCATTTCGCTTTCGTTTTTTTGATTGTGGTTTGTCTTCAACAGAAATATTTGATGCATTTTGTGGATTACTCTCATATTCGTGTTTCCTTTTTTGTTTTTCAGTTTTATTATTGCTCAAGTTATTTTCGAATTGTTTCTTGCGTTTTTTCTTTTCTTTTTTCTGTTTTTTGGCAATAGATACGTTTTCTAATTCCACTTTTGCCTCATGTTGCTGCAATAACTGTTTGGCTGCATCTTTCGGCACAGTTTCCTCTTGAAAGCTGATTTTATTCAACTTTTTGGATTTGTTACGTTTTTTCTTTTTAGTTTCTTCAGTAATTGACATTTTGTATTTTTATACGAAAAACTAATATAATTTTAAGGTTAAGTTAAAATCAGTGGATGTTAAAGAAATGCTACCAACTATTTTTTTTTAAATTTAAATGAATTGACAGTTTTATACAAGAACGACCGTTATAAAGTGAATGGGATAACATTTTCAGAAAAAAGCTTAAGTAGAAGTGTATTAATTGTGAGAAATTTTTATCTATTGAAGACAACTTTCAAAACGATGCAATCAACAAAAAGAACCGTTCCTAAAACTCCAAAGAAGCTGAAAACGTCAAGTTCTGATTCTGGTGAACCAGTGGCAGATCCTGTCAACGTATTTTGTCGAATTCGACCATTAATCGATGCAAATGATGGTACATGCTTAACTCTTTTATCTCCTACTGTACTTACATTAAATTCAGCAAGTGATTTGGGAGTTGCGAAAAGCACTGAATTCACCTTCAAGCACATTTTTACATCACATGCTAAACAGAAGGAGATTTATGATCATGTTGCTCTGCCACTACTTGAAGATTTAATGAAGGGAACTAATGGTCTACTATTTACTTACGGAGTCACAGGATCCGGAAAAACCTTCACATTAAATGGCGAACAAGATAATCCCGGAGTTATGCCTCGTTGCATCAATTCCATTTTTAATTCTATTGGAAACCTTCAGGCCAGAAAGTACATCATTAAAACAGACAAAATGAATGGGTTTGAAATACAATCTGAAAGTGATGCATTGGCAGATCGTAAGTTAGAAGCAAGAGCAAGCAATAAAAACTTGAAGAGTAAAAAATCTCCAACTGAATTAAAATCACTGTACACAAATGATGACAGCAAAGTAAATGGCGTCAACGAAAACAGTATCTATTCAGTGTTCATCAGCTACATAGAAATTTATAATAATGCCGTGTACGATTTGCTGGATGAATCGACAGGAAGGATTTTACAGGCGAAAATTGTGCGAGAAGACTCCAAGAAAAATATGTACGTATTTGGAGGAACTGAAGTCGAAGTTAAGTCATCTGTTGAAGCTTTTGAATTATTTTATTCAGGACAGAAACGAAAACGTATGGCACAAACAACTTTAAACACCGAATCAAGTCGTAGCCACTCAATTTTCACAATACGATTGGCTCAACTTGAGCAAGTTGTTCATGATCATCAGGGAAGACCAATCATTCCCGATACAAATTTGTTGCGAGTTGGGCAATTAAGTTTGGTTGATCTTGCCGGCTCTGAAAGGTGCAACAGAGCTCAAACAACGGGATTACGATTAAAGGAAGCTGGAAGTATTAACAACTCGCTAATGTCGTTGCGTACATGTTTGGAAATCTTGAGAGAGAATCAGTTAACGGAAAGTAATAAGATAGTGCCATATCGGGACAGCAAGTTAACTTTGTTGTTTAAAAATTTTTTTGAGGGAGATGGCAGAGTACAGATGATTGTATGTGTGAATCCTTCTCTGCAAGATTATGAAGAAAACCAGCATGTGCTTAAATTTGCTGAGAAGGCCCAAGAAGTTAAGGTCACAAGGGCCGAAGCAAGGTACACACCTTATCGACAAACGCCAAAAATTAAGAAAATCACGTCGAGTGCTCAAACTCCAAGTGTTCACAGTCATTCCCTTGGCCCCAAAATTCCTGTAATTCAACTGAATTTCGATAATTTGGAAAGCAGCATTCCTGCAATTGAAAATGTTCTGAAAGTAGTGGCAGCACGAATTAAAAAGGATGAAAATTACTACACTCAATTGAATCAACGAGCGGATCGTTTCCGCAAACGTCTGATAAATATTCAGAAAGAAAATGTTTTGAGTAAAATGGAAATACACAGTTTGAAGAGTTTGTTCGATCGTGAAAAATTATCAGCACGCGAACTGGAGCGTAAAAATGAAGACCTCGAGATGAATAACATTAATTTGGTCACGAAAAATGAAGAATTAAACGATGTAGTTAGGAAGCTCACAAATACTGTTGATGAAAAGGATTTAAAAATTAATCAGGATATACTGGAACGCGAGAAAAGTAAACAAAACCTGGCGTTGCGCACAAACAAATTGCAAAAGGAATGGGAAGAAAAAAGACGCCTTGATCTTGAAAGGCATGAAGCTGAAGTGTTGGCTAAGGAAAACAAATTACGGCAAGTCCGGCAAATATTGGATAACGAGACGGTGCTTATTACCAACAGAAGGGATGCTGAAACTGGAACAGATTTGAGTGAACAGGTTCAGACCACAGCAACAACTTGCACTTCTGCACAGCAAGAAAGGATGAACCGGAGGCATACTCCGTATCATACAGATTTGCGGCGCAGAAGATCCCGCTCAAGTGGAGAAGTCTGGCTGGAGCATAATGCAGTTAAGCCCGTTCCTTTAGGCACGGTGTTACAACCGACAATGAAGAAGAGAAAGTCTGTGAGTAAATTGGATAGAGCTGCTGATATTACCAATCCTAAACAAAATAAGTACTGTCTTATTGCGCAAGAACGAGACATTGATGGGGAAGTAGAGACAAAAGTGTACAAAGGGGATATTCTTCCAACTTGTGGAGGTGGTGCTCAAGTAATATTCAATGATGTTGAAAGATTACGCCAGGATTCGCCCACTAAATAAATAATATTTATATTTTTCTGAAAGTGTTTTATAAATGAACTTATTTCTTATTGATAGTTTTTTCTGTTACTTATTTTTGTGATATGCAGTATTGACTTTTATTTATTATAAAACAGTAAAATTAAGTTGTTCTTCTGCAAATATGTACTTACTATGTTTAATAGCTAGTTTTTAATAAAATTATACTTCTTAAACTAGATGGTTCTAAATGCAATTAAACATACCCAGTCACTGAAATAATAACCTTGATTAAATCTATCGCTGTTTCTAGGGGGTAGATGGCGCTCCTCACGGTACCGAAAATTTCCGTATCTCAAACTTCGGTTGATAATTTCCGTTTAGTGTGTGTGGCGCATGGTGAATCACCTAATAATAATAATCGCTTAATAAAAAATAAAGTGACGAGCACGCTTTATTTGTTTTTAATTTTTTTAGTGTGTTGTAGCGAATTTCGTTAGATTGATTAATTTTTTTACTCCTCATTTTTGCAATAAACTTTTAAACCACAGCATTTTCGGATAGAGCATGAAGAGACCTTTCAAATGAGGTATCGCAAGCCTCCACTTACTATTTAAAATTTTGGGGGTTGCAACTGTCACTTGAAGAGGGTTGAGGTTAGGGATGAAATTTTCACTTTACAGGATATTATGTGACAGTAAAAATGACGTGTTTCGGGATTTTTTCTCAATATGCTCAATAATTGAGATACTGTATATTGATAGCGCCCCGAATTTCGAACTTCGAAATCTGGCCACCTTAATTAAATACACTTCAATTTAAAAGTGGTCAACTTCACAACAGTGCCCCTTGCAGTTTAATACACACTATAAATTACAATAAGTTACATGACAGTAAAT
The DNA here is from genome assembly GCA_949768715.1 of Dascillus cervinus. Lineage (NCBI taxonomy): Eukaryota > Metazoa > Arthropoda > Insecta > Coleoptera > Dascillidae > Dascillus > Dascillus cervinus. The sequence continues at coordinate 29,173,232 of OX458321.1, read as the reverse complement.
TATTATTACTATTACCTACGTAATACCTAGGTAACAGCTGTTATTATAATCTACAAGGATATACAAATTGCTATAAATACACAATCACCCTCTTTGGCAATAGCTTCAATACATTCTGGCCAGCTATTAATTTATTTGAGTATAAATACACCTCTCTGAGTTCTTCGCATCCTGAAAACGCGTTGTCTTCGATATGTTCAATTTGATTTTCATAAAGACGTAGATACCATAAATTCTTCAGGTTATGAAACACTTTGGAAGTTATCTTTGTCAGTTTGTTTTTATGTAATTGCAAATTTCTAATGATGGTCAATTTCACGAATGCGTTATCATCGACATTAATAATGTTGTTTTCTGAAAGATATAAATCTGTTAACTTTGGTAAGTTACTGAAAACTTCTTTTTTGACGGTGGTCAATTTATTGGTGTACAAGTGCAACTCTCTGAGTTCTTCGCATCCTGAAAACGCGTTGTCTTCGATATGTTCAATTTGATTTTCATAAAGACGTAGATACCATAAATTCTTCAGGTTATGAAACACTTTGGAAGTTATCTTTGTCAGTTTGTTTTTATGTAATTGCAAATTTCTAATGATGGTCAAGTTTTCGAATGCGTTATCATCGACATTAATAATGTTATTTTCCTTTTTTCACAGTCGCCATTTTATTGGTGGACAAATACAACTCTCTGAGTTCTTCGCATCCTGAAAACGAGTTGTCTTCGATATGTTCAATTTGATTTTCATAAAGACGTAGATACCATAAATTCTTCAGGTTATGAAACATTTTGGAAGTTATCTTTGTCAGTTTGTTTTTATGTAATTACAGTTTTCCAAGATTCCTCGGAATCCAATCCTCAGAAATATTATTCTGGTCTATATTACAACCCATTTTAATCCTAGCATCTCTTCGGATGCTTTCCCATTCGTCACAAATGAATATAGTATGTTCTGGCGTGTCTACCTGCTGGCAAAACCAGCAAGTATCGACATCCGCCTTTTTTATCCAATTGAGATATTTTCCGAAAATTCCGTGTCCGGACATGGATTGTGTTAAAAAATAATCCATTTCTACCCACTTACAATTGAACCATTTTCTAATATCTTTAACGAAAATTTTTGCCCAACCTAAATAATCGTCCCATTGTTCTTGCCAAGCTATCATTAAGGATTCGTTTGCCAAAGACGTATGATCTTTGCCCCTTAAATAAATTTCCGATCTTACTTTCGCTTTCATCCACAAAGGAGGCATTCTGGCAAGCACCTGCACTGCCTTCGTGGATATTGTTCTATATGCGGATGTTATTCTAATGGCTAACCTCCTGTTGACCCTATCGAGCATGTTTTTATAACGCTCGAATCTTAGGGCCTTTATCTAGGCAGGGGCGCCGTACAAAATCACGGAAATTACCACCGAGGACAGTACTCTGCGTTTGCCAGCTTTCGGACCTCTGATGTTCGGCATTAGCCGTGAAAGCGTCGCGGCTAATTTCATTCCCTTTAAGCATACCTCTTTAACGTGCGTCATTAATTTTACATCTTTGTCTAACCAGACACCCATATATTTAATAGCATCCGAGCTATCTAACCTAAAGCCGTCGATATCGATCGATAAGCTTTTAATTTTCCTTCTCCCTGCCAAAAGTACCATTTCTGTTTTTTGCAGGGCGATCTTGATTCCCATGTCATCCAGCCTGCGTTTAACTCTACCGAAGGCGTATTGTGCTTCCTCTCGTAGCGCATCTTCAGATTTAGCCTCTACAACTATCGCTAAATCGTCTGCGTACGCCACGAGTGTCACATCGTTTCCCAAATCGAGCTCTAATATCTCGTTATAAAATATGTTCCAAAGGGTTGGACCAAGAACCGAACCCTGTGGAACACCGCTGGTTACATTAATCCGTTCTCCGTGAGAAGTAACGATGCAACGATCTGATAAGTACGATTGTATCATCCTTATTATGTGAACCGAGATATTAGCTCTCTCTAATGCCGAAATAATTCCTGTCCACGGTGCCGAGTTAAACGCATTCTGTATGTCAACAGTTATCATCGCACAGAAACCGCGATTACTATACGCCAATCGATTAATTCGATTTGGCACTTCGAGAATTTTACTGACTGCATCTATCGTAGATCGCCCTGTAATTTAAGTAACTTATCGAATGCCCATCTAGTGATGTATTGTATTTTATTGCCAGAGGCATTTAATATTCTTATGCAATTTTCTTGTAATAATCTGTCACTAAAGGTAGCTATTGTGCAGTTTGCAAAATATAGTTGAGCACTTTTACAGTAACTGTTGTGAATTGTATCGTATTGCATTATTACTTGTTCTGTACATGTTGTGTAATTGTTAAAACCACTATGAACGTTGTCACAGTAAATAACATTAGGTTGGGCGACTTTGATGATTAAAAGAGTTGTTATAAACATTATTATCTTCATTGTTATCTTGATCAACTTGAATTGCTAAAACAAGAACAATAATAATCATGAAAAAGTTTCAATTCTCATAAAACGAACATGCTACAAAATTAAGAAAGACTAAGTGACACTAAAATATAATTTACAATCGCTTTGATGTATTGCACGAGTTTTGCTATTTAAATCAATAAATATAAATCATTACTTACCTTAATGCATTGAATATGTTACAGTTGATTCGTTTCAGAATAACAACAATTTATAATTTGTTTTTAATAGTATGTTGAAAACTTTTTTCAAATGTATTAATAACTGCTCGATGATAATTCTGACTATAACAAACTGATAATTTTTTTATATTTTTATTATTGTTTGTTTTGTATCCTGCTGTATGATCTGGCATTGCTTGCAATAAATTTTCATCATAAATAAATAAGTTTGGATAAATTCTCTTGAATATAAATGAATAAAGTATATGCTAGTGTTTTTTAAGAAAATTGCTTACTCATATTGATTATAACAAAACTCGTATTACAATTCGATTTAATGTTAAATGATAACCTTCGGCCTATTTAAAACATCATTAAAATAGAAAGCAAAAATATAGCGGAAATTTGTTTCGTACTAACTGCTTAATAAATACTACATGTTAAACTTATAATCATGCTGAGTGTGAATAGTATGATAGAGCAAAATGATTACTGATGAAAAGTACTATACAGGGTGTCTCATCACTTGTGGCCAGCCCCAAAATTGAGCCTCAATTGAAAGTTATTTATTTGAAATTTGGTGACTCTGGTATAAGGCTAAAAATTTCCAGTTTTACATGTTAATTGACGGCGTTAGTTTTCGAGAAAAAAAAATAAAAACTGATTTTTTATAAAAATACTATTTCCCAAATTCGTCAAATTTCACTTTTCAGGATCACTATGATTAAAGCAAAGATATCCAAAGTAAAAAATAAAATTCAGAAGCTGTAATTAGTCTAAAATTCCTTCATATTGGAATCTCAAGAGTAAAAGTAATAATTTATGACTGTAAATAGTCGTTGTGTTCGAGTATTATCGCCATATCCTACCATCATCAACATTTCTATTCGTTGTTTCTCAGTTAAATACGCCATTCTTCAAACTTTGCAACTGTACTTGACAAGTTAATAATAAAAAAAATCAAAATAAACACACAATTGAATCTTTTCCTCGATTTCCAGCGCTTTCTTGATCATATTATTAGTAGTCTACTATAATAATTTTATCATAAATTTTTGAAACTTTAGGACTGATTATTTTGAAAATTTTCCTCTTCAAGGTCATACGAATTCGACATTTCTGTACTTAGAAAAATGTGCTGCATCAACGCCATCTTTATTTTACAAGCCGTGAACTAAGAAATTTGGCAGCAGTGTTGCTAGGCGGACATTTTGCGTTCTTCAGTTCAGCATTGCATCATTGAGTTGTTGTTGATATTGTTATAAAGTGCAGTTAACGTTAGATAGTTGTGGTATTTCCAAACCTGTGTGTATTTATCAGAATATTTAACTTAATAATTTGATATTCGACAATATAGAAAGTAAGTACATTTAACCTTTGGTTCATGCTTTTCACATGAAAACTTTTTAGATGACTAGAAAATGTTGTGTCCCAAGCTGCAAATCGAATTACGAAAGTGTATCCGTAAAGGGGCAAGCTGCAGTTACTACGTTTTCATTTCCAAAAGATGAAGAAACGAAAAAGAAATGGCTTCGAGCTATCCCGAGGAAAAATTGGCAGCCTACGAAGTATTCATCTGTTTGTATAAAACATTTTAACGAAAATGATGTTATATTAGATCAGATATACAAAAACGGGTCAACTGTTACTACGTTGCTATTAGCACACCCAAAATTAAAGGAAGACGCTGTACCCACAATTTTTCAAAATCTTCCAGTTTATCTGTCTTCAACTTCAACAGTAGTTAGACGAAAAGACCCTGAAGTAAGAAGGAAAGCGTTGCAATCAAAAGAAGCTGGAAAAATTGAAGAATTTGTAAAATCTGATATTATAAATGACTTTACAAATTTTCTTGACACTTTTCAAACAAAACTAAATGGTATAAACAGTGAAACAAAGTGGAACTTTAAAATTAAGAGCAACTTTGGTGTTTGGCTGTATTTATTAAATATTGAGTGTTCTAATAGTTCTTCTGAAAGTGAAACTGAGTTAAGTGCCGCCGAAATTTTATGTAGTGTTCTTGTGAAAAGTGATTTAACATTAAAACTCTTTATTGGAAAAGAAGAAATTTCTGCTCATGATTTGAACTGGATTCTCCCTTGTGATTTAAAATTATCTCGATGGTCGCAACTTGAAAATATATTAGTTAGGTATGCCAACGTAAGTCAACACAATTTAAGGACTCGATCTTTTGAATTTTTCTTGCAAAAGTCGTATGAAAATTTAGTTACGTGTAACGAAAAAGCTGAAGAAATGGAAGACTATCAACATAAAAAACAATTGGAACTTTTAATTGATCAGTTAAACATGATATTGTTAAAAAGACGAAAATATTCCCCAGCAACTATTTTGTTTGCATTTATGGCATATTCATATTCATCGTCTTGTTACATGCTCTTACAAGATCATTTGCTGCTGCCTAGTAAACGATATTTACAACAAATATCTTCTAGATTTAATGTAAAACCAGACAAAAATCTTTCAAATACAAGTCACTATTTGAAACAAATTTCCAAAAACTTGACTGTTCGAGAAAAATATACAATATTACAAATTGATGAAATTTATGTGAAATCTAAGTTAGATTTTAAAGCCAATGGAATTGTTGGCAGTTCAGAAAATAATGCTAAGGATCTGGCAAAAACTATTCAAACTTTTATGATCTCTTCTGCTTTTGGTAATTTTAGTGAAGTTATTCGACTAGTTCCTGTGAATAACACAACAGGAGATCAGTTAAAGATACTCGTTAATGAGGTAATTGAATTTGTTCAAAAATGTGGTTTTCCTATAGTTGCGATACTAACTGATAACAATAGAATAAATCAGAATATGTTCACTTTAATTTCTTCAAACGAATCTATGCCAAATCCATGCTTCCCTGATATTAATACTTACCTATCGTATGACACTGTTCACATTTTTAAAAATGTTACGAATAACTGGTTGAACAAAAAAGATACTTTTCACACTTTAATATATCCTGATTTTGAAAATTATACAATAAAACGGTATGCATGTTTCGAACATTTGCGACTATTTTTCAAGGACAAGCAAAATAAGTTAATTAAAAAAGCATATAAGTTGAGTTATAAAACTTTGTATCCCTCAAATTTAGAGAACAAAACGTTTTGTTAGTGGATAATGTTTTTCATGTCAACTATTGCTGCTTTTACAAACGGAAGAAAAATGTACAGATACTGCAAATTTTTTACAAATTTTCCGCATCTGGTGGGATATTGTAAATTCTAAAAACCCTATCGTAGGAAAAATAAAAAGAAATGAATGGGCAGGACCAGTTTGTAGTATTGAGGATGAAAAGTTATTGTTTTTGAAACGTTTTTTGTCTTGGATAGAAGCATGGCAGTCTTTCAAGGACAAAGCTGGCTTAAGCTCCGACACATTTGAAGCAATAAGAAGAGCATCTCAAGTGTTATGTAAAATTGCTAACGATGCTTTAACAAAATTTAATGTTTCGTATGTACTCTTGGGGAAATTTCAAACAGACAAGTTAGAGAAAAGGTTTGGAATGTACAGACGACTATCTGGATCAAACTATAATGTATCAGTTAGGCAAGTAATTGAATCAGAAAACAAATTACGAATAAGACATATTTTGAAAATGATCAATAAAAAAGAAGCATGCTTTAGCAACTTTGCTAATGAAAGTACTGAATCAAATTTATATAATGTTGACATTGATCAATTTCGCCCCATTATGACTTCAAATTATCTTGAATTATGTGAAATCGAGGAATCAAGCTGCATATATGTTTGTGGCTATGGAGCACGATCTGTTTGCAAAAAACTGGAATGTACTGCCTGTGTTTTTTTATTTGAGGAAGGACGCGGTAGTAATGTTTGCAACGAATATTTTGACTTTTTACAGCGAGGTGGCTTAAGTGTACCATGTTACCATGTTAAGTGTGTTTTCTCTCATATGTATGCTTTGTTAGAATATATTGTAGCTAATAGCGTGTGGGAAACAAAATTTTTGCAATCTTTTGCAATCAAAAGGTATTTTAATTCAACTGACACAGTTAAGCTTAAATTCCAATAACTTTTTTCAACAATTTGAATTACATTGTCTGTGTGGCAACGATGTTTCTAGATTGTTTAAAACATTGTATTCTGTTTTTGCAAATATCCTGTTGAATAACTACACAAAATATTCAAAAGAAACAAATGGCACTAAAAATTTAGAGAAAAAAAGGAAATTAGCTACGCTAACAAAAGAGAAGAATAAACGTTAAAAATATGTTATTTGTAAATAATGTTATTTAATGTTTAATAAATACCACAAAATAAAATTTCCTGCCCTTACTAACTTTTGTTTTATTTCTTAATACTATCAGAATAATGATGTAGTATGGATCATTTCATGTTAGTTATTTTTTAATAAGTTTCGATTGCAACCGACGTGCAATGATACCCGGCCTACTTCTGTGCATTAATGCGGTGTTGCCAAGCATGGCTTCACGGCTTGTAAATAAAGATGGCGTTGGCTGCATCCAAATCCGTGAACAAAAATATGGGGTGCGATTTAAAAAAATTATTGATGACGTCATAGTGCGAAAACAAAAGACGATTGCAAAATTACAAATATTAAAAAAAATGCAGTTTTAAAAACAAAAATCGACGTGTTGGAGTGTTTTTCCAAAATCCAAACCCATGAATTTTAAATGAATTTACTCCAACCCACGCGTCCTCACTGTATAATGAAAAAAAATCAAAAATTGTTCTGTTTTGCCAAAAATAAACAACTCCGTCAGAAAAGTTACTCTCCACCTTTTAGTTTGAAAATAATCCACTCGGCGCTACGATCTTAATTTCTGTTCTCTATATTTTGTTTTTGAAATTGTCAGTGCGTATCGAAAATGAGTTCAAACACTATTTACGAATCTGCTTATAAAGGAGATTATGATTACGTTAAAAGCGAAGTCGATGCAAGTCCAAAATTGCTCCTCCAACAGGATGATGTAAGTAAAAAAACAATTTGATCCAAAATCTAACCTATAAATTGCGAATCATGTTCAAAATATCGTACAGAACGGCCGTATCTTATTGCACTGGGCTGGTTTAGGTGGAAATTTAAAACTCGTCGAATACTTGCTTGAGTTAGGATCGCCGGTGAATGCTGTTGACGACACGGAAGCAACTCCTTTAATCTTGGCATCGTCCGCTGGAAGGCTGGAAGTTGTCAAGTACTTGATTGCAAAAGGTGCAAATGTCAATCATAAAAATAATCAAGGACACTCTGCTTTGCAATATGCTTCATCGAAAGGATTTCTCGAGGTATGTTGAATTTGACATTAAAATTTCAGTAGAAAGTTTAGTTCTCAGGTTTGCATTAAATTATTGGAAAGTAATGCCGACATTAATATAGCCGATATAAGAGGGGCTACGCCATTACATCGAGCAGCTTCTAAAGGAAATCTAGCAATAGTTAAATTGCTGCTTGAATATAAAACAAAGTTAAAAATTGATTTTCGAGATAATTATGGAAATTCTGCCTTACACCTGGCGTGCGAAGAAGATCGCCAAGACGAAGCTAAATTATTGGTTCATCACGGAGCTAGTGTAGAAATTACAAATAAAAAAAATCTGACACCTTTAGATTTGTGTTCAAGGAGCTTAGCAAGGCTTTTAAGCACGACACAAACGACAGGATAATTAATGACTCGTCAGTAATATTTTTATATTTTTTTTTTCAATTAATAAATTACATTGTCTTTTAAAATGTTCTTCATTCTATGTAATTCACAGTCACAATTTTTATTTATATTTATTTATAGGTATTTTAAATATAACTAAAAATTGTGGTTTAATTGTACAGGGTGAGTTAAGTTTTACCGCCCCAGCCATAATACCTATTAAATATTGAGGGGAAAGTATGCAATTTACATGTTACATCAGTTGAAGTTTACACTTTCGATTAGTGCTACAAGTTTTCCAAATCATTTTTATTTGAAGCCAAAAAAGTAAAACAAAGTTTTGGGTCAAATTTCCATGTTTGGTTTTTTATTTCAAAATTTGTCAAATTATTCGTAGCATTGTTAATTGCAATTTGATTCGTTAAAAAATTATTACGTTTTGAGTTAAATCAAATTTAACATAAAGCATGAAAAATACTTTTATTTATGACTTTCCAACAATGGATAATACGGTCGACTACGTAACAATACCTGATGATCGACCCATAAAACTGAAGGGAACGGCGTTTTAGTTGTTGCCAGACCCGTATTCTGAAATTTGTGAAAAAAATAAAATAAGTTTTTAATAGGTAAATATTAAGTTTATTTTATAAAAGTGCTCAAAGTGATGCCCCATTAACCATAAATTAAAAGCATTTCAAGTTTCTCCTCGACTGAGTATTGAAATGGCATGATTATACCTGAACTGTAATGACTAAACACAAATGCTCACTATTCCACAAAACAACAAAGTTTTAATTTTCACTTTTCAAGTGTTGGAAGATTTGTTGCGAATGTGAATGTTTCATAATTCACAAAGTGACCTAGGGTTGTGACCAGGGTTTTTAAACTTTGGGTGAATTAAGCCAATTATTTTATGGGAAGGTTCAATAACCGATAGGTATATTGACTTTGCAGACGGCAAAATTAAAACACAAAATTGTAGACAGATATGCTAACGAAAATTAGAAGTTGGTAAGCGATTTTCTTATCAAGTTTAAAATCTAATATTGCAAAAATTATTTTTTATTATGATTATAATTACCGTGTAGCTGTTAGTTATGATGTTGTGAACTTTTAAAGAAATAGCGAAGACCCTTATTCCGGTCCTGTAAAATGTAACGTTGCACTTTATAACTTAACTCTATAACTGTCATAAATTATCAGTCAAGTACCTAAAACCAATACCATTGTTAGGTGAATTGGTCAGCTTATGTCGTAAATCATTTAAAAAAATACCCTCTAATACGGAAATGGCTTTATTTAATGAACCCAAATTAGTAAAATTATTTCAATTACACTAAATTGTGTGAAAATATTTTACTGTTCGTACATAAAAAAAACTAATAAATTGAGCAATTAGTGATTGAAAGAAAGCCAAAATTTTACCTGATTAAAAAACAAAGATTTTTTCTTGGTTTCTATGTACCTTAATAATATAAAATTACTCATGCAATTTATGAGAATTGACAAATTATTTTAAAGGCCTATTTTGCCACGGGCGGTCAAACTTAACTCACCCTGTATATGTATTAACTTTTTTTTTTATTCAGTTTGGTGGAGATTTTTTTTCATACATGCAATATTCTTGTCCTTTCGAGTTCGTCTTATCGAGGGTTTACTGTATTTCAATTTAAATAAAAAATGTTTGCATTTATTAATGATAACAGTAGTATTTATTGCAAAAATATAAACATTTCAATTATTACTCTTAGCAACATAAATTACATCATTTGTTGTTATAATTCCAGGCTTTATCAATCCCAAATTAACTCCCATTACTGGTGAATTACCTTCAACAGCTCTTTCTTTAGGATCAGCACACAGACGATAACTGGAAATAAAATTGCATAAAACCGAAATTCTCTAAACCATATTTCAACATACGTTCTTAAGGTCGTCAAAGGTTCACCAGATGACTCCTTAACACCAGTTTCAGGATTTATTGTAGTGAGAATGCACCTCGTGCATGGCTTCATGCGACGAAAAACTGCATCTCCTATTTTAATCCAATCCCAATTATCTTCATCAAATGCAGCCGCTTTTTCTACAAGAATATTTGGACGAAAATTTTCAAACGTTACGTCAGAATTCGGTATTCTGCTAGTTAAATCGTCCACTGAAGATTGATTGACTAATAAGAAACTGGTCAAATCGGAATACAATCCCTGCAGTAATTTTATAAGTGTTAATATAAATTGAACTTGTTTCAAAACAGATATTTACCGCTGAATTATTATTCAAGTTTTTGTAAATTGGTATAAATTTTTTGTAACTGCCCATGATATTTCTAGGATGTTCGCCATCATTAAATCCTAAACGCAAACCATTGTCCTTTTCAAGAAGATATTTTGAAAGCCATCGAGCTGCCTCATTCCCGCAATCGGTCATAGTTACTTTTTCGTCGTGAAAAAACCTATAATTTTCACAAAATTATATCAAACAAATAGTTAAATTGAATTAAATTGAAATAAGATAAATAAGTATTAATTTTATTTATTTTCCCATACGTTATTTGATCTGCTTTTCTTTGTCCGAGTTTCGGTATTGGTATGATTAAAGTATTCATGCCTGGTGCATTTAAAACAAATTGATCTTCATCTTGCACAGCAAGTTCAATCAAAAGTAATTTTGGAAATTGCCGACCGGTTCGAAATTCATTGTTACTTTCATTATAAACTAGAAGTTGACTAAAAAAAAAAACATTTTACTGCAACCCATTTTTGCGTTTTGAACTGATTTCATACCGATCTCTCAGCTGATAGTCAGGCGAATCAGTTTTGAGTTGCTTAATCCCATTGCCAGTACATTCACCTCTGTTCAATTCAATTTTTCGACCACTTTTTAAAGGGTACAGAAATAACTGCTTCACCTTTCCGACAACCTTCCATGATTCTGGAATATTTGGTTGCTTCTTTTTCTGATACCACCAAGTTGCTGCTATTGCAAAAACTGCTAGTGCTGAAGTTACAGCGAGAGCTTGCGATGTACCCACATTACATTCAACCATTTCAACGCTACTAATAAGTATTAATTTATCACTTGATTAACTCGGTACTTTGTTCGACCTTCAAATAACTAAATGATATCGCACGAATGATGTATGTAGATGATAAAACTTTTCTGTTATCATTAATTAATTTATTGCGTAACTCTTTTTTGATTATTTTTGGACTGAAATAGATACTACTCGAAAAACAATTTAAAATTCTCGTTTTAATGCGTAAGCATTCTATTTTAAACATGCTTATATTATATAAGAGAAAATAGTCACAATGCAGACTCCCAAATATTTTAGAATTACGCGCCGTTTTCTACACATAAACAAACGGCCATTTTTGAGGGTTACAAGTTGCCACGTGACCACCATGTTCTTATTAATGCTATGATCTACTCATAGTTGTTGAATTATAAATAGAAATTTATAAATTTATAGTCACAGACTGTTTTGAACAAATTTTGCAACAAAAATTGAAACGAAAATGGAATAATACGCAAGTAATTAAATATAACTCTTAATATTTTACAGTGTAGCAAGTTCGGCCCTGGTTTTAGGCTACTTTTGAGGTACTTTAATTTCAATCCGGCAGCGATAAGTACCTTGCGAAAATGGCCGTCCTGATCTTATAATGTCAAACGATGCCGACTTCAGTCGACATTCTGAGTATTCCCTCTTTTGCGCTTATATTTTGTGTTACATAACGGTTATTAGCAGTATAATTTTTAACTACACGTAGAGCGGGAAATTTCAAACCAAACAAAACTCTGTTTTGTAGTACAGTGGTACCTCGGATAACAAACTTAATTCGTTCTTTGACTTCGTTCGTTAACCGAAATGTTCGTAAACCGAAACAATTTTTCGCATTGGATTTGTGTGACAAAAATATGAAATAAAATAGGTTCATAAAGATTTAAAGATTCTAAAAATTAGTATCTCACCGATTTGTGATTTTATGGAGGTTTAATGCATGCATTCGGTCAAAAATCCAAAAACTGCATCGTCACTAATAAAATATAGGCAACAATGTGCAATAAAACTAGGTTAGGTTTTTAAACAGCTACATGTCCCTACTTTGAGGACCTCGTGCAGGCGCAAGAAGCATGCTACGACATTGTTCTAATACGATTTTCGACTAAATAAAAATATATAATTGTTTATAAAAGTATATTTGAAATAAAACATACAACAGTTCCTTAAAACTTATAACAAAAAACAATACAATAAAACATAAGCAATTCAATAAATGGTTACAATTATATTATATAATGTGGGACTGAAGTTAGTCATCCCGAGGGTGAAAGTTTATTGCCTGAGCTTGTGAGGGCAATAATCACACGGGGGCTTAAATAACACTTCTGCGCCGTTGATTATACGCTATTTTATGCCCTCTAATATATCAGAATAAATTCATAATTTAATCGCGAGAGAATATAAAATCTATTACATCCCTCCAATCAGGGATTACAATTATTTAATTTCTACCCACTTCAGTTCTTAGGAAAGCGGGAATAAAATCTCAATTTAATCCCGGCAGGTCATAAAATCTATTATAAGTTAATATTTATTCAAAAGTATTAAATTAATGAAAAAATGTAATATAGTACACAAATCATAAAAAGCATTTATTATTTTTATTAAAAAATACAAATTGGCTTTCTTAAATTATAAATTTAAAATGCAGAACTAGAAGATTTATTTAAATAGACTATAATTAATTAATTAATATAATATAATTAAATGTAATTATTAAATATATTGTGAAAAAGCATAAATTATTAAAAACATTATTCTACGAGAACATTGATTATTATACTATACCAGTTCCATTTTCTCGTGAACCTACGCAGCCACAGTTATACCAACGAATATAGACCTCATATAGAAGCACGGTTACGGCTTATAAGAGAGGAACGAGAAAGCCTGGGTAACAAGCTAGTTCTGTTACCCGGTCACTTGGCACCGCCACATATCCCGGGGCGCTTCGAATGCGCCCGCCAAAAGTTCCTTTGCGATAAATTTTCTAGAAATTCTTTTCTTTGCGATTAGTATGTCGACTGCACGTGCACTTTGTTCCTACAGCGGCTGCAAAAATTCAAAGGCCAAAAATCCGGAATTAACATTTCATAGATTTCCCGGTGACGATATACGGTAAATTATTGTTGTTATTAAAGTGAATAAATGTGAAAAAAGATTAGTAATCGGAGATTATGCACGTCAAAAAGTTAATGTTTACCTTAGTTGAAGTTTCAAATCAAATGAATTAAAGGAGAAATGCTGAAATAAATATATGATTTTGTGTTTATCCTAGGTAAAAATTGAGTAAAATATTGTTTTACTTACAAATTTCTTTCCTTCTTCATAACAATATTTTTAAAAATTTTTCCACTTATTACAAATCACAAACATTTTAAAAACAACATTCTTTAAAAAATGTGTTTTTTAAAATGTAATATGTGTAATTGACGATGTTTTAAAGAATGTGTTTTTTAAAATGTTTGTGATTTGTAATAAGTGGAAAATTTTTAAAAAATATTGTTATGAAGAAGGAAAGAAATTTGTAAGTAAAACAATTTTTACATAACAAGGGAAACTTGATTTAAATAGAGTAAAATATTGTTAAGATATCTTAAACAAAAAAAAAACAAAAAAAAATACGCACGGATGATGGTTTCCTTTTGTATTTCGAGTTTCACAATACGTCATATTTTATATTTAGTTATTATTTACATTTACATTGCTAATTTTAAGTTTATAACTTTAATGTCGCAAGTGAATTGATAATCGGCTTGCTCGACCGCAAGCTTGGTTTAAGTTCAAAATTTGAATGGCGCCGATAGTGCGGTAGTGCTGCCGTGTTGCGGAGATGATCGAAATTACATTTTCAGTCCCTTCGCCGCAATACGAACCGGCCTTCTATATGAGGTCTATATTCGTTGGTTATACAGAAATACATCTGCCGTGCAGGTTCAGTAGAAAATGTACGCAGTCTTGCTATTGAAATTATTGTACAATTTTACTAATCCTGACAGATAAAGTTTCTCCTAGTCCGGATTAGCGAATTTTCCAGATTATAGAAGATATTAAAAAAAAAAATAAAAAAATAATGCAAATAAAATATGCTTTTAATACATTTTAACTACACGATATCTTTGTAAGTAAAACAAATACAGGCTGGTTCATCGTACACCATTTTTAAGATAAAACCTTTTACACTAGTCGAAAAATTTTGAAAGTTGAAAGTAATATTCCTCAGCCTCATCCTCATTGTGAAAATTGACTTTGATAGCGATTTATTAACAAACCATGACAGCTATAATAAATTTATGGCCAAAACTTTAAAGTTTCGACAAAAGTATTCAGGATGATTTAAAAGCGTTTGTAATAAAAACATTTTCTGAAGGACATTTGGCACAAAGTAATCCAGACCCGTATGGCAGGTATTCTGTTTGTGATTATGGCGAGTAACTAAAGCTTAAGCTATTATGTCGTTTAATATTTACGATCTTTCGATAGAACAGTTTAACAGTTTAATTTGAAATCGATGACTTTATCAATATATGTATACATAATGCGTATGAATGGGGTTGACAAGAAGGGAAAAGAAATATTTTCAACTTGACGCCAAATAGTTATTTTTGTATTAAGTGCGCAAAATGAGTGTTTTTCTAATGGCGCGTGAGAAGTCAATTTGGGCCGAGACCGTCAGGTCGAGGCCGAAAATGACAGTCGAACGCGCCATAAAACACGAAGTTTGCCACGAAATACAAACAAAGTTTTTTCTACGTAAAAAAAAAAATTATTTTGAAATTTTGTCCGTACGAAACAATTTTTTCGTTAAAAAGATGGATTTTGATTGGACGAAATTTCCACTTTGCGCACACGTGCGCAAAGTGAAATATTTTTTAACGGTTAAAAAATAGTGCACTTTGAGCATCGATAGCGATGCGTAAATGTCGTCTTTTTTTGACGTTTGTAGAAAATAGTTATTTTTGTATTAAGTGAGCAAAATGAGTGTTTTTTTAATGGCGCGTGAGAAGTCAATTTGGGCCGAGACCGTCAGGTCGAGGCCGAAAATGACAGTCGAACGCGCCATAAAACACGAAGTTTGCCACGAAATACAAAATAGTTATTTAGTAGTTATTATTTAATAGTTATTTTTGTATTAAGTGCGCAAAATGAGTGTTTTTTTAATGGCGCGTGAGAAGTCAATTTGGGCCGAGACCGTCAGGTCGAGGCCGAAAATGACAGTCGAACGCGCCATAAAACACGAAGTTTGCCACGAAATACAAACAAAGTTTTTTCTACGTCAAAAAAATTTTATTTTGAAATTTTGTTCGTACGAAACAATTTTTTCGTTAAAGAGATGGATTTTGATTGGACGAAATTTGCATGAATGAAATAGTCGCGTTAAAAAAAAATATTTTTTCACCGTTACAAAATAGTGCACTTTGCGCATCGATAGCGATGCGTAAATGTCGTCTTTTTTGACGTTTGTAGAAAAATAGTTATTTTTGTATTAAGTGAGCAAAATGAGTGTTTTTTTAATGGCGCGTGAGAAGTCAATTTGGGCCGAGACCGTCAGGTCGAGGCCGAAAATGACAGTCGAACGCGCCATAAAACACGAAGTTTGCCACGAAATACAAACAAAGTTTTTTCTACGTCAAAAAAAATTTTATTTTGAAATTTTGTCCGTACGAAACAATTTTTTCGTTAAAAAGATGGATTTTGATTGGACGAAATTTCCACTTTGCGCACACGTGCGCAAAGTGAAATATTTTTTAACGGTTAAAAATTAGTGCACTTTGAGCATCGATAGCGATGCGTAAATGTCGTCTTTTTTTGACGTTTGTAGAAAAAGTTATTTTTTATAAAAAGTTTTGCTTGTCTGGAGTAGTTATAAAGAATAGTCAAAGTTTTGTGAAAATGTACAGGCTGTTGTAAAAATTACAAAACATGAAACTGACACTAAGCAAAGTAGCCTTATTTTTAATTTTTGTAAAAAATGTTATTCCAGAAAGTTGTTTCAAAACGTACCGGGTTTTTTCTTTAACGTTGAACATATGATGCAAATATCCCTTTGTTCAATTATTAAAAAAAAAGTTGACACTCAGTTAATGTATGCAATTCGGAGATGCAATCAGGCATACTCTCATGTCGACTTATTTTAGGTTACGGATTATACAATTGTAATAGTCAGACGTTATAACAGTCTCGCTGACTTGTCTGAAGTTATTGCTATTCTTATACCAATTCACAATATTAGTCTTTTCTTCTTTCGAATACATGTTAAATTCCAAAAATTTTAAACTTGAACTTCAACCATTTTATTTCAAAATTGACATAAATGCCAAATCATTTGTATTATCAAGGATTGCTGGGATCTCCACTGCTGATTGAAACTATTTATTTTCAAATTGAACATAGGAATATTTAGATTGTATGTTCAATTTAAAAAGAAAGACACGGTATATACATATATTCAGTCCAGGCTCTGACTTGTCAAAGAAGCTAAATACTGCTTTGTATTAACATTACCCTCCATTTCAGCTATTACAATTGGCGTTAATCCACTATTCGTTGTTTCATTGTAATCAAATCCAAGAGAAATTAAATAATCAATTGTCTCTGTATTTGACGAAGCAGCCGCGCAATGAAGGGCGCTAAACCCATCAAAACTCTTTGCTTTGATATCCGCATTTATAGCCAATAAATATTTCATTGTAGCTATGTTACCTTTCCCAGCGGCTAATAAAAATGGAGTGTGTCCTTCATTCGTTCTTAAATTACAATCAAAACCGATATTGATTAAATATTCAGTTGTCTCTTTATTTGAGAAATTAGCTGCTAAATGAAGTGCGGAAATAACTATATCGGTTGTCATATTCTTATCTGCATTTGTTGTCAATAAATATTTCATTGCATCTATCTTACCATGCCAAGCCGATAATAAAAATGGAGTCAATTCAATATTCGATTTAGCATTGCAATCACAACCGATAGAAACTAAATATTCAGCCGTCGAAGTCTTCAAAAAGACCAACTCCGTAATTAAGTGCGGTGCATCCATTTTCCTCCCATACATTGGCGTCTGCATGTTCCGAAATTAAGTATTCCAGTGTATCTACTTTACCTTCTCTGGCGGCTAGTAAAAATGGAGTGAATCCATCATTTGATTTAGCATTACAATCACAACCGATAGAAATTAAATATTTGGTCGTCTCGATGTTTGCATAACCAGCTGCTAAATGAAGTGCGGTGTATCCATTTTTGTCCCTCACATTGACGTCTGCATTTTGCGAAATTAAGTATTCCAGTGTATCTACTTTACCTGTTGTGGCGGCTAGTAAAAATGGAGTGTATCCTTCATTCGATTTTGAAGTCAATTCAAAACCAATAGAAATTAAATATTTGGTCGCCTCGATGTTTGCAAAACCAGCTGCTAAATGAAGTGCGGTGTGACCAATGTTGTCCCTTACATTGACGTCTGCATTTTGCGAAATTAAGTATTTCAGTGTATCTACTTTACCTTCTCTGGCGGCTAGTAAAAATGGAGTGAATCCTTCATTCGATTTTGCATTCAAATCAACACCGATAGAAATTAAATATTTAGTCGTCTCGATGTCTGCAAAAGGAGCTGCGAAATGAAGTGCGTTGTGTTCATTAATATCCCTTACATTGACGTCTGCATGTTCCGAAATTAAGTATTTTAGTGTATCTACTTTACCTGCTGCGGCGGCTAGTAAAAATGGAGTGAATGCTTCATTTGATTTTGCAGTCAATTCAAAACCAATAGAAATTAAATATTTAGTCGTCTCGATGTTTGCAGAAGCAGCTGCTAAATGAAGTGCGGTGTAACCAATGTTGTCCCTTATATTGACGTCTGCATTTTGCGAAATTAAGTATTCCAGTGTATCTACTTTACCTTCTCTGGCGGCTAGTAAAAATGGAGTGAATCCTTCATTCGATTTTGCATTCAAATCAACACCGATAGAAATTAAATATTTATTCGTCTCGATGTTTGCAAAAGTAGCTGCTAAATGAAGTGCGTTGCGTTCATTAATATCCCTTACATTGACGTCTGCATGTAGCGATTTTAGGTATTTCAGTGTATCTACTTTACCATTTTTGGCGGCAAGTAAAAATGGAGTGAATCCATGATTCGATTTTGCATTCCAATCAACACCGATTGAAATTAAATATTTAGTCGTCTCGATGTCTGCAAAACCAGCTGCTAAATGAAGTGCGTTGCATTCATTAATATCCCTTACATTGACGTCTGCATGTTCCGAAATTAAGTATTTCAGTGTATCTACTTTACCTGTTGTGGCGGCTACTAAAAATGGAGTGAATCCTTGATTCGATTTTGCAGTCAATTCAAAACCGATTGAAATTAAATATTTAGTCGTCTCGATGTCTCCAAAACCAGCTGCTAAATGAAGTGCGGTGTTTTCATTTATGTCCCTTACATTGATGTCTGCATTTTGCAAAATTAAGTATTTCAGTATATCTACGTTAGCTTCTTTGGCGGCTACTAAAAATGGAGTGAATCCTTGATTCGATTTTGCAGTCAATTCAAAACCGATAGAAATTAAATATTTAGTCGTCTCGATGTGTGCAAAAGCAACTGCTAAATGAAGTGCGGTGTAACCGTCTTTGTCCCTTACATTGACATCTGCATTTTCCGAAATTAAGTATTCCAGTGTATCTACTTTACCATTGCTGGTGGCTAGTAAAAATGGGGTGAATCCTTTATTTGATTTTGCATTCAAATCAACACCGATAGAAATTAAATATTTAGTCGTCTCGATGTTTGCAGAAACAGCTGCAAAATGAAGTGCGTTGTGTTCATTAATATCCCTTACATTGACGTCTGCATGTTCCGAAATTAAGTATTCCAGTGTATCTACTTTACCATTTCTGGCGGCTAGTAAAAATGGAGTGAATCCTTTATTTGATTTTGCAGTCAATTCAAAACCGATTGAAATTAAATATTTAGTCGTCTCGACGTTTGCAGAAGCAGCTGCTAAATGAAGTGCGGTGTATCCATTTTTCTCCCTTATATTGACGTCTGCATTTTGCGAAATTAAGTATTTCAGTGTATCTAATTTACCTAATTGGGCGGCTAGTAAAAATGGAGTGAATCCTTCATTCGATTTTGCAGCCAAATCAAAACCGATAGAAATTAAATATTTAGTCGTCTCGACGTTTGCAGAAGCAGCTGCTAAATGAAGTGCGTTGTTTCCCTTAATATCCCATACATTGACGTCCGTTATATTCTCTAAATATTTCATTGTATCTATGTTACCTTTCATAGCAGCTAATAAAAATGGAGTGGAGTCTTTTCCATCAGATCTTATATTGGGATCAAAACCGATAGAGATTAAATATTCAATTGCCTCTTTATTTGCGAACATAGCTGCTAAATGAAGTGCGTTAAAACCACCATCGGTTGCTGTATTAATATCTGCATTTTTTGTCAATAAATATTTCATTGTATCTATCTTACCCTTTTGAGCAGCTAATAAAAATGGAGAGTATCCTTTATCCATTTTAAGATTATAATCTGCTCCAGCCAATACCAAACATTCCACTATATCTTTTGTGCCAAGTTGAGCAGCTCTATGAAGAGCAGTACCACTGTCAACAACTAATTCATTAACATTTGCACCCTTACCAATTAAATCTTTGATAATTTCAAGTTCACCATATTCTCCAACTGCTAAATATAGAAGATTATATGGATTTCTTACAATCATATCTTGCCAATTCGAATGAACCAAAAACATCTTTTTCATTAAATGTACGTAGCCATACTTGGCACTATAATGTAGATAAGCATCTATATCTACCTCATTGGAAGAAAAGCCACGAAATTTAGTTACAATCTCGTTTAGAACATCTAATGAGTGGCTAGATATTGCATAATTACTTGGGTCAAATCCAAGCCCATCTTTTTCGAAAACAATATTACCATTGATTAACAACCTTGCAATAGAGACTGCAGAATTTCTGTGCTCTGATCCGTCATGTATGCTTCCTTCGTCTTCGTTGTCAGTAACTGGAATTGGATGTAAATTTCCCCAGCGAGCTATTATATGCAGCGCATTCCTTTTCAAAATATCTTCTTCATGAATAATACTCGTATTTGTTTTTAACAAATTGTCTACTTTATCAACTTGATTTGTGATTACGGCATTGAGCAACTCATGCTTTCTGAGTTGATGCCTGTCAAACAAGTTATGAACACCCATATAATGTTGATTAAATGATTTCTTCAATAATTTGTAACATATAGTTTGATGTTTCTGACGTTTCAAACTATAATACAACCATTTTGCTGCAAAATATTCGGAAAGAGTTCGGTGAATGAATGTTAGATTTCTATTTTCTTTCACTGAAATGAAACCAACTTTCTCCACCGATGTGTTAAGATCTTCCTCGAAACGGCGCAATTTCGTTTTAATGTTAATTTCTTTCAGATCGTCTTCATCAAAAATACTCTGCATACCAAATAACATATAATGTTTCTTCACTGATTTATAATTAATAGTTGGATTGTTCGGCGTTTTTTCTTTGAGAATTTTATATTTACCATGCACAAATCTTTTATACAATGACAGTAAATCAAATTTATGACTTAAATTAAACATCGCATTTTTAATATAATCTTTATAATCGTTGGTTGAAGTTTCAGACAATATCTCGCAATGCAAGGGAATTCCTAAGAAATCTACATCTCTTGAAGGTAATGTTCGTTTAATAGTTTCAAATAGTTTCTGAACAAATAGCTTTATTGATTCATTATTATCTTTCGCATTGACAGTTATTGCATTAAAATAATTTTGAAAATATTGAAATTGTTGCGTTTCTGTTAAAGGTTGCAAAAAGATTGACAACGTATTGAAACGCTCTTCGACTTTACGTTGCATAACAGGTCTGGTAGTTATGATTACTCTATAACCGTTATCATAAATAGACGATATCATTGTAAATACTTCTTTCTTAAAAGTGGGTGAAATTTCGTCAAACCCGTCGAACAGAACTACAACAAGTTTTGTAGAAAGGTATTTAGTTTTAAACACAACGCTGTTGAAAGAATCATCTTGAATTGATGTATCATAGTTTTGATCATTAAAATAGAGGAGATGTTCTTGATGAGAAAATTTTCTAAATCCCTTTCGCTGATAGTAATTAATGTGCTGATTTAGGTTTACTTTCAAGACCCAAGTATCAATTGGCACTACAGATGACATATAATCTAGGATGATGGATTTCCCCATACCAGGGGCTGCTGCAATAATATTCACTGAATTATTGAACAACTCTTTCATTTCTAGTTGATTTCTTAATAAGTTTATTTGAAATTTTATAATGCTTTTTACACTTCCAGCAGTTGTAAACCAATCCAGCCATATCTTTATGGATTCCTTATTGCTAACGATTATTTCTTGTAAATTTGCTGGAAGATTGTTTATGTCTGTTAACTGTTTTAAGCCATTTAATTGTGAAACTACATAATGTGTATTTCTGTTCAAAATTTTCGATTGCACATTTTTAAAATCATTTTTACACAAAATGATTAAACATTTATCACATTCGACGTTAGTAGGAATATCATTAACATCACTAAACACAAGACATTTGTTACTCAAATTGTAAAATTTCAAACACTGCTTAAACAATACATCATCATCACATTTAACAAAAAATGCATCTGTTGTTAATCGGAATGCTTTAAAATTCAGACATACCTTTGATAATTGCCGATCTGGGATATGTAACTTTGGAAGAGATGGAATTTTCGAGCCAATCACAAACTGACCACACAAAATATAAATGATATCCTTAACAGAAATTAATTGATCAATGTTCTCTAAATTATCAATAATTTCTTTTAAAATAACATTTTGCCTGTTTTGAAAACTGACGTTCTGATTAAATATTGATTGCTTTAATTTTATATTAAGTTGACTTAAATTAGTTAGAAACTTATCAGTTTTATTAATATTTACAGGATTGGTTAAGATGATTAATTTTAGATTAGATTTCAACTTTGAAAAAACTATAAATAAATCCAAATATTCTGTTTCATCATTAACTTCAATAATTAAAGGTAAAAGATTTTGCTGCCAAAGTCCTAAATAAATATCTGACATTTTAATACTTGGTGAATCGACTAATTCATACTTTAAAAAAGGCCGAGAATTAAAAAAATATTCTTTCTGATCTTTTGAGTCATCCTTCCAAAAGGTCGATTTTAAATCTAATCTAGATCGAACAATAGAAATTAAATAATCGATTACAACTTTGTTCGATTCGATAACGATTCTGGAATGATTTTTTAAAATTTCTTCGAACAGTTTCCAATCACATGAAAGAACATCAATTGATTTATCAAATCCAATAATATATGGTTCCACTAATAATTGCAATACCTTATTGATGATGCGATTTTTATCGAGAATATGACTACTCCCTAATCTTCCAGCCGCCCAAGTTCCAATAAAATCAACATAATTCTTAACAATATTCTTACTATTAGACAACAATACTTTAGAAGCAATTTTTTCAAACTCTTGGTGTATAAGCTCATCTAAATCGTCACAATGGCATTGTTTCGTATAGAGAACAAATTTTGACAAAAATGTTTTATCAACAGTTGTAAAATTCTGACTGGGAAAACTAAAAACAGCACTTTTTGAACTTGTTTCTAAAAAAGTCGCTTCCGAGTACTTTTCTAAAGATTTGCAATCGGTCACATATCTGTTCGTATACAAAACAAATTGGATTTCGTCTTCATCAATCTCATTATCAAACAGAGTTTTCACTTCTTCAAATTTACTTGTACGCATTTTTATATAACTTTTACAATATTTAGCAAGCGAAAAATCTTTTTTATTAACAGTACCTTCAAACTCGTTTAATGTTATGTTTGATGGATTGGCTTTGTGTTTTAGTTGAATTAAGTGAAGACTTCTTCGGCCTTGTTCATCAATGCGATAAATGGCACAGTCATCAAAATCACCCAAAGTTTTACCATTCGTCACCAAGCCTATTTTCTGAACATTTTCATTGAGGCAACGTAAACTCATCAAAGCAATGAATTTAAATTCGTACTCTCTACCAACGTCCACAGTTCCTGGACGGATTTCATATTCCTGTTGTGACGAAATTATGTTAAACATGGAACATATGAAATAATTTATATAATACCTTATATTGATTTTCACCTTGATTTTCTAATTTTGTCTGGTCACTATTTGGTTGTACCTCACAATTTTCCATTTTTTAATAATGTAGTTTTTTTTAAAAAACTTAAACTTTTCTTGTTTCTTGTTTGAAAGATTCGTTTCAATTGACACGTACGCGATGGATTATTTCAAGAAATACTTATTAACTAACTGATATTCTTGATATGATCTTAGTGTAGATATCAATAGACTGTAAACAGGCAAATAATTTTATAAAAAGAGACAGAAAAAGTAGATAACCAAAGTGGGTATATTTTTTATAGCCTGTGTTGAGAGCAGAGACATCTCCAACTTTCCTCGGTTTATTAAGTGCAAAATATTCTTCATAAATCAAATACTAGTGAAAGGCTAGGTTGAGGCTGCGGAATGAGTGCGTTCACCCTACAATACTCCTGTATTGCCTTGGGTACATACCTAATTCAATCAAATTTTACATAGCCAGTTTGACAGTTGACATATCATTAACGTTCAAATATTTTCAATGTATCGACACCCGCTTCAAAGTAATACTTATTACAGTTTCGACATCTCCATCGTTTTGCTAATTATTACAAAAGATATCTATTTTAACACAAACAATCAACAAACTTCTCCGTCGTACGATTTCGGTCATATATTTTTTGATACAAGATCTTATCAGTGTAGTGCATGTGACTTAAACATGACAGGAAAATATCGAGAAAAAAATGATAACGTGTAAAAGCACCTGTATAAATTATGCTATATATTTTAGAGTCACCTTTACATTTAAAAATTGAAAATTTGAGCTCCAGTTTTGGGAAAGAATTTAAGAAGTTGTAGTTTTTTCTCTCCATTTAATTTGACCATGTTTTACCATTTATTACATTTTATATTAAAAAGAAATTCGAAAATGTCTACACATTTAAAACTTATTACATAATTATTAATTTTTTCCAATATAAACAGTATCGTTAACATGAATTATTCCCGGTTTTCTTAATCCTAGATCGACTCCCATTACTGGCATATTGGGTTCTAACGCCCTTCGTTTCGGATCGGAAGACAAACGGTACCTAAAAGTAACATTAAATTAATTAAAAAAGTAATTAAAATTAAAGCAAAACGCTTGAAACATACGTTTCTAAAGTTTTCAGAGGTTCACGATTCTTATCTCTAACTCCAGTTTCGGGATTCACAGTCGTCATAATGCACCTAGTGCGTGGCTTTAATAAACGAAATACCACGTCCCCAATTTTGATCCAGTCCCAGTCATCTTCAGCGAATGGAGATACTCCATCAATGAGAATATTCGGACGAAAATTATTAAACGTTACTTCTGAATCGGGTATTTTACTATTTAAATCATTAACTGAATTTTGGTTCACCAGTAAGTAGCTGGTTAAGTTGGAATACATGCCCTGAAATCACAACATTCAGTAAAAAAAATATTGTGAATGAAATAAGTACCGTCGATTCGTTATTTAAATTTTTGTAGACCGGAAAAAAATCTTTGAAAAGAACCGTAAGATCTCTTCGGTGATTTCCGTCGTGAAATCCCAAGCGCAAACCGTTATCTTTGTCGAGCAGAAATTTTGATAACCATCGAGCTGCATCAGTTCCGCAATCGTTCATGAATATTTTTTCATGCAAAAAAAAACTAACAAGGATCAATTAATTAATAAACAATGCCAATAATTTCACTTACTCGACTTCCTGCTCTTTTTTCTCGCCAGGTTTAGGAATTGGGACAACCAATGGAGTCATACCAGGTGCGCTAATTTCAAAATGATTTTCATCAGCAACTTTAAGTTCGACCAGAAGTAATTTCGGAAAATGTCGCCCGCATCTAAATTCGTGGCTGTTCTCAGCGTAAACAATAAGTTCCCTGAAAAAACAGTTTTCCACAATTATGCAGCAAGTCGCAAATACGCCCCTCTTACCGATCTCTTAGTTGGTAATTAGGAGAATCTTCTTCGAGTTGCTTAATTCCGTATCCGGTGCATTCGCCACTTTGTAATTCGATCCTGTGAGCGCTCTTTAAAGGATACACAAACAATTTTTTCACCTTGCCAACGGGTTCCCAGGATTTTGGAAAACTTGACCGCCTGTGTTTCTGGTACCACAAAGTTCCTGCAACTGCCAATGCTGTTAACGCGGAAGTTATGATAACCACTTCCTTCTGCCAAACACTGAAGTTTGTAAAAGCACATTCACCCATTTTCACAATATAATTAAATTCTTTATCAGCAGATTAGAAATTCAGCACTTGTTTGGTAGTCAAACAGCGAATTTAATTATGATGTTGTTTATCTATCGGATGTCCTACATACTCTGAATAAATCTCAACGTATTCCTCTTATAAATACGATGCACTTTTGACCTGAGAATTTTTTATTTCTCATTTAATTACAACAGTTAATTTCGCGATTATAATTCAAACTTGAATAACACATAAAAAATTTGGAAATTTCTTATTTGTCTGTTGTGACGTAAACTGTGTCGTTTTCTTGAACTATTCCAGGGTTCACTAAGCCCAAATTTAACCCCATTGCAGGTGAATTGCTGTCTAAAGCTCTTGCTACAGGATCGGTAACTAATCTATATCTAAAATGAAAATTTATTCACAGGTCTTTGGAACCGTTTTTTCAGTTACTTTCGTAAAGTTCTTAACGGCTCAAAATTTTGATTTCTAGTAGCACTATCTGGATGGATATTGCTTAAAATGCACCTGGTGCAAGGTCTGGCGTTTCTAAAAATTGCAGTCCCAATTTTGATCAAATTCCAACTGTCTTCGTCAAATGCTTGAGCTCCTTCAATGAATATATTAGGGCGAAAATTTTTAAATGTAACATTATCATTTGGTATTTTTGAAACCAAATCGTTAACTGAAGCTTCGTTTATTAAATGGTAACTGCTCAAATCTGAACACATGCCCTAAAAGTATAATTATTAGTGCACAGTTGAGTTACTGAAATTTTTACCAGCGATTCATTGCTTAAATGTTTGTAAAATTCCAGATAAGGTTTATGAGTTTCGGTGATATTTCTCTGATATTTTCCATCGTGAAATCCTAAACGCAGACCTTCCATTTTTCCGATTAAGTATTGCGAAAACCATTTCGCTGCTGCTTCGCCACAATCCGTTACGAGTAACTTCTCGTTGTCAAATACACTGGAAATTTTATTATTATTTTTGGGTCTGATTTTTTCACAGGCACTACGTTATTTCGACCTGTTCACAATTTTCGCTATCAGGTATTTTCACGTGCAAAGTTTCCATGTTGGAACCGTTTACGGCGAAATTGTTGCTATCGTGAACAGAAAGAACGGTTGAAACCAGTTTTGGATATTGACATGCTGTTTGAAACTCCTTATCGGCTTCCTTGTAAACGATCAATGATCTAAAAAATGAATCTCTTCCTATCTTCCTATGACTCAGTACATTACTCAGCAAATTACCGGTCTCTTAATTGGTAACTCGGTGCATCTTTTTTGAGTTGCATAAATCCGAATTGTGTGCATTCTGCCCCCTGTAATTTTAATCGACGTCCACTTTTCAAGGGGTACATGTATAACTTTTTGACACTAGCGACAGCTGTCCATGTTTCTGGGAAATTTTAATAATCGCAAAAATATGCACAATATTGCTTACTCATTGTGCTGTGAGTATAAAAAGTAATGTTTTTGTAAATCACGAGCAGCGATTAAATAAATTGCAGCATCATTATCTCTTTTTTAATGTAAGTATAAATTTAACTCATTCATATTGCGCATATTTATATTTAGCATTACCTGGAGTTGAATTTGAACTATCGGGAATACTCATTTAAAAGATAAAAATAAAAGTAGTTAAATGACGTTACACTTGAAATTTGACAGGTTTCCTAACTTTCATTAAAAAAATTTATTTGGCTTCAGAATTTAAGTTGGCAGTTTAATCGCCAAAATCAATAAACAGCTTTTTATTATTAAAATACAATTTTAAGAAAACGGAGTATAAATGTATCTTGGAGATAAGGTAACTGATTTCTTCCATAGAAAAAAAAAATAATTTAAAAATACCAAAAATTTAGATAGGTAAAAGTGATTTTTAGCGAACTTTGGTTGAAGAGGTTTAGCGGTCAGTACTTATGATAGGTTAATTGTGTTTTTATCACCATAAAGAATAACCTGATGGTTACAATACTCTGCCAGAACAAGCACTTACATCCGATTTCTTACGATAGATACAAAATAACAATTTCGCTCAAAATGTTACTTACGATACTTTGGCAAAAAGGTATCGATATGTAGATACAAATAATTTAATCATTAAAATGTTTAAATGCTACGGCAAACATGAAATATAAAATAAAGCTAGAGTAAATACCTGTACTGTTAGCGTTATCCATTTATTTCAATAGCCGTTTTATCGTCGATCGTTCGGAATGCAACGATTTTCAAATGAAGAATTCAGCTGTCGAAAACATCCAAACGAACCACGACAAAATCTAAAGAATTCATGCCGAGATTCATAATTATCACTTATCGCTTTTCTTTCTTCAAGATCGTACTTTTTGCAAAATATAGGATAGCAAGAAACACTTAAGGCGGAGTTCTCACTACCTCAATCAGTTTCTTCCAAATGCTAACTTTATTTTTTTTAAATTTTCAACAATTTTTTCATTAATTCTTAAAAAAATAAAAGACATGATTTGTGGCCGTTCTTTTTTCGAAAAAATATATAGCAAAAGAATAAAAAATGAAATTAGAATAATATCGAAAAATTAACGGCCCTATCATAATTTAAAAAATATTCTGACTACTTCCTTGAAAGAATTAAAAACATATTTTCAAAATGAAACCTATGAAATGGAATGTAAAATCAACCTGCAACAATAATTCTTGGGGGAAATTTAAAGTGAAACATGGTACAGTTTCCCCTACTAGGCGGAGTTTTCGCATACGAAATTTATCAGTTCTGAGAACTCTAAACAGAAACATAATTCTTATAACCAATAACGCACTCATAAATCAAACTGAGCACACTTTATGAAAATGTGGATTCTAACATAAAAAAAGAAAAGAAAAAAAATTGACCTGAACACACTTTATGAAAATGAGCACTGCAATTTGCATGGTTTTACCTAGGAAAATCGATTCTTTAGATGTAACCCTTGTTGTAGTCATTTGAAAACAAAAAAAAATGGAAATTTTTTTACCTGAGCACACTTTATGAAAATGTGGATTCTAATATAAAAAAGAAGAAAAAAAAAATTGACCTGAGCACACTTTATGAAAATGTGCACTGCAATTTGCATGGTTTTACCTAGGAAAACCGATTCTTAAGATTTAACCCTTGTTCTAATCATTTGAAAACAAGAAAATGGAAAATTTCATCACTCATAAATCAGACTACTTAAATGGCACAACGTAAGATGAATGTTGCACCTTTGTCTGACCGCTTGCAGCTTGTATAGGCTTTCAAAACGTATGTCTGTGAATAAACATCTTAAGAATCAATGAATCGTTCAGTGAAAACTTTCGTTTATGCGAATTGAGAATTCCCCCTTAATACGAACCTTATTTAACTTAATTTAGATGATCTAAAATATCTAAAAAGTATTAATTAGTTGTCCTGTGATACTAAACATTTTTTTAATATGTTGTATTTGAACAAATTAAAATGTATGGATGTACAGTTTTTAAAATTCTGTACATTTATTAAATTGTCACAAGAAATATCATGAGAATTAAAAAAAACAGGACAATAATTTAATACGAATAGATGGAGCATATGAGTTTAGTACTAATACCGTCTAAGAAGAGTAAATACTTACTTAAATCAACTGTGGATATGACACTTTTGTAATTTAAAGGTCTGCTTGCTGCTCCTATATTACAAGTATTTCGCAATCATTCCACAGAAAGACCACCCGGTATAATACGGTAAACAACTAATATAGGTAATAGGTATTATGTTTGCCCCGGTATTTATTTTAAATCGTCTTTATTATAAAATGTTTTCGGATGTAGTTCACGTGTTTATTTGTGAAAAAAACGCCTTTTCGCTCGAATGCCGCCTTATGGCTGCACTACGTGACAATTTAAAACGAAATCGACGCATGGTTGATTTGCAACTGATTTCACTAGCAGGTATAAGTTGTTGCCTGCCATTTTCCAGATCCGTGTACAAAGTTTTTGGACCAACGTTGTACGAAATGAAAAATTGAAATTTGCAATTTAAACGGTAAAAATTTTGAAAACAGCCTTGCGTCGATTTCGTTTTAAACTGCCACGTAGTGTACCCTTGAGTGCATGCAGATTGACAAAAATTCAAACGTAGCGAATAACATTATCAAACAAGATTGTAATATAATAATAAATTATTTAATAAATATATAAAAGTCTGACTTGCATTTTCAGTCAAAAATTAAACAACTTACAAGAATGAATTAAAAGTAAATTTTAAAATTGCATTTAGACGGAAACATTAAGAATATTACAGTATGACGGGTTGCCTAAAACAAAGACTGTCCACCATCAAGTTTGAACTTTTAAAATTGCTTAAATTTAGTAACTTTATTAATAAATAATTCTTTAAAATTAATTAAAACCGTCTCATTACAATTTTGGGCGCTTCCCTCCTCCTCCTCCTCCTGCCACTCATGGCCATCGGCACGAGCATAGCCATCGTCGCAGGGATCATCCCCGCCCCAACCGCCGCCAGTACCGCCGACGTATCCGGTCCATTCTTCCTCATCGTAAACGCCGAAGTTGATTTCTGCTTAATCCTAACGGGCCTCCTGGTGGTGACCCTCAATTTCTGCTTTTTAGCGTAAGCTTTCTGGGCCTGATCGACCGTTTGGAAGGTGGACTCGACTTGCAAAAGGCCACCGTGCGAGGTGGTCATATTCACGTTGGAGTTCTTCAGCGGTGGCAAAACTGTAAGACGTACAGACCTGTGAGAACTGATCGATTCCGGAGAAATTTGCAGGGACCTCTGCCGTATTTTTGGGTATTTATAACCCTTAGTAGTAGATAATAAGACCCACTCACCATCTCCTCTGAAGGGGTGTGGTGGTGGACTCTCTTGCGCGAAAGAACCTCGCCTCCGGTTATGCTCGGGGAAATCAGAAGGAAGCCCATCCGTAACTATCTCCTTGTCACAGTCATCTTCATCTCGATCGTGGGTCGGTTGGAACTTGTTCCAAAACGATTGGGACTGATGAGGTTTTTGAGGAAAGGTCGAAAAACGATTCGGCTTATATTCATAACTAGGCTGATGGGGACGTTGGGATTCCCAAGGTTTGGCCTCTCCTTCTTTGGGCTTCCATTTGGATATTTTCGACACCGACCATGGAATCGCCTCCAGCGTCACCCAACCCTCCTTGTCGTCGTAAGGCGCTCGATGACGCTCCAACATATTCCAACTCTTTGGGTCCTTCTCATCACCCAAGTACAAACTGGCCAATCGATTGGTGGGTTCCTCGAACGGTTTGGTAATCAATTCGATCTTATCATAATTGTCATCTTCGTAATCGCTCAATTTGGTACGTCGCGTGAAATTGTTTAAAAACGCTTTTAACGTCGAGGCTTCGTACTCGGCATTGACCTGCACGTTCGGCACGTTCAAATTTGTTTTCGTCTGCAAAGTCGTCGATTTCTCCGAGTCTTTCTCCGAGTCCCAAAAAGGCTCTGCTTCGATTATTCTGATCGGCGATGAACCGGGCACTTCAAGGTCGTAGGATTTCGTCGTGGCCCGATAAGGGCCGTAATCGGCCGATGCGACACCTATCACAAACGCAATGATTGTCAACATTGTTGACGGTTCGGACTTGCTGGCCTAACTAAGACGTTTTAGCGCGATCTCAACAGTTTTATAAGTTACGGTGCTGTAATTGTGTTACATTTAAAAATCGTTGGTTTTCTCGTCAGTGGGGTCCGCGTTTTCTGTTCCGTTTTAGCATGGTCCGCGAAGCGGAGAGGAATTTAATGAAAGGCTTTCTCTCTTTTCTGTTGTAAAAACGTGCATTTTTGCTCCTCCTTTGTTGAATGGACGGTGCACTATTCAACAAAAATATTGAATTCTTTGTGGTGCTATAAACAATATTCTTATATTTTTGTAAATTAATTTCAAGAGGAAAATGACAGTTTTCTTCATTAGTGAGGAAAATGATTTACTTTTTTCACTAGTGAGAAAAGTGTTTACTTTCCTTACTAATAAAGTAAAGTAAACAACACTCGTATGTGTGGTGAAAAGAGTGGGCACGTCGGAACTATTATTTTAGAAATTGTATTCAGCTACGGAGACGTTAGAAAGATACCTTTTTTCACTTGTATTACAATAAAGATTAATTTTGATAACTTTGTTAGGATCAACTAGTAAGTAGTAACTATTAAAATTTGCCACAATTAAATCAATTCTTGACAAAGAAATATCTGCTATAATAAAAATTACTTGACACATCCCAATTTTCGAGACTTGTCATTCAGGAAGAAAAAAGGTAAATTTTTAAAATATAAAATTCATTTTTTTAGATTCATTTCAATAGTTTTTATAATTATTAAAATTGGTCATAATTAAACAAATTTTAGATAAAAAAATATTCGTTTTACTAAGGGACAAATGTATGGAACAAATTCAGGTTTTATCCTATTTTCCATAAAAAAATAAATAAATACCATTTATCATAAAATGTGATGAAGCAATCCCCGTTTCTTTTTCTAAAAAGTGGAGACATTTTCTTTACTTTCCACAAACCTTTATAAAGTTAGCCCGCACATCAGTCTCTTGTTGCTTCGTCATTGTTTTTGGATGCCAAATTTCATCTACCTCCTTAGATGCTGGCCTGTTTGGAAATTTAAAAATTTATGTCAAAAATTGGATAATAATATTCATTCGACTCTGGAAAGAATTTTGAAGATAAAATTTACAAACAGATCATGGGATCAAACCAAATTACCTGTCCGTTTTGGTGGTCTAGGTATTCGATCTGTTGCAGATATTTCAACTCCAGTCTTCTTATCTTCTATCTTTGCTAATTCTCGGCTCATTAAGTCTATTCTACCTTCTCGTTTTTCCAACTTCGAGACATCTTACTCCAGTGAAGCCATTGAAGAATGGAAAATTATATCTAATTCCTCGTCTTTACCCTCGACATCTTCCTCCATTCAACGAAATTGGAATTTGCCACTTATTGAAAATAACTTTCAAAAGCTAATGTCTTCCTCAAATGTTACTCAAAAAGCTATTTTATTAGCAGTGTTTGAATCCGAATCTGGAGCTTGGCTTGAATATTTACCTTCTTCTAAATTAGGCACTTTGTTAGAAAAAACTACTTTACAAATTGCTGTTTCTCTAAGATTAGGCAGTATTTGTCATCCTCATGTATGTAATTGTGGTTCTTCAGTAAACACGTACAGTCATCATGGACTGTCTTGCATAAAAAGTGCAGGAAGAATCCCAAGACACAACTGCATTAACGACATCTTAAAACGTGCTTTCTCATCTGCCAACATCCCTTGTTTACTTGAACCCAACGGGGTTCTGAGAGGTGACGGCAAACGTCCGGATGGAATCACCATTATTCCCTGGAAGGAAGGCAAATCCCTTGTCTGGGATGTCACCTGTACAGATACGCTTGCACCTTCACATTTACCTGAGTCGTCCATATCTGTTAGATCTGTTGCAAACAAAGCAGAAAATCTTAAAAGAAGAAAATATAGTTCGTTAGCAGATCACTACATTTTTGTTGGCTTTGCTGTTGAAACCTTTGGTCCTTGGAGTATTAGCGCTCTATCGTTGTTGAATGCTTTGGGAAGACTTATTATTGACGTCACAGATATTCCTCAGGCGAAAACATACTTAAAACAACGAATTAGTATTGCCATTCAGAGATACGAAGCCAGCGTTTTGGGAACTGTGCCTATTTCTTCTTCTCTGGACGAATTATTTAATTTAACGTAATTTTTAGTTTGTATTTTATAATTTAATTTATAATATGTTATAATATTAAAATATATAATATACCTATTACAGTTTAAATTCACAAATGTTGATTCTTTTATATTAGTAATTAATATATCCTACATATTTTGAAGGAATATTTATTTCTGAATTAAAAAGTCTTAATACACTAATAATATAATAAAGTATATGGAGGCGTGTGTTGTAACCATTGTCGGTCATTAAATACACAACTTGGCCCGCACGTGAATTACAGAGTTGGTGATGACCTTGCTGACGCTAGTGGCGTTGTCTGTAAGTGCTGTGTACAGAACTTGTTGTTTATAACAAATAATTCGTGCAGAAAAATATAAACAGGGTTAGAGGCACCAAATATAAATTAATTTTAAAAATCTGATCATGACTATTACCGACCAGTGTACAACCTAGATCTTGAGCGCAATCGTATCTCTGACATGTACTTAATGTGCATTTCTAGTTGTTGTAGACGTTACAATTATAATTTACTCAACTAAACACATTACAAGGGACCATCGAAAAGTTACGATTTTCTTTTAAATTTAAAAACGACATCAAACCGTAACAGAATTTTCAAATAATTTCCAGAAGGTAGTTTTAATTTCAGTCAACATATTTTGAATGTTTTTAGTACACAATTCTTTAATATTCTCTTTTAAAATATTATTTCTTGGACAACTCGTAAAAGCGCGACTTCACGCTCGAAGGACCCGATAAGTAGACCATTTTTGCAAGTTCCATTTCCAGACAGAAGTAATTTCCGAGGGTGTTTCCAGACACAGTTTTATGCTTGATTAATGGCACTGATCATATTTTTCTCGAAACGCGTTTATAGAGCGCGACGACTCATTTATTTTTCGAATTGCAAACAACCAACTTCCCATTCCGATATCATCGCTAACAGTAAAACCGCGTCGTGATTTAAGGGAGGCGAAATTTAACGGTGAAAAGGACGCGCCTGTGCCAGTCTGATTTCGCTGAAAATAACGCGCTAATTGTCGATAATTAAGCGCGTAATTCAATTAGCATTACCGTTTTCGCGACGCACCGCAATCATTAAAACGCCATCAAATGAGCGTTTGTTGTTCCTGGCGCGGTCATTAGCCCAGTTTGTCGAATTTCGTTCATGCACCGTTAAAAAAGTAAAACGACGCGAACAAAGAAAAGTGTTAAAAGTGCGGGCCGGAGGATCCAAGAAATTACAAATTTTACGGTGTGCGACTGCAAAATCCGGATCTTCAGGCGCGCAACGGAACAATCGTGCGCTGAGAAATCTACATAATTGATCATTTCACTTGTTCAAAACAGAAAGTCGCTGGAAAATTAAGAAAATAATGCGTTTGTTGTGTCGGGTGTTCAAAAAGTCGTGACTGGACATGGCTAATATATAGAGATTTCTAAAAAGATTGAACGTGCCCCTCTATACAGGGTGAGTTAAGTTTTACCGCCCGTGGCAAAATAGGCCTTTAAAATAATTTGTAAATTCTCATAAACTGCATGAGTAATTTTATATTATTAAGGTACATAGAAACCAAGAAAAAATCTTTTTTTTTTAATCAAGTAAAATTTTGGCTTTCTTTCAATTACTAATTGTTCAATTTATTAGTTTTTTTGATGTACGAACAGTAAAATATTTTCAACCAATTTAGTGTAATTGAAATAACTTTAGTAATTTGCGTTCATTAAATAAAGCCATTTCCGTATTAGAGGGTTTTTTTTAAATGATTTACGACATAAGCTGACCAATTCACCTAACAATGGTATTGGTTTTCGGTACTTGACTAATTATTTATGACAGTCATAAAGTTAAGTTAAAAAGTACAACGTTACATTTTACAGGACCGGAGTAAGGGTCTTCGCTATTTCTTTAAAAGTAGTGGCCAGGTAAACACGCATAATATGCATTATTGGGCAACAGAAAATCCACACTGGTTGCGTGAAAAAGTGACACAAAATCGTTGGTCAATAAACGTTTGGGCTGTAGTTATCGGTAGTCGGGTCGTAGGCCCCTATTTCTTTGAAAGCCACTTAAATGGAGCTACCTACGTAGATTTCTTACAAAATCGCATTGAAGAATTAAATAATTTAAATTTGGCAGTTAGGGTCCACATCAGTTTTCGAAGACGCATTCGTAAATGCATTGAACAAGAGGGGCATCACTTTGAGCATCTTTTATAAAACAAACTTAATATTTACCTATTAAAAACGTATTTTATTTTTCTCACAAATTCCAGAGTACGGGTCTGGCAACAACTAAAACGCCGTTTCCTTCAGTTTTATGGGTCGATCATCAGGTATTGTTACGTGGTAGACCGTATTATCCATTGTTGGAAAGTCATAAATAAAAGTATTTTTCGTGCTTCATGTTAAATTTGATTTAACTCAAAAAGTAATCATTTTTTAACGAATCAAATTGCAATTAACAATGCTACGAATAATTTGACAAATTTTGAAATAAAAAATAAAACATGGAGATTTTACCCGAAACTCTTTGTTTTACTTTTTTGGCTTCAAATAAAAATGATTTGGAAAACTTGTAGCACTAATCGAAAGTGTAAACTTCAACTGATGTAACATGTAAATTGCATACTTTCCCCTCAATCTTTAATAGGTATTATGGCCGGGACGGTAAAACTTAACTCACCCTGTACAGGGAGCGCCAGCCAAATGGAATAAATTCATTATCTCAATGGACGTTTTCAAAATTGCAAGTCTCTCTAGCACCGTGACGTCATTGCGTGAACGACCAGTGCGCAATGCAGCTGTTTACTTAAAGTGTAGTTTGTGATTTTAAAATTTGACACTAACTTACTAGACTAATCCTCAAAAAACAATAATAATAATGGTTTATTTGTGTTGCATGCCTTTTTATAAATCCAAAAGGTCTGATAAATCAATATCATTACATGCATTCACTAAACACAGCAGACTGCAAAAAGTATAAAAAGAGACACACGCAAAAGCAAGTGGAATAAAAGACCATTTATAGTTAATAAATATTTCAAAATATTTCGATCAGATTTTATTGGCAGCCTTAAATAATTTATGGCAGAATTTCCTCTGACAAGATGATTATTTTCATTGATAGGCGAGAAACTTTGCGTTTGGTATGAGAACCGAGTTTTTTAGTACTTTACACCCAGAGGTACAAATTCTTTATTTTTGGTCTTTTCGTAACTTGATGGAAGGTATGAAAATTCAATCCTTTTTTTATTTCCGCAAGTGATCGGCTGACGTTCTGAATATCTTGTTCAGATGGCTCCAAAACCCCTTTGCAAGCATTATACAGTGAACAAGAAATTGGGCGCTCCCTTTTTAATTTGCTTTCAGGTTTTGCAAAGGCACTATTTAAAATATTTTCATTTTCTATTGCTTCACCCCGAGGTTTGTGCCATTGCTGGAGGAGTTCCGTACAAGTTAGTTCTCGTGGAATTTCCTTATGTTCTTTCAATACAAAATGATTAGGAGTATTTTCTTCTTTAGGTGCCATTAGGCGATTTTTATTTTTGAAATCGCTGATCTAAATAATTGGTTGTTTAGCCATGAGATTCCTCTCCTTCCTACCGATCTTCTTCCCTTAATTTTTCTCTGTACAATGTCACCTGAAGTAGCTGATACCTTTTTCCTC
Source organism: Dascillus cervinus (assembly GCA_949768715.1). Classification (NCBI taxonomy): domain Eukaryota; kingdom Metazoa; phylum Arthropoda; class Insecta; order Coleoptera; family Dascillidae; genus Dascillus; species Dascillus cervinus. The sequence goes on along the minus strand of OX458321.1, from coordinate 29,136,101 downwards.
TCATAATGTGTCCCATATATAACAATTTGCATCCTTTAATTGCCAACATCACGTCCTTTTCCTCATTCATTCGTCGCATCACTTGTACATTAGTTATTCTCTCTACCCACGATATTCTCAACATTCTTCGATACATCCATAACTCAAACGCCTGCAGTCTGTTCACATCGGTCTTCGTCAACGCCTATGCTTCCATTCCGTAGTATAATATTGACAGTACGTAGCATCTCACCATTAAGGGTATAACCTAACGCCATTATCACACAGTATAAAGCTGAGTTTATGTGGAGCTTCGTTTCCTTTTTGCGATTTATAGCATTTTGCTCTAACTGTTAGCAAATTTTCTTCTTCCCAGCAAATGTCATGAACAAAACCTTCACTAAAACAAGCATACGCTCGCTTAAACTGCATATTCTGTACCCATTTCGAAGTCACAAATGTCTCAACTACACTATAATTAAAGTTTTTAAATTTTTGTAACGATTCTTGCCACAAATATTTGCTTAGGGATCACTATGGACTCCACTGGTATTACATATCACAAAAAAATCCGGTATTATAAGGGTTAAATTTACTGTTATAACTCTACAAGATTATTTACAACTGTTGACTATACCAAGCTTTTCGAGAAATCCCAAATGCAAAAGTCCAAAGGAGAAAATATTACACAAACAAAATGAGTTTAAGTTATTGAAAAATAATCCATGGGCTGTTTATAAACCAAATTTTCTGTTAAAAGCATCCCATATATCCTAAAGTGTCCTGGACCTCCACTTATCTAAAGACGACCCTGACTTTACCCGTCTTTTTTTATTTATCATATCCTACAAGGATCGCATCACCAACTGTAATTATTCCTGGTTTTCTCAACCCCAAGTTTGCACCCATAACTGGTGATTTTCCTTCCAATGCTCTAGCTTTAGGATCAGTAAGCAAGCGATACCTAAAAATAATATTCAACGATCCAATTTTAATATTGTCACCAAACTTACGTTTCCAAAGTTTTTAACGGTTCTCGATTTGGATCTCGCGTCCCCTTTTCAGGATGCACAGTACTTAAAATGCACCTCGTGCAAGGTTTCACTCGACGGAAAATTGCCGTTCCAATTTTAATCCAGTCCCAGTTATCCTCATCAAATGCTTCAGCTCCCTCCACGAATATATTAGGACGGAAATTGTTAAATGTTATATCTGAATTTGAAATTTTTGTATTTAGTTCGTCGACTGAGGCTTCGTTTATTAGAAGGTAACTGCTTAAATCGGAATACAAGCCCTGAAATTTTATTGGTTAAAAGTTTTTAGTCAAAGGTATATTGTGTTTACTGTTGATTCGTTGTTTAAATTTTTGTAATAGTCAAGCAAGGGTTTATGAGTTCTTGTGATGTTTCTTTGATGTTTTCCGTCGTGAAATCCCAACCGCAATCCGTGATCTTTTCCAAGTAAATATTTTGAAACCCATTGAGCAGCGTTGTCTCCACAATCCATCATGAAAATTTTTTCATTTTCGAACAAGCTGCAATTTCTCTTTTAGTTTTTTCCAATTATCATTAATAAATTACCTTATTTCATCTTCTTTTCCAAGTTTAGGGACCTTTGCATATAAAGTAGTCATTCCAGATGCATTTAGGGCAAAATGGTTTTCATCGTGAATATAAAGTTCAACCAAAACCAATTTTGGAAATTGCCGCGCCGTTCTGAATTCCCTATCAGCTTCATTATAAACTAAGAACGATCTAGAAAAGAAAACCCTCGTTGGTCGGCAACACATTTTACATCAAGGAAATCGTTATGGTTACCGGTCTCTCAATTGATACATTGGCGCATCTTCTTTCAATTGCCTGATCCCATATTCAGTACATTCACCCCGCTGCAGTTCGATACGACGGCCACTTTTCAAAGGGTACACGTACAGATTTTTCACCTTGCCCACAGTTTTCCATGATTCTGGAATTGTTAATCGCTTTTTCCTTTGATACCAAAAAACTGCAGCTACCGATAAAATCGTTAACGCTGCTGTTACGATTGCAGTTCGCAACACACTAGTTGAAAATTCCATTTTCTAAAACACACTGTCGTAACTAGTTTTTTATCACTTAGATTAAATTTTTAAATAGAATAGTTTGGTTGTTTACGTGCGACGAAGGTCAGAGTTCTATTGATTCGCGACCGCTGTATTTTTACACTGTACAACAAAATTGTAGGGGAGACTGGGGTTATGAGAAGACGGGGGCCAGTTGATACAGAGCCTATAAATTCAAATATGTTTGATAGCACCGAGACGACGGGCCCTAAAAGAAAGACAACTCTTTTACATGTGGATTTGTAGGTTCAGTTCTCTGCGAGGACGACTGTGGTATTCAAAAAACTTTAACGTTTTTCATTAATTTTAGTAAGTTTAAATAGTCAACAGCAATTACATAAGTGGTGAAAATTTGTTGATTATACCACTCGTAGTGCTATTTTTCCCTATCCTAGCGACCGCTTAATAAATGATAATCAGTACTGGAGAAAGATTAATAAGTGATAATCCCTCGTGCTGCTCCGCAAATGTAGTGTGCTATATTGAGTAGAATGTGATTAATAAGTGATAATCCCGCATGCTGCTCCGCAAATCTAGTGTATCGTGCTGTCAACTGAAATGTCACAGTTACAAAAAATGGCGCGTTTCGGTGATTGGTCGTTAAACAATATTGATAAAAAGATACAAAATCATAAACCGTATAACGCTGTAAAGTCTCACAAATCTATTTGGGCCCAATTTATCGAGTTTTGCGACGCTCGGAATTACATTTGGTCCGAAAAAGTATTAAAAATGGAAATTTTTTTTACCTGAGCACACTTTATGAAAATGTGGATTCTAACATAAGTCGAAAAGAAAAAAAAAAGTTGACCTGAAAATGTATGAAAATGTGCACTGCAATTTGCATGGTTTTACCTAGGAAAACCGATTCTTCAGATTCAACCCTTGTTGTAATCATTTTAAAACAAGAAAATGGAAAATTTTTTACCCGAGCATATTTTATGAAAATGTGGATTCTAACATAAGTCGGAAAAAAAAATTGACCTGAAAATTTATAAAAATGTGCACTGCAATTTGCATGGTTATACCTAGGAAAACCGATTCTTGAGATTCAACCCTTGTAATCATTTTAAAACGAGAAAATGGAAAAATTTCTTACCTGAGCACATTTTATGAAAATGTGGATTCTAACAAAAGTCGGGGGAAGAAAAAATTGACCTGAGCACACTTTATGAAAATGTGCACTGCAATTTGCATGGTTTTACCTAGAAAAACCGACTCTTAAGATTCAACCCTTGTTGTAATCATTTAAATTGTTCATTCATAATATAATTTGAATCCAATTCGTGGAATCGTGATTATTGATAATCGCATGAATTGATGTACTCAACATATTGTCAAATTTTTAACAGTGTCCCAACTCATGCGATTATCGATAATCTCGATTTCACTTGTTATATTGTATATGATGATAATTTTAACTAGATTCGTGAATCTAGTTAAAATTATAAAAAAAAAATTATCATCACGAATGTGATTCGGCGTGATTATTTTTTAATTTCAAATCGACCAGTAGCATCAAAATTACACTGACTATTTGCTACTTTAGATATTAATTGTGTTAAATATCCCCGACTGGTAATACTTGGCCCCCCGTTTGGCGCCCAACGTGGGGCCAAATTATCGATGTAGGCAATATAAAGCTATCAGTTTTAGCAATAGTGTAACACAGTTCAAAACATTTACAACCACAACTTAATTGTTATATTTCAAAATGTGTGATGTGGTTAGTTGTTACAAATCCGCTGGAGATAGTCGTTACTGTAACTATTTGACCCATATAAATGCTTATTGTGAAGGTAATTATTACAAACTTAGATATTGCTTCCAAACACTCATAATGAAAACTGGTTGTGATTCCTGGATGGGAAATAATCCGGGAAAAACAGCGACCATTACTATTACGCCAAAAAACATTGAATCAGGGTATCGCAATTGAGCAATTGTTTGTACTTTGATTAGATCAGGTCAGTGGAAATATGTGGAAAATAATGAGATTACAAGCTATATTTTTATTCTGCGAATCGTGTAAACAATGCTAAATATCTTTTCCCGCAAAAACTTCGTCCCCAACTTTAATAATTCCACCTATTTTCAGTCCCAAATTAGCTCCCATTACAGTCAATCTGCCATCCAAAGCTTTCGTCTTGGGGTCATTCACGAGACGATACCTAAAACAAGAAATTAAATCAAGTCAAATTGCTGGTCCAACTTACGTTTCTAAAGTTTTCAACGGTTCTCGATTGGGGTCTTTAACGGTAGTTTCAGGATTTATTGTGGTAAGGATGCAACGAGTGCACGGTCTCACCCGCCGAAAAACCACATCGCCGATTTTGACCCAGTCCCAGTTATCCTCATCAAATGCGGGCGCTTCTTCTACCACAATGTTAGGACGGAAATTGTGAAACGTCACTTCCGTATTCACCAATTTTGAATTTAAATCGTCGACCGAGGCCTGGTTCACAAGAAGAAAGCTGCTCAAATCTGAATACATCCCCGTTGCTTCGTTATTGAGATTTTCATAAACTTCAAGATGGGCCTTGTGACTATTCGTGATGTCTCTGCGATGCTTTCCGTCGTGGAACCCTAATCGCAGTCCTTCGTCTTTCTCCAAAATGTACCTCGAGAACCATTGTCCGGCCTCATCTCCGCAATCGACCATGAAGATTTTTTCATTTTTATGCGACCTAAAAACGCAATCTTTGACTCATGGAAACTTCGTCTTTTTTACTTACGTTATTTGTTGTGGTTTACATTGTTCTGGTTTGGGTATCTTAACGTACAAAGTCCTCATATTGGGAGCATCGAGGGCGAAATGGTCGCGATCGTGAACGGAAAGCTCCACCAAAAGCAATTTGGGATATTGGCGTCCGGTTCGAAATTCATTATCGGCCGCATTATAAACCAATAATTGTCTGAAAAAATAGTGCTTAAGAGGGCCACTTGAGAAGCAAGATTCACAAGATGGCGCCACCGTAGTAAAGTGTCAATTTTGTAAAAGCTTTCTTCATTAACAAGCTTTTTTATACAGTGCTTTCGTAAAGTATGGAATAAATTCGATAAAACATTTTAGAAGAATTTTCACAAAAAATCCTCGGACCGGTCAACTTTAGTTTTTAAAACTGCTTCTTTTTTAATATTTATAATTTTACGATCGGCTTTTGTTTTCGCACTATCACGTCATCATCAATTTTTTTAAATAGCACCCCATACTTTTGATCTCGAATTTGGATGCAGCACATTTTTCTGAGTAGGAATATGTCAAAAATTCGTATGACCTTGAAGAGGGAAGTTTTCGAAATAATCAGCCCTAAAGTTTCGAAAATGTATGGTAAATTTATTAGAGTAGACCTATCACAATGTCATCAAGGAAGCGTTGGAAACAAAAGAGGGATCACCAAATTTGACAACCTTTGATTACTTTTTGTGGGGATGCTTAAAAAGTAAAGTGTACGTTAGTAGGTTAGAGAATTTAGAAGATTTAAAGCAACAATTCGTCATGAGATACGACAAATCGCTCCTGAATTTATTGGCAATGTTCAAAAAGAATTTATTGATCGCATTGGCTGCTGTCAAGAAATCAACAGTGAGCAATATTTTAATTTAGTTGTTTTTTTAATTTAATCATTACTTAAATTTAGTATTTTGAGATAGCTAAACCGTTTTCTTTACTTTTTTTGTAATCATTCAGTTTGTCCAATCCTATTTCAAAAAATACGCTTCTAAAAATAAAATTTGACGGATTCGAGCGTTTTCCCAATAAATTTTGTTGATGTCAAAACCGTCTTTTGTTTCCAACGCTTCCTTGATATTATTATTGGTCTACTCTAATAATTTTACCATACATTTTCGAAACTTTAGGACTGATTATTTCGAAAACTTTCCTTTTGAAGGTCATACGAATTTGCCATATTCCTACTCAGAGGAATGTGCTGCATCCAAATTCGCCATCAAAAATATGGGGTGCCATTTAAAAAAATTGATGATGACGTCATAGTGCGAAAACAAATGACGATCGTAAAATTATAAATATTAAAAAAGATGCAGTTTTAAAAACTAAAGTCGACCGGTCCGAGGATTTTTTGTGAAAATTCTTCTAAAATGTTTTATCGAATTTATTCCATACTTTACGAAAGCACTGTATAAAAAACTAGTGGTGGATATAAAGATAAAAAAATAATCTAGGTAGAGACATAAATTTGCCATGGAAAAACTTGAAAAAAGTATTTATTCAAAAATGTCTTACTTTCCGATGCTTTTGGACTTAAATACTGACAAATGTGATTAGATAATGTACGAGTATACTTATGATTAATGCTTCCAGGGTGTGATCAGCAAGATTTTCTTTACTTTTAACAAAAAATTCAAATATTATTGAAAGTTTGACATTTTTGAATAAATACTTTTCTCAAGTTTTTCCATGGCAAATTTATGTCTATACCTAGATCACTTTTTTATCTTTTATATCCGCCACTAGTTTTTTATATAAAAAAGCTTGTTAATGAAAAAAACATTTTACAAAATTGACACTTTTTACTACGGTGGCGCCATCTTGTGAATCTTGTTTCTCAAGTGTCCCTCTTAAGTGCAACACATCATACACCTTTTACATAATAGGTCATGAGACAGCACGTGTTTTCAACATGTCGCGTTATTAAATTTGGAATCTTACCGGTCTCTCAATTGATAAGCCGGCTCGTCTTCTTTAAGCAATTTTATTCCATATTCAGTGCACTCACCCCTCCTGATCGGGATTCTTCGTCCGCTCTTCAGGGGATAAATGAACAACTGTTTAATTTTTCCGACGAGTTTCCACGATTCCGGGAGAACTAGGCGTTTTTTTCTTTGATACCAATAACTTCCAATGAGAGCTACGATTGTGATAACTGTGGTTGCGAAAAGGGTGTGTGATACACCCAAGTAATTAGTAAATTCCACCATATTTAAATTACAACACAGATTAATTTGCCTTATCGGTACTTATCACACTTTATAAAACGAGTTTTGTTTACATTTACACGAGCGGTGATTTTTAGTAGCTGAATTTATTACAGCTGTTGCTTGTGAACAACCTACGTAGGTATTGATCGTGATGGTTGAATTTAAAGTGGTTTTCTATGCTAGAGGCGTAACTTTGTGATTTCTTAAATATACGTGTGTAAAAAAACCATGCTGGATATATATTTGAGAAAGCGGCATATTATGTTATAAATAGAATTTATTTCAACCTTGAAGACGACTTTTTGGTTTACAGTTTTCCATACATTGGAATAAATATCACACAATTTTAAAAGTTAGCTGTCCTCGAATTAATTTAGTAAGACAAAAACCGGTAAAACTTTTACTTGCATTTAATGCAATTTCAGCGTTAAATTTCGAACCAAAAAATGAAAACTGATTTAAAAAAAAAAAAATTCTGGATTTCGTCAAATTTCACTCTTGATTTAGAAAAAGGTATCAAAAAATTTGATTGTTGTAATTAGCCTGAAATCCCCTTAAGAGGCGTTTACATCCAATTAAATTTAATTAACGTACAAAAAATTAGAATTAACGCTAGGAAAATTAAAATTAAATAAATTGTAACTTGTGAATCTGATTTTTCAAATAAAAAGTGTGTGTGAATAGGCAATGCGCATGGTAGAGGGATATGTAGGTAGCAGGACGGGATATTTTATGTCCATAATTAATTAATATGTTGTCGTATTTTTAAAGAAATTTGTGTCAAGCGAACTGTCATTTTACTTTTAACACTAGCATTAAAAGTGAACCACTTTTAACACTAGCGTTATAATATTACATTTTTAATTGAAGTATGGGGTGTTAAAAGTTTGGGGTGTTGTAAAAAAAAGTTATTTAAAAAAATTTCAGGTTTTGGGACCTTAAAAGGAACATATTTTATTATACACTATTTTGAATATGTGTTAAAGAGTGATTTTTTCGTAATTTTTAGATAATTAAACTTCAGTCCCTAATTAGGTCTAATAAAAATAAAAAGCAACAAAAATGAAGTTGCTTTAGATAGAATCAAAAAAATAATTTGTTTTTCATACTGGTTTTTAGTATCGTATAACACGGTTTCACACAACACGGCATTTTGTAGAAACATATCTATCGTGTTACAGGAGGATTACCTGTATTCCTTTACTTGAACTTTCAAAATTCGTGTAATTCTCAAAGTCGAATTTTTATCGTGGATGTGAAAGTTCGCACGTTTTTATATGTAAAATTTTCTCCCTAAGTCGAATTCGAACTTCCATAAGTCGAATATTTCTATAAACCGATAATTGAATGTTAACTCAAATTTTTAAAAGGTTTTGGTTGAAAAATGCTTCAACTGAGATATTCAACGGAAAAATAATACAATTTAGAGCGCGAAATGTGTTTATAGTAAAAAAAAAAGAACTTTATTACTGAGATCTTTTGCAGTCTCAATATAACACAACCTTACATTGCACTGTATGTAATATACAAAAATGTTTTTGAGCGTCTGTCCAAAATTACTTATTTTGTAAACATGTAAATCGGCTAGAAACCTGGCTTTTTCCGTTCACCGGCCTTCAAAAAAGTAACTAACAGTTGGCAATACCACCGATTCAAGACTGCTGTAGTTTCGTTATTTCGAAGTTTCCATAATTGAAACTATTTTTATGGTTCGTTGAAGATCCAACTTAGGGAATTTCCACTGTTTTTTACTAATAACGCAATTTAACATTGTACAATATAATTTATCTTCATTGTAAGTAAAACTAAACAACCACTTATTGTTAGTTTGTTAACCTTCGATGTTTTATTTATTTTAACACATCGTACAAAATACATTAACAGATCTATTTTACGATCTACAAATATGTATGGTCTAACAGAAAATTTAGTTTGAGTTTTAGAATTTTTTATACGGAGTTATTATAAATAATTATAACTTCCAGAGAGCTTTGTAAATTTACAACGTAAGAAATTTTTCGCTTCAAAAAATCATTTCTTGCTATAAATTTGCAACCCCCTCTGGATCATAATCATTTATAATAACCCTATATACCAGATGAATTAAGATCGATTTTTACTTCACAATTTATTTTTCGCTAGTGTGGGAAGATCCCCAATACTGTTAATGTAATAACTTGGTGAAATATCACCCTTTTCCAAATCTTCCAAAGTGGTATTACCGCTTAGCACCAACAGCGATTTAAATCCGTTCCTAATGGCAAATCCCATATCCTCCAATAAGCTAAAATATTTAAAATTCTTCAACTTGAATAAAAATTTCAGTCACTTACGCATCTCCAACAAACAAAACATTATTGCGATCAGAAATATTAAATTTTTCAATTGCGTATTCACCAAATTCGTAACTTGGTTTAGCCAATCGTACAGCTGTGTTTTGAGTGATTTCCTCTAAATCCTTTTGAAGAGTTGACAAACCTACAACAGTGTTATTGTGTCATTCCAAACAAACAATATTGCTTTGTTACCAGGAATCAGTCCCGTAGTGAATGGCAATTTTTTATCACTTCCCCCGAGTATATAAAAAACGTCTGGTCTCTTTAAATAAGTCATAGCCCTGAGCATTTTGGCGTAGCAAAAATTAACATCGAAATCAAAAATGACAGCTCCTATGTCTTCGTCGTCTACCATGACATTCACAATATCGGCAAATGTCTCTTTTATAGCCATGTCCTGACAATAACATAATTAAATGAGAAAATCACGAAATGTTAAAATCTTACCCCATCCTCTGCTACTTGAAATCCAGCTGTTGTTAATTCGTACTTCAACGCACTCATTCCAATAACGTAAACTTTTTTATTAAAGTTTTTCTTTTTAAAAAAATGTATTACAGCACTCGCCGGATTGACGATATCATCATCACAAATTTCACAGCCTAATTTATTTATTTTATTAATTAAACTCGCTATGGGCACCGTAGCATTGTTCGTTACGAACTTGACGTTTTTATTTGCGGCTATCAGCCAACTTATTGATTCCGCCGCACCTGGAATGGTTGCGTTCCCTCGGAACAACACACCTAAAATAAATTGTGTGTTAAATCGTTGTGGCTCTTAACTACACTCACCATCTAGATCAAATAAGACGGTTGTAATGGAATCAAAAAATGTTTGAAATTCTGTTTCGTCCACATTTGATAAGTTTACAGATGTCATGCTGCACGCTTTGACTAAACACAACTGCCAGTAGGAAAGTGTGTAACTTCTTATCGCTGAACTTATCAATGAACAACGGTTTCTAGTCACTTCAGATTAGATTTAATATAATTAGGAAGTTGAAATAAAAAGCAACCAATTATTTGAAAGAAACTTTATTCAATACACTCAAGTGCATAAAAATTGCAATACCCAGAACGGGGAGAATTATTTGACTAAATTTCACAGAAACGTTTGATAAATTTGTTACTTTTTGTCTTGATTTGTTGTGACTAAATGATAATTTCGATAAAATTTTAAGATAATTAATTTTTTAATCAAAGTAGAGCAGAAAAGCGTAAACACGTTTTTGATAAGATTTGTTTCCTTATATTAAGTCACTTTTGAGGCAAATTTGGTTTCTAAGCTAACTTTGAGTAGTCATAACTTTTTGGGGAGGACTCGGATCATTTCATTAATGCACGATGTTAATGAATGCTTGTTACAAATTTATAGGGTATGAAATTAGACCAACTTTGGCCAAAAATGCACCGTTTCTGAGCTAATGGTGGACTTATTATTATAATTGTTTCTGTTATTGTTGTTCATTGGCAGTTTATTCCTACATTTTTCATTTGAACTTTTATTTTAACACTTTCTCAAAATAGACTGAGCTATATTCAGAGTTGTTTTTTAAGTTTAAACGCTTGCTTAAAAAGCAAGTAGAGTTATTTTTAAATCAGAACCTCAACGAAAATCGCCTACTTGCTTTTTAAGCAAGCACTTAAACTTAACAAACAACTCAGAATATGGTTCTGTGTCTATAAATTAAAAGTGTATGTTGCAATTCAACAATTATGTGTACATATCTTAAAAGCTAAGCAACAATGTCGTAGTTACGTGGTAACTTATTTATTTTTGAGTAATAAACTCTTCTAAAATGCGTGGAAATTATCATTCCTATTGTTTCTTTTCTGTTTTACTTAAAAAAAACAAATCGATTTTTTATACATGTAAAAGATGTTTTAATTTTTATAACTGCATTTTGCAACAATTTAACGCACTCAAACAACACTAATGCAAAATATAATTCAGGAAGCGACAGCGTGTCTACGAAGTACATTGATGAAGTACACGTTGCAACTCATAGATCAAATTCAAGGCACATTTTCGAAGTAGCAAATAGAAATAATAGTTTCAGGCAAAAACACGAAATAGAACCCAAATGTCCGTTGGGTTTTTTAAATTGTTTTTTTCTATCTCTCTTTAAATTTAGTTTCTGTTTCTGATGGTCAATTGATCAGTGAAGGCTCGGAGCTTTAATAACCTTGGGGAAAAAATTAAAAACTAAAAATTATGTTGTAAATATAAAAAAAAAAATATACATACTTTGGCACATGAACACATGGAATTATGAAGTGAAGTGAAGTGAGTCAAATTTGCAGCATTGCCAACAAAAAATTTTAGTTTTTAATAAAGCTTGAGATTAACAACCTGTCATAAGTGTCGTCTCTTGATAAATTTTATTGATTTTAAAAAATTTAATTACCTGTCGTTAGCCAAACGGTTCTGCAAAGTTTGGTTAATAATTCCACCCCTTCTTTGCGTTGCACTTTTTATGTCACTGCGTATATTGTATGTTTTAAGTCACAATTGAGCTAATGTATGTAGGTCACCCACACTGTTAACAAAATAATCTGGTAATACGTTATTATCAGCAGTTTGTAGGTCTTTGAGTTTCGTATTGCCTGTAAGTACAAGTAATTTTTTAAAGCCCATTTTATCTGCAAATGCCATGTCCTGAAGTAACCTGAAAACAAGCAAATTATTTATAATTTTAAATGATCAATGTTCTTACGAGTCTCCAATAAATAGACACTTTTTAGGATCCGTGATCTGAAATCTTTCTTTCACATATTCTCCAAACTGCAAACTCGGCTTTCCCAAACGCACGGGAGTTTTTTTCACGAAATCTTCAACGGTACTCTGCACGAATTCCGGACCTGCAAATTTTCAATACTTAACTGCAATATTGTACAGGGTGAGTTAAGTTTTACCGCCCGTGGCAAAATAGGCCTTTAAAATAATTTGTCAATTCTCATAAATTTTATGAGTAATTTTATATTATTAAGGTACATAAAAACCAAGAAAAAATCTTTTTTTTTTTTAATCAAGTAAAATTTTGGCTTTCTTTCAATTACTAATTGTTCAATTTATTAGTTTTTTTGATGTACGAACAGTAAAATATTTTCACACAATTTAGTGTAATTGAAATAATTTTACTAATTTGGGTTCATTAAATAAAGCCATTTCCGTATTAGAGGGTATTTTTTTAAATGATTTACGACATAAGCTGCCCAATTCACCTAACAATGGCATTGGTTTTGGGTACTTGACTGATTATTTATGACAGTCATAAACTTAAGTTAAAAAGTTACGTTTTACAGAACCGGAATAAGGGTCTTCGCTATTTCTTTAAAAGTAGTGGCCAGGTAAACACGCATAATATGCATTATTGGGCAACAAAAAATCCACTCTGGTTGCGTGAAAAAGTGACGCAAAATCGTTGATCAATAATCGTTTGGGCTGTAGTTACCGGTAGTCGGGTCGTAGGCCCCTATTTCTTTGAAAGGCACTTAAATGAAGCTACCTACGTAGATTTCCTACAAAATCGCCTTGAAGAATTAAATAATTTAAATTTGGCAGCTAGGGTCCACATCAGTTTTCGAAGACGCATTCGTAAATGCACTGAACAAGAGAGGCATCACTTTGAGCATATTTTATAAAATAAACTTAATATTTACCTATTAAAAACTTATTTTATTTTCCTCACAAATTTCAGAATACGGGTCTGGCAACAACTAAAACGCCGTTCCCTTCAGTTTTATGGGTCGATCATCAGGTATTGTTACGTGGTAGACCGTATTATCCATTGTTGGAAAGTCATAAAAAAAGCATTTTTCGTGCTTTATGTTAAATTTGATTTAATTCAAAAGGTAATAATTTTTTAACGAATCAAATTGCAATTAACAATGCTACGAATAATTTGACAAATTTTGAAATAAAAAACCAAACATGGAATTTTTACCCGAAACTCTTTTTTTTACTTTTTTGGCTTCAAATAAAAATGATTTGGAGAACTTGTAGCACTAATCGAAAGTTCAAACTTCAACTGATGTAACATGTAAATTGCATACTTTTCCCTCAATCTTTAATAGGTATTATGGCCGGGCCGGTATAACTTAACTCACCCTGTATTATTTATTGAGAACGTTAGTCTTAAAATTTTAAGAAGTCGTGAGTCTTCTATTATTAAGACACTAGGTAACTCACCAAGTACGGAAAAATTGGGAAAATACGGCAATCGCTTGTCGCTGGCCCCCGTTAGGTAAATTACGTCACTCCTTAAGAGATACGTTATTGCTCGGAGTATTTTTACATAATTTAAGTTGACATCCATATCAATCAGCACAGCTCCGACCGTTTCATCATCGACAATGATCTTAGCAATTGATTCAGCCGTTTCTTCTACAGTTGAAGGCTAAAATTAAAAATGTGTCTTTGAATTTTCCTTTTTTTATACAGGGTGGTTCCTAAAAAACGTCCCACGCTGTAACTCAGTTATTTATTGCCCGATTTCAGAAAAAAATAAAAATAAGTAATTAGTCGAGTAAGTACTACAAGAATGTATCAATTTGGATTTTTCCCCCAGTAACTTCAATGTGAAGTGACAGTCAACATTTTTTTTTCCAATGGCAATGTATACATTTTTTTATTTATTGTGGTAGAAGATTTTTTTCTAAATCTAATGATATCTAATAACTTGATCTTGCAGTAATATTAAGGCGAAAAAAAATAAAAAAACTAATGTGGAATAAAATCCAAATTAGTACCATCTTGTAGTACTTACTCGACTTTTTTTTTCTGAAATCGGACAATAAATAACTGAGTTAGAGCGTGGGACGTTTTTTAGGAATCACCCTGTATTTACCCCTTCAGCGGCCGATTCAAATCCGGCAGTCTGAAGCTGGTCTTTAACGCTTTGTGAACCGATAACGAACAATTTTTTTTCAAACTTAATTTTTCTCAAATAAGCAATCACTGCAATCACAGGGGTGATACAATCATTCGCAGTGGCGGAATATCCCATAACACTTAATTTATTGGCCAGGCTTTCCACATTGGCCTTCGAGTTATTCGACGCGAATTTTAAATTCTTCCCCAAGGATCTCAACCAAGCGACCGATTCTTTCGCACCAGGAACAACATTTTCGGATGTGTACAAAACTCCTAAAATGTTCATAAAATAAATTAGATTGTTAATGTAATTAAATTTCTTACCATCCAAATCGAAAATGATTGTTTCGAAAGTTTCGAAATATTCTATAAATTCGGTTTTGGTCAAGCTGGTTAAATTTTTAACTTCCATATTTGTTGCACGCTGTACCGAAAATGTTGTTTGCTTTGTAGATAACACAAATGAAAGTAAACACAAATTTGAGTTTATTTCTTATTTAAATTCTTTAAAACCGGGTCAACAATAATTATTGTAAGCACGTGTGTTTAATAAGTGCTCCACTCACATTGTTCACAAAAATAACTGATGTTTAAATTTCTGGTGACATTTGCATTAATTTACGGTTCATTACATTTAATGCTCATTTAGTAGACGAGGTCATTGCTTAACCACAACCAGTTACGGAAATACAAGTCAAAAATATACTGTATATTTTTCATTTTGTTTTATTTGCAGTCTTCTACTTAATTCGATAGTAACTAAACACTTTTCTGACCTGTTTTTCACAGTTTATGACTGACCTTATATTTATTTTTTGGTACATCGTTGTTTATGTTTTGAAATATGTGAAATAATCGCGAGAACAGAACTCGTTCGTTAACCGTTAGTTACTCGCTTGGACGTAGCAGGCCCCAAGCAAATAGTTAAGTTACTAACGTAAAATTTCAATTTTCCGATAAAATTTTAATATACAGAGTGAGCCACGAATAACGTATGGCGTGACGATTTTATTGATGCAACCCAACATATTTGTCCGCATGAGATTTTTTACATTAAATATTTTTTGATAATTAACGTTGCCCTTGGGTATTATCCAGATAAAGAAAACCGACTCTTAAGATTCAACCCTGAGCACACTTTATGAAAAGTGGATTCTAACATAAATCAAAAAAAAAAATATTTTTTTTAAATTGAATTGACCTGAGAGGGATAGGGGGGGGAGAGAGGAAAACCGATTCTTGAGATTCAACCCTTGTTGTAATCATTTTAAAACAAGAAAATGGAATTTTTTACCCAAGCACACTTTATGAAAATGTGGAAAAAAAAATACCTGAAAATTTATGAAAATGTGCACTGCAATTTGCATGGTTTTACCTAGGAAAACCGATTCTTGAGATTAAACCCTTATTGTAATCATTTTAAAATAAGAAAATGGAATTTTTTTTTACCTGAGCATACTTTATGAAAATGTGGATTCTAACATAAGCCGGAAAAAAAGAATGACCTGAAAATTAATGAAAATGTGCACTGCAATTTGCATGGTTTTACCTAGGAAAACCGATTCTTGAGATTCAACCCTTGTTGTAATCATTTTAAAACAAGAAAATGGAAAATTTCATCACTCATAAACCAGACTACTTAAATGGGACAACGTAAGATGAATGTTGCGTCTTTGTCTGACCGCTTGCAACGTGTATAAACTTCCAAAACGTATGTCTGTGAATAAAAATCTTAAGAATCAATGAACCGCCCAGTGAAAACTTTCTCTGAGCAGTCCCTCTTAATCGCTCTCATTAACGCACATGTTGGTTAAATAACTATAATTTCACATTATGTTCATTAACGCTCCTCTGCGTTATTATCATAGCTGTGCGTTTTAGTTTTATGAAACACAAGCTAGTTTTATTGTCTTGCATGTAAATAAATTGTAATTTTCAGTTTCAATAATGTACGTAGGTATACCGCAAATCTACTTTAATTGATATAAGTGACCTCATAATTTATTATAATATTGACAAATAAAAATTTAAAACAGAGAAATCTTAATAAAAATAATTAAAATCCGTCATTTTGATAAATAAACGAATGTCACTTTTGGGACGATATGCGAGCACGCATAGTTAATGTTTTTAAAACCCTGAATAATTTAAATAAGTAATCAATGCTTATACAAATGAAAAATCTTACCGACAAGCGTTGAGCACTTATGAGCTTTATTATTGAAAAGAACTTTCGCGCCATTTTTAATGTCTGGCCAATGAATTTATCGCCTTTTGCACACAAAAGCTAAACTTGTGCCATCTGTTTACCAATGCAGTTACCGATAAGAGGGTAACCCAGAGAGGGGTAATCTACCCTCTCTTCCCTTAACCTTTACTTTTCTCTGCATGCCCTCAATTTGCGATCGATTATATAATTTTCAGTCGAAAGATTTTTAAATTCCGACTTATTAAACAATTCCATCTTATTCTCTTTCAACCAAAAATAGGGATCTATAATATTGACAGGTTGAAGTTAGCACGAGGCTTTTGTTCAATTGGAGGTTAATAAATTTAATTTGAATTTTTTAAATAAAACAAGAAATGAGTGATTCAGGGGGTGTGTAATTTTAGAGTAAATGCATTTAAACTTTATTACTAAGCACTTATTATTGTAGATGTTCCTGCTCTTTCTGACGTGTGTTCTGGCGATGATGATTCTGACGGCTGGGATGAAATGGAGATTTCTGGTGAACAAACAACGTGTTTATTTTGTACCCTGCAATTCCACACAATTGCAGTAGCATTAGATCATTGCCGCACCGAACACAATTTTGATCTTTTGGAACTGAAAACCAGATATAATATGGATTGTTATTCCTTTATAAAAATGATAAATTATATAAGGAAACATAAACCAGATCCAAAATCGTTCACAGAATCAACAGTTGCTGTATGGGATGATGATTTATATTTAAAACCAGGTGAAATGGAATCTTGGTTGATGTATGGTAAGGTAATTTCATAGGCATTGCGGAAATATTAAAGCAGTTCTTTCTGAAGATTTTGATGACCTTGGCAGTACCCCTTCAACACCTCATTATGCAATTGATGGTAAAACGCCCATTAGTAATAACATTTCTGATTTGCAAAAGCAGATATGTGACTTGACAATGCAGGTTGTATTTGTATTTGATGTAACTTATTGAGAAAATGTGTTTTTAGTTGCGACAAAAAGATTCTCTTCTAAAGAATGCCATGCAAGATATGGCAAAAATGAAGGAAATTACGAAAACGTGGATAGAAAGTCGCGACAACAAACATATCTACCCCAACAGTGTCAGCACTTTGCCGACGAATTGCACTATCAATTCTGATTATTTTAGCTGTTATGCACATTTTAGAATACATCTTGACATGCTCAGTGTACGTACTTTCATACAGGCCAAGCAACAGAGCAAAATAAATGTCATAATTTAACATAAATACAGTCGGTTTCCAGGTAGTATTTATGTTATGAAAAAATCCTTTATTGCTTGGCATAATATTGAATGCACTCTAAATTAATTTAATTTAAAATTCAGGACACTGCAAGAACTGAAAGTTACAGAGATGCAATTTTAAAAAATTCTGGAGAAATAAGCGGAAAAATAGTTTTAGATGTCGGATGCGGCACTGGGATTTTGTCTTTATTTGCAGCAAAAGCGGGTGCTGAAAAAGTAATCGGAATCGACCAATCAGACATTGCATATCAGGCAATGGACATTGTTAGAGAAAACAATCTACATGAAAAAATCCACATAATAAGGGGACTCATAGAAAACACAACGTTGCCTCACGAAAAAGTCGACATAATCATATCTGAGTGGATGGGCTATTTTTTATTGTTCGAAGGAATGCTGGACAGTTTTATTTATGCACGTGACAATCATTTAAAACAGGGGGGGATTTTAATGCCCAATCGATGTAGTCTCAATTTAATTGGTTGTTCAAATCAAGAAAAACACGATAAATTAATAAAATTTTGGGACGACGTTTACGGATTCAAGATGACTTGTATGAAAGCCGAAGCAATATCCGATCCGGAGATCGACACGGTACAAATCGATGAAATAATCACAACATCGGCTTTGCTAACAGAAATTAATTTGCACACTTGTACCACTCAAAGTGTAGATTTTAGTGCTAAATTTAGTTTGACGGTTTTAAAAAGTGGGGTTCTGACGGCCTTCGCAGGATATTTTGATGCCTTCTTCGACTTACCAAATCCTGTTACTTTGTCTACTAATCCACATTCCGTGAAAACGCACTGGCAGCAAACTATATTTTATTTTAAAAAACCTTTTGCAGTGCAAGAAGGTAAACAGTTGTATTTTATTTAAAGTTATTTAAATTGTCTTTATTTCAGGAGATGTAATCGAGGGACAGTTAAAATGCAATCGGTTTGTTAAAAATATGAGAGGGATAGTAGTATCAATTACTGTAGGAAATGAATCTTGCAACTATGTAATGGGTTAAATTAATAAACTATTTTTTAAGCGTTTAAAACAGTATACAAATTTTGTTTTTTATATACAAACTACTTTCATTAAATTAAATATAAGACTTAAAAAATTAAAAATTGTTGGTACGAACTCTGAACACTTGATTTAATGGATTATATTGAGTCCGTTGCGTTGTATAATATTGTACTCTTCTATTTAAATCGGTTTGCACATCGGCTCGTAATATTACAACACCTAATTAAAAATGTCAGCATTAAACTCTTTGGAAATTAATTTTTTTTTATATACGAACCAGATGGGTTTACTTTCACTTTTATTTTCGTTTGTGAAGTTAAAACTCCGTAGCCGACGTCCTCATACAAATCTTCAACCCTGTAACCAGTCGGGGACAGCAGACCCAATTCCTTGAGCGTCACAGCAACATCTGATGGAGTTCCATCAGTCCTTCGATTAACAAAAGCGATGGCATAAGAAAAGTAACTTTGGTAGAGGGGGGTTATTGGTCTTGACCAAATTTCAATTCCTTTGTGCTGAAAGTATCATGAAGTTATATAAAATTGCAGAATTTGTAACTGGTTCACCTTGTAAATCCTTCTTCCTTGAATGCCCAGAGGGTCTTGATCTACAGCTATTATTTTTTTATTCTGCAAAATTGCTTTGTACTCGGGACGGATTGTGCGAAGGTCTACTGACATTAGCAATGGCGCCGCTAAAATTGCCCAAATCGCCATTTGGGTTTTGCTCTGTTCATAACTCAAACCAAAGTTTCCAATTATCAACTGCAAATAAAAACATTTTGTTTCACGATTAGTTGGCCAAGCAATAAAGCATTTTTTCATAAAATAAATACTACCTGGAAACCAACTGTGCGGTTTTGTCAAAGACAGTTAGTAGATGAATTCTGCATAATTTCCAACTCGAGAATCATAATTTTTAATTTGTTATAAACAATTTTCAACATAAAATCGCGTTTTTTTAGTTTCTTGCTTGTAAATTGGAAACTAATGAAGCAATCTTAATGATGTCGATAGATGAATTGAAGAGAATTAAATTACGAAGAGAATGAAAGGTCGAATGACCAGATCGGATAATTAGAACCGGAAAAAACCCGAAAAACCCGGAAAATTCAGTGTTTTCTTAAAAAATTCACAATTCGGCCATTTTTTAATTTTAAAAACTGAAACTTTGCACAAAGGAAGCTATTCATATGCACTTTATGTGTGCAAAACTCCGACTCTGATGTACTAACAGTTTTTGCACAATCTCCACTTCATTTTTTTTTTTGCGATATTTTCACGGAGGGCTGGATGTTCCTGTAACTGTCTGATTTAAATTTTAAAAACGTAATTGGAAACTAGATGTGCGCAGCAATAAAACGTGTATTTTGGTTTTCTCATAAAATGCAGTAAAATAGCTGAAAAACGGTTGTGAAAATATCGCAAAAAAAAAATGAAATGGAGATTGTACAAAAACTGATAGTCTGACAGGATCAGGGTTTTGCACACATAAAGTACATATAGATAGCTATTTTTGTACAAAGTTTCAATTTTTAAAATTAAAAAATGACGGAATTGTGAATTTTTTAAGAAAACGCTGAATTTTCTGGGTTTTCCGGCTTTTCTCCGATTTTAATTATCTGATCGGGTCATTCGACCCCTCATTCTCTTCGTAATGTAATTCTCTACAATTCGTCTATTGACATCATTAAGATTGCTTCTTTAGTTTCCAGTTTACAAGCAAGAAACTAAAAAAAAATTTGTTTATAACAAATTAAAAATTAGGAATCTCGAGTTGGAAATTATGCAGAATTCATCTACTAACTGCCTTTAACATAATCGCCCAGTCGGTTTCCAGGTAGTATTTATGTTAAATTATGGCATTTATTTTGCTCTGTTGCTTGGCCTAGTGGAATAAATTGTGAAATTTAATTTCATGAAAACGACAATTTTACTCTTGTTCTACCCATTGTTCATTTTGACCTTTTTCTCTCAAGTGTTTTCGAAATGATAACAAAATGAAACCATTGATAAGAAATTGTTTCGGTAAATACAATTTTGAAAGTCTGAACAAAGAACGGTATTTATCTGAAAATATTAGAAATGAGGCGGAAAAATTAAGGTCACTCATAAATGCCAATTTCAGATGAGTCGCACATATTAAAAGAAAGCGAAAGTTGCATTTTATCGGCGACGCTAGACGACCTTTCTATAATTTAAATTCGAATAAAACTGACCATATCGGGATCATTCCAATGACCGGGCCCAGCGTTGGGTGTAATGGCGTCCTGATTATTTCCATAATAATCGACGATAGTCTGCACACTCTCCCAGGAATCCTGTATGTCATCAAAATTTCTCCACAAATTGCAGCTATCGATTATGGACGAGTAATTTGGTTGCATCCCTGCATAAATTTGATACACTGGCCAACTGCAGGAATAAATCATGGGCCTTCCGGTTCTGTTCAGGTAGTATCCGAATTCTGGATATCCACTGTCCATATCACTAGGATGTGCATAACATCCATCAAGTTTAACGTAGTCCACGTCCCACGCAGCAAACGTTTCTGCATCGGACTGGAGATAGCCAAGAACACCCGGATATCCGGCACACGTGTAATTACCATAATCTTCATAAATACCGAATTTTAATCCTTTTGAATGTATCTACAAAGTGGTTGCGTAAGTAATCAAATATTTGTGATACAGTCCATACGTTATATGATGAAACGTTTTAAGAGGTGAGCCTCAGGGTGTTTTTGTTTTGTCATAATCGATTAATTGGCGGGTTATCGGGTTAAATTTTTAGGACAGGTCAATGTTACAAACCGGATAGTTAACAAACATGAAGCAAACGTTTGCCAAAAGATTGTCATGCAATTTCAATCAAATGAGAGTTGATAACCTTTAAAACAATAAATAGTTCATTTTGAAACAAGGAGGATTTTTTTAAAATATATGTTGACAGTGAAGTTATATTGGAATTGTATATCCGAAAATTGAGCTTGAATTGAAAGTTGTTTATTTGAAATTTGGTGCAGTATGCCTCTGGTATAAGGCTAGAAATTTCCAGTTTTAAATGTTAATTGTCGGCGTTAGTTTTCGAGGAAAAACTAAAAATTAATTTTTTATAAAAATAATATCTCCTAATTTTGACAAATTTCACTTTTCAAGATCAGTATTATTAAGGCAAAGATATCCAAAGTAAAAAAAAATTCCAAAAGCTGTAATTACTCTAAATTCCCTTATATTGGAATCTTAAGAGTAAAAGTAATAATTTACTACTATAAATAGTCCTTAGTACTATCCGCAAAGTCAAGTACGATTTAAATGTATGGCATTGTAAAAATTTCTTCGAAACTGGAAGCAGGTAACTGGTACCTCGAATGGTCTGTCCCTTTTCCATAACCACCGAAAATATTTCAAACGAAAAATGTAATAAGTCGTCTTCGAGTTAAAACAAATAATTCAACATTCACACTTTAAAGTATCTTCGTACTCATAATCGCAATTTATTAGAGGACTTGCAATTTACGTAAATTTTAGAAATCTACAAGAATGTAAAAATGCTCGACTTAGGTACGCTCCTGTTGTTCACATCGACCGACTTCCACTCGACAGTGACAAATTTTTACAATGCCATAAATTTAAATCGCACCTACCTCTGTGGAAAGTACTAACGACTATTTACAGCCATAAATTATTACTTTTACTCTTGAATTTTAGACTAATTACAGCTTGATATCTTTGTCTTAATCATAGTGATCCTGAAAAGAAAAATTTGACGAAATTGGGAAATAGTATTTTTATAAAAAATCAGTTTTTATTGTTTTCTCTCGAAAACTACCGCCAACAATTAACATGTAAAACTGGAAATTTTTAGCCTTATACCAGAGTCATACCTGCATCAAATTTCAAATGAATAACTTTCAATTAAAGCTCAATGGGACACCCTGTATAAGGGCCCGATTTCAAATCACAATTGGAACGGTGTCAATAGTTTACCATGAGAATAGCGCATAACAATTTCCAACGGGTCACATCTTAATTTCAAGTTGAATTATCTGGCAAATTCAACTTGAAATTAGAATGTGACCCGTTGCTAATTGTTATGCGCCAATCCTATTATAAACGATTTGCATCGTTGCAACCTGAAATCGGGCCCGAAGTATTATTGTTGTTGTGTTATTATTGTTATTATTACTAAGTGCTATCATGATCATAAAAAGTCACGCAGTGTTTCATTTTTGTCCCACAGTGTACTTTTACTGCTCGCTGCCATGATGTGTTTTTTAAATTCAAAAAATGGTTAGAGGGCTGAGAAAAAATATTTCTTTTTTACTTTATGTTGGCAGTAATCAGTACTTAATACCATAACCTATTCAATTTTGACAGAATCACTTAAATTTACAGAATATTGAAGATAAAGTTCTCCTTCTTTCAACAGAATCGTTTTGTGCTGTATTTTCTAATTTTACAGCTACATTATCAACATAAAGTAAGAAAATAATATTTAATTAATATTAAATTAATAATTTCATAGCCTTCTAACGCTCCTCCTGGTATAGAAAACAAAAACAAAATTAAACATTAAACGTCAAAAATTTTAAACAATTAAAATGAAACTAAAAACAACTTTTTAAATAAAATAGCGTGTCAATTAAAGTTTTATGTAAATAACGAACGTCGTCCCTGTCACTTTAGTGCTTAAAATAGAACTGAAACGTTTTCCCCATAAAATAAATTTCATTTCCTGTCCGCGATTTTTTTCCAAAATGAACACGTAATCCCAATTAATTTTCTAAACTCGTGATGTCAGTTTATCGAAAGGAAATGCACACAAACTGGTTTTCAGTCTTTTTTGTTTTCAGCGAGGAATTTTTTCCTGCAACCTCAAATTCATTTATTCTAGTCATGAATGGAACAAGATATTTAATTTCCGGTTTCATCACGCACAAAAAAGGTAATAATCAAGATAAGCCACGATTTCATCGGAAATGGGTCGAATTCATGTTACACTTGTGCGTTACATCATAAAACGTACGGACCATACTCGCACGCTCATTACATAATCGGCGAGTGCTTTCATCCCGCGGGGAAATCTTCTTCTGTCGGCCACCAACTGACCGTTACCACCGCGTTCTTTTTCCAACCAGCAGTCATCGACGTTAACATATTCGTAACCTACTGCAGCGTATCCTTCCGACACCAACAGATCGGACATGGTCCGAAACAACTGTTCACTGAAAAGATAATTGAATGAAGTGGGCCAATTGTTATCTATGAATTGGATCTTAATTACTTTCATTGTAAGTCGCGCTCAATTGAATCAATTACCGTTGGAATCAATTTTTAACGTCAATTAAAATAATATTTACGTTTGAAATGTTTCCATAGGCGCACGCAGGATTTTTTTTTTGGGGTGCAGAACCGTAACCCCTATGCCGTGATTTACGGAAACTGAGCAACTTTCTATGTCAAAAATAGATATGATTTTCTATTTCAGACATTGTAATCTTTTTTGCAATTTGATTAACGTGCTTATAATAAGTGATAATCCCACGTGCTGCTCCGCAAATCTAGTGTACCGTGCTGTCAACTGAAATGTCACAGTTACAAAAAATGGCGCGTTTCGGTGATTGTTCGTTAAACAATATCGATGAAAAGATACAAAATCATAAACCGTGTAACACTGTAAAGTCTCACAAATATATTTGGGCCCAATTTACCGAGTTTTGGGACTCTCGGAATTACATTTTGTCCGAAAAAGTATTAAATTGTTCATTCGTGATATAATCTGACGAATACAATTCGTGGAATCGTGACTATTAATAATCTCGATTCCACTTGTTGTATTGTATATGATAATTCGTCCAGTCATACAGCGAATATAAAGAAGTTGCAGTTTTGTCAGCTTTTAGCTACATACGTCGCGAATAATTTACTCTTTATGTTCAAATTTTACTAAAATTGACAAAGGATGCTGTTGTTTTTATGACACTAAGCAACGGGTTTTTATGCTCCTAATGACAAAGGAAGCTGTTGTTCTTCACTATGTATTGATATAAAATATTAAAGTGATCCTGCTTAAAAATTAGCAAGATTCGTAACATATGACTCTGGGGACATTTAACCATTGCCTGAATTTAGTGATATTTAGTAACTGATTGGAAGCAGCAAATGATTCAATAATGTTACCAAGAAGTGCTAATGAAATAAATACAGTTGATATGACGGGCCTTTTTGTATACTCGTCGCTTTCAAAAATCAGAGTAATAAAATTGCGTGTTATTCACGTGATTTTTCAAAGTTGTCTTCTTCCTGGTTAACAAAAGTGGGTTGAAAATGTGCAAATGTGTGTTTGTACACAGGGCAACGGTAATGTTCACATAATTACTTCATTGGTTGAGTTCGTTTAGTAAATAGTTCATTTTTTAATTCAGAGAGGAGTGATTCAAAAATATCGCGCCAACAGATAGATCTATTATTGGTTGTCAGCAGGCCGGTTTTACATTGATTAAATTTTGAAAAATAAACAATCGAGATATTGTTGAAACAGCTGATTAGCTTCGCATGCCACAGTAACTAATTTTCAAACATTACATTTATATAAATGATAAAAACAGTTTCTATCAGAACTCTGTGATTTAGCAGAATTGTTTTTGGTTTGCATTGTGCATCAGCGCACTTTTTTTTTTGATTATATTAGAATCAGTTACCTGTTACTGTTTTTTTTTTAAATACTAAAATACAGATTTAACGTAAACTAGAAATATTCCAGCGTGATTTGTTCTTTCAATATTACTCCTAATTAAAAAAAGAACTATAGCAGAAGAAGAAGTTTGTTTGTTTGCTGTACACTCCTAGGATTTTTTGGCCGATTTGGACCAAACTTTGCAAAGACGCTCTTCAAGACCATGCAGAATAGATCATAAAAAATTTGAAATTTTGAATTCGAAAATGCAACTTATCATGTTATCACGAATTAAGTATGCGTCTGAATCACGTAAAGTGGGGTAAGTACAGGGTGTCCCATCACTTGTGGCCATCCCCAAAATTGAGCTTAAATTGAAAGTTATTCATTTGCAATTTGGTGCACTTATGACTCTGGTATAAGGCTAGAAATTTCCAATTTTACATGTTAATTGTCGGCGTTAGTTTTCGAGAAAAAAAATAAAAATGAATTTTTTATAAAAATACTATTTCCCAATTTCGTCAAATTTCACTTTTCTGGATCACTATGATTAAGATAAAGATATCCAAAGTAAAAAAAATTCAAAAGCTGTAATTAGTCTAAAATTCCCTTATATTGGAATCTCAAGAGTAAAAGTAATAATTTAACCTAACCTAAACCAAACTGGGTTTATCTTTTCGTTTCTCTTTCTGGGATATTTTTAGAATTTTTTTTTTTGAGGTTATGTTGTGATTATTTACCTGTTCTAAATAAACAATTGCACTGTTAAAAAAGAAAAAAAAAAAAGCCAAACCAAGAAAAACCTTTTTTTGTTTCTTGCTTAGACCGTCATATAAACATGAAAACTTATGTAGTAGTAGTAATTTCCGCAGATTTAAATTTATGACATTGTAAAAATTTGTCACTGTCGAGTGGAAGTCAGTCGATGTGAACAACAGAAGCGTACCTAAGTCGAGCCTTTTTACATTCTTGTAGATTTCTAAAATTTACGTAAATTGCAAGGCCTCTAATAAATTACGATTATGAGTACGAAGATACTTTAAAGTGTGAATGTTGAATTATTTTTTTAACTCGGTTATGGAAAAGGGACAGACCATTCGAGGTACCAGTTACCCACTTCCAGTTCGGGGAAAATTTTACAATGCCATACATTTAAATCGTACTTAACTTTGTGGATAGTACTAACGACTATTTATAGTCATAACGACTATTTATAGTCATAAATTATTACTTTTACTCTTAACATTCCAATATAAGGGAATTTTAGACTAATTACAGCTTTGGGAATTTTTTTTTTTACTTTCGATATCTTTGCCTTAATAATACTGATCTTGAAAAGTGAAATTTGACAAAATTGGGAAATATTATTTTTATAAAAAATCAGTTTTTATTTTTTTTCTCATAAACTAACGCCGACAATTAACATTTAAAACTGAAAATTTCTAACCTTATACCAGAGTCATACGTGCACCAAATTTCAAATAAATAACTTTCAGTTAAAGCTCAATTTTGGGGATGGGACACCCTGTACATAATTATGTTCTTTAAGAATTCAATTCAGGTAACATTCTGTGTGCGCCCATGGACATTTCAAATCCTACCAAATTAAGGTTACTATATAAATTGTTGTACCGTGGGATTCCCCTCGCGTTCTTTTTTGTGAATAGTCAAATTTATTACACAATTTAACATTGAATTAATGGCATGAAAACGTATTTTATTGGCTAAAAATGAAAATGAACGGATCTTCTTTGTTGAAATCTAGCCAGGATTTGGCGACCTGAACTTTTGAAAAAGATCAAATCAGTTAATTTATGCGTGCGTGTGTTGATATGCAAGGACAGGAGGCTGTGTGGCCAAAACAATTACCTAATACAGTTGTCAGGATCGTTCTTGCAATCGGTGTTGCATCTGAAACGTTCCCAGGCTAACCATCCCATCGGCGGCGACCTCGCCAAACCATTTTCCAACGAAACCACACTATTCGGCAGGTAACAAATCACAGTGTAAATAATTATCCATAAGTGGAACATTTCACTAGCATACAGAACCAGTTTACAGCTGTTTAACCTACAAGTACACATATTTGTTATAACAAAAAGAACTGTATTTTGTGTAAAATCACTGCCGTTTCAAACCGACCGACCGTTTATCGTGCATGGCATAATTGAAATTTTTTATTAATTCTGTATTTCGACCAAACTGCACCCGTTTCAAACCAGCACTGAACTTCCTTTTGCTACTTCCTAAAAACAACTTTTAAAAGTTTTTACACCATTTGCCAGTCAGCCTCACTTTCACCCAATGCCCTATTTCTCGGCCACAAGGCAACTCATGTAACTGTATCTCTCACTTCATATTTCCGTTCGTAAAGTCACGAAAAATCAACGGAGAGACATTCGGTACGGCGGATAAGTAAGCCGCATCTTCAGGTACGCGTGCAAGATGTCACTCACCTTTCGGTTAAATTTCGAAAAATTTTAAAAAAATGGCACGTGCGAAAAACGGTCAGACAATAAAACAATCCGCCTGTGATATAACCCATTGTGTTGTTATTACCTTGAGATATGCACGATTTAAAAAGCACAATTTTAATCGAAGGTAAAAGTTCTAAAGACACAAATGAAAGCCGCACGTCCGTACGAATCTGCGGCTGAATCGTATGTGATTAAACCGCCAACCGAAAGACCCGAGGTACTTAATATTCCCGGGGCCATTATCATCATACGCGAAATGTGGTAGCGCATTTATGAACTCGCGTTACGTACAGTTATTAAACCAGAGAAAAGAAAGTTATTTATTTTTTACATCGTGACGTGAACACTTACGGTTTCGTTAAGGCAGGAAGGAGAGTAGAAAACACACGTAGTAATTTGTACATTTGATACTTTATTGGTTCGAATTTCGCACAGAAAAAAACAGTGAGCCTAGTTCTAAACGCAAATCTTTTTGCAAATAAATGGTAGTATTTCGATATTTTTATGATAATACAGTAGAATCCGGTTGTAACGGCTTCGGTTATAGCGAACCACCGGTTATAACGAACTTTATTCCAAGTCCCGACATTTTCCCCTATGCAACAATGTAAAAATTAGTCGGTTATAACGAACTCGAATATAACGAACTATCGGATATAGCAAACCTGAAAAAGCTGAAATTAATTAAATTTCAATTGTCTATAACGAACTTTCCATTGTATATAACGCGTAATAACCTTTGAATGTGACGATGACTTGTCATTAAATGAGTGGTTTCAAAAATAGAAACAAAGGGAACGTGAATTTCAGCAATTGAAGAGCTCTATGCAAGAAGTACCTAAGTCACTTTTCATATTCTGTAATATTTGAGATTTTATGTTTTAATGTGACCTGTAAATCACATTGTTTTAACCTTGAATAATCTTTTTTTTACTAAAGTAAGTCTTCTTTAGTGAAAAAAGATTAGTCAAAATTAAAACAATGTGATTTTCAGATCAAACAGAAATATAAATCTCAAATATCACAGAATATGAAAAGTGATCTAGGTACTTTTTACATAGAGCCCTTCAATTAGAAAATTCAAATTTTTTCGAAAACTTAAAGATGAATGACTATTAATGTAGACAATTTATTAGTTACAACAGAATATTTGGGTATTTGTGGCAGACAAAAGTGGCCAAAAAGAAGCCAATGAGGAATGAGGATGAGCCGGAAACACCAGCATTACAGATTTTATTTACACAGGAAGCTGTGAGAAGTATTAACAACATTCGTGATTTTTTACAGTTTTACGGTGCGCCGAACTCAATTATTGAAAATCTTAGTGACGTTGAAACGTGTGTGGACAATTTATACTTCAGTCGCAAATAAAAAAATTTTCAAATAAAATTACTTGTTGCATTTTGCTTTATTTCACTTAAGTTTAGTCCTTATATTCTTAATGGTTTTATAAATATGCATATTTATATTAGACAATGAAGGTCTCATAAAATAATCTTGCATTTATTTTTTCAATAACGCTTATAACGAACTTCGGATATAACGAACCGATTTTGACGGTTCCTTGAGGTTCGTTATAACCGGATTCTACTGTAATATAACTTGGTTTATATTACGTATAGATAATTTTTTTACATTCAGAGGGGTATTATTATAAACAACATTCACTAGCCCTATTATTAGCACAAGCAAAATGTCACCAAAAGAGGGGTTACCCTGCAAAACGTCGGTCAGGTTTGGTTTTTTGATATGTTTTATCATAAATGTCCCTAATGTAAATGTCCAGTTATTGACCTCGTGACCTTTCCGGAAGGTGTTGAAAATGGGGGTTGAACTTAAAAAAACACGTTTTTGAGTACGCTGCGCAAACGGCTTTTTGGAAAAAAATAATTTTGACTCATTTAAATACCTGACGATATAGGCATTCAGAATCGAATCGAGACCGCTACTCCAGGACCAATAGTTTATGAGTTACGATTTTTTGAAGTTCACCACTTTGATTGCTTAAACCGCAAATTAACTGTTTTTGCTGTTATCTCACGTTTCGTGCGCTCCAGGCTGATGCACTGATTACATCAAAACAAATGATATGGCAGTGTAATGGGCATTAAATGCTCTTTACTATGATTTTTTGTTTGATCCAATTGGATGAAAAATTACCACACGGCGAGCAATCAAACTTGGAAAATTATTGAAAAAACTGCCTATTTTTAGTATTGTTTCATTGCGCTCTCAAACCTGCCCATTATAACCAATCTAAAAAATTTTACATTCCATGAATACGTGACGTGACAGCTTAGTAGATAAAAAAACTAAATATTTCAATTGCACGTGCCAACTTTCAGGAGTCTAGGAGAATTTTGATGTTTTCGTTAAGGTAGGAAGGAGAGTAGAAAATACACGTAATAATTTGTACATTTGATACTTTATTTGTTCGAATTTGGCACAGAAAAAAACAGTGAGCCTAGTTCTAAACGCAAATCATCTTTTTGCAAATAAATGGTAGTATTTCGATATTTTTATGATAATAATATGACTTGTTTTACATTACGTATAGATAATTTTTTTACATTCAGAGTGGTATTATAATAAACAACATTCACTAGCCCTATATCTGTTTATGGAATATTTTAAATGCATTCCGCATCTATCGCGCTCTCTCGCTCCAACGTGCATTTAATATCTGCATTAAATACTACTTCAGTTTACATACTTATACCTAAACAATTATAGGTATCACAATTTAAAGTTATTTTTTTTGAGTTACTTGAAAGTAGCCTTATAACCAACCAAATACGTTACAACGCATTTTTTTAACGACCGGGAAAAATCGAAAATTTATAGGCCCCCTTGAACTCCGAAGGCTACGAAATTTACTAATTTCAAACAGGCGATAAAAACGTCAAAAATTAATTGTTTGATTTGATTGCGCAATGTTTGAGGAAAAAATTGTTTTACGGTTCAATGAGCTCTTCATTGCAAATCGACTTGATGACTGCAACAATATGTCATTTAATTTGTAGCTTACAGTACATGTCCAATAATCATTGTTATAGGAAATGGTGAAACTTTTTTTCGTGACGACTTATTGCAATCACAAAGACCGATTAAAAAAAAATCAAACACTTACAAAATTTTACGGTTATTTGAATGCAAATTATACACGATGTCACGAGTGTTTTTATGGTGAATAGAAGATAATAACGGTGTTCGTACCTGGCTCACCAAGGTTAACTGATAGGATTTGGTGATTGATTTCGCATGAAAAAAATTGCAGACGCGCCATATTTTGTTGTTTATAAGGAAGTAGTTTTTAAAATTGTTATTACAATATTTACAGTGTGACTTTATTTTTATAGAAAAACATTGTTGCAAATCCTTAAAAGGCAAAATTAAATTGTCTTTACTCTATACAAGTTTTAATAGGGTGATAAATACCAAGTTTTATTACATTCGATACTATTTTGACCTCTCTGCCGCCGCATCCTTTTATATTAAAGGTTGCTGTTCCTAAGTACAAAGTTTTTTTTACATTTTGACCATTTAACAACTCTTGGGTCACTGTACACGAGTACAAAATAACTCAAAAATAAATAATAAAATTACTTAAAGTACTGGCTCTTACATTAAAATATATATAAACATCAACAGTTGAGAGAACAAATTTACAAGAAAATAAAACATGATTGCACTTGAAATTTCCATTTGTAAAATCTTCAAAAAACAACACACGCTTCGTTCGCTCAATCGAAAAAAAAACAATTTTTAGAATCGAAACGGGGTGAAACAGAATTTTTACAATTTACAAACATAAAACAATTATAAATACAAACTAAATGTAATAAATAACTTGAAGATCTTTATATCTACAATGTAACAATACAATTACAACACCAATAATATTTCCAATAAAAGTTTTCTGGCAAGTTAATCAGGAGATCTAAAATGTTCTTTCTTGATGGCACACTGAATTTGAACTGCCTTAAAAAAAATCAAAAAACACTTTGAAACATTCAGTTTATGTGGCAAAATAAAAAGGTGCCCTTTTTCGATAATCACAATAATTACTCTCGATTTGCAATACTTTGTCATACTTTCTGAGTAATTGGCGGGCCATTATGGCCCAATTTAGTACCAAGGAAAAGACTTTTCCCTGTTTATCCAGGCTCAGTCGTCCTCGCTCCTCGATTCGTAAGCCAAAGAAGAAGGATCGTGCGAGAAGCTCAATGCGTCCGGAGAAATACTGTCGTGAGGATAGTAGAAACCTTCAGAACTCGGCCCCGCACCGTTCATTGGCCCCATTGGTGGCGACACTGACGGCCTTCCCGCACTGGAAGACCCCGGCGACGTCAAATCGGGGTTCAGGAAACCGGACATTTCCGACCCGCTGTCCCTGCACCACAACTGGCGCATCTCCTGGCGTCTCTGACGCATCAGCATCTTGTATTCGGAAATCCTCATTTTTTTGCCATCCACGATGCAGGTCCTCTTCGGCCGCGGCCTGTAGCGGTAGTCTGGGTGTTTTTCCATGTGTTGCTTCGACAGGCGCGATTGCTCCTCGTAGTAGGGTTGCTTTTCGGCGTTGGACATCGCCTTCCAACGAGCCCCCAATATCTTCGATATGTTGGAGTTGTGCATGTCGGGGCAGGCTTTCAAAATCTTCCGTCGTTCGTCCTTAGCCCAGACCATGAAAGCGTTCATGGGTCGCTTTATGTGGGGTTTGTTCTCCGTTTCGCGTTTCGGCTGCCGCACGATTTTTGCCTTTTCTGTGGCTTCATCGGACAATTTGAAACTCGAGTCTGCGCCCCACACTGTAACAAATTTCGATTCAAAAAATTGCAAAAGGGCCCTTTGGAGCGACTCACTGTGACACGCCGCGGCCGCCGCCATGAAATCTTGCTCGTCTTTCGCGTCGTCTCTTGATTTTCCGCTCAAGTGAGGAGGAACGGGTAAAGGACCGTACATGTGCATCGGAAACTGCTTGTCCGGACTCAAGCTGTCCTTTACGGACTTGTGCCTGTCGGTGCTCGGCGGCAAAGGGCTGTATTGATGCGGCATGTTGGAATAAGGTAAGAAAGGGCGTGGCATCACTAGATTCGGAGGTAATAGTTTAGGAACGGTCGATGCTACAGGTTGTTCGCAACTGATAGGTATACTGTGAGGGCTGGACCTTGGCGAACCGGAACTCGAAGATTTTGGTTTGGTGAGGTTTAAGGGAGCATCGGGATCCGCAGGCTGCGGAGGCGGCGACGGCGTTTTCTGCGGAGTGGGAGACCTCTTGTCCACGCCACTGACCGCTGCGGACATGTGGGCAAGATGGGCCGACGTCGGAAGCCAAGGAACGTGAGGTGGAAGCATCTGAAAGATAATTCAATTAGCTTTGCAATTTTTGGCAATATTTTCAGGGATCATAGCACTTGTAATGCCAAAAATAGTGGCTTTAATGACTTACCAGAAGAAAAAAAGTGACTAAATAGTAACTTTTTGCCGTTTATTATTTTGAAATATAGAAAATAACACATTTTTAATAGTAATTTATGATAAACCGCAAAATTAAATTAAATATTCTTAACAAACATAAACAAAACAAAATGAACTATGACAATTAAATCATTTTTACATTTCCTTTTTCAACAAAATTATATAATATGACGGTCATTCTTTTAAGAATATCTTTATTTAATAAGTCAACTTCTTTGGTTTTCTCTTCTTCTTTTTTTCTCCTCATCACCAACCCTTCAAGTAAGACTTGAGCAACACCTGCTTCGTAATATCATTCCTTTCTAGTGCTTGTTTCAATTTTCTATGGCTTTCATCCAGTAGCTTTGCTACCACTAGTTGTTCATATGACTCTTTAGTTTTGTCTTCCAACTGTTTTTCCAAATCAATTTTTTTTGGTTTCCAAACTCTTCCATTTTTTGTTTCTCTTCTTCAAGCTCTTGCTTTCTTTGATTTTCTATAAACTTCTGATTGTTGTTTTTTCGATTTTTCAAGCTCTAAGTAACCTTTATATGAATTATAAGCTCTACGACCCATATTTAGAAGTTCCTGTGTTATTGGAACCAATTCTATTTGGTTATTATATTTTTTTTTAAATCACTACGAATATGTATGTTATTCAATGTTCGTAGACTCATGTTTGACTTGTTTGGAGTTAAAATTTGCCCCGAAAGGGAAAATCCTCTTTCAACTGATGCACTTCCATGTGCCAAAGATAGACACATTTTAACGACTTGAAATAATTCTTTATAGTTGAAAGATAACCAAAATTCGTCTACTCTTAGGTTTCCATCAAAATTTCTCTTCTCCTCTAATAAGACCAACTGCAGTGATTTGAATTCACCACAGACTTTATCCATGGCAATGTTTGTGGAAGAGTATTACAAACGTAACTATCAGGCACTTTAGTAATATTATTTGTTCATAACCAGGAAAAATATTTCAACGACACTAATTTTAAGGCAGACTTATTTATTGATGAACAGCTTCCATATAAAAATGTTGACAACGTTTTAAAAAAATTAATTGTTCCTTCTTAGGTAGTTTCCCAAGTTCTTGTTGAGTTTTTACTACACAATTTAATGCCTTTAATGGCAAAAAGAATTCGTAACGATACAAGCATCTTTAGTATTCGCAAGCACATTATCAAAATAAACAGCTGCTTCATTTTAAAAAAATTTGAGTATATAGTCTTAGTTAACTCTTTTAATCTGAATATAATACTTGAATTAACGGTTCATCAATTTGAAGAAATTCGGTCAATTTTGTAAAAATGTGCGAAACATATTCTATAAAATAAATATCCACTATAGAAGTTGTATTTTTTAAAAATATAATAATATTTTTATAAGATTTAATTTTGTTTAAAGAACTTCTGTACTTTGGAATAAACTCCAGAAAATATTTCTTTATTGGTGAATACTGTTCTAAAACTCGACTGATAGGTGGACCCAATGTTAACCACCTTGCACCAACATGTTTTATAAATTTGTGTGAAGATTACTTTTAAATCACTTTGTATTTTCTCAGTCTTCTAATCGTAATGGCCAACCATCAAGGAAATGATACAGAGCAATGATAAAATCACTGACTTCACTTGAAAACTTTTGTAATCCTTTTAAAAAGGAATTGTGGACAATGTGAATATTGCAGGCTGTTTATTTCGAGACGGTCGAAAAATTTCGCGCCAAAATAGTGAAAAAAGTGATTTAGTAACCAACTTTTAAATATAGTGACCAATAATGACCTAAAAGCTAAAATAGTGACAAATCACTAAATAGTGTATTTTATAAGTACCTGATTGGAAAGGTGGACTTTAGGTGCCAACGCGGATGGTTGGAATCCACGCAATTGTTCTAAGAAGGGCAGAAACATGAGTCCCTGTTGACCTGCATACTGTGCGGAAATTTGGCCTTGGAGCTCCTGGAGTTTCTGCTGGTGCTGGAGAATCTGCTCGTGTTGGCGCCGCTGTAGCTCCAGCTGTTTTTGAGTTTCGTGCACCAGATTCGACGGCTGAAAACAAAGAGAGGGGTCATTTTAGTGCCAAGACTCGGAGGGCGCGTGCGATATCTTTTAACCGCGTCGCACGCAGATACATTTGAGGATTGTCCATCTGTTACATTCCCCATCTTTTTTACTAAGTATTTGCAGGTTGCCAAGCCGCCTACTGGTACTAAATATATGTCGGCAAAGTTCCAATTTTATCCTCCATTCACTGCATCTTCCATGCTAAGTGCACATTTCTGAATTCTCCGCGAAACTAAATGTTCCCTTTATTCATGATGCACCGGAGTTTATTGATTTTATTTGCCAAAATTTATGAAAGCTGAGTCATTTATGAAAATGACTCCAGGCAGACACAATTCATGAAAACGACTTCGTTGCAACTTCCGGTCGGACGGGACGACTTTCGCAACATTGAAAGAGAGTAGTTTTCTGAATGGCATATCAAAACATGTGTTCCACACAAACGGAACATTTAAAATAACGATCCGGTTTATCTAAATAGAGCGATCTACTTTTCCACGTAATTGTAAGACAAGAAAGGCTAGATATACAGGAAACAACAGCGGCAAATGAAAGGAGTTTTTGTTCGGTCTAACGTGTTTTAAAATAATCCAGGGATGTCGACTGTATTATTTAGAGATGCACATTATCATCGGACGAGCATTGCTTGAGACAGTGCTGGCACTCAAGTCATATAAAAGCAATATGAAGGAAGATATTCTGGTGTCGGTCATTATTACACAATGATGTATCACTTCCGGTGCGAGTTAATTACTTGTCCAGTCCAGAACAAGAACTGGCGGTGTTTAGAATTCACCTCTCGAGGTCGCTGCCTCGATACAATTAATTTTTGCAATTTTACAATTTTGTCATATTGTTGGGACTCTCGCAATCCCGGGAGATATAATGAACCTGTTTGTTTGGAAATCGGAGTTTTAGAGTTTCCGGTGCTGCTAATGGTAATTTACTTTGTAACCAACGAGCGGTGCTTTCGTTGAAACATTCATAATACACTAAATTCAGTTTATATAGCAGGACGATTTAAGAACAAAAAGTGGCTTCTCGGAAAGTTCTTCGTCCACGTAAGTTGGGATCGGCGATCGCGCCAGAAGGCGACAATGAAGGGTTTCAAATTGTAAAATAAAATTCGATGTGTAATTGTATATACACGTGAGACACATAAAACTGATGCAGACGTCAACTGCTAACAGACGATGAACAGAGTTTATAATGAATCAGAAAAGCGATAAAGAATAAAGTGAGTCAATGAAGTGGAGAAAGATCAAAGTCAATGAGCGGCACGTCAACATACGATTTAATGGAAACATTCGATTCAGGCACTCGGAAATATAAACTTTTGTTGATTCGGATACATATTAACTCTTCGGCCAAATGTTTGTAACAAAGCGGATTTTTTCTTCTCCACGATCGACAGTTTATGCAATTGGAAATTTTATGCAAAAGTTTCACCTTGAGGCTGCATCTGTCCAACACATGTGGTTTTAAAGGGGCGGTGCATTTTAACATAACGGTGATCTGTGCAGCCTACATGATTTAAAACAGATCCTTCTCACTTAACACAAACGTTCATTGTTTGAAAGTCCCGAACAGCGCTTCCAAAAATGTTTTTCGAAATTCAATAGGGGGGTTGTTTATTAACATAATATGTAAATGCGATTACAAAATTTTACGGACGCGCAAATATTGGGTACAAAGCGCAGTTTGTTTATTTTCTTTTGGCTTAAATATAGTTCATTACGGAATACAACTCTATGATCTCAATCCATAACTTTGACTAAACAAGCAGCGGTTTATTCTTACGTTTAACACTTATATTAAAAATAATCGATAAAAAAATCGTAAAGCGAAACTATTTCAGTCGCGTTTCTATTTAGCCACTTCCTTTCCGTCCGTAGGTGGAATTGCCACGCTTCCTGTTGTCTTTTTTTGGCGCATATTTTTCCGGACCCGCACGTCGTTTAATCAAATTTACTCCACAAGAGGAGCAAAAAAATGCCAATTGAAACAGACGGTCTACAACCTCTGAGTAATTGCCAATAATGGTAATGCAAACGAATGTATTCTCAAACGGGGATCAAAGCCCACAAAAAGCCCTCGCCAAATTGAAAGCACAAGCTTTCATTTCGATTGTGGACACTATTTTTTGGGTAGGTGTCGCAGATGCAGGGCCGGATTTAGACTTGATAAGGCCCTAAGCTATTTGAGATATGGAGCCCTTTATAAGGCTGAGCCTCCTCATGATAAAATTGAAATAAATAAATAATTTCATAATCCAATTTGATTTTCATTAAAGTTTCAGTATGAAATCAATTATTAGGTAGTCAATTACATAAATGGTAATAGTTATTTGGTAGATAATTTTCTTTCACCATACCAGAACGGCCTTATTAAAGGGGATCTTCTATTTACAATATGGGACTTGAAGGTTGAATGTAAGCGCCAGAAATATGTTCGAAACCGGGTCGGAGGCAATTTGCTACATTAGACTCCAAACATCTGCTTTAATTCTATAGAATGAGACGATTTGACCTTGAACGTTAAAAAGAAATGAGATGCAATACTTGAGTTAGAAAGAATAAAACTATTGCAGCGGAGGCAACGGCTCCACCCCCGCCCGAACACGTGTCCTGGTCAGTGCGTTTTGCCGGACAAAGATCCCAATTATTCCTAAGTACTGGGTGCAACAGGTCTACTGCAATTATTGAATTCAGGTATAAAATTTTGAATTTGCGGGTTGCATTGTTTCAACATGAATGACGATATAGAAGTAGAACTACAAAATGTATTTTCTAAAACTTGTGAGGATATTGTTTCCTTTTAAAGAATTTTGGTTTCGTTACTTTTTTTTGAGAGATTTTCTGTTCTCACTTTAGTTTATTTTTTAGAACTTTTGTTTTTGTTCCTAGGCTTATAATATACGATTGAATGAATTTCCGTTTGCACTTGTTACAAGCTTAATCCCATTCTGTTATTTACTAATTTATTTGCCGATTTTTAACAGTCATTATCAATAATATTGTGCAAATTAAGGCACGACTTTTTGCTACCATTAATCAAAAATGGTAATTTATTGAATCACACATTATATTATTTTCATTATTAAGTAAGAGAAAATACATTTTGTAAGCTCATATCTCATTCATTGTTTCAACATGAATGACGATATAGAAGTAGAACTACAAAATGTATTTTCTAAAACTTGAGGATATTGTTTCCTTTTAAAGAATTTTCGTTTCGGTACTTTTTTTTGAGAGAGTTTCTGTTCTCACTTTAGTTTATTTTTTAGAACTTTTGTTTTTGTTCCTAGGCTTATAATATACGATTGAATGAATTTCCGTTTGCACTTGTTACAAGCTTAATCTCATTCTGTTATTTACTAATTTATTTGCCGATTTTTAACAGTCATTATCAACAATATTGTGCAAATTAAGGCACGACTTTTTGCTACCATTAACCTAAAATGGTAATTTATTGAATCACACATTATATTATTTTCATTATTAAGTAAGAGAAAATACATTTTATAAACTCATATCTCATCATTCCACCCTATGCATTTCCTTCAGCTCATAATCCAGTCCTGGCAAGAAATAACTTTAAACCTCCTCGATGGTTCTTGCTGGACGGTAAATTGTGATACAAAAATAAAACATCATAATTTGTTGATTATTGACCTGAGTCCAGATATTATATGTCAGTGTGCCAAATATGATTTTGGGGGCCCCCAAGAAAGTGCAGCTTGTGTAGCTTATACGTAAATCCTGCACTGCGCAGATGGGATTCGCGATTCGGCCGTTTCATAAGTTGAAATATCGGAGCACCTCGGGGTCGTATAACCCAAGCTAAGTAAACATTGGCATAATATAGCGCGGTCTGAACAAATATGTGTTATATTCCAGTCTGTGTGGCTATTTTCTCAATCCACATTGTCAGTTTATCGTCCCATAAATCATAATGTATGTATTTAATTATCATCTGGCTTTTGTAGAAGTTTTTATTATTTCCGTTTCTGTTTCCTTGTTATGTTTATTGTTAAAACGATATAACATGTGTCAGGATTTATTTTCAAGT
The DNA here is from genome assembly GCA_949768715.1 of Dascillus cervinus. Taxonomy (NCBI): domain Eukaryota; kingdom Metazoa; phylum Arthropoda; class Insecta; order Coleoptera; family Dascillidae; genus Dascillus; species Dascillus cervinus. The sequence goes on along the minus strand of OX458321.1, from coordinate 29,096,615 downwards.
ACCGAGAGGACATCGCTCAAGTGACCGCATTTTCATCATCAAATGACTCAATTCCAATTTTTTTTCTTAATTCGCCGAGACCTCGGCGCGGAAGCGATTCGTTTTAACGCGTGAAACTATTTTTACGGGAGGAATTCAAAAATTCCGAGATCAAAGTGGGTTGATAGCTTTTTTCTTTAGGGGGCAACTTATTCTTAAAATATGATTCACGCCGGCGAAATTGCATGAATGAAGTCGCTGTTTTTTTGGAATCTCCGCAACTATTATCGATTAATCTTTTCGGATATTTCCCGAGCTATGCAAGTTATTTATGAATCCATAAAACTGCTCCGTTTTTATTGTTTGCGTTTCGCGGTGCATTTTTCGGTGATTCGACGAGGTTTACAAACGCGAATCCGAAGAGGAGGGGAAACAGGGCCGTCTCTACAGCTTTTCGGGCCCTAGACAAACAAATGACAGTCGGGCAATAATGACAGTTGTAAATTATTGACGACTCGGACGTGGGTCGAATGAAACAACTACAATTTAAATTGTTTTCTTCTTTTAAATTATATACATAGAGGGGAGACTGAGGTGAAATGATCCCTGCGAGTCAAATGATCCCCTTTGATTTTATGGATCATCCCCCTTGAGCCGGTGTAAAATGATCACTTTATACCTAAGTATATTTTGGTTTATTGTATACTTTATCGTTTCGCTATTGAAAAAAAAAAAATTGAAAAATATGCATAATATCAAGAAAATGTGTTCAAACGTGGCTGTCAAAAGACAGTGTCAGAAATTAGAAGTTATAGATTTTTTTCCTTAGAGATAATTTTACCCCAGTCCCCCTTATGTATTATATTCTAGTAATCCGAACACAGTGCGGTCCGAATTAGTTCGAATTATCAAGACTGTACTGTATTTACTTATAACACTAATAACTTTTTTTTATAATAAATAATAAAAATTATGAAAAAGTATTTGTGAGTCGTTTTCCACATTATTGACGTAAACAAGCTGTTTTAAAAATCCCCCACAAGTCTAGACGAGCTGACTAGTTTACTTAATAACCAATCCATTTGTTTCGAAAAAAATTGGAAAAAAATTGGAAAAAAATTCTTGAAATCAATCATTTTCAATATGGCTTTATCTCTTGTAATAAGTGATTAGCTTTTCATTAAAACAGTAATGTCCAATTATGTGCAACACCGCACCAAACAACAAATAGTTTGTAATATTTACTTCAAGTTTTTCTTCCACTTCTTTTGATCAAAAGAATTCTTATAAAATTTCAATTTCCTTGCAGTTTTCTCCAATACCCAGGCAAAAGTCTAAACGCGTTACATCATCACCATTTCTTAATTCAAGTACAAAACTTGAACAATAAAGGTTAATTTTAATTATTTTATTTGAAAATCAGCTGCACATGAAATTTGCATATTTCTAATATTTTTGGATTCTTAGTTACATATCTACAACTTGTCGTCTTTTCTTTTTAACATACAATCTAAATATATCCCTACGTTCAATTAAAAAAAACAATAATGTGAATCACTAATGTATATCCCAGCAATTCTTGATAATACAAATGATTTGTCAAAAAAAAATATTAATGAAGGTTACGTTTGAAATTTAGTTATTCAAATGTATTCAAAAGAAGAAAAAATTAACCCAGCAATCCTTGATAATGCAAATGATTTGTTAAAAAAATTATTAATGAAGGTTAAGTTTGAAATTTACTTATTAAAATGTATTCAAAAGAAGAAAAAATTCAAATTGTGAATTGATATAAAAATAACAATAACTTCAGGCAAATCCGTGATTTATTTTCTATCAATTATCCCGACACTATCGAAACACTAATGAATTAAATCTTATTTATTTAAAAAACGCTGTTCAGGAATTTTACAATCGTTTATAGTATTGTTTAGATTTGAATTTATTGTAAATTTTCTTTTAAATAAATAGTTCTACTGTTCTAACGTCATGCCATTACAATTTAATGTTATAATTTTATAATGTTTTAAAAATAAGCTTACCTTTTTTAAAATATGCTTATGTTGTTCTTATATAATATGTAACAGTTGTATTTCAACATGGTTTAAATACAATTAAATGATATAACACATAACTAAAAATAAATTGACGTGAGAGTACGATTGGTTGTATACATTGACTTATTGACGTTATTTTTTAACATTAAACAAAAGGAAACTTAAAAAAGAAAAAGTTCTCGAAAGCGACCGCGTTTAAAGCGGACCGGGGTCGGTCGTTTTGCAGGAGTTTTACTGTATGTTGATTTAATTGAAGCTGCAAAAAAATGGTCATTTTTAAATTGTTCTGCTTTATTTTGCTTCAGAAAAAATATCTGGCTTAGAAAATTATTGTAATAAGTAGTCAGGTTTTATTTTTATTTATTTATTTTTATTTTTATTTATTTTTTTTTTAAAGTGAACCGGGGTCGGTCGTTTTGCAGGAGTTTTACTGTATGTTGATTTAATTGAAGCTGCAAAAAAATGGTCATTTTAAATTGTTCTGTTTTATTTTACTTCAGAAAAAAATATCTGGCTTAGAAAATTATTGTAATAAGTAGTCAGGTTTTATTTTTATTTATTTATTTTTATTTTTATTTATTTTGTTTTTAAAGTGAACCGGGGTCGGTCGTTTTGCAGGAGTTTTACTGTATGTTGATTTAATTGAAGCTGCAAAAAAATGGTCATTTTAAATTGTTCTGTTTTATTTTGCTTCAGAAAAAAATATCTGGCTTAGAAAATTATTGTAATAAGTAGTCAGGTTTTATTTTTATTTATTTATTTTTATTTTTATTTATTTTTTTTTTAAAGTGAACCGGGGTCGGTCGTTTTGCAGGAGTTTTACTGTATGTTGATTTAATTGAAGCTGCAAAAAAATGGTCATTTTTAAATTGTTCTGCTTTATTTTGCTTCAGAAAAAATATCTGGCTTAGAAAATTATTGTAATAAGTAGTCAGGTTTTATTTTTATTTATTTATTTTTATTTTTATTTATTTTTTTTTTAAAGTGAACCGGGGTCGGTCGTTTTGCAGGAGTTTTACTGTATGTTGATTTAATTGAGGCTGCAAAAAAATGGTCATTTTAAATTGTTCTGTTTTATTTTGCTTCAGAAAAAAATATCTGGCTTAGAAAATTATTGTAATAAGTAGTCAGGTTTTATTTTTATTTATTTATTTTTATTTTTATTTATTTTTTTTTTAAAGTGAACCGGGGTCGGTCGTTTTGCAGGAGTTTTACTGTATGTTGATTTAATTGAAGCTGCAAAAAAATGGTCATTTTTAAATTGTTCTGCTTTATTTTGCTTCAGAAAAAATATCTGGCTTAGAAAATTATTGTAATAAGTAGTCAGGTTTTATTTTTATTTATTTATTTTTATTTTTATTTATTTTTTTTTTAAAGTGAACCGGGGTCGGTCGTTTTGCAGGAGTTTTACTGTATGTTGATTTAATTGAGGCTGCAAAAAAATGGTCATTTTAAATTGTTCTGTTTTATTTTGCTTCAGAAAAAAATATCTGGCTTAGAAAATTATTGTAATAAGTAGTCAGGTTTTATTTTTATTTATTTATTTTTATTTTTATTTATTTTTTTTTTAAAGTGAACCGGGGTCGGTCGTTTTGCAGGAGTTTTACTGTATGTTGATTTAATTGAAGCTGCAAAAAAATGGTCATTTTTAAATTGTTCTGCTTTATTTTGCTTCAGAAAAAATATCTGGCTTAGAAAATTATTGTAATAAGTAGTCAGGTTTTATTTTTATTTATTTATTTTTATTTTTATTTATTTTTTTTTAAAGTGAACCGGGGTCGGTCGTTTTGCAGGAGTTTTACTGTATGTTGATTTAATTGAAGCTGCAAAAAAATGGTCATTTTAAATTGTTCTGTTTTATTTTGCTTCAGAAAAAAATATCTGGCTTAGAAAATTATTGTAATAAGTAGTCAGGTTTTATTTTTATTTAATTATTTTTATTTATTTTTTTTTAAAAGTGAACCGGGGTCGGTCGTTTTGCAGGAGTTTTACTGTATGTTGATTTAATTGAAGCTGCAAAAAAAATGGTCATTTTAAATTGTTCTGCTTTATTTTGCTTCAGAAAAAAATATCTGGCTTAGAAAATTATTGTAATAAGTAGTCAGGTTTTCTTTTTCAATTCATATTTGAATAGATTTTAAATTTAAGGCGGACCACTTTTTTTAGGGGACCTAAGAGGCACGTGCCAATTTTGTCTAGCTGGTGGCAAACGCGGCCCTGCAGAGAAAATTATCGAGCTTTAGGTAAATGTTCATGTAAGGAACGGAATTTACGAGTGGAATCGCGTCGTAAAGCAGGCGAGTCGTGCATTAGTTCTCAATGTTTCGAATCCAACTTTGGATTTATATAACACGTGAAGGCTGTTGTTTCTCGCGGCCCATCAGTCACCGAAGTAAACACTGTAAATCAGTCCTTACAGTTCCAGCTCTTTAGTTCCCAGTTCATAAAGTTTGCGTCGGTTTATTTCTCGCCGGAGAATATTGAAGTTTACGATTGTTCAAATAATACATAAACAATGGCCGAAGGATTTATTTAACTTTTTTCAAAGAGAAAGGCGCTTTTGATGGCGGTATTAAGATGTAACGGTGATAATAACTTTTATATGAATGAGGACACAAGAGAGAAGACCTCTAATCCCGTGTTCACTGACAGGAGTATTATATAGCTCTGGTATTGTAGGATGACGTGACAAATCCTTGGGGAATACGCTGTCTGGAAGAAGCTTATTCCTTGTCACATTTACACTGTATTCGAGATTATGTTTTTTTATTATCTACGTATACCGACCGAGTTATGGATGGAAAATCTGAATATGCGCGCGTTGCAGATCTAAATTTAATTAAATGCGAGTCAGAAAAAAAACTTGTAAAATAAAACAAACTACAATATAAATTCTATTAATAATCAAAAATTTTCTTTTGTAAACAAGTCTTCTAAATTTAACCATACGAATTTACTGACGACAATATGTACACCAATATAGCCAAGATTAAAAGACTTAACTTCTTTTGATGACTAAAATAGTGGGTGGTTGAGATATGACAATGTTTTATTACGTGCTTTTTCGCTCGCTCGGCGCCACGATTTGTTTTTTTCGAATAATACGACTCTAATTGAATTTCCGAAACGACAACTTCAATCCTCGGCCCGAAAATCGGGTCAATTTCGAAATGATCGCTTAATTAACTGGAAATTCCACGAAATGACTAACGAAGGCGGTTTAATGAGTTCTTTTGTGGTCGAAATAAAACTTGTGACGACTTTCATCGAGGGACGCAGTTTGACAGCGCCGGTTTGATGCCTCAAAGGCCGATGGCGCAAAAATCACAACGGTCCGACGTTGAAATATTCGTATTTTCATAATACACTTTGCGGTTTGCGAATTTTTGCTTTGAGTCCCGCTGAAATATTATTATATACATGTCATTGGATTATTTTCAGAGCCGAAAGATTTTCGTAAATTTAGAAAGTGGATTTTATTGCCGGTTATTAGAAATATGAAACTCCATAATTTCGTTCTATATTTACCCTTTTCTATTTTCATTCCCTCATTGTGGCCAAATAAAAGTGTTTTTTAAGTGCGTTTGGGTGTTCCTAAAGGATGATTGCACGCCGTCCTGTCACCGAGCGTTTTACGCTTGAGATGCTACAAACGTTATAACATCCCGAAACAAATACAGTAGAATCCGCTTTTAGCGAATACCGGATATAACGAGACACCGCTTATAACGAGTAATACACATGGATAAATTTGATTTACTATGCAAACGCGGTTAAAATGTCCGCATATTACGAAATCGGTTATAACGAGACTCCGGTTATAATGTTGGTTGTATTGAAATTTTATATAAAAAAAATCCTGATATAGCGAGATCTAAATATATACCTTTGACTAATATTGATAATGGTTTACTTAGAAATGTGCTGATTCCAACTAATCAGGCTTCAGGCTGTAATGAATCAGTTTCACTTAGGTTACCGAAGAATTATCATGTCTACCTCCGGTAAATTAAACGTAAAAAAATATCAAATTGGCATTTCTACCTTCCAACACGACTTCAATACTGCAGCCTATGGACCAAGGAATTATAAACTTCCTTAAATTTCATTTTCGAAAAGTGCTTGTATTGCATTTGATAGATGGCATTGAAATGGAAAAAGAGGATCGGGTAGCACTTCTAGACGCAATTCGATTTGTACACCGAGCTTGGAAAAGTATTACGCAAACCACAATAAAAAATTGTTTCAAACATGCTGGATTTATAGAAGAAGTTGGTCCAGCTAAAAATTGGCAAAGTAAACTTTGTATCGCATTAAAGGCTGAAAAAGTCAACTTTCAGGAGTATCTACTGTTGACTATTTTGTAAGTACTAGTGAAATCCTAACCGGGGATGACATCGTTGAGAATGCGTACCAAAAATACAATCAAACTCAAACTGAAATTGCTAAATCTGATGATGATGAACCGACCCTTTTACTAGAAAAGATTTCGCCTACGGAAGCTAGAAAGTGCCTGGCAATATTGAGTTTTCTTGAAGCCGAAACTACTCTAAATGGCGCGGAACATTTTTTTAATTTTTTGAAAAATTTGGAAAATTTAATTAACGAAACAGACCATTACAGAATTATTTCGGTTAATAAGTACGCCTAAATTTATATATGAAACAACTGTAACGTACACGCATTTTACTAATTTATGTCAACAAATAATATTTTCAATAAAAACTGTCTACATAATGATCCGCTTTTAACGAATACCGGATATAACGAGACACCGCTTATAACAAGCAATACACATAGAGAAATTTGATTTACTATACAAACGCGGTTAAAAATGTCCGCATATTAAGAGATCGGTTATAACGAGACTCCGGTTATAACGCTGGTTGTATTGAAATTTTATATAAAAAAATCCTGATATAGCGATATCTAAATATATACCTTTGACTAATATTGATAATGGTATATTTAGAAATGTGCTGATTCCAACTAATTAGGCTTCAGGCGGTAAAGAATCAGTTTCACTTAGGTTACCGAAGAATTATCATGTGAACCTCCGGTAAATTAAACGTAAAAAAATATCAAATTGGCATTTCTACCTTCCAACACGACTTCAATATTGCACCCTATGGACCAAGGAATTATAAACTTCCTTAAATTTCATTTTCGAAAAGTGCTTGTGTTGCATTTGATAGATGGCATTGAAATGGAAAAAGAAGATCGGGTAACACTTCTAGGCGCCATTCAATTTGTAGACCGAGCTTGGAAAAGTATTACGCAAACCACAATAAAAAATTGTTTCAAACATGCTGGATTTATAGGAGAAGTTGGCCCAGCTGAAAATTGGCAAAGTGAACTTTGTATCGCATTAAAGGCGGAAAAAGTCAACTTTCAGGAGTATGTGACGGTTGGCAATTTTGTATGTACTAGTGAAATCCCAACCGAGGATGACATCGTTGAGAATGCATACCAAAAATACAATCAAACTCCAACTGAAATTGCTAAATCTGATGATGAACCGGCCCTTCTATTAGAAAAGATTTCGTCTACGGAAGCTAGAAAGTGCCTGACAAAATTGAAGAGTTTTCTTGAAGCCGAAACTACTCTACATGGCGCGGAACATTTTTTTCATTTTTTGTCAAATTTGGAAAATTTAATTGACGAAACAGACTATTACAGACTATTTCGGTTAATAAGTACGCCTAAATTTATATAAGAAACAACTGTAACGTACACGCATTTTACTAATTTATGTCAACAAATAATATTTTCAATAAAAACTGTCTACATAATGATCCGCTTTTAACGAAATCCTCTTATAACGAGCTAATTTCAAACTCAAGCGGATTCTACTGTATCGTTATTGCTCGGATGGCGCAATTGCAAAAAATAAAACAAGACACCAGGAAACGGAATAACGCGATTAAAGATGAAAAGCCCTTCCTTTGCGAAAACCAAAGCTTATTTTCCATACGGTTGAATCTCCAGGGATTCGCTTTGTTACAACAGAATTCTTGATTTGTTTTTCTTGTTTTTTGTGTGTGCGACAGATAACAAATTTGGAACGTAAACTCGTCTTTTATCTTATTGAAAATAAAACGCGTCCTAAATACTATGCGATAAACAATCCGTAAATAAATAGATCAATCCCCTGCCTCTCTAAATATGAAGTTAATTACCCTCAACAGTGGTTGCCTCATGACGCCACGGCTCATAAATCATAATTCATACACAGGGGTGGAAAACGGTACAATGGTTTACCCGACTTTCATATCTTCACGCCTCAAAGTACTCCATGCGAACGGAGGAAAATTTTGATAGGATAAAAAAAGGAATTCGGCTTTTCAGTTTCCATCACCGAAGAATGGGGAAAATTGTTGTGGGTGGTTCGCGAAATTTCGATCGAAGTCGAAATTAATTTCTGCGGAGGGCTTGTCAAGGAACTTATGCTCTACGCTAATTGAGTGTATTCAAACAATACTAAAATACACCCACCCTTGTCGTGGTTGTTTCGTCGCCCTCCATGTGCCTCTTGGTGCGTGAGAAGTTCAAAGGGCTTAAGTTCTAATCTGACTGTGATTTTAATACGTATTATTTCAACAGTTGTGTATTATTCGAATATCTGATTAATCTGTGCATGTTCACATAAATTTGATGAATTTCCAAGCACATAAAGGGATAAATTATCTGCAAATGTAATTTGCGCGTAAATAAAACGGATTAACGAATCAATTGTGATTTTTGCCATTTTCTCGATGCAATCCGCCTCGAATTTTTGAATTTAATTCGCTCCCCTGAAACAATAATATTGACAAAACGTAATATTTATTTAGTTCTTCCTGTCTTTGATGTCAAGTAGTTACCCCCTTGTTAAATCCTAAAATAACATAATACACAAACGATTTAGTAAAATAGGGGGAAAGGGTAGAGAATGCGGGGCACAGGAGCCTCTCCATTCACGTGGGAGCCTTATTTGTGGCACGTGTCGTGGTTGCTCTCCAACCACCGTTGATTACTTATTATGAGTTCAATTAGTTTGTGATGTTCAATCAAATCAACAAGGAACTCAAAATTGTTCGAAATCGCGTGCGTTCATTTTTAAATTCCTCCAACAATTCTCGGAGACGCCGTTGCAATTAAAAATATGTTTTTAATTAATTTCGACGAACCTACACCACTTAACGCCGAATGAAAGGGGATTATTGTTCGTTTTGAAAAACAAATCTCTATTGCTCTCTTTACAATGCGCACTTGCTTCCAATAATGTGTTTACGGGTCGTATAATTCGATTCAGTCCTGCTCTACAGATAATTAATTGTACGCGCTGAAAACTCCGTTAAGTGTTCTTTTTTCGAGTCCGAACGCGAAATAAAGAGGGAACTCTAAAAATTGTTCGAGCTCGAGTTTCTTGCATATCTAGAAAATAATTAGAATATAACTTTTGACCCATTTTTGCAACGCACGATACGAAAACGATCTAAATTCGAATTACATCCTTTATTATGCAAGTCATGGTTGCTATTCTCGGCTAATTTAAAAAATTTATGTGATTTCTAAAATTATAACCGTTGACCGTGACAATGTTTTTAAAGTGTCAATTTCGGAGAAAATTTATGACGAATTTGGGTTAAGAGTGTCCGCGGATTGATAATTTTATAAACTTATTAAAATGAGGGCAAATTTTTATATAATCTGCATTGTTATGAAAATGATAAGCTGAAATTTACTGGTAACTTTGATTCATTTTTTGTAAAACATGAAGATATTTTTTGTGTCCAAATCACTTGGAAAATTGAACCACTCTATAAGATGATAAAAATTGTTAAAGCTGATGAAAAAGGCATATAGTCGGATCCTCCCGTTAGACAAGAATCAATGCAGTGATTCATCATCACAAAAGAGAAAAACTCAATCTGCTGCAAAATTAATGACAACCATTTTAGACGATAACATTATTTCAGACAAAAATACACTACATGGCGTTTAAGGCATTATTCAAAAATGTTGATAGACTGAGCTGTAACATCCACCTTACAGTTCAGATTTAGTAACCTGTGATTTACTTTCATTTCAAAAAAGATTTTCGGATAATGAACTGAAAACTGTCGATGAATATGAACTTTGAAAACTTAACAAAACAATTTTTTTCTTGGGAAGCAATTAAAACGTTGGAAAATGTACAAGGTAGTAAGTATCTACAACAATAAATATTTTTAATGCCCTGCACGTTTTCTTTAATAGTTTACATAAAAATTGGCCTTCCTATTTTCACCTTTTCAAATAAAATTTAGTGTAAAAAAATAAATTACATTGATTTAAAATTTCCGATTTTGCTTGAATACTTTGAGCTATTTAATGTACCTATAGTAGTTTCAAGATCTCGTGAATTGCACGACAGTAGGATCAACAATAAGCGTAAGCATCATAAGTGTGATCTAAAAACGTTGACCAAGTTAGAAAAAGCGCTCAAAGATTTAAAATGAGTGCAAGTCAAACATGTAAAACTAAAATTATGGGATGCAGATAAACTAAACCCCTGAAACTATTCAAAAACAGACTGAGCTGCAACATCCACCTTACAGTTCAGATTTAGTAACCTGGGATTTATTTTTATTTCAAAAAAGATTTCTTTCGGATAACGAACTGAAAACTATTAATGAATATGAACTTTGAAAACTTAATAAAACAATTTTTTCTTGGGAAATACAGCAATTAAAACGTTGGAAAGTGTACAAGGTAGTAGGTATCTACAACAATAAATATTTTTAATGCCCTGCACGTTTTCTTTAATAGGTTACATAAAAATTTAGTGTAAAAAAGATAAGTTACATTGATTTCAAATTTCCGATTTTGCTTGAATACTTTGAGCTATTTAATGTACCTATAGTAGTTTCAAGATCTTGTGATTTGCGCGAAAGTAGGATCAAAAATACTTCAACTGATGTAACATGTAAATTGCATATTTTTCCCTCAATTTTTAATAGGTATTATGGCCGCGGCTGTAAAACTTGACTCACCCTGTATATCTGTTCGTAATTATGCAATTATCTAAGAATTAATAAGAAATGTAGTAAATGAAAATTAATTCCTAATTCGTTAAATTTTCCCAACATAATGTATTAAAACACAAAACATTGAAGGCAACCTATTCTTGCACGAGTCCGAAATTTGAACAGGAGCCTGTTACAACCGAGTGACCTTATGTAACGAGCGTTTTAGACTTTTTTTCAGTTTCAGTTTCATTTGTAGTATTTGGTAACATTATTTTTATAAAATTATGTAGTTGGCAGTTTATATTAAAGATTTTTTTTTGTAGAATAGTTTGGTGGATAGTAGGAATTTGATTAACAATCTTTGACAAGTTTTTTAAGCAATTTATAAAGTTTTTCGAATTTATTGCCATTTCATATGTAGAATAATAAAAAACTAAACCGTAGCAAAAAAAAAGTCGTCAAAAATCGTATCAAAATTAACTTATTCTAACATCAAAACAGTGCTACAATAATGTGTCATTCTAATGTCAAAACAGGGAAAAAGAACAATGATGTCTGTCACATTTTAGAGAAATATTTTGTTGTAGTTAAACTGCATTTCATAAAAGTACTGAAAAAACAAACTATTCCATGAATAGTTCTAAGAACTTTTGGTTATTTTAGAATTTTGTTTATTGCAGTTTATCAGAATTTTAAAAACTATATTTTGTAGTAACTATATTAAACTATGTATTAAAAAAGTTCATAAAATTGCAGTGTCGTACTCAATAAAAATGTGTAAAAAACTCAATTTTTGAAAATAACATTGTAAGCGTTTCTCCACAAAGTTAAGTGGTTAAGGTAATGGTCCAAATTATTTCGGTCGAGTGTTTTAAGTCATTGGTCGGAAAGCACGTAGCCAAATAACAATTAACAGCCAATTAGTGGAGTTTATTTATAATAATTTAAAATTTTCAGATGTAGTCTTAAGTTAACATCAACAACAAGTTCGCCTAATTGATCGTCAAGTAGAAAAAATCAAGGCGGGGATTATAATGTTTGTGTTGTATAAATATGTTATTAAATTTGAAATTGACACATCATTCGAGGAAGAGAGAGAAGCGAAAAGAGAGTAATTTATGCGCCAGGAAAGATTTTCATAAATTTTTACTATAAAATAAATTATGAAATGAAGTCTTTTATTTTTTGACAGCTAATTTTAAATGGGTATTTTCGGAGTGATGAAGCCTTAAGTGTGTGGTGGAGAGAATCTCCGGGATTGATTTTAAAATTATTTGGCGCAACTTAAAAATCGGATTAGAGTCTCGATAATTTATGTTGTTGTACTTTAAAAATTTCGTAACTGGCTCGGACACAATATTATAAATTCGTTAATAATAATAATAATATAGTATTTTTAAATTGTTGGACGACATTTCTGCGATTTCTCCTCTCATCATAAAACTTGCCATAACTCGGACCGAAATTAATTAACATCTTAATTTAACAACTGCAATAAAATTTCAAATTGCGTTGTAATTTTCATTTTAAATTGACGTTATCTGCATCAAAAAGCCTAATTATCGAATTTTTTAATAACTCCATTTGATTTAGTGTCGTCGACGGGAAAAAAACCAGTTGATTATTCAACAAAAAATTGATGGACGCATGAGCTTAAATTGTAAAAATTTGCCCAAATGCCAAGGACATTTTGACGCCTTAAAATTAATACCTCGGAAAGCCACTGTTTTCAAAATTAAAAATTTACAGCTTTTGCACTCAGAAAAAAAAAGTTTTGTAGGTAAGAAAATTCGGGCTTAAATTTAAAATTGCGCGTTCTTAATTTTGGCCCAAGAATTAGTCATTCTTGAGTTTTAAGAATGTTCATTCTTATTGTAAAATTTAAGAACGGGACGTTCTCAATTTCAAGAACGTTGATTCTTTGTGACAAATTCAAGAATGGGTCGCTCTAATTTTATGAACTTTTATAGGTTTTACATTTAAGAATAGGTTATGTTGATTTCAAGAACTTTTATTTAATTACTTAAGAATGTTCTTAATTAATGTGTTTTTTATTTAAGAATTGAAAATGGTCTTATTATATTAAATAAGCACTTGTAAATACAATTTTTTTTCTCTAATTTTTATGAATTGTACAATGGAATGTTTGAATTGAAGGAATTTTAGAATATAAAGTTATTTCTCATACATATTTTTATTAGTAGATGAAAATTTAACATCACATCTCATCCTGTTTAAAAATACATTTTCAGTTTAAGAACCACATTATCATTTGGTAACAAATGTTGATAGGCCTTTATTAATATTGCATTGAATTAACATGTTCATCTCGGCACATTAAACTACTTGTAATATTTCCCATTTATTCACAATTAAACATTCACTAATTATGTAAGTTACTAAAAATTCAGTTTACAATAGAAATACAGAAAATACACACCGTAATATGTATTTTCTTAATGCAAGCTGAGTTTGGTGTAATAGTGTTCGTGCTAATATCAAGCAGAATCGTGCTAAATACAGGGTGTTCCAGTTTTACATGTTAATTGTTGGCGATAGTTTTCGAGAGAAAAAATAAAAACTGATTTTTTATAAAAAAAACACTATTTCCCAATTTCGTCAAATTTCACTTTTCAGGATCACTGTGATTAAGAGAAAGATATCCAAAGTAAAAAAAAAATTCAAAAGTTGTAATTAGTCTAAAATTCCCTTATATTGGAATCTCCAAGAGTAAAAATAATAATTTATGACTGTAAGTAGTCGTTAGTACTTTCCACAGAGGTAAGTGCGATTTAAATTTATGACATTGTAAAAATGTGTCACTGTCGAGTGGAAGTCGGTCGATGTGAACAACAGGAGCGTACCTAAGTCTAGCCTTTTTACATTCTTGTAGATTTCTAAAATTTACGTAAATTGCAAGTCCTCTAATAAATTGCGATTATGAGTACGAAGATACTTTAAAGTGTGAATGTTGAATTATTTTTTTTAACTCGAAGACGACTTATTACATTTTTCGTTTGAAATATTTTCGGTGCGGTTATGGAAAAGGGACAGACCATTCGAGGTACCAGTTACCTACTTCCAGTTTCGGAGAAAATTGTACAATGCCATATATTTAAATCGTACTTAACTTTGCGGATATATACTAACGACTATTTATAGTCATAAATTATTACTTTTACTCTTGAGATTCCATTATAAGAGAATTTTAGACTAATTACAGCTTTTGAAATTTTTTTTTACTTTTGATATCTTTGCCTTAATAATACTGATCTTGAAAAGTGAAATTTGACAAAATTGGGACATATTATTTTTATAAAAAATCAGTTTTTATTTTTTTTGTCAAAAACTAACGTCGACAAGTGATGGGACTTTTATCAGTTCTAAATGTAAGAAGTGGGTGTTTAAAAAATTCTTAGGTAGCATTTTTTCCAGTGTGGATATTCTTAATTTCGATTAGGTAATTTCGAAGAGTTTAAACAAAAATATTTGGGCAATAAATCGTGTCATTTCGCACCTCGCACGTATTTACCCAAGAGAATTTCTAATTAATTTTATGGAAGCGTATAGCAGGTAAGAGATAAATTTGTCATTAATTAGGTTTTTTAATGTGAAATGCTTCAGGTGCAATTCACGCGTCGTACATCACTTGCGCGCGAGATGGTGCGACTGTGCCGATTGAAATAAGTCCCCGAACTTAAATCTCTCAACGACGGCGAAAAATAAGCACGAGCCAGGAGAGCACTGTTAATTACCTTTTGTTCGGGTGTAGCAAAACAAACACATGTCATCCGAAAGAAGTGATTGAGACATATTTCTAATTTGTCTTATTGTTGACATAACGCATCTTCGCGCTGAAATCGCCGTGACTAATGTTGGGCGATCAATCATTGTCAGGGTTTTTTAATGGGGGTTTTCGCGGCATTGTTCGTTTGAGGCCGAGGCTATTTCGTTTGCTTTTTTTCGCGATTTATCCATACTCCCCCTAATTATAGATGGGCCACAGTCGCGAGCGTAAAAGTTACGTCACTGGCGTTATTTTTGATATTAACCCTCTAAAAATACAACCGGGAATCTATTAAAACATATTCCCGGTTCTATTTAAAGGAAGGATTTCAAATTTGTGCCAATCACTGACGTTGGGAATTGTTGTTTGCTTTCGTCACGTTTTCAATATTCATACAATTTAAAAAAATTGCACCTTAAAATCGCGCGTTGGAATGAGGAACCAATGTCGAACGGAAAACTGTTCAAAAACGCGATTGAATTATTGTTATTGTTCCCGCTGTTTTTTTCTTTTATAACGCGGCCGCTTGCCAACGAAAACAAAGGCACAAAAAATGCTTTTGTGTAACACGACCCATTTGTTTATCATTAGGTTTTAATTTAGTGCGATTTTTTTCTGTCGGATTTGAAAAGTAAATAACTCCAACAGATATCCACTTAATTTGAGGCGAGACAACTAAAACTGTTGTGTTTATATCGCGTTCACATTTCGGACGTAATTTATGGTCGCAGGGGGTGAGCGAGAAAAAATACGTAATTGGCACACACCTAATGACGTACTTCCGTTGACACTGAGATTTTCCTTGGGTCTAATTTACAATATCTTACAGTAACCTCCAAAAAAAATTCCAGAAGCATCTTTTTGATATAAATCACTTCTATTTGCTATTTGCTAAGCATTTGCATCCAATAGGGCAAAAAAATATAAATATCTGAACATAGGTAGGTAATTAATAAGACGAGGGATGCGTTATGTAGTTCTTAGGATAGTAACCAAAATTATAGCACCATAAAATAGTTTGTATTGATATTGTACTTCACAAAAAAAATCACAAAATTGAGCTTTAATTGAAAGTTATTTATTTGAAAGTTGGTGCTTGCATGCCTCAAGTATAAGGCTAGAAATTTCCAGTTTTAAATGGTAATTGTCGGCGTTAGTTTTCGACAAAAAAAAAAAACTGATTTTATGTAAAAATAATATCTCCCAATTTTGTCAAATTTCACTTTCCAAGATCAGTATTATTCAGGCAAAGATATCTAAAGTAAAAAAAACAATCCAAAAACTGTAATTAGTCTAAAATTCCCTTATATTGGAACTTAAGGGGGCCACTTGAGAAGCAAGATTCACAAGATGGCGCCACCGTAGTAAAATGTCAATTTTGTAAAAGCTCTTTTCATTAATAAGCTTTTATATATAAAAAACTAGTGGTGGATATAAAAGATAAAAAAATGATCTAGGTATAGACATAAATTTGACATGGAAAAAGTTGAAAAAGTATTTATTCAAAAATGTCACACTTTCCGATGCTTTTAGACTTAAATACTGACAAATGTGATTAGATAATGCACGAGTATACTTATGATTAATGCTTCCAGGGTGTGATCAGCAAGATTTTCTTTACTTTTAACAAAAAATTCAAATATTATTGAAAGTTTGACATTTTTGAATAAATACTTTTCTCAACTTTTTCCATGGCAAATTTATGTCTATACCTAGATCACTTTTTTATCTTTTATATCCGCCACTAGTTTTTATATAAAAAAGCTTGTTAATGAAAAAAACATTTTACAAAATTGACACCTTTTTCTACGGTGGCGCCATCTTGTGAATCTTGCTTCTCAAGTGACCCCCTTAAGAGTAAAAGTAACAATTTATGACTATAAATAGTCCTTAGTAGATATCCGCAAAGTCAAGTACGATTTAAATGCATGGCATTGTAAAATGTTCTCCAACGCTGGAAGTAGGTAACTGGTACCTCGAATGGTCTGTCCTTTTTCCATAACCGCACCGAAAATATTTCAAACGAAAAATGTTTAGAAATCTACAAGAATGTAAAAAGGTTCGACTTAGGTACGCTCCTATTGTTCACATCGACCGACTTCCACTCGACAGTGACAAATTTTTACAATGCCATAAATTTAAATCGCACTTACCTCTGCGGAAACTACTAACGACTATTTACAGTCATAAATTATTACTTTTACTCTTGAGATTCCAATATAAGAGAATTTTAGACTAATTACAGCTTTTGAATTTTTTTTTTTACTTTGGATATCTTTTTCTTAATCACAGTGATCCTGAAAAGTGAAATTTGACGAAATTGGGAAATAGCATTTTTATAAAAAATCAGTATTGATATTTTTTCTCGAAAACTAACGCAGACAATTAATAAATTCAAATAAATAACTTTCAATTGAAGCTCAATTTTGGGGATGGCAACAAGTGATGGGACACCCTGTACATCATAAACTAAACAAACATTCTAATTCGAATTTGTCTTCAACGAATAGTCTTTAAATTATTAGTAATTACAAATTTTTACTACAAATTAAAACCTTCCGTCATTTTCCTATTTTATAGCGACTTAAAATTCGACATTATCTTTGGTATTTTATTTATCAATTAATATACAGTCGAGTTGCGATTATTGGCTAGAATGAACTACCCTGTATTATTTGTATAAGCATGAATCTAGTAATTTAGGGATGGATAGCACGAGGAAACCATTTGTTCATGTGCTTTACAATCAGTAAACTTTTTTGGTTCACTAAATCGAGGGTTCACTGTATTTTTTTCCGTAAAATGTTTTAAAATTATAATCCTTTTCGAATCCATAGAAAAAAAAATTTGCATACAGAAACAACAAGACCGAGTTATTAACAAAATGCTATTTCACAAAAAAAAACTAAGTAAATACAGCACCTTCATTCTTGTTGTAACATACAAGGAAGATGCAGAAAAGAACATACAGTATCTATCCACCGTAAACAGAAGTAAAGTGTGTATGGTTGGTTGCCTCCAAAACCTGCTGGTCTGATACTTTGTGAATGAATATCGGTGTATGTGAAATTAATTCAAGACTCTTCTATCTACCTCAACAGTGACTACACACTATTAACAACTACAACCGCCTCTCTGATTTTCTTTTAAGCAACTTCAACTTTTTATATCACTCGTCCATTTTATTACTGTTCCATCAATTCCTGTGGTGATTAAATAATTTTAAAAAAATAATAACGCATAGAAGTATACTATTGATTAACAAATGTTACAGATTTAAATTGGATTTTTTTACGAAAGGTTTATTAAAATTAAACATTTAAGGGTGATCCAAAAATGTCGAGTTGGAAAGTGTCTCATTACAGCCGAGAATTATGATAACTAGTCGCGTTAGCTAAGTTTTTAATGAGACTTTCCACTGAGGCATGCATACGACTTTATTCACAATCATCCAATTTTAAAAAGTAAAACAAAAATTAAAATGATTTATTTACGTTTAATAAACCTTGTATAAAACTTGATCAGTCTGCGCCATCTGCTTAATTATTTCCGAACGTATAGGAGCTACAACGAGGTTAACAATAAAATGAAAAGAGGTTGGAAATGAGAAAGTTAGAAACAGCCAAGTTCTCAACTTTTTAAAAATCGAAAATTTACATAAAACTGACCGATGTGAATGAAGTATACCTAACATACACCAAGTGAACACATTTGATTTCCGTTGCCGCCAATTGACAAGATCTGCAATATTAATTGGAAACGTCAATTAAATTATTATCTACTTATAAATTCTACAAAACATGAGTTTCATAAATAAAGAGATTGCTTTCATGTCCTTTTTTCGAACCAGAACGAAAATTTACATTGAAAGCAAAAACCGAGCCGCCAAGTGTTGTTTTTACAAAATAAAATGTTTCAAATTGTTTAAAGACACTTTAACTATCCGCTGGAAACGTAATTTTCCGTTTCATTAACTGCCGCTTTCATTTTCACATAAGTTCTATAATTTACTGGATATTTTAACAAGCTTTTAAATCACAGCCGTTTAAAACTTCCTTTTAAATTAACGCCTTTTATATTACCTAATCTGTGGTATTTTTTAATCAAAATTTTAATACAAAAAAAAACTATACTTAGATGTTTTCGAATTTAAGACGCATTTTATTTTTGGCAGATTTTTTTTTGCAAAAAAACAAGAAAAAATACCTCAAATTTTAAAATACAGTAAAGTCCGGATATAATGAACCCGGTTTTAGTGAACTTCCGGTTATAGTGAACGCTATTTGAAATATCAAAAAATCTTCCCATAATAAACATAAAGGATTTTGTGTTTCGTTTATAATGAACCTCGGATAAAGTGAACCAATTTTGATGCATTTTTCAAGTTCACTTAATCCGGACTTCACTGTAATACAATAATACTAATAATACTAATGCAATATAGATTTTAGAAATTACATTCATTTCAGACACTCATTTTATTTTTTTCCAATTTTGGCCATAGTGACAAAATTTTTGATCACTACAAACATATTTGCAGTTATTGTTTAAAAAAAAGCAATGAAAAAAAAACGCGTTGACTGGATGTGATTATTGTGTCACATAACGTTAAGGGGATTTTATTTAAACATATTTCCAGTTGGGACGTCACAGTAAAAACCAAAAAACCTTCAAAGTGATGTAAAATGAACTTGTAAAAAAATTGCACTAAACAATAAGAATAAGTTTGATGCCGATTAAAATAATTAAAAAATCCATTCACGTGCGTCAGATGTATGCAAATTGAAAAGTGCTGCATTTTATTCACCAACAATGCAGCGGCGTGCAATTTAATCGTTTTCCGTCTGTCACAGATAGTTTACCGGTGGGATTTATAAATATCGGTAGCAGGTATAGGTAATTTTCTTCCGCATGGCTGATTCTCGCCTCATTTTCATTTAACGATCGATTAAGCTGTTAGCGATTTTAAAAGTGAGAACAAAATAACGCATTTAGGAATGTCATTGAAAAGTGGTCTTTTTGAGCCGCGGTCCGCGAAACCATAGCCACAGCTGCGACATTCATTCACTGGATAAATTTAGACGTGTCTTCTTGAGCATCGCACTTACCAACAGCGAAATTATTAACTTATTTACATCGAGACCGAGAACAAAGACGTCGTTGGATCTCGGAATCGAACCGATAACGCCGTTCGATTTTCGCGTGCTGAATTTTTGTCAGAACGCGGAAGTTTATTTTTATCGAAAAAATCGAAACATAATGTTAAAGTTCGATGCGATGAAAGAAACACTTTATTTCTATTTCCATCTGTTGATACTGTTTTTCTTATTAAAAATTTTTGTTGTTTATGATATACTCGTGGAGCCGATATATTCGCTATTTAGTGTTTTTGCAAAGAATGAAATAATCTCGGTTTGCGATCGTAAACAAGGGTCATAAAAATTTCAAAGAATTAATAACATCTATTACGCAACCAATTATTTTCCTGAATAATCGTTGCGCATTAACTCGTTAGATTTTTTACTGTTTCGGAATTAACCTTCCAGTAGTCGCACCTTTTTTGACACGTTAGTGGTTGCTGCAAAAAAAAATCTAAAATTTTTTGAAATTTTAAGTTAAAATTGGTAATACATTATAGCCTTTTACAAGTGTATTATTAATTAAAAAGTTTTGTGCAGAAAAATTTTCAAAAAACTTCAATGAATACTACCTACAACACAAAATTTTAATAATTTTACTAGATATTGTACAAAATAAATACTGAAAACTTTTATTTTATTGGTTCTCTTGTGGACCATTGAACAAGCTAATTTTAACTTAAACTTTAACTTAAACTTTGGTGTACATGTCGCAGCCATATTGTAGAATCCGCCGCAATATGAAGCGACTAGCCACTTTACAAAGCAGCTCTGTTTTGTAAAACGGCTGATTAACGTTGACTATGTGTAATGTAGGGCGACAATCAGCCAAATTGTAGATGTCGGCGGCCAATTGTAAATTCAGTCGTTTTCTAAACGATTGGGGAGATTGTAAAATATAGAATGAACAGAGAATTTTTACAATTTGACTGAAAATTTTAGGTGTTTTATGAATCGCTGCATAACTCAGTCCGTTTGATAAAGAAAGAATTGTTAGACATTTTATAAAAAAACAAATTGAGCAGAAAAATTTTCAAAAACCTTTAATGAATACTACCTCCAACACAAAATTTTAATAATTTTACTAGATATTGTACAAAATAAATACTGAAAACTTTTTATTTTACTGATTTTCTTGTGGACCATTGAACAAGCTAATTTTAACTTAAACTTTAACTTAAACTTTGGTGTACATGTCGTAGCCATATCGTAGAATCCGCCGCAATATGAAGCGACTAGCCACTTTACAAAGCAGCTCTGTTTTGTAAAACGACTGATTAACATTTAGGCAGATTGTTTAGCCGGAATGTTGACTATGTGTAATGTAGGGCGACAATCAGCCAAATTGTAGATGTCGGCGGCCAATTGTAAATTCAGTCGTTTTCTAAACGATTGGGGAGATTGTAAAATATAGAATGAACAGAGAATTTTTACAATTTGACTGAAAATTTTAGGTGTTTTATGAATCGCTGAATAACTCAGTCGGTTTGATAAAGGAAGAATTGTTAGACATTTTATTAAAAAAAAACCTTTTATATTGAGTTAAACCTTTTTCTTATAGTTATGACTTCATATTTGTCATAGCTACAAGGAAAGGTTTTCTTTATATAAAGTCCCTTTTCGCCGTTTTATAAAACGGCGACCCGTCATTTGGTTGCATTGGAGAACGCGAAACGTCGTTACAGTAAGGCTGACCAACGTTTAGCCGTATTGCAACCCGCCTAAACGTTAACCAGCTGATTTACAAAATCGAACCGTTTTATAATGCGGCTAGCCGGTTTGTATTGTAGCGGATTCTACAATCCGTCTGCGACATCGATAACCCAATATTAACTTGACGATTTGTCAAACAACTTCAAAATTTACAATAAATTAATGGGTTTTTTTAATATGGAAAAACGTACGCTGTCATTTTGTGCACCGTTTCCATCACACATATTGACTTCGTTCTTGAAACAAGCAACCACACACTTTGAAAATTATTGGACAGTGCACTTGTAACGAAAATGATTATTACAGATTTACCTTGGGCTGTTGTAAATCGAAAATGTCAAAATGTATACAAAGATTTGTCTAAAACGTCAATAGTCACTGCGGAGTCTCACTCCGCAATATGCAAAAAAAGAAAAAAAATGCATCTGCAGCCTGATATTGCTCCACTAACATTTAAACAATAAATTAGGAAGGTACTGAAACCGGCCGTTCGAGAGAATGGGAAATTCCTTGAGAAATCAAAAAAACATAGTCGTGCGGAGCGAGATTCCGCATGCGACTACTGGAAGGTTAAGTAAGTCATTATTGTTTTTTTTTCTTCAGGCGCCAGCTCTTAGGTGTCCGTATTAATCAAATAAATATGAATAATTCTTCGCAGGACATGATTCCGTACATGGACACGACTTCCAGTTTGTTTAGATTTTCATCATTCACTGTTTCTGCAAACAAGCTGCAGGTGGACAGGGCCGGACTCGGGATTTCGGGTTCGATGACACGCTCGTAAATTCATCGACGCGCATTCAAAATAAATCAAACGTAAATATACCTACGACGTGCTGAATGTATTAATTGAGTTTTCAAACTGCCAAGTGAAAGATTCCTTTTTACGCGCCGCTCAAGATGCTTGAAATATTCGATTTCGGAGCTAATTGTGAGCTAAATACGCACCTGTAGTAGGTAGATATACAATGTTACGTGTAATTTATTAATTTTGTAGGATAACGAAGTAGTATGATTGGTTTTAAACTGGTTTTCAACTTCTTACCTATGAAGGCAGTCAATGCCCTGGAAATATTATTATTTAATTCCAGCATTCTGTATTTAAATTATCTGACAAGTGCAGTTTGCTACTCTCGTAGCTTTTAACATTTTTGTTTGTTGCAACTAATTTACATATGTTTAAACATTTTGCGTCACTTATTGCCGGCAATAAATACTTCAAAATTCAAATTCGAATTATAATGCATTGTGATTTTAAAAAAGGTTTAAGCGTTTATGACTAAAAAATTTAGATTCAGCTTTAGTTAGTGAAGCAACATTTTCCTTGCCTACAATTTATCGGTGATATAAGAACTTTGAGGGCGTTTTTCTACGGCTGTCGCCAAAAATAATATTGCTGCTGTTGAGAAATTAATGGGAGAAGACAATATTAAACCTATCAATTTTAGATTGTATCCTTAGTTATTAAAATGATTGTAAAAAAGTTGTCAATTATTTTGTACCTCATCATTTGTCGAAATACCAATGAACAAAAAATAGTAGCAGCTAAATAATAATGGCATTTAGTAAAATTCCAGAAAAAGATAATATAATTGTTGCACAATGATGATAAAACAACTCTGACTTTTTAATATTCGGTTAGAAAAAATATAGTACAGTGTTACCTCGCTAAACCTGAGTTATTGTTTGACCGGAACGAACGATAAGTCAAACGTAACCTGAGAAAGCACACAAAAGGACCTAATGGACCTAATGAAAATGTTTCTTCCAACTACAGTTCGTTTCTGAAGCGTTTTCTGGTTTGTCATACACTAAACTTGTAAATCATTATAATTATATGTATTAAATTCATAGGAGTGCCTAAATAGCTGTTTTGTACAGAAAGTAAGACTTCAAAACGTAAACATATCGATTGTCATTGTTCCTCCCTTAAGATGTCCCCAGAGTAATAAACATAAACATACAAGTGTAGCGCGTTTGAATGCTAGGTAGAATTTATGTTTATGTTAGTTTATGTTTCAAACCAATAAGAGTAGCTGCCTCAATGTTGGGCTGGACCGTGTCACCATAAGAGACGAACAGAAACGGACCATAAATGCACTTCACTTGTAAAGTTCTTAGATGAAAACACAATTTGTTCGATGATGTTGTATTATAGAAATCGTTTGCTACTCGAAATTTTCACCAGAAATGAGATCTAAATAAATTTGAAAAACTAACATCGAAAACTTTGGAACAAGATAATTATAGATGGAAATTAAGCATCTGACCATGTCATACTATTCAGTTTCATGCTAGGAAACAGTCAATCGGAGACAAAAGAAATTGAAAACATAAGTTGACATTAGCTGAAAAAGAAGTAACTGATTAGCTTAATGAAGACTCAAATGTGTTGAATGAAGACGATAGTATACAAATTGGTACAATGAAGACAATGGTAAAAGAGCAACTAATCAATTACTAAGTAATAAAATATAAAAACGCCTTGAGGAGTTTCGGTGTTTGCCATGCGGTAAGTTGAACAAAATAATACTTATGTCTGTCTCAGATATTCTTCTATTAATTATAAGTGAACTAGAACGCCCAAAGAAATTGTAGCAAATTATAATTACTAAATGTACCTATACTATAATTTCTAAATTACATTTAATGTGTTAATAATTTGCTTCCATAATTAGTAAAATTTTGCTTTGAAATTATTTTTTCTGAAAGCTTTGGAAGTACATTTGATTGGAACTTACAAACAGTGGAAAGAAAAAATGGTGAAGTGGATTATTATTGAAGAGAATTACTTTTAGTGCAACTTGAAAGAATCGATTTTTCCTAATTTACCATAAAAACGTTTATTTGACAAGTAAAGGGTTTCGCAGGTGTCGCCTGTTCCCAGTTTATTATTTATTTCATTATACAGAAATATTCGTTAAAACTTTCTAACGTCTTCCAGCCTCATCGTTACATAAATTTCGATGTAATTGCGAACGCAACAAATAAACTTGAATATTAAAATTACAAAATAAAAGCTAAAACACGCTCAGGCGTCATTAATTTTTACTGCAAAATAAATTAGAAAACAACACAAAAAAAAGTGCAGATGCATGTGTGCGTTTGGTATTGTCAGCTGTAGGAAAACCCATTTTTTTCGAGGTGGTCGACCTTCCCATTAGAGGCTTGAAATTTTAATTGGAATTGTGAAAATTGTATAAACGCATATTATTAATAACGTAACTATCGCGTTTCGTAATTGTCACCTTAATTCCGCTCTACTTAACACCTTAGGCGACGAAAAAAACCAAAATCACGTGTCTCTTCTGAAAAGTGTTTTTTTCTCCCAACAGCGGATGAATGTCTGTTTTCTGCGACGTGTCATTTAACACACGTTTTCATCTACCCCACAGTTTTTTAACACTTTTCACCCTTTCGTAGACAAAACATCCTTTTTAACTCATCTTTGATATTTTTTGTTACCAATCATTCAGCAGCGCTTCACTTTATGAAAATAGCGGAGAGGTTCTTATTATTGTAGGTACCCTCAGAAAAAAAATGAAAAATGTCAACCGGATGTGGCGTAATCTGTGGTTGTTTCGTCTTAGCACGTTTTTGTATGTTTTTTTTTTGTGCGACGGAAGGGTTGGGGACGATTTATGAAATATGAAACAAAACGTATGCGTGGAATAAAAAATTTTCCGGACTAATTTACGAAAGCGCCGAACGTAAAAGCGGTTTTCATTTGAAATGAAAAATAGATGGGTGTGTTAATAGCATGTAAAATGCCACATTAAATGATCCAAATAGTG
The DNA here is from genome assembly GCA_949768715.1 of Dascillus cervinus. Taxonomy (NCBI): domain Eukaryota; kingdom Metazoa; phylum Arthropoda; class Insecta; order Coleoptera; family Dascillidae; genus Dascillus; species Dascillus cervinus. Next base: position 29,071,154 of record OX458321.1, on the reverse strand, counting down.
CATAATTTATTGTTTGGATTTTAAATTTAACATTACTTACAATTATACTCTAATTGTGATATATTGGGACGCCCCAACAAAAAATAAATAAAAAATAGCTCGCGACGCTATTTCTGGCCGCTGGCATAAAATAAATTTCAACACAAAGCGCAATAAAAAAAATAATAGCCAAAATTTGAGAGCTCTTTCGACCAGTGGCGGCTCGTGGTAGTGACGAGTGAGTGATGTTTTATTTTTGTATCGCAATTTATCGTCCAGCAAGAACCATCGAGGAGGTGTAAAGTTATTTCTTGCCAGGACTGGATTAGGAGTTGAAGAAAATGCATAGGGTGGAATGATGAGATATGAGCTTACAAAATGTATTTTCTCTTACTTAATAATGACAATAATATAATGTGTGATTCAATAAATTACCATTTTAGATTAATGGTAGCAAAAAGTCGTGCCTTAATTTGCACAATATTATTGATAATGACTGTTAAAAATCGACAAATAAATTAGTAAATAACAGAATGGGATTAAGCTTGTAACAAGTGCAAACGGAAATACATTCAATCGCATATTATAAGCCTAGGAACAAAAACAAAAGTTCTAAAAAATAAACTAAAGTGAGAACAGAACAGCTCTCAGAAAAAAGTAACAGAACGAAAATTCTTTAAAAAGTAATAATATCCTCACAAGTTTTAGAAAATACATTTTGTAGTTCTACTTCTATATCGTCATTCATGTTGAAACAATGAATGAGATATGAGCTGACAAAATGTAATTTCTCTTACTTAATAATGACAATAATATAATGTGTGATTCAATAAATTACCATTTTACGTTAATGGTAGCAAAAAGACGTGCCTTAATTTGCACAATATTATTGATAATGACTGTTAAAAATCGACAAATAAATTAGTAAATAACAGAATGGGATTAAGCTTGTAACAAGTGCAAACGGAAATACATTCAATCGCATATTATAAGCCTAGGAACAAAAACAAAAGTTCTAAAAAATAAACTAAAGTGAGAACAGAACAGCTCTCAGAAAAAAGTAACAGAACGAAAATTCTTTAAAAAGTAATAATATCCTCACAAGTTTTAGAAAATACATTTTGTAGTTCTACTTCTATATCGTCATTCATGTTGAAACAATGAATGAGATATGAGCTGACAAAATGTAATTTCTCTTACTTAATAATGACAATAATATAATGTGTGATTCAATAAATTACCATTTTACGTTAATGGTAGCAAAAAGACGTGCCTTAATTTGCACAATATTATTGATAATGACTGTTAAAAATCGACAAATAAATTAGTAACTAACAGAATGGGATTAAGCTTGTAACAAGTGCAAACAGAAATTCATTCAATCGCATATTATAAGCCTAGGAAAAAAAACAAAAGTTCTAAAAAATAAACTAAAGGGAGAACAGAAAAGCCCTCAGAAAAAAGTAACAAAACGAAAATTCTTTAAAAGAAAATAATATCCTCACAAGTTTTAGAAAATACATTTTGTAGTTCTACTTCTATATCGTCATTCATGTTGAAACAATGAATGAGATATGAGCTGACAAAATGTATTTTCTCTTACTTAATAATGACAATAATATAATGTGTGATTCAATAAATTACCATTTTAGGTTAATGGTAGCAAAAAGACGTGCCTTAATTTGCACAATATTATTGATAATGACTGTTAAAAATCGACAAATAAATTAGTAACTAACAGAATGGGATTAAGCTTGTAACAAGTGCAAACAGAAATTCATTCAATCGCATATTATAAGCCTAGGAAAAAAAACAAAAGTTCTAAAAAATAAACTAAAGGGAGAACAGAAAAGCCCTCAGAAAAAAGTAACAAAACGAAAATTCTTTAAAAGAAAATAATATCCTCACAAGTTTTAGAAAATACATTTTGTAGTTCTACTTCTATATCGTCATTCATGTTGAAACAATGAATGAGATATGAGCTGACAAAATGTATTTTCTCTTACTTAATAATGACAATAATATAATGTGTGATTCAATAAATTACCATTTTAGGTTAATGGTAGCAAAAAGACGTGCCTTAATTTGCACAATATTATTGATAATGACTGTTAAAAATCGACAAATAAATTAGTAACTAACAGAATGGGATTAAGCTTGTAACAAGTGCAAACAGAAATTCATTCAATCGCATATTATAAGCCTAGGAAAAAAAACAAAAGTTCTAAAAAATAAACTAAAGTGAGAACAGAAAAGCTTTCAGAAAAAAAGTAACAAAAAGAAAATTCTTTAAAAGGAAACAATATCCTCACAAGTTTTAGAAAATACATTTTGTAGTTCTACTTCTATATCGTCATTCATGTTGAAACAATGCAACCCGCAAATTCAAAATTTTATACCTGAATTCAATAATTCCAGTAGACCTGTCGCACCCAGTACTAAGGAATAATTGGGTTCTTTGTCCTGCAAAACGCACTGATCAGGGCACGCGTTCGGGTGGGGGTGGAGCCGTTGCCTCCGTTGCAATCGTTTTATGCTTTCTAACTCAAGTATTGTATCTCATTTTTTTTAACGTTCAAGGTCAAAATCGTCTCATTCTATAGAATTAAAGCAGATGTTTGGAGTCTAATGTAGCAAATTGCCTCCGACCCGGTTTTGAACATATTTCTGGCGCTTACATTCAACCTTCAAGTTCCATATTGTAAATAGAAGATCCCCTTTAATAAGGCCGTTCTGGTATGGTGAAAGAAAATTATCTACCAAATAACTATTACCATTTATTTAATTGAGTACCTAATAATTGATTTCATACTGAAACTTTAATGAAAAATGTAATTATTGCCTCCTCTGACAAGCCGCCACTGCTTTCGACATGATTTTTTTTCTGTTTATGACCTTTGTGTTGGTGACGCATACTGTTGAGGTATCCTCTCTGTGTTGGATCAATTAAATACAGAGCCACATGCCAAAAATAATAAAATTTGACAGGCAACATTTTATAATAGGGACGTTCTGGTGATGATAAGTCGGCCTTAATTTTATTGCCCGAATTTTTTCTGGAATGGAGGCAGGTGACAACCTTTACATAACTGGTACGGCATTCTCGCATTACAGTCTGGTGACTTGCATGTATAATTGTGTTAAATTACCCGCACTTTCAGATAAGCGCTAATTTAATAATACAACGTAAAATCAGCCGCGTCATAGTACATCAGGGAGTGGTTACAGCTCCTTTAAGTACACTTCGATGAGTTTCATCATCAATAATGCATATCAGACTCGATTTTATAACGTCAACCTGTTTAAAATAGCGTCAGTTATTGTTTAATGATGTGTAGGCTTTTTTATTTACGAATCTCACGCGTGCATTTTAAACATATTTTAAATGGATTTTAAATTACGCAAAAAAAATTTCGATTGGGTTTTATTTCGGTCGGTCTGAGAAGAAGCGGACGTTCAGTTATTTAGGAGACAAATTAAATTTACATAATAAAATTAATCTGAAGAAACATTTGGTGCAGATAAATTCCGGGAGTTTATATCCAAGAATAAGACCCTCAAAAAGAATATAAGAGTGACGTCACACAACACTCGTACCTCTTATCTTTATTAATGACTCCATCTCCACTAAAATTAGAACAAAAGCGACGGAGTACCGAGTTTATAGTGCTCCTGTTTTAAAATTTATATTTAGATTTATAATAGGAAAAAATTGCCGGAGAAGCTTTGGCCAAATTGAATTATCATATTGCTTTGAAGCCGAAGCGAATTTCTTTTTGCACTTTTGTTATCATCGCGACAGAACTCGAATTCTTCGAATTATGAAAATGTCAAATGGCGCGAAAATATACAAAACGGTGCAAGAAGACCTCTTAAAAATTTTAACGCTTCATCGGAATAGCTGCTTGCAATTAAAAACCGGAATTTATAAAAAGAAAATGTCAAGCTCGGATTTATTATAATCCCGAATTTTTCGGTGAACGGTTGAACAAATAAATTGTATTTTTTACCTAACGTCCGACTTTGGTGACAAATGATATTTTTCGAGTGAATTACGGGCGCGATTTTCTTAATTAGCGTCCATTAAATTTTTCCTCAATAAAACAATTTGCGCAATTAAAAGCAAATTTTTGACTGCGTTAAGTGAGTGGGGGGGGGGTTGCACCACCTCAAGATTTTCATGAAATCAATTTTTCTTTTTTTGTGCTAAATTCATTGTTCCTATCTTGAAAAATATTTTAAAAATATGAAAATTCAATTATTTTCGGAGTTCTAGTAATTTACTTTTTTCAAGACGGTGGGCAAAATATCTCCAGATTTACTGAACCGATTTTGATCAAATTTGTACCACATATTCTTTATAATATTATCTAAAATGTACCATAGGATTTTTTTGATTGGAAGCTGCTTTCATTTTTTATAATTTTTTTAAGCTCAAAATTTTGATAAAAAATTGATTTTTTTTTCAGACAGCTGTCATTTCTACAAAACATCTTAAAAATTTTTTCCCCTATGCTACATTTTAGTTAAATAAGAAAAAATATTTTTGAAGTTTTCAAACGATAAGGGAAAGTTTTTCTTAATATTTTTTAATACAAACATTTCACTTTATTTTTATTGTCATATAAAATTTTTGTTAGGTTACTCATTTAAAAGAATTCAGTAACTTTTCTATTGAACTTGGATAAATGATGAAGGGGCACAAAAGGTGGAAATATTTTTCAGAAAAATCAGCCGCCGATTGTGATTGAAACTTTCATGGAATTATGAGTCCGTTGCGTGGGTAAACCGGTGACGTTCTCAAAATTACGGACCGCAGATAGAGTTAGCTGCAATAAACAACGAAGCTGGCCACTGTAGAAACCCGATTAATACCTATCGTTTGAATTGTAACAAAAAACACAATATCATGTGCGCAAACATGTTTTTGTGTTGATTGTGAAATGTACATAAATTAATTAGACAATTCTTTTCATGGGTTCTCGTTAACTGCGAAATTCCTATTTAATTGCGACAGTGGAATTGTGCGAGGGAAACTTTGCACAATGTTATTATCAAAAAAGGTCATGGCATACCCGAACTAAAAGATATGTTTATTTGAAAACATAAATGCAAAATTATTAGCTGAAACGTTAACCTTCCAGTAGTCGCGTGCGGAGTCTTGTTCCGCACGACTTTTTTTTAATTTTCCAAGGAATTTCCCATTCTTTCAAACGGCCGTTTTCAGTACCTTCCTAATATATTGTCTAAATGTTAGTGGAGCAATATCAGAGCTGCAGATACATTATTTTTGCTTTTTTTGCATATTGCGGAGTGAGACTCTGCAGCGACTATTGACGTCTTAGACAAATATATGTATACATTTTGACATTTTCGGTTTACAACAGCCCAAGGTAAATCTGTAATAATCATTTTCGATACAAGTGCACTGTCCAATAATTTTCAAAGTGTGTGGTTGCTTGTTTCAAGCACGAAGCCAAGTTGTGTGGAAAAGCTGCACAAAATGACAGCGTACGTTTTTTCATATTAAAAAAAAAAAAAAAATTATTGTAAATTTTGAAATTGTTTGACAAATCGTCAAGTTAATATTGATTTGTTCAATATCCACTTTTTGGGGATATTGGGTTATAGATGTCACAGACGGATTGTAGAATCCGCTACAATACAAACCGGCTAGCCGCATTATAAAATGGCTCGGTTTTGTAAATCGGCTGGTTAACGTTTAGGCGGGTTGTAATACGGCTAAAGGTTGGTCAGCCTTACTGTAACGAAGTTTCGCGTTATCCAATGCAACAAAATGACGGGTAGGCGTTTTATAAAACGGCGAAAAGAGACTTTATACAAAGAAAACCTATCCTTGTAGCTATGACAAATATAAAGTCATAACTATAAGAAAAAGGTTTAACTCAATATAAAAGGATTTTTTTATAAAATGTCTAACAATTCTTCCTTTATCAAATGGACTGAGTTATTCGGCGATTTATAAAACTCCTAAAATTATTAGTCCAATTGTAAAAAGTCTCTGTTCATTCTATATTTTACAATCTCCCCAATTATTTAGAAAACGACTGAATTTACAACTCGCCGCCGACATCTACAATATGGCTGATTGTCGCCCTACATTACACATAGTCAACATTCCGGCTAAACAATCTGCCTAAACGTTAATCAGCCGCTTTACAAAACAGAGCCGCTTTGTAAAGTGGCTAGACGCTTCATATTGCGGCGGATTCTACAATATGGCTGCGACATGTACACCAAAGTTTAAGTTAAAGTTTAAGTTAAAATTAGCTTGTTCAATGGTTCACAAGAGAACCAGTAAAATAAAAAGTTTTCAGTATTTATTTTGTACAATATATAGTAAAATTATTAAAATTTTGTGTTGTAGGTAATATTCATTAAAATTTTTTTTTTAATGTTTATGGCATAACAACTTAATAATACACTTGGAGAGGTTATAATTTATTACCAATTTTAACTTAAAATTTCAAAAAAGTATAGAATTTTCTTTTGCGGATTCACACTCCGCAGCGACTACAGTCTCAAAAAAGGTGCGACTACTGGAAGGTTAATGGATTAAATTATTTTGTTAACCCACATTTTTAATCGTTTAGATATTTCTTGTATTGATATAACATATTTATAATTAGATCTCTACACATTTAACTCATTTGTGAGCCAATCATTTTTCTCACGCTTTTATCCGAACAATTTTTATGCAATAAGTCGTTTGACAAGCTTACTTTGCATATTTTACCGCCACTAATTTGAATATCGCAGCATCGATTTTTATACAATTTTTTTATTCGCGCCAATAATACCATTTTCAATTTAAATTACGGGGTTGGAAGCTCAGAGAAGTGGATATGCTGATTAGCCACAGTAATGGCTGTCATTACATGTTATTGTATCAAAGCAGCACATCAATGGGAGTCGTGGAATTAGTTGTATATTGTATACAGAGATACACACACATGTCATCATCGATGCATGCGTTCATTATGACCATATCAATATTTGACAAAGAGCTTTGTGCGCTATGGAATAATCGCAAATACGCTTTATTTGCAGACTTTTTTTAATTATTTATTTTCATCGTTTTTCTGCAGAAAAAAAAATGCTGCCAACACGTGCCGATAGCATCACTTGATATAATCAGTGCGGTATTTTTTCCCACTTAACTCCTCCCATCAATTAGGCGCATTTACAATGCCAAACGCGAAAATGAAAAAGGAAGATTGTCACAATTTATCGATCGCCAGCGAATTGAGGCGGAGTCGCGAACTAGAAATAAAGGAGCGATGTAAGAGGTGAAGGACCAAATTAGTCGGTTAAGGATAACGTCTTGACATAATTTTTTTTCGGGAACCCCGAAACGGGGCCAAAAATCAATGGAATCGTTTTCGCATTAGTGGAAAATGTCTGCAAAAATGACAATCTGCACATCTCGTGTTTTAAAATAAGTTCAAGGTCTCCCGTCGTACACACAACTTGCAGTATAAATAACGGAATATTACAAGACTGCGGATTGTTTATAATCGTCTTTTCCCTTATCAGCGAAATCATTAACGGCTTATTTTATTGAATCACGGAATAACATTTCCATAAGTGGTTGGAGAGCATGTGTGCGTGTAGGCAACTAAGTATCAACATCTTATTATGTAGAAAAGCAATTCGTATGTACTGCGTCTGTTTGAAGTTAGATATATTTGCAGAAGATGTAATTGTACATAATCTCGTTATCATTAGCTCTGACGCTCCCGATTTCGGCCCTAAACGTATCCTTCAAAGGATCGCGAACCTCACCCCTCATCGCGATTTCGAATATACGGATTTGAGTGTAATTAAGTAATGAAAATCAAAGTTCTGCGCTTTCTGATGTACCTACGTTGTTTGTTTTACGTTCTGCTAGTTCTAAGTTCGCAAATTCACTGTTTAACCTTCCAGTAGTCGCACCTTTAGTAGTTACTGCGCAAAACAATATTCTATATTTTCTTGAAATTTTAAGTTAAAATTGGTAATAAATTATAGCCTTTCCAAGTGTATTATTGAGTTGTTATGCCATAAACATTTTTAAAAAAAATTGAGCAGAAAAATTTTCAAACAACTTTAATGAATACTACCTACAACACAAAATTTTAATAATTTTACTAGATATTGTACAAAATACATACTGAAAACTTTTTATTTTACTGGTTCTCTTGTGAACCATTGAACAAGCTAATTTTAACTTAAACTTTAACTTAAACTTTGGTGTACATGTCGCAGCCATATTGTAAAATCCGCCGCAATATGAAGCGGCTAGCCACTTTACAAAGCAGCTCTGTTTTGTAAAACGGCTGATTAACGTTTAGGCAGATTGTTTAGCCGGAATGTTGACTATGCGTAATGTAGGGCGACAATCAGCCTTATTGTAGATGTCGACGGCGAATTGTAAATTCAGTAGTTTTCTAAACGATTGGGGAGATTGTAAAATATAGAATGAACAAAGAATTTTTACAATTTGACTGAAAATTTTAGGTGTTTTATGAATCGCTGAATAAATCAGTCCGTTTGATAAAGAAAGAATTGTTAGACATTTTATAAAAAAACAAATTGAGCAGAAAAATTTTCAAAAACCTTTAATGAATACTACCTACAACACAAAATTTTAATAATTTTACTAAATATTGTACAAAATAAATACTGAAAACTTTTTATTTTACTGGTTCTCTTGTGAATCATTGAACAAACTAATTTTAACTTAAACTTTAACTTAAACTTTGGTGTACATGTCGCAGCCATATTGTAGAATCCGCCGTAATATGAAGCGGCTAGCCACTTTACAAAGCAGCTTTGTTTTGTAAAACGACTGATTAACGTTTAGGCAGATTGTTTAGCCGGAATGTTGACTATGTGTAATGTAGGGCGACAATCAGCCATATTGTAGATGTTGCCGGCGAATTGTAAATTCAGTCGTTTTCTAAACGATTGGGGAGATTGTACAATATAGAATGAACAGAGAATTTTTACAATTTGACTGAAAATTTTAGGTGTTTTATGAATCGCTGAATAACTCAGTTCGTTTGATAAAGGAAGAATTATTAGACATTTTATTAAAAAAAAATTGAGCAAAAACATTTTCAAAAACCTATAATGAATACTACCTACAACACAAAATTTTAATAATTTTACTAGATATTGTACAAAATAAATACTGAAAACTTTTTATTTTACTGGTTCTCTTGTGAACCATTGAACAAGCTAATTTTAACTTAAACTTTAACTTAAACTTTGGTGTACATGTCGCAGCCATATTGTAGAATCCGCCGCAATATGAAGCGGCTAGCCACTTTACAAAGCAGCTTTGTTTTGTAAAACGGCTGATTAACGTTTAGGCAGATTGTTTAGCCGGAATGTTGACTATGTGTAATGTAGGGCGACAATCAGCCTTATTGTAGATGTCGGCGGCGAATTGTAAATTCAGTCGTTTTCTAAATGATCGGGGAGATTGTAAAATATAGAATGAACAAAGAATTTTTACAATTTGACTGAAAATTTTAGGTGTTTTATGAATCGCTGAATAACTCAGTCCGTTTGGTAAAGGAAGAATTGTTAGACATTTTATTAAAAAAAACCGTTTATATTGAGTTAAACCTTTTTCTTATAGTTACGACTTCATATTTGTCATAGCTACAAGGAAAGGTTTTCTTTATATAAAGTCCCTTTTCGCCGTTTTATAAAACGGCGACCCGTCATTTTGTTGCATTGGAGAACGCGAAACGTCGTTACAGTAAGGCTGACCAACGTTTAGCCGTATTACAACCCGCCTAAACGTTAACCAGCCGATTTACAAAACCGAGCCGTTTTATAATGCGGCTAGCCGGTTTGTATTGTAGCGGATTTTACAATTCGTCTGCGACATCTATAACCCAATATCCCCAAAAAGTGGATATTGAAGAAACCAATATTAACTTGACGATTTGTCAAACAACTTCAAAATTTACAATAAATTAATGTTTTTTTTTAATATGAAAAAACGTACGCTGTCATTTTGTGCAGCTTTTCTATCACACACATTGACTTCGTGCTTGAAACAAGCAATCACACACTTTGAAAATTATTGAACAGTGCACTTGTATCGAAAATGATTATTACAGATTTACCTTGGGCTGTTGTAAACCGAAAATGTCAAAATGTATAGAAAGATTTGCCTAAGACGTCAATAGTCGCTGCGGAGTCTCACTCCGCAATAAGCAAAAATAATGTATCTGCAGCTCTGATATTGCTCCAGTAACATTTAGACAATAAATTAGGAAGGTACTGAAAACGGCCGTTCGAGAGAATGGGAAATTCCTTGGAAAATCAAAAAAACAGTCGTGCGGAGCGAGACTCCGCATGCTACTGGAAGATTAATTATCAAATTCACGCATCGGCCGAATCGAAGTCTACAAGTTTTGAAAAACAAGACGCTGTTTAAATACAAATTGGTAATTGGATCTTCTGCTAGGTCGTATAATTTACATAGAGATAACATAAGAGACGAGTAGGACGTTCGGTTTTTCAGTAAAAATGTTAATAATTATTGTGCAATTAATATGCAAGAATAAGCCATGCTGTGCTGTCGATACAGTCGTGTAATGTTTAGGTTTATTGCGACCATTTATTATTTTAATAGCACAGTTTACTGGGTTGCTCTCCGTGTTTGTTTGCTGCAGTATATTAATCTGTCGGGTTTGTTACACACTGATCGCAATCGCCGTAATCGTCCTTTCCCGGGATTTGCTGCGAACAATCATATGTAATATTCTGTTTCCTTTGTCAGCACTGCCTATATTATGCCCGTTTCTATATGTTCCGTTTTGATTGCATTTGTATATTCTCCGTTGCGAATTGAAATTTCCACTGTTGTGTGAAAATACATTCGGATTTCCGTTCCCTCTATTTCAGACCGAAATTAACGCCAAATAATTATTATTACCAAAAATATTGCTTCAAATCGATAATAATCAAATTATCATAAACAATTTGCATTTGCATGTTAACTTTTGATCTCTTTTAAATAATGTCAACATCTAAAAGTGTGATAAGGTTGCTTGTGTTAAAGAAAAACAAAAATTGAGCCATTAATTTTTAATACTATAGTCAAACTTTCCTGCAATCAATTCCTCTATTTATGGATTTTTTTTGGACAACCCTGAATTACTTTTAATGCATTTCATATCCCTTCTAACAAATTTTCCACATAACGAGTTTTTTTACAGTCACCATGACACCTCGTTATATGGAAGTAAAATACAGGGTGTCCCATCATTTGTCGCCACCCCCAAAATTGAGATTCAATTGAAGTTATTTATTTTTGAAATTTGGTGCAATATACTTAATAATTTTGGCGAAAATTACCAATATGTATTGGCCAAAGAAAAATTCAAATGTCAAAATTACAAGCAAAAACCAATACTACAAAAAAGTTGACGTTTAATATGATGTTGTTCATAACAAATTAGTGGACTTTATATTTTTAATGAAAAGGTTAAGCACTTATTTATTATTTAATCTTTCATTAAAAATTTTCGTTATATATTTTATTAAAAATATTGAAACAGAATTTTTCAACAGAACTTAGGAAGATGTTGAAATTAAAATTAAATTAAAAAACAATGACTAGATTTTGTTCAGAAAATTATTAGCTTTGAACCAAGCAAAAGCTTTTATAAAGAATAACATTTAGCTGGACGTTCGACTGTATTTTTCTTATTTTTAGCGAATTTTTACTTTTTTATTAAAGAAACCGATGAAGCAAGTTTTTTAATGTCTAATTTGTGATTTTTCTATTTACAGGCTGTCCCACAAGTGGTTCATCAAACTGAGAGGGCTCGTAGAGGACAGCAGACTAAGTCATTGTGGTTGAATATACCTCTAAAAAAAAATGTGTCATTTTAGCAGCACAATGAATAAAAGAAGAATAAGGTTTACATCATTTATTGCAAACATTATAACCAAAATGACTTGCTTTGCTGCCCACTACAATCCAAATCGGTTTGATGCACCATTCGTGGGACAGCCTGTAGATAACGGTTTTTCCATACATATGATTGGTATAGTTGATTTTGTTAATTTCACATTATAATAATTTATTTTGTCTAAAATTCATAATAAATTATTTTGTGTATATATTTTATTTTAATTTGCTATTATAATGCATATCATTGAATTACCTGATATATGTTTTTATTTTATATCTATTGTAATTTCAATTTTATATAAAAAATTATTCAATTTTAACAAGTCTGAGCAGTTATTTGTAAAGCAACCAGCAAATGTAATCATTACGAATTAATCTGCTATTTTTAGCAGCTGACTCTCTTACTCATATTTTTTGTGATGCGGAGAAAGTGTAATTGGAAAGATCACATGACACTTCGTTGTATGGAAGTTCGACTGTATCACGATATTTCTTATAGATGAACGTTAAATGATTCAAAGTTGAAGGTGCGAGTTCTCAATTAAAATTCATTTAGTAGCTGAAATAAATATGTGGGAATTAGAGGAGAAACGATCCGAGTTGAGTAAATATTATTTTAAAATATTACATACCTACAGAGAAAGATTCAGACAATTACTCATGCGTTTTAAGAACTCAAGTGCCTTTAAACATTCCTGAAACGTTCTGAAGAGGTTATTGTGTTTATATTTAAAACATTTTATATTCCTTATCGTAAATCTTCAGCTTTAATTGAATATTTTATAGTTGTAGATAAATATAGAATAATTTAAACAACTTAAAATATATCGATCTGTATATTTTTAAGCTGCGTGTTAAAAAAACCAAGTCGAACGCGTACGCTTAAGTACGTTAAAGATTAATTGCTCGAGCTTGGGCTAAGTAACGTTATAATGAAAAATCCCCGTAAGAAGAGACCCCATAAGCAACGAGATAATTTATCAACAGCCGAGTAGAAATTGAAAAATTGACACATTTAATTATCTAAACATAGGAGATGAATCTCGCGCTTTTTATAGAACGAACCGTTTTTTTCCTCGCTAGAATTCATTGCTCGGGACTATTTTATTTATCGCCCTTTGAGTCTATTTCGAAATTTACGCGCTTGTCAGTCGACTACATTGAAGTGCGGGGAAAAAATTACAAAGTAATTGAAGTAAAAGGGAATGTATTTTGTAATAGCAGTGAATGAATTTATATAATTTACGATAGTCTTTAACCTTATACTTGTTCATAAAACTAAGTGCGGCGCGGTTTAATAGAGGCTCGTAAAATTGAATTAAAAGATCCGATGGACATCATATACAAGCGTTTCATGGCGATTAGGTATTATTGCGATCAGCGAGTCGTCAACGTGCGGGTGCAAAAGTGCGCTTCGACCAATGCGAAAATATTGTAAAACTCACCAATTAAATATTTATAGGGCTACCCGGCGACAACAAAATTGCTATTGGCGGTAAGTTTGCTTCTTCCAATTTTCTTAAATCATGTATTGGATGACCACCACTAAGAATAAGATTTATTTTCTGCAATTCTGATTCCAACACAAATATTTATAACGACCAGAACGTTGTGAAAATAAAAATATTATCAATAATCACAATTCCACGAATTGTATTCGTCAGATTATATCACGAATGAACAATTTAATACTTTTTCGGACAAAATGCAATTCCGAGAGTCGCAAAACTCGGTAAATTGGCCCCAAATATATTTGTGAGACTTTACAGTGTTACACGGTTTATGATTTTGTATCTTTTCATCAATATTGATTAACGAACAATCACTGAAACGCGCCATTTTTTGTAACTGTGGCATTTCAGTTGACAACACGATTCACTAGATTTGCGGAGCAGCACGCTGGATTATCACTTATTAATCACATTCTAGTCAATATGGCACACTAGATTTGCGGAGCAGCACGTGGGATTATCACTTATTAATCTTTCTCCAGTGCTGATTATTATTTATTAAGCGGTCGTTACAAGCGATACCCAAAATGTGACAATCAAAGTTGTTTTTACTGTCAAAATGTAACAAATTAGGAAACTACTTAAATTTGGGCTCTATACTGCAAAATAATTGGAAAAGCATGGACTTTCGTCTGACGGAAAGTAAATGATAAAATTAGTACAGTGCGATCTCGATAATCCGGACTTTCATTATACCGAATTCTTCAATTATTGCATTGTGTACTTTATAATCCGGATTTGATAGTATTCAGTAATCCGGACCTGCGTTTTTAGGCGTTTTCGTCATTTAAAAAGTTTAAATTTTCCTGAACGAGCCCTGTTAATCGTCGATAACGCCTCGAACCATGAAACTATAGAAGAGTTGACTAGTGCAGATGGGCAATTTACAACATTATTTCTTTCACCAAATTGTACAGCACTTTTGCAACTTACGGATCAAAATACCACACAAAATAATATAAAATTTAATAAATATGTTTCTGTTTAAAATAATTTTGTTTGTGTGCTTTTTCTAGCTGTTTTGTACTAAATGTTTCTCATTTCAATAAAAAAACTGTCCCGCCTCAGTAATTCAAATTATTTACTTATCCTTGGATCACCGCGGTTTAAATTAATTCGAATTATCGAGGTCGTACTGTAACATGTATGTATTATTGGCCATAATTTAGAAAATATACAAGATTTTGAACTTTTCCAATGAAACTGAATTTGCCCCAAAATAGTGAAATGTGGCTGTAACTAAAAATCATTTAAATCTTTATATAAATGGTACCCTTTTTTAGTTATGAATTGCCATGCCTAAGTTTTGAAAGAAAGATTGGATATGCTAGATCTACTATCTAAAATCGTAATTTGGGATTCAAAACGGTCTCCGAAACATTACATTAACAACTGACAATTTTTGAATAAGGAATGAAACAAAGAGGATTAAGATAGGCTCAAAAACCAACCACAAGTTTCATGTACCTCGCCAATAGACAGTAGGTAATACCGCCAGAAGACTAGAAGTGCGTGTTCATTACGTGATCACTATATATGGTCGTGAAATAAAGTATATAATTTAAGAGATCTACCTAATAACTTTAATTAGTTCGATAAGACATTTAATTAAGTTTTCTTTAACATATCACATATAAAGGAATTAAAACATAATTTATGAAATATGTATTTTATGAAATTATTAATAAACTGTCTCCAAAAAAATGCAATTTTTTGAAAAGAGAAAACACTAAACTAATTTATGAAATATGGATTTTATTAAATTATTAACAAACTAACCAATTTTTTGAAAAGAGAAAACATTAAACTAATTTATGAAATATGGATTTTATGAAATAATTAATAAACTATCTCTAAAAAAATGTAATTTTTTGAAAAGAGAAAACATTAAACTAATTTATGAAATATGGATTTTATGAAATTATTAACAAACTAATCAATTTTTTGAAAAGAGAAAACATTAAACTAATTTATGAAATAGGTATTTTACGAAATTATTAATAAACTATTTCTAAAAAAATGCAATTTTTTGAAAAGAGAAAATATTAAACTAATTTATGAAATATGGATTTTATGAAATTATTAATCTCTAAAAAAAATGAATTTTTTGAAAAGAGAAAATATTAAACTAATTTATGAAATGTGGATTTTATGAAATTATTAATAAACTATCTCTAAAAAAAATGTAATTTTTTGAAAAGAGAAAACATTAAACTAATTTATGAAATATGTATTTTACGAAATTATTAACAAACTAAAAAAATGCAATTTTTTGAAAAAAGAAAACATTAAACATCAACTTGCACAAAGGAAGTAAGATATAAATTCGAATTGTTAAAGAACTTTACCACTTCTCATTTTCTATTTTCAAGAAGCGTTGACAATTTAAAAAAATAAAAACCACAATATTTTCATTATTTAACGCAATTTGGAAGGCCCTAAATTATTTTAAATAGCAGATTTTAATTAACTTCGCCTTTTACCGGTTTTTACTACCAAATTATTTAAATTTCCGCAGAACAAAAAATTAATATTTTTCTTTTCTAACCTAATGAACACTAGCATCAAATTAAAACAAAAATTATAGATTGTGGACACATTATAAAAAGTCTACATTTTTGTTTTTATTATTTTTCTCACGTCTCTAACGGTTTATAAATTAGAAGCGACCGAAACTTTTTCGAACATAAAACGCAGAAAACCAATAAAAATGAGATTAAAAAAAAAACAAATAACGAACATTCGCAGGCGACAAAGACCAGTTAAACACTGACAAATATCGATTCGCGATTTCACTCAAAATAATTTATGTGACACCGATTAAGTCAAATTTAGTCCATTATAAAGCAGCCAGTCCGTATCACTTTTAGCACCTCATTATCAAAATTAACTAGCGCGTTAACGATCGAGAGGTAAGGCACTATTAAACCATCTCGGGTTTGTGTGATTTAATAAAAGTAAACGAGTATGTTTTCTCCATATCAGGCAGCTTTCCAAACGGCATTCGGAATCCAATCTCAGGTAAATATTAGTGACGCTGTCCTATTCCAATTAAATTAAAGTTTAAACATTAAATCGATCGTAGGTAAATTTTTGTGACGTCGATTAAGATTCCGAGCGTTTCCTGATTAACATATTTAATTTATGACTGCACTTTGCTCATCAATCCGCTTATTTAATCGTGTGGATGACATAATACAGTTATTTTGTCAGTTTGGCTGGGAAAAATTAGACACTCGGAAATTTACATCGATTCTTAATTTTGTGTTTTTGCTATCAATTATTTTTAAAATATGCGTTACAGGTGCAGCAGCAACCTCGTTGGAATAAATCATAATGTTTTTTTTTGTTAGGTACTCGTAGGCAACAGAACCCGTTAAAATATAGAAAGTAGTCGATAGTCTTCTTTAGAAGATGGGAGTACTAAATTTAAGTTATTAGTTAATTTCGAAATTATTAATTCCTTTATGTAATCCGTGGAAAAAATCGTGAAAGCAACTTTTAATTCTTTCAATAAAAATAAATTTCGACGATTGTTTTTGCTCGTTCATTTTAAGCTTAATTTTATTTCATTAGAAAGTTAACGTTCTGGTTTTAATTGCACCTTAAACGTAAAAGATCTGTATTTCCCTGGTCACTTTTGATTTCGCAATTGCAATAAAGATGCAGGCCACTCGTGTCTCCTGGTGTGCGAGTCGTCGGTGATTATTTTCACACTAGATCGCTCGGCCATATTTGGTCAGGACCGGACTCGGTCGTGCGGACATATTTTCGTTTCGCCATTGTTACAGAAAAACCCATTATCCCACCTGTCAGAACGGAGCAGACAAAAGGAACTCATCCGTCATGGGTTGACCAATGGTGAGGAAGCGCAACGTGTGCCAGCCAATAGCGTACATAATGCGCGTGGGTTCCGTCACGGTTATACAATATAATTCCACTGAAACAATGCCCCCGGGAAAACGAGAGAGACGGAGCACAGAAAACAACTGTTTGCGCCGACATCAAAAGGGGTTTGTCCATTAAAATCCATAGAATCGGTCTCTGAATGGGACCCTAATAATAGTACCGAATACCCGGTACCCTTCTACGAAAATTACAGAGAGAACATCAATCGGACGGCGCACTGTAACAGGTCTGTATCACAGAGACTGCGCTTCATTATTCACTTTTTTCGTGCGCTGTTTTCGTATCGTATATGTTTAATTTAACTGTCCGAGAGTTGTTCTTTCCAAAGCTCGCGTTTCTATTCAGATTCTCCCCCTTTTGTGTTCCTTCGTTCTCTCTACAATTCCGGGCTTCAAAAGAGCAAGTCAACAAGGTGACCTGAATGCAGATCGGCGGTACATGTAAAATATGCAACGCACACATCGGATTGTACACTTTGTCATATCGGTTTTGATTTTTGCGAGCCAAAAAATAGTGCTTACCAGAAGAAAAAAGTGACTAAATAAATTTAACACATTTTTATAATAAACTCCAAAATAAAATTAAATATTCTTAACAAACACAAACAAAACAAAATAAACCGACTATGACAATTAAAGCATTTTTACATTTACTTTTCAACAAAATTATCTAATATGAGTCATTCTTTTAAGGGGGCCACTTGAGAAGCAAGAATCACAAGATGGCGCCACCGTAGTAAAAGTGTCAATTTTGTAAAAGCTCTTTTCATTAACAAGCTCTTTTTTATATAAAAATCTAGTGGCGGATATAAAAGATAAAAAAATGATCTAGGTGAAAAGTTGAGAAAAGTATTTATTCAAAAATGTCATACTTTCCGATGCTTTTTGACTTAAATACTGACAAATGTGATTAGATAATGTACGAGTATACTTATGATTAATGATTCCAGGGTGTGATCAGCAAGATTTTCTTTACTTTTACCAAAAAATTCAAACATTATTGAAAGTTTGACATTTTTGAATAAATACTTTTCTCAACTTTTTCACCTAGATCATTTTTTTATCTTTTATATCCGCCACTAGTTTTTTATATAAAAAAGCTTGTTAATGAAAAAAGCAGTTTACAAAATTGACACCTTTTTCTACGGTGGCGCCATCTTGTGAATCTTGCCTCTCAAGTGGCCCCCTTAAGAATATCTTTATTTAATAAGTCAACTTCATTGGTTTTCTCTTCTTCTTTTTTTCTCCTCATCACCAACCCTTCAAGTAAGACTTGAGCAACACCTGCTTCGTAATATCATTCTTTTCTAGTGCTTGTTTCAATTTTCTATGGCTTTCATCCAGTAGCTTCGCTACCACTAGTTGTTCACATGACTTCTCTTTAGTTTTGTCCTCCAACTGATTTCCAAATCAATTTTTTTATGTTTTCCAAACTCTTCCAGTTTTTGTTTCTCTTCTTCAAGCTCTTGCTTTCTTTGATTTTCTTCAACTTCTGATTGTTGTTTTTTCAATTTTTCAAGCTCTAAATAACTTTTATATGAATTATAAGCTCTACGACCCATATTTAGAAGTTCCTGTGTTATTGGAACCAATTCTATTTGATTATTATATTTTTTTAAACCACTACGAATATGTATGTTAATACAATGTTCGTTTGTTTGGAGTTAAAATTTGCTCCGAAAGGGAAAATCCCCTTTCAACTAATGCACTTTCATGTGCCAAAGATAGACATATTTTAACGACTTGCAATAATTCTTTATAGTGTTTGAAAAATAACCAAAATTCGTCTACTCTTAGGTTTTCATCAAAATTTCTCTTCTTCTCTAATAAGACCAACTGCAGTGATTTGAATTCACCACAGACTTTATCCATGGCAATGTTTGTGGAAGAGTATTACAAACGTAACTATCAGGCACTTTAGTAATATTATTTGTTCATAACCAGGAAAAATATTTCAACGACACTAATTTTAAGGCAGACTTATTTATTGATGAACAGCTTCCATATAAAAATGTTGACAACGTTTTAAAAAAATTAATTGTTCCTTTTCAGGTAACTTCCCAAGTTCTTGTTGAGTTTTTACTCCACAATTTAATGCCTTAATGGCAAAAAGAATTCGTGACGATACAAACATCTTTAGTATTCGCAAGCACATTATCAAAATTAACAGCTACTTCATTTTTCAAAAATTTGACAATATAGTTTTAGTTAACTCTTTTAATTCTGAATATAACATTTAAATTAACGGTTCATCAGTTTGAATAAATTCGGTCAATTTTGTAAAAATGTGCGAAACATATTCTATAAAATAAATATCCACTATAGAAGTTGTATTTTTTAAAAATATAATAATATCTTTATAAGATTTCATTTTGATTAAAGAACTTCTGTACTTTGGAATAAACTCCAAAAAATATTTCTTTATTGGAGAATACTGTTCTAAAACACGACTGATAGTTGGACCCAACGTTAACCACCTGGCACCAACATGTTTTATAAATTTGTGTGAAGATAACTTCAGATCACTCTGAATTTTTTCAGACTTCTAATCGTAATGGCCAACCATCAAGAAAATGATACAGAGCAATGATAAAATCACTTACTTCACTTGAAAACTTTTGTAATCCCTTTAAAAAGGAATTGTGAACAATGTGAATATTGCAGGCTTTTTATTTCGAGACGGTCGAAAAATTTCGCGCCAAAATAGTGAAAAAAGTGGCTTTAGTAACCAATTTTTAAATATAGGGACCAATAGTGACCTAAAAACTATAATAGTGCGCGATTGCACAAAAAAAAGACAAATCTGATTCTTACCTTACTGTGCTCCTGTTGCTGCTGCGGGGGCTGTTGCGTCAGGAGCTGTTCGCGTACCATCTGTAGCTGCAAAATCATTTCGGAGAGTCGACGTTCTTTCTCTAGTATGTTGTCGCCTGAAAGCGCGTGTTGTAAAGCTGCCGCACTTTCAACGTCCCTGAAAAAAAATGTTCTGTTTTATCTTTCGGATCTACATTGCGCGCAGTATTAACTATTTGTTTGAATCGTAAGACATAAAGATGTTACAGAAATGTAAAAAAACTCATTGTTCGGGGTTTGTGAATAAAAGATTAACCACGATAGCGGTTGGCTTTGTGTCCCTTTGTTGCAATCGCGTTGATGCATCTACTGTTAATCATCCCCCCATTATTTTTCGCCTCGCTTTTACTTATCGAAAGATCTTTTATCGAAAGGAACCTTTTGTACCAATCTCTATAAATTTGCATTACTTTATTATTGAACTTCGTTTTATAGGGTTTGTCTGACGATTTCATTGCAGGAAAATTAATTAACCCATTTGTCGGTTTTTTTCAAATTAAGAGTTGTGAGCCACGTCCATCCGGAATCGATTATCTCAGCTAATCTGGCGGAGCGAATTTGTATCTAACAAGTTACGGAAAAGATTCTCACATTTTTTAATCTACAAATTATGAAGCCTGTAATATCAAAAATTGTTCTCACATATTTTCTTTTAATTTCAAAATTTGATAAATAATATGATTCTCACGATTTTTAACTGATAAAATAATAATAAATTAAAATCAATGAATGTTTTAATAACATAATTATGCCACGATATGAATCTATGTTCTAGCGGTAATGTATTATCTACCTTTCCACAATTTAGGCGTAATTTTTTTAAAAATTAATCCGTGACTATTCTGATTTAACCTGAATTTATTCAAAAATAGTAAAAGGTTTTAAAAAAAAGTTTAGAAAGTTTATCTTGTTTGCTATTCCATAAATGACGCCCTTAATGTACTGTCAAGGGTTGAAACACCAACGATTTCATTTGCTAAAGCAGTTACTCCCGAATGACTGTTTTTCCAATACAGCTTCTTTAAGAGCTCTTTGGTGAATAATCTCAAACTCCCAACTGTAGTGTATTTGAGATGTCTGTAGAGTAACACAAAACTATTACCGTGAAATTGTGCTGAAATTTCACAAATTATAAATCAAAAAAATTTAAGAGAATTTTTTAAAATAGACAATATATTCTGCACTAACAATCGCCAATACGCCCTGTTGAGAAAGTACTCAAAGGCGTGCGCTTGGGGTTTTCTAAATTTT
Source organism: Dascillus cervinus (assembly GCA_949768715.1). Classification (NCBI taxonomy): domain Eukaryota; kingdom Metazoa; phylum Arthropoda; class Insecta; order Coleoptera; family Dascillidae; genus Dascillus; species Dascillus cervinus. Next base: position 29,049,708 of record OX458321.1, on the reverse strand, counting down.
TATTGGAATATAATTTTGAAATAATCAAACGATTGTAAAAGCAGTAAAATAACTTACAATTAGTATGGGAATGGGTTCGGGAACCATGCAACTAATTACACTAGAAAGAGTACAGTTCCACCGAAATCACTCAGTCCAAATCGACGCCTTATTTATAAATCTAAACATAAACCTAAAACCCCACTGGCAATTGGTAATAAACCAGTATTGCTCCACGTCGCAAAGAAATAGACTATAGTTAGTTGTTCGACATCGTGGTGTCTATAACTAATTTTGGTAACAACTCTTGTAACTGCTTTTCCTCACTATCTCTATTCCTGAAGGTTATTCTTGGGTTGTTTTATTTTCTTTGCTTGAACTCGTTGAGCAAGACGATAAAATTTGATAAACTTGGCGTAATACCAAAACCAAGAATTCGTTCAGCATAGACAAAACATATACAGGGCTCATCAAATAAAATATTAGTACATATGCAATTCAAATTAAAATTTTTAACGTAAAATATTTGTTTTGTCCTTCGATAGTGTCATTCAACATTATCGGGTAACTTACTTAATTAATAAGATATTTTAATGAAAATGACAATTTCTAAAAAATCTGTGTGCATTTTAAATCTCACTTCATGTTGTTTGCTTTACAATTAATTTGAGGATTGATTCGAAAGTTTTTTTTTTAATTAAAAAAAACTGCAATTTTATACAGTATCACATTATTGTTTTCAATTATATTTGTTTCTTTTAACTGCTATTTGAGAAATATGTTAGTTAATCTTAGAACCACCTGGTAACTAACCCTTGCTATAGAAGTATTGGATTGTAACTGGACAGGATCAAAGTTTATTATAATTTTCACAAGATAAAATTTATATAAAAAAACTTTACTCGGAAAGTCTTCCGCATTGATGTAAACAGTAAAAATTCAAATGTCAGCACGTTTTTCCTTTTTAAAATGTTATGAAAAAAAAAAACTAAAAACAAATAAACTTCCATCGCAATTTCAGGAATTAACAAACTGTCCATTCATTCCTGACAGTCTCATTATTATGAAACCCACAATTGTGTCGTTGTGTCTGTGAATGGATGACAGTCGTTCGATTAAATTTTTCGATAAAGTTGTTGGGGTGTGTGCTTTTAAAGTTCTCCCTGTGAAGTGTATCGGAGGCACGTAAAGTTCATTCGGCGTCTGAGTGTTGTATTATGCAAAAGCTTGACCGTATTCTCGGCGTCCGAACTCTGAAAACCACCGCCCTCAGTCAATCCGTATCATGCATCCCCTATCAGACAGACACGTAACCAACCGGCCGAGTTAGTCTTTGCATCACGAACTCAATGCAATTTATTTGTGTAATGTAATGCATTGCCGGTTTAAAATTAGCTGCATCATCTCAACCCCCTCTCGCAAGACGTTTACATTATTCAATAAATCCATGAAACGATAACGAATTGAAACGGAGATTTATTTATAAATGTCTCGTTATCTCTGGCGGATGAAAAATGTCCCATTATTTTATTATTAGTAAATACAGTTTATTGTTAAAAGACTTTGTTCTCTTTGACCCTAGAAACTAAGAATGAGAGATATATTTCTTTTTAATTATTATTTCCTCGTATATATTCGATTGCTTCAGAGTTTATCAGGCGACTTTATTTCCGTTGTTTGATTATTAAAAAAATTTTAGTTAAATTCTGAAAATAACAATTTAATGAATGTGGGTCAAACGTGTCGTTATCTCGGATTGACGCGAAAAAAATTGGCAAAAGGTCAAGGTAAAAGATCGGTCGAACACGCAATTACATGTTTTTGTTAGTAACAAAAAATTATAAAACTGATAACTTACGAATTATGTATCGAGTTAGGTGTGGAGGAAGGCGTCGGTCGTTTTTCTTCTTTGATCGTACTATTGTTCATTTTCGACGTCAATCGCTTGAGCACATCGTCCATCGAGCGCTTAACAGAATGTGTCGAACTATTGTTATTATGTAAACTACTATTGTTATTATTAAAGTGGATGTTCGTTTTGATGTCGGACGACGGGGAGCTGCATTCGGAGGAATTCCGTCTTCTATTTTCGGCTTCTTGCCTCAACTGCTCGCTGTGGTGCATCGCCAGAGCCGAGATGTTACCAGGAACTAGCATGTTGTTCGGCGCGTCCGTGCACACCATTCTCTGTTTTTTGTTTGGCGGCGAGCGGTCCTCCTCGATGCCGTCGTCGATTTCGCTGCCCGAGCCGGACGTCGACGACGACGACAGCTTGTAGAAAGGGGCCGAATTCGTACTGACCATGGTCGACGGGTCTTCCAGGTCGCTCAGATTATTGCTGCTCGTGTCGTCTATGTCCGTGAGGCCGCCCCCGTCGCTGCCGCCGCCCACGATCGTCGGTGGTAAAGGAGCCGCTTCGTCTGTACCTTCTTGAAGCTTGGTCGGAGGAGATTTTCGCTTCGAAGACATATTTCTGTAACAAACGCGCCGAATGAAATTTGTGCAAATTGGTTCATCTAATCTCAATATCCGCTTCGGGATTTAACATCAAATTGGATGTAATCAGTGGCGGCTCGTCAGATAAAATTGAAATAAATAAATAATTACATAATCAAATTTCATTTTCATTAAAGTTTCAGTATGAAATCAATTATTAGGTACTCAATTAAATAAATGGTAATAGTTATTTGGTAGATAATTTTCTTTCACCACACCAGAACGGCCTTATTAAAGGGGATCTTCTATTTACAATATGGGACTTGAAGGTTGCATGTAAGCGCCAGAAATATGGTCGAGACCTGGCCGGAGACAATTTGCTACATTTGACTCCAAGCATCTGCTTTAATTCTATAGAATGAGACGATTTTGACCTTGAACGTTAAAAAGAAATGAGATGCAATACGTGAGTTAGAAAGAATAAAACTATTGCAGCGGAGGCAACGGTTCCACCTCCACCCGAACACGCGTCAGTGGGTTTTGCCGTGCAAAGATCCCAATTATTCCTTAGAACTGCGTGCGACAGGTCTACTGCAATTATTGAATTCAGGTATAAAATTTTGAATTCGCGGATTTCATTGTTTCAACATGAATGACGATATAGAAGTAGAACTACAAAATGGATTTTCTAAAACTTGTTAGGATATTGTTTCCTTTTAAAGAATTTTCGTTTTGTTACTTTTTTTTGAGAGCTTTTTTGTTTGCACTTTAGTTTATTTTTTAGAACTTTTGTTTTTGTTCCTAGGCTTATAATATGCGATTGAATGACTTTCCGTTTGTACTTGTTACAAGCTTAATCTCATTCTGTTATTTACTAATTTATTTGCCGATTTTTAACAGTCATTATCAATAATATTGTGCAAATTAAGGCACGACTTTTTGCTACCATTAATCTAAAAGTGGTAATTTATTGAATCATACATTATATTATTTTCATTATTAAGTAAGAGAAAATACATTTTGTAAGCTCATATCTCATTCATTGTTTCAACATGAATGACGATATAGAAATAGAATTACAAAATGTATTTTCTAAAACTTGCGAGGATATTGTTTCCTTTTAAAGAATTCTCGTTTTGTTACTTTTTTCTGAGAGCTTTTCTGTTCTCACTTTAGTTTATTTTTTAGAACTTTTATTTTTGTTCCTAGGGTTATAATATGCGATTGAATGACTTTCCGTTTGTACTTGTTACAAGCTTAATCCCATTCTGTTATTTACTAATTTATTTGCCGATTTTTAACAGTCATTATCAATAATATTATGCAAATTAAGGCACGACTTTTTGCTACCATTAACCTAAAAAGGTAATTTATTGAATCACACATTATATTATTTTCATTATTAAGTAAGTGAAAATACATTTTGTAAGCTCATATCTCATTCATTGTTTCAACATGAATGACGATATAGAAGTAGAACTACAAAATGGATTTTCTAAAACTTGTTAGGATATTGTTTCCTTTTAAAGAATTTTCGTTTTGTTACTTTTTTCTGAGAGCTTTTCTGTTCTCACTTTAGTTTATTTTTTAGAACTTTTGTTTTTGTTCCTAGGTTTATAATATGCGATTGAATGAATTTTCGTTTGCACTTGTTACAAGCTTAATCCCATTCTGTTATTTACTAATTTATTTGCCGATTTTTAACAGTCATTATCAATAATATTGTAGAAATTAAGGCACGACTTTTTGCTACCATTAACCTAAAATGGTAATTTATTGAATCACACATTATATTACTTTCATTATTAAGTAAGAGAAAATACATTTTGTAAGCTCATATCTCAATTCATGGTTTCAACATGAGTGACGATATAGAAGTAGAACTACAAAATGGATTTTCTAAAACTTGTTAGGATATTGTTTCCTTTTAAAGAATTTTCGTTTTGTTACTTTTTTTCTGAGAGCTTTTCTGTTCTCACTTTAGTTTATTTTTTAGAACTTTTGTTTTTGTTCCTAGGCTTATAATATGCGATTGAATGACTTTCCGTTTGTACTTGTTACAAGCTTAATCCCATTCTGTTATTTACTAATTTATTTGTCGATTTTTAACAGTCATTATCAATAATATTGTTCAAATTAAGGCACGACTTTTTGCTACCATTAACCTAAAACGGTAATTTATTGAATCACATTATATTATTTTTATTATTAAGAGAAAATATATTTTGTAAGCTCATATCTCATCATCCCACCCTATGCATTTCCTTCAACTCCTAATCCAGTCCTGGCAAGAAATAACTCTTGATGGTTCTTGCTGGACAGTAAATTGTGATACAAAAATAAAACGCCATAATTTGTTGACTTATTCTTCATAAATATTAGCCTCCTCACTCGTCACTACCACGAGCCGCCACTGGATGTAATGTTTTGAAATTAGCATGCCGGGGTCGCATGAAATAACAATTTGCGATTCGCGAATTGTATATTTTAAATACGTAGTTTAATGTTCACTGATAACGTCATTATCATTGTTTTGCATTTAATACTCTAACAGTAGTGAAACATGGAGGGCAAGGAGGTCGCATTCGAACGCGGAAGAGAATTGATTTAATTATTTTATTAATATGATAATTACTGAACGAGTTCTTGTGTACCGTTCGGTTGGTTGGTTGGTTCTTCAGGTAACACACATCGGGTTTGTTTCGCGGACATTTACAGTCCTGCTTCGTTTCGTTAATTAAAACCAGTCGCCGAACAAAAAAAGCGCAATCGCAATTAAAAATCGGGGAAAAATCGAAGAGGCGCCCCGGGGGACGATCGATGTAAATTTTATCTTTGGCCTGGATTTTAAGGAGCTCTCAAAACCTCCAACTGGCAATAACAATATAATTTTTATGGGATACGTCTGTCTGCAAACTTTTTAACTTATCGCTTATAACAGTATCAAAATCGCCTGTTTCTTTGCTCCTTTTCTTTTTAAGTGTTTTTTATATTGCCTGTAACAGTTCGACCCGGATTATAACTGTTGTGCGAAATTAAAAAATTTCAAAAACTTGCGAGATTTATAGCCCGATTTTAATTTAGGCAAGAATGCCAAAAGGAGATTGTTGGAAGTCTTCCGATGCCTTTACAAGATTCCTAATGGCCGGGACGATAAAAAGCCAAGTTGCAAAAATCCTATCACTTATCAAACATCTACGAAAAAAATTTCAACCGCGCGAGCTGCATTTTTTGATGGGCAAGCAAAAAATTCCCGAGCGCGTGGCAAATTCGCGATCCGATCGAATAATATTTTCGTCAAAGGCGAGAGAAACGTTTGATTGAAAACGATTTTAAAAAACGTCGCGTCCACGAGTTTTATTTGAAGCGGAAGATTGATGATGCAATTATGAAATATTTTGGCAGGCTTTTGGCGGGCACGTGGCGATCAATTTTTCCAAAGGAAATCGCGACAAAGTGCGTTATTGTAAGGTGATCAACTATTTTTTATACAAAAGGAGTGCAAATGAATAAAAACACTGAGTCTTCTCCATTCAACTACAGTAGAATCCGCTTTTAATACCGGATATAACGAGCCGCTTATAACGAGCAATACATATAGAGAAATTTGATTTACTATGCAAACGCGGTTTAAAATGTCCGCATATTACGGGATCGGTTATAACGAGATTCCGGTTATAACGTCGGTTGTATTGAAATTTTATATAAAAAAATTCTGATATAGCGAGATCTAAATATATACCTTGGACTAATATTGATAATGGTTTGCTTAGAAATGTGCTGATTCCAACTAATCAGGCTTCAGGTGGTAAAAAATCAGTTTCACTTAGGTTGCCGAAGAATTATCATGTCAACCTCCGGTAAATTAAACGTAAAAAAATATCAAATTGGCATTTCTACCTCCCAACACGACTTCAATACTGCAGCCTATGGACCAAGGAATTATAAACTTCCTTAAATTTCATTTTCGAAAAGTGTTTGTGTTGCATTTGATAGATGGCATTGAAATGGAAAAAGAGGATCGGCTAGCACTTCTAGACGCCATTCAATTTGTAGACCGAGCTTGGAAAAGTATTACGCAAACCACAATAAAAAATTGTTTCAAACATGCCGGATTTATAGGAGAAGTTGGCCCAGCTGAAAATTGGCAAAGTGAACTTTGTATCGCATTAAAGGCTGAAAAAGTCAACTTTCAGGAGTATGTGACGGTTGACAATTTTGTATGTACTAGTGAAATCCCAACCGAGGATGACATCGTTGAGAATGCGTACCAAAAATACAATCAAACTCAAACTGAAATTGGTAAATCTGATGATGAACCGGCCCTTTTACTAGAAAAGATTTCGCCTACGGAAGCTAGAAAGTGCCTGGCAAAATTGAAGAGTTTTTTTGAAGCTGAAACTACTCTAAACAGTGCGGAACATTTTTTTCATTTTTTGGCAAATTTGGAAAATTTAATTAACAAAACAAGACTATTACAGACTATTTCGGTTAATAAGTGCACCTAAATTTATATATGTAACGTACACGCATTTTACTAATTTATGTCAAAAAATAATATTTTCAATTTAAAAATGTCTTTACATAATAACAACAAAATCCTCTTATAACGAGCTAATTTCAAACTCCCGTGCCTCCTCGCTATAAGCGGATTTTACTGTATACATTTTTTAACCTTCCGGAGCTAACAATACGGTCTCAGAGACCGACATTTACGATTTTTGCCAAGCATTTTTTTCCCCAGTTAAGGCAAATTTCTGCCGTCCTCAGTACCTTTCGATCTCAAATAGAGTCAGTTGCCCTCAAGTTGTCAGAGTTGAGCGTTGAACAGTTCTTAAGTTATAAACGCTTTCGGTCTCACAGACCGATGTTAGTCTATTAGTTATATAATTGGCTAAGTTCGTCTGTAACTCTATATTTACCTTAATCAACGGTGCTTTGCTAGCATTAATATATTATTTTATTCGAGATTATTCTTGGAAATGTTTCTTGCAACTAAACAATATTTTATCAACTCATTGCGTTGCTGCTAGTTTAGTTATAATTATTCAGCTGTTGAAATAAGTTCTATGTTGTTTCGTTAGGTGTAATATTTTCACTTTTCCATCAGTATATAAAAAATGACTGCCTGCACTGGTGAGGAAGTACAGAAAATTTACCATATATTTTCGAAACTTTAGAACTGATTATTTCGAAAACTTCCCTCTTCAAGGTCATACGAATTTGACATATTCCTACTCAGAAAAATGTGCTGCATCCAAATTCGCGATCAAAAGTATGGGGTGCTATTTAAAAAAATTGATGATGACGTCATAGTGCGAAAACAAAAGACGATCGTAAAAATTATAAATATTAAAAAAGATGCAGTTTTAAAAACTAAAGTTGACGGATCCGAGGATTTTTTGTGAAAATTCTTCTAAAATGTTTTATCGAATTTATTCCATACTTTACGAAAGCACTGTATATAAACATAATAACCCGGAAGAAAAAATTCTAAGAAGAAAATTTTTAGAAATTCTTGGACACCAGCTAGTTGAGGAACATATTAAAAATCGAGTTACTAGTACCGGCGTTTCGAAAACTATTAAATTACGTATTCAAGAAATTTATAACATTTCTGATCCTAATCCGAAAACCCCAATCTATGGAAGATGTTATTGCTGCAGCAAGAAAAATAGAAAATCGAATACAAATGCCAGAAATGCCCAAAATTTATGTGCTTGGAGCATTTAGTACCGATATGCCAGACATGTGCTCTCCAAGAAGAACAGTAATTTGGACTGCAAAGTTTCAGTTCCTCCGAAATATTGATACAATTTGTTTCTTTTATATTTATTTAACAAAATGTTAAGTTTCGTTTGCGTCCTATTTCATAATAAAGGAAAGTAATCATGTCGTATTTTTTAATTTTCTAATATTTTACGTTTCACTGAATTTTTAATTTTTGATAATTTTATATTTTTTATAATAAAAGCTCTATGAACACACAAACTTGGTTAAATTACCCAAACACTTTATATTTAAGAAATAAAATTTAAAAGTAATTTTTCAAAAGGCGGCTGTAATTTTTCCAATTGGTCTATGAGACCGATGTTCGACTTCATGTTTTATAAAGCTAAGTTAGTTCCCAAAGGTTAAATAATTTCAAAATTCATTAGGTCAAAAAATTATATGTATAAACACAATAAAACAAACTCACTGCAAGTTGCATGCCTTCACCTAGGCAAACCCTTGTTGCAATCATTTGAAAACAAGAAAATGGGAAACTTCATCAACCAAGAATGGAAGTGATTATTTTTTTTTTAAATACTTTTTATTTCAATCTTCATTTGATCCAAAACTATCAGTTTTAAAAAATGTATTTAGTTTAGACGTTGGAGCCGCTGCATCAAGAGATATTTTATGATTATTAGTATCAATGTGCTTTGTTATTGCACTTCGTCCACCAATCGCAATAGAAAAATCTCTTTTACAGATTGTACATTTAACAATAGAATCATCATTTCCTTTGTTTTCTATAATAAATGGAAACTCTTTTTTTAAAGGTTAAAGTTATATGCCAAGTTTTTATATTTTTAGAAGTACAAAGGAGTACAAAAGAATGCAAAGAAGTACTTTTGGAGTACTCGTTTTAAAAGGAGTACGGTTCACAAAAAAGGAGTACAAAACTCCCTAAAGGAGTACGTTTGGTCATTTTAGTTATTGTCCGAAAATTGCGCCTATTTTTCAAAATCCAGGAAACGCCGATCGTTACGTAAACGCTCCAATTAGATGTGTCGAGAAAGTCAAATTACTTAAGTAAAAAATGATGCGCTGATGAGAGTTACGTGTGTGAAGGTGTGGATACGTTCGTGAAAGGAAGTCGTTCTCATCTCCTGCTCGGTGTCTTGAGGAAATTACAGTGGACATTCAAGGGGACGCGAGAGGAACGGCGGAAGGTTATTAAATGAAAACAAGAATTAATTTAAAAATATTAACGCTTTTGATGACTTTATAAATCTAATTATGAATTTTAAACAGAGCGCATGGTGAATATTTTAAAAGGCATTTTTATTCTCCGTGAATAATGCAGAAGGAGCCATCAAAAGAGGCAATATAAAGGACTCTAATGATAATTTTTTTATTTCTCAACAAAAATATACATTATATTGAAAATGGCAGTCGCCTGTTCTTTTATTGATCAAGAAAGACTCGCGAGCTGCGACACGGCGGGGAAAACAAATCTAATTTCTCAAATAAATATTTTCTTTACTTCATTATATAATTTCTTATATTCTCTCTGTTTAGGTTTCCGCGTCGGTTTTTTCTTTTTTTTTTATTCTTTTCATTGCGAAATTCCGCCTTTTATATTCTTTATTTCACAATTTTTCAATTTCCAATTCGCGCCCGGCTATAGAAATTTTTAATAATAATGCCAGGGATCCTCGCCATTAATACATCTTGGCGACTGTAGTGCGCCATTCACTTACAGTTGGCCGGACGGCGGCCTAAAATTTAACTTTTAACTATTCACATAGTTTTTTGACAGTTTCTTTATAGCGTTTTGCAAATGGCAACGTGAGGAAAGAAGAGATTGTGCTTTTTAATGTTAGTATTATTGTTAAGTGAAACGTCTGATAAATCAAGGAATGCCTTGGGTAAAAAACTGGTTATTGGAACGACAAAAAATTTTACATATGCGATTAGTACAAAAATTAAGAGAATCTAATTCCGACGATTTAAAAAAAATTCTGCGCATAGATGATAATTGTTTCAAAACTTTACTGAAGCTGGTGAACCAATGTACAAATCACAAAAAAAAATACAAGAATGAGAAACGCAATCAGTGGAGAAGAGAGGTTAATAACAACTCTACGTTTTCTGGCCACAGGAAATAGTTTTGAAGATTTGAAATATTCAAATATGTATTTAAAAATTCAGTAACAAATTTTGTATAGTATATCAATTATTTAAAAAAAAAAGATTTTCCAACTATTTTTTAAATATATTAAAGTATTGTTCGATTTAGGTACATTTGGTTAACGTAAACATAAAATAACATAACATAAGTTATAACTAGAATAAATAAAATAACTCATTAAGAGAAGAAGTACCAAGAACACTAGCAACGTTGCCTCTCTGTATAGCCAAACTTATTCGTTGCTTCAAATATGTTTTGGCTTGAGGAATTCCCGTTGTTTGAACAATACGCCTCTCCAAATCTTCAAGGAGAGAAAGGGCAGCACTCCAAGAACCCACAGTTTCCACAGCGAAGGCGACGAAAAAATAATCATCAGAAATTGACTTATATTTTTTTTTCTTAACATTTTCTGCCAAGTGTGCAGCAGATCTTGCAGAAAATGAACAATCAGTCAAATGAGAAGGAACAAGTGTATCCGTACAAGTAAAATCCCAAACTAAAGATTTACCTACTTTCCATGGAATAACTGTAATACCATCTGGACATTTGCCATCATCCCTCAGAATACTAGGTTCAAGGATACAAGGGATGTTGGCAGAAGAGAAAGCACGTTCAATAATGTCATTAATACAGCTGTGACGAGAGAGTCTACCAGCACTTTTAATGCACGATAAACCATGATGACCGAACGAGTCTACAGAAGAACCACACGAGCAGATATGAGGATGACAGAAATTGATGCCCAATCTAAGTGAAAATGCAATTCGTAAAAAGTTTGTTTCTAAAAGAGTACCTAATTTACAAGATGGAAGAGCTTCAAGCCAAGTTCCAGATTCAAGTTCAGATCCAGCTAATGAGATAGCTTTTTGTGTGATATTTGAGGAAGATAATAAATTTTGAAATATTTTCTCACAGATAGGTAAGTCCCAATTTCTTTGAATAGAAAGCTCTTTTGGAAATAAAGACGAATTAGAAATTTCCTTCCAATAATCAACAGCCTCGTTAAGGGATGTAATTTCAAAATTAGAAAAACTAGAAGGTAGAATGGACATAATAAGTTCAGAATTACAAAATATAGAAGACAAAAAGGCAGGTGAGGAAATATCAATTATAGACTTATACCTAATCCACCAAAACGGATTGGTAATTTGGCTCGAGTCCAAGTAAAATCCCAAACTAAAAATTTACCTACTTTCCATGGAATAACTGTAATACCATCTGGACATTTGCCATCATCCTTCAGAATACTAGGTTCAAGGATACAAGGGATGTTGGCAGAAGAGAAAACACGTTCAATAATGTCATTAATACAGCTGTGACGAGAGAGTCTACCAGCACTTTTAATGCACGATAAACCATGATGACCCAACGAGTCTACAGAAGAACCACACCAGCAGATATGAGAATGACAGAAATTGCCCAATCTAAGTGAAATTGCAATTTGTAAAAAGTTTGTTTCTAAAAGAGTACCTAATTTACAAGATGGAAGAGCTTCAAGCCAAGTTCCAGATTCAAGTTCAGATCCAGCTAATGAGATAGCTTTTTGTGTGATATTTGAGGAAGATAATAAATTTTGAAATATTTTCTCACAGATAGGTAAGTCCCAATTTCTTTGAATAGAAAGCTCTTTTGGAAGTAAAGACGAATTAGAAATTTCCTTCCAATAATGAACAGCCTCGTTAAGGGATGTAATTTCAAAATTAGAAAAACTAGAAGGTAGAATGGACATAATAAGTTCAGAATTACAAAATATAGAAGACAAAAAGGCAGGTGAGGAAATATCAATTATAGACTTATACCTAATCCACCAAAACGGATTGGTAATTTGGCTCGAGTCCAAGTAAAATCCCAAACTAAAAATTTACCTACTTTCCATGGAATAACTGTAATACCATCTGGACATTTGCCATCATCCTTCAGAATACTAGGTTCAAGGATACAAGGGATGTTGGCAGAAGAGAAAACACGTTCAATAATGTCATTAATACAGCTGTGACGAGAGAGTCTACCAGCACTTTTAATGCACGATAAACCATGATGACCCAACGAGTCTACAGAAGAACCACACCAGCAGATATGAGAATGACAGAAATTGCCCAATCTAAGTGAAATTGCAATTTGTAAAAAGTTTGTTTCTAAAAGAGTACCTAATTTACAAGATGGAAGAGCTTCAAGCCAAGTTCCAGATTCAAGTTCAGATCCAGCTAATGAGATAGCTTTTTGTGTGATATTTGAGGAAGATAATAAATTTTGAAATATTTTCTCACAGATAGGTAAGTCCCAATTTCTTTGAATAGAAAGCTCTTTTGGAAGTAAAGACGAATTAGAAATTTCCTTCCAATAATGAACAGCCTCGTTAAGGGATGTAATTTCAAAATTAGAAAAACTAGAAGGTAGAATGGACATAATAAGTTCAGAATTACAAAATATAGAAGACAAAAAGGCAGGTGAGGAAATATCAATTATAGACTTATACCTAATCCACCAAAACGGATTGGTAATTTGGCTCGAGTCCAAGTAAAATCCCAAACTAAAAATTTACCTACTTTCCATGGAATAACTGTAATACCATCTGGACATTTGCCATCATCCTTCAGAATACTAGGTTCAAGGATACAAGGGATGTTGGCAGAAGAGAAAACACGTTCAATAATGTCATTAATACAGCTGTGACGAGAGAGTCTACCAGCACTTTTAATGCACGATAAACCATGATGACCCAACGAGTCTACAGAAGAACCACACCAGCAGATATGAGAATGACAGAAATTGCCCAATCTAAGTGAAATTGCAATTTGTAAAAAGTTTGTTTCTAAAAGAGTACCTAATTTACAAGATGGAAGAGCTTCAAGCCAAGTTCCAGATTCAAGTTCAGATCCAGCTAATGAGATAGCTTTTTGTGTGATATTTGAGGAAGATAATAAATTTTGAAATATTTTCTCACAGATAGGTAAGTCCCAATTTCTTTGAATAGAAAGCTCTTTTGGAAGTAAAGACGAATTAGAAATTTCCTTCCAATAATGAACAGCCTCGTTAAGGGATGTAATTTCAAAATTAGAAAAACTAGAAGGTAGAATGGACATAATAAGTTCAGAATTACAAAATATAGAAGACAAAAAGGCAGGTGAGGAAATATCAATTATAGACTTATACCTAATCCACCAAAACGGATTGGTAATTTGGCTCGAGTCCAAGTAAAATCCCAAACTAAAAATTTACCTACTTTCCATGGAATAACTGTAATACCATCTGGACATTTGCCATCATCCTTCAGAATACTAGGTTCAAGGATACAAGGGATGTTGGCAGAAGAGAAAACACGTTCAATAATGTCATTAATACAGCTGTGACGAGAGAGTCTACCAGCACTTTTAATGCACGATAAACCATGATGACCCAACGAGTCTACAGAAGAACCACACCAGCAGATATGAGAATGACAGAAATTGCCCAATCTAAGTGAAATTGCAATTTGTAAAAAGTTTGTTTCTAAAAGAGTACCTAATTTACAAGATGGAAGAGCTTCAAGCCAAGTTCCAGATTCAAGTTCAGATCCAGCTAATGAGATAGCTTTTTGTGTGATATTTGAGGAAGATAATAAATTTTGAAATATTTTCTCACAGATAGGTAAGTCCCAATTTCTTTGAATAGAAAGCTCTTTTGGAAGTAAAGACGAATTAGAAATTTCCTTCCAATAATGAACAGCCTCGTTAAAGGATGTAATTTCAAAATTAGAAAAAACTAGAAGGTAGAATGGACATAATAAGTTCAGAATTAGAAAATATAGAAGACAAAAAGGCAGGTGAGGAAATATCAATTACAGACCTTATACCTAATCCACCAAAACGGATTGGTAATTTGGCTCGAGTCCAAGATCTTACTGTAAATTTAATATTCAAAATATTTTCCAAAGAAGAAATAACAACATTATCTAATTCAAGACACTCATTTTTTAATTTCCAAAAAGGACAACATCTAAGATTATAAGTGAAATTAGGTATCCAAAAACAATGGCGGAGTAAAAATAAACTAATATAAGGATTAATTTTACATAGATTTGAAGAAAGTAAAGAGAATGAATCAATTTTTTTAAATTGGTTGTTTTATAAATAAATACAATGTTTTGCTGACCCAATTTAATTCTAGTCTTAAGGGGCAAAATGTTAAAAATTTACCTGTATGCAATATTGTAATGTTACTATAACTAGATAACTATAGAAGTTCATCCATAATACCAATATATTTTAACGTTGGTCTCACGGAGATTTTTCAATCAAGTTAAATATCTGGCCGGCGGGAAATCGTCAGTCCGGAGCCCATTTTTCCGCGGACTGGCGATAAACTGCAAGTGAATGGCGCACTTATTTTGGCAAGCGGCGCGCGATAACCCTTTACACTTTGCGCGAATCTCGCCTTTTGTTTTATTTCTAGTTTTGTCCGTGTGATCTGCACAATTGATGTTCGCTCTTGGCACTTATTGGCCGGGATAATTTTGGATCTGAACGTATTAATAAATTATTAAGTTAAATGCCGACGTTTCCACAACTGCTAAATCTTCTAATTTCCCCTCACATCAAACGATACAAATTTAAATTTAATAAAACCCAAAGGAAAAGAATTTTATTTATTATCGCTATATTGTGCCTTGTTCTTGCAATAAATTTCAGTCGGGTCAACTTGTCATGTCCGAGCGAAATGACTTCCTCCTTGCAGAACAAGCGTCGCTGATGACACGTATTGTAACAGTCATTATGTAAACGGCCCGGAGCTTTTATTATCAGTCGGGGGACGCAATACGTAGTAGCCGGGGTCCGGTCATGTCACAAAAGATTTCGGTTATTACGAGCCGAGATGCCGCCGCGCGATTATCAGGGGGAAACCATCCCAGTATGGGTACACTAGGAGAAGTAATTATAAAGCACGGATATACACAAACGCGGCAGCATCGTGTTGTGTAGTAATGAATAAACTCTACAAGAAAACCAATTACGAGGAATAAATAAAGTATTTTATTTGTACTCGTTTATCAAACCCGACCGGGTTCGTCATATAAGGGCATTCCTGATACAACAACTTGAATGAATGAAAAATATTACGTTTACATCAATTTATATATCATGACTGGAACGATTTAAAATGATCGAGACTAACTGCGATGACCTGACTACCTACAGCAAATTTACATAAATATTGCAATTAGGCACTTAAGTGGTTGTACATGTCATCAATTTCAGGAATAGGTAGTAAACTCATACGTTGATTTCATCTGTAATGATTTCCGTCGTCCTACCTGCCACTGTATACCTCACTCGAGGCACAAGTATATATTGAATCGAATTAAACAGATTTTCGCATTAAAAACAGAAACATTACCTGTTACCAGAAAAAATCTAAAAATCACAGTACCGGTTTCATTCTGTACATTTATTCTAAAGAAATAAATATCTCATTCAAAGCGTTTTTAAACCATAATTAATTGGTACCTTTGGGTGTTTTTATAGCCTTCCCACTTGTATTTATTGACAAATTTATATAATTAATTCTTGGTATTGTTTAATATTAATTCTTATAACTATAATCTATTCCAATTATGTGTACACAAAATCAAGTTTCTATTTTATACTGAAGAACTAACTACAAAAATATGAAATTTGAGATATGGGTATCATTGGATTCGTCTAGACGTGATCTATATCTTTACAGCGAAAAAAAGCAGTAAAAGTTATTCGTACGTAATTTATAAGGCGAAAGCAGTTACTGCCTTTTCAATTTTGACTCCTATTACAAGGTAAAAAGGCAGTATCTACAGTCAAGCGCTCAGTTACTGCTTTCTAGCCAGCGTAGTACTCGATAAATTCCTTCAATTACTGCCTGTGATGATTACTGCTTTATTATTAATAATATTTTATTAACTATCACCGATTGTGAAAATTATTTCTTTGCTTTAATCAATGTATTTTCATACCCGGTTTCTGAAAGCGACCTTAATTATATTTCCAATTATTATCATGGTTACTATTCTTGCAACAATTGTAGAAATGGTATTGTATTCTAGTATTTTAATTGTAGCTTAGTTAATACCAAAGAAAATAATAATATTCCACCAGTAAAAGGCAGAAATGCTGCAACTTGTGTATACTGCTTTATTGATGCGTTTTTTCGCAAATACTTTACATGTTAGAACGGCAGTAAATGTATTTACAGGGATCGGATATGAAAAAATTGAAAAAATGCAATTTTTTTATTTTTGTATATTTAATAACTGCATTGTTTTCTGAGCAAAACTATCTATTCCGAGAGTTCCATGATTACTAAAAGTGGTCCAAATTTGAGGACAAAGACAACAAAGTCGTGCAATTTACGTAGAGCGTCAGTTAGTTTTTCGCTTCTCCTGAAAAGTAGACTTTTTTCCACTTGGGTACATTTTTCTACAAAACGGATAAAGCTAGAGGCTTGAAATTTTTTTGTGTCGTAAAACATGTATATCTGAAGCGATTGAATGGAGGAATTTCAAAAATTATTTCTGGAACTTGCTTAAAAAAATTCTTCAGTGTAATTTTTTCTTTTTTTTGAATAACGAGTTTTGAGTATAAAAAATAAAAATTTTGGAGAATCCTTTATTCAATAGGTCACAAAGACGTAAAATTAAATGTGTGCAAAATCTGGTTGAAATCTGTTGAACGGTTTTGATAAACAGGATCATCATTTATGATACAGAAAACGAACCGTTAATGGGGGTAATATTCTTTTAACCTGATGGCATTGCGTTTAAGCAGCCGTTACTATTAGATTAAAATGCAATTCGTTTAACTAAGTTAGTTATATTATAGAAATAAACGAGGGAACGCCTACACACTACTGCAAGTGTAGGGCACTAAAACAACAAGAAAATCGTATCGAAAAAAAATTGTTATTCAAAATTCTGAACAGATATGAAGATGTAATTATAACATATCCCATTAGCAAATTGTAACCGCTCATTTCATTTGAGCTCTAGAAACTCATTTCTTGTGTTGAGTTCCTCCATTTTTTACTTAATTTATTTTACAGTTTAATTAAAAATATAAATATTCCTAAATTATTTATGCCTATTAATGTTTTTTAAATTAATACATTTTTGTACTATTTTCGCTTCTTTTAATTAATCCGGATTATTGACGCAGCACAATGGCGAGAAGCGAAGCATTTACTTTATTAAATTGTTTCGTTTTTGAACCCTTAATCCAAGCTTAATTATGCAGTTAATTCTCAAAATTACAATTTGGAAAGTGTTTCGTTACAATAAAAAACTTTCTTCTTCTTCTAAGTGCCTTAATAGTCATCACAGCTATTCGAACTTTAAAAAAAATCGATTTAAATGAAAAATATTCAGTGGAATCATTTTAAAATAATAATTAATTGGTAGTTATTTCCGTGCAATATATTACAGTCATTACAAAATTTTGTTGTCATTAATATGAAAAATGAAAAACAGTTATGTAAGTAAAAAAAAAATTGCAAAATATTCAGTAAAACACAAAGAATTTTTAGATAAATTAATTTGAATAAAAATAAAAATGTAAAATCAATAAAATATAATGAAACTGCTCGTTAATCGATTTAGGCTATGATATTAACGACCTTGCAAACTACATTCATTTTGACATCAATTACTAT
This sequence comes from Dascillus cervinus, assembly GCA_949768715.1. Lineage (NCBI taxonomy): Eukaryota > Metazoa > Arthropoda > Insecta > Coleoptera > Dascillidae > Dascillus > Dascillus cervinus. The sequence goes on along the minus strand of OX458321.1, from coordinate 29,031,737 downwards.
AAAAAAAAGTAATTTGAAAATCAATTTCCACCTTCACTTATTAAGAGTTAATGGTATTTACTTTATTAAATTGTTTCGTTTTTGAACCCTTAGCCCAAGCTTAATTAAAAGCAATCTGATGCCGCTTTTACACAGTAATTCTCAAAATTACAATTTGGAATGCGTTTCGTTACAATAAAAAACTTTCTTCTTCTTAAAAAGAAAACGATTCTTAAACGATCAAATGAATAAAACTGCTTTTAAAGTATTAAATTAAATTACGGTTGTAAAATTAATGATCCGTATCAAAACACCATCAGAAAATTTGAATTCAAAAAAAGATGTAGTGAAAGATTACAAAACTCACACCGAAGGTGTTCAACGGAAATGATTTTTAGATTTCGTGACTTCTGGAGGGTTCCAACTCCAGCTGCAATAATTCGCCCAATGTTTCAGCGACGAAAATATCCCCAAAATCAATTCATCATTCTTGATTTTAGAATACAAAAAATAGGGATTGTTGAAGCACCCATTGACGACTGATCAACGACTTATTAAACGCCTGCATTATTTTTTCCACCAACAAAGTTTCTCAAAGCTTTCGCCCCTTTTCAAGCCCTGAGAAAAGGGTTGCGCAGACAAGTAAGCCTGAAATGTTGATTTATCGCGAGTAAATCGGAAAAACGAAAGGATTCTTTGTTAGACAGTTTTCGAGTTTCGCGCAGTCTGACAATGATGATGTATAACTGCGCTGTAAACAACTATCATGTGTGTTATTCTAAGGAAGCGAACATCCGCCTTTCGGTGAAATATCGTCTTGTCTCTGAACAATCCTAAACAAGTCGTACTTTTGTCCTCATCCTCCCTATAAGTTTGATGATGCGTTAGTAAAACGGTTCGGCGGATCCGCCACGGAAAATAAATAGGCTTTGATCATCATATATAGGAAACGATGCGGTCGCCCCGTTTCAAAACCCGGGTTCCAAACTTACAAAATAAATACGAGATGAATTATTATTTTATACACAACACAATGAAGGAGAAAAAATTCCCGGTCAGTCAGAAAAAACGCGCGCAATCTCCGATGGGATCTGTTACATTATCGCGCAAGTTCCATCTTCATTTAAATAATCACCTCGATATTTCTAATCCCGCTTTGAATAATTTCAACAAGATTCGTCTCTTTGATCGCGGCCAACCGACAAAAACCGAATAATTTACTTGATGGACTCGTAGCATTTGTACCGTTTGTTTAATACATGCATTTGATTATTTTAATTTCTTTACGTACATTCTTCTTTTTAATCCGATTAGACGGTCTTTGATCAAATGGAAATTTAATTTGTGAAGACGTTCGAAATGGAAACGACACGCTAAATTGTCTCTAATAAAGACGCCACGCACCGAAAGGACAAAGGCCCCGGTTTACAATCGCGAAATTCAATTTTACACGAATCGGAATCGACAAATCGCTCGTAATGGGAAATTGATAACCGGTATGCAAAGCAGGGGTGGATCGCTTACAATTTTTTGAATTTTTATTAAGCTTTTTTATAACGTCCTCTCGAAGTATATTAACCTTCCAGTAGTCGCATGCGGAGTCTCGCTCCGCATGACTGTTTTTCAGTACCTTTCTAATTTATTGTCTAAATGTTAGTGGAGCAATATCAGAGCTGCAGATACATAATTTTTGCTTTTTTGCATATTGCGGAGTGAGACTCCGCAGCGACTATTGACGTCTTAGGCAAATTTTTGTATATATTTTGACATTTTCTGTTTACAACAGCCAGAAGGTAAATCTGTAATAATCATTTTCGATACAAGTGCACTGTCCAATAATTTTCAAAGTGTGTGGTTGCTTGTTTCAAGCACGAAGCCAAGTTGTGTGGAAAAGCTGCACAAAATGACAGCGTACGTTTTTTCATATTAAAAAAAACATTAATTTATTGTAAATTTTGAAGTTTTTGACAAATCGTCAAGTTAATATTGCTTTGTTCAATATCCACTTTTTGGGGATATTGGATTATAGTTGTCGCAAACGGATTGTAGAATCAGCTACAATACAAACCGGCTAGCCGCATTATAAAACGGCTGGTTAATGTTTAGGCGGGTTGTAATACGGCTAAACGTAGATCAGCCTTACTGTAACGACGTTTCGCGTTCTCCAATGCAACAAAATGGGTCGCCGTTTTATAAAACGGCGAAAAGAGACTTTATGTAAAGAAAACCTATCTTTGTAGCTATGGCAAATATGAAGTCATAACCATAAGAAAAAGGTTTAACTCAATATAAAAGGTTTTTTTATAAAATTCTAACAATTCTTCCTTCATCAAACGGACTGAGTTATTCAGCGATTCATAAAACACCTAAAATTTTCAGTCAAATTGTAAAAATTCTCTGTTCATTCTATATTTGACAATCTCCCCAATTGTTTAGAAAACGACTGAATTTAAAATTCGCCGTCGACATCTACAATATGATTGATTGTCGCGGCTAAACAATCTGCCTGAACGTTAATCAGCCGTTTTACAAAACAGAGCTGCTTTGTAAAGTGACTAGCCGCTTCATATTTCGGCGGATTCTACAATATGGTTGCGACATGTACACCAAAGTTTAAGTTAAAGTTTAAGTTAAAATTAGCTTGTTCAATGGTTCACAAGAGAACCATTAAAATAAAAAGTTTTCAGTATTTATTTTGTACAATATCTAGTAAAATTATTAAAATTTTGTGTTGAAGGTAGTATTCATTAAAGGTTTTCGAAAATTTTTCTGCTCAAATTTGTTTTTTATAAAATGTCTAACAATTCTTCCTTTATCAAACGGACTGATTTATTCAGCGATTCATAAAACACCTAAAATTTTCAGTCAAATTGTAAAAATTCTCTGTTCATTCTATATTTTACAATCTCCCCAATCGTTTAGAAAACGACTGAATTTACAATTCGCCGGCAACATCTACAATATGGCTGATTGTCGCCCTACATTACACATAGTCAACATTCCGGCTAAACAATCTGCCTAAACGTTAATCAGTCGTTTTACAAAACAAAGCTGCTTTGTAAAGTGGCTAGCCGCTTCATATTGCGGCGGATTCTACAATATGGCTGCGACATGTACACCAAAGTTTAAGTTAAAGTTTAAGTTAAAATTAGTTTATTCAATGGTTCACAAGAGAACCAGTAAAATAAAAAGTTTTCAGTATTTATTTTGTACAATATTTAGTAAAATTATTAAAATTTTGTGTTGTAGGTAGCATTCATTATAGGTTTTTGAAAATTTTTCTGCTCAAATTTTTTTGGTTATAAAATGTCTAACAATTCTTCCTTTATCAAACGGACTGAGTTATTCAGCGATTCATAAAACACCTAAAATTTTCAGTCAAATTGTAAAAATTCTCTGTTCATTCTATATTTTACAATCTCCCCAATCGTTTAGAAAACGACTGAATTTACAATTCGCCGGCAACATCTACAATATGGCTGATTGTCGCCCTACATTACGCATAGTCAACATTCCGGCTAAACAATCTGCCTGAACGTTAATCAGCCGTTTTACAAAACAGAGCAGCTTTGTAAAGTTGCTAGCCGCTTCATATTGCGGCGGATTCTACGATATGGCTACGACATGTACACCAAAGTTTAAGTTAAAGTTTAAGTTAAAATTGTCTTGTTCAATGGTTCACAAGAGAACCAGTAAAATAAAAAGTTTTCAGTATTTATTTTGTACAATATCTAGTAAAATTATTAAAATTTTGTGTTGGAGGTAGTATTCATTAAAGTTTTTTGAAAATGTTTCTGCTCAAAACTTTTTTTTTAATGCTAAAGGCACAACAAACTTTTTTTTTAATGCTAAAGGCACAACAACTTAATAATACACTTGGAAATGCTATAACTTATTACCAATTTTAACTTAAAATTTCAAAAAAATAGAATTTTCTTTTTCGGAGTCACACTCCGCAGCGACTACTAACATCTCAAAAAAGGTGCGACTACTGGAAGGTTAACTTTACAGCAATAAAACTGCTCAATAAATAACGCAAAGAAAGACCTCTCTATATAACCCGCACTAACAAAAGTTATATATCTTGTCGTCCTTAAATTGAAATAATAATGATGATGACATTCTATATCGTCTTGGCCATCAATAATGTCACAATGCACTTATTGGAGGCATTTATCCTTTAAATGAGGACTCTGTATGAATGCACCAAAATAGTCGAGCCATATGTTTAAGAAATTGAAGAATAATAACGATAAAATTTTATTCAAGTCCGAGATGATATCCAGGAATTTTTACTGCCGGTGCAGGTAATTTAATCAGCTATAGATGAACCTCCGCCCGATGGATGCGCGATTTTTTGCTCGCAATTAAAATTCTTCCGTCTGAGTTATGCTTGACTTTTTTGCGCGCGGAACAGTACTCGCAAAAAAGTTAGCCACGCGTTTTTTGCCCGCCTGCCACATTTATTGATACATGTTATTAAAAGGCGATAATTTTGCAATCCCAATAAATGGCCATTTATTAAATTACAAATTTTTGCCTGCTGTAACGATTTGTAAATTTTGGCACGTCACCAAAATGAAGCAAACTCAGTCACTCTTTCGGAATATAGGGTGTATCGGAAAGTTGAACTCGGGCCAAAAATAATAAAGTCTTAACAATTATTGTAATTTCATGAAATGGGCAAAAATTCCATTAAACCATATTCATAAATATTTTATTGATTTCAGACTTCAGTTTAAATTCCAGACAAGTAACAGCAACTTTGACAAGTCAAAATTTACCGGAGAAAGTACTTTTACTCGTCGAAAATGCATCATGACAGAAAAGAACTTAATAACCGATGACAGGCGGTTCATGGTTTATGGTTAGATCAAAGAGCAATTCGGTTGTCGAAGTTATGTTATAGAAAAAGTGTTACTGGAAATTCTCACTAGAGATAAAAAAGATCAAAGTGAATTTTTAAAGTGTCAATTTAAAAACGGCGGCAGTCCGTTTGATAATACACAAGAAAAACTATCTTCCAAAACTTTGGAAAAGTGTTGCAGAAAAAAACTTAGGAGAAGAACATTTAAGTGGAAGTTATGGAGCTGAGGATTTTTTACCGTTAAGAAGGAACCTCACGAACCTCGAGCTTGAGAATTTTATAAAATCTCATAGTTGGTATAAATTTCATCTATCAATAAAAAAATTAGCAGATTTAATGGTTTCATCAATAAAATAATAATAAAATAAAATAAATTAAAATAAAATAAAGTAAAATAAAATAAAATAAAATAAAATAAAATAAAATAAAATAAAATAAAATAAAATAAAATAATAAAATAATAGCCTGTTGTAAATCTTCCATCGCTAATCTCGTCTCAAGGAAAAAATAATTCTGCCATTATAATTCTCATATTTATTGAAATTTTTTCGATATCTTTTAAGTTATAGCAATAAAAACGTAATATGTAGCTAAATTTCGGTTTGTTACATGTTATAATTGAAGATGCATGTCATTGGCATTGCAGTGCAAAACTAATTGTTCCATTTTTCCTATTATCAAATAGAAATTTGCAACTTTGATTAAACTGTTAAGTAGAAAATTGAATGCAGATTCAGATGATACCACACTTTTTATGATATTTGTTTTTTACTCTTAAGTTTGCCGCGTGAAAAAGTACATACAACCTAAAGTAAAAAAAAATTGAAAACATAGGTAAGTGCAATGTTAAAGAACATTAGCAACGCTGCATTAACTGAAGAAGAAGTAATTAGCTCAATGGAAACTTAAATTTGTTAAATGAGGAAACTAATCAAATTAATAAAACATGAAAACGTATTGCGCAGTGGACTGAACAAAATAGTGTCAATCTTTGATTCTTCAAGGTACTATAATCCATTTTTAAACCATGGGACGCGTTAGAAGGCTATACAATTATTGTCTTATTTAATTTATGTTGGTAGTAATAAGCGTTTAATAAAATTTTGACAGAATAGCTTAAATGTTACTGAATATTGAAGATAAAGCTTTCCTATAATCTTAAACTGTCAATATCTGCGCATCATTACCAATGTAAAGAAAAAATAATAATGAAACGTAAAATGTCACAGGGTTCTAACGCTCTTCCTGGTATAAAAACGAACTATACTTGGTATTGAGTGGCGACTTATGATAACCGGAATTATTCAGTATTGAAATAGTGTTGTAGCTGAAAAATGGAATCAAACAGAAAACATTTTCGAATCATAATTTATGGTGATTTTAAAAAAGGCTCAAGTGTTTAAGTAAAAAGAAAATTTAGATTCTTCCTTGCCTACAATTTATCGATGCTTACCAAAAATAATATTGCTGCTATTGATTAAAAGTTAATTGAAGAAGACAATTATTAAACATATAAATTATAGATTGGATCTTTAGTTATTAAAATGATTGTCAAAAAACACAAAAAGAAATTGGAGCGAATTAAAATTACATTTAATGTGTTTATGTTCTCTTTCTACTTTTAGTATTTTTTGCTTCAGCAATTCAGTTTCATTAGTCCGGATTATCGAGGCGGCACTGTACATTTGTTTTTACTTGAAAACACAATTTCTTGATTGCTTTTGCTGAAATAAACAAAAATCGCTTTTATTCGTCGAATTTTCCGGTTTAGAAATTTAATTTGTTTAATATTGTTTCAACCTTTAGATGTAGAAACTTGATTACTGGAAATGTTCGGAAGAGGAATTTTTTATTATTTCAACGTCGCTCACCAGAATTTCGCATTGTTAGAAAAATAAATTTGGGAAAATCGCGCGGAAAACGGGAATCAATTAGTCGTTTTAAGTGGTTAAGAATAAATGTTATTTATTTTCGAAATCGTTCCGAACCGTATATTTTGACTGTCCGTGCATCATCGATTATATTAATATTTTGGAAGCAGTAAATTTACTCTGACGTATGTTGATTGTAATTATGTTGTAATCATCATCATTTAAGATTGTGAATAAAATACTTTGTAATTTATCGCGAGAGAGACGGAGTGAGGTCCTTCGGCGCACGAAATTTTTGCCATGTAATTTTTTTTTTGGTCAATCTGATAAACTTTGGTACCCCGGATTTTGTACAAAATTCACAATAGAGAACTACATGAATATTTAGACTGTGATAACGCGACCTATTGATGACATAACTCGACAAAAAGACCATGCACTTGCTCGGAAATTTTATAAAATTCTTTTCTCGATAACCGATTGAATAATTTCTAGCTGCGAGATTTTTCGAAACGTTTAAGTGTAATTGTTCGCGTATTGTCTGTCGTCTGGCGTGTAAATGCATCAATTTTCCTAATTTCGCAGCTCTTAATTTTAAAAATGGTTTATACATCGGAAAATAAAAAGGATCTTTTGTTTACAGTTTTCTTAGGGAGACTAAGCAGAAGAGTTGATTAATTACCAAGAGAACCTAAAAATTCTAAAAACGTAAGCGCATTCTAATTTTAAAGGAAAATAATGTATCACTCGAAAAATAAATCCTAAAATTTCAAATACAAAGTGTTTTATTGGGTTAGCGTGTAAATTACCGAAAAATTTTGACTGCCTGTTTTATAAACTGAAATTTTAACATCCAGTATATAAATCATCCTGAATGTGGCAACAAAAAAGGTTCTCTGTGTAAAATGATATGCGGCCATATGGAGATGTACAATGGATATATGAGTAAATGTTCGAAAAACAAGGCTAGGATGGGATTTTAGACAAAGAATCCACATCTGGATGCCATTAACTAAAACTAGAAAGGTTCAGACAGTTCGGATTTTGGTGCTCCTATTCGCACATCCTGTCCAACTAATTTTACTTTGCCTTTCCGAATGCAACGATTATTACTTTTTTATTTAGTTCTCATTTTTGCTCGTAAAAAAAAGTCGTCCACTGATAGCTTCCATATTTTGCAGTCAAGGCTATTTTATTGTGAATTCATAAATATTAGGATTGTCCCATTTTCTTATCTTAGTTTTTTACGCATATTGTTATGATTTTTTGTGATGATACAGCAAGTTAGTATCGCGTCTAAAATAATTTCGTGATTCCAGACAATAAGAATGAGAACGTATCGTTATAATGCAAAGTGGCACATCTGTTTTAAGTCAAGATTAGCCAGGCAACTCACTAATGCAAACCATAACATGTGTGAGTGGGTGTAGGAGTCCGACCCGATTTTAAAAGTTCCCCGATATCCCTCATTGTTCCCACACATATATCGAGTTACACTACTGACCCGAACCCTATAAATCAGGTTTGAGTGGTTGTCGCGTCCCCCGTTTTCTTGGGGTGCCTTCTAGAACCGCGTCGTGAGATGCATGTGGCTTGGGGTAGGTTAGTGCCGGAAAAATTTAAAATCTCCGAGTTTATTCGATATTTCACAATTGTGTACAACAAAGTCGGCTTTGTGCGAGCCGGAAATTCGAAACATGAATAATTAGACGATTCAACTCGGTTGGCGCCTGATTTTAAAACCGATTGGGTCGGAAAATTCAATGATGTAGTGTTGTTATTACCAAGTGCTCTCGAAAACATTTATAGCTCAATATGTTTTTATTCTGGATGATGTCATTTGTTGAAATGACAGATGCTATTGTGTTTCCAGCTAAAAACTATATGGCAATTTGTTATGATAACTTTTGCAGAAAAAAAATTATTAGTGATTCATTTTTCTCGGTTCGAAAAAAATTACATAATCATTGTAAATTTAATAAACTGGTTCCGTTTCGCATTAGCATAACAATTGTCCCCCTGGATATCGCACGGCGAGGGAACAACCTGCTAATTGTGTAATTATACCGGATAAAAGCTTAAAAGCCCCCTTTTTGTTGATATCAACATGCAAATTGAAACAATTTTTTAACACTGGACAGAGAAAAAACTAAGCTTATTAGGGTAAATTTCTCCAATTTGTTTAAGTAATTAGAAGCGCTCGATTTAATTTTCGAACTATATTTAATTGGTCATTAGGAACGCGAGGGAAAAATGCGCAGATAGCTAATTGAAATTAAATTGGCGCCACCGATTTTTTTGCAATCAACGATACTTTGTAGCAAACAATACACACTTTGTACCCCGTGTTGTCCAGATCGGCGGTTTGGAGTTATTTATTGATTCAATCGATCGAGACATAATAAGAAAACATTTTTTTATGGGGTTTCCGTTTCTTTATGAGGTAGGTACTCACCGCAATTGTGTGAGGAGTGCGAGGTCAACACATGGCGGAAGCGTCGCCTGGGAGCAGACCTCTTGAAGATGTGTGGTAGCCACGGTGGTGTCCGCGACTGTCCGCACAAACAACGGGAACAAACGGGATGCGCACCCCGGCCTACCCCTATGCGCACCCCCCGCACACCTATTGTTGACTCGTTGTCGATTGGCCGCGCACCAAATCGCCGTCTTGTCTTAACGATTGTCCGCGCCTTTTGTCACCTTATCAGGGCACAGGTCACCGCACCGGTATGTCTCAGAGACGCGTGTGCGTGCACTGCGTTCAGAGATGCGTCTGTTCGGTCCAGAGCTCAGCATAGCTCCCCTCCAAGAGCCGGGTCCGCCTCTGGCCCTCCTTTGGCACCCACGTGCCCGTACCGCCTACTCCGCGAATTGTTCAAGCCTTTACCAGAGATCTTCCGAGAGTGCAAAAGAACGATTTCGGATTCGCATTGTTATCACCCAAGGCGGGGCTTGTGCGGGGACTCCCCCAGTTTAAACCCGAGACAATGACGATATTGTGCCTCACCCCGCTGCACCTATTTAAGGGTAACATCCTGGCGGCGTCTTAAGTGCCGTTTCTGAATTTTTATCGACGAGGCGATAATGACTGCTTTTGACCTGGTCGGGGAAGCGCGCGAGGTTTCATTTAACCGCCGTATAATTAGACCGGCGTCATACTTAACGGGACGGCGCGGCACGGCACGGTTTTTCACGTTTTTATTATCAGTTGTGTGAGCAGTTTTCTTAAAGACCGTTCGAGCGAAATAAGTCTCGATAATCAGTAAAGTTTCGACTTCGGATTTGCAATCATGAAAATTTCAACAGGTTGACTTAATTGTTTATATTATTTAAACGATTATAATTGATTTTAATTTTCAATCATAGGATAAGTGTTTGCCGTTTGTTGACAATCTTTATTTTGACAACGTATTAGTAATCAGCGACCTCTGAAATAACTAGAATTATTAAATTTGTGTATTTTTCGTTACAGATTTTTGCGAACTGTTTGTAGCTAAAAGCAAATTTAATAGGCTACCTATATACTGGAAATATTCGTCGCGCATCGGATGCTGGCGAAAATAAATGCATCGGCCTGTGATTACCGAACAACGAACTTCTACAAAAGTTGATAAATCAACTTCGAACTGACACTGACATTTTTATTTTTTAAAGGCGACAATCGTCCGTCACAAACTATCTCAATCAATTTCAACATTTCAAAGTTACTTTAATTTTGTACCTGTTAGCGTCAAAATGCATAATTCAGTATTCTGTGAATGCCTAAATATTTTATGAGAACTTAAGAATTGTTAGATATTTTATTAAAGATATACTGCATGTCAACTGACCACTTACTAACTTTCTGACTCAGGATCTGCTTTGTCTGACTCAAAATGTGATTTTTCTGAAAAATCATATTTTGAGTCAGTGAAAGCAGATTCTGACACAGAAAAATCGATTCTGAGTGAAAAAAGGCAAATTCAGAGTCAAACAATTCAATTCTGAGTCAGAAAAATCACATTTTGAGTCAGACAAAACAGATTCTGAGTCAGAAAAATCACATTTTGAGTCAGTAAAAGCAGATTCAGAAACAGAAAAATCGATTCTAAGTGAAAAAAGGCAAATTCAGAGTCAAACACTTCAATTCTGAGACAGAAAAATCGATTCTGAGTCGGAAAAATCACATTCAGAGTCAGAAAAAGCAAATACTGAGTCAAAAAAATCGATTCTGAGTGAAAAAAGACAAATCCAGAGTCAAAAAATTCAATTCTGAGACAAAAAAATCACATTTTGAGTCAGTAAAAGCAGATTCAGAGACAGAAAAATCGATTCTGAGTGAAAAAGGGCAAATTCAGAGACAAACAATTCAATTCTGAGTCAGAAAAATCACATTTTGAGTCAGACAAAACAGATTCTGAGTCAGAAAAATCACATTTTGAGTCAGTAAAAGCAGATTCAGAAACAGAAAAATCGATTCTAAGTGAAAAAAGGCAAATTCAGAGTCAAACACTTCAATTCTGAGACAGAAAAATCGATTCTGAGTCGGAAAAATCACATTCAGAGTCAGAAAAAGCAAATACTGAGTCAAAAAAATCGATTCTGAGTGAAAAAAGACAAATCCAGAGTCAAAAAATTCAATTCTGAGACAAAAAAAATCACATTTTGAGTCAGTAAAAGCAGATTCAGAGACAGAAAAATCGATTCTGAGTGAACAAAGGCAAATTCAGAGTCAAACACTTCAATTCTGAGACAGAAAAATCGATTCTGAGTCGGAAAAATCACATTCAGAGTCAGAAAAGGCAAATACTGAATCAAAAAAATCGATTCTGAGTGAAAAAAGACAAATCCAGAGTCAAAAAATTCAATTCTGAGACAAAAAAATCACATTTTGAGTCAGTAAAAGCAGATTCAGAGACAGAAAAATCGATTCTGAGTGAAAAAGGGCAAATTCATAGTCAAACAATTTAATTCTGAGACAGAAAAATCACATTTTGAGTCAGACAAAGCAGATTCTGAGTCAGAAAAATAACATTTTGAGTCAGTAAAAGCAGATTCTGAGACAGAAAAATCGATTCTGAATGAAAAAAGGCAAATTCATAGTCAAACAATTCAATTCTGAGACAGAAAAATCACATTTTGAGTCAGACAAAGCAGATTATGAGTCAGAAAAATCACATTTTGAGTCAGTAAAAGCAGATTCTGAGACAGAAAAATCGATTCTAAGTTAGAAATATCACATTTTGAGTCAGAAAAAGCAGATTCTGAGAAAAAAAGATTCTGAGTCGGAAAATTCACATTCATAGTCAGAAAAAGCAAATACTGAGTCAAAAAAATTGATTCTGAGTGAAAAAAGGCAAATTCAGAGTAAAAATTCAATTCTGAGTCAGAAAAATCGCATTTTGAGTCAAACAAAACAGATTCTGAGTCAGAAAAATCACATTTTGAGTCAGTAAAAGCAGATTCTGAGACAGAAAAATCGATTCTGAGTGATAGAAGGCCAATTCAGAGTCAAACAATTCAATTCTGGCTCCGAAAAATCACATTTTGAGTCAGACAAAGCAGATTTTGAGACACAAAAATCGACTCTGAGTCGGAAAAATAACATTCAGAGTCAGAAAAAGCAAATACTGAATCAAAAAAGTCGATTCTGAGTGAAAAAAGACAAATTCAGAGTCAAAAAATTAAATTCTGAGTAAGATAAATCACATTTTGAATCAGACAAAGCAGATTCTGAGTCAAAAAATCACATTTTGAGTCAGTAAAAGCAGATTCTGAGACAGAAAAATCGATTCTGAGTTAGAAAAATCGCATTTTGAGTCAGAAAAAGCAGATTCTGAGACAGAAAAATCAATTCAGAGTCGGAAAAATCACATTCAAAGTCAGAAAAAGCAAATGCTGAGTCAAAACAATCGATTCTGAGTGAAAAAAGGCAAATTCAGAGTCAAATAATTCAATTCTGAGTCAGAAAGATCACATTTTGAGTCTGACAAAGCAGATTCTGAGACAGACAAATCGATTCTGAGTCAGAAAAAGCAAATACTGAGTTAAAAGAATCGATTTTGAGTGAAAAAGGCAAATTCAGAGTCAAAAAATTTAATTCTGAGTCAGAAAAATCACATTTTGAGTCTGACAAAGCAGATTCTGAGACAGACAAATCGATTCTGAGTCAGAAAAAGCAAATACTGAGTTAAAAGAATCGATTTTGAGTGAAAAAGGCAAATTCAGAGTCAAAAAATTTAATTCTGAGTCAGAAAAATCACATTTTGAGTCAGAGAAAGCAGATCTTGAGTCAGAAAGTTAGTAAGTGGTCAGTTGACACGCAGTAAAATAAAATATCTAACAATTCTTAAGTTTACATAAAATATCTAGGCATTTACAGAATACTGAATTATGCTGCTAACAGATACAAAATTTAAGCAACTTTGAAATGTTGAAATTGATTGAGATAGTTTGTGGCGGACGATTGTCGCATTTAAAAAATAAAAATGTCAGTGTCAGTTCGAAGTTGATTTATCAACTTTTGTAGAAGTTCATTGTTCGGTAATCACAAGCCGATGCATTTATTTTCGGCAACATCCGATGTGCAACGAATATTTCCAGTATATATTAAATTTGCTTTTGGCCACAAACAGTTCACAAAAATCTGTAACGAAATACACAAATTTAATAATTCTAATTATTTCAGAGGTCGCTGATTACGAATACGTTGTCAAAATAAAGATTGTCAACAAACGCCAAACACTTATCTTATGATTGGAAATTAAAACCAATTATAATCGTTTAAATAATATAAACAATTAAGTCCACCTGTTGATATTTTCATGATTGCAAATAATTCAAAGGTTCCCAAGTCGAAATTTTACTAACTACTGAGACTATTTCGCTGGTCGGCTGTCTTCTCACACAAATCATAATAAAAAACGTCAAAAACGGTACCGTGTCGCGCCGCCCCGTTAAGTATGACGCCGACCTAACAAGCGGAATCGCAAACAGATAAAAAAGGTAACGTGTAATTGGCTCCGTGTGCGTTTAACAACACCTCTATAATAGGTACCGAGGCGACGTCCTGCGGCGACCCCTCCGGCTCCGGCTCCGACTCCGGCTCCGGCGCTGGCTCCGGCAGAAAACCAGTATTGTGAGAAAGCCACGCAATTTTTAATGAGATAAAGCGACCATCTACGGCCGCGTTATTAAAACAGTTACAAAGCTTTCAGGCGATGTCCTTTTCAGAGGCTCGCCCCTCCCGCCGTACAAAGGCCTGAAAACCTGAAACTTTGAACGAGTTTCGTCGCGTGGAAATACGGCGCTCGTCTCTCTTTTAGCATTTTATTTCGCAAAGTACAAAGATTCGCTTCTCTCGCACTAATCCATGCGAGAATAAAAATTACAAATGCATTTTTCGTGTTGCGCTTTTTATATCTCGTTTTGTGATGCGTGACTGCTTTGATGTCTCAGTAAGGTATTGCGCCATTAATGAGATTCATTTACGTGTCGAAGCTTTTGTTTGTTTTCACGATGACGATACGGCTCATTAGCGAAACGAAATTAGCTGATGGCATATTAAATCGCACCGCAGATGTCTCTCGCGACAGAAAACGAAAAGGCAGCCCTTCATGTAAATTTCACGACATTTAATGCACCGCTGTATAATTGGGTTACTACTATTGCTGTCAGTGGCGGCTCGTGGTAATGACGAGTGAGGAGGCTAATATTTGTGAAGAATAGGTCAACAAATTATGATGTTTTATTTTTGTATGATGAGATATGAGCTTACAAAATGTATTTTCTCTTACTTAATAATGAAAATAATATAATGTGTGATTCAATAAATTACCATTTTAGGTTAATGGTAGCACAAAGTCGTGCCTTAATTTGCACAATATTATTGATAATGACTGTTAAAAATCGGCAAATAAATTAGTAAATAACAGAATGGGATTAAGCTTGTAACAAGTACAAACGGAAATTTATTCAATCGCATATTATAAGCCTAGGAACAAAAACAAAAGTTCTAAAAGATAAACTAAAGTGAGAACAGAAAAGCTCTCAGAAAAAAGTAACAAAACGAAAATTCTTTAAAAGGAAACAATATCCTCACAAGTTTTAGAAAATACATTTTGTAGTTCTACTTCTATATCGTCATTCATGTTGCAACAATGAATGAGATATGAGCTTACAAAATGTATTTTCTCTTACTTAATAATGAAAATAATATAATGTGTGATTCAATAAATTACCATTTTAGGTTAATGGTAGCAAAAAGTCGTGCCTTAATTTGCACAATATTATTGATAATGACTGTTAAAAATCGGCAAATAAATTAGTAAATAACAGAATGGGATTAAGCTTGTAACAAGTGCAAACGAAAATTCATTCAATCGCATATTATAAGCCTAGGAACAAAAACAAAAGTTCTAAAAGATAAACTAAAGTGAGAACAGAAAAGCTCTCAGAAAAAAGTAACAAAACGAAAATTCTTTAAAGGGAAACAATATCCTCACAAGTTTTAGAAAATACATTTTGTAGTTCTACTTCTATATCGTCATTCATGTTGAAACAATGAATGAGATATGAGCTTACAAAATGTATTTTCTCTTACTTAATAATTAAAATAATATAATGTGTGATTCAATAAATTACCATTTTAGATTAATGGTAACAAAAAGTCGTGCCTTAATTTACACAATATTATTGATAATGACTGTTAATAATCGGCAAATAAATTAGTACTTAACAGAATGGGATTAAGCTTGTAACAAGTGCAAACGGAAATTCATTCAATCGCATATTATAAGCCTAGGAACAGAAACAAAAGTTCAAAAAAATAAACTAAAGTGAGAACAGAAAAGCTCTCAGAAAAAAGTAACAAAACAAAAATTCTTTAAAAGAAAACAATATCCTCACAAGTTTTAGAAAATACATTTTGTAGTTCTACTTCTATATCGTCATTCATGTTGAAACAATGAAACCCGCAAATTCAAAATTTTATACTAGAATTCAATGATTGCAGTAGACCTGTCGCACGCAGTGCTAAGGAATAATTGGGATCTTTGCCCGGCAAAACGCACTGACCAGGACACGTGTTCGGGTGGGGGTGGAGCCGTAGCCTCCGCTGCAATAGTTTTATGCTTTCTAACTCAAGTATTGCATCTCATTTCTTTTTAACGTTCAAGGTCGAAATCGTCTCATTCTATAGAATTAAAGCAGATGCTTGGAGTCAAATGTAGCAAATTGTCTCCGGCCAGGTCTCGACCATATTTCTGGCGCTTACATGCAACCTTCAAGTCCCATATTGTAAATAGAAGATCCTCTTTAATAAGGCCGTTCTGGTATGGTGAAAGAAAATTATCTACCAAATAACTATTACCATTTATTTAATTGACTACCTAATAATTGATTGCATACTGAAACTTTAATGAAAATCAAATTTGATTATGTAATTATTTATTTATTTCAATTTTATCATGAGGAGCCTCCCTTGCCTCATCTGACGAGCCGCCACTGATTGCTGTTCATCCGTTTCGGAGTCTCTGAGGAACCAACAAGTTAGCAAGCCATTTCGCTCGTCTTCGACATCGCGTTTGTTTTGAGCTTCAAACAGATCCTCATTATAACTTGCCTAATGTTCATAAAATATGGACAAGGGTCGGAATAATTTCCGAGCGCGCCAAGATAATGCGTTTAAAGGGTTAACCTTCGCTGATGGACTGGTAAATTAGCTGTTCCGAATCTGAGCGCAAGAATGCGGGTTTTTATTTAAGGTGCACCCATTCAGCGTGTCACAATGCGACCCTTAATGTAAAAGGTCATTAATCATGGGTCGCTCTAGTTGACACTCGCACATCGACCCGAGATAGCGCCCATCTGCCGATAATCACTTTCATGTTATCTCCCTGTGCCGCTTCCTCAATCAACGCACGGGCGTTGACGAGCTGCGAAAAAACCGCTTTGTGAACCGCAAGAAGTTACCGGCTTTAAACGATTTTCGAGGGTGAGATTCTCGTATAAGACGATTATAATTAACCTGAGCCAAAATTTCGAATACTAAGTCTAATTTAAAATTCATTTACTCAACTTTAATGAAGATTTTAATCTTTGTTGATGATGCGGCTTTATTATTTAAATTGTGCAACGAAACTTCTAATAATATGCTATCATAAAAATTCATTCATATTGTTTTATCGCATTTAATAAAAACATTGCCTCTTTTAGGGTTATCACTGAAGCAATACAATGTAATGCTAAATTGTTTTTAATTTACATTCAGATTTCAATAATCTATTTATTTTATTTTATTTTATTTCATTGACTCCTTTATTTATATTCATTCTTTAAGGCAAGCAATTAACACTTTGAAACTAGAAATTAAAAATTATTTTATTTAGTAGAATAGTTGAGAAATAGTAAAATAAGTCAATTAATAATAGGGTTCTACTTCATTAACATTGCAAGAAACTTTAGGTAATAGCCCTTCCATCAATATCTAGAAAAGGAAATTGATGACTTTAAAATAAACAATTTCTATAATTAATATATAATAACAATTTGCTTAACGATAACATAAAATAACGTAACATAAGTAATAACTAGAATAAATAAAATAACTCATTAAGAGAAGAAGAAAGCGGGGCTGTACCAAGAACACTAGCAACGTTGCCTCTCTGTATAGCCAAACTTATTCGTTGCTTCAAATATGTTTTGGCTTGAGGAATTCCCGTTGCTTGAACAATACGCCTCCCCAAATCTTCAAGGGGAGAAAGGGCATCAGAACTCCAAGGACCCAAAGTTTCCACAGCGATGGCGACGGCAAAATAATTATCAGAAATTGACTTATATTTTTTTTCCTTAAGATTTTCTGCCAAGTGTGCAGCAGATCTTGCAGAAAATGAAGAATCAGTCAAATGAGAAGGGGCAAGTGTATCCGTACAAGTAAAATCCCAAACTAAAAATTTACCTACTTTCCATGGAATAACTGTAATACTATCTGGACGTTTGCCATCATCCTTCAGAATACTAGGTTCAAGGATACAAGGGATGTTGGCAGAAGAGAAAGCACGTTTAATAATGTCATTAATACAGCTGTGACGAGAGAGTCTACCAGCACTTTTAATGCACGATAAACCATGGTGACCCAACGAATCTACAGAAGAACCGCACGAGCTGATATGAGGATGACAGAAATTGCCCAATCTAAGTGAAATTGCAATTTGTAAAAAGTTTTTTTCTAAAAGAGTACCTAAGTTACAAGATGGAAGAGCTTCAAGCCAAGCTTCAGATTCAAGTTCAGATCCAGCTAATGAGATAGCTTTTTGTGTGATATTTGAGGAAGATAATAAATTTTGAAATATTTTCTCACAGATAGGTAAGTCCCAATTTCTTTGAATAGAAAGCTCTTTTGGAAGTAAAGACGAATTAGAAATTTCCTTCCAATAATCAATAGCCTCGTTAAGGGATGTAATTTCAAAATTAGAAGAACTAGAAGGTAGAATGGACATAATAAGTTCAGAATTAGAAAATATAGAAGACAAAAAGGCAGGCGAGGAAATATCAATTATAGACCTTATACCTAATCCACCAAAACGGATTGGTAATTTGGCTTCGAGTCCAAGATCTTATTGAAAAATTTAATATTCAAAAATTTTTCCAAAAATGTGAATTTACCATTTTATATCTGGGAATTTTGTTTTGTGTGCAGTTTTGGAAAATTATAGACCTGTCTAATAATAAGAAAAAAAAAATATAATAATAAGAAAAAGTTCTGCAAATCTATATTTCGTGGTCCATTGAAATTGAAATAATGACAATTTGCTAACCCATATTTTGGACTGTAAAAATAAAAAAATTCGAAGTTCCATTTTCTCATTAATTAATCAAATTACAAGTTAACAATCTAGCGAATTTCAACGTCGTCAGTTTGAATTTGTAATTCAATAATTTATTTTGCAACTGAAAGAAAGAAAAAGCTTTTAGTTTCTTTAAAAAAATTTACATTATTTTAATAAAACTGTTCGCATCACATAAATATATGTAGCAATATTAACAAAGAACCGAATAAATAAATTTGTATAATATACTAGAAAAAATTAATTCAAAATAAACATTTAACTTGAGAAAATTGTCTGAATAAAAATAAATCTGCCAAGAAAATTACCTTTTTTCTATTTCACTAAAACTTGCAATACAAAGTACATAAAGAATGTATTTTCTAATAACGTAAATAATTAAATTCCGGTTACAATCCTTATTACATAGGTGTTTCCATCATCTTTTATAATTTGAATAAATTTGAATATCTACTTACTCAATCCGATTGTGTCAGTGTTAAAAATTTTAATGAAACTTAAAACGTGAACGCATTGCACATCGATGCCAACAATTTTCAGGAATATTTTCAAAAAGAACACTACAAATATTTTTTCTTTCAGTAAAGCAAACTGACATTAATTTCCAAACAACGATTTTTATTATACGTTAAAAACAACTTTTCGCTATTTTGCTAAAACGATTTTACTAAATCCTTCCGATTTTTCGAAAATTTATTAGCCTTAAATTCTTTCACTGTTTTTAATTAGAAGCTGTTGAATAAATCGAAATACGAAAAAATGTTCGATAATTCGATAAGAAGACAAGAAATTAAAAATCAAAAATGAATAATCGGCGCAGCTGGAAGCTCGAATTTAATTGGGTATCCTAAATCACAAAAAAATTCGA
Organism: Dascillus cervinus; assembly: GCA_949768715.1. Classification (NCBI taxonomy): domain Eukaryota; kingdom Metazoa; phylum Arthropoda; class Insecta; order Coleoptera; family Dascillidae; genus Dascillus; species Dascillus cervinus. The sequence continues at coordinate 29,012,327 of OX458321.1, read as the reverse complement.
CATTTGCTTTGAAGACCACAATTTCTGATGGTCTCAACTGAATCTCGTCAAGCCCACAATTTCTAAACTATTAACCTAAAATCGATATTGCAGTGCATCGAAATCTAATCAGCCTTTCTTTTTTGAAAGTTACCTGATATGCATGGAGCCACCCACTTCACTCGAATCGCATAAAAACCCGTTCATAACAGTTTTATCCTCAAATCGGCGATTTTTTTCGCTGAAGTGAAATGAAAGTGGCCAAAAGTGAACTTTTACAAGCAGCAAAAAACTTTAAAAAATATCCGCAACCGTACGTTATGGACTCAATCGCGTGGAAAGTTAAAAAAAAATGTTTGTCAGTTGCGGCCAGAACCTGAAAGTATTAATCACGAAGCCATATTTACGTCACGTACTTGTCAAACTTCGGGCAGTCATAATTATTTTCGTTTTAAATGCGGCGTGTTACACACCAATTTCAGGGGCACGTTAAAATCGTTCAGAAAATTGTGGCGCTGACAACGACGCTGTTCTTCCTTGTACACCGATCCAAATAACCCAATTTGAAGTTCTTGGAAACGCTAAAAATATTGTAACTAATTGCATGCAATGCGGACAGTGGCGGCTCGTACATAAGGGCTGCAGAACTGCCAAAAAATTAACGCCAAAAAAATTAACTTCGTTTGTATTTAATTTATAAAACGTAATATTGAAAAAATTGAATTTTGTCACAGAATTTTATTTTCTTAATCGCAACAACTCGAGAATCCAATATTTCAACAAACCAGTTAAGTTTTGTTGTGGTTTCAGCGGAGTGGACCATTGTTTTTATACCGAGCCATTCGAGGCAGTGCACAGAACTGCTTGAGACACCCCCGCTATCCCCCTCGCGTCCTGCGCATACCCAAACTCTTTCGCTAGTTTAATGCTTTTTATGTGCTGCATTTCACGCAGTTCTGTTCCAGATTTTGGATGTTATGTTATGTTTGTCGTTTTAAACTTTGATTTTATACTTTCGTGTTTGTGTATTCTGCCCTGCTTAGGAAGAAGGCAGTAACTACAAAAATATGAAATTTGAGATATGGGTATGATTGGATTCGTCTAGACGTGATCTATATCTTTACAGCGAAAAAAAGCAGTAAAAGTTATTCGTTAGTAATTTATAAGGCAAAAGAAGAAGACTTTTCAATTTTGACTCCTATTACAAGGTAAAAAGGCAGTATTTACAGTCAAGCGCTCAGCTACTGCTTTCTAGCCAACGTAGTACTCGATAAGTTCGTGCAATTACTGCCTGTGATGGTTACTGCTTTATTATTAATAATATTTTATTAACTATCACCGATTGTGAAAATTATTTCTTTGCTTTAATCAATGTATTTTCATACCCGGTTTCTGAAAGCGACCTTAATTATATCTCCAATTATTATCATGGTTACTATTCTTGCAACAATTTTAGAAATGGTATTGTATTGTTGTAGCTTAGTTAATACCAAAGAAAATAACAGTATTCCGCCAGTAAAAGGCAGAAATGCTGCAACTTGTGCATACTGCTTTATTGATGCGTTTTTTCCCAAATACTTTACATGTTAGAACGGCAGTAAATGTATTTACAGGGATCGGATATGAAAAAATTGAAAAAATGCAATTTTTTTATTTTTGTATATTTAATAACTGCATTGTTTTCTGAGCAAAACTATCTATTCCGAGAGTTCTATGAGTACTAAAAGTGGTCCAAATTTGAGGACAAATATAACAAAGTCGTGTAATTTACATAGAGCGTCAGTTAGTTTTTCGTTTCTCCTGAAAAGTAGACTTTTTTCCACTTGGGTACATTTTTCTACAAAACGGATAAAGCTAGAGGCTTGAAATTTTTTTGTGTCATAAAGCATGTATATCTGAAGCGATTGAATGGAGGAATTTCAAAAATTATTTCTGGAACTTGCTTAAAAAAATTCTTCAGTGTAATTTTTTCTTTTTTTTTGAATAACGAGTTTTGAGTATAAAAAATAAAAATTTTGGAGAATCCTTTATTCAATAGGTCAGAAAGACGTAAAATTAAATGTGTGCAAAATCTGGTTGAAATCTGTTGAACGGTTCTCGAGAAAAGTATACTTATGTAATACATTGATCCTTATGGAAGCTACGTAACGTACCGGACTCCCTTAAATCATTTTAAAATGATAAAAAAAGTTTTTTATCTTATAAATAGATTAACTAGTTGGTTTTGTACCTGACATAAACAAAATCGAAGATATTTAGGCAGAACACGTAGTTCATCTAAAGAATTTTATTAAACTACGATTTTCTCGGATTTCATGTTTTTGTAGTTACTGCCTTCTTCCTAAGCAGGGCAGTATTGTATTAGTGTTTTTTTTTGACAATGGACAATTTGATTAATTTTAAGCGATTTGTGAAGTATAGTTACAAAGAAAAAATAGATTTGAAAAATAAAGGTCGACCGCTGCCGGACATTATTATTGAAACAAGCGGTATTAGTCATGGAAAACCATATAAACGTCAGTTCAACAAAGAAATTTATGCAAGGAATAATTGGATTTGTGGCTGCAGCAAGAAAAATGCTCTTTTTTGCTTTCCATGTTTGCTTTTTGGTGGAGATAAAGCATGAACACAAGTAGCATGAAAACTCCAAAAATCATCTTCACAATTCAATGGAGTTAGCAACATTAGGAACAATCAAGATCCAATCTCCAATCTGCTGATTTTGCATTTATTTATTTATACTATACATCCGAAATACTGATAACAAAAATTCCAAACGCCGGATTTAACCCGCCAGAGCTGACTCGAAATAAATTTTATTTGCCGCTAGCGCCCTGTTTGTTAGGCACTGATTTATAGCGCGTTATCAGCTACTTATCGGTAACTCAATACGATATATCAACTAAAGTCGCCGCTTATTGTATGCAAGCAATGCGTAAACTTTACGCATCGATACAATTTCAGTGTTAACAACCTTGTCCATGCTTTCCATTGAAAAGAAATTTATGTCCGAAATTAAAAATTTTAATAAAAAGGTCATTGATAAATTTGTCACTAAGAAAGACTGCAGACTGCAGGATCGATCTGATCTACAAAAAATAGCTAAGTTTACATAAATACACGACCCTGATTATATGAGATGCCGCCACTGAATGCGGAGGTCGTCGCTCCCTTATATTCGCACTGTTCGACGTTATAACCGCGTTTCACTGTATCGCGCCAATTAGTTTTAATCACCTGATGATTCGATCGTTAAATGAAATTATTGTTTCCTGTCTCACGGGTCTTTTTTGTGCGGCGCGACGCGACGCGAGGCTTTTCGTACCGTTTTTCGCATTGAGAAATGAGAAAATGTCATTGACGAGATGGAATGGAACAGCCACAACGGTGGTCGAAATGTGTTGGCCGCGGGCCAAGCTGCACGGGGCAACACATCTATCCGTCTTCCCGATCCAGGAATGGCCATTCATGACGAACGCGTGTCGCTTTGTTGACAATGCACAGGCGATAAAGAATCGAAATTAATTGGGTCCGACTTCAAAGCTCGTTGAGGATCAGCCCACCTTAAAATAGCGGCGCATCTTTCTATCCCCGCCGCCACTTCCGGCAGACCGAGTGCCAGCCAGCAGCTCTGACAATGGAAATCCCTATAAAATCCACGTGCGTGCTTTAAAATAACCGCGCGTGGATTAAACGAAAACAATAGAACCAGTCTGATTGACGTGTTTAATAACAAGCAAACGTGAAGGTTAATTTCGACATTCGGTGCCAAGTCGATTTGCTGTTTGTTCATCAATCGTTTCGTTGTTTCTTTCGGAACACAAAACATTCGCGGAGTCGCAAGCGTTTGATACACTGAAAAAAATTGTTAGTCTAATAGTAACAAAACCCGTATTTGCAGCTGATTTATTTATGTTGAGGTATTTAAATTGTCAAAAAGTACACTTTATTAACTACTACCAATTCTTATAAATCAATTTATATTTTAGAAATAAACTATCTATTACTTTCGACTTCGTTTTTGTATTATTTAAAAACAAATATGTTCTCAATTCATGCAAACAAAAATTTATTAAGTATAAAAATGGGTATTTGTTTATAATAATTAAGGTTTTTTATGTGTAATGCATACTATTTGGTACTAATTCATTGTTAGTGAAAGAAAATACATTTGTACATTTATTATCAAAAATAAATACTCATTTGTTGAAAAGGTAAGTTGTCTGAGATAAAAAAAAGATTATTTTACAATTGAACCAAATCATTTCTTTGCGTTATTCGGTAGTGTTGAGAAGTGCATTAAAATAAGAATATGGAAAACGCCATCATTTTAAAAAAAGGTATAATCGTTCAAGTAAATCGGAACGTATATGGTGAACCAGTTTTTGGAAAGGTTGTTAATGTATTGTACACTGGTAACAAAGAAATGTATTTAATATACAAAACAATTGTTTGTTATGGTATTGATAAAGATTTTGAAGCCTATGAAGTGACTGATGATGATTTTTCCACTTCCAAACAAATTATTGACATTAAAAATATTTGTTGCACTTTTCCCACACATATTCATTTAAACGGTGATGGATGTAAATTTATTTCCTGCATGAACCAAGAATATTAATAGGTATCTATAACGACAGCAACTGTATTATTTAGACATTGTACAAACATTTCTAATACATTTCACATTGAATGATCCTCTAATATTTTTTTTATTATTTATAGATATAAGTTTTGTTTCATGTTTATTTTATTTTATTTTATTGTACAGTAGAATCCGGTTATAACGGCTTCGGTTTTAGCGAACCACCGGTTATAACGAACTTTATTCCAAGTCCCGACATTTTCCCCAATGCAACAATGTAAAAATTAGTCGGTTATAACGAACTCGGATATAACGAACTATCGGATATAGCGAACCTGAAAAAGCTGAAATTAATAAAATTTCAATCGCCTATAACGAACTTTGCATTGTATATAACGCGTAATAACCTTTGAATCTGATGATGACTAGTCATTAAATGAGTGGTTACAAAAATGGAAACAAAGGGAACGTGAATTTCAGCAATTGAAGAGCTCTATGCAAGAACTACCTAAGTCACTTTTCATATTCTGTAATATTTGCGATTTGATGTTTCATTGTGACCTGTAAATCACATTGTTTTGACTTTGAATAATCTTTTTTTACTAAAGTAAGTCTTCTTTAGTGAAAAAAGATTAGTCAAAATCAAAACAATGTGATTTCCAGATCAAACAGAAATATAAATCTCAAATATCGCAGAATATGAAAAGTGACTTAGATACTTCTTACATAGAGCCCTTCAATTAAAAAATTCAAATTTTTTCGAAAACTTAAACATGAATGACAATTAATGTAGACAATTTATTAGTTACAACAGAATATTTGGGTATTTGTGGTAGACAAAAGTGGCCAAAAAGAAGCCAATGAGGAATGAGGATGAGCCGGAAGCACCAGCAATACAGATTTTATTTACACAGGAAGCTGTGAGAAGTATTAGTAACATTCGTGATTTTTTACAGTTTTACGGAGCGCCGAACTCAATTATTGAAAATCTTAGTGACATTGAAACGTGTGTGGGCACTTTATACTTCAGTCGAAAATAAAAAAAGATTTCAAATAAAATTTCTTGTTGCATTTTGCTTTGTTTCACTCAAGTTACTCCTTATATTCTTAATGGTTTTATAAATGTGCATATTTATATTAGACAATGAAGGTCTCATAAAACATTCTTGCATTTATTCTTTCAGTAACGCTTATAACGTACTTCGGATATAACGAACCGATTTTGACGGTTCCTTGAGGTTCGTTATAACCGGATTCTACTGTATTTTAAATATTTTTATTCATTTTAAATAAAAAATTTCAGTTTAATATGAGATTATTATTAAAAATCCAATTTATAAAATATTTATTAATAAATAATGAAGGGTTTATAGTAAATATTTCCCGCATATTATTTGTTATTATTAATATGCTAATTTAATTGTTAACTGAAATTCATTAGGAAAAACAACTTATATTAAAATGATATAAATAATTAATAATTGGTTGTATTATTATTTACTATTATTAAACGTATATTTAATGTCAACAAATATTTATGAGAGAATATTTATTAATAACAAATATTTATTTGATTTTTTTTATTAATAAACAACTATTCCTCCAAAATAAAGCAAATTAAGACTGAATAATACATTTATTTGGTGTAACTAAACGTGTGTTAACTATTACCAATTTTTTTTTTGTTTTTAATAATTGCTTACTTTATTATAAATAACAATGTGTTAATTGAAATCGTATTAATAAACTGTCAGTTAATCGCAAATGAACATTTGTTGGGCCAAATATCAATCAATATTTGTTAATAGTTAACGAAGTAGCCTTGTTATTAACAAATTTTTCGCTTCTTTTCTCTCTGTGTACACCTGAGTTGGTTTTATGCGAAGCCATATTCTTATTTTATGTTTGTTTTATCGCATTTTATGGCCATCCTTTCGAAACGGCACCTTTAGGTTATAGAGACGATAAAGGAAGAAGAAAGTTTAGTGTATTTGTTCAAATGGTCGCGGCGTATATAAAATGTATAGAATAATTTATTTGAACTGGCGGCCGCGTATGATACACATTCGCGGCAAAGAAAAGAAAACAAGCAGAAAGAAACCTGGTCCGGTGCTGTCGTCGTAGAGAGGGGAAAAAGAGATCATCTCGCAAGCCTGGATACATGAATAGCCCTGCTCCAGCAGCTAAATCGGTCGCGTGATGTTCATTCATAATGTGCTGCACCCGGAAGAGACACCTTGCCAAAGTTCATTCACAGATATGCAACTCCGAATTCTTGGATATTCCCGGATCGGCATTGTGACCCGCCCGAGAATAGATCACATCCGGTCTTGTTTCGAATTTTCATCGACCTGTGACACACACATGCACCTAACAGATTCAAATCGAGGCAGACAATCGCCGGATTTGAGATTGAAATTCTATAATACCCCGCCGCCTATTCTGCAACATGCGCTCGCTAAGTCGCTTTTCTAAAGACGTCGTAATTGAAACTGCTTCTTGTGATGGGACGCAGCTTGTATGTGACGCGTTCGCAACAAAACCCGGTTTATAATCCCCCATTCAAATTACGGGGCGCATTATTCTTTTATCGAGTTTGGACCGTTTTTGTCTTGCTGCACAACCGCTTCATTATTCAATTCGGCAGACAAACGCTAGAAATTGAATTGGCTTTTAAAAATTGTGTCCGAAAATAGGAATCCAAGTCAACAACCAGCTAAATCTCGAGTTCAAACACCTGACTTAACCGGTTTCATATAAACACTGCCATAAATGCCACTCATTAATACCTGTGTAAAATAACGACTGGTTGATAACAATTACTTAATATAAATCTTTTGAATCCGGACCCGTCTTTTAATATAATGATGTCATAATTTCGATTTCCACTATATGTTACGTCCAATTTATGTGGGAACGACCTCAAGAGATGGTCACACTCGTTTTTAACATTAACTTGAATACAATCTAATTTTTTGTTGTCGTCGTCGCTGTACCTATTATAACGCGTCGTTACGTATGCAAAACGGGGCTTTAAAATAATGATTTCTTCATCCAATTAAACGAAACGGGAGCTACAGAACTTACAATCACGCTCGAGGACGCTATATATTCATTGTGTCGCCCGCGAAGACTAAATGCAGAAATTAATGGGAATTTTATCTCATTAACAGCACATGTTTTTATTTGCATCTTCGCGACCGATCTACAAACGTAAACTTAAATAGAACGTCGAAAAAACCTGCGACGCATAACAGAATTGACACTAACTAGTGGAAATTGATACACCCAATTCCCCATCCACGCTTTTTATTGCGGCCGTTAAGAAAACCTGATTAGTTTTATTTTACACGGCACTAGTTTTTACGCGCTCTTGATTTATTAACGGTTTTTTTTTAATTTCTAATTTGTAATTTGATTATTAAACCATTTCACGTCAAATTCCCAGGGGCGATGATAACTTATTCGGAAATAGTTTTAGAGGTGAAAAAATTCGTCAATCATATTACTGCAGCGACATTCCTAATATGTTCAGTAACAGTTTTGTATGCAAATCTTTTTGTAGGTATTTTTACTTTCTAATAAATTAATTAGAAGATTACCAACTACAGTAGAAACCGCTTATTTGGATAAATGCTTAATGGAATCAGCCGTTTATTTAAATAACCTTATAGTAAGTAAATTACAAAGTTCATTTGCACTTAATTCAAAATTTCAAAAGTAATAAAGTGTGTAAGTTATGTACTTTTTAATAAAAATAAAGGTTTGTTTCCCTTTGACAGTTGTCAACAACAAAGTTGCAATCCCTCATAATCTCTATTTATTCAATCAATCTATAAATAGTAATATAAATTTAGAAATTTGAAATATCTGTAGGTATGTCAAAAGTACTGAAAATAATGCTTTCTAAACTAATAAAAACGAAAATATTTAGAGAATGTGTTGGTAGTCGCATACACATATACAGTGTGGCTGTAAATAACTGTATGTTTGTATTAACTTTTTAATCACCAATGCTTTAGGAAAATGAATCCAAACCGCAACAGTAAACCATTCATCAAGTTTTTGTATTCATCATTTTGCATTCTAATCACAAATGTTTATGCCTACCTTGTACAGGGTGAGTTAAGTTTTACCGGCCCGGCCATAATACCTATTAAAGATTGAGGAGAAAGTATGGAATTTACATGTTACATCAGTTAAAGTTTACGCTTTCGATTAGTGCTACAAATTTTCCAAAATATTTTTATTTGAAGCCAAAAAAGTAAATCAAAGAGTTTTTGGTAAAATTTCTATGTTTGGTTCTTTATTTCAAAATTTGTCAAATTATTCGTGGCATTAACATCTGCAATTTGATTCGTAAAAAAATGATTACTTTTTGAGTTAAATCAAATTTAAGATATAGCACAAAAAATGCTTCTATTTATGACTTTCTAACAATAGATAATACGGTTTACTATCCTAACAATAGTTTATGATCGACCAATCAAACTGGACGAGACAGCTTTTCAGTTGCCGATAGACCTGCATTCTTAAGTTCAGTTTAGTGACCGCCATAAATAATCTTTCAAGCACCCCTACATTAATACCATTGTCTGGTAAATTAGTCTACTTATGTCGTAAATCATTTAAAAAAATACCTTCTAATACGGAAATAGCTTTATTTAATAAACGCAAATTACTAAAATTATTTCAATTATAAAATTGAGTGAAAATATTTTACTGTTCGTACATCAAAAAAACTAATAAATTGAACAATTAGTAATTGAAAAAAAGTCAAAATTTTACTTGATTAAAAAAAAAAGATTTTTTCTTGGTTTCTATGTACCTTAATAATATAAAATTACTCATGGAATTTATGAGAATTGACAAATTATTTTAAAGGCCTATTTTGCCACGGGCGGTAAAACTTAACTCACCCTGTATTTTAAATTCTTCATAGTTTAAGTTTAAAAATTTTCTAAACTTAACTCTATTTTTTGCGTTCCTACAAGATTTTTAATTGCGACACAAAAAAGATTTTTCAAAGCAATGTTGCTCGATATAAGTAAATCGTTTCAGGGAACAAAAATAAAAAGAAATATGTGTAGAAGAATTTGAAAAAAACATTTATGTTGGAACGGTAATAAAATGAGAGAAAATTCAAGTCAACAAGTAAGTTTTTAAGCCACAGTTTGGGATTTTATGTAGATTTGTATTCTTTATTTGTAATCGAGCCAAATTCTTCCAAAAAAAGTAATGAAAGAGCGCTCAGTGCGTGAATGAGCGCTTAAAAAAATAAATTGACTGATGAACAGAGGCTGTTAAGAGCGCGAGCGGTTTGAAAAATGGTGTGCATGAAAAAGTGTATGTACAAGAATAGCTGCAGTACGGAGAGTAATACCAAAACGACCGAAACCTATTGCGGTAACTCGCAAACGATGCGAGCCACGCAGATGTCCTTTCGACAGTCATTAATTCGCGCCATTTAGCCGTTTGCAAAAAATGCATATTTGACATTTTCATCAAATAGTCATCCTGCCGATATAACAAATCGATAAATCACTGTAATAGCTCCGCATGTTTAGCAGCTTCCCATGCATATGTGCAACGCTTTTAATAACCCATATATGTAAGCAACTTACGGTTAGTAATTAGTGCTACCTGTTGTTATGTATCAATGAAACGACCATATATATTATCGAATAGGAAACTATTGATAACTTCAATTAATTTATTAGCCTTGTTCTGCTCATTTGTTAATCGATTTAATGCGAATGCGAATAAATCTAATTTTGATGGTTCTTTCCTATCGAAAGAGACTCCCTTCTTTCTGTTGTCAAGGCTGTTACTCCACATACATATCCTCATTTCTGGCAATGTTATGCTTATCAATCAAATTTATTCTTTAATGGAAATGTTATTATCTATTCATCAAATTATTAAGAATTTGAATTCAGAATTAAATGTTTGGTACTTAGATGATGGTTCATTAGGTGGTTGATGTTTTACAAGACTTAGAAACGATAATTTCCGAATTTAAAAAAATTGGTTTGGTTGTTAATTTCAATTTCTTCCTTAATAATGTTTCGGAATTAGACAAGTCTTCAATTTTGGAGAGATTCGAATTATTAGCTCCTTGTATTCACGTCTGTAATGTTGAAGACCTTTTTATTCTTGGTTGTCCTATTTTCGATGCAGCAATTCCTCCATTCATTTCTAAAAAAATTGATTCATTCTCTTTACTTTCTTCAAATCTATGTAAAATTAATCCTCATATTAGTTTATTTTTACTCCGCCAATGTTTTTGGATACCTAATTTCACTTATAATCTTAGATGTTCTTTTTGGAAATTTAAAAATGAGTGTCTTGAATTGGATAATATTGTTATTTCTTCTTTGGAAACAATTTTGAATATTAAATTTACAGTAAGATCTTGGACTCGAAGCCAAATTACCAATCCGTTTTGATGGATTAGGTATAAGGTCTATAATTGATATTTCCTCGCCTGCCTTTTTGTCTTCTATATTTTCTAATTCTGAACTTATTATGTCCATTCTACCTTCTAGTTTTTCTAATTTTGAAATTACATCCCTTAACGAGGCTGTTGATTATTGGAAGGAAATTTCTAATTCGTCTTTACTTCCAAAAGAGCTTTCTATTCAAAGAAATTGGGACTTACCTATCTGTGAGAAAATATTTCAAAATTTATTATCTTCCTCAAATATCACACAAAAAGCTATCTTATTAGCTGGATCTGAACTTGAATCTGGAGCTTGGCTTGAAGCTCTTCCATATTGTAAATTAGGTACTCTTTTAGAAAAAAACGTTTTACAAATTGCAATTTCACTTAGATTGGGCATCAATTTTTGTCATCCTCATATCTGCTCGTGCGGTCCTTCTGTAGACTCGTTGGGTCATCATGGTTTATCGTGCATTAAAAGTGCTGGTAGACTCTCTCGTCACAGCTGTATTAATGACATTATTAAACGTGCTTTCTCTTCTGTCAACATCCCTTGTATCCTTGAACCTAGTATTCTGAGGGATGATGGCAAACGTCCAGATGGTATTACAGTTATTCCATGGAAAGTAGATAAATCTTTAGTTTGGGATTTTACTTGTACGGATACACTTGCCTCTTCTCATTTGACTGATTTTTAATTTTCTGCAAGATTTGCTGCACACTTGGCAGAAAATCTTAAGAAAAAAATATATAAGTCAATTTCTGATGATTATTTTTTCGTCGCCTTCGCTGTGGAAACTTTGGGTCCTTGGAGTGCTGCCCTTTCTCTCCTTGAAGATTTTGGGAGGCGTATTGTTCAAACAACGGGAATTCCTCAAGCGAAAACATATTTGAAGGAACGAATAAGTTTGGCTATACAGAGAGGCAACGTTGCTAATGTTCTTGGTACAGCCCCCCTTTCTTCTTTTCTTAATGAGTTATATTATTTATCCTAGTTATTACATATGTTATTTTATGTTATCGTTAAACAAATGTACCTAAATCGAACAATACTTTTATAACCCATATATGTAAGCAACTTACGGTTAGTAATTAGTGCTACCTGTTGTTGTTATGTATCAATGAAACGACCATATAATATATTATCGAATAGGAAACTATTGATAACTTCAATTAATTTATTAGCTTTGTTCTGCACATTTGTTAATCGATAAATGCGAATGCGAATAAATCTAATTTTAATGGTTCTTTCCTATGTTTGCAATTAATCACACGGAAAAATCGTTGCATCTAGGTTTGCGCGCTGTGATGTAATATTGTCTCTAATTATGAATTCTAATCGCATGTGGAACAGCACAGCGTACATACACCGGAGGTCATTCTTAGATGTAAATGATTCAATTCACAATCCGACTATTCATTACAATTTACACTCATTCCTGGATAATTTAATTAAAAATGGCACAAAAGAATTTTGATGCTGCGCAATTTGTTATATCAATTGTGGCTATTGTGTTAAATTTTTTGGCTTGTACGAATTGTGTCATCTTAATTGTTACTTTCGGTCATTAAGGGCATTCGTTTCGTTTTCATTTTTTATTTTTCGGCCTAATGACAATTTCATTATACAATGATTGAATGGTTTTCATTGTTATTGTCTAATAGAGGAAGAAAAAACGCCTGCTGTAGTAATAACTTTATCAAATCGCGTTATGTTATTGTTCAGTGTTAGTTAATGATTCTCCGAGGCTGAAAGAACAGATGGGAAATGAAAAAAGATTCCATCGATCATAAAAAATTTCATAATTAGCTTACGAATCAAATAATAATTTGATCCTAATTGGAACCAATTTTTCATATAAAAATACGAATTTCAAACCTATTATCGGCGACAAAGCAACACGACTCCTTTCAACTTCTTAATTTCGGACGAAATTATAAAGTAATCAGCATCACAATGAAACTTATTGGAATTTTCGCGAAAAATTACAAATATCTGACTTTCTCGATTTCACAACACAATGCCATTACGTACCGACCAAATTAAGTTACTGTCAGTGTCAGTAATTTGTACACATACAAAGCTACCATTCGGAGATTTTTATTATTGTATTCTGCTGATTAGGAAAACTCTCGAGGCGGCCATTATTACAGATTGGAGAGCCGAATTGAAGGGCCACTTCTGTTACTGGCCAGAGATTTTTAAGTACTCAGAACGGGGAAAAAACCATAACGGGACTCATTGTTAACCGCGGAAGTGACTAGCGCGCCAATAGAGTCAGAAGAAACGAGGGACTGGCGTCACCCCTTTACGGTTGATCAATTCATAACGACCAATTAATTTGTTTATTAAAACGAAGAAGGAAGTGCGGCGATTGCGAAACAGGTATTTAAATATTCAAGAAGTGCATCAATCAGAATTAGTAGAACAACAAGCTGTTACACGTCAGATCGGACTGATATCCCTGGGTGTTGAGTAACGGAATTTTTAAGATTATACACTTGTGCAATCCGATTTTTTATCCTAAACAAACAAGTCGGATTTTTGACTAATCCTTAAATGTTACACATCAAATCTGTTAAAATCTTTTAATGAGCCGTCACTTCTTTTTTCCGTCTCATTGTATGTATTCACAGTCGGTTTGCCTATTTTTTAAGTCAAATAGGATGAATCATACGGTGGGTATGCGTGGGTCGAAATAAGTATCATTTTTGTTTATAATTAAAAGTTGTTGCATCCGAGGCACATCTTGAGTTACAATTCATGAACACAAGTCAAGAGCACTGTAAAATAAACGTCTAACGAACGAGGGAGGCTCCATATCACATACGAATTTAAAAATAATCTCAACGAGTTCATTGTTCGCCGCAACTGGAGACGGACAACAACTACACCGACGTTATTGAGGGTACTTTAGATTTCAGAGTATTTAGATAGCTGCAAAATTCACCCAATCATTTTTTAATTAAAAGTTGGTGGGGCTTCACTGATCCACAGACACGTGAAACATTATTTTGTTCTCAAATTTTTATAAATTGAGAAATTCTGAAATTTTCGAATACAAAAATATAATTCGATGGTGAAACTTTTAAACTGCTAATTCACTCAAATTAGCTCTTAATTGAAATTATGTTTTAATTACAATTTTGTAGGATTACTTATCTCAAGCGCTATTAATAGGTAGCAGCTTTAATTTTAATCTAATGATTTTTAATTGATATTTCTTGAGACGAAGGTATAACATTCTATGAAATAAGTAATTCTTTTTAAATAAATTACTAAAGGTACAGTAGACTCCCAAAACAGAGAACATAAGTAGGTTCACAATAATCTCAATATTATTATTTAGGAATTATATTAAAGTATTGTTCGATTTAGGTACATTTGCTTAACAATAACATAAGTAATAACTAGAATAAATAAAATAACTCATTAAGAGAAGAAGAAAGCGGGGCTGCACCAAGAACACTAGCAACGTTGCCTCTCTGTATAGCCAAACTTATTCGTTGCTTCAAATATGTTTTGGCTTGAGGAATTCCCGTTGTTTGAACAATACGTCTCCCCAAATCTTCAAGGAGGGAAAGGGCATCAGCACTCCAAAGACCCAAAGTTTCCACAACGAAGGCGACGAAAAAATAATCATCAGAAATTGCCTTATATTTTTTTTTCTTAAGATTTTCTGCCAAGTGTGAAGCAGATCTTGCAGAAGATGAAGAATCAGTCAAATGAGAAGGGGCAAGTGTATCCGTACAAGTAAAATCCCAAACTAAAGATTTACCTACCTTCCATGGAATAACTGTAATACCATCTGGACGTTTGCCATCATCCTTCAGAAAACTAGGTACAAAGATACAAGGGATGTTGGCAGAAGAGAAAGCACGTTTAATAATGTCATTAATACAGCTGTGACGAGAGAGTCTACCAGCACTTTTAATGCACGATAAACCATGATGACCCAACGAGTCTGCAGAAGAACCGCACGAGCAGATATGAAGATGACAGAAATTGATGCCCAATCTAAGCGAAATTGCAATTTGTAAAAAGTTTTTTTCTAAAAGAGAACCTAATTTACAAGATGGAAGAGCTTCAAGCCAAGCTCCAGATTCAAGTTCAGATCCATCTAATAAGATAGCTTTTTGTATGATATTTAAGGAAGATAATAAATTTTGAAATATTTTCTCACAGATAGGTAAGTCCCAATTTCTTTGAGTAGAAAGCTCTTATGGAAGTAAAGACGAATTAGAAATTTCCTTCCAATAATCAACAGCCTCGTTAAGGGATGTAATTTCAAAATTAGGAAAACTAGAAGGTAGAATGGACATAATAAGTTCAGAATTAGAAAATATAGAAGACAGAAAGGCAGGCGAGGAAATATCAATTATAGACCTTATACCTAATCCACCAAAACGGATTGGTAATTTGGCTTCGAGTCCAAGATCGTATTGTAAATTTAATCTCAATATGATTATTTAGGAATTATATTAAAGTTATTGTTCGATTTAGGTACATTTGCTTAACGATAAGATAAGAAACATAACATAAGTAATAACTAGAATAAATAAAATAACTCATTAAGAGAAGAAGAAAGCGGGGCTGTACCAAGAATACTAGCAACGTTGCCTCTCTGTATAGACAAACTTATTCGTTGCTTCAAATATGTTTTGCCTTGAGGAATTTCCGTTGTTTGAACAATACGCCTTCCCAAATCTTCAAGGAGAGAAAGGGCATGAGAACTCCAAGGACCCAAAGTTTCCACAGCGAAGGCGACGAAAAAATAATCATCAGAAATTGCCTTACGTTTTTTTTTTCTTTAGATTTTCTGCCAAGTGTGAAGCAGATCTTACAGAAAATGAAGAATCAGTCAAATGAGAAGGGGCAAGTGTATCCGTACAAGTAAAATCCCAAACTAAAGCTTTACCTACTTTCCATGGAATAGCTGTAATACCATCTGGACGTTTGCCATCATCCTTCAGAATACTAGGTTCAATGATACAAGGGATGTTGGCAGAAGAGAAAGCACGTTTAATAATGTCATTAATACAGCTGTGACGAGAGAGTCTACCAGCACTTTTAATGCACGATAAACCATGATGACCCAACGAGTCTACAGAAGAACCTCACGAGGATGACAGAAATTGATGTTGTAAAAAGTTTTTTTCTAAAAGAGCAACTAATTTACAAGATGGAAGAGCTTCAAGCCAAGCTCCAGATTCAAGTTCAGATCCAGCTAATAAGATACCTTTTTGTGTGATATTTGAGGAAGATAATAAATTTTGAAATATTTTCTCACAGATAGGTAAGTCCCAATTTCTTTGAATAGAAAGCTCTTTTGGAAGTAAAGACGAATTAGAAATTTCCTTCCAATAATCAATAGCCTCGTTAAGGGATGTAATTTCAAAATTAGAAGAACTAGAAGGTAGAATGGACATAATAAGTTCAGAATTAGAAAATATAGAAGACAAAAAGGCAGGCGAGGAAATATCAATTATAGACCTTATACCTAATCCACCAAAACGGATTGGTAACTTGGCTCGAGTCCAAGATCTTATTGTAAATTTAATATTCAAATTTTTTATCACACTGTATTTATTTGAAATATTTAACAAAAATATGTTTCAATTCAAGTTCACATGCACTGGTGTCTGGTACAGGCTCTTCTAACGTTAATGTTAATTCTGTTTTCAGTTTTTATCATCAGGCATCGCGACGCTCATATAATGTAATTCTTCATCGATTTTTTAAGTTCCTCTTTCCATAATTTTTTCTTTTCAAGTCATAACCAATAGGGCAGGTAATTATTACTTTACAAAGCATTTTGTAGAAACAAGATGTCCCATGCAATAACGGCACACGTTCAGTAAGTATCACGGGCGTATTTAGGCTCTGAAGTTACAGTCATTGAAAAACTGACAGCTGCTCACGTCAAACAACTGAACACAACTAATATGAAAACAGGCATTCTGGGATATTTGTTGAAAGTTTTGGAGATTTTATTATTAACCGCTTTTAGGCGAAAACGAATTAAAAAGTTTAAACACAAACATTTTTGTGACTTCTAAGATGTAATGTAATGTAGGTAAATTCCACAAAAATATTTAGGTTCGATTTTTCAACAGTTATGGCGAGTAAGATGCCGCATACACTTTCGACTAGTGCTACAAATTTTTCAAATTATTTTTAGTTGAAATCAAAAAAGTAAAACCAAGAGTTATTGCGGAAAATTTCGATGTTTGGTTTTTTATTTCAAAACTTGACAAGTTATTCGTAGCATTAATATTTGCAATTTGATCATAAAAAAATGATTACGTTTTGAGTTAAATCAAATTTAAGATAAAGCACGAAACATTCTTTTATTTATTACTTTCCAACAATAGATAATACGGTTTACCACCCTAACAATACTTTATCATCGAACCATAAAACTGGACGAGCAGCTTTTCAGTTGTTACTTTACTTCAGTTTAGTGACCGTCATAAATAATCAGTCAAGTACTCTAAATTAATACCATTGTTCGGTGAATTGGTCTGTTTATGTTGTAAATCATTTAAAAAAATACCTTCTAATACAGAAATTATTTCAATTACACTAAATTGTATAAAAATATTTTACTGTTCTTGCATCAAAAAAACTAATAAATTGAACAACTAGTAATTGAGATAAAGCCAAAATTTTACGTGATTTAAAAAAAATATTTCTTTTCCTTGTTTCTATGTTCCTTAATAATATAAAATTACTCATGCAATTTATGAGAATTCACAAACTATTTTGCCACCGGCGCTAAAACTTGACTCACCCTGTACAGAGTTGTTCTTTGTTAAGCAGTTGTTTATAATAATTTTTTTTAGTTCGGTGCATTAAAAACTGTTCGTTATTGGAGGGTGTCCATTAAGAGAGGTTTTACTGTATTTCTTTATCGATTTTAAAAAAATTCAAAATAAAATTCTAAAGGTTAATTGATCTACAAACGTGTTAACATGATTGTAATTACTATGGGTAATTATTATATTAACATCAACGATATTTTTTATACAAAACTAAAGTGGATAAGGGGACTTAAAGTAATCAACACTAATAAAGTAGATGGGGTACATTTCACTAAATGCAGGGAAGTATAATTAAGATATCAGAAATTAGCTCCAGCATTTCCGAGGTTCTGCACTTTCATGATTGTAATCCGGTTTTATACCATTTTCATTATTAACGGAATTATTGAAAACAGTCGGCAATGTCTAGTTTTAAATGTACATTTTCAATAGAGTTTTTTTATTAAGTCTGGCAATGAAGAAAAATATTCTTGACATTGTTAAAACGTGTTGAACAAATTATAATATAATACTGATGAATTGTCAATGTTTTTTTAATAAATATCGATTGCATCAAGGCCATCCACTTTTTCATATGGAAATGCATTATTGAAATTGACACGTAAAAATTAGTCGTCTCAGCATTTAGAGAATGTCGCCTTGAGCGGTTAATATGAAATTTAAAAGCTAGTTTCTGACGAAAAAGTTTCAGTTTTTTATTGAGAGTTATGTATGCTCATCGTAGGAAATTAATTTCAACTACAAATCTACTACCTGTTTCATATCAAAGGATAATCTTACGCAAATGCATCTTTACATAAAACTTTATAAAAATTCAATTTCCTGGTTATCATAAATTTTAATCGATAGTTTCCAACTACATGATTACATTTCTTGCACATGTTCGTACAGGGGAGTTGCTTTGACTGTAAAAAACTTTTATTTAATTTGTTACCACGACATTATTCATTAAGCATGCGGTATATTTTGTAAAACTAGTAAGGCACGCTCGTGACACGAACACCGTATAATTCAACCTCTATACCATGTAATTTGTCTGTTATCTTGTAATTGTTTGAATTATTTATACTAATGCGTCTGGAGCTTGAGGAATTTATTAGTTTAAAGGAAACCGATTAATTTTTAATAAAGCTCGCGTGGGTTCCTCGTTAGCCGGTGTTGTCTGATTTATTCCGCTTATTAGGCGGCCGAAAGTGCATAATTCTCGCTTAAGCAGTCTCCTCGAGAATTCGAGTCTTTTATTTTAGTGTGACAGAGTAAAAACCTAAAAATGTAACACGCATAGAGACTCATAAACATGGGTAACTGCACTTGTTCATATGCAAGGGGGTTCTCATCCATCTGTTTTATAGTGTTTACAAATGTAGCATAGGTGGTGCAGGGTAGATATATGTTCACTTATTTATAACAGAACGCGCCCGAGACCAAACATCCTTTACTTTCAAGTCGGACGAAAAATGAGAGGGCCCAATTATCATTCACCGATGGGCCAAGCAATAAAACATTTTTTCATAACATAAATACTACTCGGAAATTGAATTCTGGATAATTTCCAACTGGAGAATCATAATTTTTAATTCGTTATAAACTATTTTCAAGAAAAAATCGCGATTTTTTTAGGTCTTCGCTTGTAAAATGGAAACTAATGCAGCAATCTTAATGACGTCAATAGAGGAATTGTAGAGAATTAAATTACGAATAGAATAAGAGGTCGAAAGACCCGATCAGATAACTAAAATCGGAGAAAACCCGGATAGCCCGGAAAATTCTGTATTTTCTTAAAAAATTCACAATTCCGCCATTCTTTAATTTTAAAAGCTGAAACTTTGTACGAAGATAGCTATTTATATGTACTTTATGTGTGCAAAACCCCGACTCTGAGGAACTATCAGTTTCTTCATAATCTCGAATGACCCGATCGGATAATTAAAATCGGAGAAAACCCGGACAACCCGGAAAATTTAGTGTGGTTGCTTGTTTCAAGCACGAAGACAAATTGTGTGATGGAAAAGCTGCACAAATTGACAGCGTACATTTTTTCATATTAAAAAAACATTAATTTATTGTAAATTTTGAAGTTGTTTGACAAATCGTCAAGTTAATATTGGTTTGTTCAATATCCACTTTTTGGGGATATTGGGTTATAAATGTCGCAGACGGATTGTAGAATCCGCTACAATACAAACCGGCTAGCCGCATTATAAAACGGCTCGGTTTTGTAAATCGGCTGGTTAACGTTTAGGCGGGTTGTAATACGGCTAAACGTTGGTCAGCCTTACTGTAACGACGTTTCGCGTTCTCCAATGCAACAAAATGGGTCGCCGTTTTATAAAACGGCGAAAAGAGACTTTATATAAAGAAAACCTATCCTTGTAGCAATGACAAATATGAAGTCATAACTATAAGAAAAAGGTTTAACTCAATATAAAAGGATTTTTTTTTATAAAATGTTTAACAATTTTTCCTTTATCAAACGAACTGACTTATTCAGCGATTTATAAAACACCTAAAATTTTTAGTCAAATTGTAAAAATTCTTTGTTCATATTTTACAATCTCCCCAATCATTTAGAAAAAACTGAATTTACAATTCGCCGCCGACATCTACAATATGGCTGATTGTTGCCCTACATGCCAACTTTTTGCCGCCCGGCGGGCGGAAAACGCCAGTTTTCTGCCCGATTTACAAGTATTCAAAATCAGTAATTTTGGACAAACGCCCAAAAAAAAATTGCTTAAAGTCAATAGCATGAAAAGAGAATTTGGATCAATAGAATTCAATTTTAGAACACAATATTTTTCTTGGACTTGTTCTGGTCCTCCTATATTTAAGAACTGGTTTAAATAATGCTATTTTGATTATTTTGCAAAGATTGGCCGGAAAACAATAAATCAAAGATCAAAGAACATTCGAAAAGGCTGTTCTGATAAAAAAATGTAAATTTTAATAAAAACCAAAAATTCAACTTAAATTGTTCCGCCGAGATGGTAATGAAGTTACGGCGAGGTGCTTTACATAAAAAAGGAAAAAGTCTTTTATGAACCCTTTGGGTCGAGAAGTAAAAGTGTTACATTAAAACTGGGAGGTAGTGATTATAAAAACATTAAAATCTCTGTCGTGGCAGCCTCATTGGTATGCAAGACCGGACCTTCTCTCGCTTTCATAAAAGATACCTGCACAAAAGAGAGAATACAGGGGGATGCTGTGACGCACATCCATTCAAAACTATTCACGTAAAAAATATATTCACTCATGAGTAATCCGAATTCGAGGAATTAAATGACAAGTTTTGTCTCAGGAGAGAAATAACTACTTAAGGAGGATTAAGCCCACAACTCGAAACAAGCAGCTTTAACATATCCGCTCTCATAAAGCATCCGCAAGAAATGCGCAGCGCTAAGACCAGCAAAGTGCTAAAGTATAGATTGGCTAACTTTGTAATGTGTTATCGCGTCCGATGATAAAACTCGGAGCTAATGGATGATATTTTCGGTCGTTTGGGACGTAATACGAAAGTTGGGGCGAAACAGAGCTAACGAACAAGTTAAACAACTCTTTTTATTATTATTAAATAACATGCCATAAATTTCATACACAATAAACCGTCGCGAGTTTACGAAAGCGTAGTTAGGACATGCAAAAAATAAAAACAAAACTTGAAATTTCAACATTTTTCTTGAAATTTCACCTTTTTAAAAAAGTTCAAATTTCACCTTTTTTAAAAATCAGCTTTTTTAAAAAAACTTGAAATTTCACCTTTTTTAAAAAAGTTGAAATTTCACCTTTTTTAAAAAAACTTGAAATTTCACCTTTTTAAAAAAATTTAAATTTCATCTTTTTTAAAAAAACTTGTGATTTCATTTTTCTTAAAAAACTTGAAATTTCAACATTTTTCTTGAAATTTCACCTTTTTTAAAAAAGTTAAAATTTCAAGTTTTTTTTTCGTCATTTAACCTTGATGGGAAGTCACTCTGGAAAGCCGTCGGTGTTTCCGCAAGATTTGCAGATTTACACACATGCACATGCAGCTATAGTCTAAGTCTATATTGTAGAAATCGAGTAGGAAGGGGTTTGAAATTATTTTAGCAGTGCCTAGAAGATTCATGTTATGAACTTGTTTAGAAAGATTAGTTATTGTGACATTAAATATCACACTAGACCTACAATAATAAAAACATTTAAAACCACAACTTTTCAATTTATAATGAAAAATCGGAACTATACACATGCTCGGGGAATCCCCTTAGTGTTGTCAAAGGTGCCTGTGCTGTGTGCAGTTCCATTGGCAAAAGTCGTTAATTTATTAGTGGGATTGAAAAAGTTGAAATTTCAAGTTTTTTTTAAAAAAGGTGAAATTTCAAGTTTTTTTAAAAATGCTGAAATTTCAACTTTTTCGAAAAGGTGAAATTTCAAGAAAAATGTTGAAATTTCAAGTTTTTTAAGAAAGGTGAAATTTATAGAAAAATGTTGAAATTTCAAGTTTTTGTAAAAAGCTGAAATTTCAACTTTTTAAAAAAAGTGAAATTTCAAGAAAAATGTTGAAATTTCAAGTTTTTGTAAAAAAGCTGAAATTTCTACTTTTTTAAAAAGATGAAATTTCAAGAAAAATGTTGAAATTTATAGAAAAATGTTGAAATTTCATGAAAAATGTTGAAATTTCAAAAAAGTTGAAATTTCTACTTTTTTAAAAAGGTGAAATTTCAAGAAAAATGTTGAAATTTCATGAAAAATGTTGAAATTTCAAGTTTTTGTAAAAAATCTGAAATTTTAAACTTTTTTAAAAAGATGAAATTTCAAGAAAAATGTTGAAATTTATAGAAAAATGTTGAAATTTCATGAAAAATGTTGAAATTTCAAGTTTTTGTAAAAATGTTGAAATTTCACCATTTTTAAAAAAGTTGAAATTTATAGAAAAATGTTGAAATTTCAAGTTTTTGTAAAAAAGCTGAAATTTCTACTTTTTTAAAAAGGTGAAATTTCAAGAAAAATGTTGAAATTTCATGAAAAATGTTGAAATTTCAAGTTTTTGTAAAAAATCTGAAATTTTAAACTTTTTTAAAAAGATGAAATTTCAAGAAAAATGTTGAAATTTATAGAAAAATGTTGAAATTTCATGAAAAATGTTGAAATTTCAAGTTTTTGTAAAAATGTTGAAATTTCACCATTTTTAAAAAAGTTGAAATTTATAGAAAAATGTTGAAATTTCAAGTTTTTGTAAAAAAGCTGAAATTTCTACTTTTTTAAAAAGGTGAAATTTCAAGAAAAATGTTGAAATTTCATGAAAAATGTTGAAATTTCAAGTTTTTGTAAAAAATCTGAAATTTTAAACTTTTTTAAAAAGGTGAAATTTCAAGAAAAATGTTGAAATTTCAAGTTTTTTTAATTTTTTGCATGTCCTAACTACGCTTTCGCACGAGTTAATGAAGATCGTCGAGTGCGCATTAAAAAGAAGTCGTATTAAAAACCGCGGCTAATAAAACAGCCCCGACTAATTTTCTTTTATCTAGCGCACCTTATATGAGGGCTTTTCTAGAGTTTCCGAGAACTAATCCGCCGGAGCGACTCCGCTTAAGACGTTGCGAGATTAGGCACAAATAAAAGATGGACACACGGAAAATTATTAGCTGCGCCAGAGGCGCGCCGGAATTTTCCCGGGGGCGGCCGTCGCCGCAAAACGCACGCGGCGCCGGTGACTCTCATATTATAACAACTTCAATAACCGAGAAGGTGTCGAGTGAACACAAGGACGGCTTAGAGATATTACAACCGGAGTAATTGTGTGCCACCAATAGCTTTTCAAGAGGGATGAACATAAGCTTTAGCAAGCAATAATCCCAGGACTATATGTCTTTTGTGCGCTGCGTAAACTGTATTAGATCACCTCCCGCAAACTCACCCCTAATGTACACATAATAAGTTTGGAAATTTAAAACTGTTTCTCTTCTGCTAATTTCAGTCAAATTTCGTGTCATGAGCGAACCCAATAGGTCTCTGTTCGCTAACAACAAGTAAAGCGCGCGGAGAGACCTGTGCAGTGTACTTTCAGTTCTAAAGCTTTTATCCCTTTATCTCGCCTTTCAGCGCATTCAACAAACTTTTCGTGTTTTGTTCGAACTCCGCAGGCATTAATGAACTATGCTGACGTTATCAATGCATAAAACTGAAAATCCTGTCCTCGAAGCTTTTTCTCTATTTGTTTTTTTTTTGCAACAAGGCGTATTTAAATGAGCCGTAGATCGGTAGCCGTAATTAACAACATTGTAACTGACAATTTGTCGATTTTTACTATTTTTCACATTTGATATCTTGGGCGTGATTTACATGATTTAGTAAACTCAAATTTTTTATTTTTTGTTTTATTATAAAAAAAATCAATTTTTATCTCATTGTATCTGCAATAACGTACTTACCAACAGATAAAACATGGTAAAGAATTTTACTGAAATTTAATGCGTGACCTAAAAATTGTAACATACTTTACCTGGTACGTGGTATAAGTTTTATTACAATCGGTTGAGTAAATTTCCAGATATCTTCAATACCAGTTTGAACAAAGTACCCGAGATGCGGCCGTACTTTGCTGTGCTACCTTCAAATTGCTACAACTCCGAAAATAATTTGAACTTTCAAATGGTTAAACGCTTAAAATATCGTGCAAAGTATAAACAATAAATCTAGCCGAAAAGGAAAAATTGATTTTTTGAAAATCTCAAGGTGGTGTAACTAATAAGATTTTGTTATTCTTCAGATATTTCCGAAGATTCGAATATTAATAAAAATAATTCCCCGTTATCAGTAATCCTACTACAATATTATATCCTATTTTATTATAATTATTGTTATAAGCAGTCTAAAAAGTTGCAATGTATTGAAACTTACAATATTATTGCAACAAATTTCAAAAAGGAAAGTTGTAAGACACTTTATAATCTTATTCGATAAAGATTCTGGGTGCAAAATAATTGTAAGCGAAGTTACAATGGTATAACTGCAAACATTACTTCTATGAACAATGGTAAACGCTGGTAAATCCGTTAAATCAATAATTTTCTCAAAATAAATTAAACAGTGATGTTATATGAGTTAAAATAAATGAGTATCCATCAATTTCAAACCCAAAAAGAATTATCTCCTCAAGAAAAAGGAAAAGAAAAGATGTAGAATCTTTAAAACGCTCTCCTGAAAAATTACGTTTTGCTAGTTATAATGCTGTTCATTGCGAGATGTTGAGGTTGAGGAAGTTGGTGTATAAAAAAAAACAGATCGCCCTGAAACACGATTCGAGCATTGTTAACTCCGCCGCCCTAATCCATCATACTAATAATGCGAAATTGGTAACGGAACGAATCGACGATAATGCGAGGGGTCGCGATTTTGGGGATTTGAATTCGGCCGGTCGAATTAAGAGTGAAAAACAATCGTAATGCAACCCTCTGAAAGCTCCGGGACAACTATCAAACGGAATAATTCAGTAGTTCGCCGCATTGTTCCCGTGGCATTTCCATCACAAGGGAATTTACCGGAGCGACTTTTAATTCCGGACCGTATGAATATTGGATGCGCGAAAAAAAATGTCGAACGGGGTAAGGGGCATTAAAATGTAGGAAAAAGGGAATAAGGGAAAGTGAGACAGTTTTAGATAGCGCTGTCTGTCAAAGTGATTTATGCGAAACCTATACCGCGCACCGATTCGATACTCGTTTATCCTTACATATAAAAGCTATCGTTGGGAATTTTTTTTCCCGGCGAAATAAGAAGCGCGCCACAAAACGAATTCTTATTAATTTCGGTTCGTAGGCCAAGCAACAGAGCAAAATAAATGTCATAATTGAACATAAATACTACCCGGAATTAGATGATTAGATGAATTCTGCATTATTTCCAATTCGAGAATCATAATTTTTAATTTGTTATAAACAATTTACAAGAAAAAATCGCGTTTTTTTAGTTCCTTGCTTGTAAAATGGAAACTAATGAAGCACTCTTAATGATGTCAATAGACGAATTGTAGAGAATTCAATTATGAATGACCCGATCAGATAATTAAAATCGGAGAAAACCCGGACAACCCGGAAAATTCAGTGAATTCCGTTAAGTTAAGCGATGAAATAATATCCCCCACCTCCGGAACTTGTATGTGCTGTATATATGCAACTTTTTCCTTCTTTTAATTGAACCTATTATACTTTATTTCATGATAATATATAACGATCATGCACTCTCCACTCGTTTCCACCCAAACGAGTAGGCGAGTGCGGGTAACGCCCCAAATTTATAATAACCAATAGAAATGCAAGTTCCATTCCACACGTGCTGATTACGCCGCTACGTCACTATATATGGTCGTGAAATAAGGCACAGTTCTCGGCCTCTCTGGATACTTCTGAAAACAATTTCTCGTACTGTCTTGAGTACTCTGCGGTATATTCTCATTTCTCTACTTCATACAACATTACTGACCAAACATAATGTTTTACAAATTTTGGTCTAACGTTCAAATCGAAGTCTGCATTCATTAAAACGTTTTCCAATTTCATAAAAGCATTGCAGGCATTCTCTATGTGACATTTTACTTCCAGTTATCTCTGAGCTATGTTCCAAGATATTTAAACTTGTTTACACGTTCAATTTGTAGTCTCTTGTATGTTATGTTGACGTTCATGAACGTGGCTGGTTCGTGAATAATGACCATGAAGTTTGTTTCCTTTTTGTGTTGATTTTGAGACCCATTCTTTTGGTATGTTTTCCTGCCATGGTAGCAAGGTGTTGAAATTTCTTGATTGTTATCAGCAATTAGAACATACCTCATTGACTTTGACTTCCTCAGTACATTCGAGTCAATTACTAATAATAAATTTGAAAAACTGTGCAAATTTATTACTTACAAAATTTTTACCAGTCCGTCAAACGTCAATTAATTGTCAAATACAAATTATTATTGTCAACCGAACTGTTCTATCAAAATAACCTTGAACAGAAGTTGTCAGCTATTTTTGGATATAAATTTATACAGGGTGATGAAAAAAAGGTGCCCATGACTGATATTGGGACAATGCTTTCTGTTAAAGCATTGTGGAAATCGCAACAAAAGTGGTCCAAATAGATTCTGTTTGAAATTAAAACAGTTTATCTAAGAGCACAACGTGGTAATACTGCACATATTTCTTTTTCTAAAGAATGACTTTCAGGTAGGCCTACTTCTTATATCTAAGTAACTAACACTGACAGATACTGTCACTTGCGTAAGACAAACAACTGTCACGTTGACATAACTTTTTTTATTTCAAAAGAATTGAATGTAATTAAACAAGAATACACAACAAACAGGTAATTGAAGGACTTTATGCAAAAAGTCCCTAAGTGACGTAGAGATTTACTACTATTTGCGCTATTTCTGATAAGAATGGATGAACTTTCGGTCGCACTTACTGATTCCCGTTTAAAAGGCCCCTAACCATGTTATTTAGTAAAAACAGATCAGTCAAAAACAAAATAATGCAATTTCCAGATCAAATTGAAACATAAAATCTCAAATATCTCAGAATAAGAAAAAGTAACTTAGTGACTGTCTCGCTAATCCTTGTATGCTTCGTCCTGATCCAGTTTCAATCGCTTCCACAACTGCTTCCTCCAACGGTGATGTACGAACTTCACGAGGTCGTCTACCGTTTACAGAAATCGGCACTATTTGGCCATTGTCTTTTAATTTTTGCTCCACTTTGCTAATTACGTTAGCATCTGGATGACGTCGATGTGGATGCACTCTAGCATATTCTCTAGCAGCTTCCGATGCGTTATTATCTGTCTCACCCTAGCGGAGCAACATGTCTAGATATTCACTGAAATTGTATTCCATTTTAAGACTTTTTAGGACATTTGAGTTGTATCGTTCAAATTTGACAAGAGAACTGACATTGAAAAGTGAATTATTGTTGCCAACGTTTCCTAGGAGATTTGCGATGTTGCGACATTGATAAATTTTCCTCGGAGCCAAGAAACTGTACTTTTGACGTCGGTAATAAAGTTGGTTTGAATAGATTTTTAGACTTTTTTTTTAAAAGCACCATCAACTGCATCAAATTTAGACCCTAGCAATGAAATTATTACAAAATTGTTAATCGTATAGATTTTTATTGTCTGAATAGGAAAGCTTATATCTTGGTGAAGAGACAACAAATTTGATTTTGGCTTTCAAATTCGTGTTTCGTTAGAAATCGTCTATGACATGTAGCTACTCACGGGCACCTTTATTTCATCACCCTGTATAAAGAAATAATGCAAATGAAGCATTGCAGAAGCCTATTCAAGCACTCGTTCGTTTGGGCACTCGCTGGTGCGTGGCTGAATTTGAATTTCGGTCTCTTTTGTAACTTATGTTTTAATACACCATTCAAGTTGGGACAAACACTAAATACAAAAAAAATGGTGATATTGCCGGGTAAAATCTCCCAGGCAGTCTTATGAATAGTTGGAAGATTATCTTTAACTTACAGCATGTTATTGTAATTAATTTCCTAAGAGTAAAGTTGTGACAATGCTCAAATCCACTTGGTTCCAGTAGATTACCTTTTTTCTCTTGAATAACCATTGTCATAACAGGTTCCTCTTTTAACATCTACTTAGAGCCAAAAAACGCAATAAACTCACTTTCAGTTGCGACAAAAAAATTACCGCTCACAATCTTTTCGCTTGGGTGTTTTAACTTCAAAGACGAAGATGAATGTCCACGGGATTACGGGTCGGGTTTTATAAATAGCGGCTTTTTTCGAATAATTTTAATAACAAGACTGTTTGTGTCATAAAATCGAATAAAACAATTTTAGAATGCGTGACCGCAAAATATCTCATATAAAATCCGAAACAACCACCGGTGTTTATTAAAAGCATTATGAATTATGTTTTCCGCATTGTGAATATTTTTACCACCTCCCATGCTTTTAAACACGGGTCTGGTCTTGTCATATGTTACCAATACACCAGTCCTGGATTCATATTTAGTATTTATGACTTTTGTATCCACTTAGCGCTGCTGGTTTTCAGAACAGCTGTTCTTGCTGAAAGATGACATCCGATTATTTATAAAAATGAGGATAAACTTGAAATTTTATTGAGAAATCCGAACGAATTAAAAAAAGAACTTGTCGCACTCTCCCCGAAAAGATTCGTTTAAATTCTGGACAGTAAATCGAGTGTGACGCTTAATGGCGTCCCGTTTCGCGTTAACCAATTAAAGGTGACGATGTTTCGAGATGATATGTGTACCTTCCGGTAAGTTTCGAAATAGAAAAAATAAAACCTCCACTCATTATGGCCCGCCGGCGAATCTCCAAAGGTGTTAATTACCTCTTACAAAGAAATACTCTTTATTAATTTCGATTTATTAGAAGAGCGTTAAATTCTTTATTTCACTTATAAAAGCGGTTCTCGGAAATCCTCCGATTTTAATTATCACGAATCGCGGTATCATCGTCCGATTGATAATTTCAATAACACACGAGATGCGTGAGCACTTTCGAATTCCTTGCTGCCCAAATTGGAGGTCGGTTTGCGGTAACAGTTTAAGGATCAAAATGTTTGCGAACACGCACTCGCATAAGTACTTTTCCCCTCTCGTGAAAAAAAGCTTTCCTATGCCTAGATTTTGAAACGCTACTTTCAAACCGGATGTCTTTAATTATCGACCATTATTGCTATTACAAGCCCAATGTTAGCATTTTTAATAGATGAAAATTAACACCGCTCAGTTTTTTCGCTGTTAACCGTCCAGTAGTCGCATGCGGAGTCTCGCTCCGCACGACGTTTTTTTGATTTTCCAAGGATTTTCCCATTCTCTCGAACGGTCGTTTTCAGTACCTTCCTAATTTATTGTCTAAATGTTAGTGGAGCAATATCAGAGCTGCAAATAGGTACATTATTTTTGCTTTTTTGCATATTGCGGAGTGAGACTCCGCAGCGACTATTGACGTCTTAGGCAAATCTTTCTATACATTTTGACATTTTCGGTTTACAACAGGGCAAGGTAAATTAGTAATAATCATTTTCGATACAAGTGAACTGTCCAATAATTTTCAGTGGGTGATTGTTTGTTTCAAGCACGAAGTCAATGTGTGTGATGGAAAAGCTGCACAAAATGACAGCGTACGTTTTTTCATATTAAAAAAAAACACTAATTTATTGTAAATTTTGAAGTTGTTTGACAAATCGGCAAGTTAATATTGGTTTGTTCAATATCCACTTTTTGGGGATATTGGTTATAGATGTCGCAGACGGATTGTAGAATCCGCTACAATACAAACCGCCTAGCCGCATTGTAAAAGGGCTCGGTTTTGTAAAGCGGCTGGTTAACGTTTAGGCGGGTTGTAATACGGCTAAACGTTGGTCAGTCTTACTGTAACGACGTTTCGCGTTCTCCAATGCAACAAAATGGTCCGCCGTTTTATAAAACGGCGAAAAGAAACTTTATATAAAGAAAACCTATCCTTGTAGCAATGGCAAATATGAAGTCATAACTATAAGAAAAAGGTTTAACTCAATATAAAAGGATTTTGTTTTATAATACGTCTAACAATTCTTCCTTTATCAAACGGACTGAGTTATTCAACGATTTATAAAACACCTAAAATTTTCAGTCAAATTGTAAAAATTCTCTGTTTATTCTATATTTTACAATCTCCCCAATCTTTAAGAAAACACTAAATTTACAATTCGCCGCCGACATCTACAATATGGCTGATTGTTGCCCTACATTACACATTCCGGCTAAACAATCTGCCTAAACGTTAATCAGCCGTTTTACAAAACAGAGCTGCGTTGTAAAATGGCTAGCCGCTTCATATTGCGGCGGATTCTACAATATGGCTGCGACATGTACACCAAAGTTTAAGTTAAAGTTTAAGTTAAAATTAGCTTGTTCAATGGTCCACAAGAGAACCGGTAAAATAAAAGTTTTCAGTATTTATTTTGTACAATATCTAGTAAAATTATTAAAATTTTGTGTTGTAGGTAGTATTCATTATAGGTTTTTGAAAATTTTTGTGCTCAAATTGTTTTTCAATAAAATGTCTAACAATTCTTCCTTTATCAAACGGACTGAGTTATTCGGCGATTCATAAAGCATCTAAAATTTTCAGTCAAATTGTAAAAATTCTCTGTTCATTCTATATTTTACAATCTCCCCAATCATTTAGAAAACGACTGAATTTACAATTCGCCGCCGACATCTACAATAAGGCTGATTATCGCCCTACATTACACATAGTCAACATTCCGGCTAAACAATCTGCCTAAACGTTAATCAGCCGTTTTACAAAACAGAGCTGCTTTGTAAAATGGCTAGCCGCTTCATATTGCGGCGGATTCTACAATATGGCTGCGACATGTACATCAAAGTTTAAGTTAAAGTTTAAGTTAAAATTAGCTTGTTCAATGGTTCACAAGAGAACCAGTAAAATAAAAAGGTTTCAGTATTTATTTTGTGCAATATCTAGTAAAATTATTAAAATTTTGTGTTGTAGGTAGTATTCATTATAGGTTTTTTAAAATTTTTCTGCTCGAAGTTTTTTTTTTATAAAATGTCTAACAATTCTTCCTTTATTAAACGGACTGAGTTATTCAACGATTCATAAAACACCCAAAATTTTCAGTCAAATTGTAAAAATTCTCTGTTCATTCTATATTTTACAATCTCCCCAATCAGTTAGAAAACGACTGAATTTACAATTCGCCGCCGACATCTACAATATGGCTGATTGTCGCCCTACATTACACATAGTCAACATTCCGGTTAATCAATCTGCCTAAACGTTAATCAGCCGTTTTACAAAACAGAACTGCTTTGTAAAGTGGCTAGCCACTTCATATTGCGGCGGATTCTACAATATGGCTGCGACATGTACACCAAAGTTTAAGTTAAAGTTTAAGTTAAAATTAGCTTGTTCAATGGTCCACAAGAGAACCAGTAAAATAAAAAGTCTTCAGTATTTATTTTGTACAATATCTAGTAAAATTATTAAAATTTTGTGTTGTAGGTAGTATTCATTATAGGTTTTTGAAAATTTTTCTGCTCAATTTTTTTTTAAAGTTTATGGCATAACAACTTAATAATACACTTGGAGAGGTTATAATTTATTCCCAATTTTAACTTAAAATTTCAAAAAAATATAGAATTTTCTTTTGCTGAGGTGCGACTACTGGAAGGTTAAAACTAACTTATCACTTCAAAAAATCTTTTGAACTCGACGAAGTGACACGATGGGCGTGCGTTTTACAAAATATCCGTTCAATCTCTGTTATGTCTAGGCGTTATTAATATTAAATGCAAGCGCATCTCGTAATCCGGGATTTATTATTTCTTCTGGATGTTGGAAATAATTTGGGAGGAATTTTTTTATTATCTCGATAAAAAATAGGTACCGTTAGCGTTGCCAGCTTTTGTTGGTTGTTAGTAATAGGTGAAAATCGGCAGTGTACACAAATACCTTCAACAAATATTGTTTTTGAACCGAAAAGTAAACAAACCTAAAAAAAGATAGCGTACATTATTCTCCGCAAGTAAGATATGACCGGAAAAAGAGGTTTAAGCGTTTTAAGTTGCTGATTTATTGTGCATTTTCAGACATATTTTTTAAAGAGTTAGCATATGTGCGCATATAACCCCTTTGGATGGTTTCGTCTTCTGAAGGGGATAATAATGGTTTCGGAACGGTGTGCTCTCCCAATTAAATGTGTATGCAAACACGGGAAGATGCGGGACAAGAATGTGCATCATCATGCATAATGCAGTAGCAGACAACGAAATCCGTTCTTTTTTTGTAACGTGATATAATATGGGATCAGATTTTTTATTAAACGTGGCGGATGAGAATGTTTGTTTCGATTAGAAACGAAGAAACTGAATGCACACCGACAAACTTGTCACTTTCTCGACAATCCAGGATTATGATGTTGAAAAATTATAAAAACGAACGAGACAGGTGCATTAATTAAATTTTACAATTTCGTGAGTTACTATGTATTTAGAAGAAAAACATGGCATTTTTGTGTTTGTTACTGATTGTACTTTTAAGTCAATTATTTGCACTTGATATGAAAAAAAAGGAGCGTTTATCAATGGTTTATGATTCACAACAGGCGAATTATTTTGCTTTTATGTAATTTCAATTTCGATAAGGTTTATGGTTCTATTATTATTTTTGCACTAAATCAAATTTTAAAATTGAAGCTAGTTGTAGATTATTTTAGAAAATATAAAAAAGTTAAATGGAATCGTTAAAAGGTTTTTAATTAACATTGTCGTTAATTGTATTGTTTGTCAAATTTGCATGAGATTTAAAAATAAATAAGTTGTGTTATATGAAATTTATAAATTGTGTATAAACAAGAAATTTTTTTAAAAAAATGTTGAAGATATTTTGATCTTATCAATGTTTTCGTGTCTCAAATAGCCCCTTAGGCTTGATCCTTTTAAATATTTGGAAGCTGTTTTGGGGCTTTATTGACGAACTGACTTTGTTAATTAACCATAATGTGTATACATATTAAAAATAGTATAGACCACTGGTTCAAGGGTATCCAAATGCGACTAATAAAATAAAGATGCAATCTCAAACATAATAAATGTAGCTTCTAGGAATTCGAAGGTAATAACATTTTAGCCGTTCCGTATAATTAGGAAATGAATAACTTTTGGGTATTTATTCTTATTAGTTTGGAATGGAATATACTCGAGGAACTTTACTACAGGGTGTTCCGACTGTTTTAATAAACTAATTCGGTAGACGGGGGAGGGGGTTAGCTGAATTGTGACACTCCGTGACAGGGGGTTAAGGAGTCGAGGTTGTTTTCGAAAAAGTGAAATTTTAGCAACTATTGGTAAATGACCAATATAAATTCATCAAACTGATATACCGAACCTTTCATTAATTATATTTTCCTTGAAAATTCCAAATAATTTGCTGCTGTGTTCGGCACAGTGTGACACTTTGTGACATAGGGGTGGGGTGGGGGTTACGTAAAGGCTTTTATACACAAACAATCAAAGAGATTAAAAACATTAAAAAAATAAAACGTTAATGCTCCCTCCCCCAAACCTACAACATGAAAAAAAGATTGACTGTGTATTCAGTTATTGGTAATATGATCTTAATTCTATTTTCAGTTTTCATCATCTGACGTCGCGACGTTCATTTATGTCATTACTCATGGTTTTTTTAAATTTTCTCTTTTTTTTTTTAATACAAAAATATCAAAACTTTCTTAGCTTTTTATTGAAATTCGCCGTTAGTTCGATTAGAAATTCTTTAATGTTAGTAAGAAATGTTATTTACAACTTTCAAATGATAACCAATAAATCAGGCAAGTGTTGGAAAATTACAAAACTTTTTAAAGAAACAAAATGTTCCGGAGAGGCCAGGTAGTAACAGCACACTTTCAGTATCAGGGGCGTATTTAGACTTTAAAATTTCTGGTTTACAAAAAATCGTTAAAACACTGGTTACTGTTCGCTTCAAATAACTGAAAACAATTAATATGAAAGCACCACAATGTGAAAGTACAGGTAAAATATTTAACCGAAAGTAGTGGTTTTGACCTTATATTGTAATAAGGTACCACTTACTTATTTTGAGTAATTGTATTAAATTAACCTACAAGCACAGTCAAACTTCTCTAAGTCGAATTTCAAGGGTCCGTAAAAAAAATTCGAGTTAGGAAGACTTCGAGAAATAGAAAATGAAGTAATAAATTATTTGTACATTATGTACAGTCCAATGTAAGCTTGTATTACATTTAAAATGCAAAAGTGCATACAGGGTGATTCCTAAAAAACGTCCCACGCTCTAACTCAGTTATTTATTACCCGATTTCAGAAAAAAAAAACATATAAATGATTAGTCAAGTAAGTACTGCTACAAGAATGTATTAATTTGAATTTTTCCCATATTAACTTCAATGTGAAGCGACAGTTAACTTTTTTTTTCAAATGGCAATGTATAAATTTTTTTATTCATTGTGCTTGAAGATTTTTTTCTAAATCCAATGATATCTAATAACTTGACCTTGCAGTAATGTTAAGAAGAAATTTTTTTTTAATAAAAATAAGTTGGGCTTCCAGTAAAAAAAAAATACGATGCCTTGGAACATAAAAGATCCTCACGTGATAAATGTCATTTAAGTTCCAATATAAGAGATTCATTCAAATTTTCAACTATTCTATGATTCGAATTCATAATTTTTATGTGAAATAACACAGTAATCGAATAATAATGAATTGACTGAAAAAACTGAAAAACCTTCTAAAAATTCGAGTTAACATTAAATTATCGTTATTTTTACTTACAATTTTTCCTTTTTCCATAACAAAATTTTTTAACTTTTCACCAACATTTTAAAAATTTTAAAAGTTCGTCATTCATACATATTACAAATTTAACAAATTCACAAACATCTTAAAACACATTTTAAAACATTGTCAATTTACACACTGATTAAACATCTTAAAAACGCATTTTAAAACAAAGTCAATTTATAACAAGGAAAACTTGATTTAAAATTAAATTATCGGTTTGAGATTTATGGAAATTCGACTTAAAGAGAACGTTTTACGTATAAAAATGCGTGAACTCCAAGATTCAGGATAAAAACTTCGATTTATGGAATTATTCGAGTTATGGAAGTTCGAGTTATGGAAGTTCGAGTTATGGAAGTTTGACTGTACAGTAGAATCCGGTTATAACGGCTTCGGTTATAGCGAACCACCGGTTATAACGAACTTTATTCCAAGCCCCAACATTTTCCCCTATGCAACAATGTAAAAATTAGTCGGTTATAACGAACTCGGATATAACGAACTATCGGATATAGCGAACCTGAAAAAGCTGAAATTAATAAAATTTCAATCGTCTATAACGAACTTTGCATTGTATATAACGCGTAATAACCTTTGAATCTGATGAGGACTAGTCATTAAATGAGTGGTTACCAAAATGGAAACAAAGGGAACGTGAATTTCAGCAAGTGAAGGGCTCTATGCAAGAACTACCTAAGTCACTTTTCATATTCTGTAATATTTGCGATTTGATGTTTCATTGTGACCTGTAAATCACATTGTTTTGACTTTGAATAATCTTTTTTTACTAAAGTAAGTCTTCTTTAGTGAAAAAAGATTAGTCAAAATCAAAACAATGTGATTTCCAGATCAAACAGAAATATAAATCTCAAATATCGCAGAATATGAAAAGCGACTTAGATACTTCTTACATAGAGCCCTTCAATTAGAAAATTCAAATTTTTTCGAAAACTTAAACTTGAATGACTAATAATGTAGACAATTAGTTACAACAGAATATTCGGGTATTTGTGGTAGACAAAAGTGGCCAAAAAGAAGCCAATGAGGAATGAGGATGAGCCGGAAGCACCAGCATTACGGATTTTATCTACACAGGAAGCTGTGAGAAGTATTAGTAACATTCGTGATTTTTTACAGTTTTACGGAGCGCCGAACTCAATTATTGAAAATCTTAGTGACATTGAAACGTGTGTGGGCACTTTATATTTCAGTCGAAAATAAAAAAGGATTTCAAATAAAATTACTTGTTGCATTTTGCTTTGTTTCACTCAAGTTAGTCCTTATATTCTTAATGGTTTTATAAATGTGCATATTTATATTAGGCAATGAAGGTCTCATAAAACATTCTTGCATTTATTCTTTCAATAACGCTTATAACGAACTTCGGATATAACGAACCGATTTTGACGGTTCCTTGAGCTTCGTTATAACCGGATTCTACTGTACTTACAATTAAAATTATTTTAATAAAAAGTTTATTGTAATGTTAACTTGATTAATCCGCAGCAGGTTGATCATGACCTGTTTAGATTCCTCTTTTATACGACTACATTTATTGACAATTTTGCGAGATGACAAAAACTTCATCTGCAATCGGGAAGCAGGTAAGAAGTTTAAAAACAAAGAGTCCGTGCAGCGCAATTTTTCCTGGACAGGACGTGTACGACTGCCGTAAAGGTAGCGAAACTTTTTGTTTATTTTAGTTTGTGTTAAGATAATGAGCGGAAAATAAACGTCTTGTTCCTGCTCAGCAAAAAATTATAGAGCAAACCAACAGCAGTCCGCATCTGTCAGTCAAATACGCACGCGATCTCATCCTCGCGGTTTATTTTTTACAATGGCCCGCTTAAGTTATTAACAATTTTGACGGCTCGCCGTTTTAATAAAGTTGCCTTGTTTAACGCGTCGAAAGAAATAAAGGAGCGTGACTGACCAAGTTCGCGTAATGAGTATGCAGAGCGCAGTGGTCATTTATTTAGCAGTGAATAATACCAGCAAATTAAAGTTATGCAGATAAGGAGAAAATCGGGCCGTGTTAATGAGGGAACGTTTCATTAGGGACGATGGAATCTTTGGCCGGGTGGCTTTGAGACCAGGCAGTTCTTTCGATCGCGACCATGTTCTTTTCGAATGATTATATCTCGCGGTATTTATTCGGTAGTTATGCACTCGACGGTATCTGGATCTGTGTGTATGCGTGCCTATCTCTCTATTACCCACTCCTCCTACTCGATTATTTTACATTTACACGCTTTTGTTTGCAGCGAACGAACGAAATAATTACTGTCCCGGTCGCAGAGTTTATTTATTTATTTCACTGCCCAACAAAATTTAATTTTTTATTTCGTGCTGCTGGAAAAGTAAGAACTGATTTTGGATGGTTTTTCTTTTTTGAGTTACAGGATAATTGATTTTATTTCTAGTAAAAGCCAAAAAATATCTTTAGAGGCCAAAATTGACACTTTTATTTTTATTTGAAGAGTATTTCTAAATTATTATTATTATGCAAATATTAAAACTAACTAATATCTCCTGACTAACTGCTTTCTTTAATGTAAGCTTGTAATATGGAATAGTACTCAATTTTTGCTACAAAATGGCATATAGTTATATAAATTTTGACCAAGAGTGGACCTACCTCTTCTTTCCCTGTACCAGTGGCGGCTCGTACATAAGTTCTGCAGAGCTGCAGAACCGTCAAAAAATTAACTTCGTTTGTATTTAATTTATAAAACGTAATATTGAAAAAATTGAATTTCGTCACAGAATTTTATTTTCTTAATCGCAACAACTCGAGAATCCAACATTCCAACAAACCAGTTAAGTATTGTGGTTTCAGCGGAGCGGACCATTGTTTTTATACTGAGCCATTCTAGGCAGTGCACAGAACTGCTTGAGACGCCCCCACTATCCCCCTCGCGTCCTGCACATACCCAAACTCTTTCGCTAGTTTAATGCTCTTTGTGTGCTGCATTTCACGCAGTTCTGTCATACCCTAGTCACTTAAATATAGTGTCCTTGATTAAATGTATTGTAAGCAACAATTGTATGATGGCGCTTTCAACGGTCCCGAAAACAATCGAGAATTCCCGTATATCGAACTTCGGCTGAAAATTTGCATGGTTCGCAGAAACTTATCTTCAAGTGCGTGTGTTTTAATTTTCGTCAGTTATTATTTTATGTTTTATTATCTGTGCAGTTCTGTTCCAGATTTCGGATGTTATGTTACGTGCGGTTTTTCGCTTTGTGGCTTTGCCGTTGTAAACTTTGATTTTATACTTTCGTGTTCGTGTATTGTATTAGTGTTTTTTTGATAATGGATGTTGTGGACAATTTGATCAAGTTTAAGCGATTTGTGAAGTTTAGTTACGTAGAAAAAATAGATTTGCAAAATAAAGGTCGACCGCTGCCGGACATTGTTATTGAAACAAGCGGTATTAGTCGTGGAAAAACATATAAACGTCAGTACAACAAAGAAATTTATGCAAGGAATAACTGGATTTGTGGCTGCAACAAGAAAATGCTCTTTTTTGCTTTCCATGTTTGCTTTTTGGTGGGGATAAAGCATTGACACAGGTAGGAGAGACTGATTTAGTACACTTGAGTGAAAAATAAAAAAGCATCAAAACTCCAAAAGTCATCTTCACAATTCAATGGAGTCAGCAATATTAGGAACAATCAACATCCAATCTCAGTTAAAATCGGCATATTGGAAACACATACAGCAGCATAATAATAATGTGACAAAAAATAGATACGTTTTATCAAAAATTATAAAGTGTATAAAATTTTGTGGAGCCTTTGAGTTGTCATTGCGCAGGCATGATGAAACCGAGACATCTCAAAATCCGGATATATTTCCTGGGTTGATAAACCCTTTATAGTGTTTTTTTTGACAATGGACAATTTGATTAACTTTAAGCGATTTGTGAAGTATAGTTACGAAGAAAAAATAGATTTGAAAAATAAAGGTCGACCGCTGCCGGACATTATTATTGAAACAAGCGGTATTAGTCGTGGAAAACCATATAAACGTCAGTTCAACAAAGAAATTTATGCAAGAAATAACTGGTTTTGTGGTTTTCCATGTTTGATTGTTGGTGGAGATAAAGCATGGACACAGGTAGGAGTGACTGATTTAGTACACTTGAGTGAAAAAATAAAAAAGCATGAAAACTCCAAAAGTCATCTTCACAATTCAATGGAGTTAGCAATATTAGGAACAATCAACATCCAATCTCAGTTAAATTCGGCATATTGGAAACACATACAGCAGTATAATGATAATGTGACAAAAAATAGATACGTTCCATCAAAAATTATAAACTGTATAAAATTTTGTGGAGCCTTTGAGTTGGCATTGCGCGGACATGATGAAACCCAGACATCTCAAAATCCGGGTATATTTCGTGGATTGATAAATGATAAATGACAAAAATCAGCTGACCCTTGCAGCCTACTAGAAATGATAGTGACAAGAAAACGCTTTTACAAAAATATTTTTTTCAAAACTTTTTCTACAGTTTAGGATATTGATTAGTAATCTATCCAATAGTTTAAAGAATCTTCCAACTCTGTTCCAAAAATGGTTTAAATATTTTCATCAGAACAAAAGTTAACACGGGGTACAATTTTTACCATGATATTCCCTATGGCAACAATTAAAAAAACGCACTGTACTTATCTACTTTGTAATTTTTTTCTTTTAAACGTGAAATATGCATAAATTAAAAAATTAAATTATTTTATTCTAAAAGTAGATTTGATAGACAGACAGTTAAAAAATCGGCGGCACCAGAATGTCTGTTGGGCAGTGTTTTCAGACCAATTTTTTGTTCGTCCCTTGGGTACACAAAGGCGACTTTCGATCACATTCTCCGGGTATCATGTGTTGTTGCGAAATTAGATGTATCGCATAAAGCGACAGTCTCCGGCCGCAGGGGATGATCAAACACGTGCCTCCTTCATATTTATAGGGACGGGTCCGCAACTCTCCGATGTCGATCCGAATTTATCGATTAAAGATATTGCACATTTTTTGCTGCATCGCGATATCAAAAATCCATCGCAGAAACGACCGCCGCCGCCGCCGCCGCCGCGCGTTTGATGTGGAAGGTCCGGCTGGCATTAATTCATAATGAACGAGTCTTCTGACGCACCACTTATATTTCCTTAATCCACGGAAAGCACAAACGGACCAGGAACGAAGCACGACATGATGAAAACCTAATGGTTATATCTCTTTATGTCGAGATCAAAGGGCGCAGTTGGTCCTTTTTCGAACTCATCATATCTAAGGCCGGTATTGGTTTGGCGGTCTGCGACTCCTAATTAGTCCACTCGATGCAAGTGGACGTTTTTTTGCGCATCCAGCTGTCGATAATTACAGCGGGGATCGTTCAAAACCGGCCGAAAACGCGTTCGTCTTAAATTACGGCACAATTGCAGGAATACATCTGCATAATTTACCATCTCGAGATATCATTGTCGCGGTTTTTTTATCGGACGGGTTCGGCTAATGAATATTTCTCGATGCAAGACAAATGGGTCGCTTCTTCTGCTTTTTTCCGAACATCGAGATTTTATTTTTAATATTGTCACCTCGTTTATTGAAATTTTTTTAAAAAC
The DNA here is from genome assembly GCA_949768715.1 of Dascillus cervinus. NCBI lineage: Eukaryota > Metazoa > Arthropoda > Insecta > Coleoptera > Dascillidae > Dascillus > Dascillus cervinus. The sequence goes on along the minus strand of OX458321.1, from coordinate 28,971,524 downwards.
AAAACGTTGTTGAGTATTACGAAATTTCTTATACATCGGCGTTTATTTGAATTTTTTTTTAATTATATTTTTCTTGGGGGCCATTCAGACAATTTCGAAAAAAGGCGCTGTACCCATTGGAAGCTATTTTTTTTAGGAATTTCCTGCAAATTTGGTAAGGTTTTGATAAAAACTAAGCTTAGGAAGTTAAAAAAACCATCCGGGCAAAATTTTGGTTTAAAAACCAGCAAAAAATTGTGAAGATTGAAACATTCAGTGATATTTGGGTAATTCAGTAATTCTATAAAGCACGTAATTCTTTTGTTTGAGCGGTTTCAAAAAATATGACAACCAACAACCGATTATTACAGTTACTTGCATATTAAGGTGGCGGTGATGTTTCCACTTAAAAAAATTAAAAAATATCGCTTGTAAAGTCCATAAATAGGGTTCTGATTCAGAATATGATTTTTCTGACTCCGATTCTAATTTTCTGACTCCGATTCTAAGTTTCTGATTCAGAATATGATTTTTCTGACTCCGATTCTAAGTTTCTGATTCAGAATATGATTTTTCTGACTCCGATTCTAATTTTCTGATTCAGAATATGATTTTTTTGACTCCGATTCTAATTTTCTGATTCAGAATATGATTTTTCTGACTCAGAATCCAATTTTCTCACTCAGAATCTGATTTGTATGACTCAGAATGTGATTTTTCGGAGCCAGAATGTGATTTTGCTGGCCGAGAATTGATTTTTCTGACTCATAATCTGCTTTTTCTGACTTAGAATGTGACTTTTCTGGCCGAGAATTGATTTTTCTGACTCATAATCTGCTTTTTCTAACTTAGAATGTGATTTTTCTGGCCGAGAATCGATTCCTCTTACTCAGAATTTGCTTTTTCTGACTTAGAATGTGATTTTTCTGACTCCGATTCTAATTTTCTGATTCAGAATATGATTTTTCTGACTCCGATTCTAATTTTCTGATTCAGAATATGATTTTTCTGACTCCGATTCTAATTTTCTGATTCAGAATATGATTTTTCTGACTCCGATTCTAATTTTCTGATTCAGAATATGATTTTTCTGACTCCGATTCTAATTTTCTGATTCAGAATATGATTTTTCTGACTCCGATTCTAATTTTCTGATTCAGAATATGATTTTTTTGACTCCGATTCTAATTTTCTGATTCAGAATATGATTTTTCTGACTCAGAATCCAATTTTCTCACTCAGAATCTGATTTGTATGACTCAGAATGTGATTTTTCGGAGCCAGAATGTGATTTTGCTGGCCGAGAATTGATTTTTCTGACTCATAATCTGCTTTTTCTGACTTAGAATGTGACTTTTCTGGCCGAGAATTGATTTTTCTGACTAATAATCTGCTTTTTCTAACTCAGAATGTGATTTTTCTGGCCGAGAATCGATTCCTCTTACTCAGAATTGGCTTTTTCTGACTTAGAATGTGATTTTTCTGACTCCGATTCTAATTTTCTGATTCAGAATATGATTTTTCTGACTCCGATTCTAATTTTCTGATTCAGAATATGATTTTTCTGACTCCGATTCTAATTTTCTGATTCAGAATATGATTTTTTTGACTCCGATTCTAATTTTCTGATTCAGAATATGATTTTTCTGACTCAGAATCCAATTTTCTCACTCAGAATCTGATTGCATGACTCAGAATGTGATTTTTCGGAGCCAGAATGTGATTTTGCTGGCCGAGAATTGATTTTTCTGACTCATAATCTGCTTTTTCTGACTTAGAATGTGACTTTTCTGGCCGAGAATTGATTTTTCTGACTAATAATCTGCTTTTTCTAACTCAGAATGTGATTTTTCTGGCCGAGAATCGATTCCTCTTACTCAGAATTTGCTTTTTCTGACTTAGAATGTGATTTTTCTGACTCCGATTCTAATTTTCTGATTCAGAATATGATTTTTCTGACTCCGATTCTAATTTTCTGATTCAGAATATGATTTTTCTGACTCCGATTCTAATTTTCTGATTCCGAATATGATTTTTCTGACTCCGATTCTAATTTTACGATTCAGAATATGATTTTTCTGACTCCGATTCTAATTTTCAGATTCAGAATATGATTTTTTTGACTCCGATTCTAATTTTATGATTCAGAATATGATTTTTCTGACTCCGATTCTAATTTTCAGATTCATAATCTGCTTTTTCTAACTCAGAATGTGATTTTTTTGACCGAGAATCGATTTTTCTGACTCAGAATCTGATTTGTATGACTCGGAATGTGATACTTCTGACTTAGAATGTGACTTTTCTGACCTAGAATCGATTTTTCTGGGTCAGATTGTGATTTTTCTGGTCGAGAATCGATGTTTCTGACTCACAATCTCCTTTTTCTGACTCAGAATGTGATTTTACGGAGCCAGAATCGATTTTTCTATTTCAGAATCTGCTTTCTCTGAGTCAGAATGAGATTTTTTGGGCGAGAATCGATTTTTCTGACTCAGAATCTCCTGTTTCTGACTCAGCATGTGATTTTTCTGGCCGAGAATCGATGTTTCTGACTCACAATCTCCTTTTTCTGATTCAGAATGTGATTTCTTTGGTCGAGAATCGATTTTTCTGTTTCACCATACTTTAAGAAAATGTGGAAAATGTGTGTAAAAATGTCCACTGCAATTTGCATGTTTTTTTTTGTCAGAGAGTCATATAAAAATGAAAACTTATGTATTTTTTTTGCGAGGAACACGATGGTGCAAATAAAAATCGATTTGCCCTAACAAAGATTGACAGAGACTGTAACTGTAAATCGAGAAAATAGCCGTAGCTCCGTTAATACTGGAGCAACTCAATTGATTCGTGTTCCATCGTTTCCGGCACGAAAAGTTATTCTAGTAAGGAAAAAATAAGAAAAAACGAAAAAAAGGGAGAGAAAAAAGCCAAACCAAGAAAAATGCTTTTTTTTTTCTTGGTTAGAGCGTCATATAAACATGAAAACTTGTGTATTTTTTGCGAGGAACACGATGGTGCAATTAAAAATCGATTTGCTCTAAGATTGACAGAGATAGAAGACTAAAAGTCAACAATGAAAAGCTAAAAGTCGACGAAATGGCCGTAGCTCCGTTGATACTGGAGCAAATCGAATGAAAATGTGGATTCTAACAAGTCAAAAATGTGATTAATGTCAGAATGTGATTTTCTGGGCGAGAATCGATTTTTCTGACTCAGAATCTGATTTGTATGACTCAGAATGTGACTTTTCTGACCCAGAATCGATTTTTCTGGGACAGATTGTGATTTTTCTGGCCAACAATCGATTTTTCTGACTCAGAATCTGATTTGTATGACTCAGAATGTGATTTTCCGGAGCTTGAATCGATTTTTCTGTTTCAGAATCTGCTTTTCTGACTCAGAACCTGCTTCTCTGACTCAGAATGTGATTTTTCTGGCCGAGAATCGATTTTTCTGACTCAGAATCTGAGTTGTATGACTCAGAATGTGATTTCTCGGAGACAGAATCGACTTTTCTGTTTCAGAATCTGCTTTTTCTGACTCAGAATCTGCTTTTTCAGACTCAGAATGTGATTTTTCTGGCCGGGAATCGGTTTTTTTGACTCAGAATCTGCTTTTTCTGACTCTGAATGTGATTTTCTGGCCGAGAATCGATTTTTCTGATTCAGAATCTGCTTTTCTGACTCAGAACCTGCTTTTTCTGACTCAAAATGTGGTTTTTCTGGCCGAGAATCGATTTTTCTGACTCAGAATCTGATATGTATGACTCAGAATGTGATTTTTCGGAGACTGAATCGATTTTCTGTTTCAGAATCTGCCTTTTCTGAGTTAGAATATGACTTTTCTGGCCGAGAATCGATTTTTCTGACTCATAATCGTATTTTTTTCGCCCAAACAGATTTTCGCGTAGAAAGAAGTGTCCTACAGCCACCAATTTTGTACACCGAGCGAAGCCGGGTGCTTCAGCTAGTTTATTATAATTTTCACTACAGTCAAATTGGTTATGTCGAAAAATTCGTTATAAGGGATATAGAATGGACTAAAAATCAAAATTTATAGAAATTTATTATTGGGAAGGCTGACTGTATTATAATTATGTATTTATATTTTATCAAAAGTTTTTTGAGGAATATACGAAGAACGAACTAGAGCTAAAAAGAAATTTGCTGTTTCAATATAGATAGTTTCCCTGCTTTTAAATAGAGGTAAGACACCGTTTTAGTAACATCTTTAATCCGGTTCGAAAATATACATTTTGTTTGTCCGCAAAATGTTTGTAAATAGTTGACTTGGAGGGGCAATCATCCGGTATACAGCCAACATTCGTGGTAATTGCGTTAGAAATTGCCGAAAACGCGTTCATATTAAATTACAGCACAATTGCAGGAATACATCTGCATAATTTACCATCTCGATATCATTGTCGCGGTTTTTTTATCGGACGGGTTCGGCTAATGAATATTTCTCGATGCAAGACAAATGGGTCGCGAAGTTGGCATAATCGGTCGGTCGCTTCTTCTGCTCGCAGGGACACCGGAATGTGTTCGGTTGAAATAATGGCCGGGCGCGCGACGGCGACGCGACCTCTAAATCTGTCCGTACGCATAATGAGCTCCGGTTCGTTATCTCACCCTTCGTTATTGTTTCAAGATCCGCGCCCTTAATTACGAACTTCGCCAATTTGGTCCGCGTTCATTCTCATTTCCTGCACTCATCCATTACCTATCGTCTGACAGCTCCGACATATTTCACAGAACCTTTCAAAAAGTAATTTGTTTCAAAGAAGAAAACGCAAAAAGTAAAAATGCTCCGAGTTTAGGTAATTTTCGAACGCTTCCTGATAGGAAAGCCGGCGCGCGCGCGCACTTTCCCTCGCAATCTTTATCAGTTAGCGTTGAGTTATAGTCTGTCAAATGACTATCCCGAATTTCAATTTTCAATAACAGTAGAGTGCTTTTCGGGTTCGGAAAGTTTACATATATAAACGGACGGTCGATGGCAGAGTTATGCCCCGGATTGTTAGAACAAAACGATGTAAAACAAGTCGGAAGTGGTCCCGCGGGACCCATACCCCGCTACTGGCTTAACTGGAATGAAAGAGAACATAGGCGTTCTTTGGCAGCAAAATACGACTGCTCCGGGAATGCGGCTCGCCGAGAAATGATGCACACAGGGACGGCAATTTTTAAATAATTGACTGGAGTCCGGTTGAAAATGAATTACAGTTTGATCCCTCTATAATGTAGCCATCTTACACTTATCTAAGATGCACGAATATTATTGCCGTGTCAAATTTCGACTCCGGAGCGCTGGTTTATGTCCGATACGTTATACAGGGTGAGTTAAGTTTTACCGCCCGTGGAAAAATAGGCCTTTGTCAATTCTCATAAATTGCATGAGTAATTTTATATTATTAAGGTACATAGAAACCAAGAAAAAATCTTTTTTTTTAATCGGGTAAAATTTTGGCTTTCTTTCAATTGCTAATTGCTCAATTTATTAGTTTTTTTATGTACGAACAGTAAAATATTTTCACACAATTTAGTGTAATTGAAATAATTTTACTAATTTGGGTTCATTAAATAAAGCCATTTCCGTATTAGAGGGTATTTTTTTAAATGATTTACGACATAAGCTGACCAATTCACCTAACAATGGTATTGGTTTTGAGTACTTGGCTGATTATTTATGACAGTCATAAAGTTAAGTTAAAAAGTACAACGTTACATTTTACAGGACCGGAACAAGAGTCTTCGCTATTTCTTTAAAAGTTCACAACATCGTAACTAACAGCTACACGGTAATTATAATCATAATAAAAAATAATTTTTGCAATATTAGATTTTAAACTTGATAAGAAAATCGCTTACCAGCTTCTAATTTTCGTTAGTATATCTGTCTACAATTTTGTGTTTTAATTTTGCCGTCTGCAAAGTCAATATACCTATCGGTTATTGAACCTTCCCATAAAATAAATTGCTTAATTCACCCAATGTTTAAAAACCCTGGTCACAACCCTAGGTCACTTTGTGAATAAAGAAACATTCACATTCGCAACAAATCTTCCAACACTTAAGCATCGTTGGTAAAAAATGAAAATTAAAACTTTGTTTTGTGGAATAATAAACATTTGTGTTTAGTTCAGGTATAATCATGCCATTTCAATACTCAGTCGAGAAGAAGCTTGAAATACTTTTAATTTATGGGCAATGGTTCATCACTTTGAGCATCTTTTATAAAATAAACTTAATATTTACCTATTAAAAACTTATTTTATTTTTCTCACAAATTCCAGAATACGGGTCTGGCAACAACTAAAACGCCGTTCCCTTCAGTTTTATGGGTCGATCATCAGGTATTGTTACGTGGTAGACCGTATTATCCATTGTTGAAAAGTCATAAATAAAAGTATTTTTCGTGCTTTATGTTAAATTTAATTTAACTCAAAGGGTAATAATTTTTTAACGAATCAAATTGCAATTAACAATGTTACGAATAATTTGACAAATTTTGAAATGAAAAACCAAACATGGCAATTTTTCCCCAAACTCTTTGTTTTACTTTTTTGGCTTCAAATAAAAATTTGGAAAACTTTTAGCACTAATCGAAAGTGTAAACTTCAACTGATGTAACATGTAAATTGCATACTTTCCCCTCAATCTTTAATAGGTATTATGACCAGGGCGGTAAAACTTAACTCACCCTGTACATGAATTACAAGGGGGCAAAACCTTTAAAAAATGATGGAAACTGACAATCGACCGGACTCGCTTGATGGCCGCATAACCCCGTTATGTGTGGGGCATTAAAGAAGATCGCTGAAATAAACTCGGTAGTAACATACGGCAAGATTTTAAATGACCACACGGAAAGTTGCTTTAAGTGGGAGGATACTTAATGTCGATGACTTTGGGTACTTTTATTGGACCAGTTTATTGGGAATGTAACCTGCGTTTATCGCATCAAATTTTATTTACTTTTTTTATGTTGCCGCGCGTATAATGCATTAACATTAAAATTAAATGCACGAGCGAATGTGCTTATCTCAAAAAAAAAATACAAATTAAATACACAAACCGATCACTGTTTTCTTTCCAATTTCATAATCACCATATTTTACATTCTTGTGGTTTTCGGCAATAAAATCTGGAAGTATATACTTAAAACTGTCAGCGATGAAAGCTTCTTACACAGAAGATGTTGCCCAATCGTGAGACATCAATTTCTGGCTTGAAATACTCATACGAATTCCATCACTCGAAAATGGTTATGGTTTTTTATTACGGTGCACCGTTAAAACCTCGCGGACTGTTTTTTTCCCGAAACAATTACCGACTCAGCCTCGTTACTCAATAACTGATTAATTACCGATTTTTTTCCGTTCCAAAACGATTTTTTCTCTCGGAAGATAATTAAAGATAAACAATTTAGCCGAGTTCGATGAGTGACAGTTTAGGTGATCTCCCATTAGTTAAAAAAGCGAGAAAAAAATGTATAAACGACTCACCGTGACGTCATCTCATGTAGTAAATCTTCCTGCGACGCACTTGCCCACCTCTGCAAGACAAGACGATTTTTGAATAAAAGGAGGCGATACAGGTTAAAACATAATCTCAATACACTCCCAAATGTGTGCGCCAAACTGTCCTTATTTCAACAAAATTGATTATCATTTAAATAAATGTTTGTTTTTAAGCTCATATTTGTTTGTGAAAAAAACAATGCGATAAGATATCCCTAGGGAATGCCGAGGGAATCGATTTAATCGCAGTACTTTATTGTAAAAATGAAAAAAAAATCGGGAGTGGCTGAATTTCTTATGTAGTGATAATGCGGTGAGCATTTCTCAAATAAAGGTGCGAACACGTGTAATACGCGGAATTAAATTGTTGCGATAACGAATTGCAAAAAATCATCCTTCCGAAATGTCTTGATCCGTCGCTGCCATTTAAAAAAGTACTGCAGCGAACGTAATTGTCATTTTCCTGCATATTTCCGGAGCTTTCGGAGCTTTTTTTCGGAGCTCGCGGATGAGACGTGTTTTGTGCTGATTGAAAGAATATTGGCTGTTGGAAGTTGTATTTTTTCCAGCGTCGCCCTGATTGTTTGTCGATGAACTGAAATTAAATATCCTTTCTATACGTCGGAAATGAAATTGTAGACGGCAGGGACACTTTCATCAATGACTCACAAAAAAACTAGAAGATTCGTTTTGTGTTCACTTCCTTCCTCAATTTTCATATTCTAATCTGTTTATTAATTTGCGTAACGATAAGATAAAATAACAAAACATAAGTAATAACTAGAATAAATAAAATAACTTAAGAGAAGAAGAAAGCGTGGCTGTACCAAGAACACTAGCAACGTTGCCTCTCTGTATAGCCAAACTTATTCGTTGCTTCAAATATGTTTTGGCTTGAGGAATTCCCGTTGCTTGAACAATACGCCTCCCCAAATCTTCAAGGAGAGAAAGGGCAGCACTCCAAGGACCCAAAGTTTCCACAGCGAAGGCGATGAAAAAATAATCATCAGAAATTGCCTTATTTTTTTTTTCTTAAGATTTTCCGCCAAGTGTGCAGCAGATCTTACAGAAAATGAAGAATCAGTCAAATGACAAGGGGCAAGTCTATCCGTACAAGTAAAATCCCAAACTAACGATTTACCTACTTTCCATGGAATAACTGTAATACCATCTGGACGTTTGCCATCATCCCTCAGAATACTAGGTTCAAGGATACAAGGGATGTTGGCAGAAGAGAAAGCACGTTTAATAATGTCATTAATACAGCTGTGACGAGAGAGTCTACCAGCACTTTTAATGCACAATAAACCATGATGACCCAACGAGTCTACAGAAGAACCCCATGAGCAGATATGAAGATAATAGAAATTGATGCCCAATCTAAGTGAAATTGCAATTTGTAAAAAGGTTTTTTCTAAAAGAGTACCTAATTTACAAGATGGAAGAGCTTCAAGCCAAGCTCCAGATTCAAGTTCAGATCCAGCTAATAAGATAGCTTTTTGTGTGATATTTGAGGAAGATAATAAATTTTGAAATATTTTCTCACAGATAGGTAAGTCCCAATTTCTTTGAATAGAAAGCTCTTTTGGAAGTAAAGACGAATTAGAAATTTCCTTCCAATTATCAACAGCCTCGTTAAGGGGTGTAATTTCAAAATTAGAAAAACTAGAAGGTAGAATGGACATAATAAGTTCAGAATTAGAAAATATAGAAGACAAAAAGGCAGGTGAGGAAATATCAATTATAGACCTTATACCTAATCCACCAAAACGGATTGGTAATTTGGCTTCGAGTCCAAGATCTTATTGTAAATTTAATATTCAAAGTTTTTTCCAAAGAAGAAATAACAATATTATCTAATTCAAGACACTCATTTTTAAATTTCCAAAAAGAACAACATCTAAGATTATAAGTGAAATTAGGTATCCAAAAACAATGGCGAAGTAAAAATAAACTAATATGAGGATTAGTTTTACATTGATTTGAAGAATGTAAAGAGAATGAATCAATTTTTTTAGAAATGAATGTAGGAATTGCTGCATCGAAAATAGGACAACCAAGAATAAAAAGGTCTTCAACATTACAAACGTGAATACAAGGAGCTAATAAATCGAATCGCTCCAAAATTGAAGACTTGTCTAATTCCGAAACATTATCCAGGAAGAAAAGTTCGAAATTATCTCAATTATCGCCTAATAAGCGATGTTTGGGTAATGATTCATTAGTAGCGGCTTTGTTTATTCACTTTTTTGTGTTTTAAAATTTCCACACACAAATTTTCCACTCGACACGATCTACCAATTTTTAACTCTGTAACGCACACGCACGAAGGGGATGTTAAATTTTGATAGGACTATTATTAAGCGGGGCAACCCCAACACCTGTGGAGGAAACAATTACAACCGAATTTATTCGTCGAAATTGCAGAAGTAGCTGTAGATAGTTGAATTAGTGCCTAATGTTTGTGATGTACATTTTGTTTGCACAACATATTACTTCTGTTACGTCGATATATTTACAAGCCAAACAATAACTTTTTTAAGTTATTAGCAAGTCTATGGTGAGATAATAACCGCCGCGATCCCGGAACCTTTTTACGACGTTGCCTTTTTTTTCATATTTAACCGAACGACTGCAAGCCTGCGTCAGTTCTATCGAAAAGTTTGATTTCTTACTTTAAATAAAAGTAAATTATGGCAGCGCTAATTTTCCCCCTTTGATCTCGACTCGGTCTGTATGTTTTTATAATATTAACGAAAAATGTGCGAGGAGTTGCATTTTCTCTTTGCCCCTCTCAAGGTTTTTTTTTAATAAAACAATACACGTGGCACGTTTAAAAGTGGATTTATGTAAATTCCATGCAAATGCCATCCATTCTTTGATTAATGATATTCTAATGTTTGTTTATTCCTCGACTGAAGGATTGTTTAACGACTTGCGATTTTAATTTGATAATAGGACTTTCGAAAAATTAATTGCAACCACTGTGCTATTTTTTATTTCAACCTTCAACTAATCTCTAAACTTGACACTTAGCAGGTTTTTATTTATCGACTTGTATCTAATTAGTTGTCAAATGCAGCCGTATGTAAAGTGTCTATTTTATTGTTATTATCAGATTTTATTCAAATATTGTAGCTTTGTGTTCAACGTGTTATCAGGAAGAGTAAACAAACCAATAAAAACATTTTTATTCTAAAAAATTTGGCAGTTAATTAAACCTCTAGATACTGTTGTCAATATTTGATTGAATAACACTAAAAATTGATTGCCTTAATAATAAAACGAAATTAATTTTCACGTAGATAATAATACTATAAGATTATTAGTAAGTGCTTTATAATTTCACTTATAAACTTTTGTACAGAAGTTTAAAGCGATACTTTGTTGCAATACTGTAACGACGCTCGACACCGTGTACAATCGTATCATATATGATATTTAATTTCAGCAAATTTATTCCGAATATCTAGATTTTAATTTTAATATTGTGACTTCATTTATTGAAATTTTTTAAAAACCAAAACGTTGTTGAGTATTACGAAATTTTTTATACATCGGTGCTTATTTGAAATTTTTAAAATTATATTTTTATTTTGGGGGCCCTTCAGGCAATTTTGAAAAAAAGGCGCTGTACCCATTGAAATCTATCTTTTTTAGGAATTTCGTACAAATTTGGTAAGGTTCTGATAAAAAATAAGCTTAGGAAATTAAAAAAACCATCCGGGAAAAATTTTGGTTTAGAAACCAGCAAAAAATTGTGAAGATTGAAACGTTCAGTGATATTTGGATAATTCAGTAATTCTATAAAGCACGTAATTCTTTTGTATGAGCGGTTTAAAAAAATATGACAACCAACAACCGATTATTATGGTTATTTGCATATTAAGGTGGCGGCGATGTTCCCACTTAAAAGAATAAAAATATATGTAAAGTTCATTTAAAGTTCATTTAATTAATCAAAATTGTTTACAAAAAATTAAATTTAGATTTGTTATAAATGGCGTTGTGTGGGAGTAGTGGAAGACAGTGGAATTTATTACAAAAACAAATTACTTACATTTTATAGCCCATTTGAGATGTCGTGGTAAAAATGTATCAAATGAGTACTATATTTATGTGCAAGGAAACAAAACTACTGGATAAAATACTTATTTTTTATAATTTATTATAATTTTCACTACAGTCAAATTGGTTAAGTCGAAAAATTCGTTATAAGGGATTAAAAATCAAAATTTAGAGAAATTCGTTATAAGGGATTAAAAATCAAAATTTAGAGAAATTCGTTATAAGGGATTAAAAATCAAAATTTAGAGAAATTCGTTATAAGGGATTAAAAATCAAAATTTAGAGAAATTCATTATAAGGGATTAAAAATCAAAATTTAGAGAAATTCATTATAAGGGATTAAAAATCAAAATTTAGAGAAATTCGTTATAAGGGATTAAAAATCAAAATTTAGAGAAATTCGTTATAAGGGATTAAAAATCAAAATTTAGAGAAATTCGTTATAAGGGATTAAAAATCAAAATTTAGAGAAATTCATTATAAGATATTAAAAATCAAAATTTAGAGAAATTCGTTATAAGGATTAAAAATCAAAATTTAGAGAAATTCGTTATAAGGGATTAAAAATCAAAATTTAGAGAAATTCGTTATAAGGGATTAAAAATCAAAATTTAGAGAAATTCGTTATAAGGGATTAAAAATCAAAATTTAGAGAAATTCGTTATTAGGAAAGCTGACTGTATTATAATTATGTACCATAACCATAAGCCATGTAATCAAGAAGACTTTACCAAAATTGAAATGATGAAGACTGCAAAGGGCGTTATTTAAAATGTGAGTGCAATAAAGTTTTCGGTTAGCAGACAAATAAAAACTAAAATCCTGATTTGATAAGGGATTACCATATTTTTTCTCAATTATTGTATAAGAAGAAAACACAGTTTTTTTCAGCTGCAACAACTTTTCCCTATTAAAATTGCATGCCAGTTTTTCCTAGAACAGGTTTTTTTTAACAATATCCAATTATCATGTCCACGTTATAAATTTGTTTTGTACTTAATACTTAGTAAATTCTAGTGATGCATTAATTTTGACTAATTGTTAAAACAGGAAAAAAATGCAGCATAATTGATGATGCGATATCTACATGATGGAAGGTTACCCAAACAAAAACCAGATTTCATTGACAGCAACGTTTCAGCAAAAGCCATTTAAGGAGGCGAACTATTATTTTTCAAATATAACGAGAGCAAGGTAAAATCAATAATTAAATACTTTTTCCGCAATTCTGAAAATCATTCGCTAATCTTTCAAAAAGAAAACATTGGTAATAAAAATTAATGTTCGTTCCTGCTAGTAGAAAAGAACCGTTTTTAAATTTTTTGTGCGTTGAAAAGGAAGAAAGTAAAACGAAAGAAGGTTTTCGCCCGTAATGATATGTTCCAAATTAATTTTGGTAGCAATAAATTCAAATAAAAGTTTTTTTGCATCGTTAGAAATGTGATTCACGCCGAAATTAAATCCGATTGTTTTTTTTTCAACGTGGCAAAATGAAAACTAACGGGTCACCGTTCTATAAAACTCTAACATTATCTGAAAACAACATAAAAAATTAAATTACAGGTGGGATACAAATTCTAACTTGCAATTAACTTTTTTGTGTGTGCGTTTCAAACTCCATTTTTGTATATATATAATTTTATTCATTTTTTTCTCCACACGGACTTTTTCCAGTATTAACTTCCTATTATTTATAAAACGCCCCATTATTTGTACAAGCGCTTTTTTACATGAATTTTTCAAGCTGTAAAACTTGAAAATAACTTCAAGTGCAGTTAATCATGAAACAGTAAAGTTCATTCTGTACGACACTATGGCCTCATCTATCTTCCCAGTTAAAAGAATAGAGAGGCTTGGAGACTCATTAAGGGATCACAATAACTATCTTTGTTGTCTCACTGCCTGACAATAACTGCTATGCATTTTGCAGCACCACTTCTTGTAGCATTGTGGTTGCAGCTCTCTCTTTGTGTCTTTCACAAAAATAAAAAACTTTTTTAAACAGGGGTTTCGCCTCGGAGGCTTTTGACCCGCACGTAACACTTTATTACAAACAATCAAATAAGCTACCCAAACTCATGATGATGATAATAAATTGCATGGTTAAATGCGTGACGATCTCACGATATACAACGTGGAGCCTTCAATCGACCGATGGTCAAACAACCGTTCTTTATTTTGCATTCTTTTGAGGACTTTTCCCCGAAAATAAGAAAATTCCAAATCGGGGAATTAAAATCGGTGAATGGGCGATTATTTACTTTCTGATGGAAATCGGTAATTAATGGTCCACGCTGTATACGATGGAGATGGAAGCACGTCCACGATCCGCCTTCTATAGTCCTGCGCGCCGGACTGCAATGATTAATGATGCAGGAAGCGATCGGTTTGTCAGACACGCCGCGTTATGATCGTCTAATTGTTTTTAGCGAGCTCTAATGTAACAACATCACTATCTTACATGGTCTAATATTCGATTATACGCCTGTCATTTTCGTTATAATATCTCGCGCACCATTTATTTAAAACCCGTTCTTTTCGGCGAGCAGGGGAATACAAACATCTCATCACATTAAATCTGAAACAGCGAGTTCGTCAAACAAATTCATTATATCAGTGAGTCCCTCGGGAATTATTTTGATTAGATGCTATAGATTGCATTTCTCAAAGTATTTGTCGCCGTGTTGCACTAAGTTAAGGACGGAAAATACGATCGAGTCCTTGTTGGACGAGCGCGGAACAGACTCAAAGCCGAAGCAGAAACTTCATTGCACATCAAACGAATTATTGTTGCTCATAATTTAGAACAAACTTTGGGGTGAAAAAACGAGAGGATTTTAAATTTCGAACGCATCTCGCTTCAATTAATTAGTCGATTTGTACGATGGCAATTATTGATCGGATATTGTCTGCACTCATTACGATTCGACTTGTAAAAATGGTCGGTAATAAAATCGCCGATTTAAAGAGTTGCGAGAAATAACGTACAGAGGAGAGTGGGGGAATGATGCACAGCGGGTAATCGTGCGCATCATTGTATTTAATAATACAGGGTTAATTCTGCAATTCAAAATAATGCTGATCTTGTTTAATTTCATTATAAACTGTTTGCGTCACAATTCGTATAATTCGCATCACGATAGTGACAGGTTCTTACGAGTAATTTATTTTTTGGTGTTGGAATATAAAAGGGTCGCTCCACAATGCTTTCCTAATTGCTTCTAAGTGGTTATTTTCTGATAATATATTGGCTTTAGTTAATTACTTTGGTTACCTACTTCTTTTAGTGGACGTCAGTGGCGGCTCGTAGTAGTGACGAGTGAGGAGGCTAATATTTGTGAAGAATAGGTCAACAAATTATGATGTTTTATTTTTGTACCACAATTTACCGTCCAGCAAGAACCATCAAGGAGGTGTAAAGTTATTTCTTGCCAGGACTGGATTAGGAGTTGAAGGAAATGCATAGGGTGGAATTATGAGATATGAGCTTACAAAATGTATTTTCTCTTACTTAATAATGAAAATAATATAATGTGTCATTCAATAAATTACCATTTTAGGTTAATGGTAGCAAAAAGTCGTCCCTTAATTTGCACAATATTATTGCTAATGACTGTTAAAAATCGGCAAATAAATTAGTAAATAACAGAATGGGATTAAGTTTGTAACAAGTGCAAACGGAAATTCATTCAATCGCATATTATAAGCCTAGGAACAAAAACAAAAGTTCCAAAAAATAAACTAAAGTGAGAACAGAAAAGCTCTCAGAAAAAAAGTAACAAAACGAAAATTCTTTAAAAGGAAACAATATCCTAACAAGTTTTAGAAAATACATTTTGTAGTTCTACTTTGTTACAAACTCATTGAAACATAAAATAAGAAAACTCACTGCACAAAATATAAATAAAATACGGAGCTTGTAAAAAGACGTCTGGTCATTCCCTTTGTAAAAAGGTGACGTTTTTTATTTATTAAGTTCTGCCAAGGCAACCAAAATATCGCCTACTGCCATGTACCGTGCTCAGTTAGGCGGCCGCTTGCATGTAGAGAAGGGCCGTTCCGGTAACACGCCCCCCCTAAAGGCTGAGCACGGTGTTGGAAGTAGCTGTTGCCTTGGGTTATTTATATTATACAGTTTATGGTTCGCTCTTAGCTGCAGTTGACTATCTGTTCCTCGGAGTGACGCGGGTCTAGTACGCCGGCATCTTTCGTGTCATGCCGAAAGCGGGGAAGGCGGCGGAATGCGGCTCTTCGCGGCGCTGTTCGGTCGCTGACGATCCCTTTGTAGTTCGACGCTGTGCGTCAGAGCTCCGGAAAGTGGGGTCGTCAAAAGAATAAGATTATCCATAACACTATAATCAGGTTCTAATTGGATAGTTCCGAAATCGGGTATCAATGACTCAGTTTCAACTGGTTCGGCGTCATCCGAAACATCCAGGTTACAAATTAATAGCGGACAGCAGTCCAAGAGTGTTTTCGTGCAATTCTGCGAGGCCTTTTATCAATTTGGATAAATGCCCACCGAGATATTGCACGTGTTTGCTTTCGAGTACTAATTCCAGTTTGACCAAAACGTCAGAACGTAGCTTCTCAAAGCGGGTCCTGGCGACATAATGGTTCTTGCAGTGCTGCGTAGTTGCACTCCGTTACCGGATCGGTACAGCGGTGGTCGGTTGCGTGGTTGCTTTCTACTGGTTTAGACTTTGCTGCAGGCATCCATAGTTCCTTGGAGTGACGCGGGTCTAGTACGCAGGCATCTTTCGTGTCATGCCGAAAGCGGGGAAGGCGGCGGAATGCAGCTCTTCGCGGCGCTGTTCGGTCGCTGACGATCCCCTTGTAGTTCGACGCTGGGCGTCAGAGCTCCGGGAAGTGGAGTCGCCTGTTGCAGCTGTTGTCGTATCGTGTAGCGATCATCGGTTGCGGGCGCCACTGGAGGTTCCTAATGTTAGGATTTGACCCCCCTCCAGAAGGGCATCGCGGCATCGCGGCATCGGGGTCGTTGGTGAAAGTCCGGAGGAAAAATCCTTTCCCTCGTGCCCCACGTTGGGCGCCAAATGTTACAAACTCATTGAAACATAAAATAAGAAAACTCACTGCACAAAATATAAATAAAATACGGAGCTTGTAAAAAGACGTCTGGTCATTCCCTTTGTAAAAAGGTGACGTTTTTTATTTATTAAGTTCTGCCAAGGCAACCAAAATATCGCCTACTGCCATGTACCGTGCTCAGTTAGGCGGCCGCTTGCATGTAGAGAAGGGCCGTTCCGGTAACAACTTCTATATCGTCATTCATGTTGAAACAATGAATGAGATATGAGCTTACGAAATGTATTTTCTCTTACTTAATAATGACAATAATATAATGTGTGATTCAATAAATTACCATTTTAGATTAATGGTAGCAAAAAGTCGTGCTTTAATTTGCACAATATTATTGATAATGACTGTTAAAAATCGGCAAATAAATTAGTAAATAACAGAATGGGATTAAGTTTGTAACAAGTGCAAACGGAAATTCATTCAATCGCATATTATAAGCCTAGGAACAAAAACAAAAGTTCTAAAAAATAAACTAAAGTGAGAACAAAAAAGCTCTCAGAAAAAAAGTAACAAAACGAAAATTCTTTAAAAGGAAACAATATCCTAACAAGTTTTAGAAAATACATTTTGTAGTTCTACTTCTATATCGTCATTCATGTTGAAACAATGAATGAGATATGAGCTTACGAAATGTATTTTCTCTTACTTAATAATGACAATAATATAATGTGTGATTCAATAAATTACCATTTTAGATTAATGGTAGCAAAAAGTCGTGCTTTAATTTGCACAATATTATTGATAATGACTGTTAAAAATCGGCAAATAAATTAGTAAATAACAGAATGGGATTAAGTTTGTAACAAGTGCAAACGGAAATTCATTCAATCGCATATTATAAGCCTAGGAACAAAAACAAAAGTTCCAAAAAATAAACTAAAGTGAGAACAGAAAAGCTCTCAGAAAAAAAGTAACAAAACGAAAATTCTTTAAAAGGAAACAATATCCTCACAAGTTTTAGAAAATACATTTTGTAGTTCTACTTCTATATCGTCATTCATGTTGAAACAATGAATGAGATATGAGCTTACGAAATGTATTTTCTCTTACTTAATAATGACAATAATATAATGTGTGATTCAATAAATTACCATTTTAGATTAATGGTAGCAAAAAGTCGTGCTTTAATTTGCACAATATTATTGATAATGACTGTTAAAAATCGGCAAATAAATTAGTAAATAACAGAATGGGATTAAGTTTGTAACAAGTGCAAACGGAAATTCATTCAATCGCATATTATAAGCCTAGGAACAAAAACAAAAGTTCCAAAAAATAAACTAAAGTGAGAACAGAAAAGCTCTCAGAAAAAAAGTAACAAAACGAAAATTCTTTAAAAGGAAACAATATCCTCACAAGTTTTAGAAAATACATTTTGTAGTTCTACTTCTATATCGTCATTCATGTTGAAACAATGAATGAGATATGAGCTTACGAAATGTATTTTCTCTTACTTAATAATGACAATAATATAATGTGTGATTCAATAAATTACCATTTTAGATTAATGGTAGCAAAAAGTCGTGCTTTAATTTGCACAATATTATTGATAATGACTGTTAAAAATCGGCAAATAAATTAGTAAATAACAGAATGGGATTAAGTTTGTAACAAGTGCAAACGGAAATTCATTCAATCGCATATTATAAGCCTAGGAACAAAAACAAAAGTTCTAAAAAATAAACTAAAGTGAGAACAGAAAAGCTCTCAGAAAAAAAGTAACAAAACGAAAATTCTTTAAAAGGAAACAATATCCTCACAAGTTTTAGAAAATACATTTTGTAGTTCTACTTCTATATCGTCATTCATGTTGAAACAATGCAACCCTCAAATTCAAAATTTTATGCCTGAATTGAATAGTTGCAGTAGACCTGTCGCACCCAGTACTAAGGAATAATTGGGATCTTTGTCCGGCAAAACCCCCTGACCAGGACACGTGTTCGGGTGGGGGTGGAGCCGTAGCCTCCGCTGCAATAGTTTTATGCTTTCTAACTCAAGTATTGCATCTAATTTCTTTTTAACGTTCAAGGTCAAAATCGTCTCATTCTATAGAATTAAAGCAGATGTTTGGAGTCTAATGTAGCAAATTGCCTCCTACCCGGTTTCGACCATATTTCTGGCGCTTACATTCAACCTTCAAGTCCCATATTGTAAATAGAAGATCCCCTTTAATAAGGTCGTTCTGGTATGGTGAAAGAAAATTATCTACCAAATAACTATTACCATTTATTTAATTGAGTAATTGATTTCATACTGAAACATTAATGAAAATTAAATTTGATTATGTAATTATTTATTTATTTCAATTATATCATGAGGAGGCTTAGCCTCCCTTGCCTCCTCTTGGTTTCAAATCTATATATGAGCTTATTGCTGACACTTAAACGCATTATTATATCTGCATCGATTTTCTTCAAATATTATAGTTTGATCATAATTTAATTAAAATCGTTCGAGTTGGTTTTGCAGAAAGCGCATTTTTTCATAGCTCGAGGGTAAAGTGTCAACAAGATATATTGCCCCAACAAAGGCACTATTGACTGCCATAAAGTTTACCTTAAACGAGTGGAATTGTAAATTATTTCTTCACAAAGTATTTATTTTTGAGGTCTTTTGCAAATGATTTTATTATTATTTTTGCTCATAATTTAGAACAAACTTTGGGGTAAAAAAAACGAGAGGATTTTAAATTTCGAACGCCTCTCGCTTCGACCGCCTTTAAAGCAATCTTAATTAATTAGTCGATTTGTACGACAGCAATTATTGATCGGATGTCTGCACTCATTACGATTCGACGTGTAAAAATGATCAGTAATAAAATCGCCGATTTAAAGAGTTGCGGGAAATAACGTAAGTTGATGGCAGTCTTAAATTGTACTTTTATACCGCGACGCACATAAAATTTCAAAATTTTATGATAATTGAGATTATTTATAATAATAGCCACGGGAAAGTGAACGCATGATTCGGGTAATGCTCCTACCGACCGGTTTTTTTAGGTGAAATGATTTTATTTAAAAGTCGGCGGCTTTTAAACTCGACGTTAAAATAATGATTGCTCGGCAATTCGGCAACATTTTTTAAAATAACGTAAAATTGTTTCTAACGCTCTCCGGGCGTTTCGGGTGGGGATAATGAGTCAATTACCCGAAAAATCGTAATTCGACAAAAAATTAAAATAAAGCTCTTAACAGTACTTCGAAAAAGAACGGTAGGTTTTTTGCGCCGTCAAACAATGGAAATGTAATCTTTCCTTGAAAAAGTGGAAGAGGTCTTTTAATTGGCGAACTAGCGCCGCTTTGAAGTTAAAAATTGTCACTTTAACGACCCAAAGCCGCAAAAAAGTTATAAGCACTGGTTATAGGTGTCAATAATATCGGAATTGACGCAGGATTAAAATTAAACGCCATTTATGAAATTTATTTTCGCGATAAGCATCTTGATGACCGAAAAAGGAACAAATTAAAAAATGCTTCGAGAAAGTTGTTTAGAATGCGATATATTATCCGATCGTCGAAAAATCATAAATTAAATTATGTAAAACTGCGGCTAAGTAAATTCCGGCATAAAAAATTTTGAAAAATACCGCCGGTTTCTTAACGAGAAAATTATGGGATGGGAGCTGCGGAGCTGCTCAAGTGCGGTTATTTAAAGTACCACAGGTAAGATTAGCAAGTGTCGAAGCGTAGTATAATGTTGAAGATTTATTAATTGTTAGCTCCATAATTTGAGCAATCTATCGTAATTATAACTCACTGAATGTAACAAGCGCGCAAAGGTTTTATTTATTAACGGAGACCGGCACGAGGTAACCATATTTAATTGGATCTTTGTAAAAATCAGTCCATACGCTTCGTTTATCTGCTTCATGTATAACTAAAATCGTTTACATGACGTACAAATTACACAGGCTCATCTTTGTTAGAAGCCCGACTATTTAAATATCGCCGTCTCGTTTTCGCACGTCGAGAATCGGTCGCTCGGTCTAACAGTAAATTTAAAATTGGATTTGGTAGTCTGAAGCTTTCATTTATATATTTCTAGACTTTTATTTATACAAACGTGCGCAGTAGAGTTTTTGGAGCACCGTAGAAAATTGCTGTTTTGCCAAATTATATGCCATTAACGATAATACGTTATTTCGGTGAAGAACTACTGACGAAATTGTTTGCTCTGATGTTATCCTACGATATATATTTTTTTATCTCTTTCAATTCCACCGTTCCACTTTGCCGTATATTCATTTCGAAGACCAGTTCTCATTATGTGGGCTGTTAGTGATGATTCTTAAAAAAGAACTCGAGTAGTTTCCGCATATACCTCGAATTTTTATTCTGATTTATTTGTTTTCCGTCAATCAAGGACGCCGAACGACCCCTGAATTTTGCAGAAATAATTTTAAATTTATATCCGGCTGTCTTCGTAAAAAACCCATCAAACAAAGTTATCAAACAAAAAAAAACAACCTATTTGTGGGGAAAAGCTCCGATAAAGAGGGTCTTTTTAAAAGGCCAGTCTGACCCCTGCGTTCATTAATTATTAACACGATTGTGTGCAATGAATAAGTAAGGCGCATTATAAAACGCGTATCGACTCCGTCGGCCCAAATCCTGGAGCTTTTTTTATTGTATTGAATGCAGACCACGCACCGCTAAGCGAGCAGATATCATATAAAATTGAAGCAAATTGTCGTGACCCTGATCTGATTATGTTCACTGATATTGTGCTTGTCCAGCACACGCAGGAAACATGACGATAATATTTTTACTCTTCCACAATCGCTGGAGCTGCAAAAACCATTTGCACAATTTTTTTAATAACAACAAATTTTTAAAAAGTATAATTCAAATAAACAGAACTTTTTTAGAACAATTTTGGAAGGAGTTAATCAAAAATATTTTTACAATCGTCCAATACAATTAATAAATTTTGAAAATAATTACCAATCCAAATTTTCGGGGACTCCTTAACACGGCCCTTTCCAGAATTTTATATATTTTGCCTTGAGCTTAGGATTCCCCTAAAAGTTGGGGGATAAAGTCCTTCTAGCCCTTAGATTCAAATGCATTTAAGATTATCGACAAATTTGACACGTTGCCTAACTCAAATTTTGTTATCTATACTTATGCCAGTAACAATTTTCAAAAAAGCTTCAGTTATGACTGTAACTGTAAAAGCCAAGTACACGGCTTCTCCTTCCAGTAAGTGTCACTTAATCCCATTAAATAACAGGGATCTTTAAGGTTAACATTAATGGTAGAAGGTTTATTTTAAAACGGGTTCTTGTAGGCCAAAAATCAAAAAGTTGGAAAGGTCAGAGTGTAAGTTGCAATGCTTTATTTTCAGTGGGAACAGAGGTACGATTAAATGTAGCTTTTTATTTAAGTTCAGGAGCTTCCTCCTAACTTTTATTCAAGAAAATCATTACACAGTGGGTTTTACAGTAAACTTTACTTTCAATAAAGCCCTTGTATCTATAAAAATGTTATGCACTGCCAGAAGGACACCTAATTATAAATGCAGGTCTGATTGCAGGATCAAATGGAAATGTCCAACTGTCGAAGCGGTTCTTAAAGTAAAGTATTGGAAATCCTCTAGTTAAAGTGTCCCTTAATATAAATATTAGACTTGTAGTTTGTGATTTGGGCCAGTTTTAAAAGTGGTTGTGGTAATGAAAGATTTTAATGTATCTGAATTGATTTTAGTCTGGATTCCGTTTTAATTGCATGAAACACAAAATTTTTAAGAAAATAATTCTGATGTCGAATTCTTCAAAACTGAGCAAGAGTTAAACTAACAATTTAAGTAGTTAGGAACTTGATGCGGCTATGTGTTCTTAAACTTTAACAATTTTTGATTGAGGGACGATACTCAAACCCGACTGCGACGTATTTCGTCAATCGACAGTAATATGTATATCTTTGTACAGAGAAGAGTGGGGGAATGATGCACAGCGGGTAATCGTGCGCATCATTGTATTTAATAATACAGGGTTAATTGTAGAATTCAAAATAATGCTGATCTTGTTTAATTGCATTATAAACTGTTTACAACACAATTCGTATAATTCGCATCAAGATAGTGACAGGTCCTTTCGAGTAATTTAATTTTTGGTGTTGGAATATAAAAGGTCGCTCCACAATGCTTACCTAATTGCTTTCAAGTGGTTATTTTCTGATAACATATTGGCTTTAGTTAATTACTTTGGTTACCTACTTCCTTTATTGGAAGATAATATTTTAAATACATATGCCAAGAAATTACCTACCCAAAATTGCTATAAATGCAGTTAGAAATGGCGGCATTAATCCCGAAGACTTTCTGAGAAATGTTTAAAATTAAAAGTTGATTCTTTTACTTTTACTTTATCCAGAATCACTTGAGCATGATTAGCGGCAGGGATGGGGAATCGTGAGTAATTGGTCTTTTACACATTTTGCAACATTGTGGTTCTACACTTGAACTTTTTTCAAACATTGAATTACCTATTCAAAGTAGAATAATTAGTGCTAGCGCTAACGTTTACTGCGCTTATATTACAGCAGCTATTTCGGCTTAAATTTGCACCATTCTTACCAAGTGAGAATTCGTCATGACTTTAAGGTTCACTTTAAAGTAAGTTGTACTGAATTATGGAAGAAGTTTGTTTAAAATCGGTGCAATTGGGCCTAACAGTTACCAAACATGAATGTATCTAACTTGCCAAATACATGCCATTAAGACATTACAAGGGAGCTTTATTTTTTTCAAAATTATTTGTGGATTGTTCGCTTTAAAGAAGCTCCATACACAAATTTTTTTTTTAAAGTTATTATTTAATGTTAAATTATTGTAGTCAGAACTATTAAAAACTATTTGGTAAAAATCCAATGTAAAAAAATTGTTTTAGAAGATATTAAGACTTTTAGACACTACATTAAAATTTTGTTTGCACTGTCGTTTTCAGTACAAAAAAAACAGTCTAAATACTCGTAACAAAATTTCGAAAATATAGTTTAAAGAGTAGAAATATAACACATATATCACTTTTCTTATAATTAAACGTACTTTTAAATTAAACAAACTTGTGTATTGTGCTTCTTCATTAACAGAAAAACAACAACTAATCAGGCTTCAGGCGGTAAAGAATCAGTTTCACTTAGGTTACCGAAGAATTATCATGTGAACCTCCGGTAAATTAAACGTAAAAAAATATCAAATTGGCATTTCTACCTTCCAACACGACTTCAATATTGCACCCTATGGACCAAGGAATTATAAACTTCCTTAAATTTCATTTTCGAAAAGTGCTTGTGTTGCATTTGATAGATGGCATTGAAATGGAAAAAGAGGATCGGGTAACACTTCTAGACGCCATTCGATTTGTAGACCAAGCTTGGAAAAGTATTACGCAAACCACAATAAAAAATTGTTTCAAACATGCTGGATTTATAGGAGAAGTTGGTCCAGCTGAAAATTGGCAAAGTGAACTTTGTATCGCATTAAAGGCTGAAAAAGTCAACTTTCAGGAGTATGTGACGGTTGACAATTTTGTATGTACTAGTGAAATCCCAACCGAGAATGACATCGTTGAGAATGCGTATTAAAAATACAATCAAACTCAAACTGAAATTGCTAAATCTGATGATGATGAATCGGCCCTTTTACTAGAAAAGATTTCGCCTACGGAAGCTAGAAAGTGCCTGGCAAAATTGAAGAGTTTTTTTGAAGCTGAAACTACTCTAAATGGTGCGGAAAATTTTTTTCATTTTTTGGCAAATTTGGCAAATTTAATTGACGAAACAGACTATTGCAGACTATTTCGGTTAATAAGTACGCCTAAATTTATATATGAAACAACTGTAACGTACACGCATTTTACTAATTTATGTCAACAAATAATATTGTCAATAAAAAATGTCTTTATATAATAATCCGCTTTTAACGAAATCCTCTTATAACGAGCTAATTTCAAACTCCCGTGCGGATTCTACTGTACATATTTTATTTTTTTCCAAGAAAATTAAAACGAATTAATAATTAGAGTTGATAATAAGAATATTTCTTGTAACATAATTTTGAAAGAGCTGTTAGTGGCTAAAAGTATTTGTAGCATTGAAAAATGCCACCCACGTAAATAAAAGGCAAAATTAATTAAATGTTTATGCACAATTTGACATATAAAATGGTAAAAGATCGAACATATGTTTAATAACATTATCACATACGAGTAGGCTCATAATAACTGTCGAGTCAATAATTTAGTGAATTTATCTGCGAACGTTCCACAACTTTCACGGAAGAGTTTATAAAGGAGATTGTTCAGATATGCGTAAAGAAATTATCGCAGATTATAAAATCGAACGGGCACTTTTGAATCGGCGACTTTCCACCATAATTTCCCCATATTTACGATACGCTCCCGTTTCGAAAATCCTGCACTACATCTACCATCCAGCGCTTTGAAGCGTTCACCGCTCAAACAACAATACAAAGAGCGTGCATATATCTCACACGGCATGTTGTAACTATCCAGATACATCATGGTCTCACGGTGCGACTAATCGAGGCCCCCCGACACGAGATTGATATTTTTAAAATGCACATTGCAGTCAACGCTCAGTTTTGTGTTCGCACTGACGTGCCCCGACCTCTGACGCCCTGCTGCGCCGTCCGTCCGTCGGCCACTCACATACATGTCCGTACACGTCATTCGGATTAGATTGTTCGGATTAAGATTATGTAAGCGCGGTTAAAGTTCACCGACGTATCTTGGGAATAACAATGGAAAAATCTGCCGAGTCGCAGTGCCATGCTACATACATAATGCATTTAGCAGGCTCTTTAGAAGAATTGCATCAAGTCAGACCGGAACAGTGGGATTATTGGATTGGCATGGAATCGCTGGATCGTGACAAGAATATACCAGACTCACCTCACCATTAGATATCGCAATAACTGGACGCCCCGTTCCGAACGCATTGGGTTCAGATTGGGCCTCGAGGCCACCCGGTAGCGACGGGATGTAATTATCGGATCGATTTTAAAACGGGAAAAAAACGCGATGAAAATAATCGATGATTGCTGTAACGCGCGGAAATCTTGTTGTTATACCTCTGAGGTTTTTGACCATATGAGGATAGAGCAAGAGCGCCACAGGACAGCGTTCCTACAGCATTTCGAACAAGTTCTAATAATGCTTGAGCTCCATCCGTAATTGGCTACCTGTTATTATATAATTGGACAATACACCGTACTTTTAACATTAATGACGAATGTTGAATGTAAACTGTACTCCTTTTTTCCCCGCAGCTTCTGAATTTTAATCTAAAAGATAATAATAGAAGGAAAGCCATTGAAGACAAATCAGAAGTACAGGGTGTCCCATCACTTATTTATTTGAAATTTGGTGCACGTATGACTCTGGTATAAGGCTAGAAATGTCCAGTTTTACATATTAATTCTGCCCTGCTTAGGAAGAACTAACTACAAAAATATGAAATTTGAGATATGGGTATCATTGGATTCGTATAGACGTGATCTATATCTTTACAGCGAAAAAAAGCAGTAAAAGTTATTCGTACGTAATTTATAAGGCAAAAGTAGTTACTGCCTTTTCAATTTTGACTTCTATTACAAGGTAAAAAGGCGGTATCTACAGTCAAGCGCTCAGCTACTGCTTTCTAGCCAGCGTAGTACTCGATAAGTTCGTGCAATTACTGCCTGTGATGGTTACTGATTTATTGTTAATAATGTTTTATTAATTATCACCGATTGTGAAAATTATTTATTTGCTTTAATCAATGTATTTTCATACCCGGTTTCTGAAAGCGATCTTAATTATATCTCCAATTATTATCATGGTTACTATTCTTGCAACAATTGTAGAAATGGTATTGTATTGTAGCATTTTAATTGTAGCTTAGTTAATACCAAAGAAAATAATAATATCCCACCAGTAAAAGGCAGAAATGTTGCAACTTGTGTATACTGCTTTATTGATGCGTTTTTTCCCAAATACTTTACATGGCAGTAAATGTATTTACAGGGATATGAAAAAATTGAGAAAAAGCAATTTTTTTATTTTTGTATATTTAATAACTGCATTGTTTTCTAAACAAAACTATCTATTCCGAGAGTTCTATGATTACTAAAAGTTCTCCAAATTTGAGGACAAAGCTAACAAATACAATTTACGTAGAGCGTCAGTTAGTTTTTCGCTTCTCCTGAAAAGTAGACTTTTTTCCACTTAGGTACATTTTTCTACGAAACGGATAAAGCTAGAGCCTTGAAATTTTTTTGTGTCATAAAACATGTATATCTGAAGCGATTGAATAGAGGAATTTCAAAAATTATTTCTGGAATTGCTTAAAAAAATTCTTCAGTGTAATTTTTTCTTTTTTTTTGAATAACGACTTTTGAGTATGAAAAATAAAAAAAATTGAGAATCCTTTATTCAATAGGTCAGAAAGACGTAAAATTAAATGTGTGCAAAATTTGGTTGAAATCTGTTGAACGGTTCTCGAGAAAAGTGTACTTATGTAGTACATTGATCCTTATGGAAGCCAAAAAGTTTTTTATCTTATAATTAATAGATTAACTAGTTGGTTTTATACCTGACAGAAACAAAATCGAAGATATTTAGGCTGAACAGCGTAGTTCATTTAAAGAATTTTATTAAACTACGATTTTCTCGGATTTTATGTTTTTGTAGTTACTGCCATAAATTATAATCATATAAATCATATAATATAAATTATAAATTATTACTTTTACTCTTAAGATTCCAATATAAGGGAATTTTAGACTAATTACAGCTTTTGGAATTTTTTTTTACTTTGAATATCTTTGCCTTAATAATACTGATCTTGAAAAGTGAAATTTGACAAAATTGGGAGATATTATTTTTATAAAAAATCAGTTTTTATTTTATTTTTTTCGAAAACTAACGCCGACAAGTGATGGGACACCCTGTATTCCCTTTTTCCCCGCAGCTTCTGAATTTCAATCTAAAAGATAATTGTTCAATAGAAGGAAACCCATTGAAGACAAATCAGAAGTACAATGAACCTCGAAATTGAAGTAGCCAAAAAAAAATAAGATGATGTAATTATAATAACATTACAAGACTATAGGTGAGCTCGCGGACGGTTATTGTGGGGTCACGAGAAAGAACCGCGCAAAAAAGGCAAACAATGATTGATGAAGGGTCGGTCGGGCGAAACCCTTACTCCAGCTTGGAACACAAACATTGCGTACATCATAAATTAAAGCCCTAAGCAGTCGATGATAGCTGTCGGCAATAAAGGTCTGTCAGGCAGGTGAGTATCGGTCATAAGTGAGATGAAACTCAAGGTCACCCGGAAGAGTGGACAGGTGTGACGTCACAGAGGTCAGCTTCGTCCTCCGTGGATCAGGTGTATAACCTAACGGTCTCTTGCATCATGACAGGTAGGAGGCTGAAACAATCACGCATTACAAGAACTCTCTTAGGATGTGATTTTGGAGATGGGTCACGTTCAAAGATTATATTAAGTAGTATGTTCAACTCTTTCAAGTCGGTAATCATTTAGACACATTCACACGCTTTTATGATTAGTTTTAGTTGGTCGTCTTCGATGTAGGTATTTTTTTCCATCCTTCATTTTTTGCGGGTTGAACGGTACTGCTACTAATTTTATTAGAAAATTTCGCGTTATTCTCGCAGATGTATCATTACATGGCCTTATGATTAAAACACGACTTCTTCAGCTCCGCTGATGAATTATGGCCTGTTACGAGATTTTCTAAAAACGCTACACGTGAAAATGTAAACGATTTTTTGCCCCAGTCACGATTCCGCAATAACTTTGGTTTATTAAAAAATTAAATTGTGCGGAATTATTCTCGATCCGTTATTTCTGGTCTCTAACCCCGCCCACGATGCGTACTTAACCATCCATCAACACCGCCAATACGACAGACAATTTGATTTATAAATTTCGAATCGTTTTTCGTTGCATCATGGCTTTTAGGCGATTTTTTGTCCCCGATTGAAATGAGTGCTTAATGCACCGCAATTAAAAACCTGATCTTAATACCGCTTTTCCTTATTGATGAATCGTAAGGTAATTCTTCCGGCAGTAGCATAATTGAGGATATTATCTATTCTCAATCTAAAGAATGATCAGGCCTTAATATATACAGAAAGTGGAAATCGTTAAGCGATCGGCAAGTTTTTTTTGTGCTGTTCTAAAAGAATGTACAGATTGTTGTATTATTAAAGTCTGTCAGCTATAATTTGATTTGTTATTCCCAACAAAGAAATTAGAAATTTAATTTTTTTTGTGTTTATCTTTGGTATGTTACCTACACACGTTTCGAATAGCGGAATGCAACTTTCTTGAATTCCTTTTTCAGTTTAATTGTAATCGTTAATCAAAAAGTTTACGATTTGTATATTCCACTTAATTAGAAGAGATCGGGGGAAAAAAGAACAAACAACAAAATCATGCTCCAGGATGTGAATGCTGAAAAAGCCATAAAAGACAGAAACTTGTTACAGTAGAACTCTTTTATGATCAAACAATAAAAAAAATTGTTTGTAATGTGTGCGCGTTCAACTCGCAACTCATCCTAAATATAAAACCGACCATTTAAGGTGCTAAAAATTTACGAACGGACATTTCCACTCTTTTGCCAATTAGTGCTACAAATTCAATAGATATTATCGAACCTTTATTAACTACAAAACCATAAACTTGAAAATAGTTGTTTGTTTTAATCGCCTCATCGAAGGAATAATTGGTTATTTGTAACGACCGAGAAAAACTATTAGTGAATACAAGTGAATACAACTGACTGTGATACAAGTGGCATCTCTAACGACTTATAAGAATTTTTTTAGTTCTCAATTTTGCACATGTGTCAACTTTGTTAAGTGCATCTTGTTCTCAAGTACAGTAGAATCCGGTTATAACGGCTTCGGTTATAGCGAACCACCGGTTATAACGAACTTTATTCCAAGTCCCGACATTTTCCCCTATATAACAATATAAAAATTAAGTGGTTATAACGAACTCGGATATAACGAACTGTCGGATATAGCGAACCTGAAAAAGCCGAAATTAACCAAATTTCAATCGGCTATAACGAACTTTGCATTGTATATACGTTGTACGTTTTGTGTTTCGTATTGCGTTACTTGGGAGAGCATCGCCACTGCGTCAGTGTATAACTACGCCCTTTAAATAGAACATATTTCAATAGAAAAGTACAGTTGACCGGATGTTACGATTTTCAAATTATCGCTAAGACCTTCTAAGAAGTGACCGTATCGAACAACACATAAACCCCTTGAGCACATGTGAATTATTACAAAAAAATAAAAAATTTCACTTTGATTTTTAAATTGTTACAGATTTTATCTACACAGGAAGCTGTGAGAAGTATTAACAACATTCGTAATTTTGTACTGTTTTATGATACGTAGTTCTCAATTATTGAAAATTTTAGTGACGTTGAAACGTATGTGGACAATTTATACTTTAAAAATGCGACAGTTCAGTCGAAAATAACAAATTTTTTCAAATAAAATTACTTATTGCATTTTGCTGTTTCAATTAAGTTTAAAGGTCTCACAAAACACTCTTGCATTTATTCTCTCATTAACACTTATAACGAACTTTGGATATAACGAACCGATTTTGACAGTCCCTTGAGGTTCGTTATAACCGGACTCTACTGTATCTACTTATTGTTTATCCAAAAAACACATATAGTAATCATTTGGTCAGGGTAGAAATACGGCTCATCACTCTTCACATAGGTTCCGATGATGTTTTTCTGAATAACGCAAGCTATCATACAAGAAAAGTCGAGAAAATCCCAAATACCAATGTGAATGTGCCCCCAGTTTAGTATAAACGCCCCAAATTTATAATAACCAATAGAAACTCAAGTTTCAAGTAGCACGTCAACATCACGCCGGCTTAGTAAACTACCTTAGTGGTAACAATATTTTTTGTCCAAACAGCAATTACTTACAGACAACTATTTGAAATTATTTGGTCAACTTGACAGGTAAAATAATTGTAAACAATTTGTTTCATGATGTAATTGCGTTAAAAAGTCTAACAATAATGTTACTTATGATTACCGGGATGAAAAACTTGTTGTTCTAAACTTTTGAAATTATTTCTTTTTCAAAATTGCGAATGCCAAACAAAAGGACAGTTAACCCTCGTTCTCATTAATCAACTTGAATCGACTTGGCCAATCCAGATCATATATTTTCTTGATTTAAAATGCTTTTCCAAGTTCCAAGTGAATTAGAGGTACTGTTAACTTTATACCTGCCTTGAAAACCATTAATTAATGAGAACGAGGCTCACAAACAATAAAGTTTGAGTCATAATTCAGTAAGATGATTGCACTAGGAAGCTTAAAGTCAGCAATAGCTCAAATTATCTCAATAAGACCTGCAATTAGCGCTTTAATCATAAACTAATTAGTTGTTATAGGAAACATTTATTAATTGCAATTATTGGCAAAACTATTAGGATGCAATTATCAATGATTATCGATGGCGATTGGCTACGTTGAACCTACACAAATTATAGTCAAATTGATCCAATATATTTGCCAATATTTATTATTACATCAAGTGTAATTATTTCAGGAGAATTATTTAGAACAATTTTATACCTTCAATACAAAAACATTGTTGTCTAATAAATGTCGGGGAGGCAGTAATATTTTAAACATTTAATTACAACCTGTCGCTAGTACGAGGGTCGTTATTCGCAGACAACCAGGTTTCAGTAACATAATGTAATCAAATTGACCGATTATCATTTCTACACAGTACATTCAGTAAGTTTACTGTACCAGGTATTATGATGAAGACACACGATTATCATTACAAGTAAATTAGAAGGTTAAAAACTTTAATTTCATTGGTTAAGGTGACATGCAATAAATTATTATATTTTTTTTGTTTAATTTCATAAATTTTAAAAATAATAATGATGAATCAAAAATTTAAATTTGAAGGAGCTTTTACTTCGCATTGATCCTTTCTTCCTCTAATAACATCTTCATGAACACATCATCGTTATTTGAATTCGTCAATTAACAATGAAGAGTTTTTTTCCACAAACAATAGTGAATTTATGTCAAGAAGTAGCTGCCATAATCGAATAAGGCCAACTGCCTCCAATAAATCAACATAAAGAGCGCTTTTAAATTAGTGGGGTTATTAAAGGTTTTGAGTGGAGAAACACCCAGTATATCAAGCGAAATTAATTGAGGTGATGCAGGTGTCATAATAACGAAAAGGCGAGAACCGAGCGCGATAATAAAACAAACGTTCATTCTGAAGCACGCTGTAATTACACCGTTGAGGAACCTCGCGTAATAAATTGTTATTAATTAAAAATTGCATGTAACACGTGGATGCAATTTATCACATAATTTTCAACAATAAACCAGCCTAGGCTTTCTCGACCGTTTCATTTAGAGGTGGATGTCGAAGAATGCGCTCCATAATAAACTCCACACGTCCATTCTATAAATATTGAATATTCACTCGCTTAATTTTCCTGACGTTTTCTACATAAAATGTGCGCGTTTTACTTTCAACCGCGGTACGAAACCGGATGCTGCAAGTGGGCCGAGATGAAACGGAAGAACAGGTGGACAGAAGTAAATCAATTCGTCGCTTTTATAAAATTTTGCGAACGGTTCGAGTGCTTATTACTTAATCCAAACAAACTTCCCAAGAAAAAAACTTTGCGGTTGAGGTTTAATTGATGGTAAAAAAGTGTTAAAATCAACACTCATCAACAGCTTTTTTGGCCTAACTGTAAGTTCTAATAAAATTAGCCGGAATTAAATTCCGGGAAAAACTGCTTATTGTACCTAACGAAGTGGTACTTGGAAATTGTTTAACAGGATTTTCATTCATTTCGGGGATGACTCAAACTAGTAACGATTAATTAGCCGCGGAATTGTTAAATAATTCGGAGAAGTCGGTAAGAGGCGGTTTCAGTTCTGAAAATTTCAGAAGTTCTGAAATTCAGTGGCGCCACCACGTGACTGCTACTGTAAAAGTCTTATCTTACCTGTTGAAAGTTTCGATGATCTAACGGACCTTCACATTTTTAGTAATTATTATTAATATCCAACAATTGTTTTGTCACTTAATAACTCAGTGTTGCAACAACTGTTCGTTTGGAGAACCTGCAACACTCGTTCTCTTCACTGATCTAAATATGCGGAGTTTTGTAATTAAACTGTAAACAATAATAGACCTTGTGCGACACTGCGACATATATTAATGCATCAACCACTGATTATCCTTGAGCTGCCCGATTCTTGTTGCGGTTTCGCCTAGCGTCGGTGCGTGTGTGGCGCACTCAGTAGCACGTGAGCCCCATTCGAGGGGTAGCCGCGAATCCCTTAATCAGTTTCCATTCATAAATCTCGCACTCGCAGTCTCGCGTGCTCTCCGGAGAACTTCGTTTCTTATACTGATCACATACACATGAAGGTAAGAATGGGCCGGTGGGGGGACATATAAGCATATCCAGGTAGACCAGGCCGTCAGGCAAGTCTGCGGACGAGCGGGCTTTCCTCGTGCCGCTGAAATTTCGTCCCCCGAGGGCGAAACGCACACATGAGGTATATCCCAATTATTGGGTCCGATTTGACGCGACGCACTGCAGTGATTGACTCGACAATGCCGTTACATCCTGCACAATGGTCGACTCATTACACCGGTGCAGCAATGCGATAAGCGCTGATCTAAAGCTGACAGGTTGAGCGATGCGTTTTCTGGCTGCGACTCCGGTGATCACTGAGACGCGGGGTCGCCTCTTTCGGCCGCCGTTGGAAAGGCGTGCGAAGTCCTCGCGGTTCTCTTGGAGCGTTCGCAAGCGGTTGAGAGAGTGACGGGGGATGGCAGTCACGATTGCCCAAGTGAAATCCATTAGACGTAGTGTCTCGTGCCCGCCAGCGAGGATGGGGCTGACCGCATCGATAATTAGATATAGTGTCCTCTCATTACCCTATTGATTGCTCCATTGTCTCCGCAGCGCGAGAGAAACTTGCCAAACTAAGTTAGCTCGCACAAGAACGAACGTCAAACGAGTCGACAATGCCGCTGATTATACTTATTACTCGCCGTGTAAAACTAAATGAGAGTTGATACCCATTTGATTGCCATGTTATCGCTACATGATTTATGATTCTGACGAGTCATTCGATTGGATAAAGCTCGAGTCATTCTTAACACCGTCTTTATAAGAGAACGGTAGCAGACCGATTAGCCCTAACCCACGTGCAAGTCACGCCGCCCGCCCAGTCCCGGGGCGACAAACCTCGCGCCGACTTTTATAAATGTGTTACTGTACACCCATCCCTCGATATACGTACTAACCGGGAATTGCTACTTATATCGAAACTACGTATAACGAATATGTTTTAATATTATGTTAAATGGGTTTGGGACTTTTGTACTAAAAGTTGTGTACCTATAATAAAAAAAAACCATCTTGGTTTAATTAACCTTCCGGTAATCGCACCTTTTTTGAGACAAAAGAAAACTCTATATTTTCTTGAAGTTTTAAGTTAAAATTGGTAATAAATTATAGCCTTTCCAAGTGTATTATTAAGTTGTTATGCCATAAACATTTGAAAAAAATTTGAGCAGAAAAATTTTCAAAAAACTTTAATGAATACTACCTACAACACAAAATTTTAATAATTTTACTAGATATTGTACCAAATAAATACTGAAAACTTTTTATTTTACTGATTCTCTTGTGGACCATTGAACAAGCTAATTTTAACTTAAACTTTGGTGTACATGTCGCAGCCATATTGTAGAATCCGCCGCAATTTGAAGCGACTAGCCACTTTACAAAACAGTTCTGTTTTGTAAAACAGCCGATTTACGTTTAGGCAGATTGTTTAGCCGGAATGTTGACTATGTGTAATGTAGGACGACAATCAGCCATATTGTAGATGTCGGCGGCGAATTGTAAATTCAGTCGTTTTCTAAATGATTTGGGAGATTCTAAAATATGAACAGAGAATTTTTACAATTTGACTGAAAATTTTAGGTGTTTTATGAATCGCTGAATAACTCAGTCCGTTTGATAAAGGAAGAATTGTTAGACATTTTATTAAAAAAAAACCTTTTATATTGAGTTAAACCTTTTTCTTATAGTTACGACTTTATATTTGTCATAGCTACAAGGAAAGGTTTTCTTTATATAAAGTCCCTTTTCGCCGTTTTATAAAACGGCGTCATTTTGTTGCATTAGAGAACGCGAAACGTCGTTACAGTAAGGCTGACCAACGTTTAGCCGTATTACAACCCGCCTAAACATTAATCAGCCGATTTACAAAACCGATCAGTTTTATAATGCGGCTAGCTGGTTTGTATTGTAGCGGATTCTACAATCCATCTGCGACATCTATAACCCAATATCCCCAAAAAGTGGATATTGAACAAAGCAATATTAACTTGACGATTTGTCAAACAACTTCAAAATTTACAACAAATTAATGTTTTTTCTAAAATGAAAAAACGTACACTGTCATTTTGTGCAGCTTTTCCATCACACACCTTGGCTTCGTGCTTGAAACAAGCAACCACACACTTTGAAAATTATTGGACAGTGACTTGTATCGAAAATGATTATTACAGATTTACCTTGGGCTGTTGTAAATCGAAAATGTCAAAATGTATACAAAGATTTGTCTAAGACGTCAATAGTAGCTGCGGAGTCTCACTCCGCAATATGCAAAAGAAGCAAAAATAATATATCTGCAGCTCTGATTGTTTATGTTTGCATATAATAAATAAAGAAAATAATAGCAACGTCAGAATGTAAGCAAATTTTTTTTAGGTACGTTAAGTGAAAGTACGTAAAGCGAGACTACGTATAAAGAGGGATGGCTGTATTCGAGTTGCGTTATTAAAAGATTCCACCTGCAATTATCGTCTTAAACTATGCGCATATTTACCTACACATCCGGAAATTATGAAAATTCGTTATCGGCCCGATCTGGAAGTCCTCACGGCGGACGTCTTTTTTTTCGTGCAGAAAAGAGGGGCTACTGGTTCGAAACTTGAAATCGGAACGACCCCATTTTTTTCCTCGTCCAACAATGAGGAGCTGTAAAATAAGAGACAGGACAGTGTCAGTTAATGGACACAAAGAGTACTATATGTATAGAATCGAATCGTTAAATTCTGCAGCACGTCTGATTTCGCGAAGAGGGGTCTTGATAAAAATAACAATAGCAGCAGGTTTGCATGTGAATCGGCGAGCAGATGTGAGTTTAAGATACCAGTACACAATGCTTGTCACGGCCGTGATTAATTAGCTGAGTTAGCCGGGCTGCTCCCATCTCTTCTTTACTTTGCTAAATGCCCGCGTTTCTTAAATTCATTTATTATTGCCAACTCTTTTTTCATATTTGCAAATTACGAGCGCGGTAACCGGCTATTATCCGCCGCCGAGATGATGCCTAATAAGCGATCTCTTTGAAAAAACTTAATTTGGTAAATACTCGAAACTCATGCGGAATTATTATTTGCGGCGAAGAAGGGGGAACTACAAGTACCAGGAGGTTCGCTTCAAAGGCGTCGGAGATGGATCTGTTACGCTAATGCGAATAAATTTCAAAAATTAATTTTTCTGCATGACACACGAAATTGTGAAAGATGTGATCATTACCGCACTGCTTTTTATCAGCAACGACTAAATTTTAATATAAAGTTATGTACACTAAATACAACAATAAAAATAGTCAGATTCGTAATTACTAATCTCAGTACAGTAGAATCCGGTTACAACGGCTTCGGTTATAGCGAACTACCGCACTGAAAAAAATGATACCTAAGAATTTTTTAAAAACCCACTTCTTACATTAAGAACTGATAAAAGTCTTGTATGTTGCACGATTCTGACTGTCAAAATTCATTATGAAGGCTAATGACTTCGACGAACTTTCATTTCATATATGTATATACATCTGTTACCAAATGATAATGTGGTTCTTAAACTGAAAATGTATTTTTAAACAGGATGTGATGTGGTGTTAAATTTTCACCTACTAATAAAAATATGTATGAGAAATACCTTTATATTCTAAAATTCTTTCAATTCAAACATTCTACTCTACAATTCACAAAAATTAGAAAAAAATTATTGTATTTACAAGTGCTTAATTAATATAATAAGGCCATCTTTAATTCTTAAATAAGAAAACACATTAATTAAGAACATTCTTAAGTAATTAAATAAAAGTTCTTGAAATCAAATCAAAAAGCAGATTTTGAGTCAGAAAAGGCAGATTCTGAGACAAAAAATCTATTCTCGGACAGAAAAATCACATTCTAATTCAGAAAAAGCAGATTCCGAGACAGAAAAATCGATTCTCGGTCAGAAAAGTCACATTCTAAGTCAGAAAAATCGATTCTCGGCGAGAAACATCACATTCTGAGTCAGACAAAGCAGATTCTGAATCAGAGAAGTTACATTCTAAGTCAGAAGAAGCAGATTCTGAGTCAGAAAAATTGATTCTCGGTCAGAAAAGTCACATTCTGAGTCAGAAAAATTAAATGCTGAAACAGATAAATTGATTCTCGGCCAGAAAAATCATATCCTGAGTTAGAAACCGACTCTAAAGATTCAACCCTTGTTGTAATCATTTCAAAACAAAAAATTTCACCGAATATGTGCACTGCAATTTGCATGGTTTCACTTAGGAAAACCGACTCTTAAGATTTAACCCTTGTTGTAATCATTTGAAAACAAACAATGTTACCTGAACACACTTTATGAAAATGTGGATTCTAACATAAGTCAAAAAAAAATGACCTGAGCACACTTTATGAATATGTGCACTGCAATTTGCATGGTTTTACAAAAAATTGATTTCAAATTTCTTAAATGTAAAACTTATAAAAGTTCTTAAAATTAGAGCGGCCCTTTCTTGAATTTGTCACGAAGAATCAACGTTCTTGAAATTGAGAGTGACCCACTCTTAAATTTGACAACAAGAATGAACATTTTTAAAACACAAGAATGACCAACTCTTTGGGTAAAATTAAGAACGCGCAATTTGAGTTAGGAAACTTCCTGAAAGATATAAAGAATGTTTATGGGGAGGAACGTTCTCATGTACCATATATTTTTAGAAGAAATTAAATTTATTTAAGGTTCATTTGCTGTTTAGTTAAGCTGTGTACAAACGTCAGTACATGCGAACCTGAATTTAAAAGCTTAGTTCCTTTTTTGAATGTCAAATTTTATATAAATACACACAGTGTGATTTGTATACAGCAACAATAAATGAATGAAAACACTTAAGGGTTGTAGTATTTTATGATTCTGTACATTGAGATTATTGTGTATACTCTCCATAGTATAGCATGTTTCTTGTTCGCGCTAACGCGAGTGTACTGTATATCACAATCCATTGATATAACGCGGAAGGCCCACGACTTGATTTCCACGTTTCCGAGGCCTTAATTTGTTTATTTTGCGCCAATTCAAAATGTTGAGATGTTTCGATAGAGCAAGAGAATCATTTTTAACAGCTGTTACAAAGTTACTGTTTACAATGTATGCATTCATGTAACTT
Organism: Dascillus cervinus; assembly: GCA_949768715.1. Classification (NCBI taxonomy): domain Eukaryota; kingdom Metazoa; phylum Arthropoda; class Insecta; order Coleoptera; family Dascillidae; genus Dascillus; species Dascillus cervinus. The sequence goes on along the minus strand of OX458321.1, from coordinate 28,933,231 downwards.
TTTGCTTTGTTTGTGACAGTAGAACAGGTCCACAAAATCATCCTGTATAATCGAAGGTTTTAATCTAAAACTTGAAGTTTTTAAGGTAACAAATAAAAAGTTAAAATAGAAAATATCTATAAATTTCTAATGCACGCTTGTTATGCAGATTATAAGTAATTAAAGTATCAACTGATTGCTTGTGTTAATTTGAGTTAAATTTTTCATTAAATAATTATTTTAATTAGAAATTTAATTAATCAACTGTAATTTCAGTTTATACACCTTTCAGTTTTCAACGAAATGTGCTGATAGTGATGGAGACTAATTCAAGGTAAAAATTTATCACATTGTATTAAATCTTAATTTCTAAAAGGTGATATTAATTTTTCTGTTATTCTTACATTAGTATGTATTATTAATTATGTAGCTCTACCATGTATAGCAATTAATATGCTGATCTGGTATAATGTCTAATAAAAAAATAATAAAAACGAAATGTGCAACCAGAAGAAGGTTCCAAAGTTTATGTGTAGTCAATCTTCAATTCTTGCATTAGTATGTATTATTAATCATGTAGTTCTACCATGTATAGTAATTAATATGCTGATCTGTATAATGTCTAATAAAAAAATAATAAAAACGAAATGTGCAACCAGAAGAGGGTTCCAAAGTTTATGTGTAGTCAATCTTCAATTCTTGCATTAGTATGTATTATTAATCAAGTAGTTCTACCATGTATAGCAATTAATATGCTGATCTGTATAATGTCTAATAAAAAAATAATAAAAACGAAATGTGCAACCAGAAGAAGGTTCCAAAGTTAATGTGTAGTCAATCTTCAATTCTTGTATTAGTATGTATTATTAATCATGTAGTTCTACCATGTATAGTAATTAATATGCTGATCTGTATAATGTCTAATAAAAAAATAATAAAAACGAAATGTGCAACCAGAAGAAGGTTCCAAAGTTAATGTGTAGTCAATCTTCAATTCTTGCATTAGTATGTATTATTAATCAAGTAGTTCTACCATGTATAGCAATTAATATGCTGATCTGTATAATGCCTAATAAAAAAATAATAAAAACGAAATGTGCAACCAGAAGAAGGTTCCAAAGTTAATGTGTAGTCAATCTTCAATTCTTGCATTAGTATGTATTATTAATCATGTAGTTCTACCATGTATAGTAATTAATATGCTGATCTGTATAATGTCTAATAAAAAAATAATAAAAACGAAATGTGCAACCAGAAGAAGGTTCCAAAGTTTATGTGTAGTCAATCTTCAATTCTTGCATTAGTAAGTATTATTAATCATGTAGTTCTACCATGTATAGTAATTAATATGATGATCTGGTATAATGTCTAATAAAAAATAAATAAAAACGAAATGCGCAACCAGAAGAAGGTTCCAAAGTTTATGTGTAGTCAATCTTCCATTTTTGCATTAGTATGTATTATTAATCATGTAGTTCTATCATGTATAGTAATTAACATGCTGATCTGTAAAAAAAATAAAATAAGAACGAAATTTGCAACCAGAAGAAAGTTCCAAAGTTTATGTGTAGTTAATCTTCAATTCTTGCATTAGTATGTATTAATAATCATGTAGTTCTACCATGTATAGTGATTAATGTGCTGATCTGGTATAATGTCTAATAAAAAAATAATTAAAAACAAAATGTGCAACCAGAAGAAGGTTCCAAAGTTTATGTGTAGTCAATCTTCAATTAAAATTCCAGAGATCGTGACTTTTAAATTTTTAAATTCTTAAAAACGTTCGGGCTGAAGTCTAACAGTAAAAAGCACGAGAACGCTCACATTACGCAAGAATTTTCAGACAGCACAACCATACGAAAAGACAAATAGTATTTCATAACAACAAGCGCACTTGATAGTCATAATAAATTTCAAATAATTTATACATACACACAAACTTAATCCGACATTTTAACCTAAGCTCGGCGCGCAATAAAAAAAGACAATAAAATAAAATTACAAGGTCTTTGTGCAAGAGTCCACGCGAAGACTTTGATAGATAACCAGCAAAGACAACAAAAAACATCCTTTGTCCGACGCAGCTATGTTAATTCTGCTTGCAGTAATTCATACCAGTTGAACTTGTTTGATTTAACTCTATTATAACACGTGATGACCGCGAATACCTTTACCATTTAAATTAATTGAATAAACAATGAAGTAATTTTGTTGTGGACGAAACCGGCGGAGAAAAACACTTTCGGATAAACAACGAAGAGAAAAAACGGTCCATCGTATTCAGAAAAAAGATAATAAAATCCTTGAGTACGTTTTCGACCGCGGCATAATCGTTAACTCGTTGGTATATAATCAAATTGCGTTCCCACACATATGTGGATACTTGTGCACATGTACGAGGCGTTCAGGTACCAATAGAATGTGGAACCCGCTGAGTACAATACGAGGTACAATACCATTTGAATGCCAGTCTCAACACTCGGGCTGACGGTATCGTCTTTCACACCGGCCTCTATAACGTACCTGCCCATTCAACAAGTGAAGGAGATGGATGGAATATTGCGGGAAATTTATTTTTAATGACCGAATTAGAGGAATCTGTTAAATGTAAAATACACAGGGTGAGTTAAGTTTTACCGCCCGTGGCAAAATAGGCCTTTAAAATAATTTGTCAATACTCATAAATTGCATGAATAATTTTATATTATTAAGGTACATAGAAACCAAGAAAAAATCTTTTTTTTTTAATCAGGTAAAATATTGGCTTTCTTTCAATTACTAATTGCTCAATTTATTAGTTTTTTTTATGTACGAACAGTAAAATATTTTCACACAATTTAATGTAATTGAAATAATTTTACTAATTTGCGTTCAATAAATAAAGTCATTTCCGTATTAGAGGGTATTTTTTTACATGATTTACGACATAAGCTGACCAATTCACCTAACAATGGTATTGGTTTTGGGTACTTGACTGATTATTTATGACAGTCATAAAGTTAAGTTAAAAAGTACATCGTTACATTTTACAGGACCGGAATAAGGGTCTTCGCTATTTCTTTAAAAGTTCACAACATCGTAACTAACTGCTACACGGTAATTATAATCATAATAAAAAATAATTTTTGCAATATTAGATTTTAAACTTGATAAGAAAATCGCTTACCAGTTGCTAATTTTCGTTAGTATATCTGTCTACAATTTTGTGTTTTAATTTTGCCGTCTGCAACGTCAATATACCTATCGGTTATTGAACCTTCCCATAAAATAAATTGTTTAACTCACCCAAAGTGTAAAAACCCTGGTCACAACCCTAGGTCACTTTGGGAATAAAGAAACATTCACATTCGCAACAAATCTTCCAACACTTAAACATCGTTGGTAAAAAGTGAAAATTAAAACTTTGTTTTGTGGAATAGTGAACATTTGTATTTAATTCAGGTATAATCATGCCATTTCAATACTCAGTCGGGGAGAAGCTTGAAATGCTTTTAATTTATAGGTAATGGGGCATCACTTTGAGCATCTCTTATAAAATCAACCTAATATTTACTTAACTTATTTTATTTTTCTCACAAATTTCAGAATACGGGCCTGACAAAAACTAAAACGCCGTTCTTTCAGTTTTATGGGTCGATCATCAGGTATTGTTACGTGGTAGACCGTATTATCCATTGTTGGAAAGTCATAAATAAAAGTATTTTTCGTGCTTTATGTTAAATTTGGTTTAACTCAAAAGGTAATAATGTTTTAACGAATCAAATTGCAATTAACAATGCTACGAATAATTTGACAAATTTTGAAATAAAAAAGCAAACATGGAAATTTTACCCAAAACTTTGTTTTACTTTTTTGGCTTCAAATAAAAATTTGGAAACTTGTAGCACTAATCGAAAGTGTAAACTTCAACTGTTGTAACATGTAAATTGCATACTTTCCCCTCAATCTTTAATGGGTGTTATAGCCGGGGCGGTAAAACTTAACTCACCCTGTATAAAATATGTAAAATGTAATGTAAAATGTAATGTAATTTATCCGGAATGCCTGCGAATGTACGACGTAGATACTCACTTTTGTGTTCCATTATTCAAGAACAAATGGAAGAAGACAGCACTTGCACCAACTCACGCATGATAACAAAACTCATACAATAGTTCACCGAGGTACATTTTTATGCGCGGTCCCCTCGATATTTGTTCAGACTGCTCTATTATTCTATCAACAATTGCCGGGCCATTGTGTGCCCATCTGTGCCGTGGTCGGGAGCAGTTCATATTATTGTATTAATCCCGAGGCTCCGGTTTGACCCGGCACAGGTGAGACCCCGAAGACTTCTTGTCATGTCTTCTTTCACGAATTAAAATATGCATCTCTTAAAGAGCGCTCATCGTTTTATTTTTTTTCGTCGGTAATGGCGTAAATTCCGAGTAAATACGTAATTAATTACGGAGATTTAAGAACAGGGCCCGCTGTTTATATTCTATGTTTGTGGCAAGCGAGCCGCCCGGTCTTTATAACTTTAGTGTTTGTTTCTGTTTAAGCAAACCTCTTCGTTCCTTTTGATTTTCCATCAGCAGCTCCATTTACTGAATAGTTCCCCTGTTCAATACTCTAAACCAGAGTTTCATTACCCCGTCTCAGTTGTGATTGGCTGTAAGATTCTTCTCTTATCTTAGACTTATTTACATACGGCAACTTCTCCTGATTGAAGTGAGGAGCAGTTTATGTGCCTTCAATACACCTTTGCGTTGATTATATTTTTAGAACGCCTTTGTAGTTTGCACTCAACCAGACGGGCTAATAACGCCGACGCTTCCGACTTGTACTAATAATCAATTTTTATTCGAACCGCTCATTACGGTAATGCGCCTGTTTATCCTTTTCAGCAGGGTTTCAGTGGCGGCTCGTTATACAATAAAACAGGTCGTGTTTCTATTTAAACTTACCTATTTTTTGTAGATCAGATCGATCCTGCGGTCTTTCTTAGTGGCAAATTTATCAATGATCTTTTCATTAAAATTTTTGATTTCAGACATAAATTTCTTTTCAGTAGAAAGCATAGACAAAGCTGTTAACACTGAAACTGTATCGATTGCTTGCATACAATAAGCGGCAACTTTAGTTGCTATATTTTGAATCACATTGAGTTACCGATAAGTAGCTGATAACGCGCTATAAACCAGTGCCTATCAAAATTTATTTTGAGTCAGCTCTGGCGGGTTAAATGCGGCGTTTGTAATTTTTGCTATCACTGTTTCGGATGTATAATATAAATAAATAAATGCAAAATCAGCAGATTGGAGATTAGATGTTGATTGTTCCTAATATTGCTAACTCCATTGAATTGTGAAGATGACTTTTGGAGTTTTCATGCTTTTTATTTTTTCACTCAAGTGTACTAAATCAGTCACTCCTGCCTGTGTCCATGTTTTATCTCCAACAAAAAGCAAACAGGGAAAGCAAAAAAGAGCATTTTTCTTGTTGTAGCTACAAATCCAGTTATTCCTTGCATAAATTTCTTTGTTGAACTGACGTTTATATGGTTTTCCACGACTAATACCGCTTGTTTCAATAATAATGTCCGGCAGCGGTCGACCTTTATTTTTCAAATCTATTTTTTCTTCGTAACTATACTTCACAAATCGCTTAAAGTTAATCAAATTGTCCATTGTCAAAAAAACACCAATACAATACACGAACATGAAAGTAAAGGGTTTATCAACCCACGAAATATAGCCGGATTTTGAGAAATCTCGGTTTCATCATGTCCGCGCAATACCAACTCAAAGGCTCCACAAAATTTTATACAGTTTATAATTTTTGATAGAACGTATCTATTTTTTGTCACAGTATCATTATGCTGCTGTATGTGTTTCCAATATGCCGAATTTAACTGAGATTGGATGTTGATTGTTTCTAATATTGCTAACTCAATTGAATTGTGAAGATGACTTTTGGAGTTTTCATGCTTTTTATTTTATCACTCAACTGTACTAAATCAGTCACTCCTACCTGTGTCCATACTTTATCTCCACCAAAAAGCAGACATGGAAAGCAAAAAAGAGCATTTTTCTTGTTGCAGCCACAAATCCAGTTATTCCTTGCATAAATTTCTTTGTTGAACTGACGTTTGTATGGTTTTCCACGACTAATATCGCTTGCTTCAATAATAATGTCCGGCAGCGGTCGACCTATATTTTTCAAATCTATTTTTTCTTCGTAACTATACTTCACAAATCGCTTAACGTTAATCAAATTGTCCACAACATCCATTGTCAAAAAAACATTAATACAATACACGAACACGAAAGTATAAAATCAAAGTTTACAACGACAAAGCCACAAAGCGAAAAACCGCACGTAACACAACATCCGAAATCTGGAACAGAACTGCACAGATAATAAAACATAAAATAATAACTGACGAAAATTAAAACCCACGCGTTTGAAGATAAGTTTCTGCGAACCTTGCAAATTTTCTGCCGAAGTTCGAAATACGGGAATTCTCGATTGTTTTCGGGACCGTTGAAAGCGCCATCATGCAATTGTTGCTTACAATACATTTAATCAAGGACATTATATTTGAGTGCCTAGGATATGACAGAACTGCGTGAAATGCAGCACATAAAGAGCATTAAACTAGCGAAAGAGTTTGGGTATGTGCAGGACGCGAGAGGGATAGTGGGGGCGTCTCAAGCAGTTCTGTGCACTGCCTCGAATGGCCCAGTATAAAAACAATGGTCCGCTCGACTGAAACCACGACAAAACTTAACTGGTTTGTTGGAATGTTGGATCCTCGAGTTGTTGCGATTAAGAAAACAAAATTCTGTGACGAAATTCAATTTTTTCAATATTGCGTTTTATAAATTAAATACAAACGAAGTTAATTTTTTGGCAGTTCTGCAGCTTTGTACGAGCCGCCACTGAGGGTTACCCCAAATATTTGTGCGGATCCTTGAGGGAATCACAATACATTAACCCCCGTATTGACTGCCGTTGACAAATGTCTCGTTCAAATAATACAAAGCCACCGATACACGATGCTTTTTTTACGATTCCAGAAAGAATGTATTTCCGTGTTCACGCGCCCGGCGCTTTGCCGGAGTGCATTCAATCGTTAATCATGAGAATACGGTTCATGTCTTCCGTTCGCGTTTCGACTATTCTCAATAGTTTCGCGCTGAAAAAATAAATCACAGCTTTTTTCGGTCGATACACATAATGGCCATTATTTGGAAGGAATTCCTCGGCGACGGGATACATTTAAAAATTAGCGTGGCTCGCGGAAAGACAAATATCTAACAAGATGCAAGAAGAAGGTATGTTGTCGATTGTAAGTAACGCATAGCTCAGCAGGAAAGCACCGACAAGCAGGGGACTACGAGCGCAGGTTTGTCAATTGTCACCTGGACCGTGTAGTTGCGAGCGCCTGTCCACGTCCTACGTTACATATCACCGTGGTGGCCGAACGTACCAGACACGATTTGCAGCTTACGTGCGTATATCTTCGGTTTACCAGATTAATACAAGACTCAAGAATTACGGCTTGAATTAGATTGAGGAATTGATAATTCCATTTGTAAATTAGACGACGCTTTTCTTTCTCATTTATTCTTCTGGTTCAGTGGCTAATTTACGTTTCAATCGGGAAATTTATGCAAACAATGCAGCTGCAATTATAATAAATCATCAACAATGATGCTAAACTGTTATTAGAAACAACATTGATATTTAAATATCTGGTTGATCTTTGCGAAATCGCCATAAACAACTTTGATGTATTTTTATTTTATTCAAAATGTGTTTAAAGTTGTTTTAAATTACGACGTGCAGGGAAAATCAGTGTCGAGTAAAACAGTGACTAATGAAAGAGATATTTGTTAAATGGATCTGCCTTGTAAAGTAGCTGAAAATATCTAAAGAGGTTTATAACCATTTGACAGCTACACCACGAGGATTGGCAAACATTCCAATTTTTTGAAAGTAGCTGAAAATTTTTGAACTACATAACTTTCAACAAGAAGGAACGTTTTCTAAAAACATTTTCATCAATTTGCAAGGTAAAACTGTTCACTTTTATGTTTACCGAAGAAAACAATTTCGTTACTTCTTATTTTTTGCATAAACAAATTTTTGTTTTAATCGAATAACCAACTAACTAAGGGTTGACGATAATAACAATAATACAATTATTATTAGCCAAATGATATTTAAAAACTCCCTCAAATCGAACTTTTTTATGTTTGGAAATTAATGAGCTTTAGAAGTTTTTACCAAAAAAGGTTCTGAAACGTGAATTGAATAAAAATGTGCCTCATAATTGTGTAACACTTAATACAATTTGATAACATTGTGATAATCTCGGAGGGTTATCAATATTATACTTCTGCCACTGTTTATATTTTAATTTACAAAACTTTAAATAATTATTGAGACAGAATTTAATTTTAGACAATAAAATATTACCGAACGATACATTTGTAATCTTTTCAAACTTCTTGAACATTATTTTAGTACTTATTTAAAAATGGAACAATCAACTTCCCAAATCGTTATACAGGGTTACTTAAGGATAACATCTGACCCAACGATTTTCACTGATGCAGCCTAAAAAAATTAGAATTTTTTAAATTTAATTGCTTTTTTCTAATCAATGTAATGTAAATTTAGTTTCAAGTTATCAAAATGTTTGCTGACGATGAAAACACCGATATGCTTTTAAATTTTGGCGGATATAGAAAGTGCACAACAGTCGCGGTTAATCTTTATGATCGTTTCAAACTAAATCTGACACATTTGACTTTTATCAAGAATTAAGTGAAGGATAACTTTTATTAGAAAAAATTATTTAATTTAAATAATCTCAAAGTATCATGTGAACAAGTTTGCTGGGCTGCATCATCAAAATCGTCTGGGCAGACATTATTCGTGCCTCACCCTGTATATATGTGCATTCGTCACAAATGTATGTTTACAGCTATTTTTTTTACAAATACCTTTAATTGTTATGCCAATAAATTATTTTAATTTTTTAATAGTGTAAGAAGAACTGATACAGTAAGATTAAGTTTCATTAATAACTAGTAATTCATATCTAGATAACCTTTAAACCTAATATAACTAAATTTTGCAATTTCTACATTGAGTTCATTCTTGGTTAATATTTTTTTCTATTCGTTTTAACACAGGTATTTAACGAATAGTTTTTCCTACAGCCATTTAGAGGTTCTTTCTACATACCACGTTATTTTTTTATTTTTTGTTTATCATAATTAACTTCCTGTAGATAAGAAACATAATAGATTACAATGAAGTGAACCTATGCACTCAATACAGTGCAAGAATCTATTATAATGTGTCTAACTTGTAGTAACCTTTTATCTGTGAACCTCAATAAATTGGTAACCTACCAATTTAAAGTCATTGCGGGGTAGATCGTAACATATTCATCCTAAGAAGCCCTGGAAGGAACGCAGATAACAAATCGTCTTGCTAGATGGAGAAATGAGTTGCATGTAGCAGAGGATCCAAAGGAAGAGTTACGTCCTGGTCGGAATTTCTCGTTTGCTTCATAAAGCATCCTTGAGGGTCACAGAACGGAAGTGTTTAGATGCAAGGTCATCTTACGGATCACTGAGGGTGAATCCAGTGCACTATAGTTCGTTCCAAATGTCATGGAATTTGAAGCAGAAACCAAAACTCGTTTTGCGATTCTCCAAACCGGTTTTCTCTTATTACCTAAGCTTTCTGTAGCTTTCCTCTTCCTCTTTTTGTTTGGGCAGTTTGAGGTCCAAGAAATCAGGAAAGGGCTATACTCTGTATCGAACTTGACAATAATTTACACACACACACACACACAGCTATGCCAATCTGCACTACAATTATTGATTTGGCGAAATGTAATGATAATTTATATTAACCTATCTGTCTATATTTAATTAACGATAATAATTAAAGTTAAAATTGCTCAAGGATTATCATTGCATGCAATGTACACCTTGATACTCTGAACTAATTATGATCTGGTTGAGGGATTAGCGATTTGTTCGGATTACTGAAATGTAATGAAGTAAAATTTAGATGGAGAAAAAATCTTTAATTGTGCTTTGTTTCACTTGACCCACCTTAGTTTTAAAGAGCTGGTTTTTAAAAACAGCGAATCGTGTGAACAATGAAATGAGATGAATGTTGTCAAAAACATGTTCATTTACAAGAACAAGGAAACGTTAATTAATAAACAAGTTTGAACTGATAATGATGTCTTGTTCAAATTAATTAATAAAATGACAAAGATAACTCACAATCGACCTTAGTCTCGCCTATAACCATAGATATATGAGCCAAGACCTATTTTTGGAAAAACCAGTATTCTGCTGTGATAATAGGAAATATTGTCAATATGCAATTAATATTAAATGTGAATATGTAATTTTGGTAAAACATTTTCTAAATGTGTTGTAACAAATTTTAAACGTGTGCCTTAACTGTTTTCAAGTTTCTTAAAATGTGTTAAAAAAGGTGTACGATAAGTTTGAAAAGTGTTCACGAGAAAATGAGGAAAAACTTTTTGTGGAAGTAAAAAGTCTCAACAATGGAATCGATTCAGTACAATTAATGATGAAAGCTACATTTGCAACCACTTCTATTGCAGCACAATTTAAACTAATGTAAATCCAATTAATCCCTTACCCTAAATAAGTTTTTAAAGTTGTTGATTTTGGATAGTGTAAGTTTGTAATATTGCAAGTTTGATTTGGTTGCTTTAACTTAAAATACTTATCCAATATTAAAAATAATCTTAAGTAATTTCATGGGAAAAAATTTGTAACAATCGAAATTTTTATAAAAACCTTATTATAAATAATTAGCGCGATTTTATAATTTAAGTTGACTATCGGACTATCAGACAAATTCCAACTTCAGCAAGATTTCAATAACAGGAAACCCCAATTACTTAACAATATTTTTTAATGACTTCTTTCGCTACCATTGAGCTCAGCTAATAAACCAATTGCATCATTTTACCTAAGAAATTAGATCTAGTTAGACTTCATCGCTGGCATTTTGCTCTTGAAAAACAATTAATCATAAAGACCACCGCACAAGATTGCTACCATGTGTAACATAAACTCGTTTTATATAATTACAGAAGTAAAACGTCAGGACGTTTAATCGTTCTTTTTTTGTCTTGTATTTTAATGTGATTTCATTTAAATTATTACGCGATGGTACCGAGAAGCATCCGGACCCATTAGGCAGATGAAAGGCTGCATCTAGAATTGACTCCGGTTACATCACAATTTCACTCGCTCAACGAACGGCGGTGGCAATATCTCCGATAATTTTACAGTTGCATTTGGGAAGTTACTTTTAAGGAAAGCTGAACTGAGAGAAATAGATTGCTGCAAATAGATATTAGTGATTATTATTGCATTTACCTTAATCAACGGTGCATTGTTAGCATTAATATATTATTTCATTTAAATAGTTATTGTGAATTTAAACATTTAAAAATGATTAGTTGCCATTATGGATATTTGTTACGACAGCATGGTTGTTAATATCTGTTATATTACTATTTGCATTTTCGTCTGTCAACAAAAACTATATATATGAAACGTACCAATTCGAGATTGTTCTTGGAAATATCCAATATGTATGTTGCTTACAACTAGACAATATTTTATCAACGCATTGGTGAGTTGGTGACTCATATTAGTCCAAGTTTTGTACCATTTCTGCACGTTTGGTTTTGTATGTAGTGCCGATCTTAGGGAAAAATCAGTGATTCTGTTAAGGGTGCTTAAAGTGAAATGACGGTGGTAGAGGACTTGCTAGAAGAATGGGGGTTTGTACATTACGTGCAAGTATTTGAAGGTAAGATGGTCATCTTATTTTAACCGTCCGTTATTAATTTTCCTCCACCGTCCACGTATATTTCTTAGTTATATTCACAAGTTTCAGATAATAGAATAAATGACGAAGCTTTTTCACTGTTGGACAACGCTCTAAAAGAGCTAATTCCTAATATTTGGAGATCGGTTAAAATTTGGGAACAAGTTCAACGCCTATAAAGCAGCTCAGGTAGATTGTACATTTTTATTATTACTTTTGATTAAAATTTAAAAAATCTCCCATAAGTTTGAGTTCTGATACGCGCACCAGAAGTAGGTATTAATAATCATAAAAAATTTAAAATAAAAACTTTTTGAGAAAAATCATTGACACATTAATTTTTGTTTTTAAAAGAATAGGGAGCCTTGTTAATTGAAGTATCAACCATATCAGAACCCAGCACTTCCATTTTAAATTACTTAATTAGATGCACGTTTTAAAGTGCCTTGATCTCTAATTGACGGGTTTCTCAATTGTTAAATATATTTTGAAATTTTATTTATACTTAAAAAACAACTTATATGTAGCTATTTGTTTTGTACTAAAATAATTATAGTGCTGCTATAATCTATTACCTATAATTATTTAATTCCGATTTTTTTGACACAAACTCAGTTTAAAATTCAATCAGAGAGTAGTTTCACATCAACAGCTTCTACGGTGACATACGAAGACAGTGAAGTAGATGAAGTTTTAAATGATGTATTTTTGAAACCACCTCCCAAAAAAAATGTTTTATAATTTTGTATGTAATGTTATTATAGTATAAAGTTCAAATTTTTAAAACTTAAGTGTTTCGTTTTAGTTTGTGTTTTATAAATGTTATTTTAGTTTAATGTTCTTGTTATTTTTAAAACTTATGTTTTTATATTTAAGGAAATTTATAGGATATAAATTATATTATGCAACTATAATTTGTTACTAATCTTTACAAAATAAAGATATTTAAAAATTACATCCCAAATATATTTTTAACAACCTGTAGTATTTGGTTCAGCAATGTTAGATAACAAAAATTAAAATATGTTCTGTTTACAGCCAGCTATAATCTCTTGTTAAGTCGATCTTGCAAGATATTTAAATTAATAATCTATGCTATATGGTTTAGTAGTTCTGCATAATGATGCTTAAAATGTGATATATTAAGCTCAGTAAAAATTTCATTATTTAGTTAACATTCTTGTGAGTGCTAAATTAAATATATGATTATTACAATACCAATATATTTAAAACAACAATATATTTCCTAATATATAAATACAGTAGAATCCAGTTATAACGGCTTCGGTTATAGAGAACCACCGGTTATAACGAACTTTATTCCAAGTCCCGACATTTTCCCCTATGCAACAATGTAAAAATTAGTCGGATATAACAAACTCGGATATAACGAACTATCGGATATAGCGAACCTGAAAAAGCTGAAATTAATAAAATTTCAATCGTCTATAACGAACTTTCCATTGTATATAACTCGTAATAACCTTTGAATCTGATGATCACTTGTCATTAAATGAGTGGTTACAAAAATAGAAACAAAGGGAACGTGAATTTCAGCAATTGAAGGACTCTATATAAGAAGTACCTAAGTCACTTTCATATTCTGTGATATTTGAGATTTGATGTTTCAATGTGACCTGTAAATCACATTGTTTTGACCTTGAATAATCGTTTTTTACTAAAGTAAGTCTTCTTTAGTGAAAAAGGATTAGTCAAAATCAAAACAATGTGATTTCCAGATCAAACAGAAATATAAATCTCAATTATCGCAGAATATGAAAACTGACTTAGATACTTCTTACATAGAGCCCTTCAATTAGAAAATTCAAATTTTTTCGAAAACTTAAACATGAATGACAATTAATGTAGACAATTAGTTACAACAGAATATTTGGGTATTTGTGGTAGACAAAAGTGGCCAAAAAGAAGTCAATGAGGAATGAGGATGAGCCGGAAGCACCAGCATTACAGATTTTACCTACACAGGAAGCTGTGAGAAGTATTAACAACATTCGTGACTTTTACAGTTTTACGGTGCGCCGAACTCAATTATTGAAAATCTTAGTGACGTTGAAACGTGTGTTGGCAATTTATACTTCAGTCGAAAATATAAAAAAAATTCAATTAAAATTACTTGTTGCTTTTTGCTTTGTTTCACTTAAGTTTAGTCCTTATATTCTTAATGGTTTTATAAATGTGCATATTTATATTAGACAATGAAGGTCTCATAAAACATTCTTGCATTTATTCTTTCAGTAACGCTTATAACGCACTTCGGATATAACGAACCGATTTTGAAGGTTCCTTGAGGTTCGTTATAACCGGATTCTACTGTATTGCACCTTTAACATTCCAAATTGCTGTCCATATATGAAATCTAAATTATATTTAAGTTAAGTTACATCACAATTTCAGTCGCACAACGAACGACGGTGGCAATATCTCCGATAATTTTACAGTTGCATTTGGGAAGTGACTTTTAAGGAAAGCTGGTAGGCGGTTCTTTTAGTCAAACCAAATTGATTATAGATATTATACGTTTACGATGATCATGAAATTAATCGCTTCTGCATACGAAATAGTCAGGTCAAGACGATCGAAACACCTGTTCGAGGATCGTGACTAAAAGTAAAAGCACCTTCTGATTGATTCCCACTATTAGTTACTGTTACCGGAGCCCGTGTTTCGAGCCACATACGCCATCGATCAAAACCTTTCATAAATAAATCGTGTTACAATGCGTGCAGGCCCTAAATATTTACAAGTGCGGCGTGTCCCTTCTTAATTACTTATCGAGCGACAAGGATTGATCGCGTGAGCAGTGACAGTTGCTTGCCCCCGGCAATTACATGATTATACAAGCGATAGCGCCCTTCTCTGCACAATACTCGATGATTTCCTTCGCTTTCATTACCCTTATTGTTGGGACTTCTTTGTAGCTTTCGAGCGAGTTCATTCTTCGCGAAACAAAATGATAGCCTGCTACAACAGAAGAGCAAAAGTTTCCGAGACGTAAATAGTTATCTCCGATTCAGGCTTCTTCTCCGCTTTTCGCGAAGCTCTATTTTTCCCTTTCACAGACGACTACGAATAATTTTCCGTCTAAACGGATCCGGCACAATTGATACAGTTGACGATTAAAATTGAATCAAGAGGTCGTTATTAATTACTGGACCATTTGTGGCGCCCATTTATCATGCGCACATTACGGTCGAAATAAACATGTCTCTTTAAATTTAAATCGAGCTTCCCTTGTTATGTAATTAATCTTGTTACTTACAATTTTTGTTCCCTTTATCCATAACAATTTTTTTTTAAATTACCTTTTTATTTTACCTTTTAAAAGTACGTCACGAATACATATTACAATTTAAATTTTTTTAACAAATACAGGGTGAGTTAAGTTTTACCGCCCCGGCCATAATACCTATTAAAGATTGAGGGGAAAGTATGCAATTTACATGTTACATCAGTTGAAGTTTACACTTTCGATTAGTGCTACAAGTTTTCCAAATTTTTATTTGAAGCCAAAAAAATAAAACAAAGAGTTTCGGGTAAAATTTCCATGGTTGGTTTTTTATTTCAAAATTTGTCAAATTATTCGTAGCATTGTTAATTGCAATTTGATTCGTTAAAAAATTATTACTTTTTGAGTTAAATCAAATTTAACATAAAGCACGAAAAATACTTTTATTTATGACTTTCCAACAATGGATAATACGGTCTACCACGTAACAATACCTGATGATCGACCCATAAAACTGAAGGGAACGGCGTTTTAGTTGTTGCCAGACCCGTATTCTAGAATTTGTGAGTAAAATAACATAAGTTTTTAATAGGTAAATATTAGGTTTAATTTTATAAAAAATGCTCAAAGTGATGCCCTATTACCCATAAATTAAAAGAATTTCAAGCTTTTCCTCGACTGAGTATTGAAATGGTATGATTATACCTGAACTAAACACAAATGTTCACTATTCCACAAAACAAAGTTTTAATTTTCACATTTTAACTACGTTGTTTAAGTGTTGGAAGATTTGTTGCGAATGTGAATGTTTCTTTATTCACAAAGTTACCTAGGGTTGTGACCAGGGTTTTTAAACTTTGGGTGAATTAAGCAATTTATTTTATGGGAAGGTTCAATAACCGATAGGTATATTGACTTTGCAGACGGCAAAATTAAAACACAAAATTGTAAACAGATATACTAACGAAAATTAGAAGCTGGTAAGCGATTTTCTTATCAAGTTTAAAATCTAATATTGCAAAAATTATTTTTTATTACTTATGATTATAATTACCGTGTAGCTGTTAGTTACGATGTTGTGAACTTTTAAAGAAATAGCGAAGACCCTTATTCCGGTCCTGTAAAATGTAACGTTGTACTTTTTAACTTAACTTTATCACTGTCATAAATAATCAGTCAAGTACCCAAAACCAATACCATTGTTAGGTGAATTGGTCAGCTTATGTCGTAAATCATTTAAAAAAATACCCTCTAATACGGAAATGGCTTTATTTAATGAACGCATATTAGTAAAATTATTTCAATTACACTAAATTGTGTGAAAATATTTTACTGTTCGTACATAAAAAAAACTAATAAATTGAGCAATTAGTAATTGAAAGAAAGCCAAAATTTTACCTGATTAAAAAAACTTAACTCACCCTGTACAAAGTGTCCCATCATTTGTGGCCACCCCGAAAATTGAGTTTTAATTGAAAGCTATGTATTTGAAATTTGGTGCATGTATGACTTTGATATAAGGCTAGAAATTTCCGGTTTTAAATGTTAATTGTCGGCGTTAGTTTTCGATAAAAAGAATAAAAAGTGATTTTTTATAAAAATACTATCTCCCAATTTCCTCAAATTTCACTTTTCACGATCAGTATTATTGAGACAAAGATGTCCAAAGTAAAAAACAAAAATCCAAAAGCTGTAATTAGCCTAAAATTCCCTTATATTCGAATTTTAACAGTAAACGTAATAATTTATGGCTGTAAAGATCGGCAGGAAGTCTCCACAAAATGAAATACGATTTAAATTTATGGCATTGTAAAAATTTGTCACTGTCGAGTGGAAGCCAGTCGAAGTGAACATCAGTAGTGTACCTAAATCGAACCTTTTTACATTCTTTACCTTAAAAAAGAAGACTGATGTGATATTAATTTATGGAGAAGCACGGCAAAATTCTGTTCAAGCTGCTCAAATTTACGCCCAACGTTTAAAAATATTTCACAGACTTGTTGATTCCTTGAAACAAAACGGAAGTTTAAAGGGCAA
Source organism: Dascillus cervinus (assembly GCA_949768715.1). NCBI lineage: Eukaryota > Metazoa > Arthropoda > Insecta > Coleoptera > Dascillidae > Dascillus > Dascillus cervinus. The sequence continues at coordinate 28,916,073 of OX458321.1, read as the reverse complement.
AGAAAAAACGATAGTGAATCCCACGGTCACGCATGAAGTCAATCAAGCTGCAGTTTTAAATCTCGCCGATAATAATCCCCAATTGAGTATTAGGGAAATCAGTTAAAACACTGGAATTAGCCGATATTTTTTTTAATGTGTTGTAGCGAATTTCGTTAAACAGATTAATTTTTTTTTACTCTTTATTTTTGCAATAATTTTTTTAACCATAGCATTTTTGAATAGAGCATGAAGAGACCTTTCAAATGAGGTATCACAAGCCCCCCTTCCTATTTAAAAATTTGGGGGTTGCAACTGTCACTCGAAGGGGGTTGAGGTTAGGGATGAAATTTTCATTTTACAGGATATCATGTGATAGACTAAAAATGAAGTGCTTCGCGATTTTTTTCAATATGCACAATAATTGAGATAATGACAATAAATGTGTCATCTACATATGGAAACCATTTCTTAATTGGGTATTTATCCTCAAACACATCCATGATTTTTTCTTTAATATGTTGTCCCTTTAATTGCGACTGCTTTCTTTCGCCGGGGGGATTTTCTAAAAACTCACTCGCCGATTAAAACAATACCGGACCGGCGGACAATAACCGTAAATATCTCCGGGACGGGGACAGATCGTGGCAGCGATTATAAGACACTAAAAGCTACACGCATTCCTTGTAAGGCCACATGACATTCACAATGTCACCAGCGGACGGTCCTCGCTCGTACGTTTATGTCCGGCGACAATGTGCCTGATTTATCGTCATAACGCAACCTTTCATAAATGTGATTACATAAAACGCCGTAACTATCCAAACAGAAGTTATGACCTTCTTGAAGACTTCTCTTTTTATTTCAACGAGAACAAGCTCGGATCAGTGTGTTTACGCTCGTTATTGATGCTTACAATACCGTTTTCCGTAATCCACTTAAGAAATGGAGCGTGTAAATAAATAAACAATCTGGTATAAGAAATAGGAAAAGTAAATTTGCGACTGTACGTTTCGGCGAAACCGCAAAAAATTTGTTTCAACATTTGTTCAACAGTAACACATTAAAAAGTGTGGCACAGTTGTAAATAACTTTGGAACATTAATGAACAAGCAAGACTGGGGTTGGGGTGTATCTACTTATCTACCTCACTCAAATTGTTATCTGGCGTTTGTTTGTTTTTTAAAGTGTCATTTGTCAAGTTTTTAGTGTCTTTTCGAGAGCTGAAGAGTTAATAGTTTCCATATTTTACAAAAAATAACTTTGTATTTCATAAATTTTATGCAAGTAATATCTATATCAGGGGTGGCCAACCCAAATGATCTTGCGGGCCACATTTAAAATTATATATCCTGGTTTTCACTACTTTGACCATTATAAAATAAATATATTTTGTAAAAGTGTGATGAATCTCGCGAGCCGGAAAAATGTTCAAGGCCGCGGGTTGGCCAACCTAAGAAAACCGACTCTTAAGATTCAACCCTTATGAAAATGTGGATTTTAACATAAGTCGGAAGAAAAAGTTGACCTGAGCCACACTTTATGAATATGTGCACTGCAATTTGCATGGTTTTACCTAGGAAAACCGATTCTTAAGATTCAACCCTTGTTGTAATTATTTGAAAACCAAAAATTTTACCTGAGCATACTTTATGAAAATGTGGATTCTAACATAAGTAAAAAAAAGACCTGAGCATATGAATATGTGCACTGCAATTTGCATGGTTTTACCTAGGGAAACCGATTCTTGAGATTCAACCCTTGTTGTAATCATTTTAAAACAAGAAAATTGATTTTTTTTTTCCTGAGCACACTTCATGAAAATGTGGATTCTAACATAAGTCAAAAAAAAAACTAACATAACCTAACCTATCTTAACCTGACCAAACTGGGTTTATCTTTTCGTGTTTCTCTTTCGGGGATATTTTTAGAGTTTTTACACTGTTGAGGTTATGTTGTGATTATTTACCTGTTTTAAATAAACAATTGCACTGTTAAAAAAGAAAACAAAAAAAACCATTGACCTGAGCACACTTTATGAAAATGGTTTTACCTAGGAAACCCGACTCTTAAGATTCAACCCTTGTTGCAATCATCTGAAAACACAAAATTTTATCTGAATATACTTTATGAAAATGTGGATTTTAACATAAGTCAAAAAAAAGACCTGCGCATATGAATATGTCCACTGCAATTTGCATGGTTTTACCTAGGGAAACCGATTCTTGAGATTCAACCCTTGTTGTAATCATTTGAAAACAAGAAAATGGATTTTTTTTTACCTGAGCACACTTTATGAAAATGTGGATTCTAACATAAGTCAAAAAAAAAGTCCTGAAAATGTATGAAAATGTACACTGCAATTTGCATGGTTTGTTTTTGTGTTTTCTGTTAATAGTCATTTTTCTGAAGCACATATCAGCACCGAGATAACAACTTTTTTATGTAGGTATTTGTAATTGAGACAGTCCATGACAGGGGGTTAGAAAGGTCTTTTTAAAAACTTGACGTCACAATTGGTATTTTATGAAAACTAAAATTTTAGCAACTTGTGGTAAATGACCAATATAAATTTGTCAATTGATATAGCGAACCTTTCATTATTATTTTTGGTTTTATAATTGAAAATAATTTTGCTTCTGAGACGTGATTCACGTTGGGGAGGGGAGTGTTTGCTACAGTGTGACACCTTGTGACATGGGGGTGTGGTAGGGGTCAAATTTGACGAAAAACCTGTGACATCATTCATGGAAGCCGCCTTAGACATTTGACGATATCTAGTTCAAATAACGCAGGTATATTTATCGCCATCTTGTATCACAAATTATTTTTGACAAAGTTAAAACAGTTTTCAAAACCGTGTGCCAGTGTTGAACATATATTTTTTTTATATTCGATAAGCAGCGAGTATCCACTTAGATACCGTCTCGTCTTAAGAACAGCTCTTGATCATAATTCGTGAGTCAACATTCACGAAAATAACACCATGGATGTGCAGTTGTCAAAGTAAAAAACAAAATATATTCTGCAAGTAGCCTAAAAAAATTTACTTACTCATTGATTTATGCGAGTTTGTCATGAAATTGTTTTTTTGGAGCCAAATGTTCTAACTGTTTAATTTTTTTGCGTTAATTATTACATCAGTTTATCAAAACTTAAATTCGTGATCGTGTTAGGTGTAATAATTCAAAAAATTAATCGCGCATAATTTTAGGTGGGCAAACCGTTCGACGTAGAGGTCTTTCTTCGTTTCATGAGTTCGCTAATAAGTGTCCAGTGTTAACCATAAACAGTGAAATTAATGCTTATGTTGGGTAGTTAATGCCTCTAATCTGATGCGCCCGGCAGTAAACGTTTGCGGAATCTCGCCAACTATTAATTCCGAAGACCAGTTCATATATTCAGCGACACAATGACCGCACACTAAAATGAATTTAAGATGACCGGGCAGACGGAATAAAAATATTTGGGTGTGCACTGAAAACAATGCTACCTAAGAATTTTTTAAAAACCCACTTCTTACATTGAGAACTTATAAAAGTCTTGTATTTAGCACGATTCTGCTTGATACTAGAACGAACAATATTAAATGAAGCAAAACACCGTTTTGGATTTAGCACGGGATTCTCAACGATGAACGTTAGGTACGAGGGTTCTACACTACAATTGTACGGAATGTTGTAAATTGCTTTATGGCCTTCTGCAAAGGACTGTTTACTGGCAATAGGTAAATTACTTTAGAATTTCTTACAAATTTAGTTGAAAAACGTCACACCAAACTCGACTTGCAGTAAGAAAATACATATTACGGTGTGTATTTTCTGTATTTTTATTGTAAAGCGAATTTTTAGTAACTCCATAATTAGTGAATGTTTAATTGTGAAGAAATGGAAAATATTACAAGTGGTTTAACATGCCGAGATGAAGATGTTAATTCAATGTAATATTAATAAATGTCGATCAACAAAATGATCAGCTTCAAAGACCATTTCTAAAAATGGTACTGAAATTATGGGGATTTTCTGATTTGTGTGTGATAAATTCGCATGTAAGTAAATTTGTTATAATTATAATTTTTCCCACACTTTTAGCTTACCGAATGAAACTTGTAAAAGTTCTACAAGTTTTTTCAATGTAACAGCTGTTAAACAAATTGTTTTTTAGTTTATTTCCGTCGGAACGAAAAGTAAGAAGAGATAAAAAGAAATCAGTTGCTTCTATAACAGAATTGATAGTAACGACGAAGGTAAAGAAATAATTTTGATTTTCTTTTATACATTTAGTGTTATTTATCTATTTTATAACAAAATTTACTTTTTAGCAGATGTAGAACTCTTTGTAAGAATTTCACAAAACACAAACGTGACTGAAGTACGCGGATTTGTGGAAAGGAAATCTGCATAAAGTGGAATGGTCATTATTGAATCATTCAAACTGGTCTATATTGGTAAAGTTTTATCATAATATATCCACGGTACAATGTAAGCCTTTTGCTTATTTGTTTTTAGATTGATGTAGATTTTGGCCAATTATTTCTTGAGAGAAAAACAATTTATTTGCGTGGTGACCAAAATTCATTGAAAAGGCTAATGACTTCAATGAACTTCCATTTCATATACGTACATCTGTAACCAAATGATAATGTGGTTCTTAAACTGAAAATGTATTTATAAACAGGATGTGATGTGATGTTAAATTTTCACTTACTAATAAAAATATGTATGAAAAATAATTTTATATTCTCAAATTCCCTCAATTCAAACATCCCATTCTACAATTCATAAAAATTAGAAAGAAATTATTGTATTTAGAAGTGCTTATTTAATATAATAAGACCATCTTCAATTCTTAAATAAGAAAACACATTAATTTTGAATATTCTTAAGTAATTAAATAAAAGTTTTTGAAATCAACAAGACCTATTCTTAAATGTAAAACTTATAAAAGTTCATAAAATTAGAGCGACCCTTTTTTGAATTTGTCAAGAAGAATCAACGTTCTTAAATTCGACAAATAGAATAAACATTCTTGAAATCAAGCATGACCCACTCTTCCATTTGGCAACAAGAACGAACATTCTTAAAACTCAAGAATGACCAATTCTTGAGCCAAAATGAAGAACGCGCAATTTTAAATTTAACCCCGAATTTTCTTACCTTTAAGAATTTTTTGTTTTGAGTGGGAGAACATTGAAAAAAAACGAAACTGCATAAAGTGAAATGGTCATTATTGAAGCATTCAAACTGGTCTATATTGGTAAATTTTTATAATAATATATCCATGGTACAATGTACGCATTTCGTTTCTTTGTTTTTAAATTGATGCAGATTTTGGCCAATTATTTCTTGAGAGAAAAACAATTTATTTATGTGGCGGCAAAAATTCATTGAGAAGGCTAATGACTTCCATTTCATATAGGTACATCTGTTACCAAATGATAATGTGGTTCTTAAACTAAAATGTATTTTTAAACAGGATGTGATGTGATGCTAAATTTTCACCTACTAACAAAAATATGTATGAAAAATAACTTTATATTCTCAAATTCCCTCAATTCAAACATTCCATTCTACAATTCACAAAAATTAGAAAAAAATTATTGTATTTACAAGTACTTATTTAATATAATAATAAGGCCATCTTCAATTCTTAAATAAGACAACACATTAATTAAGAACATTCTTAAATAATTAAATAAAAGTTCTTGAAATCAACATTGCCTATTCTTAAATGTAAAACTTATAAAAGTTCTTAAAATTAGAGCGACCCATTCTTGAATTTGTCACGAAGAATCAACGTTCTTGAAATTGAGAATGTCCCGTTCTTAAATTTGTCAACAAGAATTAACATTCTTAAAACTCAAGAATGACCAATTCTTGGGCCAAAATTAAGAATTTAAGCCCGAATTGTCTTACCTATAAGAATTTTTTTCCTGAGTGTGAGAACATTGAAAGGAAAAGAAATCTGCATAAAGTGAAATGGTCATTATTGAAGCATTCAAACTGGTCTATATTGGTAAATTATTATAATAATATATCCATGGTACAATGTACGCATTTCGTTTCTTTGTTTTTAAATTGATGCAGATTTTGGCCAATTATTTCTTGAGAGAAAAACAATTTATTTATGTGGCGGCAAAAATTCATTGAGAAGGCTAATGACTTCCATTTCATATAGGTACATCTGTTACCAAATGATAATGTGGTTCTTAAACTAAAATGTATTTTTAAACAGGATGTGATGTGATGCTAAATTTTCACCTACTAACGAAAATATGTATGAAAAATAACTTTATATTCTCAAATTCCCTCAATTCAAACATTCCATTCTACAATTCACAAAAATTAGAAAAAAATTATTGTATTTACAAGTACCTATTTAATATAATAATAAGGCCATCTTCAATTCTTAAATAAGACAACACATTAATTAAGAACATTCTTAAATAATTAAATAAAAGTTCTTGAAATCAACATGACCTATTCTTAAATGTAAAACTTATAAAAGTTCTTAAAATTAGAGCGACCCATTCTTGAATTTGTCACGAAGAATCAACGTTCTTGAAATTGAGAATGTCCCGTTCTTAAATTTGTCAACAAGAATTAACATTCTTAAAACTCAAGAATGACCAATTCTTGGGCCAAAATTAAGAATTTAAGCCCGAATTGTCTTACCTATAAGAATTTTTTTCCTGAGTGTGAGAACATTGAAAGGAAAAGAAATCTGCATAAAGTGAAATGGTCATTATTGAAGCATTCAAACTGGTCTATATTGGTAAATTATTATAATAATATATCCATGGTACAATGTACGCATTTCGTTTCTTTGTTTTTAAATTGATGCAGATTTTGGCCAATTATTTCTTGAGAGAAAAACAATTTATTTATGTGGCGGCAAAAATTCATTGAGAAGGCTAATGACTTCCATTTCATATAGGTACATCTGTTACCAAATGATAATGTGGTTCTTAAACTAAAATGTATTTTTAAACAGGATGTGATGTGATGCTAAATTTTCACCTACTAACGAAAATATGTATGAAAAATAACTTTATATTCTCAAATTCCCTCAATTCAAACATTCCATTCTACAATTCACAAAAATTAGAAAAAAATTATTGTATTTACAAGTACCTATTTAATATAATAATAAGGCCATCTTCAATTCTTAAATAAGACAACACATTAATTAAGAACATTCTTAAATAATTAAATAAAAGTTCTTGAAATCAACATGACCTATTCTTAAATGTAAAACTTATAAAAGTTCTTAAAATTAGAGCGACCCATTCTTGAATTTGTCACGAAGAATCAACGTTCTTGAAATTGAGAATGTCCCGTTCTTAAATTTGTCAACAAGAATTAACATTCTTAAAACTCAAGAATGACCAATTCTTGGGCCAAAATTAAGAATTTAAGCCCGAATTGTCTTACCTATAAGAATTTTTTTCCTGAGTGTGAGAACATTGAAAGGAAAAGAAATCTGCATAAAGTGAAATGGTCATTATTGAAGCATTCAAACTGGTCTATATTGGTAAATTATTATAATAATATATCCATGGTACAATGTACGCATTTCGTTTCTTTGTTTTTAAATTGATGCAGATTTTGGCCAATTATTTCTTGAGAGAAAAACAATTTATTTATGTGGCGGCAAAAATTCATTGAGAAGGCTAATGACTTCCATTTCATATAGGTACATCTGTTACCAAATGATAATGTGGTTCTTAAACTAAAATGTATTTTTAAACAGGATGTGATGTGATGCTAAATTTTCACCTACTAACGAAAATATGTATGAAAAATAACTTTATATTCTCAAATTCCCTCAATTCAAACATTCCATTCTACAATTCACAAAAATTAGAAAAAAATTATTGTATTTACAAGTACCTATTTAATATAATAATAAGGCCATCTTCAATTCTTAAATAAGACAACACATTAATTAAGAACATTCTTAAATAATTAAATAAAAGTTCTTGAAATCAACATGACCTATTCTTAAATGTAAAACTTATAAAAGTTCTTAAAATTAGAGCGACCCATTCTTGAATTTGTCACGAAGAATCAACGTTCTTGAAATTGAGAATGTCCCGTTCTTAAATTTGTCAACAAGAATTAACATTCTTAAAACTCAAGAATGACCAATTCTTGGGCCAAAATTAAGAATTTAAGCCCGAATTGTCTTACCTATAAGAATTTTTTTCCTGAGTGTGAGAACATTGAAAGGAAAAGAAATCTGCATAAAGTGAAATGGTCATTATTGAAGCATTCAAACTGGTCTATATTGGTAAATTATTATAATAATATATCCATGGTACAATGTAAGCATTTTGTTTCTTGAATTTGTCACGAAGAATCAACGTTCTTGAAATTGAGAATGTCCCGTCCTTAAATTTGACAAATAGAATAAACATTCTTAAAATCAAGGACCTAATCTTAAATTTGACAACAAGAATGAACAATCTTAAAACTCAAGAATGATCAATTCTTGGACCAAAATTAAGAATTTAAGCCCGAATTGTCTTACCTATAAGAATTTTTAGTTCTGAGTGCGTGCGTTTGACCTCTGAATTTTCCAACCCCTCCAAATCGATTCGGGCTCGTTATGTAATAATCTAAAAGTAAAAAATCCGTAATGACCGATGGTGGGAAAAAGTCGTACGTTGTATTCTCAGTGAGCGCGTATGCTAATGCCGGGCCACGAGCGCGGATGTCCGCACCTCTGAGTTATGCCCGCTCCATTACAAGGGTAAACATAACACAGTGGGCCGGTGCTAGCCACCTATAACAAATTTAAATAAATAACACAAGCTAATGATGCGCGACCCCCCGTGCGATGCGGCCCCGCGGGGGTCGCTCAACACGACTCGACGGTACCTCCACAACTAATCATCCCGATAACTAACACAATTATTAATTTACATGAAAAATACCGGAAAAAACGATTGTGCGATCGCACCAGCCGTAAAAAACCGGGTACAACAGCCAGGCGACCGCTCAAATGAACCTGTTGCACAAATCATAATCGGCCGGCTATATTTCTTGGGCGGCATTTTTACTTATACATGCGTGCACTTTTTTCCAAGGGAGACGCTGGTTTTAACGTGCAATTGCACTGAAACATGGTATGAAATTCCAATCAATTTACATTATACACGGCAGACAAGGTAATAATATAATTTATTACTGTATTATCGAGGCTACGGATTGAACTACATATCTTTTGTGTCGAACTCGCTCCAACATTAGTTTTTTTCCTCGCCGGTGTTACGGCCAGGAAAAAAATAATTTTGTAACCGAAATCTATTAAGTTGTATCCGTTGCAAATAACTGTTGTTAAATTTTTAATGTTACTTTCGTAACTCCGCGCGGTCAGTTGCTTATGTTTGTTTTAAAACGCACTCTGATTTAATATTCATGGAATGTCTTCGAACTGGCATCGACTAATGATGTAATTACCGGTCACTCATTGTTTAGTTTCGGATGGCCGCTATTCGTCTTGTATTTATTATTCCTTTCTTTGTATTTTTTTTTACGGCCGCTCGAAAACTTGCGCCATCAATTTCTTCGGCTGGAATTAGCGGATATGTTAATTAAACTAATGGAAAATATTCGACTCAGTTCAATCCGCTGGTTTACGGGACCCGTACCGAATGGAAAAAACTGATTTACAACGGAAGTGTTAGTCGGGAAAAAAATTGATGCGAGTTCGAGTTATGGCAACACTAAATAATCTTGCTTGCGTCACTGCTATTTAAAAAGGCCATTCTGATCTTCCGTGCTGCCGATTTTTTTCCCCTTCGCATCGGTTGCGGTCAAAAAAACGCCGATTCAAACGATGTGAGAAAGGGTCCATAAAAGGATCGTAAAAAGTAAAATTTATGTTAATTCGCCAACAATAAAATATTTTTAATTTTTACAGGCATTAACCAATCGCGCTATGAGAAGTTCGGCCTTTTCTTACGTTAAGAACTGATAAAAGTCTTGTATTATTGGAGTTAGCACGGGATTCTCAATTTGTAGTGACCTCACTGAAGGTTTTGTTCGAGATGAATGTTAGGTACGAGGGTTGTATAATACCATTGTTTAGAAACCTTGCGCTGGGTCCAGCTGGGTGGATACAATTGTACGGAATGTTGTAAATTGCTTCATGACCGACATTTTTCTACAAGCGACTGTTTACTGACAATAGATAAATTACTTTAGAATTTCTTACAAATTTAGTTGAAAAACGTTACACCAAACTCGACTTGCAGTAAGAAAATACATATTACGATGTGCATTTTCTGTATTTTTATTGTAAAGTGAATTTTTAGTAACTTACATAATTAGTGGATGTTTAATTGTGAAGAAATGGGAAATATTACAAGTGGTTTAATGTGCCGAGATGAAGATGTTCATTCAATGCAATATTAATAAATGTCGATCAATAAAATGATCAGCTTCAAAGACCATTTCTAAAAATGATACTAAAATTATGGGGATTTTCTGATTTTGTGTGTGATAAATTCGCATGTAAGTAAATTTGTTGTAATTATAATTTTTCCCACACTTTTAGCTTATCGAATGAATTTTGTAAAAGGTCTACAAGTTCTTTCAATGTAACAGCTATTAAACATATTGTTTTTAGTTTATTTCCGTCGGAACGAAAAGTAAGAAGAGATAAAAAGAAATCAGTTGCTTCTATAACAGAATTGATAGTAACGACGAAGGTAAAGAAATAATTTTGATTTTCTTTTATACATTTAGTGTTATTTATCTATTTTATAACAAATTTTACTTTTTAGCAGATGTAGAGCTCTGGTCTATATTGGTAAAGTTTTATCATAATATATCCACGGTACAATGTAAGCCTTTTGCTTATTTGTTTTTAGATTGATGTAGATTTTGGCCAATTATTTCTTGAAAGAAAAACAATTTATTTGTGTGGCGGCCAAAATTCATTGAGAAGGCTAATGACTTCGACGAACTTCCATTTCATATACGTACATCTGTTACCAAATGATAATGTGGTTCTTAAACTGAAAATGTATTTTTAAACAGGATGTGATGTGATGCTAAATTTTCACCTACTAATAAAAATATGTATGAGAAATACCTTTATATTCTAAAATTCCTTCAATTCAAGCATTCCACTCTACAATTCTTAAAAATTAGAAAAAAATTATTGTATTTACAAGTGCTTATTTAATATAATAAGGCCATCTTCAATTCTTAAATAAGAAAACACATTAATTAAAAACATTCTTAAGTAATTAAATAAAAGTTCTTGAAATCAACATGACCTATTCTTAAATGTAAAACTTATAAAAGTTTTTAAAATTAGAGCGACCCTTTCTTGATTTTGTCACGAAGAATCAACGTTCTTGAAATTGAGAATGACCCACTCTTAAATTTGACAACAAGAATGAACATTGTTCAAAATAAAGAATGACCAACTCTTGGGCCAAAATTAAGAGCGCCCAATAATTTAAGCCCGAATTTTCTTACCTATATGATTTTTTTTCCAAGTGCAGAGATCTTCCCCTTTTAAATGGCCGACCCGTGGCTTATTTGCAAACTTTAAAATAAATGTTTATTTTAAAATCACGGGACATCAAAGCGAATAATCACCGGGGCCCATTGTTTACACAAAGTGAATTCAAAAACGAATTTCCTGATAATATATTTACGACGTCGATTTGAATTTCTCCAATTATTTTGCCGAAATCCCCCTCTTTAAATATTACAACTAGCGCTAAATATTTCATAGAATTTCAGCAGTAGGCTGCTGCTAATGTTCTGAAAGCGTACGGCATTGTTTAAATACAATTTCGTCGTTTGCTAATTAATGTTACGAGAACATCAAAGAAAATGTTTCCTCGGTCTTAGATACCAAAGAGCCAGTAACTATGAGTCGAATACAGGGAAGAGTAAAGACGTTATACCTCTCTATACAAACTCACGGTTTGTTCGGAAGCAACTTGTTAAAACAACCTCAAACCACTATATTCCAAATCTAACAGTTGTGTTTCCTTTAAATGTGAATATACATACAAACGCACACAGACGTAGTAATTAGTTTTGCTTTCATTAAGAACCCAATTTTTCCCTGTGAGGTATTTACTTACTGTAAAGTAATGCTCGCATCAAAAAGGGCGAGAGACTCATTTGTATTTGTCGGGGCGGCGACGGGAGCAGATTGTAAGGGGTCGTGGGCCATCTAAAGTTTGATATGCAGATCAGGTCGACTCTAGAGACCACTCTGTGATTCCCGCTTGTCTCCGACCGTATGCATCAATTACTTCCAACTATAATTTATGGATTATAAGTACAGATAACTTTGGTTTATAACACACATGCACACAACGAAAGGAGTATTATTTTTAAGAAGACGAGAGAAACTTTCTAAGAATTCTTGCAGTGGCGGCTCGTGGTAGTGACGAGTGAGGGGGCTAATATTTATGAAGAATATGTCAACAAATTATGATGTTTTATTTTTGTATCACAATTTACCGTCCAGCAAGAACCATCAAGGAAGTGTAGAGTTATTTCTTGCCAGGACTGGATTAGGAGTTGAAGGAAATGCATAGGGTGGAATGATGAGATATAAGCTTACAAAATCTATTTTCTCTTACTTAATAATGAAAACAATATAATGTGTGATTCAATAAATTACCATTTTAGGTTAATGGTAGCAAAAAGTCGTGCCTTAATTTGCAGAATATTATTGATAATGACTGTTAAAAATCGGCGAATAAATTAGTAAATAACTGAATGGGATTAAGCTTGTAACAAGTGCAAACGGAAATTCATTCAATCGCATATTATAAGCCTAGGAACAAAAACAAAAGTTCTAAAAAATAAACTAAAGTGAGAACAGAAAAGCTCTCAGAAAAAAAGTAACAAAACGAAAATTCTTTAAAAGGAAACAATATCCTCACAAGTTTTAGAAAATACATTTTGTAGTTCTACTTCTATATCGTCATTCATGTTGAAACAATGCAACCCGCAAATTCAAAATCTTATACCTGAATTCAATGATTGCAGTAGACCTGTCGCACCCAGTACTAAGGAATAATTGGGATCTTTGTCCGGAAAACGCACTGATCAGGGCACGTGTTCGGGTGGAGGTGGAGCCGTAGCCTCCGCTGCAATAATTTTATGCTTTCTATCTCAAGTATTGCATCTCATTTCTTTTTAACGTTCAAGGTCAAAATCGTCTCATTCTATAGAATTAAAGCAGATGTTTGGAGTCTAATGTAGCAAATTGCCTCCTACCCGGTTTCGACCATATTTCTGGCGCTTACATTCAACCTTCAAGTCCCATATTGTAAATAGAAGATCCCCTTTAATAAGGCCGTTCTGGTATGGTGAAAGAAAATTATCTATCAAATAACTATTACCATTTATTTAATTGAGTACCTAATAATTGATTTCATACTGAAACTTTAATGAAAATCAAATTTGATTATGTAATTATTTATTTATTTCAATTTTATCATGAGGAGGCTCAGCCTCTCTTGCCACCTCTCACAAGCCGGCACTGAATTCTTGTTTAAGATAAACGTCTTGTTTTATTTGGGTGTTTTATAACAAATTATCGTGACTTTCCTACAAATAAACGGGACAATAAAAGCTTTAGTCGAGACAAAAGAAACGTTTTTACGAGTTTGAAAACAAATATGTTTTCTAAAAATACTCCAACGTCCCTCATGTTTGTCGCGTGAAATGTAGCTGCGCTGTCGGGTGTATTGTTACGTCCTGTCACTCCGCAGCCTCGCCAGAAACACAATTAACAGTACCTCCTGTAAATATTTCACAATCTTGTATATTTAGACGCACTACAATGGCACGAGGATGCTGCCAAAAGAGACATCCTTTTCCTGCGGCTCTAAAACTGTCACAATGATTCCATTATTCATTTTTCCAATACAAAGAAAACCATAAATAACAATACTGGAACAGGTGACACAAACCACAAACGGCGATATTTATCAAATTCGATTCTATTCATGAAAATAACAGGAATTAGTTGAAACTAAAGTTTGTTGATTTTACAAATTATTTATTATGATGTGTTATTTTAGTGTCTTTGCGAATGCGGTTTTCGAGCGGTCATTTGTTGGGTATTTTCATGATGCATTGAAGCAGTGGCGGCTCGTGGTACAATAAAACAGGTGTTTTGCAATTTTCATCTCATATAATCAGGGTCGTGTTTTTATTTATTTATCATTTATCATTTATCAACCCACGAAATATATCCGGATTTTGGGAAGTTTCGGTTTCATCATGTCCGCGCAATACCAACTCAAAGGCTCCACAAAATTTTATACAGTTTATAATTTTTGATAGAACGTATCTATTTTTTGTCACATTATCATTATGCTGTTGTATGTGTTTCCAATATGCCGAATTTAACTGAAATTGGATGTTGATTGTTCCTAATATTGCTAACTCCATTGAATTGTGAAGATGACTTTTGGAGTTTTCATGCTTCTTTATTTTTTCACTGAAATGTACTAAATCAGTCAATCCTACCTGCGTCCATGCTTTATCTCCACCAAAAAGCAAACATGGAAAGCAAAAAAGAACATTTTTCTTGTTGCAACATAAATCCAGTTATTCCTTACATAAATTTCTTTGTTGAACTGACGTTTATATGGTTTTCCCCGACTAATACCGCTTGTTTCAATAATAATGTCCGGCAGCGGTCGACCTTTATTTTTCAAATCTATTTTTTCTTTGTAACTATACTTCACAAATCGCTTAAAGTTAATCAAATTGTCCACAACAGTCAAAAAAACACTGGTACACACAAACATTCAAAGTAAGAAATATATTCACTACTTTGTCTGCACGACATCGGTATCATTTACATGTTGGCTACAGACAACGTATTAGTATGCCAGTGCTTTTTATTTCAAATCTTGACAAGTGACAGAACATTTAAGTTAAAATGAGATGGAGTGAGATGGAAATGTTAGCTTGCGATCTCAAAATTTTTACGTTCTTCTATAGCAAAAAGCAACCACTGTAAAAGGAAAATGAGAAGGATGAAGGGTGAAAGAGACAACTAACCTGTCCATTCTATTCTTTAAAGGTTATATATTTTTTTTAATTCTGCAAACGTCAAACAATACCACAATAACCAAAGCAGCGCACTATTCTATGGATATTTGCCAATTTTTTATAAATTTTTATAAACTCGTTGCCAGAATTCTGTAAGATTATCAAATTTCTTTTTTAAATTATTTGATATGCATTTTCTATTTTTTTTTGTTGATTCTATCTAATTGTCCATAAATGTAATATTATGTAGGTACATATCTGATTTTGTTAATCGTTAATGAAATTACCTCTAACTTTAGTTTTTTTTTGTAATCTCAAAGAAAAATGTCTGTATTAAACGCTGTGATCCCAAACTCAGATGTTAATGTTAATGTTAATGTTAGTGGTAATGTTAATGTTAATGGTAATGTTAAGTCTCGGTGTTCACAATGATGTTAAAGGCGATACGCTCAGTTCTGTCAGATTTATATTTCAAGTGGGCGTTTTCGGTGTAAAAGTTTAAGCTACGACAAACGTATGCTAAATTGGCCAATGTTAAAAGAAGATCGACGATTCTAAGCTTGTCGGGACGTAACCAGAATATCTAGATTTTGATTTTTAATTTCGTGAACTTATTTTTCAAGAAATTATTCAAAAAACAAATCGTTGCATTGTCGTTGGATGTTACGAAATTTCTAGTAAACTCGTGTTTTTTTGATTTTTTTACCCAGTTAAAACATCTAATCTAATCTAATGTCATTATTACAATCTTTTTTGTAGTGTCAATTGAAAATTTCAAAATAACGTATTTTCATTGGCGGATGTTAGAGACTGAACATCCTTCTTAAGTCAATGTCTAACATTACCATTACCATTAACATCATTGTGAACATCGACATGATTTTGTACTGTTTTGGATGTAACATTAACATTACGTTAACATTACTATCCTAACATTAACATCATTGTGAAAGCCAATGGACATTATAACTAACAACGATAATGATAGCAGTGATGCTGATTGTGACAGTACTAAATAGTACAAATTGAAATATTTTTTAAAATAATCTTCAACCAATAGTTGGATGGCACAGTAACAATAGCATCAATTTTCCGTACAGAGTCCCTTGTTAGTACCTCCAACTAGACGAAATTTTTCTACAGTTACGAGGTCGGTACCTGGCTCAGTCACTATTCATCATTGGAATAAAATTAATGGCGATTCTCTTAAGTAACAAGTTCCTCACATAATGGTTAAGTTCAGATGACCACAGTGCTGCTCATCATGATTACTCTTAGATAGCAAATATTTTCCGCTGTCTAAACCATTATTGTTTGATACCGTTTGATAATTCAGGGTCTCAACTGCGGTCCTGAACGGTGTCAATACTTACAAGCGTCAGCAAAGTCTCCACCAATTTTTCTGCAGACCAAGTTGTGCAAACATAACCATCTACCCTGTTATTCCTGAGCGTTTTTATGGATAGGAAATCTGAACTTAAAATTTGAAGTTGGGTTGGTTGTTACGCTGTTATTTATTTTGAAAATTAAATTTATTAATTTATTTAATTAATTAAATTTTGCAATGTGATTAAATTTTAAATAGATAGGTATTTTGGGGACTTAAATAAAAACTAAATCAATTAGTTCTGATTTTTTTCGGTTAGAATTTGTAAGCTTTTTTTATATTAGCCGATTAAATTTTGAGTGGGAGAGTTCTGTTGTAGTTGGCGCAGCCTACACGTTCTAGTAAAAAAATTCATAAAATCCGAAATTGAATGTGTGCACGGTTACATTTTATGGCCAACATTAAATCTCTCAACCCGCTGTAAAATTGACCGAAAGTAGTTTGTGAAGCAATTTAGTTCTGCATTGTTTAGTTTGCGTGACTGTAAATGAATAATTTACTGGCTTCCACAAAATTTTTATTTGTATTTTCCATGAACTTGTTCAGTTGTGTTTATACTGGAACGGGTTTACGACACGTCCGCACTTCAGCATCCTTAAAATATACCGCGTGTAATATTCGAGGAAATGAAAATGGTGAAAATGTTTAGGATCGCGCGGATGAAAAAGCAAACTGTTTTAAATCGAAAGAATAGTATAACTGATCGGTTAAAAGAGAACGGGCCTTTGAAACAAAGCAGTTTATAAAATGTAACAAACATGTGGAATTGTTTAGGTTTAACGCGATGATTGAGTACATAAAACACATGTATAAATAAATAACCGTTTTATGTAGTCAAGTGGCAAACAACAGTAAATCTCGAATTTACTGCTGTGTTTTGAACAAAAGTTCATTAAATTAGACACCGAGGAAATTATGTGGGGAAACAAAAATATGCAAACTCACAACAGCGGATTTATCGACAATTCCAACACTTTACCTCGAAAATAGCGCGCAATATTTACATTCATAAAACTTTATAATAAAAAGCAAACTAAGAAAATAAATAAAATAAATAAATTTTGTAAAAATTCTATAAGTTCTTTCAGCTATTAAACAAATTGTTTTTTTAGTTTATTTCCGTCGGAACGAAAAGTAAGAAGAGATAAAAAGAAATCAGTTGCTTCTATAATAGAATTAATAGTAACGACGAAAGTAAAGAAATAATTTTGTTCTTTTATACATTTAGTGTTATTTATCTATCTTATAACAAAATTTACTTTTTAGCGGATGTAGGGCTCTTTGTAAGAATTTAACAAGACACAAGCGTGACTGAAGTACGCGGATTTGCTGAAAGGAAATCTGCATAAAGCGGAATGGTCATTATTGAAGCATTCAAACTGGTCTATATTGGTAAATTTTTATAATAATATATCCATGGTATAATGTAAGCATTTCGTTTCTTTGTTTTTAGATTGATGTAGATTTTGGCCAATTATTTCTTGAGAGAAAAACAATTTATTTGTGTGGCGGCCAAAATTCATTGAGAAGGCTAATGACTTCGACGAACTTCCATATCATATACATACATCTGTTACCAAATGATAATGTGGTTCTTAAACTGAAAATGTATTTTTAAACAGGATGTGATGTGATGTTAAATGTTCACCTACTAATAAAAATATGTATGAGAAATAACTTTATATTCTAAAATTTCATCAATTCAAACATTCCACTCTACAATTCATAAAAACTAGAACAAAATTATTGTATTTACAAGTGCTTATTTAATATAATAAGGCCATCATCAATTCTTAAATCAGAAAACACATTAATTAGGAACATTCTTAAGTAATTAAATAAAAGTTCTTGAAATCAACATGACCTATTCTTAAATGTAAAACTTATAAAAGTTCTTCAAATTAGAGCGGCCTTTTCTTGAATTTGTCATGAAGAATCAACGTTCTTAAAATTGAGAATGTCCCGTTCTTAAATTTGACAACAAGAAAGAACATTCTTAAAACTCAAGAATGACCAATGCTTGGGCCAAAATTAAAAACGTGCAATTTTAAATCTAAGCCCGAATTTTCTTACCTATACGATTTTTTTTTCTCAGTGTGAGAACATTGAAAGGAAAGGAAATCTGCATAAAGTGAAATGGTCATTATTGAAGCATTCAAACTGGTCTATATTGGTAAATTTTTATAATAATATATCCATGGTATAATCTAAGCATTTTGTTTCTTTGTTTTTAGATTGATGTAGATTTTGGCCAATTATTTCTTGAGAGAAAAACAATTTATTTGTGTGGCGGCCAAAATTCATTGAGAAGGCTAATGACTTCGACGAACTTCCATTTCATATACGTCCATCTGTTACCAAATGATAATGTGGTTCTTAAACTAAAAATGTATTTTTAAACAGGATGTGATGTGATGTTAAATTTTCACCTACTAATAAAAATATGTATGAGAAATAACTTTATATTCTAAAATTCCATCAATTCAAACATTCCACTCTACAATTCATAAAAACTAGAACAAAATTATTGTATTTACAAGTGCTTATTTAATATAATAAGGCCATCATCAATTCTTAAATCAGAAAACACATTAATTAAGAACATTCTTAAGTAATTAAATAAAAGTTCTTGAAATCAACATGACCTATTCTTAAATGTAAAACTTTTAAAAGTTCTTAAAATTAGAGCGACCCTTTCTTGAATTTGTCACGAAGAATCAACGTTCTTGAAATTGAGAATGTCCCGTTCTTAAATTTGACAACAAGAAAGAACATTCTTAAAACTCAAGAATGACCAATTCTTGGGCCAAAATTAAGCACGTGCAATTTTAAATTTAAGCCCGAATTTTCTAACCTACAAGAATTTTTTTTCTCAGTGTGAGAACATTGAAAGGAAAGGAAATCTGCATAAAGTGAAATGGTCATTATTGAAGCATTCAAACTGGTCTATATTGGTAAATTTTTATAATAATATATCCATGGTATAATCTAAGCATTTTGTTTCTTTGTTTTTAGATTGATGTAGATTTTGGCCAATTATTTCTTGAGAGAAAAACAATTTATTTGTGTGGCGGCCAAAATTCATTGAGAAGGCTAATGACTTCGACGAACTTCCATTTCATATACGTCCATCTGTTACCAAATGATAATGTGGTTCTTAAACTAAAAATGTATTTTTAAACAGGATGTGATGTGATGTTAAATTTTCACCTACTAATAAAAATATGTATGAGAAATAACTTTATATTCTAAAATTCCATCAATTCAAACATTCCACTCTACAATTCATAAAAACTAGAACAAAATTATTGTATTTACAAGTGCTTATTTAATATAATAAGGCCATCATCAATTCTTAAATCAGAAAACACATTAATTAAGAACATTCTTAAGTAATTAAATAAAAGTTCTTGAAATCAACATGACCTATTCTTAAATGTAAAACTTTTAAAAGTTCTTAAAATTAGAGCGACCCTTTCTTGAATTTGTCACGAAGAATCAACGTTCTTGAAATTGAGAATGTCCCGTTCTTAAATTTGACAACAAGAAAGAACATTCTTAAAACTCAAGAATGACCAATTCTTGGGCCAAAATTAAGCACGTGCAATTTTAAATTTAAGCCCGAATTTTCTAACCTACAAGAATTTTTTTTCTCAGTGTGAGAACATTGAAAGGAAAGGAAAACTGCATAAAGTGAAATTGTCATTATTGAAGCATTCAAACTGGTCTATATTGGTAAATTTTTATAATAATATATCCATGGTATAATCTAAGCATTTTGTTTCTTTGTTTTTAGATTGATGTAGATTTTGGCCAATTATTTCTTGAGAGGAAAACAATTTATTTGTGTGGCGGCCAAAATTCATTGAGAAGGCTAATGACTTCGACGAACTTCCATATCATATACATACATCTGTTACCAAATGATAATGTGGTTCTTAAACTGAAAATGTATTTTTAAACAGGATGTGATGTGATGTTAAATGTTCACCTACTAATAAAAATATGTATGAGAAATAACTTTATATTCTAAAATTTTATCAATTCAAACATTCCACTCTACAATTCATAAAAACTAGAACAAAATTATTGTATTTACAAGTGCTTATTTAATATAATAAGGCCATCATCAATTCTTAAATCAGAAAACACATTAATTAGGAACATTCTTAAGTAATTAAATAAAAGTTCTTGAAATCAACATGACCTATTCTTAAATGTAAAACTTATAAAAGTTCTTCAAATTAGAGCGGCCCTTTCTTGAATTTGTCATGAAGAATCAACGTTCTTAAAATTGAGAATGTCCCGTTCTTAAATTTGACAACAAGAAAGAACATTCTTAAAACTCAAGAATGACCAATGCTTGGGCCAAAATTAAAAACGTGCAATTTTAAATCTAAGCCCGAATTTTCTTACCTATACGATTTTTTTTTCTCAGTGTGAGAACATTGAAAGGAAAGGAAATCTGCATAAAGTGAAATGGTCATTATTGAAGCATTCAAACTGGTCTATATTGGTAAATTTTTATAATAATATATCCATGGTATAATCTAAGCATTTTGTTTCTTTGTTTTTAGATTGATGTAGATTTTGGCCAATTATTTCTTGAGAGGAAAACAATTTATTTGTGTGGCGGCCAAAATTCATTGAGAAGGCTAATGACTTCGACGAACTTCCATATCATATACATACATCTGTTACCAAATGATAATGTGGTTCTTAAACTGAAAATGTATTTTTAAACAGGATGTGATGTGATGTTAAATGTTCACCTACTAATAAAAATATGTATGAGAAATAACTTTATATTCTAAAATTCCATCAATTCAAACATTCCACTCTACAATTCATAAAAACTAGAACAAAATTATTGTATTTACAAGTGCTTATTTAATATAATAAGGCCATCATCAATTCTTAAATCAGAAAACACATTAATTAAGAACATTCTTAAGTAATTAAATAAAAGTTCTTGAAATCAACATGACCTATTCTTAAATGTAAAACTTTTAAAAGTTCTTAAAATTAGAGCGACCCTTTCTTGAATTTGTCACGAAGAATCAACGTTCTTGAAATTGAGAATGTCCCGTTCTTAAATTTGACAACAAGAAAGAACATTCTTAAAACTCAAGAATGACCAATTCTTGGGCCAAAATTAAGCACGTGCAATTTTAAATTTAAGCCCGAATTTTCTAACCTACAAGAATTTTTTTTCTCAGTGTGAGAACATTGAAAGGAAAGGAAATCTGCATAAAGTGAAATGGTCATTATTGAAGCATTCAAACTGGTCTATATTGGTAAATTTTTATAATAATATATCCATGGTATAATCTAAGCATTTTGTTTCTTTGTTTTTAGATTGATGTAGATTTTGGCCAATTATTTCTTGAGAGGAAAACAATTTATTTGTGTGGCGGCCAAAATTCATTGAGAAGGCTAATGACTTCGACGAACTTCCATATCATATACATACATCTGTTACCAAATGATAATGTGGTTCTTAAACTGAAAATGTATTTTTAAACAGGATGTGATGTGATGTTAAATGTTCACCTACTAATAAAAATATGTATGAGAAATAACTTTATATTCTAAAATTCCATCAATTCAAACATTCCACTCTACAATTCATAAAAACTAGAACAAAATTATTGTATTTACAAGTGCTTATTTAATATAATAAGGCCATCATCAATTCTTAAATCAGAAAACACATTAATTAGGAACATTCTTAAGTAATTAAATAAAAGTTCTTGAAATCAACATGACCTATTCTTAAATGTAAAACTTATAAAAGTTCTTCAAATTAGAGCGGCCTTTTCTTGAATTTGTCATGAAGAATCAACGTTCTTAAAATTGAGAATGTCCCGTTCTTAAATTTGACAACAAGAAAGAACATTCTTAAAACTCAAGAATGACCAATGCTTGGGCCAAAATTAAAAACGTGCAATTTTAAATCTAAGCCCGAATTTTCTTACCTATACGATTTTTTTTTCTCAGTGTGAGAACATTGAAAGGAAAGGAAATCTGCATAAAGTGAAATGGTCATTATTGAAGCATTCAAACTGGTCTATATTGGTAAATTTTTATAATAATATATCCATGGTATAATCTAAGCATTTTGTTTCTTTGTTTTTAGATTGATGTAGATTTTGGCCAATTATTTCTTGAGAGAAAAACAATTTATTTGTGTGGCGGCCAAAATTCATTGAGAAGGCTAATGACTTCGACGAACTTCCATTTCATATACGTCCATCTGTTACCAAATGATAATGTGGTTCTTAAACTAAAAATGTATTTTTAAACAGGATGTGATGTGATGTTAAATTTTCACCTACTAATAAAAATATGTATGAGAAATAACTTTATATTCTAAAATTCCATCAATTCAAACATTCCACTCTACAATTCATAAAAACTAGAACAAAATTATTGTATTTACAAGTGCTTATTTAATATAATAAGGCCATCATCAATTCTTAAATCAGAAAACACATTAATTAAGAACATTCTTAAGTAATTAAATAAAAGTTCTTGAAATCAACATGACCTATTCTTAAATGTAAAACTTTTAAAAGTTCTTAAAATTAGAGCGACCCTTTCTTGAATTTGTCACGAAGAATCAACGTTCTTGAAATTGAGAATGTCCCGTTCTTAAATTTGACAACAAGAAAGAACATTCTTAAAACTCAAGAATGACCAATTCTTGGGCCAAAATTAAGCACGTGCAATTTTAAATTTAAGCCCGAATTTTCTAACCTACAAGAATTTTTTTTCTCAGTGTGAGAACATTGAAAGGAAAGGAAATCTGCATAAAGTGAAATGGTCATTATTGAAGCATTCAAACTGGTCTATATTGGTAAATTTTTATAATAATATATCCATGGTATAATCTAAGCATTTTGTTTCTTTGTTTTTAGATTGATGTAGATTTTGGCCAATTATTTCTTGAGAGAAAAACAATTTATTTGTGTGGCGGCCAAAATTCATTGAGAAGGCTAATGACTTCGACGAACTTCCATTTCATATACGTCCATCTGTTACCAAATGATAATGTGGTTCTTAAACTAAAAATGTATTTTTAAACAGGATGTGATGTGATGTTAAATTTTCACCTACTAATAAAAATATGTATGAGAAATAACTTTATATTCTAAAATTCCATCAATTCAAACATTCCACTCTACAATTCATAAAAACTAGAACAAAATTATTGTATTTACAAGTGCTTATTTAATATAATAAGGCCATCATCAATTCTTAAATCAGAAAACACATTAATTAAGAACATTCTTAAGTAATTAAATAAAAGTTCTTGAAATCAACATGACCTATTCTTAAATGTAAAACTTTTAAAAGTTCTTAAAATTAGAGCGACCCTTTCTTGAATTTGTCACGAAGAATCAACGTTCTTGAAATTGAGAATGTCCCGTTCTTAAATTTGACAACAAGAAAGAACATTCTTAAAACTCAAGAATGACCAATTCTTGGGCCAAAATTAAGCACGTGCAATTTTAAATTTAAGCCCGAATTTTCTAACCTACAAGAATTTTTTTTCTCAGTGTGAGAACATTGAAAGGAAAGGAAAACTGCATAAAGTGAAATTGTCATTATTGAAGCATTCAAACTGGTCTATATTGGTAAATTTTTATAATAATATATCCATGGTATAATCTAAGCATTTTGTTTCTTTGTTTTTAGATTGATGTAGATTTTGGCCAATTATTTCTTGAGAGGAAAACAATTTATTTGTGTGGCGGCCAAAATTCATTGAGAAGGCTAATGACTTCGACGAACTTCCATATCATATACATACATCTGTTACCAAATGATAATGTGGTTCTTAAACTGAAAATGTATTTTTAAACAGGATGTGATGTGATGTTAAATGTTCACCTACTAATAAAAATATGTATGAGAAATAACTTTATATTCTAAAATTTTATCAATTCAAACATTCCACTCTACAATTCATAAAAACTAGAACAAAATTATTGTATTTACAAGTGCTTATTTAATATAATAAGGCCATCATCAATTCTTAAATCAGAAAACACATTAATTAGGAACATTCTTAAGTAATTAAATAAAAGTTCTTGAAATCAACATGACCTATTCTTAAATGTAAAACTTATAAAAGTTCTTCAAATTAGAGCGGCCCTTTCTTGAATTTGTCATGAAGAATCAACGTTCTTAAAATTGAGAATGTCCCGTTCTTAAATTTGACAACAAGAAAGAACATTCTTAAAACTCAAGAATGACCAATGCTTGGGCCAAAATTAAAAACGTGCAATTTTAAATCTAAGCCCGAATTTTCTTACCTATACGATTTTTTTTTCTCAGTGTGAGAACATTGAAAGGAAAGGAAATCTGCATAAAGTGAAATGGTCATTATTGAAGCATTCAAACTGGTCTATATTGGTAAATTTTTATAATAATATATCCATGGTATAATCTAAGCATTTTGTTTCTTTGTTTTTAGATTGATGTAGATTTTGGCCAATTATTTCTTGAGAGGAAAACAATTTATTTGTGTGGCGGCCAAAATTCATTGAGAAGGCTAATGACTTCGACGAACTTCCATATCATATACATACATCTGTTACCAAATGATAATGTGGTTCTTAAACTGAAAATGTATTTTTAAACAGGATGTGATGTGATGTTAAATGTTCACCTACTAATAAAAATATGTATGAGAAATAACTTTATATTCTAAAATTCCATCAATTCAAACATTCCACTCTACAATTCATAAAAACTAGAACAAAATTATTGTATTTACAAGTGCTTATTTAATATAATAAGGCCATCATCAATTCTTAAATCAGAAAACACATTAATTAAGAACATTCTTAAGTAATTAAATAAAAGTTCTTGAAATCAACATGACCTATTCTTAAATGTAAAACTTTTAAAAGTTCTTAAAATTAGAGCGACCCTTTCTTGAATTTGTCACGAAGAATCAACGTTCTTGAAATTGAGAATGTCCCGTTCTTAAATTTGACAACAAGAAAGAACATTCTTAAAACTCAAGAATGACCAATTCTTGGGCCAAAATTAAGCACGTGCAATTTTAAATTTAAGCCCGAATTTTCTAACCTACAAGAATTTTTTTTCTCAGTGTGAGAACATTGAAAGGAAAGGAAATCTGCATAAAGTGAAATGGTCATTATTGAAGCATTCAAACTGGTCTATATTGGTAAATTTTTATAATAATATATCCATGGTATAATCTAAGCATTTTGTTTCTTTGTTTTTAGATTGATGTAGATTTTGGCCAATTATTTCTTGAGAGGAAAACAATTTATTTGTGTGGCGGCCAAAATTCATTGAGAAGGCTAATGACTTCGACGAACTTCCATATCATATACATACATCTGTTACCAAATGATAATGTGGTTCTTAAACTGAAAATGTATTTTTAAACAGGATGTGATGTGATGTTAAATGTTCACCTACTAATAAAAATATGTATGAGAAATAACTTTATATTCTAAAATTCCATCAATTCAAACATTCCACTCTACAATTCATAAAAACTAGAACAAAATTATTGTATTTACAAGTGCTTATTTAATATAATAAGGCCATCATCAATTCTTAAATCAGAAAACACATTAATTAAGAACATTCTTAAGTAATTAAATAAAAGTTCTTGAAATCAACATGACCTATTCTTAAATGTAAAACTTTTAAAAGTTCTTAAAATTAGAGCGACCCTTTCTTGAATTTGTCACGAAGAATCAACGTTCTTGAAATTGAGAATGTCCCGTTCTTAAATTTGACAACAAGAAAGAACATTCTTAAAACTCAAGAATGACCAATTCTTGGGCCAAAATTAAGCACGTGCAATTTTAAATTTAAGCCCGAATTTTCTAACCTACAAGAATTTTTTTTCTCAGTGTGAGAACATTGAAAGGAAAGGAAATCTGCATAAAGTGAAATTGTCATTATTGAAGCATTCAAACTGGTCTATATTGGTAAATTTTTATAATAATATATCCATGGTATAATCTAAGCATTTTGTTTCTTTGTTTTTAGATTGATGTAGATTTTGGCCAATTATTTCTTAAGAGAAAAACAATTTATTTGTGTGGCGGCCAAAATTCATTGAGAAGGCTAATGACTTCGTCGAACTTCCATATCATATACATTCATCTGTTACCAAATGATAATGTGGTTCTTAAACTGAAAATGTATTTTTAAACAGGATGTGATGTGATATTAAATTTTAACCTACTAATAATAATATGTATGAGAAATAACTTTATATGCTAAAATTCCTTCAATTCATTGTACAATTAATAAAAATTAGAAAAAAATTATTGTATTTACAAGCGCTTATTTAATATAATAATACCATCTTCAATTCTTAAATAATAAAAGACATTAATTAAGAACACCGAGGAAATTATGTGGGGAAACAAAAATATGCAAACTCACAACAGCGGATTTATCGACAATTCCAACACTTCGCCTCGAAAATAGCGCGAAATATTTACATTCATAAAACTTTATAATAAAAAGCAAACGAAGAAAATAAATATAACCCGAATAATAATTTTGGTGTCGTGTTTGGCAAAGACGATACGAACAAACGCCTTTGAGGCTTTCCATTAACTTCTTTGAGACCTAAATACCAATCCGACCGAGGGTCTTTGAAACGGCAATTTGTTTCTCTCGCTGCAATTTCAATCTTCCATTCGGTCTTTAAATATGTTTTTTGTTAATTTTTTCTATTTGTTTTACTTTTCCGACGAAAAACTCTAATCTCGCCTATCACAATGTTTCGTTTCTCTATTCAATCTTGCGACCGGTAAAAAGAAACTGAAAGCTTAAGAGTTTTGTGTATTTAATCAAAAGGGATACGATACAAAGGCATTAGTCTCTTATAACCGGCCCTGGCTACGGGAGCTGTTGAAAAGAATCGCCAACAAAGCAGATGGATGCACTTTAATGCTCACGGCTGACATATCATTAATTATAGGTGATCACCGTGTTCTGTAACATTATATCACCTTGACGAACAATCCAACGAAATATTCTATTGTCGGGTCATGTGAATAAGAAAATTTTTCTATACGTGTCATTCGGGGTTACCGGTTTACTTCGACAATGCTAATGGCAGAAATAGGAATTTTTAATATGACGGCTGTAATTTTTTAAACTTTAGGTATGCCGGGCTCGGCTTAATTTCATTTTCAATTTCGTGTGGTAGGTCGACAACAGATGCAGCAAATCCGTCAGCCCTTTTATATTTGATGACTTGCATTTAAAAAACTCTAATGTGACCATCACTTTGTCTACAAACGTTTAGAAATACACGATTTTTCACAGATTAATTACCAGCGCGCTTTCACCCCTATCCAATTCATTTGCGAAAACCTTTTTTCGCTTTACAGAAACGACATTTTCAAATCACACTGAAAGAAATAGTCAGTCTAATTTATTTATGTTTAAGTATTTAAATTGTCAAAAAGTACACTTTATTCACTACTACCAATTCTTATAAATCAATTTATTTTTTAGAAACAAACTATTTATTACTTTCGACTTTGTTTGAGATCAACATTATTTGAAAACAAATATGTTCTCAATTCATGCAAACAAAAATTTATTAAGTACAACAATGGGTATTTGTTTATAATAATTAAGGTTTTTTATGTGTAATGCATATTATTTGGTACGAATTCATTGTTAGTGAAAGAAAATACATTTGTACATTTTTATCAAAAATAAATACTCATTTGTTGAAAAGGTAAGTTGTCTAAGATAAAAAAATGCTTATTTTACAATTGAACCGGATGTTTACAGTAACAGACAAATCATTTCTTTGCGTTATTCGGTAGTGTTGAGAAGTGCATTAAAATAATAATATGGAAAACGCCATCATTTTTAAAAAAGGTATAATCGTTCAAGTAAATCGGGACGTATATGGTGAACCAGTTTTTGGAAAGGTTGTTAATGTATTGTACACTGGTGACAAACAAATGTATTTAATATATAAAACAATTGCTTGTTATGGTATTGATAAAGATTTTGAAGCATATGAAGTGATTGATGATGATTTTTCCACTTCTAAACAAATTATTGACATTAAAAATATTTGTTGCACTTTTCCCACACATATTCATTTAATCTGCGATGGACGTAAATTTATTTCCTTCATGAACCAAGAATATTAATAGGTATCTATAACGACAGCAACTGTATTATTTAGACATTTTACAAACATTTCTAATACATTTCACATTGAATGATCCTCTAATATTTTTTTAATTATTTATAGGTATAAGTTTTGTTTCATGTTTATTTTATTTTATTGTATTTTAAATATTTTTAATCATTTTAAATAAAAAATTTCAGTTTAATATGAGATTATTATTAAAAATCCGACTTATAAAATATTTATTAATAAATAATGAAGGGTTTATAGTAAATATTTCCCTCATATTATTTGTTATTATTAATATGCTAATTTAATTGTTAACTGAAATTCAGTAGTAAAAAAACAACTTATATTAAAATGATATAAATAATTAATAAATCTTGGTTGTATTATTATTTACTATTATTAAACGTATATTTAATGTTAACAAATATTTATGAGAGAATATTTATAAATAACAAATATTTATTTGATTTTAATATACATTTATTTTTTATTAATAAACAGCTATTCCTCCAGAATAAAGCAAATTAAGACTGAATAATACATTTATTTGATGTAATTAAACGTGTGTTAACTATTATCAAATTCTTTTTTGTTTTTAATAATTGCTTACTTTATTATAAATAACAATGTGTTAGAAGTAAATGAAGCTAATTGAAATCGTATTAATAAACTGTCAGTTAATCGTAAATAAACATTTGTTGGACCAAATATCAATCAATATTTGTTAATAGTTAACGAAGTTAGTTGCCTTGCTGTTAATAAAATTTTCACTTCTTTTCTCTTTGTGCAGTGTGTGAACGGATGTCCAAAAGACCGATTTCAACGATAAGATTACTTGTTAGTTTTGAATGAATAATTAAATTGTTATTGAAAAAAGTTGTTTGGAGTTATGTACTAAAATAAAACAGTAGCAAACAATTTGTACTGGAACGAATTCGAAACACATTTCCGCCAAACTCCAAATTTTCTAATTACAATATTTTCCCATCTTTGTGCGAAAAATGCTTCCTTACCACGTTTAGCAAACAATGCCAACTTTTATCTATTTTCATAATATAATCGATAAAAATATAAAATCATTCTATTCTCGAGACCGCATTTTCTATTACATTGTTTTATTGAAACAAGAAAAATTCGGCGGCATCCTTTGACAATAGGATTCATTCTTGCGTACTGCCAGTACACAATCTAAACACGTATAAGGACATTCTTTAAACCGCTAGATAAGTAGACATGTCAAGTTATTCCTTTGGATGTAAATTTGTTCTGGAGCACTTGTGCGTAACTTTATTTAAGCGACTCTAAACGGTTTCATCTCGATCAGTTTTTTTCTTATTAAAAGCCGTCGCCGTATTATGATCCTAACGGTAGATAAGTCCAGACTTCTTTAACGGGGTTGGGCGTTAGCGCCTTCCTGCTTCGCAACCTGGAAGGCGCAATTGAGTCGGCCGGACACAGAGAGAAAAAAAGTGAAAAATTTGTTAATAACAAGGCAACTTCGTTAACTATTAACAAATATTGATTGATATTTGGCCCAACAAATGTTTATTTACGATTAACTGACAGTTTATTAATGCGATTTCACTTAGCTTAATTTACTTCTAACACATTGTTATTTATAATAAAGTAAGCAATTATTAAAAACAAAAAAGAATTTGGTAATAGTTAACACACGCTTAGTTACACCAAATAAATGTATTATTCAGTCTTAATTTGCTTTATTTTCGAGGAATAGTTGTTTATTAATAAAAAATAAATGTATATTAAAATCAAATAAATATTTGTTATTAATAAATATTCTCTCATAAATATTTGTTAACATTAAATATACGTTTAATAATAGTAAATAATAATACAACCAAGATTTATTAATTATTTATATCATTCTAATATAAGTTGTTTTTTACTAATGAATTTCAGTTAACAATTAAATTAGCATATTAATAATAACAAATACTATGCGGGAAATATTTACTATAAACCCTTCATTATTTATTAATAAATATTTTATAAATTGGATTTTTAATAATAATCTCATATTAAACTGAAATTTTTTATTTAAAATGAATAGAAATATTTAAAATACAATAAAATAAAATAAACATGAAATAAAACTTATACATATAAATAATTAAAAAAATATTAGAGGATCCTTCAATGTGAAATGTATTAGAAATGTTTGTAAAATGTCTAAATAATACAGTTGCTGTAGTTATAGATACCTATTAATATTCTTGGTTCATGCAGGAAATAAATTTACGTCCATCACCGATTTAATGAATATGTGTGGGGAAAGTGCAACAAATATTTTTAATGTCAATAATTTGTTTAGAAGTGGAAAAATCATCATCAGTCCCTTCATATGCTTCAAAATCTTTATCAATACCATAACAATAGTTATTTATATTATTAGGAGTATAAGTAAAGCTTTATGTGCTGTGGCTGATAGGTTGACTGCCGATCGTAGTGAGGCAGCCAAATCAGCCGAAGCACATAAAGCGCTTATACTCCGAATAATATATGTTATTTTTTCTCCAAACGTAAAATTATAATACAAAAATAAGCATCTAATTAACAATGTTATTTCGGGAAACATTACACTTGTACAAAAATAGCATTGCCTGATAGACACTTTCTAGATATTACCGTAGCAACCGCCAAACAACAAATTATTGTTTGAGAAAAGTCAGTCAATTTTGTGGCAATGTCTAATTCAGACGAAATTCAATTAACTCCACCTGAAATAGCCGAAATAGCAAGAGCCGAGATTGAAAATCTTCTTCCTACAAAGTCAAGCGGTGTTTATGAAGCAGCGTTCAAGAAATTCATTACATGGTGTTTGGAAAAAAATGTATTCGTTTATTCAATCAAGTAACATGGACTTTATATGCTTAAGCATATAAAGTACTTTATCTGCTTAAGCATATAAATGAAACTTCTACTAGCAACATTCTGTCATTTAAATGCCACTTTTATGACGTTTGGAGAAAAACAATTGTTTTATATATTAAATACATTTGTTTGTCGCCAGTGTACAATACATTAACAACCTTTCCAAAAACTGGTTCACCATATACGTCCCGATTTACTTGAACGATTATACCTTTTTTTAAAATGATGGCGTTTTCCATATTATTATTTTAATGCACTTCTCACCACTACCGAATAACGCAAAGAAACGATTTGGTTGTTAATGCAAACATCCGATTCAATTGTAAAATAAGCATTTTTTTATCTGAGACAACTTACCTTTTCAACAAATGAGTATTTATTTTTGATAAAAATGTACAAATGTATTTTCTTTCACTAACAATGAATTAGTACCAAATAGTATGCATTACACATAAAAAACCTTAATTATTATAAACAAATACCCATTGTTATACTTAATAAATTTTTATTTGCATGAATTGAGAACATATTTGTTTTCAAATAATGTTGATCTCAAACAAAGTCGAAAGTAATAAATAGTTTATTTCTAAAAAATAAATTGATTTATAAGAATTGGTAGTAGTTAATAAAGTGTACTTTTTGACAATTTAAATACTTAAATAAATCAGCTGCAAATCCGCGTTTGTTTACTATTAGACTGACTATTTCTTTCAGTGTAATTATTACAGCTGA
Source organism: Dascillus cervinus (assembly GCA_949768715.1). NCBI lineage: Eukaryota > Metazoa > Arthropoda > Insecta > Coleoptera > Dascillidae > Dascillus > Dascillus cervinus. The sequence goes on along the minus strand of OX458321.1, from coordinate 28,883,849 downwards.
TTATCCGACTCCCGGGAGCTAGTTAGAAATCTAATGGCGCGACGCACTGCCGTCCGTGTCTTGGATTCTTTCCGATTCCTTAATAACTCTAATTTCACCCATTAAAATTACCGAAAAAACGCATGTGAAATGTATTAATTAAATTAGTCTAATTCGAACCAATTTCTTGCGGTCGTTATAATTAATTCCTGATCGTTTATGGCATAATGGGATAGCAGGTCGTTCTCCACCTGTAAAACCACACCTGAATGCCAGCCATTTATTGTGATCCCAAAAAAGCAATGTATCGAATTACACGAGTAATGCATGCATGCCATAACTAGAGGTGTAAATGATCTTAGGAAATCGCATCTGCATAAGGCCACACGTTTCGGAACTGGCGAGACGCGTCACGATTTTTTTATTCGTGCGTTTGAAATATTTCAGTCCAGTTCTGTAATGCCGCATGCTTAAAGCAGTTGCTTGTCCGTCACGTAAGAAATCGAGCAGCTTTGTAACGATATTGCCGACACTCTTCGAGTATTCTGCTGCATTCCTGCAAATGCGGAACTAACCCAGCCCAGGTAGGAAAAAATGTAAACAAGAACGTGTGCTCACTATTTTCCCGGATTTATTTGTAGTCACCGTATCGAGATTTTTTAATCGCTTGCTCTTGACAATATTATTATTATTGACAGTAAAAAACATTTTTAACATTAACATTTTTAGGATTTTATTTCATTGCACCTCTTATTTCGGCTGCTTAAAATACCCCAATCAATCTTTTTCAGTTTCAAAATGTTCTATTACTTTTGTATTTTTTGTTCAAGTCAAAGATACCGTATGAGACAAATCGTTAATTTAGGGGTCATTATTATGACGTAACATAATCCTCTTTTCTGAAGTTTCTGAAGAGCTAAAAGTGGACGAAATGGCCGTAGCTCCGTTAATACTGCAGCAATTCAACTAATTCTTGTTGCATCGTTTCCGGCAGGAAAAGTTATGCTAGTAAGGAAAAAACAAGGCAAAAATAAAAAAATTTAAAAAAAATTATTAAAAATGTGAGTGAAAAAAGCCAACCCAAGGAAAACCTTTTTTTGCTTTCTTGCTTAGAGCGTCCTATAAACATGAAAACTTATGTATTTTTTTGCGAGGAACGCGATGGTGCAATTAAAAATCGATTTGCTCTAAGATTGACGGAGATAGAAGTCTTCAACCTAACCTAACCTAACCTATCGGAGTACAGTGCCTGTAACGAATCGAGAAAATGGCCGTAGCTCCGTTAATACTGCAGCAATTCAACTGATTCTTGTTCCATCGTTTCCGGCAGGAAAAGTTATGCTAGTAAGGAAAAAATAAGGCAAAAATAAAAAAATTAAAAAAATTAAAAATATGAGTGAAAAAACCAACCCAAGGAAAACCTTTTTTTGCTTTCTTGCTTAGATCGTCCTATAAACATGAAAACTTATGTATTTTTTTGCGAGGAACACGACGGTGCAATTAAAAATCGATTTGCTCTAAGATTGACGGAGATAGAAGTCTTCAACCTAACCTAACCTAACCTATCGGAGTACAGTGCCTGTAACAAATCGAGAAAATGGCCGTAGCTCCGTTAATACTGCAGCAATTCAACTGATTCTTGTTCCATCGTTTCCGGCAGGAAAAGTTATGCTAGTAAGGAAAAAATAAGGCAAAAAGAAAAAAATTAAAAAAAAAATTAAAAATGTGAGTGAAAAAAGCCAACCCAAGGAAAACCTTTTTTTGCTTTCTTGATTAGATCGTCCTATAAACATGAAAACTTATGTATTTTTTTGCGAGGAACACGATGGTGCAATTAAAAATCGATTTGCTCTAAGATTTACGGAGATAGAGAAGTAAACGTCAACTATGAAAAACTAAAAATCGATGAAATGACCGTAGCTCTGTTAATACTTGCGCGAATCGCATGATTTTTGTTCCATCGTTATCGTATTTTTCCGAGGAACAGGATGGTGCCATTAAAAGGCGATTTGCCCAAAGGACATTATATTTGAGTGACTAGGGTATGACAGAACTGCGTGAAATGCAGCACATAAAGAGCATTAAACTAGCGAAAGAGTTTGGGTATGTGCAGGACGCGAGGGGGATAGTGGGGGTGTCTCAAGCAGTTCTGTGCACTGCCTCGAATAGCCCAGTATAAAAGCAATGGTCCGCTCCGCGGAAACCACGACAAAATTTAACTGATTTGTTGGAATGTTGGATCCTCGAGTTGTTGCAATTAAGAAAATAAAATTCTGTGTCAAAATTCAATTTTTTCAATATTACGTTTTATAAATTAATTTTTTAGCAGTTCTGCATCTGCAGCACTTATGAAGAACATGGTAAATCTTTTTGATTAATATTTATCGTGTAAGAATGTTTCATTAGGGTTGTGGTGGTGGGTTGTGCAGCTGTAATGAAAGAATCGTGCGTGTTATTACTGTTGTGGAACGATCTTTCGTGAAACAGGGTTGTAAGTTAGGCCGTATCTGCAGTACATAGATATTCCTTCGAGTGACACCTTGATAAAGTAGAGCGCTACCGAGCGCCCGAGCGGCGACTACCGGCCTCGCCGCTATCAGCTAATGAACTTGCAAATCTACAAACGTTGCCGAACGTGTGGGCTACCATGTTTACATGACAAATGCACCCGCATTCCTTGTGATTGTTCCAAAGAGTTTCGAACTCACGGGAAGAGGAATCTTTAATTTTTAATTTTATTACAGAACCGGTCAACTTTCACCATTATCTCGAAATTTATAAGGCAATAAGTGGAATCCGAATTGAAAATAGAATGCCTGTCAAACCAACCGGTTTCGGATTTACAAAATCCATTTAAATAATTTAAATTGACATTCTTTTAATATGGGAATGATATCAAGATGTGTCTCCTTATGTTTATTTATTTTAATCTAATAGTCCTGTTTTTATTTCCCTGAAATTAATCACCTCGATTTCTCAACGACACGGGCTTCTTTTTCTTCCGCACAAATCGTTCTTGGGCTAATGTAAACGGTTCGCAAGACCAAATCGCACGGCCTGCTCGCTATCTTATAGAATAGCAATGTTAATGGTTATTTAGTTGTACTGTACTATCTCTTCATGTCTAAATCCACGATACCGTCTTATACATGCTGTTTACAGCGGTAGCTCGCGTTCATTATTCCCGTAATTATTCTTCGCGAGCGCAAAATTCGACATCGTGATTTCGTTTCTAAACAATCGCCGATAAATTTTCGCCTTTTTGCGCCGAGCCGTTATTAGCAAATCATACTTAATAGAAGTTTTATCATTAGCGAGATCTCGATGCTTTTTGCTTATTACATAGGCAATACGTTAATGCAGCTGTCAGAGGCGGGTCTTTATTTTGTTTTACGAGTACATTAATTGCTCGCGGTTCATCTGCATCACTTGCAAACAGTGGCGACTCGTATATAAGTGCTGCAAAGCTCCAGAACCGACAAAAAATTAACGCCAAAAAAATCAACATCGTTTGTATTTAATTTATAAAACGTAATATTGAAAAAATTCAATTTCGTCACAGAATTTTATTTTCTTAATCGCAACAACTCGAGGATTCAACATCATCACAAACCAGTTAAGTTTTGTCGTGGTTTCAGCGAAGCGGACCACTGTTTTTATACTGGGCCATTCGAGGCAGTGCACAGAACTGCTTGAGACACCCCCACTGTCCCCCTCGCGTCCTGCACGTACCCAAACTCTTTCGCTTGTTTAATGCTCTTTGTGTGCTGCATTTCACGCAGTTCTGTCATACCCTAGTCACTCAAATATAATGTCCTTGATTAAATGTATTGTAAGCAACAATTGTATGATGGCGCTTTCAACCGTCCCGAAAACAACCGAGAATTCCCGTATTTCGAACTTCGGTAAAAAATTTGCAAGGTTCGCAGAAACTTATCTTCAAATGCGTGGGTTTTAATTTTCGTCAGTTATTATTTTATGTTTTATTATCTGTGCAGTTTTGTTCTAGATTTCGGATGTTATGTTACGTGCGGTTTTTCGCTTTGCCGCTTTGTCGTTGTAAATTTTGATTTTATACTTTCGTGTTCGTGTATTGTATTAGTGTTTTTTTGACAATGGATGTTGTGGACAATTTGATTAACTTTAAGCGATTTATGAAGTATAGTTACGAAGAAAAAATACATTTGAAAAATAAAGGTCGACCGCTGCCGGACATTATTATTGAAACAAGCCGTATTAGTCGTGGAAAACCATATAAACGTCAGTTCAACAAAAAAAATTATGCAAGGTATAACTGGATTTGTGCTGCAACAAGAAAAATGCTCTTTTTTGCTTTCCAGGTTTGCTTTTTGGTGGAGATAAAGCATGGACACAGGTAGGAGTGACTGATTTAGTACACTTGAGTGAAAAAATAAAGAAGCATGAAAACTCCAAAAGTCATCTTCACAATTCAATGGAGTTAGCAATATTAGGAACAATCAACATCCAATCTCAGTTAAATTTTGCATATTGGAAACACATACAGCAGCACAATGAAAATGTGACAAAAAATAGATACGTTCCATCAAAAATTATAAACTGTATAAAATTTTGTAAAGCCTTTGAATTGCCATTGCACGCAAATGATGAAACCGAGGCTTCTCAAACTCCGGGTATATTTCGTGGGTTGATAAACCCTTTACTTTCGTGTTCGTGTATTGTATTAGTGGACAATTTGATTAACTTTAACCGATCTGTGAATTATAGTTACGAAGAAAAAATAGATTTGAATAATAAAGGTCGACCGCTGCCGGACATTATTATTGAAACAAGCGGTATTAGTCGTGGAAAATCATATAAACGCCAGTTCAACAAAGAAATTTATGCAATGAATAACTGGATTTGTGGCTGCAACAAGAAAAATGCTCGTTTTTGATTTTCATGTTTGTTTCTTGGTGGAGATAAAGCATGTACACAGGTAGGAGTGACTGATTTAGTACACTTGAGTGAAAAAATAAAAAAGCATGAAAACTCCAAAAGTCATCTTCACAATTCAATGGAGTTAGCAATATTGGGAACAATCAACATCCAACCTCAGTTAAATTCGGCGTATTGGAAACACATACAGCAGCATAATGATAATGTGACAAAAAATAGATACGTTACATTAAAAATTATAAACTGTATAAAATTTTGTGGAGTCTTTGAGACTTCTCAAAATCCGGGTATATTTCGTGGGTTGATAAATGATAAATAAATAAAAACACAATCCTGATTATATGAGATGCAAATTGCAGAACACGTGTTTTATTGCACCACGAGCCGCCACTGCTTGGAAAATGTTTAAAAACGTACTCTCAAGTGCGAGGATTGTTTTTTATAGAGCCGCGATTGAAGATCGCGTAAACACCATATCTTAGAATTGTAAATTTATTTATGCACGAGTTATGTCTTAATTGTGCAGTCGTAACTAAATTTGCGTTATTTATAATTCGCATAATGGGCAGGAAAAGAAGTCCAATGAACACACAGTGGTTGCGCTTTGATTGAGTTGTATAAACTAGGACGTTTTTAAGACGACATTAAATCGCAATTAATGGACAACGACCTGTATTTACAAACCAGTCTTTTATTGAAATCAGTTCAATTATTATTCTATCAGTCTCGAATATGAAGCAATTAATTAATTACGCCGGACCGTTCTTTTTCCTCTCGAATATCATTTAAGCTACAATGGGCTCTTTTTTTCGCGTTTGTCCTCGATACACTCTGCGAATGTGTTATATTAAAATCGGACAATCGACATAAATATGTTTCAGCTCGGGGCCTAATAATATGTTTACAAATTGCCCGATCTGGATAGATACTCTTACATACACAGTAGCATTCCTAGCGACGTATAGAGGCGGTGCCTTAATTACTCACTTTATACTTCACTCATTATTTGTTAATAGATTGCTGCACAGGTAGAAAGTTGATTTTTATGACTCAATATCTAATGAATATGTAAGAAGCCAAGCCGACGTTTTGTACAATTAATTTTGAATTTCGTACGATCTGGAATCGTTTTCGGCAGCCTCGATCTGTCCGCTTTTTTGTCGATATCGTCCACGGTAGCGTTTTTTTGTTGCCAAAATTGTTTTGCCAGTGACCTGGTTTTTATTGTGGTTTCACACCTTGGTAGATTAGAGATTTTGATTTATTGAGATGATTTTGCTCGTAGAAAAAGACCACACAAAGCTTCTTATCAAAATGCTAATATTCAGAATACCCAGAGGCAAAGCAATTACATGCTAACGTCAATCTCACTTTGTTTCTTAAAGTACGGTAGATTCCACTTATTTGGTTGCTTGGTTAATTAAAGCAGCTGCTTATTTGATTCTAATTGTAACAATCAAATCCAAATTGATCGACCATTGAAATGGAACACTTGCAATACTAACCACCACAGTTCAGATTTCTTTATAATTATTTGGTTCATCAATTGGAACGGTGCAGACAACGTTTTTCTTTAAAAAGTATATCTGGAAGGCTTGTATCGAAGTCTTGTAGCTTACTGAAATCATGTTATGGTGAACTTGACAGGTTTTTTCGTGTGAATAAATATCAGAAAATGGTTTACAATCGTCTTAATGAAGACAATTTAACTATTATTGCTCGCTGTACGATCGAAGATGACGCTGTTCAAAGGAGAAGGTCGCTGAAGAGGAACAACCCCAACACAAGTCCAATATGTTTGACTGATTACTAGAAAAATCCGACGCACGATGCTTATTTCTTCACGAATTGTTACAAAATGATTTCTGGAACAAACCTGTTAAGTAAGTGGCTACTATCAAAACAGAACCATCTTTAACTGGGAAATGAAGCAATGGAATAAATGCTTGATTACGAAAAAGCCAAAACTTAATTTTCACCAGGGCAAAGAAGACCAGAAGAGTATTACCATAAACATAGTCTAGTTCCATAGGTGGCATTTGGAGATGAAGACATATCACATTGGATGATTGTACCCAAAACTTATTTCTGTACCAGAGAAACAGAACATTGTATGTCCAAAAGTTAAAATGTTCAGAAAATGCAAATTAGTGACTGATATCTTTGCCACCCAAAGTAATTGGTTGGAACTCATACTGAATCTTATTCTCTTAGATTCTAGAGCCATGACATTTTTCTTCTTCCTATATTTTATTTTCCCAGTAGTTTCTTCTCCATTACTAGTCTAAGCTGAGAATCTCATACTTCTCCAATCACCTAGCCTAGGTATTCTAGTTTCTTTTGTGATGTAATCCGCTCAAAAAATTCTAAGCATTCTTCGATAGCACCATTTTTCCAATGCCTCCAGTTTTAAATTCTATTTTCTTCATGTTTCAAGCTTCGGCTCCATATAATAGTGCAGAGAAGACATATTCCAGAGCCATGACATTTTTCTTCTTCCTATATTTCATTTTCCCAGTAGTTTCTTCTCCATTACTAGTCTAAGCTGAGAATCTCATACTTCTCCAATCACCTGACCTAAGTATTCTAGTTTCTTTTGTGATGTGATCCTGTCAAGATATTCTAAGCATTCTTCGATAGCACCATCTTTCCAATACCTCCAGTTTTAAATTCCATTTTCTACATGTTTCAAGCTTCGGCTCCATATAATAGTGTAGAGAAGACAGAACAGCTTAGCGAATGCGACTCTAGAAATTTCTATGTGGGTTTAATTTCCTTTGCCTGGTCTCCAATTGGAGTTATAAACTTTTTCTATTTGTGTTCCGGCAACGGTTGCATCTTTTAAGTGTTTCCTTCTTTTTTCGAGAATACCATGAACTTGGTTTTCTTTAAATTCGTTTTTGTTTGGAGATGTTTGGAATTTCATCAAATGTTTAAGATCTTGCAGACGGTCGGCAATCACAACTGTGTCACCTGCATATTTCATGTTGTTAGCGACATCTCCTTTTATTCTTGTACTGTCTGGGGTGACTCGTATGGTTTCATGGAAGTTAGTTTCGCTATAAACATTAATATCATTTGGATAGCATACACCGCTGACGAATTCCACGAAGAATCTCTCCTATTGTTGCTTTTTGTCTCCAGTAAAGATTAGATATTATTCTGATGACCTTGCTTTTAATGTAAGGATTGTAATTAAACAGTTATGCAAAAATTAGCCCTATAAAAAAGGTTAAATAGAAGAAAAATTGTATTCAGTTTTTATTTTTTAAGAATTACCTCTTAATAGGGTTCGAAATAAAGGACAAGAAAGTAGTGATCCTTATCATGAGGTTGAACATCCTCTTTTAAACCAAAACTGGTTAGAAGATTTTTTTATATTCCATCGCTAATGCATACATACATTTCAACTTCCATGTAAAGTTGCACTTGTGTTATGTATAAAATATTAGCGTTTACGCAACGGATATTAGATTAATTGCACTTGTCAGTTTGTTAACATGAAGTGGTCAATCTCTTAAGACTCCATTTTAAAGCTTAACAAATTTTTCAAATTTTTTCTGTGTATTTAAATGATTTTTTAAATATCTCTTCGGAATTTTTCTCTCTTTTACTTTTAGAGAATAAGTAGGCCTTAACACTTGATTTTGAAATTGAGGTTGACATAACTTTCAGATGAATTAAGTTGAACATATTTTTCAAAATGCTAATAATTTCTAACCGTTTTCTAAATTGTATGAAATATTTCTATTAAAGTCACGAAACAGAAAGAAAACGTTCAGCTTAGAATTACCCCCTAGGCGTTTTTTTTGCAACCGAAATATTGGAGTGAAATTGTGAACGTGGAACGGTTTTCGAGTAAAAACTTCACGTTGACACACTGATTTAGTATTCTTTTTCAAACGTCTTTCACAACTTCATATTTTTTGATACCACTGAAATAAGAGAATTAATAAACTTCAAGAAGAACATTTCTTACAAGATTCTTAGTTCCTTCGGTATTTTCGAAAAAAAAAGTTAATGGGAAACGCATTTTTTTAAGAAAACACAAATTAAATTAAGTGTGGCCATCGAATCGATATTTACAACCCAGTTGCACAAATTTATTATTTCCTGCCCAAAACCGATTTTGTAGAATAAAACGAAAAATGAGTTTTTTGGATATTTTGTTAGAAAGTCGGAACATTAAATGATAGTTTCGGCTCATTCAACAGCTGGCCAATTATGCCACGTGTATTTTAGCAGGGTTGAATGATCAAAAAGTGTGGCTTCACGCTAAAATGCCTGAATAAAAAAATTACGGTTAGAGTGTCTTTTGCTGGTGTTTTTTGGATGCGGGTCAGAGTCGTAAAAATAATTTTGCGTCATTTGAATAGATCTAGTTGTTTTTTGGTTACGAATCGAGCGGCCGCGACACTTATCAGTTTTATTCGTTTTTTCGTGTAAATGTCTATCGAAAATTTATGGAAGTGTCCGTTGTTTTTTGGATTCCTGTTGTTGGGAATAGTTATGCATCTAATGCATCTTTATAATTCAGACGTAACAAGTGAATCATTAGCATTTTTTGCATGCAAATGGGGTCATTACCATTGAGAATATCCTTGTATTATTAAAATTTTTTCATCTCCTTTGAATATTTCGCGAAAACGTCGTACGTGCAGGCAAAATTAATGAAATTACGCTTGTCTGATTGTCTGATACTAAATAATTGTTTTCTTAATTAGCTTTTGTTATGGAAATTTTTCTAATTAAATTCTTAATGCATTGTTCGCGTCCCCTCCTTTCGTCGATTTTTTTATCGCCCATTAATGAGACACTAACTGTATTAATCAGTGGCGGTTTGTCAGAGGAGGCAAGGGAGGCTGAGCCTCCTCATGATAAAATTGAAATAAATAAATAATTAAATCAAATTTGATTTTCATTCAAGTTTCAGTATGAAATCAATTATTAGGCACTCAATTAAATAAATGGTAATAGTTATTTGGTAGATAATTTTCTTTCACCAGAACGGCCTTATTAAAGGGGATCTTCTATTTACAATATGGGACTTGAAGGTTGAATGTAAGCGCCAGAAATATAGTCGAGACCGGGTCGGAGGCAATTTGCTACATTAGACTTCAAACATCTGCTTTAATTCTATAGAATGAGACGATTTTGACCTTGAACGTTAAAAAGAAATGAGATGCAATTCTTGAGTTAGAAAGCATAAAACTATTGCAGCGGAGGCTACGGCTCCACCCCCACCCGAACACGTGTCCTGGTCAGTGCGTCTTGCCTGACAAAGATCCCAATTATTCCTTAGTACTGGATGCGACAGGTCTACTGCAATTATGGAATTCAGATATAAAATTTTGAATTTGCGGGTTGCATTGTTTCAACATGAATGACGATATAGAAGTAGAACTACAAAATGTATTTTCTAAAACTTGTGAGGATATTGTTTCCTTTTAAAGAATTTTCGTTTCGTTACATTTTTTCTGAGAGCTTTTCTGTTCTCACTTTAGTTTATTTTTTGGAACTTTTGTTTTTGTTCCTAGGCTTATAATATGCGATTGAATGAATTTCCGTTTGCACTTGTTACAAGCTTAATCCCATTCTGTTATTTACTAATTTATTTGCCGATTTTTAACAGTCATTATCAATAATATTGTGCAAATTAAGGCACGACTTTTTGTTGCCATTAACCTAAATGGTAATTTATTGAATCATACATTATATTATTTTCATTATTAAGTAAGAGAAAATACATTTTGTAAGCTCATATCTCATTCATTGTTTCAACATGAATGACGATATAGAAGTAGAACTACAAGATGTATTTTCTAAAACTTGTGAGGATATTGTTTCCTTTTAAAGAATTTTCGTTTTGTTACTTTTTTCTGAGAGCTTTTCTGTTCTCACTTTAGTTTATTTTTTAGAACTTTTGTTTTTGTTCCTAGGCTTATAATATGCGATTGAATGAATTTCCGTTTGCACTTGTTACAAGCTTAATCCCATTCTGTTATTTACTAATTTATTTGCCGATTTTTAACAGTCATTATCAATAATATTGTGCAAATTAAGGCACGACTTTTTGCTGCCATTAACCTAAATGGTAATTTATTGAATCATACATTATATTATTTTCATTATTAAGTAAGAGAAAATACATTTTGTAAGCTTATATCTCAATCATTGTTTCAACATGAATGACGATATAGAAGTAGAACTACAAGATGTATTTTCTAAAACTTGTGAGTTCGTCTTAAAGAATTTTCGTTTTGTTACTTTTTTTCTGAGAGCTTTTCTGTTCTCACTTTAGGGTGCTATGCATTTCCTTCAACTCCTAATTCAGTCCTGGCAAGAAATAACTTTACACCTTCTTGATGGTTCTTGTTGGACGGTAAATTGTGATACAAAAATAAAACATCATAATTTGTTGACCTATTCTTCATAAATATTAGCCTCCTCACTCGTCACTACCATGAGCCGCCACTGGTACTAATGCACTCCTCGTAAACTTTACGTTCCCGGTCAATCGCGTTTCGGATACAACGAACCCGATTATGGAGATAGTTAATAGATTCCTGTGTTGTTGATCCGCATTTTCAGAAATGATGAAATCGGTATGCAGCGAATCTACAAGTCAAATGCGTTACTTACGTTCGGTAAGCTCTTTCACCTGTTGTTTCAATTTTACGCATTTCAAACGTCCATAAATTTTTAAATGCTTTCCGAAAATATTTCAACACTTATTGACATTCCTGTTCGGATCGGCCGAACGGACCGAAACAAAGTGGACAAATTTTAGTTAAAGATACAATTCGAATAATAAATGATCGTCGGCTCTCGTAAATAAGGAGAATGCGGATTGGCGTAATCTGTTAGGTGGTCGGTCTATTAGCGAAGAATGTCCAGCATTGTGCAAGTTGAAGGGGACTAATGGTTGCTGCCCTTGCGACCCGCCGCAGATATTTAAAACATTTGCATAAGGATTTTTATTAGTCTACGTACGCGTCTCTCGCATGCGGCCCGAAAAATTCAAAACGTACAAAGTTGCAATTTTATAATTGTGTTTTTAAGGCTCGCTGTAACTTATAATGATAATAAAACGCTCGCACAAAGAGAAGAGTTAAATAATGCTTAATAAAAAGTGAAGATTTACATGATTCACTCTGTACATAAATGAGCGGCTCTTAGAGCACCAACCGACCCAGGTTGCCGCTGTGCAAATAATTTATCGGGCACTCTGAGAATAAAACCAAATAAAACATGGCGAAAATAATAGTTTCAAGTTTTTTTTCTCCTGTCTCTTATACCTTTAACTGAACGTTATTTTCTATCCACATAGATTCATTTGTATGCAAAACGAGTGTTGCGTTGATGACCAGAATGGAGAATCTCACACGAGCTGCTTATACAGATTTTTATGTAATGTGCATTTTTTTATAACTTCTAGTTTATCGTCTCGGTAATAGATTGTTGCGCATAATTATTTAAATCTACACGGGACGTTTCGAACTATCAGTTTTAATGCTAATCGCCGCTGCTTCGAGGAAAAGATTCATTGGAAAAGTTCTGATAATCAGACCTCTTTTAAATAACAGATAATCCCGCTTGTTACCTTTGATTCTTATTGTTTTACTATATAGAAAAAGAAATTACAGTGCTGACTCGATAAACATCCTGAGAATTAAAATAAAAAAATTAATATTTCAAAACCAAAAAATTACTTATTGTTAGCAATTTTAATTTTCTGAAATTTTTGGCGAAGAAGTGTAAGTACTTGACATGCACCGTAACTCTTCAAGGTGTCTTCGAGCTTTATTAGTAACTGATTAATTTATTCTTCGACATTGCCTTCATCAGTGCCAATTTCTATAATAGGTATCGTCTTCATTTAATAAATTTGAATTTCCATTAAAACCACTTCAGTCCCTTTTTAAGTTCCTTGTTTCATAACTTTGCACTTATTTCTTCAAATTGTTTTGCGTTGGGTTGAATAGTTTGATAAGACATTTACTTGTCAACAATTAACCTATCGAGCGAGTGAAGATCATCAATTTATAAACTATTTTAGACAAAACATGGGATCACTCCATCGAAATCAAGTATAGAATAGAAAGAGCTAGAGATATTTTCATCAAGATGAAGATACTTTATTGTGTGGAGACCTTAGCTCAGATCTGAAGAAAAGAATAGTATGTTACTACGTTTACTTTACTTTCTTGTTCGCTGTTGAAGCTGGACAATGATTCAGGCAGTAGAAAATAAAATTCAGCCCTTCTAAATATGGATATCTTGGATGAATCGCATCACCAACGCCAAATTCCTTCTTAGAATTGGCTGCGAACTGGAGCTTATGCCAATAATAAAATGTAGAAAGCTAGAATACATGGGGCATGTGATAAAGAATGATTGAAAATAACGTCTACTGCAAAACATTATCCAAGAAAATGTGGAAGGAGAAAGAAAATCTTGTAAACGAAGAATTTCGTGACTGGCAAATCTTCACAAACGGTTTGGGGCCAACTCCATCCAACTGTTCCGCAGTGCTGTAAATTAAGTACGAATAGCTATGATGGTCGCTAATATCTGCAATGGATAAAGCATCAGAAGAAGATGAGACTTCTCAGCTGCTTAAATTGCATCAGAATTTTTCTCTTCATCGCTTCGCAGTATTTTCTTCTGACACTTTTCCTTACTCTTGGATGCTAATTTTCCCATACATTATGACACTTTTAAAAAAAAATTCTTCATCTCTGGGCACAATTTTGAGTACCAAAATTTTGTTTTTCAATAGGTAGTTAGTGACAATGTTGTAAAGAATAGCCAAGCTCCAGAAGAGAAACTGCAAGGTATTGATATGTAACAAAGAATTAAGAAACGGTAAACAAGGAAATAAATATTGACAACAGCAAAACTATGGTAATTTCAGGCACAAAAATAAAACATGAAATTGTGCTCTATGGGAAGGTAGTTGAACAAGTCAATAATAGAAGAAAATGGAAAAATGGACAGTGACAGGCAGGCAAAGACAGGCAAATTAGACAACACATTAAAAACAACATTTCTCAGAAAAAAAGAGATACCAAGAGAGGTTAAAGCTTAGGTGTATCAAAGAGCAGTGAGACCATCAATGATATATTGCAGCAAATCTTGAACCCTAACAAGGAGAGATAAAAGTAGAATTACAGCTGCAGAAATGAGATTTATATGCAAAATTGAGGGAATTACAAAAATGGATAGAGTGAAAAATACGACAACGATGGAACAACTGAAAACGAAACCAATAGATAGAGCTATAGAAGAGAGGTAACTGAGCTGGCTTGCAGACATCCATAGAATAAATGAGGAGAGATTAGCAAAACAAATCTACGAAGCGAAAACGAAAGGGAGAAGTAACGTTGGACGCCCGAGACTGAGATGGGAAGATCAAGTCCATCAAGCACCCGAAAAAGGAGAAATTCATTGAAATAAAACTAGGTCCTTATGGAAAATAAAAATACATGAAATACCATTAAGCTGACATGTAAATTGTTAGCCCTCCAACTACCGGTACAACGAACTTTTAGATTAAATAAAATCAATAAAAAAATAAATAATAAAATTGTTTCTATAAAAACTTCGTCAAACGAACCGCGTTTTGAGCTAAGGGTGCAGTTAGGGGGAAGAAACATTACCATAAACTTGTCATCATCGGTTATAAGGTGCATTTATGTATCATGACTTGATACATTATCGATGAATAAAAGTAAATCTTTTTCAGGAATATTTACACGGATTGCAAAGTTCCGAATTAACAAAATTATAAAAAATCCGGACAACTTAAAAAGTATCGAGGAAGCACTGTATTACAAAATTACCATAACATTTTTTTTAGAGACCGAAATTTATTCCAAGAGATTATTTTCAATCCGGGAGAACAATAAAGTTATAATAGACGTCGAAGGTAGCGGCAAAACACACGTACAGGAAAGCTATTTATTTGAAAACAATGTCCAATCTATGTCTATAACGCTAAACAATACAAGAACCCTTGCTAAGGCATGTCAAACAATCGTACAATAAATTGGATACATTGTTTAGACTTCTCAACAAGTTATACACACGCGGGGTGTATCCGAGTAGTCAGTAGGTCTGTAGGGGAATTACGATTCTTATTATTTTCGAAAATCAATACGTCACCAACTAATTGAAAGCTCTCTCCCTGAAATTGTCGCACATACACAGACACAGGTGCAAAAGAGATTTCATCACACTGTTCCCATTTTGGAGTTAATTGAATTATTTTGATTTAATTGAACCCCACTCTGGAATCCAAATTTATAGTGTATTGTTCTTGGATGAATCCTTTCTGCAATCACATATTGTTCCCAGTTCGCCGTTTCCTTCCCAAACTACGTTACCGCTGAATATCACATAATTCTGAGAGAGAAAAAATCACTATAATTAAAATTATGTAAGAATTCGTTTTTAATAAACTGTTATCTCTTAGAGGCGGCCATAAATAAGACATTCCTCAAGACATTTTAGAAAAATAATATCATTCAACATTTCAGTTCGTATTCAGCTGTATCAGAACAATGACAGTCATAACGACAAATTATGAAATAGCTTCGTTAAAATTCCAGTGTCAGAATCGGCCATAATTTATACGACATGTTTTTCTACAAGTTTGTGCTATGTAGGTACAAACATTAATTATTTTGTACTCATATAATTCTTTTTGTGTGATATATTATAATTGATTTTTTTACTGCTCTCCCTCGTTCACAGTAAACACGGCCTGATCGCTGAAAACCATTATTTCACGCCGGGCCCATTAAAAATCCATTCTTCTCGTTTGAAACCAGGTGCCATATAATACAAAAGGCAAGAGGGAGAGTTATTTACAGTTACAAGTAGAAGTCTGCGCGTACATTCGCACCCATATCAAGATTACTTGCACAACAACAAGTGCAATCGAATGTTTCTTGTAAAATATTTTAGCTCTGCGTACTTTATTGGAGTAATTAACAGTCCTACTGCTTGTTAGTGTTAGGAACTTGCGATTCTCTTGTATCGAATGGACATACGCAGTATTGTCACATTTTATCACACGAACGATGCAGAATCGATTTCATACAACGTTAAGTGGTCACTTGAAGAATTTGAAAATAAAAACCATAATAAAAAATATTAATATGTATACTAATTAAATTAAGTAATTTGTTTTTGAAGTTCTTTGAGGTGTCACAAACTTTTAAGTACAGACATACAGCACGGTTAATGCGTCCCAAGAAAATATCGTATTAGCCAAAATATTAATTTGCAAATTTTTGAACCAACAGTACTTATGTAGGTAAAAGTAGAAGACAAACAGAAATACAAGAATCATATGTACTGTTATACGATAGCAGTTCAAAAATTTCAAATTATGAAACTTTATTAATCTTACAAATCCAGAACTGATCAATATGTAACGTATTGCTGTATTGTGAAAAGTTTATAACTTCATATTTTGTAGATTGAAAAGTTATTACAAATACGGATAATGTTATTGTTGTCACAATCAGGCGGTGTCAAAATACTATATAAAATTATTAAAAATAATCCGCTTATTATAATCAAACTTCGGTTATTACTATCAATTCTCAACAAATGGACCTTTACTTTGAAATTCACTTTTAACCGAAATCTATCTTTGGATTTACAATTCATCATTGCATGACAAGTATTTTTTAAAAAAATGACATTATGACTGAAAATTATATTCAGGAGCTAATAAACACAAACAATTTTGCAAATGTTACAATTTATTCTTTGTAATAAAAATTGTATCCTCTGTGGAATGTTATCACCCGGTTATTGTTATCAAAAATTGCAAGTCCCAATGTGAACATAATAAACGGATTATACTGTATAAATATAAAAATGCAAAATTTATATTTCACTCAGAATTACAATTAATTTGTGATTATGAGCTAGATATACATACAGTAGATTTGCGTTAGTGTGAGCTCGAAAAATTTTAATCTATGTACTTGCGTAAGCAAGTTTTTCGGAGTACTTATATGTATGTAGAAAGTATACACTATAACTGAATATTGTACAGAATATTGGAATAATACAATATTGATGTGTTGTCATTCATATTATTATGGTGTTTTATAATTCCATAGATTTTTCATATAAAGCTAAACATTTTTTTTTTAATTCTGACTTCACAAGCAGAAAAGCTCGCGCCTGTACACAATTCATCGAAACTGCAAAAATCGAACTTCCCCTGTAAATATATTGCACATAAGAAGGTTCTTCTCTTTTAAGCGTTATCTGTAAGTCGAACCAATTTTTACTAGTCAAATTGCTACTGTTCGCATTACTTAAGTCGTCGCTTGTTCGCACTACAGAGTGGTCAATGCATACATTTTGATTTTTTACATAATTCTGCTACTGTATTTATTTCAGCTGTTCAAAAAGTCGCGACGTCCTGTAAAACGTGTGTCTATTTTATTACAATTAATATGACAAAAGTCAAATTTCATTAAAATATGAAGAAACAACAAGCCCATGTTTTACAAGCCACATCCGTTCCGGAAGTCACGATAGCTGGATTGGCTGATATAACATTCAACGACACATTAATAATTTCTTCGTACGCTTAGTTTTTTTATTCCAGGCTAGAGTTTAAAACGATATCGCGCCAAAAGGTAGATCTATGATTGGCTGCCAGTAGGACGGTTTCACACTGATTAAATTATGAAAAATGGGCAGTCACCATATTGGCGGAGCATCTGATTAGATTTTCGTGTCGTAGTAGTTAATTTTTGTAAATTACATTTATATAAATAATAGAAACAGTTATTATCAGAATTTGTGGTTTCAATATGTGCGTCTGAGCAGCTTTATTCCGTTGTATTACATTTTTATAAGTAGTAATAAAAAGAGTTCTTATCATAATTTTTGTGTTTTGTTTTCTATTACAGTAATTCTTATCAGCTTGTGTTTTTCCCATTGTACGATCGATTAAAATACTAAAATACAAATTTCCCGTAAAAGAAACTTGCTAGAAATATTCCAGTGTAATTTGTTCTTTCAATTTTATGTTTCAAATTAAAAAACAGACTATATTTATGACAAAGCTGTTAATAATTTATTGTTATAAATATAGATTAAAATTAATATTTATGGAAAAATACGTATCATTATATTACTATCCAGAACTCCTATACATATTTAAATTAGGGGGTTCTAAGAAATTATTTCGCTATAACGGAGTCTCTCAACCGATAAAGCGATTAAATCAGATGTAACGACATAGATAAATCTAGTTTTCTCAACACTAAAATTTACACATTTTAAATGATATTAAACTTTGCTATTCAGGGAACTTCTTTGTCACTTTCGACCTTTCCCTGTATTCGAACTATTATTTTAAATGACGTATTAAATTTAAAGGTCGGTCTAAATTATTACAAACATATGGCAAAGGATATTGAACAGAGATCATAAAATAGTTGTAACATAGTGCTGTCTTAAAAATAATGTGAAGTTAGGCTACTTGAAATTTATGGCTCAACTAAATGCCCATTTATGAGCTTTTGTGTTTAACAAGACTTATTCTGAACAGATGTGGATTCGAATTTTACCATTTGACACTTTTACAAAGTTATTTAGTATTGTGGTTCACACTGAGGATACGAAACTAACATGATGACCACCCACTACTTGACCTGTCGTTATGAATGACTGGGTTATCCATTCCAAGAAAACGGACCTTCTATAGGAGACCGGGATTTTTTTTCCCTTGAAATAATTTTGAGTCAAGTGAACAAAAACGCATTTTTTCAAGGTTTTGCTTTATTGGACATTATTCTGAAATAAGAAGGTAATCAATTTTTCGCTTCTGCAATCCCTTGCTATTATCCTAACAAATATCTTATAAATTACATAACAATGTTTTTTTAGTTTATTGCTAAATTATAGCTGTATTATTAAAACTAAAATTTATTTACATTGTCTAATTTTATCATTATAGGAGTAATTGCTAGTGTAGCGGAAATTCATGGTGGGTTTGAGCTTTATTTAATTGACAAATTGATCCAAAAGAAAATTAATTAAAATAATTCTAATTTCATTTTTAAATTTTTTTTTTATTGTCAGATGAAGGAAAAAGTTACACCTCTAATAAATTTAGTTAGTGTATTACTTTGTGTATCGGAACTTGTTCAAGAGCTTTTACGTTTGACTTTTTTTCTGCAAATGACGATAAAATTTCAGCAACTGTATCATAAACTGTTACAATGATTAAAAGAGAGTGCTACTTCGTAGACGTACCCCGCAGGTCGCTATAAGAAACTGAAATGCGTGTACTTTATGGAGATTTAATTAGTACCACTTAATATCAGACGCTACAGTCGACATGTCGCTGAGGTTGTTATAATTAAGTATGAACATACATACAGGTATCTCTCGTCTGCTGCGGTTTTGACGAACATGGATTTGAGTAACATTTGTTCTCTTTCCCATAAGAAACAATAATATGTTTTAAACTTTATTAGAACAATTTGATGTTTAATAATTATTGTAGAAGAAAATGTGAATTGTTCAAGAAATAATTTTTGTTTTAAGTAAATATACGGAATTATTTTAAAATTTTCTCCCCACCTTTATTTTACATTACATCCTCACAATAGTTATTCACGGTTTTGTTAGTCGCGGAATTTTTTAGAAACGAAACCCTCGCCGCCACTATATGATCCAAGAAATTTGTAATTAATAAACATCAACAGGTCATTTATAATTACTGCGATTCTGTAATTTTACAAAATGAAGTAATGAAATATTCAAAGACTTTAAATTGCCATTTTACCCCTTTCTATAATTTAGTAGTTTTATTTCATCTAATCAGAAATAAAATTATTATAAATTAAATTACAAAATACAAACTAAAAATTACGTTAAATTAAATAATTCGTCCAGAGAAGAAGAAATAGGCACAGTTCCCAGAACGCTGACTGCGTTACCTCTCTGAATGGTAATACTAATTCGTTGTTTTAAGTATGTTTTCGCCTGTGACGTCAATAATAAGTCTTCCCAAAGCATCCAACAACGATAGAGCGCTCATACTCGAAGGACCAAAGGTTTCAACAGCAAAGTCAATGAAAATGTAGTGATCTGCTAACGAACTATATTTTCTTCGCTTAAGATTTTCTGCTGTTTGCAGCAGATCTAACAGATATGGACGACTCAGGTAAATGTGAAGGTGCAAGCGTATCTGTACAGGTGACATCCCAGACAAGGGATTTGCCTTCCTTCCAGGGAATAATGGTGATTCCATCCGGACGTTTGCCGTCATCTCTCAGAACCCCGTTGGGTTCAAGTAAACAAGGGATGTTGGCAGATAAGAAAGCACGTTTTAAGATGTCGTTAATGCAGTTGTGTCTTAGGATTCTTCCTGCACTTTTTATGCAACACAGTCCATGATGACTGTACGTGTCTACTGAAGAACCACAATTACATATATGAGGATGACAAGTACTGCCTAATCTTAGAGAAACAGCAATTTGTAAAGTGGTTTTTTCTAACAAAGTGCCTAATTTAGATGAAGGTAAAGATTCAAGCCAATCTCCAGATTAGGATTCAGACACTGCCAATAAAATAGCTTTTTGAGTAACATTTGAGGAAGACAATAGTTTTTGAAAGCTATTTTCAATAATTGGCAAATCCCAATTTCGTTGAATGGAGGGAGATGTCGAGGGTAAAGACGAGGAATTAGATATAATTTTCCATTCTTCAATGGCTTCACTGGAGTAAGATGTC
This sequence comes from Dascillus cervinus, assembly GCA_949768715.1. Lineage (NCBI taxonomy): Eukaryota > Metazoa > Arthropoda > Insecta > Coleoptera > Dascillidae > Dascillus > Dascillus cervinus. The sequence goes on along the minus strand of OX458321.1, from coordinate 28,863,170 downwards.
TCGAAGTTGGAAAAACGAGATGGTAGAATAGACTTAATGAGCCGAGAATTAGCAAAGATAGAAGATAAGAAGACTGGAGTTGAAATATCTGCAACAAATCAAATACCTAGACCACCAAAATGGACAGGTAACTTGGTTTGATCCCATGACCTGTTTGTAAATTTTATGTTCAAAATTTCTTCCAGAGTCAAATGAATATTATTAGACATAAATGTTTAAATTTCCAAACAGGGCAGCATCTAAGGAGGTAGATGAAATTTGGAATCCAAAAACAATGACGAAGCAAAAAGAGACTGATGTGTGGGCTAACTTTATAAAGGTTTGTGGAAAGTGAAGAAAATGTCTCCACTTTTTTAGAAAAAGAAACAGGGATTGCTTTATCAAGAATGGGACCACCAAGTAGAACTAAATCTGCATTTTTACAAATACGTATAGGGTAAAAGTGGGATATATGCCGCCCCTTAACTTAATGCGTTATAGAAATTTATCATCAAAAGAAATGCTTCCAATAAGAACAAAGTATTATACAACAACGTATGTGACACTGAAAAATTGATGGTTCAACAACAAATTGTTGTATTTTATATATATATATATATATATATATATATATTTATATTATAAAAAAAATAAATATTTGTAAAACAATCAAAAGTGGGATATGTGCCTCATTGATGGGTTAAATGCCCCACGTTGAGAGGATTTATGCCTCATTTGGCATAAGTGCCTTTGTTTGAGTAATTAAACAATTAATAATAGTAAATGTATATCTATTTGATAAAAGTATAAAGTTAACAAAAAAAATAAAATGTGCCCCGACCGCCACTGTGGAATTACCCTTTTGGTAACCTTTTGACCGTTTTCTTGTCTTTTACTCATGCAATGCCATGATTACTGACGATGGATGCACGAAACTGAAAAAAATTAATGTTTCAGTTTAATCATTGTGTTGACTTTTTAAAAAATGTGTTTTTTAAAATGTAATTGTGTAGCCTATTTGACGTTGTTTTAAAGAGTGTGTTTTTTAAAATGTTGTGATTTGTAAAAAAGTGGAAAAAATAATTTTAAAATATTTTTATGAAAAAAGGAAACGAATTTGTAAGTAAATATATCTTTAACATTGAGGGGCGTTTATCCCTAGACCTTAAATATAATGGGATATGTGCCCCATGCAAAAATTTAAACTTCCCGCAAATTTTTCAGCCCAAACCTAACATTGTCTTACGGACTTAAGTATAAAGAAAGCATTTCAGTCAAAACTGAACAATTTAAAAGCTGCATGTTTAAGAAATACGAAATATACGCTATAGCAGTTCATGCGAAATTAAGCAACGCCTTACCTGATTTTATTTTTTGCTGATATTATTTAACTGTGCAACAGCTTTGCTCTACAAAGTTTCACACCTTCTTCACACACAGTCCGGCAACCTCCCGGTACATAATTAGTAACATCTACCAAATACTTTTTAAAATATCGAAGTTAGGCGTTTATCCTCCTGGGGCAAATATCCCACTTTTACCCTAGACTTAATGAGCCGAGAATTAGCAAAAATAGAAGATAAGAAAGCTGGAGTTGAAATATATGCAACAGATAGAATACCTAGACCACCAAAACGGACCGGTAACTTGGTTTGATCCCATTTTATGTTCAAAATTTTTTCCACAGTCGAATGAATATTATTATCCAATTCTTGACATAAATTTTTAAATTTCCAAACAGGGCAGCATCTAAGGAGGTAGATGAAATTTGGCATCCAAAAACAATGACGAAGCAAAAAAAGACTGATGTGCGGGCTAACTTTATAAAGGTTTGTGGAAAGTGAAGAAAATGTCTCTACTTTTTTAGAAAAAGAAACAGGGATTGCTTCTTCAAGATTGGGACAACCGATTAGAACTAAATTTGCATTATTAAGGATTCAAATCTATCTAATAATATAGACCTATCAATTTGGGAAATGTTATCAAAAAAGAAAGTAAACCAATTAGAATTTTAAAAATCGACAGCCTTCAATTTGTAATTCACATTGCAGATAAATAAAAAATGTATCCAAGCACTAAATTTTAAATTGGTAGAGTTGTTATTGCTTTAAAAAACATTAATTACGTCTTCGGCGGGTGAAATTGTAACAAAATATCAATTTATTTTGGTAAAAAGATTTCATGAGCAAAAGTTCGGACCGGGAAATTTTTTTGCCGATTGATTGGTTTTTCGGAGGGTGTTTTTCGACCTTGATTCCGGCCTCGTAGTGCGTGTAGTGTTGTTCAGCGGTTATATGGTTCACCGCTACAGCGCCAATTAAATAACTTAATTAAGCGGCTTAATCAACTTGTCATACCGGGAATCAATCTGTACCCAACCTGACAGGATAAAGAGCGCTCGACAAAACGTTACACATTCCGATAGAATAATGCCATACAAGCACTACGAGCTGTTAGACGCAGGTTAATCTCATAACGACTCCGTGGTTGATTGAACTCGTGTCGCGCTTCGCTTTCTTTGTAAAACCCCGCTTGTGAGTGTGTATGTTGATTTTACTCCCGTCCTGTCTTTCATATTTTCGTTTGATTCGCTTGTGTTCGAGATTTCTAATTATATTTTTCTTTTAAGAGTCTGGCGCGGGAGTTTTATACTATCCGCCCCCCGCGTTCTAATTCCATTTTTATTCGCCGCTCGGAGCAAATTTGCCTTTTGAATTTTTCCAGCATGTATCCTTTTATCAGCCACCAGACTCATGTCAGCGCAACGGTCGCGCTCGCGTAGATAATGAACTAAGATCATCTCACTCCGCGCCTACAAATTGCGTATATTGTGTCACAGTCGGGGGTTAAATAAAAAAAATACAAGGGTCGGAGTGCCGTAGGAGTAATTAGGTTGTCGAGAACACTCGTGTCCGCGGACGTCGCCCCACATTGTCACGTCCTACCCGCAACGCACTAATAAACCCTTACCCCGTAATTGCTTATAAATTTGAACGGATATTTAATTTTCGACTTACATTTCCTCGCAATATCCTTTCGATTGTCTTAAGGGGAATCGGGACGACCAAGTGTGCGAGGGAGATTCAGATTTCGGAAAAGTATTGAGCGATTTCTGAAGAAACGGTGCAACCGATTTTCAAATTCTAAAATTTTAGTTTTTTAATTTTAGTTTTTTAATTTTTGTTTTAGTTATTAAAAAAATTACAAAAAATCGACCCAATGGTGAATGTTAACACCGATTTCTTAACGACAAAACTTTTTTTATTTTTTAATTTTGTCAGATAATAACGGTCGAAATGGAAAAATGAATTTTTCTTTGACAATCGCGTACCGACAGTCCGCCGGGCTCTGTTATTTACAAAAGAGTGGTGGGAGGTGCGGTATGATAAAAATAATATATTTTAATATTTTATTTCTTCAATATTTTCATGTGGTTCTCTAATCTTCATGCTTCCTACCGATGACACACAATTTTTCTTGCACCTGATAATAACGTTTGTCCAAACAAAATTTTTTAACCCGCCAAATCTGACGCGAAATAAATTTTAATCGAAATTTAATTTTAATTGAAATTGAAAAATATTATTTTCTGTTAAAATCTAAATTTATATATTGGAACTGCGCTCTTTCTCTACAATAAAACACAACTACAGTAGAATCCGCTTTTAACGAATACCGGATATAACGAGACACCGCTTATAAAGAGAAATTTGATTTACTATGCAAATGCGGTTAAAAATGTCCGCATATTACGAGATCGGTTATAATGAGACTCCGGTTGTAACGTCGGTTGTATTGAAATTTTATATCAAAAAATCCTGATATAGCAAGATCTAAATATATACCTTTGACTAATATTGATAATGGTTTACTTAGAACTGTGCTGATTCCAACTAATCAAGCTTCAGGCGGTAAAGAATCAGTTTCACTTAGGTTACCGAAAAATTATTATGTCAACCTCCGGTAAATTAAACGTAAAAAAATATCAAATCCCAACACAACTTCAATACTGCAGCCTATGGACCAACGAATTATAAACTTCCTTAAATTTCATTTTCGAAAAGTGCTTGTGTTGCATTTGATAGATGGCATTGAAATGGAAAAAGAGGATCGGGTTGCACTTCTAGATGCAATTCGATTTGTAGACCGAGCTTGGGAAAACGCAAACCAGAATAAAAAATTGTTTCAAACATGCTGGATTTATAGGAGAAGTTGGTCCAGCTGAAAATTGGCAAAGTGAACTTTGTATCGCATTAAAGGCTGAAAAAGTCAACTTTCAGGAGTATGTGACGGTTGACAACTTTGTATGTACTAGTGAAATCCCAACCGAGGATGGCATCGTTGAGAATGCGTACCAAAAATACAATCAAACTCAAACTGAAATTGCTAAATCTGATGATGAACCGGCCCTTTTACTAGAAAAGATTTCGCCTACAGAAGCTAGAAAGTGCCTGGCAAAATTGAAGAGTTTTTTTGAAGCCGAAACTACTCTAAATGGTGCAGAACATTTTTTTTTTTTTTTGGCAAATTTGGAAAATTTAATTGACGAAACAGACTATTACAGACTATTTCGGTTAATAAGTACGCCGAAATTTATATATGAAACAACTGTAACCGACACGCATTTTACTAATTTATGTCAACAAATAATATTTTCAAGGGTAATATAATAAGTGGTACGCTTATTATAGAAATTTTTTTTGAAATGCCACGAATATCAGTCCCAACGACGAAAATACAACGAGTGCGTAGCACGAGTTGTATTTTCTAAAGATTGGGGCTGAATGAGTTGGCATTTCAAAAAAATTATCGATTCTTAAGCGTACCACGAATTATATTTAGGTAGAGAATATAATGAGACACACACATTAATTAACAAAGATAAATTTAAAATTTGTATGTTAACGTTTATAAAAAATGATAGGTATTCTCCCCAGCGTTTCTTTTGACAATTATCTTCCATAATTCAAAATTAGTCACAATATTACAAAAGATGACGTCTCACGGATATTTGTTTGTATTGGAAGTAGTCATAGCAACGAGGAGTAGTTGCGTACCACAGCGAAAATACAAAAGTGACAATACAACAGTATTGTATTGTCACTTATTAATAACCAACAACAACAATGAATTTCCATGGTGATTTTTGTCGAAATTATATTCTCAATAAAAAATGTCTTTACATAATAATCCGCTTTTAACGAAATCCTATTATAACGAGCTAATTTCAAACCCCCGTACGTCCTCGCTACAAGCGGATTCTACTGTATATTTAATATGCCATTATTTTTATTAAATTTAACAGTGGGTAATTCCATTGATATGAAAATTGTCAATTTTTTGTAACATGCCTAAAAAAAAATACAAATCATTGCACCTTCTTTCCAAACTAAGTTTGGAGATTACTTTTAACATAATAAGCTTTAAATAAAATGAAAAAATAAATAAAAACATTTTTCAAAGGCAAATTGCATTCAGCTTATTGTACTTACATTCCGATTGGCGTCGGGTCCCACAGATGATGATAGCGCTGACCTAATGAGGCAACTACCCGAAGAATCAGCTAATTTTACTGAAAGATTAAAAAATTATTCAGCTTTTACAAAAAACGTCGGTCTCTGAGACGTATGGCGCCAGCTCTCTCGGGTTAATGGTTTTAATTGCCTCGACAATTGTTAAGTTTTCTGCTTTTTTGGACTTCAACTTCAACAATTCCTTCACTATCAGTTATTTTTAAAAAATAAAATAAAAATTGCTTAAATATTAGGAAGTGTAGCTTAAACGTCGTCCTTGGCTCAATTTAAAATTATTCTTTTTTATTAAAAAGTTACAATAAAAAAAAACATTTAAGAAAAAAAACTTGAGAAAATAAAACGTTGGCGCGATTTTAATTATTGTTTTCAAAACATTTCTTTTTTCAAATCAAAAATATTTTGCTTGGTTTGTGTAGAAACACCTAAATAGTTTCAGCGCCCTCTATTACATCAGAAGCACATTTAATTATCGTCCCGATTGTCCTTAAAAACGGGCCCCGGGATTCGATCGTTTGCGGCGACCCTCCGGATTACAAGGGAGCCGTGACAAATTTTTTTCCTGACATGACTGATTGTTTCCTCAACGGCTGTCGTTGAATGATTCAATCGGCGCGATTATTTCCATAAAGGTGACAACTCCACTATTAATTATTGTCGGAGTTGGGGAAAAGTTTGTAATCGAATGTCTTTAGTAGCGCGACATGTGTCTAATGATAACCGGTGATCGCTTGTCAGCGGGAAAACTTTGTTTTAAAAAAGATAAATGTGCGCATTTCGGATCGGTAATTGAATGCAGGAAATAATTCGAGGAAAGGTTTTTCCCCCTATTTCCTGCAGGATTGCTTTAGGTATTTTTTCTTCTCAGTCCGATTTGCATGACAATGAGCCGATGATGAAATCGGCGCTCGACAATAGACGGTGGCATTGAACCGACGTCACGTTATTCGAAAGATAAAAGCAAATATTGATATTTAAGCAAACAATCGACATTTGTCATTGTGCTCCGTCAGCAGCGAGCAGACAATGCGCGGCGAAAACCGGACAGTTCTCTCTAATTGTTAGAGCCTTGAGAACACCGAGTTCTAAGTACAACAATACACAGGCTCTCGAGAGATGAGTGTGTGGTTGTGTTACGTGATAATTAAACTCGGAATGTTTGTCATTCGTGTGTGTGCTTGCGCGGTCAGCAAGAGGAACCCACGTGTCAGCTTTGTTCGATTCTTGTTGACTTTTAAGTCGTCCGTTTTCGACCGAGTAATTGGAACCGTTTAAGTGCTCAAGTGAAGAGAATAAGACGTCAGTGTGGGTGCTGCGACTTCTAAACTCTAGAATTCAATATAGCCTTTCTTGTTCTACCTGTTTCTCTGTCAGTAGCCATTCATTTAGTCCCTTCGTAGGTGTTTTTATGTTTTTATCGAGTGGGCGCCTCGTTCACAAAAGACAAACAACCGTTGATGTCTTTACACGAGTTGAAAAATGGAATGGCAATTTTTTGCTGCGGTTGCGGTGCGTCCGCGTGCACGTAACGACGTTTATCTGTATCTGGCCGGAGCTCTGTAGAAGGAATTTGCAGAACATGAATGATAACTACTGTAAACAATTGTCAATTAGACGACGTCTAGTTAGCCTCTACAATGCAACAGGTCGACAGGAAAGCTTTGTTAGGTTCCATTAGAGGCCTGGCTGACATCGGAACAATTGGAGACCGCAACAAATGTCCTCTGAGTTTCTACTTATCACACGGCTATCTGATCCAGTCAGCGGCCCCGGTTCATAACGTTTTCGAACGATGAACTATCGGTTAATGACCAATTATATGGGAATCGGGAAAAAACGAGTTTTCCGAAATGTCGTGTGATATCTTTTACCGGCAATAAATTAATAGACACCGGTGGCAGTGGCGGCTCGTACATAAGTGCTGCAAAAAATTAACTTCGTTTGTATTTAATTTATAAAACGTAATATTGAAAAAATTTCGTCACAGAATTTTATTTTCTTAATCGCAACAACTCGAGAATCCAACATCATAACAAACCAGTTAAGTTTTGTCGTGGTTTCAGCGGAGTGGACCATTGTTTTTATGCTGGGCCATTCGAGGCAGTGCACAGAACTGCTTGAGACAACCCCACTATCCCCCTCGCGTCCTGCACATACCCAAACTCTTTCGCTAGTTTAATGCTCTTTGTGTGCTGCATTTCACGAAATTCTGTCACTCAAATATAATGTCCTTGATTAAATGTATTGTAAGAAACAATTGTATGATGGCGCTTTCAACGGTCCAGAAAACAATCGAGAATTCCCGTATTTCGAACTTCGGCAGAAAATTTCCAAGGTTCGCAGAAACTTATCTTTAAGTGCGTGGGTTTCAATTTTCGTTAGTTATTATTTTATGTTTTATTATCTGTGCAGTTCTGTTCCAGATTTCGGATGTTATGTTACGTGCGGTTTTTCGCTTTGTGGCTTTGTCGTTGTAAATTTTGATTTTATACTTTCGTGTTCGTGTATTGTATTAGTGTTTTTTTGACAATGTACAATTTGATTAACTTTAAGCGATTTGTGAAGTATAGTTACGAAGAAAAAATAAATTTGAAAAATAAAGGTCGACCGCTTCCGGAAATTATTATTGAAACAAGCGGTATTAGTCGTGGAAAACTATATAAACGTCAACAAAGAAATTTATGCAAGGAATAAATGGATTTGTAGTTGCAACAAGAAAAATGCTTTTTTACTTTTCGAGTTTGCTTTTTAATAAAAAAGCATGAAAACTTCAAAAGTCGTCTTCACAATTCAATGGAGTTAACAATATTAAGAACAATCAACATCAAATCTCCAATCTGCTGATTTTGCATTTATTTATTTATAGCATAGATCCGAAACAGTGATAGCAAAAATGTGCACTGCAATTTGCATGGTTTTACCTAGAAAAACTGACTCTTAAGATTCAACCCTTGTTGTAATCATTTGAAAACAAAATTTTTTATCTGAACATACTTTAGAAAAATGTGGATTTTTACATAAGTCAAAAAAAAAATGAAAAAAGAATTTAACCTGGGGACACCTTATGAATATGTACGTACACTGCAATTTGCATGGTTTTACCTAGGAGAACTGACTCTTAAGATTCAACCCTTGTTGTAATCATTTGAAAACAAAATTTTTTATCTGAACATACTTTAGAAAAATGTGGATTTTTACATAAGTCAAAAAAAAATGAAAAAAGAATTTAACCTGGGGACACCTTATGAATATGTACGTACACTGCAATTTGCATGGTTTTACCTAGGAGAACTGACTCTTAAGATTCAACCCTTGTTGTAATCATTTGAAAACAAAATTTTTTATCTGAACATACTTTAGAAAAATGTGGATTTTTACATAAGTCAAAAAAAAATTAAAAAAGAATTTAACCTGGGGACACCTTATGAATATGTACGTACACTGCAATTTGCATGGTTTTACCTAGGAAAACTTACTCTTAAGATTCAACCCTTGTTGTAATCATTTGAAATCAAAAAATTTTATCTGAACACACTTTATGAAAATGTGGATTTTATAAATAAGTCAAAAAAAAAATGAAAAATGAAAAAAAAATTGACTTGAGCACACTTTATGAAAATGTGGATTTTAACATAAGTCAAAAAAAATGTGAAAAAAATTTTTGACCTGGGGACACCTTATGAATATGTGCACTGCAATTTGCAAAAAAAAAAAAATTAAAAATGAAAAAAAAATTTGACTTTACCACACTTTATGAAAATGTGCGCTGCAATTTGCATGCTTTTACCTAGGACAACCGACTCTTAAGATTCAACCCTTGTTGTAATCAATTGAAAATAAGAAAATAGAAAATTTCATCAAAAATGCACATTTAACCCGCCAGAGCTGACTCGAAATAAATTTTATTCGCGCCGAGCGCCCTGTTTGATAGGCGCTGGTTTATAGCGCGTTATCAGCTACTTATCGGTAACTCAGTACGACTCAAAATATATCAACTAAAGTCGCCGCTCATTGTATGCAAGCAATTGATACAATTTCAGCGTTAATAGCTATGCTTGAAAAGAAATTTATGTCCGAAATAAAAAAATTTAATAAAAATTTTTCACCAGCCTGTTCAACCAATCAGAGGCCTTTCTTTTGAACCGCTACCAAGACAACGCAAGTATTTTTTCCGATTGGGTAGGACCCTGTAGTGAATTATAGTGGAAATTTTTTGACGTCATAATTACTGTCACTAATACTTAGATTAAGTACACGTAACCAGAATAAACGATGCCATTTGACATTAAATGCCAATCACATAAACTTCCCATAAACTTGCAATCAAAATATCGTATTATTTATAGCGTTGAGTGACGTTTATAGATAATATGTCAATACATAAATTAAATTGCAAAGAGGTGCAAAATTTTCTTACCGAATATCACTCGACGTTAAATTAAAATCCGGAAATAATTTAACCTCTAGTGGTATTACTAGCGAAAATGTCATTGATAAATTTGCCACTAACAAAGATCGCAGAATCGATCCGATCTACAAAAAATAGGTAAGCTTAAATAAAAACACGACCCTGATTATACGAGATGCAAATTGCAGAACACCTGTTCTATTGTACCGCGGGCCGCCACTGCCCGGTGGAATTATTGGTCGCTCGTTTGTGTATTAATATCACTGTGGCCGTCGTAGTATACGAGCCGACACAAAAACAATTATTTAAAACGCGTGTAGGCATTAGACTCTCGCTGGGAAATATGTTATGCGTGAATGAACATTAAATTAGAAAGACAAGCAGCATGGTGAGAGATACACTGAACCTGTATCGTCGCACACACGTTCGCTCCGCGCCGGCCCGTTCGCCGGTGAGAGCGAAGGGCGGCCGACGTGCGGCCAAAAAAATCCGATGATCAATGGCAGTGAATCTCCACTCTACACACAATAAGACGAAAGAAGCAAAAGTCTATCCCGCTGTTATTTCTTTTGCCGTGACAATAAAAATTATAGGCTAGCTGAACTGGAAAACAACAGGTCGAGCAAGCAACCGCGGATCGTGGATTGCATTCATTAACGGTCGACACGCAAGGTACCTGTCTGAGGCCCGGGGCTGTGCGTGAGACACCCGGGGCCCTGCGCCCTGCGGCTCGACCCCCATCGGCCCCTGGTAGCCGACCGCAAACCGCACTAATTAACGATAATTTCGCTTTGTTTTCTCTTTACTTTCGACTCGACAGAACGTAAGGTAAATATCCCAAATTCAGACATATTTAGGGATTTTTATTACATTTTGTACAATGTAATGTATTCCTATACAGGGTGAGTTAAGTTTTACCACCCCAGCCATAATACCTATTAAAGATTGAGGGGAAAGTATCCAATTTACATGTTACATCAGTTGAAGTTTACACTTTCGATTAGTGCTACAACTTTTCCAAATCATTTTTATTTGAAGCCAAAAAAGTAAAATAAAGAGTTTCGGCTAAAATTTCCATTCTTGGTTTTTTATTTCAAAATTTACCAACGATTTTACCAAAGATTTGTTGCGACTGTGAATGTTTCTTTATTCAAAAAGTGACCTAGGGTTGTGACCAGAGTTTTTAAACTTTGGGTGAATTAAGCAATTTATTTTATGGGAAGGTTCAATAACCGATAGGTATATTGACTTTGCAGACCGCAAAATTAAAACACAAAATTGTAGACAGATATACTAACGAAAATTAGAAGCTGGTAAGCGATTTTCTTATCAAGTTTAAAATCTAATATTGCAAAAATTATTTTTTATTATGATTATAATTACCGTGTAGCTGTTAGTTACGATGTTGTGAACTTTTAAAGAAATAGCAAAGACCTTTATTCCGGTCCTGTAAAATGTAACGTTGTACTTTTTAACTTAACTTTATGACTGTCATAAATAATCAGTCAAGCACCCAAAATCAATACCATTGTTAGGTGAATTGGTCAGCTTATGTCGTAAATCATTTAAAAAAATACCCTCTAATACGGAAATGGCTTAATTTAATGAACGCAAATTAGTAAAATTATTTCAATTACACTAAATTGTGTAAAAATATTTTACTGTTCGTACATAAAAAAAAATTAAAAAATAGAGCAATTAGCAATTGAAAGAAAACCAAAATTTTACCTGATTAAAAAAAAAAGATTTTTTCTTGGTTTCTATGTACCTTAATAATATAAAATTATGAGAATTGACAAATTATTTTAAAGGCCCATTTTGTTACGGGCGGTAAAACTTAACTCACCCTGTACTAAGGTGACCAACTATTTTTTGTACAAAAGGAGTACAAATGAATTTTCATTGGATTAAGGTGATTGGGGTTTTTAATAAAAACACTGAGTCTTCTCCATTCAACTACAGTAAAATCCGGTTATAACGAACCTCAAAGAACCGTCAAAATCGGTTCGTTATATCCGAAGTTCGTTATAAGCGTTATTGAAAGAATAAATGCAAGAGTGTTTTATGAGACCTTCATTGTCTAATTTAAATATGCATATTTATAAAACCATTAAGAATATAAGGCCTAAACTTAAGTGAAGCAAAGCAAAATGCAACAAGTAATTTTATTTGAAATTTTTTTATTTTCGACTGAAGTATAAATTGTCCACACACGTTTCAACGTCACTAAGATTTTCAATAATTGAGTTCGGCGCACCGTAAAACTGTAAAAAATCATGAATGTTGTTAATATTTCTCACAGTTTCCTGTGTAGATAAAATCTGTAATGCTGGCGCTTCCGGCTCATCTTCATTCCTCATTGGCTTCTTTTTGGCCACTTTTGTCTGCCACAAATACCCAAATATTCTGTTGTAACTAATAAATTGTTTACATTAATAGTCATTCATCTTTAAGTTTTCGAAAAAATTTGAATTTTTTAATTGAAGGGCTCTATGTAAGAAGTATCTAAGTAACCTTTCATATTCTGTGATATTTGAGGTTTATATTTCTGTTTGATCTGGAAATCACATTGTTTTAATTTTGACTAATCTTTTTTCACTAAAGAAGACTTACTTTAGTAAAAAAAAGATTATTCAAGGTCAAAACAATGTGTTTACAGGTCACATTGAAACATCAAATCTCAAATATCACAGAATATGAAAAGTGACTTAGGTACTTCTTGCTGAAATTCACGTTTCGTTTGTTTCTATTTTTGTAACCAATCATTTAATGACAAGTCATCATCAGACTCAAAGGTTATTGCGCGTTATATACAATGGAAAGTTCGTTATAAACGATTGAAATTTTATTAATTAAAGCTTTTTCAGGTTTGCTATATCCGATAGTTCGTTATATCCGAGTTCGTTATAACCGATTAAGTTTTACATTGTTGCATAGGGGAAAATGTCGGGACTTGGAATAAAGTTCGTTATAACCGGTGGTTCGCTATAACCGAAGCCGTTATAACCGGATTCTACTGTATATGTTTTTAAAGTAATATAAAAATGCATTAGTAGAAATAATATTTTTCTGTTGCATGATTTTTTTTAATAATTCTGGATTTAACTTAAGACGAATGCCACTAATATCTTTCTAAAATTGGGTGTAATTTTATTTCTTTATGGTTCGACTCCACGCATCTGATAGAATAGATACAAATGATACGGATCTTAAATCTACTAATAATATTTTTTCGCAATATTCATTAAATACTTCAGTTATTATTGACTCGCATTTAGTTCTTGCACAAGGACATTTTGCATTATGAAATTATTTTTAATAATTTGGTAGGTTACAAGCAACCCGTGAATAATCGCGGGAGCAAATTTCGACGTCAGCAAAATCAAACAGTATCTGAAGTTAAAACGGAATTATTACATCTTGGCTATTTCACACGGAGAAATAAAATTTGACCTTCATCTCTGCCTCTATGTCAGTAAATTTTGTGAATAGATACATAATTAAAGAAATTTACTATCAAACAAACCTTTGTTGTAAATCATTGAATGCATGAATTGAAGGGATCAGAATAAAAAAGGGTATAAATGCATTTTTGAAAATTTTAGGATAAGTAGGTTTCGTTAAAGGTGAGGTGCCTATTTATTGCACCAAACACAAACTTATAATTAAAATTCTATTCTCTTTTAATTAACTAATATAAAATGAGATTTTATTAAGAAAAAGTCTGGATTGTTTTATAGTTACATAACTTCAAACTCCAATAATTCAAAAAATGTAAATTTTACTTGTACCCTTTTTATTCTAACCCTTTCAATTATTATGGAATACCTAGTCATTTAATCATTGACGTCCATAATTATTAAATTGGGTACAATTCTTTATATAAAATCTTATTTTATTTCAATTATTATTTTCCATAAAATAAGATTTTTATGTTATCAATAAATTTGTGACAACACGATAAGTAAATTATCGAAACTAAAATCATTTGCAAAAGATCTCAAAAATAAATATTTTCCACTTCACTCGTTTAAGGTAAACTTTATGGCAGTCAATAAGGCCCTAACAAAGGCCACTCAGTGCCTTTGTTGGAGCAATTTATCTTGTTGACACTTTACCCTCGAGCTATGAAAAATGCGCTTTTTGCACAACGAGCTCAAACGATTTTAATTAAATTATGAGCAAACTATAATATTTGAAGAAAATCGATGCGGATACAAGAATGCGTTTAAGTGTCACCAATAAGCTCATATAAATTTGAAACCAAAATTTTAAATATTTGGAGGCTTTATGAGGGATGCCAGTTTCGAATTTTTTTACATTTTAATTAATAACTAGCTTAATCGAGACACCATCAAAAAAAGAACCCGATAGCAGCATGCGGACCGATCACTCTTATAAAATGCAACAGCGACCTTGTCGTCAAATCTTAAAAATGTGGCTAAAACGAGTGATGCCGTTTTCCATTTAAATCACGTTGCTCCGATGGTTAGCCGGCGAAAAGATCCAAGACTGTTAAGGGGGCCACTTGAGAAGGAAGATTCACAAGATGGCGCCACCGTAGTAAAAATGTCAATTTTGTAAAAGCTCTTTTCATTAACAAGCTTTTTTATATAAAAAACTAGTGGTGAATATAAAAGATAAAAGAATGATCTAGGTATAAACATAAATTTGCCATGGAAAAACTTGAAAAAAGTATTTATTCAAAAATGTCACACTTTCCGATGCTTTTTGACTTAAATACTGACAAATGTGATTAGATAATGTACGAGTATACTTATGATTAATGCCTCCAGGGTGTGATAAGCAAGATTTTCTTTACTTTTAACAAAAAATTCAAATATTATTGAAAGTTTGACATTTTTGAATAAATACTTTTCTCAACTTTTTCACCTAGATCATTTTTTTATCTTTTATATCGGCCACTAGTTTTTTATATAAAAAAGCTTGTTAATGAAAAAAGCAGTTTACAAAATTGACACCTTTTTCTACGGTGGCGCCATCTTGTGAATCTTGCTTCTCAAGTGGCCCCCTTAAGAAAGTTCAACAGCCTTTTATGTATTCTGAACAATTTGAACTAGGTTAAAGTTAAATGCCAAATTTGTATATTTTTAAAAGTACAAAGGAGTAGAAAAGAATGCAAAGGAGTACTTTTGAAGTACAAGTTTTAAAAGGAGTACGGTCCACAAAGAAGGAGTACAGAACGCCCTAAAGAACATTTTTTTAAATATTGCACTGTCCTTATTTAAACAAATAACTAGAAGTATGTCTAAATTTGGGTCAGTGTCTGAATTTGGAACACTTTCGCTACCACCGAAAGCTCCGTTTTTGTCGCTGAAATAACGGATGTTAAAAATATGCGAGCAATTGTGGTTCGCAATTTCTTCCGAATAACTGTTGAGACTGAAAAGGCAGCTGAAGCCGCGGCCGGTTTATAGAATGACGAGTTCTTGTATCAGCCAGAAGAATACCAGTAATTTATAAGAAACTGAATCGTAGAGATACGGCATCAAGTAAATATCTCTCCCTGTCTATGGAACCTACACTTGCTAGTGTCATCGACTTGTCGCCATATTAATATCGCGTGTCTGAAGTATACAGTGTCTTTATTCTTAAGGAAAAGTTGTTTTTAATCCCACTACTTATATAGAAGACGTTTCTAATTAAAAAAGTTGAAATAATTACACCTGTTCTTCTTGCTTGTAATTATTACACTTCTTTTATAATTGAAAATGCATACGTAATTAGTTTGTTTTAGATACGAGTTTACATTTCACCATCGTGATGACCCTTACCGTGTTTGTTTTATAATGTTAAACTTGCTGAATGCAAATAATGCTTAAAATCATTACCGATCACAATTGCCACACACTCGCGATATTCATAACTTCACATCATGCTAAAACTAACAAACTCGACTCTTACAAAACTTTATCTTTCGATCGATAATTTATTGTAATGTTAATAAAAATTAATTTCGACCTAACAGTTTAATTGATCGTTTAAACGGGTCAAAATGAACAGTTTTCGGTGATTAGTATAAAAAGGCAAGAAAGTTTTGCTGATAATATCCTCGGATTGAAATATTACAGTAAAAAATTCAGCGAGTTGGAAGAAAAATCATCTATCCAAAAAGCGTATAATTTGTATTATTTTTTGTCTTCTATCAAGTAAGTAAAAAAGGAAACTAGGAAATTAGTGAATTTTTTGCGGGCATAATCGTTTTCGAACCAAAAAAAACCTTGTGATTTATGAATTAATATAACCGTTTAAGGAAATTCAACAAATATGTTGCTCTGAAACAATCTCTTTTCCCGTTTATTACTTTTCTATTTTAATTAATTCGTTGATTGAAAAACTTGTCTCCAAATTACCACAAAGTTCAGAACTTTTCAAAATATACGACCTACAATCGAAACAAAACCTCTGCAATTTTATTAGTCAGAGAACAAGGTTACAGGGTAATGGAAATATTCTCCTAAATATATGGTTTTATGAATATAACTTTGGAAAAAATTTTGAATATTAAATTTACAATAAGGTCTTGGACTCGAAGCCAAATTATCAATCCGTTTTGGTGGATTAGGTATAAGGTCTATAAGGTCTTCTATATTTTCTAATTCTGAACTTATTATGTCCATTCTACCTTCTAGTTTTTCTAATTTTGAAATTACATCCCTTAACGAGGCTGTTGATTATTGGAAGGAAATTTCTAATTCGTCTTTACTTCCAAAAGAGCTTTCTATTCAAAGAAATTGGGACTTACCTATCTGTGAGAAAATATTTCAAAATTTATTATCTTCCTCAAATATCACACAAAAAGCTATCTTATTAGCTGGATCTGAACTTGAATCTGGAGCTTGGCTTGAAGTTCTTCCATCTTGTAAATTTGGTACTCTTTTAGAAAAAAAACTTTTTGCAAATTGCAATTTTACTTAGATTGGACATCAATTTCTGTCATCCTCATATCTGCTCGTGTGGTTCTTCTGTAGACTCGTTGGGTCATCATGGTTTATCGTGCATTAAAAGTGCTGGTAGACTCTCTCGTCACAGCTGTAATAATGGCATTATTAAACGTGCTTTTTCTTCTGCCAGCATCCCTTGTATCCTTGAACCTACTATTCTGAGGGATGATGGCAAACGTCCAGATGGTATTACAGTTATTCCATGGAAAGTAGGTAAATCTTTAGTTTGGGATTTTCCTTGTACGGATACACTTGCCCCTTCTGATTTGACCGATTCTTCATTTTCTGCAAGATCTGCTGCAAACTTGGCAGAAAATGTTAAGAAAAAAAAATATAAGTCAATTTCTGATGATTATTTTTTCGTCGCCTTCGCTGTGGAAACTTTGGGTCCTTGGAGTGCTGATGCCCTTTCTCTCTCTTTGATATTTGGGGAGGCGTATTGTTCAAACAACGGGAATTCCTCAAGCCAAAACATATTTGAAGCAACGCATAAGTTTGGCTGTACAGAGAGGTAACGTTGCTAGTGTTCTTCGTACAGCCCCGCTTTCTTCTTCTCTTAATGAGTTATTTTATTTTATTTTATTTTATTTTTTTAAGAGGAGGTAACCTGTGTGACTACTAACTTGCTCCCCATACGTCTTCCTCACCACGGGAACCACATTAACATTACGTCAAGTATTACTTCGAGGTGAGTGACTGTTTAGTTCCATTTACATCTTATCATTAGATCACATCTTTTGGTAAGCTTTCACTCACACTTTTTCACCTTTCGTTTTCTTTCCCTCTTATCTATCATTCTCACTCTCTATCACTCTCTCCCTCTATCATCAAAAATTGCCTCTTATTAGTTTGCTTTCACACACACTTTTACTCATTTCATCTTCTTCCTCCGTTACCTATCATTTACACTCTCTATCACTCTCCCCCTCTTTGATCATCTTAGATTGAATTGTGAAGAAGGCATCCCTTGACTCCCCTTGGTAATGGACCCTCTGGCTGTCAAGGCTTCACATGAACTTACATCTTTAATTGCGATGTTCGTTACAACCTAAATGACTCA
This sequence comes from Dascillus cervinus, assembly GCA_949768715.1. Lineage (NCBI taxonomy): Eukaryota > Metazoa > Arthropoda > Insecta > Coleoptera > Dascillidae > Dascillus > Dascillus cervinus. The sequence goes on along the minus strand of OX458321.1, from coordinate 28,845,227 downwards.
ATAAGATTGGTTAAATATGATTCAAAAATAATTAAAAGAAATAAATAAATAATTAAAAATTTTAAACCTAGGAGGCTTGGAATTTTTACTATCAAAATCAAAGTAGTATATTGAATAATTTTTTGACGTTTCTAAAATTTTTACATTTTTCGCCGTAACTTTACAAATAAACCGATGGAATCCGTCTCGCGACTTTACAAAAATTAAATGAAACTTACTTGCTCCTAATAATTACTACAAACGCTTCACGAGCAAAAAATTACAAAAATCTTCAATTGGTAAATTTTGACGTTTCTAAAAAATTTTAAACAGATCGAAAAAAGAAAAAAGAAAAAATTATTCAAAATACCTCATATACATTCATTCTCTCAATCACACAACCTTTAACCTTCAGTCTTCGTCAGAATCTGATATCACATCATCTCTGACGAGGAGTTCCTCCCTACGAAATTCCTCTTGCTGTTTTCCACGCATAATGTCCCGCATCATGTTGGTTACTGTTTTCCAAGATTCCTCGGAATCCAATAATAACTCAGAAATATTATTCTGGTCTATATTACAACCCATTTTAATCCTAGCATCTCTTCGGATGCTTTCCCATTCGTCACAAATAAATATAGTATGTTCTGGCGTGTCTACTTGCTGGCAAAACCAGCAAGTATCGACATCCGCCTTTTTTATCCAATTGAGATATTTTCCGAAAGTTCCGTGTCCGGACATGGATTGTGTTAAAAAATAATCCATCTCTACCCACTTACAATTGAACCATTTTCTAATATCTTTAACGAAAATTTTTGCCCAACCTAAATAATCGTCCCATTGTTCTTGCCAAGCTATCATTAAGGATTCGTTTGCCAAAGAGGTATGATCTTTGCCCCTTAAATAAATTTCCGATCTTACGTTCGCTTTCATCCACAAAGGAGGCATTCTGGCAAGCACCTGCACTGCCTTCGTGGATATTGTTCTATATGCGGATGTTATTCTAGTTATTACTTATGTTATGTTATTTTATGTTATCGTTAATCTAATGTACCTACTTTGTAGTTATATAAAATATTGGCGCCTATTCAAAGACTACAAGTAGTATTATACAAAAATTTTCTTATATTTAGCTAAATTTATGTTTCTAAGTGTAGAATAAAATTATTGGGGGATTTTTTGTAGCACAGGGTAGCTGCTAGAAGATAGCCTGCACAATTTTCAAAAAATATCTGGAGCCACTTATCTTTAAATTTATTATTTTACAATAGATGGTCAAAATATTGTCCCTTGTTGGTCTTGATCTTGCGTCTTCGAAAACTGCCGTGAACCCCATGTCAAATTTGTGAAGAAATATTGACGACCTTGGTAAAATTGTGTAAAAATATCCTGATGTAACTAGTAATGGAGAGAACGCCAAAATTTTATCTGATTTTTAAAATTTTTTTCTTGTTTCAATGTTCCTTATTACCTAATATAAAATTACTCGGCGGTAAAACTTATGTACAGGGGCACAGTAAATAATTTCTGACACGTTTAAAAAATTTGACTCACCAAATAGCTGTGTGGGTCAATCTGTGATGAGGAGGCGCTTTTACAGCGATCGGGACGATGTTGCATAATCGAGTCAATGACTTTAAGGTATCAATCTTCGAAATGATCAATCCATTGACATATGTGTGTTCTTTGTCTTAAGGCGATTCGCTAATACCGTGTTCCAATTCTTCGAATTGACGCTTTTAAAGCCGCACTTAGTCATACAAATAAGATGCAGTTATTTTTTTTCCGTTACATAAAAATAAAAAAGCGTAATAATGACAGGTCTAAAAATGTGTGCCTTTCCCTGTTGAAATTGGAAAGCAGACGTTACTAGCTGTAACAAAAATTAATCTCTAGTACGAGAGTCGGGTCGAAAAAAAATTAAGTGAATCAATCACATAAGGCGGAAGTTACGACTTCTCATGTGCTACAACTTTTTTCGTAACCTAAAGGCATTAAACTAGAATAATAACGAAGACTAGAAAAAACGGTCACTTAGAGCCTCTCTCGATGTTTGCATATCGGTCGAAGGCAATTTCGAAATTGAACGCTCGTAGCCAATAAAATAAAGAAAAAAAATAAGAACAATTCTAATAAATGGTGAATTAACATAAAGAGAGTTATGGTGTAGGTTTAATAATGGTATTTCCATATAAGTGACGACTCGATCGGTTGACGTTTCACAATAACATTGTCGAAGAAGTAGCCGCGTGCGTCCGGTTGCCACAAACAGATCGGTGAAAGTTGGAATTGTTATTGAAACAATAACATCGATCAGTCTTTAATTGGAGTAGGTAAACGGCTCGCTATGGCTGCAGACACTATGCCATAAAATGCCCCTTACATAGTAGAGCGCCATAAAAAAGCGAAAAACAATTTTTGAATGTTTAACTCCTTTTGACTGCTCCTACAGAAAAATGTTGAAAAATTTGTAGTCCGAAATCATATAACGCAAATAATTTAATTGGGGACACTTCTTTCTCCGATTGAACCCCTGGTTACTTGAATTGAATCCCATAAAACAAGTAGAAGATAGGGCAGAGATAATAGTTAAGTAATGCAAAGAACCGTTTTGTAACCAATAGTATGAGGTCATGATTTGTAATTAAGATCATTGATTACTAATGTGCTAAAGCAAGGAAAGGAAGTCTCATCAGTACTATTCAACTTAGTTTTAGAAGAAGCCATTAAGGATACTGAAAAAGAAGTAGAAATTTTCATAATGAATGAACTGAAATTACTCCTGATAATCACTAAGAACAAGACAAAATACATGCATTTGACCCGCAACAAAAAGTAAGTATGGATGTTATAAAAAAAAATGATATGTAGGAAGAAATAAAAAGACTCATTACCACACGAAAACAACTCACATAGTTAACCAAAATCCAAATATACAAAACAGTTACAGTGAAACTTCCCCAAATCAAACTGTCATAACTCAGGTCATTCTGTAATAAGTCGAATTTTCGAAATTCTATAAGTCGAATTTTGAACTTACACATGAAAATTAACTGAAATTCTTAGAAATTTGATTCCTAATACAAATTCCTATAAAAAAAAAAATATTACACATCGGAATGGTGAATAGTAAAAACAAACCAGCATTATTAGATCTCACTTATACTTTATGTCTTGTTCTACACACAATTTTGCACTTTCAATATAACGAAAGCTTATGTTGTGCAGTAAATAATATACAAATAATGTTTGGTTTAGTTTCTGTATTTCAAAGTTCCCACAACTTTAACTTTTTTGACGGTCTTTTGGAAATTCGACTTAGAGAAGGTCCACTGTATAAGAATGATATAATATAATAATGAATGCTAACAAAGAATGACGAACTACTACTTAAAAGGTTTAAACGGAAAATGTGCAAAAATATGGCCCAATTTCGGAAAGAACATGTATTTATTTGTATTTACTATTTATTTTTATAAAAATTTGTTGTAAAGGAATTAACTGAATTAATTGAAATAAAAACTTCAATTATTTGTAACTTTTATGTGCTTAATTTAATAGCACTCGTACATTAAGACTTTTTACTAGAAAATTAAATACATATCGCTTTGAACTATGTAAAAAAGTATAAGTAAGGTTTAAAAAAATTTACTTTCGTGAATATCTCGAACAGTCGACGTTCGATTGCCTTTTTGCTTTCACTGTGGTAATCAGCGAAAAAAACACCAATTCATTGCTAAGTTAACTGACTTTATAGTTCCAATAATAACAAAGTTACCAATGGTGAACAATTAATATTATACAACGTGTATAATGATGTTTTTCGTGGTATTCTGAACATCACTGTAGAGAAGTTCGATTGTGTTAGTGCTATGAATAATTTGCTACATTCTGAAATCAAAAACTAAATAACAAAACTTTCCCCAAAACTTTTTTTTACTTTGTGACTTTAAATAAAAATATTTTGGAAATCTTCTTGCAGTCATCGAAACTGTACATTTCAACTGATGTAACATGTAAATTGCATACTTTGTTCTCAAAAAAAACACCAATTCATTGCTAAGTTAACTGACTTTATAGTTCCAATAATAACAAAGTTACCAATGGTGAACAATTAATATTATACAACGTGTATAATGATGTTTTTCGTGGTATTCTGAACATCACTGTAGAGAAGTTCGATTGTGTTAGTGCTATGAATAATTTGCTACATTCTGAAATCAAAAACTAAATAACAAAACTTTCCCCAAAACGTTTTTTTTTGCATTGTGACTTTAAATAAAAATATTTTGGAAATCTTCTTACAGTCATCGAAACTGTACATTTCAACTGATGTAACATGTAAATTGCATACTTTCCTCTCAAAAAAAAACACCAATTCATTGCTAAGCTAACTGACTTTGTAGTTCCAATAATAACAAAGTTACCAATGGTGAACAATTAATATAATACAACATGTATAATGATGTTTTTCGTGGCATTCTGAACATCACTGTAGAGAAGTTTGACTGTGTCATTGCTATGAATAATTTGCTACATTCTGAAATCAAAAACTAAATAACAAAACTTTCCCCAAAACGTTTTTTTTTGCATTGTGACTTTAAATAAAAATATTTTGGAAATCTTCTTGCAGTCATCGAAACTGTACATTTCAACTGATGTAACATGTAAATTGCATACTTTCCTCTCAAAAAAACACCAATTCATTGCTAAGCTAACTGACTTTGTAGTTCCAATAATAACAAAGTTACCAATGGTGAACAATTAATATAATACAACGTGTATAATGATGTTTTTCGTGGTATTCTGAACATCACTGTAGAGAAGTTCGACTGTGTTAGTGCTATGAATAATTTGCTACATTCTGAAATCAAAACCTAAATAACAAAACTTTCCCCAAAACTTTTTTTTTACTTTGTGGCTTTAAATAAAAATATTTTGGAAATCTTCTTGCAGTCATCGAAACTGTACATTTCAACTGATGTAACATTGCATACTTTCCTCTCAATTTTTAATAAGTATTATGGACGATGAAACTTACAACACCCTGTACAAAAAACTGTCAAGCCGTCTCCACAACTTTTTGAAACTTCTTTTCCGGCAGATCGGCGAAAACTGGACTACAACGAGATTTGCTGTTCCAATTTCCACACGCCTTGTTGCAAAATCAATGCGAAAAAAGGTGACTTGTTTACCGCAGAGACACAAAAACAAAGTGATTGTGGTAACCTACTATGTCTGATTGTGAGACCAACCTTGTCGAAAGAAACATTTGGCACTTTAATGCTTCATTAGCGGGTCCCGGAAAAAAATTGATCGACGTAAGTGTAAAGTGTGAAGATTATCGCAAGCAAAACACACAAACAGGTAGTCAGAAAATCGGCGAAACTGTTCCTCGATCGGGAAAAAATCGTAACAAAAAATATTTTACGACCGTCTCGCCACTTTCTGAATTTGATCGATCGGCCGGATCGTCGATAAACAAGTCATCTTTCTATGCGAATTGACATGCGATGGTTTAGTTTCACTTTTGGATGGGTGTTGCAAACCCTCGCGGGCGATCATTTTCGTTTGCAGGAAATCGCTAGAAAGCGATACACGCAAATCGGACACAATAAAATCCGTAATGTGTTTATTATGTGCAATTAAATTGTTTATTGGCTTTTAACTTTCATTTCGCTAAAAGGACAATAAAAGAAAATCCGTGTGCACATCGCGGCTAATTTAAATTGGGTTTATTGCGACTTTCGATTGCGTACATGGCGCGGTAAGTGTTTTTTAAGGTGAGTTTAGGAGATTTTGCTATTTTGAAATTGAATAATGAGGCAATGGAATCCGATCACGTTGCATAAGTTTTATCATAAAGAGAATGCCGTTTGTCTGTCTGCCTATTTCATCATGTCTTTTACGATTTAATGGATCTCTCGAGAACAATCGCATAAGACGTACGACTATAATGGATCTCAGTGTTTTTAAAATGTTGCAAAAAGGAATATAATAGTCCAATTAAAATTAATGGCCAATAATTTAAACAAAACTTAACTGTACATTAAGTAGTCTGCCCAGATAGAGGAACACACACATTGAGCTTTAATTGAAAGCTATGTATTTTAAATTTGGTGCACGTATTACTTTGGTATAAGACTAGAAATTTTCGGTTTTAAATGTTAATTGTCGAGAAAAAAAATAAAAACTGATTTTTTATAAAAATACTATCTCCCAATTTCGTCAAATTTCACTTTTCAGGATCAGTATTATTGAGACAAAGATGTCCAAAATAAAATAAAAAAATCCAAAAGCTGTAATTAGCCTAAAATTCCATTATATTCGAATTTTAACAGTAAATATAATGATTTATGACTGTAAAGATCGTCAGGATATATCCGCAAAGTTAAGTACGATTTAAATTTATGACATTGTAAAAAAAAGCCAGTCGAAGTGAACATCAGGAGCGTACCTAAATCGAACCTTTTTACATTCTTGTAGATTTCTAAAATTTTTGTATGTCCTCTAATAAATTACGATTATGAAAACAAACATGATTTAAAGTATGGATGTTGAGTTATTTTAGATCCTCGCGGAGTTTCCATTAGCCCATTGACAGTTGCTGATGTAATTCTATGTGGTAAGGATGATATTTGTGCTCCCTACTGAAGATTGGCTAATTCCAGTGTTTTAACTGACTTCCCTAATGATCAATTGGGGATTATTATTGGCGAGATTTAAAACTGCAGCTTGATTGACTTCATGCGTGACCCTGGGATTCACTATCGTTTTTTCTTTGCCCTTTAAATTTCCGTTTTGTTTCAAGGAACCAACAAGTCTTTGAAATATTTTTCTTTCTGGCGGAATTCTTCGCGGAAAACGTTGGGCGTAAATTTGAGCAGCTTGAACAGAATTTTGCCGTGCTTCTCCATAAATTAATATCACATCAGTCTTTTCTTTGAAGGTAAAGGTAACCGGCATTATAAACGAAAACTAATTTAATCGCACACAAATAAAACACGCAGATAAAAACTTTTTGGGCGAAGTTACTCTTCAAAAGCTGAAGTTGAACTGTTAAAAAAGTAATACATCCACCCTACGTTTGTAACTGACAGTCGATTTTTACGACTACGTTTACTATTGAAAAATGTAATTCCGACGCAACTTTAGCAATAAAGTCATTAAATATTTACGGATGAGACTTGCTTTTGAACAGGTTCTCACGAAAAACTCGAGCAGCACCTTACGACGACAATAATCCGTGAAACTAATTTCCAAATTTATGGGGATGACAAAGTTAGTCTCGAACGAGTTCTGAAATCATTCAGTTCGATACTCATTATCAGCCTGTTATTCAGAATCTTTCGCATTCATCTTTGAACTCAAACATTAATTCAAAATGTAATAAGTCCTCTTCGACTTAAAAGAATAATTCAACATCCATACTTTAAATCATGTTCGTTTTCATAATCGTAATTTATTAGAGGACTTACAAAAATTTTAGAAATCTACAAGAGTGTAAAAAGGTTCGATTTAGGTACGCTCCTGATGTTCACTTCGACTGACTTCCACTCGACAGTGACAAATTTTTACAATGCCATAAATTTAAATCGTACTTAACTTTGCGGACACTCCTGACGATCATTACAGTCATAAATCATTACATTTACTGTTAAAATTCGAATATAAGGGAATTTTAGGCTAATTACAGCTTTTTGATTTTTTTTTACTTTGGACATCTTTGTCTCAATAATACTGATCTTGAAAAGTGAAATTTGACGAAATTGGGAGATAATACTTTTATAAAAATCAGTTTCTCTAGTTTTATACCAGACCACAAGTGATGGAACACCCTGTACAAGTTCGGCCCGTAATCTGTTTGATTTTTAAGATAATATTCTGTTATTAATTGACTGTCTCCATAAATGGCATCAGTAGAAAGCATTATAAATGTTTTTCTGTGCACTTATGTTCGGCCAATCAAAACATTACGTCAGCTATTATTAACATTACAATAGATCCATGATGGCATTATTTATGGGTCCATTATAAAAAGAATTTTATTATTCTCTCCGAAGAGGTAGACAATGAGGCAAGAAATGAAGTAATCTGTTTTTATCTAGACAATAACGGTGGCCTTTGGAAATATGCAAGTGTGACCTCAATTGACAGTAAACGTGGATATGTCTCAGGGCGCCATAAAACCAGTTTTAAGCACAAAAATTTCTAACACACATTTCTCTGACAGTGGCCACATTGCATTGTGCGATTTCAAAACGTTAAGAATGGTAACGTATATGTTTGTAATTGTAATTTCTTCATGTGTAGCGATCATTAATCAACTCGCTCATAATTTCAGAATGAGGTTGTGTTATTTGACGGACGGTTTAAACAATATTTCTTCGGTTCGCCTATTAATAATGGTAATCATCGGTATGTGTGATTGCCACACAAGCACCTGTAGATACGATCCGTCTTGAGGTAGCCACACAAAAGATATTAAGATAAAATAATTCGGTTATTTCATCGAATACGATTTGACGTGATGTAAATTAAATCTGATAACGTCCGCGGTCGACTTCATGATTTACGACAATCGCATATAATCACAAATGAAAATGAAAGTACCTCATGTACCTCTAATTTATTTTCAGTCCTTTTGTTTGCATTGTAAGACAATCATTCACTCTTTGCGCAACCGGCTGTACTCATTCGGTGCAAAAAATCTTATCTGCATCTGCCTGATTATTTTTTGAACTCGATTCTTAATTAATTTTTTTTGTATTTAATTACGCTCAGTAACCACCAGTGGCGACTCGTGGTAGTGACGAGTGAGGAGGCTAATATTTGTGAAGAATTATGATGTTTTATTTTTGTATCACAATTTACCGTCCAACAAGAACCATTCAAGGAGGTGTAAAGTTATTTCTTGCCAGGACTGGATTAGGAGTTGAAGGAAATTCATAGGGTGGAATGATGAGATATGAGCTTACAAAATGTATTTTCTCTTACTTAATAATGAAAATAATGTAATGTGTGATTCAATAAATTACCATTTTAGGTTAATGGTAGCAAAAAGTCGTGCCTTAATTTGCACAATATTATTGATAATGACTGTTAAAAATCGCCAAATAAATTAGTAAATAACAGAATGGGATTACGCTTGTAACAAGTGCAAACAGAAATTCATTCAATCGCATATTATAAGCCTAGGAACAAAAACAAAAGTTCTAAACAATAAACTAAAGTGAGAACAGAAAAGCTCTCAGAAAAAAAGTAACAAAACGAAAATTCTTTTAAAGGAAACAGAATCCTCACAAGTTTCAGAAAATACATTTTGTAATTCTACTTCTATATCGTCATTCATGTTGAAACAATGTATGAGATATGAGCTTACAAAATGCATTTCTCTTACTTAATAATGAAAATAATATAATGTGTGATTCAATAAATTACCATTTTAGGTTAATGGTGGCAAAAAGTTGTGCCTTAATTTGCACAATATTATTGATAATGACTGTTAAAAATCGGCAAATAAATTAGTAAATAACAGAATGGGATTACGCTTGTAACAAGTGCAAACAGAAATTCATTCAATCGCATATTATAAGCCTAGGAACAAAAACAAAAGTTCTAAACAATAAACTAAAGTGAGAACAGAAAAGCTCTCAGAAAAAAAGTAACAAAACGAAAATTCTTTTAAAGGAAACAGAATCCTCACAAGTTTCAGAAAATACATTTTGTAATTCTACTTCTATATCGTCATTCATGTTGAAACAATGTGACCCGCAAATTCAAAATTTTATACCTGAATTTAATAATTACAGTAGACCTGTCGCACCCAGTACTAAGGAATAATTGTGATCTTTGTCCGGCAAAACGCATTGTTCAGGGCACGTGTTCGGGTGGCGGTGGAGCCATAGCCTCCGTTGCAATAGTTTTATGCTTTCTAACTCAAGTATTGCATCTCATTTCTTTTTAACGTACAAGGTCAAAATTGTCTCATTCTATAGAATTAAAGCAGATGTTTGGAGTCTAATGTAGCAAATATTTCTGGCGCTTACATGCAACCTTCAAGTCCCATATTGTAAATAGAAGATCCCCTTTAATAAGGCCGTTCTGGTATGGTGAAAGAAAATTATCTACCAAATAACTATTACCATTTATTTAATTGAGTACCTAATAATTGATTTCATACTGAAACTTTAATGAAAATCAAATTTGATTATGTAATTATTTATTTATTTCAATTTCATCATGAGGAGGTTCAGTCTCCCTTGCCTCCTCTGACAAGCCGCCACTGGTAACGACACTGGAATAATCAATTGCTTTAGAATGGCAGTCAAAATTATGAAACGATTTCGTAATCGATGCAAATGCTTTTTTTTGTGTTTTGAGCGAAATGAAAGTAAAAAATCCGTTGCGATAAATCACAGTTTAAAAATTTTGACAATTTAAAAAAAACTGGCGAGAGTACCGTATCCGAAGGCGAACGGTAATGGCGCGAGCAAAAAATTCCGCAAGTCACTTTAACGTGTTACAATTTTCGAGATTATAATGTTTGTTAAACTACCAGTAAAAGACGGGATGGTATCATTAAGTTGAATTGTCAGTCGAATTATGGCCGATTTTTTTCCGGATTACGGTAAAACATAATGTTTTTGCGAAAGTGGTTCTACATTAAACAATTATCCCGCTTATTAGCGAGCTGAAATTATTAAACGTCGTTAAATCAATTTTTGAACAATAATCAATTATGTTTTCTTGAGCAAGTTGAAGCTAATCTCCTCTTAATTTCTCGTGAAGTTTATGTGTCAATCATAGCCCGCGCTCGTTCGTACTTCCACCGCACCGACGCGTAAACAAGGACGAAATTAATTTGTGTGAATACAGTCGCCGTGCGAAATACTACCCAAGGACAATGGAGTATAAATGAGCTTTTAATAAGTGAACGCTCTCGAGTCGATTTTTTCTCGTTATTATTATTTACACACATATCTTCTGCATCTCTTCTTAACAGATAATAGATTTCTGATTACATGCTATAACATTGCGCATTATAACTTATAAACATTAAAAGCAGTGGCGTAACATGGCGTCCGAACGCTCCGTTGAGCTTGAAAAAGTCGCTAGCTCTTAATTACGTGAAATGATTGATTCGTTTCTGCTATTGGGAATTCAAATTAGTTTTACCGCGCATCGATAATGTAGGTAACTGTCGCATTGTGACGTCATATTCAGGATAGAAACTTTTAACACCAGTGCACGTCGCCGGTTAAAGTGACCTTTTGTAAATATGTGGCGTTATAAAAACTAGGAAAATTATGGGAAAATTATCTTACAAATTTGTCATCTGCCAAAATTGGATTTGAAAGATTAACAACAGCGCAAACTATCTGAAAAATGGGATCACTTTAGGAGACGATGCAAAACCTTTAAAGCTTCTCGACATAAAACTGTTTAACAAAAATGTACCAAGGACCAAAGGTTTCAACAGCAAAGCCAACGAAAATATAGTGATCTGCTAACAAACTATATTTTCTTCTTTTAAGATTTTCTGCTTTGTTTGCAGTAGATCTAACAGATATGGACGACTCAGGTAAATGTGAAGGTGTAAGCGTATCTGTACAGGTGACATACCAGACAAGGGATTTGCCTTCCTTCCAGGGAATAATGGTGGTTCCATCCGAACGTTTGCCGTCATCTCTCAGAACCCCGTTGGGTTCAAGTAAACAAGGGATGTTGGCAGATGAGAAAGCACGTTTTAAGATGTCGTTAATGTAGTTGTGTCTTGCGATTCTTCCTGCACTTTTTATGCAAGACAGTCCATAATGACTGTACGTGTCTACTGAAGAACCACAATTACATATATGAGGATGACAAATACTGCCTAATCTTAGAGAAACAGCAATTTGTAAAGTGTTTTTTTTTTCTAACAAAGTGCCTAATTTAGAAGAAGGTAAAGATTCAAGCCAAGCTCCAGATTCGGATTCAGACACTGCTAATAAAATAGCTTTTTGAGTAACATTTGAGGAAGACAATAGCTTTTGAAAGTTATTTTCAATAATTGGCAAATCCCAATTTCGTTGAATGGAGGGAGCTGTTGAGGGTAAAGACGAAGAACTAGATACAATTTTTCATTCTTCAATGGCTTCACTGGAGTAAGATGTCTCAAAGTTGGAAAAACGAGAAGGTAGAATAGACTTAATGAGCCGAGAATTAGCAAAGATAGAAGATAAGAAGGCTGGAGTTGAAATATCTGCAACAGATCGAATACTTAGACCACCAAAACGGACAGGTAACTTGGTTTGATCTCATGACCTGTTTGTAAATTTTATGTTCAAAATTTTTTCCAGAGTCGAATGAATATTATTATCCAATTCTTGACATAAATTTTTAAATTTCCAAACAGGGCAGCATTTAAGGAGGTAGATGAAATTTGGCACCCAAAAACAATGACGAAGCAAAAAGAGACTGATGTGCGGGCTAACTTTATAAAGGTTTGTGGAAATTAAAGAAAATATCTCCACTTTTTTAGAAAAAGATACAGGGATTGCTTCATCAAGAATGGGACAACCGAGCATTATTACAAATATGTATTCCTGGGGTTAGAGATTCAAATCTATCTAATCTTTAGAATTATCGAAAACTAATCAAATTATTACAAAAATGAAACAATAACAAACGCACGTGGCACGACGTGACGTCACGACAATGAATTCGCTTAGTTGAATTTATTTACGGTAGAGTAGCATGCTTAGCTTGAATTGCCTATTGTTGGATGATTTTTCTCGACACTTGAAATTAGCGCCCGAAGATAGTGAGTGCGCACGAGTGGTAGGATGCCACAAATCGAACTGATTTGTAGCCTAGGCTTAACAATAACCCGTTGTTACTGAAGGCAACATGATGTCATGCCCACGTTTACACCTATAACCGTATAGATTACACGCAGCGAACCGAATTTAAATCCTACTCGAAATAGTAATCACCATTACCTCTAAACACCTGTCGTAATAAATTATAACGATATTAATATTTACAGTGGGAAATTTATACTTGTCCGCTGTAATTCTTTCTTTTTCGAATTCCTTTTATCGGCCGAGTGAGTTCACGGAAAAAGTACAAAAGGCGCGCATAATTAATCGCGCGTTAATTATGTCCGGCGAAAAAAGAAACATTTTTTAAGAATAAATGTTAAACCGATATTGATTAATATTAACGATAGGAATCGATTTGTCTTAATTTTTATTTATGGTGATGTATTGTTTAAATGTTAATCAATCATTCTTTGCTTAGTCGGGGACGGTCTAAAAATTAATCTTTTCAGTTTTTATGCATGGGAGTACAAAATTTTCCACTTGCCAAGGCATGACAACTGAGAAATTAAAATAGCATGTGGTACAGTGATTCCGCTTTGAAATGTCATTGGTGATTCAACCATTACGGTAAATCGCAGAAATAATTGCTTTTGTTTCAGCGAACCTATTACCCTACACAAGACCTTCTCACCTCTGGATTTTACATAACGGTTCTAAGAAAATTTGTTTTCTTATGTCATTAGCTTTACTAATTAAAAAAACGAAAAAAATATACATAAAAAATTACAATAAGCAATCATAAACTAGGAGTACTATACAGTTTTCCGAACGTGAAATCAAATGATTGGAAATAACACAAATCTTCCAAATGTTATTGTAATCTTCTATTATCTATGTAAACTTCATATATTTCCCACTAAAATGGATTACCTACTGTCGATTTATTATGTGAACTTAACAGGGCAATTGTTACATTAAGGTACTAAAACATAATCAGAAATAGAGCTCAACAGTAACAGGTTGTTCAATTAAAGTCTCCAAATTGAAACATAGGTAAAAGCAGGCTTGTTTCTCAGTCAAAAGTATTCATTGAAGGCGTATTCTAATATATCCTTGCCTTTTTTAAATTTATTTAACAATCCAGTACCTAATTGCGGCGTATTTTTATATTCGAAAATTTTACACGTTCAAATTTGATCTTTAGAAATTATAGTACGAACGGTATAATAAATTGTAAGTATTTGTCACGGGTATCAGAAAACTTTCAATTTTCGGTATATTTAGTAGTACTTGGTGATGAAATACCGTATTTTGTCTATACACCACAATTTGTTCAACGTGATAATGACTTAATACAAAAATGACCTGTTAATTAGAAAGAAATCTTACAAAAAACTAGAAAATTGAGGTAAAAAAGTGGAAACTTTTTATAAAATGCATAAGAAACGCGTTTAGGGTGAAGTTTTCCAAAAAATTCGATATACGAGTGTGTATAGAGAAATTCATTATACGGAAGTTCATTACAGAGAAGTTCGACTGTATTTTAACTCAACAAAGAATCAAACGTAAATAGACCTAATTTCCCTAATTTAATCTTCAAAATGAAATCCAAACCTTAAATACTTAAACCAATATAGAATTTTTGTTTCCGGTGTTGGTTCTGAAGCAGGGAAACCAATATTTGGTAGATATTTATTTGAATTTCTGGCATCAGTAACGACTTTTTCTCAACAAGTGCAACTTAACTGTCACCATTTTAAAATGAGAATTTTATGTAAATTACTAAATATTTATTATTGAAAAAGTGGTTTTAGCTCATAAATAAAGAAGTGCAGCTGTAGGTTATAAAAAAATGTAAGAAACTTTGGGAACTACTGGCGAACAGCCATATTGACACATTCATTTTACTTTTTCAGTAGCTCTTGGTTGAAGTAACGATAGTTGGAACTTGGGTTATTCAGTTTGTGAAATAGTATTATGATTTTAGACAAGATTTAAGAGCTTATGCTTCACCATGTCAATGCTTTGTCTGATCTGGTAGCTTCGACTTGTCAGAAAAATAAAAAAATAGAAAAAATAAATAAAAGTACAATAGAATGTTCGTTCTACTCAACTAATTTAGCCATGTGACTCTCGGTTATTTTTTTAACTAAAGAAGACGTTACGATGTAGAAGATTTTCGTTTGAGAAAGAAATCCACAACACAGTCAACGATTATATTGAAGACGGTTAATTGGAAACTTTCAAGCATTAACAAGAAAGAATTGTAAAGAGTATTATTGTTAAGGGAAGTTATTTTGACTACAGTAGAGTCCGGATATAATGAACCCGGTTTTAGTGAACTTCCGGTTATAGTGAACGCTATTTGAAATACCAAAAAATCTTCCCATAATAAACATAAAGCATTTTGTGTTTCGTTTATAATGAACCTCGGATAAAGTGAACCAATTTTGATGCATTTTTCAAGTTCACTTAATCCGGACTTCACTGTATATTTAAAATAAAATCTTAAAAAATATTAACCGTTTCTTATATTCAATTATTTTTGTTTGATCCATGAATCGTATTCAAGAACGTAACGTTTGGAAATAGGGGTTACCTACTTCTGAAGGTATTTAAAAACGAAATGAGTATATAGAAAATTTTGACCGACCTAAAATGGAAAGGATGTAAGTATTAGAACTGAAAAGTTAATGTAATCAACGTTCTTTACTAACCTTCGTTGCGTCAAATTAGTGTACACCTTAAAAATTAATTAATGCAAACGATTATAAATTTGCAACAACAAGGTCGACATAGTTATAAAAATTATTAATTAAAAACATCTTATTTATATCTAACAATGCTGTTTTAATACCTCGGAATGCGATGTTTGTCCAAATATGACCCGTAATTGATTGAGTTGTAATCTAAATATTTCGGTTCCATGTTCTACACGCAAATATTTCTACTAAAATGTGTTTATTTTTTTGTGAGACGGCAATTTAGAAAATTGGCGAATTTAAATGGAATGTAAAATCAGGTATTTTTATTTACACCTGAGAACACAACATTGCGATTATTTACAGCGACATAACTGTTTCTTATTCGCACTAATCAATTAAAATAGTGGGAAATTTAGGATCCCAAGAACTTAGAATCGGAATTGTTTATTTATTTTGTTGTTTCTGCTGGTAAGAGGCTCTTTCTGTTTTAATTGCGATACTTTGTACCGATTTAAAAGAAGTTTTGATCGCGTCGAGTTTATTAATTGAAGTGGCAACGGCCAAAATTTTAATCGAACTTTATCGCCCGTTTAATGATCATCGAGATAAAATCAGCGGAATGAATAGAAGAAAGTTATTTTATAATTAACAATGAGGATTTGGAATCATTAAAAGCTGTAGATTATAATGTTTTCTTAATTACGAAGCAATCATTAAATAACTGTACATTATTAGTGGACTGAAGAAGAAGATGGTCATAACTGGAAGCTATTAATGGTATGACATTTATTTTAAAATGTTGTGCATATAATTGATTTAGTTTCCTGTTTCTCATAACAAAGCGTGAGAAATTTTCATTCATTACCGGTGCAAGTGGATTTGTTCGATTCGTTTTATATTTCATCCTTCACTTGCTCACTTTTTATGACCGTTATTAATTACAATATTATTTTGTTTATTTATTGAAAATTATTATAAGTAGCTTTCAAGTACGGCTAATCGATGGATGACTATCAATAATTTTTCAACGTCATCTCATTTATCATCGATCGGAGAGTGCAAATTGAAAACTTAGATTACTTTATTTCTTGGCGCTCTCCATCGAACGGAAGGCACCGTTTCGACTTTTGTAAAACTAAGATGACCAACTATTTTTTGTACAAAAGGAGTACGAATGAATTTTCATTGGATTAAGGTGATTGGGGTCTTTAATAAAAACACTGAGTCTTCTCCATTCAATTATATGTTTTTAAAATAATATAAAAATTCATTAGTTCTAGAAATAATATTTTCTGTTGCATGATTTTTTTTTAATAATTCTGGATTTAAATTTTTAAGACGAATGCCACTAATATCTTGCTAAAATTGGGTCTAATTTTATTTCTTCTGATATAATAGATACAAATGATACGGATCTCAAATCTACTAATAGCATTTTTTTGCAATATTCATTAAACACTTCAGTTATTATTGACTCGCATTTAGTTCTTGCACAAGAACATTTTGCATTACGAAATTATTTTTAATAATTTGGTAGGTTACATGCAACCTGTGAATAATCGCGGGAACAAATTCAACTTCAGCAAAATCAAACAGTACCTGAAGTTAAAACGGAATTATTACAGCTTGGCTATTTCACACGAAGAAATAAAATTTGACCTTCATCTCCGCCTCTATGTCAGTAAATTTTGTGAATAGATACATAATTAAAGAAATTTACTATCAAACAAACCTTTGTTGTAAATCATTGAATGCATGAATTGAAGGGATCAGAATAAAAAAGGGTTAAATGCATTTTTGAAAATTATGGGATAAGTACGTTTTGTTAAAGGTGATGTGCCTTTTTATTTCACCAAACACAAACTTATAATTAAAATTCTATTCTCTTTTAATTAACTAATATAAAATGAGATTTTATTAAAAAAAAGTTTGGACTGTTTTATAGTTACATACTTCAAACTCCAAGGTATTCAAAAAATGTAAATTTTACTTGTACCCTTTTTATTCTAACCCTCTCAATTATTATGGAATAGCTAGTCATTTAATCATTGACTTGCATTATTATTAACTTAGGTGCAATTATTTATATAAATTCATATTCTATTTCAATTATTATTTTGGATAAAATAAGATTTTTATGTTATCAATAAATTCGTAACAACACAATCAGTAAATTATCGAAACTAAAATCATTTGCAAAAGATCTCAAAAATAAGTACTTGTTTAAGGTAAATTTTATGGCAGTCAATAAGTGCCTTTGTTGGGGCAATATATCTTGTTGACGCTTTACCCTCCAGCTATGAAAAAATGCGCTTTCTGCACAACGAGCTCAAACGATTTTAATTAAATTATGAGCAAACCATAATATTTTAAGAAAATCGACGCAGATACAAAAATGCGTTTAAGTGTC
The DNA here is from genome assembly GCA_949768715.1 of Dascillus cervinus. Lineage (NCBI taxonomy): Eukaryota > Metazoa > Arthropoda > Insecta > Coleoptera > Dascillidae > Dascillus > Dascillus cervinus. The sequence goes on along the minus strand of OX458321.1, from coordinate 28,827,327 downwards.
AGCAATAAGCTCATATAAATTTAAAACCAAAATTTTAAATATTTGGAGGCTTTATGAGAGATGCCAGTTTCGATTTTTTTTAACATTTTAATTAATAACTAGCTTAATCGAGACACCATCAAAAAAGGAACCCGATAGAAGCATGCGGACCGATCACTCTTATAAAATGCAATAGCAACCTTGTCTTCAAATCTTAAAAATGTGTCTAAAACGAATGATGCCGTTTTCCATTTAAATCACATTGCGTCAATGGTTAGCCGGCGAAAAGATCCAAGACCCTTAAGGAAGTTCAACAGCCGTTTTATGTATACTGAACAATTTGAACTAGAAATATTTGATTAATTAAAGGTACTTAACATTTTATTTGTTTTAATAGTAATTATCTTAATAAAATGTAACATGTATATAACAACAAAGTAAAATAACATAACATAAGTAATAACTAGAATAAATAAAATAACTCATTAAGAGAATAAGAAAGCGGAGCTGTACCAAGAACACTAGCAACGTTGCCTCTCTGTATAGCCAAACTTATTCGTTGCTTCAAATATGTTTTGGCTTGAGGAATTCCCGTTGTTTGAACAATACGCCTTCCCAAATCTTCAAGGAGAGAAAGGGCAGCACTCCAAGGACCCAAACTTTCCACAGCGAAGGCGACAAAAAAATAATCATTAGAAATTGCCTTATTTTTTTTTTTCTTAACATTTTCTGCCAAGTGTGCAGCAGATCTTGCAGAAAATGAAGAATCAGTCAAATGAGAAGGGACAAGTGTATCCGTACAAGTAAAATCCCAAACTAAGGATTTACCTACTTTCCATGGAATAACTGTAATACCACACTGAAAAAAAAAAGTAGTAAATAAAACTACAATTGTACAAATTTTTACCACAAATTGTATTAAAAATACGACTAGTTACAAATTGTATCATTTTTTTCTAAACAATTGTAGTAACTTGGTTGTAGCTACATTTACAATAATTTGTGGCATATAGTACTAACGTGTATAGCGAGATTTTCGACAAATATAATAGTAAAGTGTACTACACAGACATTGCAAAATTTACTAAAATAAAGACTAATGTGTTCCAAATCTTTACAGTAAAAAGTATAAGATTTTATACTAAAAATTACTATTTTAGAGATTAAATTTTGCGACAAAAAAGAGAAACAGTTACCATATACACATATCTTTTTCTATTACTATTGCCGTTATTTTTACTACAGGTTTTGCAGCATATTTTGCAACAATTAACAGACTTCTGCGCCTAATTAATGTAGTAAAAAGTAATATGTATATTCGTTGCAAAATACTACATTTTTTATGAATCACAATTTACTACTTTTTTTTGGAATGGAATTAGTGATAAAATGAACCAGGTAAAATGAAACGCAAGAATTAATTATAACAGGATTGTTTCTTATATATTTTAAACAACATCTACAGTAATAATACAAGTAAATACAAAAAGAGCTTTTACTTACAAATTATGTTCCTTGTTCATAACAATTTTTAAAATTTTTTAACACTTATTACAAATCACAAACATTTTAAAAAACACATTCTTTAAAACATTGTCAAATACACAAATTACATTTTAAAAACATATTTTTTAAAAACATATTTTTGGCCAAACAGTTTCCGCGTGCTCAAAATTGGAATTAATTCCTTGAGATCTTCTCGATCAAGATTGAGTAAGGTCTGTTTGTCGACTTCGTTTACTGTAAAACAAATTTCATAATTAATAGTTACTGTCAAATAAAACGCGGTAAAACAATAGAGGTATGTTGCAACGATGGACTTTATGAATACTTTATTAATGAATAGTAAAAACTGTTTCGATAGTACTTACGGTCAAAGCTCACCCTCAACCGGTCTAACAAGCCCCAGCTTTCTAAGGTTGTCTTAACGAAGTCATCCATACCTAACTCACACAAAATCACAAAATCACAACGCAAAACTAATAATTATTAATAAACTTATCGCACTTATAGTCAGTAAGTTAAGACTTTATTAATTTCACTTTACTAACTAATTATAATTAAAAAGATTGATACAAAATTATGCGTATTAAAAAGAAGTTGTTCGTAAGCTCTCGAAAGAATGAATGACCGTTTTTAATCAGTTTGTTTATATTGCGAGGTTGTTTATCACTCCAATTGCTGGAAGGCGCTCTTCACCGGCTCCACCGACCAGCCACAACATCCTCCTTCACGCATATCGACTACACACTGTTTCGGATGTATAATATAAATAAATAAATGCAAAATCAGCAGAAATTGACAACTCTTATCTGTAAACCGCAATATAATCAATATTGATTAAAGCCCAATTTTCCGTGGCATTAACCTATTAACTCCAATGACGGTAGCGTTCTAGTGTTAAAGGCGTATTTTGTGTGACTTAATACTGTTTGGGTCAGAAGTCCAAATATACGTTATACACGGCTTGTAAAACAGACAATGAGAGCAAAATCTCAAAAAATAATTTTGTTACGATATTTTTCCCTGGTATCCTATTTCCTAGCGGGGTGCGATCAGTGTAAATTATTTTATTGTCGGCAATTTTTCGGCAAATCTGTTCCTTCCCTCTCGATCACTTTCAATAAAATACATTCGGCAAGCACGTGCCAACAATTATGAATTTGTATTGGCCAGAAATTTTCGAAAAATATGCAACAATTGTAGTGACGTTAATCCATTTATTTTATAGTAAAACTCACTCAAAATATAATGTAAGTTGCAACAATCTTATAGCAAATATTAAAACAAAAGTAATACCATAATTGTTTTGAAAAAGTAATACACTTTGTAGATAAGATTGCTACAAAGTTTTCACTACAAATGCTTTAAAAATTGTATTACAATTTTAAGTAACAAATGCTCTCTTTGTAGCAAAAATTGTTACAAAATATGTGCTACATTATTGTAGTAATTTGTAACATACGATTTTTTTCAGTGTAGAAGGTAGAATGGATATAATAAGTTCAGAATTAGAAAATATAGAAGACAAAAAGTCAGGCGAGGAAATATCAATTATAGACCTTATACCTAATCCACCAAAACGGATTGAGTCCAAGATCTCATTGCAAATTTAATATTCGAAATTTTTTCCAAAGAAGAAATAACAATATTATCCAATTCAAAACACTCATTTTTAAATTTCCAAAAAAGACAACATCTGAGATTATAAGTGAAATTAGGTATCCAAAAACAATGGCGGAGTAAAAATCAACTAATATGAGGATTAATTTTACATAGATTTGAAGAAAGTAAAGAGAGTGAATCAATTTTTTAGAAATGAATGGAGGAATTGCTGCATCGAAGATAGGACAACCAAGAATAAAAAGGTCTTCAACATTACAAACGTGAATACAAGGAGCTAATAATTCAAATCTTTCAAAAATTGAAGACTTGTCTAATTCCGAAACATTATTAAGGAAGAAAAGTTCGCATTTATTGAAATTAACAACCAAACCAATTTTCTTAAAAGACTTTCAAGATTGCATAGGAGGACTTTTGCAGTACAAGTTTTAAAAGGAGTCGGTTCACAAAAAAGGAGTACAGAACTCCCTAAAGGATTACGTTTGGTCACTTTAGTAAAACTGAAAGTTGTAAACGCGCTCATCATCTCGTGAAGATTAATTTATGTCAATTTATTCAGCGTGGGTGTGCGGCATAAAACTGGTCGGCCCGCTTAAAGGTAAGTGAAGAGTGAATCCGTCACATAACAATCTGAGCTGTCAATCAGCTCAACCTACTGCAACCTGTCACCGACACGAATGCCGTCTCACCTGAAATACAAAGTCAACGACAGGGGCTCAATTTATTAGATTGTTGAACCATAATTTTGATTTCACGGTAGTTTCCAGAGAGCGCATTCGATTTTTTCCTCGTTGTCTTGTTTGCTCATCTCAAAAATGATTTAGCGCTTATATATAATTTAATAGTGTAATATTTTGGTTTGGAAAAAAAATCCTCGAGGCGCTATTCTATAACCTCATAAACAATAGTCTCGCTTCTCAGCGTGAAAGTGGCACATTCTTAATGGAATCACTAAATCTCGGGTCTCTTCTCCATATGGTCGAATATGTGCGCTCGCTTACTTTTACACTTGATCCCATTGTACTGTAACCAGGACGAGTCGTCTGTGATTTCCGCATGTAAGTAACATTTCGAACCTGTCCCGGGGCCGTTATCTCATCTCTGAAATTACCAGTTGATTGGCTTCCAATTGTGCCCCAGTTTCGTTGATTCGGCTTAATTAAGAAAAATGGTACTTTTCCGTATTGTTTTTGGGCGGTTCGTACGTGGACGGACAAGTCATTAATTCACATCGACATCTGCTGAACGTTGTTTTGAAAACAGTGAAAAAGCCTCCGCTTTTTTAAACAGTCCGACCTTAATTCCACCGTTAGTTTCTTCTCATATTTCTCTTTTATGATAAATCGTAAATTTACGATTATATTAAGCGATCATCTTGCTATTTCTGTACGTGATGCCCATTCTGCATTCTCATGTTTAATGATGGAATTATTTTTTTAAATCAATGTTATAGGCGCAATTAATAACAACAACAGTCACTTTTTCTTTAATGTTAATCATTTGAATTTAATTGAATACAAAATTGCACATAAAATAAAGAATTGAATGCATTGTGCTTATACAGAGTGCAAAAACGTTTCCTGAAATACAGTGCTGCCTCGATTATTCCGGTTATTGGTGATCCGGATTCCACAATAATCCAGAATAAAACCGTTTTATATTATGTGTGTTTTAATTTGAATTTTTGTCTTCCAACAAGTGTAAGTATTCAATATAGAAGATTTATTGGAGACACTGCTTTTACTCGTCAATGAATCATCAAGTCAAGCATCAATGAACTTAATTACCGAAGATGGGCTGTTTATGCTAATGCTTTATCTACCTAACTGAACTGTGCTTAACTCAAAACGCAGGTCGTTTGATGAAATTATACAGGGTGTATAAGTGGTGCATAATATTTACATCATGAGATTGTAGATCAAAACACAATTCAAAAATTATAATTTAAATATGATTTTAGACGAATAGTATTTAAATTGTTAGTAATGTTTTTGTTTTGTTACAACGTTGTGTTACTTGAGCGTACACTAGTGACCACAAATATTTTCTTCATATTTTAAAAATATTAATAAAGTATTGAATCTTTTCTGAATATTTAAATATTTTGTTAATATGAATAAAATATATTGAAGAAAATATTTTAAGGAAAATGTATTATTAATATGAATAAAATATATTAAAGAAAATATTTAAGTAAAAAATTTTTAAAAATTTAAAAAAAAAATTTAAAAAAAAAACTGGGCACACTTTATGAAAATGTGCACTGCAATTTGCATGGTTTTACTTAGGAAAACCGACTCTTAAGATTCAACCATTGTTGTAATCATTTGAAAACAAGAATATGAAAACCAATTTTACCTGAGCACACTATATGAAAATGTGCACTGCAATTCGCATGGTTTTACCAAGGAAAACCGACTCTTAAGATTCAACCCTTGTTGTAATCATTTGAAAACAAGAAAATGAAAACCAATTTTACCTGAAATTTATGAAAATGTGCATTCTAACATAAGTCGGAAAAAAATGACCTGAGCACACTTTATGACAATGTGCACTGCAATTCGCATGGTTTTACCTAGGAAAACCGACTCTTAAGATTCAACCCTTGTTGTAATCATTTGAAAACAAGAAAATGAAAACCAATTTTACCTGAAATTTATGAAAATGTGCATTCTAACATAAGTCGGAAAAAAATGACCTGAGCACACTTTATGACAATGTGCACTGCAATTCGCATGGTTTTACCTAGGAAAACCGACTCTTAAGATTCAACCCTTGTTGTAATCATTTGAAAACAAGAAAATGAAAACCAATTTTACCTGAAATTTATGAAAATGTGCATGCTAACATAAGTCGGAAAAAAATGACCTGAGCACACTTTATGACAATGTGCACTGCAATTTGCATGGTTTTACCTAGGAAAACCGACTCTTAAGATTCAACCCTTGTTGTAATCATTTGAAAACAAGAAAATGAAAACCAATTTTACCTGAAATTTATGAAAATGTGCATTCTAACATAAGTCGGAAAAAAATAACCTGAGCACACTTTATGACAATGTGCACTGCAATTCGCATGGTTTTACCAAGGAAAACCGACTCTTAAGATTCAACCCTTGTTGTAATCATTTGAAAACAAGAAAATGAAAACCAATTTTACCTGAAATTTATGAAAATGTGCATTCTAACATAAGTCGGAAAAAAATGACCTGAGCACACTTTATGACAATGTGCACTGCAATTCGCATGGTTTTACCTAGGAAAACCGACTCTTAAGATTCAACCCTTGTTGTAATCATTTGAAAACAAGAAAATGAAAACCAATTTTACCTGAAATTTATGAAAATGTGCATTCTAACATAAGTCGGAAAAAAATGACCTGAGCACACTTTATGACAATGTGCACTGCAATTCGCATGGTTTTACCTAGGAAAACCGACTCTTAAGATTCAACCCTTGTTGTAATCATTTGAAAACAAGAAAATGAAAACCAATTTTACCTGAAATTTATGAAAATGTGCATTCTAACATAAGTCGGAAAAAAATGACCTGAGCACACTTTATGACAATGTGCACTGCAATTCGCATGGTTTTACCAAGGAAAACCGACTCTTAAGATTCAACCCTTGTTGTAATCATTTGAAAACAAGAAAATGAAAACCAATTTTACCTGAAATTTATGAAAATGTGCATGCTAACATAAGTCGGAAAAAAATGACCTGAGCACACTTTATTACAATGTGCACTGCAATTCGCATGGTTTTACCTAGGAAAACCGACTCTTAAGATTCAACTCTTGTTGTAATCATTTGAAAACAAGAAAATGAAAACCAATTTTACCTGAAATTTATGAAAATGTGCATTCTAACATAAGTCGGAAAAAAATAACCTGAGCACACTTTATGACAATGTGCACTGCAATTCGCATGGTTTTACCTAGGAAAACCGACTCTTAAGATTCAACCCTTGTTGTAATCATTTGAAAACAAGAAAATGAAAAAAAAATTTACCTGAGCACACTTTATGAAAATGCAAATTCTAACAGAAGTAAAAAAAAAATTGACCTGAGCACACGTTATGCATATGTGCACTGCAATTTGCATGGATTTACCTTGGAAAAGCGACTCTTAAGATTCAACCCTTAAACCGTTGTGGAAAATCTTGAGAAAACAACCTCTGAACTCGGCGAAAATACCATGGATGTTAGGAGTTTTCTCTTAAAGCTCAGTGCACTAAAACATAACTAAGTTATACAGTTATTTAATAATTTTTTTTCGATTTCAATTCTATGCAATTGTGTTAGCAATGCCGAAAATTTGAAATATTGACAATTTTACTTCATAATTCCACGTGTTCATATGTCTCAAAGAATGTAGTTGGAAATAATTAAAACTTTCGGCATTGCCAACACAATTACATAGTTCTTCTTTTTCCCTGAGTTTATATTCTGAAAGTTAAACGGCTACTGAACAACAGGCCCTAAGTTATTTTTAGTGTGTTCTATATTTATCTCATTAATAAGAATGTTGTGATACTCCGGCATTGTTTGAATGAATCCGCATTATCGAGGCAGTACTGTACAAAAAGTTTTTAAGTAACATGCAAAAAATGAATTTAAGTAATTGCTTCATCTTGAGAAAAGTGTTGTGCGATTAACAGGTTTAGGTAAATTAAAAATTTACATAATGGTTTTTAATATGAACCATGTAAAATATAGGTATGCATGCACCAACGTTTATTTTTAAATTATTGAATTTAATTACTAGAAAAATTTAAATTTAAAAGCAATTAATAACAGCTTTCAACCTTTAAAATTTCTGTCACGATTGCGATTATTGACACCCATTCGGAACGTTGAATTTGTAAGAAAAGGGTCGAATTATTATCATTGTTCGTGGTTTATAGACAACAAACATGAATGCGATTACAAACAGGCACTATGCATGAATGGGATTATCAAGATTAAATGCTAATGACCTGGAAGCCTTATAAAACATAAACGCAAAACTTATCTGGTAATTAATAAGATTGATGAAAAGCGAGAGCAGTATTCGATGACACCCTGTATGTGTTTCGGCGAGGCGGTTACATAACGTTGATGGAACAGTAAAACAATGTTCGCCGGATCAATATGCGATAAGGTAGCAAAAGTTTTTGACCATACGAATAGCGTTTCTTGGATCATTGACTCTGCTCAGCAGGTTAATTATAACCTACGAATATGTAATTACTACATGAACACAATCAGTGGATATGCGAGCCGCGTATTCTCGGACATTCCATTGTAATTATTAATAACCAGCATTCAAAGCACTCTTCGAAGAAGGGTCGGATTGTTTGACCCCTGCTGTAAATCGTCTAAGCACATACGCGTTTTCCTAAAAAATTTAAATTTACATTCACCAGTTTCATTCGCGAGGGCTGCTCGAAAGCGGGATCATGCAGAAGCGGCAATTACCGCTATCCAAATGCCAGCCATCAATTAGAGCCCGCCGATTTGTTCGGACTCAGTGGCGGCTTGTCAGAGGAGGCAAGGAAGGCTGAGCCTCCTCATGATAAAATTTAAATAAATAAATAATTACATAATCAAATTAATTTTCATTAAAGCTTCAGTATGAAATCAATTATTAGGTACTCAATTAAATAAATGGTAATAGTTATTTGGTAGATAATTTTCTTTCACCATACCAGAACGGCCTTATAAAAAAGGGGATCTTCTATTTACAATATGGGACTTGAAGGTTGAATGTAAGCGCCAGAAATATGGTCGAGACTGGGTCGGAGGCAATTTGCTACATAAGACTCCAAACATCTGCTTTAATTCTATAGAATGAGACGATTTTGACCTTGAACGTTAAAAAGAAATGAGATGCAATACTTGAGTTAGAAAGAATAAAATTATTGCAGCGGAGGCTACGGCTCCACCCCCACCCGAACACGTGTCCTGGTCAGTGCGTTTTGCTGGACAAAGGTCCCAAGTATTCCTTAGTACTGGGTGCGACAGGTCTACTGCAGTTATTAAATTCAGGTATAAAATTTTGAATTTGCAGGTTTTCATTGTTTCAACATGAATGCCGATATAGAAGTAGAACTACAAAATGTATTTTCTAAAACTTGTGAGGATATTGTTTCCTTTTAAAAAATTTTCGTTTTGTTACTTTTTTCTGAGATGTTTTCTGTTCTCACTTTAGTTTTCTTTTTTAGAACTTTTATTTTTGTTTCTAGGCTTATAATATGCGATTGAATGAATTTCCGTTTGCACTTGTTACAAGCTTAATCTCATTCTGTTATTTACTAATTTATTTGCCAATTTTTAACAGTCATTATCAATAATATTGTGCAAATTAAGGCACGACTTTTTGCTACCATTAACCTAAAATGATAATTTATTGAATCACACATTATATTATTTTCATTATTAAGTAAGAGAAAATACATTTCGTAAGTTCATATCTCATTCATTGTTTCAACATGAATGACGATATAGAAGTAGAACTAGAAAATGTATTTTCTAAAACTTGTGAGGATATTGTTTCCTTTTAAAGAATTTTCGTTTTGTTACTTGTTTCTGAGAGCTTTTCTGTTCTCACTTTAGTTTTTTTTTTTTAGAACTTTTATTTTTGTTTCTAGGCTTATAATATGCGATTGAATGAATTTCCGTTTATACTTGTTACAAGCTTAATCCTATTCTGTTATTTACTAATTTATTTGCCGATTTTTAACAATCATTATCAATAATATTGTGCAAATTAAGGCACGACTTTTGCTACCATTAACCTAAAATGGTAATTTATTGAATGACACATTATATTATTTTCATTATTAAGTAATAGAAAATACATTTTGTAAGCTCATATCTCATTCATTGTTTCAACATGAATGACGATATAGAAGTAGAACTACAAAATGTATTTTCTAAAACTTGTGAGGATATTGTTTCCTTTTAAAGAATTTTCGTTTTGTTACTTTTTTTTTAGAGCTTTTCTGTTCTCACTTTAGTTTATTTTTTAGAACTTTTATTTTTGTTCCTAGGCTTATAATATGCGATTGAATGAATTTCCGTTTGCACTTGTTACAAGCTTAATTCCATTCTGTTATTTACTAATTTATTTACCGATTTTTAACAGTCAAATTAACGCACGACTTTTTGCTACCATTAATTTAAAATGGTAATTTATTGAATCACACATTATATTATTTTCATTATTATAACAGAAAATACATTTTGTAAGGTCATATCTTATCATTCCACCCTATGCATTTCTTTCAACTTCTAATTCAGTCCTGGCAAGAAATTGTGATACAAAAATAAAACATAATTTGTTGACTATTGACCTATTCTTCATAAATATTAGCCCCCTCACTCGTCACTACCACGAGCCGCCACTGCTCGAAGCCTATAAATAATTCGCGCAAATTGCGACCGAAGAATATGCAAAAAAAGATATTAATATAGTTCGTAGGTTGTATTTTTGCGGGCCGAATATTTATAGTGCGGTTCTAAGTGATGGCGATTGTTGTATAACGGGGGGCGCCGCTACACCTGTTGAACTGGCGGAACCTGTTCAGGTTGACCGAATAATCCGAGGATGCGATCTGGGGCCACGGCGCAAGGTCGTCGACGAAACGCTCCGCGCGCGTTCATTCGGAATGGGAAAAAATGCGTTTTTCCGAGCTGGCCTCTCTTTCGACACCGGATCCGTCCAACGACTCCTTTAATGAGGCATTAAGACTTTCTAAGATCATTATCTGGTGTGCGTTGGCCGATTGTTTAATTTTGTGAGGTGTTCCGATTGCATAAGACCGAAACCTGTCCATTAACCACGCCTTGCCAATCGATTGTCTTGTCGCGGTAAATAAACAAAAACTGTCCCCATTAGATTGCCGGACATTAATTAAAATTTAATATATGGGATACTTTCTCGAAGTAGGCTCACCTGGACATCACAGCACGCGTTTTAATGATCGCACAATTACACTTTCTAGTCAATTATTTCGGCCCAGCCTCGGACACCTTTAGAGACAATTTCGAGTACCTTTCACGTTTCATTATCTGAAATTGATATCGCGACATATCTCATACGAGGCTTCCGTCCTACTGAATTCACACATACAACCTCTCGTTTAAGAATGCAAGTAATGTCCGACGGCTGAAAGTTCTCTCAACAATGCCAGAGGGTGGAAGAATAGAACAGACATGTAAAAACGCGCTTTATTCGAGGTAATACAATAAATACGCTCACAATGAGTCTTTCTTGTCCCAAACAATCGGTCTATTGAGCGAGGAGCATCCCGAAGTGAAGTGCAACGAGCGCCGCTTTCAAGCCGGGGTGGGAAAAAACGGGCCCAACGCAAAAAACCCCCGGTCGTCGCTAATTACGACCGCTTAGTACTACCTCTGTTCCATATTAAATGAGCCATTAGCTATTTTAAAAAATTCCAAAATAAATGAGCCATTTGATTTATTTATTTATTTTGTGCAGAAAGTTAACATTCATATAAAGTGGGAATAACGCTTTATTAACTGTGAAAATTTATAAAATTATTGATTCATTCTCTTTACTTTCTTCAAATCTGTGTAAAATTAATCCTCATGTTAGTTTATTTTTACTCCGCCCTTGTTTTTGGATACCTAATTTCACTTATAATCTCAGATGTTGTCCTTTTTGGAAATTTAAAAATGAGTGTCTTGAATTGGATAATATTGTTATTTCTTCTTTGGAAAAAATTTTGAATATTGAATTTACAATAAGATCTTGGACTCGAAGCCAAAATACCAATCTATTTTGGTGGATTAGGTATAAGGTCTATAATTGATATTTCCTCACCTGCCTTTTTGTCTTCTGTACTTTCTAATTCTGAACTTATTATGTCCATTCTACCTTCTAGTTTTTCTAATTTTGAAATTACATCCCTTAACGAGGCTGTTGATTATTGGAAGGAACTTTCTAATTCGTCTTTACTTCCAAAAGAGCTTTCTATTCAAAGAAATTGGGACTACCTATCTGTGAGAAAATATTTCAAAATTTATTATCTTCCTCAAATATCACACAAAAAGCTATCTTATTAGCTGGATCTGAACTTGAATCTGGAGCTTGGCTTGAAGCTCTTCCATCTTGTAAATTAGGTACTCTTTTAGAAAAAAATTTTTTACAAATTACAATTTCACTTAGATTGGGCATCAATTTCTGTCATCCTCTTATCTGCTCTTGCGGTTCTTCTGTAGACTCGTTGGGTCATCATGGTTTATCGTGCATTAAAAGTGCTGGTAGACTCTCTCGTCACAGCTGTATTAATGACATTATTAAACGTGATTTCTCTCCTGCCAACATCCCTTGAATCCTTGAACCTAGTATTCTGAGGGATGATGGCAAACGTCCAGATGGTATTACAGCTATTCCATGGAAAGTAGGTAAATCTTTAGTTTGGGATTTTACTTGTACGGATACACTTGCCCCTTCTCATTTGACTGATTCTTCATTTTCCACAAGATCTGCTGCACACTTGACGGAAAATCTTAAGAAAAAAAAATATAAGTCAATTTCTGATGATTATTTTTTTGTCGCCTTCGCTGTGGAAACTTTGGGACCTTGGAGTGCTGATGTCCTTTCTCTCCTTGAAGATTTGGGGAGGCGTATTGTTCAAACAACGGGAATTCCTCAAGCCAAAGCATATTTGAAGCAACGAATAAGTTTGGCTATACAGACAGGCAACGTTGCTAGTGTTCTTGGTACAATCCCCCTTTCTTATTCTCTTAATGAATTATTTTATTTAATCTAGTTCTGGTTCTTTTATAACGAAAGGCCATATTCCCAGTTTTTCATCGAAGTACTGATTTTTATGCACATCAAAACGTGGTCGTTCAATAGCAGCCAGAAACATAACTTTAACTATATTGGACCTACTATTGACATGACGACTAGGCTCTGTTTCCTCAGGAAGTAGATGGAACTTCTCATTTATTTTGGAAATGTAGAACTTTTTTTCATCGATGTGAATGTAATCAAACATGTCTTGAAATTGGCCATTATCTTCCTCAAACGATAAGCAATGTCGCAAGCACCAAAATTTAACACTCAGTATAGTTGTAGCTGGTGCAATTTCAAAAATGCCAAAAATTGACAGTTTTTCACAACTCACAGCTCAAAGACACAAATATACTACCTCTGTTCCACTTTAGATGAGCCATTAGCAAAAAATTCCAAAATAAATGAGCTATTTGATTTTTTTTTTTTTGCAGAAATATAAAGTGGGAATAACGCTTTTATTAATTATGAAAATTTATAAAATTATAACGATATAGTAGTAAAAATTAATTACATCTATTAAAAATTTTTTTTTAAGAAATTATAACATATAAATTAAATTACAAAATACAAACTAAAAATTACGTTAAATTAAATAACTCGTCCAGAGAAGAAGAACTAGGCATAGTTTCCAGGATGTTGGCTACGTTACCCCTCTGAATGGCAATACTAATTCGTTGTTTTAAGTATGTTTTCGCCTGAGGAATACCTGTGACGTCAATAATAAGTCTTCCCAAAGCATCCAACACCGATAGACCGCTCATACTCCAAGGACCAAAGGTTTCAACAGCAAAGCCAACGAAAATGTAGTGATCTGCTAACGAACTATATTTTCTTCTTTCAAGATTTTCTGCTTTTTTTGCAGCAGATCTAACAGATATGGACGACTCAAGTAAATGTGAAGGTGCAAGCGTATCTGTACAGGCGACATCCCAGACAAGGGATTTTCCTTCCTTCCAGGGAATAATGGTGATTCCATCCGGACGTTTGCCGTCATCTCTCAGAACCCCGTTGGGTTCAAGTAAACAAGGGATGTTGGCAGATGAGAAAGCACGTTTTAAGATGTCGTTAATGCAGTTGTGTCTTGGGATTCTTCCTGCACTTTTTATGCAAGACAGTCCATGATGACTGTACGTGTCTACTGAAAAACCACAATTACATATATGAGGATGACAAATACTGCATAATCTTAGAGAAACAGCAATTTGTAAAGTGGTTTTTTCTAACAAAGTTCCTAATTTAGAAGAAGGTAAAGATTCAAGCCAAGCTCCAAATTTGGATTCAGACACTGCTAATAAAATAGCTTTTTGAGCAACATTTGAGGAAGACAATAGTTTTTGAAAGTTATTTTCAATAATTGGCAAATCCCAATTTCGTTGAATGGAGGAAGATGTCGAGAGTAAAGACGAGGAATTAGATATAATTTTCCATTCTACAATGGCTTCACTGGAGTAAGATGTCTCGAAGTTGGAAAAACTAGAAGGTAGAATAGACTTAATGAGCCGAGAATTAGCAAAGATAGAAGATAAGAAGGCTGGAGTTGAAATATCTGCAACAGATCGAATACCTAGACCAGCAAAACGGACAGGTAACTTGGTTTGATCCCATGACCTGTTTGTAAATTTTATGTTTAAAATTTGTTCCAGAGTCGAATAAATATTATTATCCAATTCTTGACATAAATTTTTAAATTTCCAAACAGGACAGCATCTAAGGAAGTAGATGAAATTTGGCATCCAAAAACATTGACGAAGCAAAAACTAACTTTTTTTTTAGTAGTTTGTTATTTTCAGCCAAAAACTCAAATGGCTCATTTAATATGGAACAGAGGTAGTAGTAAATAGATGCGTTTGAGATGAAAAATGCCAAATCATCCGCTCCATCACTTTTATGAATGGAAATGAAATGACTAGGCTAAATCTGCGAGTGGCGGTGATTACTAAACGCAACTAACCGCCGTCGTCGGGACATCGGCGCCAGTCCGGTTGGTCGCTATTCGCCATATACAGCTGATAAATTGTATCAGGTTTGATTTACATCCCGCATTCCTCTTGTAACAAACGCGTTTTCATTTTTCAAAACTTGCCATAATTTCCAGTTCGTCCCGTGACCGCACCCCGAGTCCATTGATTGAACGCGATGGGAACAAGCACGGAGTCAATAAACCCGATGCACCTGCTGGCCTCAGGTCAGCGCTTCACAATGCGCCTGCATCAGCGGATCCGGAACTGACCTGCGGCCGCTCTTCTCATTGATGGCCCGTGTCTCCTTTTCGGAAATTTTTTCCCGAAATGAAAACGCGCACGTGAACCGCATAAGCCCATTGTCTCCGCGAGAATAATGGCCGTCCGTCAAACTCGGCATTGTTCTGGGAAAAAAAAATTATATTTGCGTTGCGTTTATGCGAAAGACCAGTTTTCACGCATTTATTGAATGGGACATTAAAGACTTGTAGAAACTCGGGAGTATATATGTATGCAAGCAGTCCAGATTGTCGAGGAATGTTGCGATCCGGTCGGTATTACTTGCGGAATAGAAAGCAGGACGGCCGTTTGTTATGATTTATTTTAACCTTCCAGTAGTCGCACCTTTTTTGAGACATTAGTAGTCGCTGCGGAGTGTGGCTCCGCAAAAGAAAATTCTATATTTTTTTGAAATTTTTAAGTTAAAATTGGTAGTAAATTATAGCCTTTCCAAGAGTATTATTAAGTTGTTATGCCATAAAAAAAAAAGTTTTGAGCAGAAAAATTTTCAAAAAACTTTAATGAATACTACCTACAACACACAATTTTAATAATTTTAGTAGATATTGTACAAAATAAATACTGAAACCTTTTAATTTTACTGGTTCTCTTGTGAACCATTGAACAAGCTAATTTTAACTTAAACTTTAACTTAAACTTTGGTGTACATGTCGCAGCCATATTGTAGAATCCGCCGCAATATAAAGCGGCTAGCCAATTTACAAAGCAGCTCTGTTTTGTAAAACGGCTGATTAACGTTTAGGCAGATTGTTTAGCCGGAATGTTGACTATGTGTAATGTAGGGCGACTATCAGCCATATTGTAGATGTCGGCGACGAATTGTAAATTCAGTCGTTTTCTAAACGATTGGGGCGATTGTAAAATATAGAATGAACAGAGAATTTTTACAATTTGACTGAAAATGTTAGGTGTTTTATGAATCGCTGAATAACTCAGTCCGTTTGATAAAAGAAGAATTGTTGGACATTTTATTAAAAAAACATTTGAGCAGAAAAATTTTCGAAAACCTTTAATGAATACTATCTACAACACAAAATTTTAATAATTTTACTAGATATTGTACAAAATAAATACTGAAAACTTTTTATTTTACTAATTCTCTTGTGGACCATTGAACAAGCTAATTTTAACTTAAACTTAAACTTAAACTTTGGTGTACATGTCGCAGCCATATTGTAGAATCCGTCGCAATATGAAGCGGCTAGCCACTTTACAAAGCAGCTCTGTTTTGTAAAACGGCTGATTAACGTTTAGGCAGATTGTTTAGCCGGAATGTTGACTATGTGTAATGTAGGGCGACAATCAGCCATATTGTAGATGTCGGCGGCGAATTGTAAATTCAGTCGTTTTCTAAATGATTGGGGAGATTGTAAAATATAGAATGAACAGAGAATTTTTACAATTTGACTGAAAATTTTAGGTGTTTTATGAATCGCTGAATAACTCAGTCCGTTTGATAAGGGAAAAATTGTTAGACATTTTATAAAAAAACAATTTGAGCAGAAAAATTTTCAAAAACCTATAATGAATACTACCTACAACACAAAATTTTAATAATTTTACTAGATATTGTACAAAATAAATACTGAAAACTTTTTATTTTACTGGTTCCCTTGTAGACCATTGAACAAGTTAATTTTTACTTAAACTTTAACTTAAACTTTGTTGTACATGTCGCAGCCATATTGTAGAATCCGCCGCTATATGAAGCGGCTAGCCACTTTACAAAGCAGCTCTGTTTTGTAAAACGGCTGATTAACGTTTAGGCAGATTGTTTAGCCGGAATGTTGACTATCTGTAATGTAGGGCGACAATCAGCCATATTGTAGATGTCGGCGGCGAATTGTAAATTCAGTCGTTTTGTAAAGGATTGGGGAGATTGTAAAATATAGAATGAACAGAGAATTTTTACAATTTGACTGAAAATTTTAGGTGTTTTATGAATCGCTGAATAACTCAGTCCGTTTGATAAAGGAAGAATTGTAAGACATTTTATAAAAAAAAACTTGAGCAGAAAAATTTTCAAAAACCTATAATGAATACTACTTTCAACACAAAATTTTAATAATTTTACTAGATATTGTACAAAATAAATACTGAAAACTTTTTATTTTACTGGTTCCCTTGTGGACCATTGAACAAGTTAATTTTCACTTAAACTTTAACTTAAACTTTGGTGTACATGTCACAACCATATTGTAGAATCCGCCGCAATATAAAGCAGCTAGGGACTTTACAAAGTAGCTCTGTTTTGTAAAACGGCTGATTAACGTTTAGGCAGATTGTTTAGCCGGAATGTTGATTATGTGTAATGTAGGGCGACAATCAGCCATATTGTAGATGTCGGTGGCGAATTGTAAATTCAGTCGTTTTCTAAATGATCGGGGAGATTGTAAAATATAGCATGAACAGAGAATTTTTTCAATTTGACTGAAAATTTTAGGTGTTTTATGAATCGCTGAATAACTCAATCCGTTTGATAAAGGAAGAATTGTTAGACATTTTTTAAATAAAAAAAATTTTATATTGAGTTAAACCTTTTTCTTATAGTTATGACTTTATATTTGTCATAGCTACAAGAAAAGGTTTTCTTTATATAAAATCCCTTTTCGCCGTTTTATAAAACGACGACCCGTCATTTTTTTGCATTGGAGAACGCGAAACGTCGTTACAGTAAGGCTGACCAACGTTTAGCCGTATTACAACCCGCCTAAACGTTAACCAGCCGATTTACAAAACCGATCCGTTTTATAATGTGGCTAGCCGGTTTGTATTGTAGCGGATTCTACAATCCGTCTGCGACAACTATAACCCAATATCCCCAAAAAGTGGATATTGAACAAACCAATATTAACTTGACGATTTGTCAAAAACTTCAAAATTAACAATAAATTAATGTTTTTTTTTTAATATGAAAAAACGTACGTTGTCATTTTGTGCAGCTTTTCCATCACACACATTGACTTCGTGCTTGAAACAAGCAACCACATACTTTGAAAATTATTGGACATTGCCATTGTATCAAAAATAATTATTACAAATTTACCTTGAGCTGTTGTAAATCGAAAATGTCAAAATGCATAGAAAGATTTGCCTAAGACGTCAATAGTCGATGTGGGGTCTCACTCCGCAATATGCAAAAAAAGCAAAAATAATGTTAGTGCAGCTCTGATATTGCTCCACTAACATTTAGACAATAAATTAGCAAGTTACTGAAAACGGCCGTTCGAGAGAATGGGAAATTCCTTGGAAAATCAAAAAAACAGTCGTGCGGAGCGAGGCTCCGCACGCGACTACTGGAAGGTTAATATACAATGCGCGCGTACGCACGCTTCCCTGTCTTTCATAAAAGGCCGAATCATACTTCGGCTAAACGCATAAAAAATTAATTTATAAATTTAATTAATGCGCATAATCTGTAAATAAATTAAAAAAGTAGTTCAGTGCCGCCTTTCGAGTCCATCATGACTGCAACAAATTCTCGATAGTATAACGTTCGTTCTATTTTTTTTCCAGTCACACGTCTATACATTATTGTGTCGCAGAACCAATTCGTGCGTGTCTGCTCGTATCGGTGACGATGAGAATTAAACGAAGAGAATTAAATATCAATTTACTGAAATGTATTTCACTCGAGTAACATAAGAGTATTCGAATTCATTAATTCTTAAGTACCTATGATATAAACTCGTGTGACAACCTGCGACGGATGATGCGAAAAGTGCGAGGATAAGAGAGAAAATTGCCGTTGCTACACTGAACTACAGGAATGTTGCGACACAAGACATCTCTAACGCCGAAGAAGATCTTACTCGTTCTGCTTATTTACAATTAATTCCGAATTTCACATCCATTTCGTGCCTGTCCTTAAATTGATTACCATCATAAACTATACATTATTTACTTTTACATAAAAATATACTTTTCCGAAAGATAGGAAAATAATAAATCTAAAAAAAACATGCTAAAACAATATTAATTAATTGTCAAAAAGAGAAATTGTGTACTTTAATTATTTTATTTTTATTAATTTAGAACCAAGGGATAAAGAATAATCCTTTTAAGCTTTAATATGGTTCATACCTTCTCAAGTGCATCTACCATTTACATGATTATTTGTAACCTACTATGAAGTTTTAAATTTGTCTTATTATTCACTTCAATGACTGCAAATGGCAGAAATAATTTGTGCACTGCAATTTGCATGGCTTTACCTACTTTTGTCAGTCTTTTCAGTGAAACGTGATTATAATAACCGGAAGATGTTAGTAATTAAAATAATATGAATTGAACCATTCAACAAATTTTGTTATATTCAGAATCATAAAATCCGTGTTCGTTTTAAGTGAGTTTGACTGTATGACCTAACCTAACCAAATTTTGTTTATCTTTTCGTGTTTCTCTTTCGGGGATATTATAGTTTACTTACACTGTTGAGGTATGTTGTCATTATTTACCTGTTCTAAATAAACAATTGCACTGTCAAAAAAGAGGAAAAGAAAAAAAAGGAGAAAAAAAAGCCAAACCAAGAAAAACACTTTTTTTTCTTTCTTGCTTAGAGCGTCATATAAAAATGAAAACTTATGTATTTTTTACGAGGAACACGATGGTGATTAAGATTAACAGAGATAGAAAACTAAGTCAACAATGAAAAACTAAAAGTCGACGAAATGGCTGTAGCTCCGTTAATACTGGAGCGAATCGAATGAAAATGTGGATCCTAACATAAGTCGAAAATGTGATTAATGTCAGAATGTGATTTTTCTGGGCGAGAATCGATGTTTCTGGCTCAGAATCGCCTTCTTCTGACTCAGAATGTGATTTTTCGGAGCCAGAATCGATTTTTCTATTTCAGAATCTGCTTTTTCTGAGTCAGAATGTGATTTTTCTCGTCGAGAATCGATTTTTCTGGGTCAGAATGTGATATTTCTGGCCGAGAATCGATGTTTCTGACTCAGAATGTGATTTTTCGCAGCCAGAATCGATTTTTATATTTCAGAATCTGCTTTTTCTGAGTCAGAATGTGATTTTTCTGGCCGAGAATCGATTTTTCTGGGTCAGAATGTGATATTTCTGGCCGAGAATCGATGTTTCTGACTCAAAATGTGATTTTTCGCAGCCAGAATCGATTTTTATATTTCAGAATCTGCTTTTTCTGGGTCAGATTGTGATTTTTCTGGCCGAGAATCGATGTTTCTGACTCAGAATCTCCTTTTTCTGAGTCAGAATGTAATTTTTATGACTTAGATGTGACTTTTCTGACTCAGAATCTGCTTTTTCTGAGTTAGAATGTGATTTTTCTGGCCGACAATCGATTTTTCTGGGTCAGAATGTGATGTTTCTGACTCAGAATGTGATTTTTATGACTTAGAATGTGACTTTTCTGACTCAGAATCTGCTTTTTCTGAGTTAGAATGTGATGTTTCTGACTCAGAATGTGATTTTTCGCAGCCAGAATCGATTTTTCTATTTCAGAATCTGCTTTTTCTGAGTCAGAATGTGATTTTTCTGGCCGAAAATCGATTTTTCTGGGTCAGATTGTGATTTTTCTGGCCGAGAATCGATGTTTCTGACCCAGAATCTCCTTTTTCTGAGTCAGAATGTGATTTTTCTGACTTAGAATGTGACTTCTCTGACCCAGAATCTGCTTTTTCTGAGTTAGAATGTAATTTTTCTGGCCGAGAATCGATTTTTCTGGGTCAGAATGTGATTTTTATGGCCGAGAATCGATGTTTCTGACTCAGAATGTGATTTTTCGGAGCCAGAATCGATTTTTCTATTTCAGCATCCGCTTTTTCTGAGTCAGAATGTGATTTTTCTGATCCAGAATCGATTTTTCTGGGTCAAATTGTGATTTTTCTGGCCGAGAATCGAAGTTTCTGACTCAGAATCTCCTTTTTCCGACTCAGAATGTGATTTTTCTGACTTAGAATGTGACTTTTCTGACCCAGAATCAATTTTTTTGGGCCAGAATGTGATTTTTCTGGCCGAGAATCGATGTTTCTGACTCAGAATCTCTTTTTTCTGACTCAGAATGTGATTTTTCGGAGCCACAATCGATTTTTCTATTTCTATTCTTAAAATTCAACCCATGTTGTAGTCATTTGAAAACAAGAAAATGGGAAATTGTTTTACCTGACCACACTTTATGAAAATGTGGATTCTCAAATAAGTAGAAAAAAAAAATGTCAAACCAAGAAAAAAACTAGTTTTGTTAGTTTTTAAAACAAAATCAACAAAACTTAAAAAATATTTTAACTTTGTATAAGATATATTTTAAATTAATTTATAAATATTGTGTTCAATGATAGTAAGTATTACCTAATTGACATTCGAACTAATTGAAGGGTACACCTTCATATGAAAGCAATAATTTATTATTAGGTAGTTTACGCTGCGATTTACCTAATCAATATGCCGTTGAAATAAATAAGTAACAACAACAGTTAGGCAAAAATAACAGTAATTAGAAAAGTTCAGTTCAAGGCTTCTTTTGGCCCATATTAGGAAAGAAGTCTAATCCGATACCTGCCGAGAAATAGTGAAAAGTGATTTTCCATTTGTTGTTGATCTACTATGAACCAGTTTAAATTGATTACAAGCGATAAAACGGAAGTCTTCATTCTTGGCATGTTAATTACTTGTTTCCCAACACCGACTAATGAAAACCCGACGGTAATAAGCTGGCAATTAAAAGTTGTCACAATCGGGTTTGCACGGATCACAATAACTCACCTGCCGTTGGCAGTTGTCGAGTTACCATCCCCTGCGAAAGTAAAAGCGTCAAAATTTAAATTTCGCAAATAAATTATCCGTTCGGTAGATGTTACATCTGTAGCGGTATAAGTAATTTGAATATAACAAGTGTCGTAGGCGCTTGTTTAGTTATGCGCGCGTCCGTTCGCTTGTCTTGTAACAGTAAGTGCCGTTGCAGCTCTATAAACAACGTAGGGCTTGATGAATATGCGCCCTGCGCTCTCTGCGAGCGCTAGCTTCCCATATCCGTGCCTTTCTTCTTCTTTTGACGTTTATGTGTAACTCATGGCGCAGAGCGCTGTTCCTCATCAATTACCAGCAGGACCACAAATACCCGCGCCGCTTATATACACGGCTCGCATGATAATTGACAACTCATAATACGATCAGAACCATCGTAAACTACACTACCGCGATTATTTACGATTGCCCCTTTAGATTGTTTGATTTTATCGGACTTTCCTTTTGAATGGCCCAAGTTTGTAATCGTGTAACATTTAAAATACTGTCACTTTTAATAATGCGAGAGCACATAAATTAATATTAACCTTCCAGTAGTCGCAAAAAGAAAATTCTATACTTTTTTGAAATTTTAAGTTAAAATTGGTAATAAATTTTAGCCTTTCCAAGTGTATTATTAAGTTGTTATGCCCTAAACATTTAAAAAAAAAGTTTTGAACAGAAAAATTGTCAAAAAAACTTTAATGAATACTACCTACAACACAAAATTTTAATAATTTTACTAGATATTGTACAAAATAAATACTGAAAACTTTTTATTTTACTGGTTCTCTTGTGAACCATTGAACAAGCTAATTTTAACTTAAACTTTAACTTAAACTTTGGTGTACATGTCGCAGCCATATTGTAGAATACGCCGCAATAGTAAGCGGCTAGCCACTTTACAAAGCAGCTCTGTTTTGTAAAACGGCTGATTAACGTTTAGGCAGATTGTTTAGCCGGAATGTTGACTATGTGTAATGTAGGGCGACAATTAGCCATATGGTAGATGTCGGCGGCGAATTGCAAATTCAGTCGTTTTCTAAATGATTGGGGAGATTGTAAAATATAGAATGAACAGAGAATTTTTACAATTTGACTGAAAATTTTAGGTGTTTTATGAATCGCTGAATAACTCAGTCCGTTTGATAAAGGAAAAATTGTTAGACATTTTATTAAAAAAAAATTTGTGCAGAAAAATTTTCAAAAACCTATAATGAATACTACCCACAACACAAAATTTTAATAATTTTACTAGATATTAATGTACAAAATAAATACTGAAAACTTTTTATTTTACTGGTTCCCTTGTGGACCATTGAACAAGTTAATTTTAACGTAAATCTTAACTTAAACTTTGGTGTACATGTCGCAGCCATATTGTAGAATCCGCCGCAATATGAAGCGGCCAGCCACTTTACAAAGCAGCTCTGTTTTGTAAAACGGCTGATTAACGTTTAGGCAGATTGTTTAGCCGGAATGTTGACTATGTGTAATGTAGGGCGACAATCAGCCATATGGTAGATGTCGGCGGCGAATTGTAAATTCAGTCGTTTTCTAAATGATTGGGGAGATTGTAAAATATAGAATGAACAGAGAATTTTTACAATTTGACTGAAAATTTTAGGTGTTTTATGAATCGCTGAATAACTCAGTCCGTTTGATAAAGGAAAAATTGTTAGACATTTTATAAAAAAAAAAATTGAGCAGAAAAATTTTCAAAAACCTATAATGCATACTATGTACAACACAAAATTTTAATAATTTTACTAGATATTTTACAAAATAAATACTGAAAACTTTTATTTTACTAGTTCTCTTGTGGACCATTGAACAAGCTAATTTTAACTTAAACTTTTACTTAAACTTTGGTGTACATGTCGCAGCCGTATTGTAGAATCCGTCGCAATATGAAGCGGCTAGCCAGTTTATAAAGCAGCTCTGTTTTATAAAACGGCTGATTAACGTTTAGGCAGATTGTTTAGCCGGAATGTTGACTATGTGTAATGTAGGGCGACAATCAGCCATATTGTAGATGTCGGCGGCGAATTGTAAATTCAGTCGTTTTCTAAATGATCGGGGAGATTGTAAAATATAGAATGAACAGAGAATTTTTACAATTTGACAGAAAATTTTAGGTGTTTTATGAATCGCTGAATAACTCAGTCCGTTTGATAAAGGAAAAATTGTTAGACATTTTATTAAAAAAAAATTTGTGCAGAAAAATTTTCAAAAACCTATAATGAATACTACCCACAACACAAAATTTTAATAATTTTACTAGATATTAATGTACAAAATAAATACTGAAAACTTTTTATTTTACTGGTTCCCTTGTGGACCATTGAACAAGTTAATTTTAACGTAAATCTTAACTTAAACTTTGGTGTACATGTCGCAGCCATATTGTAGAATCCGCCGCAATATGAAGCGGCCAGCCACTTTACAAAGCAGCTCTGTTTTGTAAAACGGCTGATTAACGTTTAGGCAGATTGTTTAGCCGGAATGTTGACTATGTGTAATGTAGGGCGACAATCAGCCATATGGTAGATGTCGGCGGCGAATTGTAAATTCAGTCGTTTTCTAAATGATTGGGGAGATTGTAAAATATAGAATGAACAGAGAATTTTTACAATTTGACTGAAAATTTTAGGTGTTTTATGAATCGCTGAATAACTCAGTCCGTTTGATAAAGGAAAAATTGTTAGACATTTTATAAAAAAAAAAATTGAGCAGAAAAATTTTCAAAAACCTATAATGCATACTATGTACAACACAAAATTTTAATAATTTTACTAGATATTTTACAAAATAAATACTGAAAACTTTTATTTTACTAGTTCTCTTGTGGACCATTGAACAAGCTAATTTTAACTTAAACTTTTACTTAAACTTTGGTGTACATGTCGCAGCCGTATTGTAGAATCCGTCGCAATATGAAGCGGCTAGCCAGTTTATAAAGCAGCTCTGTTTTATAAAACGGCTGATTAACGTTTAGGCAGATTGTTTAGCCGGAATGTTGACTATGTGTAATGTAGGGCGACAATCAGCCATATTGTAGATGTCGGCGGCGAATTGTAAATTCAGTCGTTTTCTAAATGATCGGGGAGATTGTAAAATATAGAATGAACAGAGAATTTTTACAATTTGACTGAAAATTTTAGGTGTTTTATGAATCGCTGAATAACTCAGTCCGTTTGATAAAGGAAGAATTGTTAGACATTTTATAAAAAAAACAATTTGAGCAGAAAAATTTTCAAAAACCTATAATGAATACTACCTACAACACAAAAGTTTAATAACTTTACTAGATATTGTACAAAATAAATACTGAAAACTTTTTATTTTACTGATTCTCTTGTGGACCATTGAACAAGCTAATTTTAACTTAAACTTTAACTTAAACTTTGGTGTACATGTCGCAGCCGTATTGTAGAATCCGCCGCAATATGAAGCGGCTAGCCACTTTACGAAGCAGCTCTGTTTTGTAAAACGGCTGATTAACGTTTAGGCAGATTGTTTAGCCGGAATGTTGCCTATGTTTAATGTGGGGCGACAATCAGCCATATTGTAGATGTCGGCGGCAAATTGTAAATTCATTCGTTTTCTAAATGATTGGGGAGATTGTAAAATATAGAATGAACAGAGAATTTTTACAATTTGACTGAAAATTTTAGGTGTTTTATGAATCGCTGAATAACTCAGTCCGTTTGATAAAGGAATAATTGTCAGACATTTTGTAAAAAAAAACCTTTTATATTGAGTTAAACCTTTTTCTTATAGTTATGAATTTATATTTGTTATAGCTACAAGGAAAGGTTTTCTTTATATAAAGTCCCTTTTCGCCGTTTTATAAAACGGCGATCCGTCATTTTGTTGCATTGGAGAACTCGAAACGTCGTTACAGTAAGGCTGACCAACGTTTAGCCGTATTACAACCCGCCTAAACGTTAACCAGCCGATTTTCAAAACCGAGCCGTTTTATAATGCGGCTAGCCGGTTTGTATTGTAGCGGATTCTACAATCCGTCTGCGACATCTATAACCCAATATCCCCAAAAAGTGGATATTGAACAAACCAATATTAGCTTGACGATTTGTCAAACAACTTCAAAATTTACAATAAATTAATGTCTTTTTTAATTTGAAAAAACGTACGCTGTCATTTTGTGCAACTTTTCCATCACACACATTGACTGACTTCGTGCTTGAAACAAGCAACGACACACTTTGAAAATTATTGGACAGTGACTTGTATCGAAAATGATTATTACAGATTTACCTTGGGCTGTTGTAAACCGAAAATGTCAAAATGTATACAAAGATTTGCTTAAAACGTCAATAGTCGCTGCGGAGTCTCACTCCGCAATATGCAAAAAAAGCAAAAATAATGTATCTCCAGCTCTGATATTGAAAACAAAAATCAAAAAAACATAGTCGTGCGGAGCGAGACTCCGCATGCGACTACTGGTAGGTTAATAGTGTCAAGTCATGGGCAGCTGGAACTTGCAACTTGCAGACAAAAACAATTAAAAATTTGAATAATGAAGTGGTATGCAAATTCGGAAGATACCGGAGAGGGGCCAATTTTCGATATCCAATTCAACCAAACCTTTATTTGCAAATCGAACAGACACAATAACGTCAAAAAAATTGGAATGTCTCGAATTTTGATCGAGCCAAGATATCGACTGATTGGGAATCTAATGTTTTGACAAGCCTTCAATGAGCGCGTGAGCATTGCATTCTTTCGAATCGACGTTAAAACGCTTCGCGTTCATGCAGGCCAACACAAGTAGCAATACATTAGTTTAATTATTAACTGGCACTTTTAATTTGCTGGCACTGGTACAAGTCTCTGTTTTGTTATCTGAGCAATATCGCTGGGAAATTTGCATAGCCTCATAAACATACTAATCAACTTGTTCCACAACTCATGCCTCCGCTACAATATTTCATAAGATAATTTTAAAATAAGATTTCGCAGCACTGACAGGCCGAAAACTGTCATACGTAGGTATCAGATCGTTACAATTTTGATTACATATTAATTTTTTTCCCGTTCCCGTTGGAGCCGTAATAATGTATTATTAAATTGTGAAGAGTTTAAAAGCGTAGATAGGCACATTATCGCGTTTGCATCGATTTAAAAAATGTGAAAGGCTTTAAAATAATCGACGTGAGTATAACATGCATCTCATTAGATTATAAAAACTCGCGATGTGGTTACACAAGAATGTCGATTTAGGATGGTTCGCCACACACTAATTAAACGGGCAGGTGTTGGATTAATTTGATTGATTGGTTCATTGATATAAATTATGGATATCGATTATTGGTTTTCCTGTCGTGTTTAAATAATTTATTACAGCGCTTAACCCAAATTCGTAAAACAGTGACAAATAAAATATCTATGATAATGTGATAGTTTGATTTTAACCTTCCAGTAGTCGCACCTTTTTTGAAACATTAGTAC
Organism: Dascillus cervinus; assembly: GCA_949768715.1. Lineage (NCBI taxonomy): Eukaryota > Metazoa > Arthropoda > Insecta > Coleoptera > Dascillidae > Dascillus > Dascillus cervinus. The sequence goes on along the minus strand of OX458321.1, from coordinate 28,799,925 downwards.
AGGTAACCCCCGCTCAACGCGAAGAATACGTTCTGGATCTGGTCGCGTTAAGCGAAATTTCGCGTTCAACGAGGGATTTATAAAAAATCGTATTAAAATTCTGAAGAAAAAAAAACACTTAATAAAATAAATACATATTATTAATATAAAAAAAAATCTCATACATAACAAAATAAAAGAAATACAAAACATAATTATTTATAATTCATTCATTTTGTTCTACGTTGCAAAAATGAATCAAGATTTCCTTGTTTGGCCTCTACGTTTATTATGCAAAACTTCCAACCATGTTTTATAGCACTCACTCTCTCGTAATTTTCGTCGTTTTCTTCGAACAAATCCAGCAGCTTTTTTAATTTTGTCTTTTTGTTGGACACTGTAGACTCGGGCAATTTGAAATCTCTTCCTACAGCTGTAAATTTACCACCACCTTCTACACTTTCTATCGTTTTTAGTTTCTTTTCTAAAGTCACTACATTGCGAATTTTCTTACTCGAATTTTCACGAAGGGATAAAAATATGTAGTCAATTTAATTTGCGTGCACTGCAGCTAAGATCACATATCCTGACGAAGATTTGTATACAGGGTGATGAAAAAAAGGTGCCCATGATTGATATTGGGACGATGCTTTCTGTTAAAGCATTGTGGAAATCGCAACAAAACTGGTCCAAATAGATTCTGTTTAAAATTAAAACAGTTTGTCTAACAATAAGAGCACAACGTGGCAATACTGCACATATTTCTTTTTCTAAACAATTACTTTCAGGTAGGCCTACTTCTTGTATATAAGTAACCAACACTGACAGATACTGTCACTAGCGTAAGACAAACAACTGTCACGTTGACATAACTTTTTTATTTCAAAAGAATTTAATGTAATTAAACAAGACTACACAACGAACAGGTAATTGAAGGGCTGTATGCAAAAAGTTCCTAAGTGACGTAGAGATTTTCTACTATTTGCGCTATTTCTGATAAGAATGGATTTACTTTCGGTCGCACTTACTGATTCCCGTTTAAAAGGCCCCTAACCATGTTATTTAGTAAAAGCAGATCAGTCAAAAACGAAATAATTTCCAGATCAAATTGAAATATAAAATCGCAAATGTCTCAGAATAGGAAAAAGTAACTTAGTGCCTGTCGCGCTAATCCTTGTATGCTTCGTCCTGATCCAGTTTCAATCGCTTCCACAACTGCTTCCTTCAACGGTGGTGTACGATCTTCACGAGGTCGTCTACCGTTTACAGAAATCGGCACTATTTGGCCATTTTCTCTTAAGTTTTGCTCCACTTTTCTAATTACGTTAGCATCTGGATGACGTCGATGTGGATACACTCTAGCATATTCTCTAGCGGCTTCCGATGCGTTATTATCTGTCTCACCCAAGCTGACCAATATGTCTAGATATTCACTGAAATTGTATTCCATTTTAAGACTTTTTAGGACATTTGACTTGTATCGTTCAAATTTGACAAGAGAACTGACATTGAAAAGTGAATTATTGTTGCCAACGTTTTCTAGGAGATTGACGATGTTGCAACATTGATAAATTTTCCTCGGAGCCAAGAAACCGTACTTTTGATATCGGTAATAAAGTTGGTTTCAATAAATCTTTTACACTTTTTTTTTAAAAGCACCATCAACTGCATCAAATTTAGACCCTAACAATGAAATTATTACAAAATTGTTAATCGTATAGATTTTTATTGTCTGAATAGGAAAGCTTATATCTTGGTGAGGAGACAACAAATTTTGTTTTGGCTTTCAAATTCGTGTTTCGTTAGAAATCGTCTATAACATGTAGCTACTCACGGGTACCTTTGTTTCATCACCCTGTATACTCCCACAGAATTTTTGAGGGGATGGATTTTGGGTTTAAAGTTTGTTTATTATCACAAGGAGTTATGCGTACCTGTAAATTCTAATTTTATTGAGTAGCTTTACTTAAAGATCTGCAGGTAAGCAAATTTTCATTGCGTACACTGCTTAAAGCGTTAAGTCATAAATGAAACGCACTAAATGTCTAGGCGAAGAATACTGCAATAAAAGTGAAACTGTAGGAAGGTCGTTTAATAAAAACCTACCGATTTTAGAACTACCAACAGTTAAAAGGGATCAGCCTTTTACACAAATTTTAAGAAAATAACAATTTGCCGCGCATAACAAATTCGCGTTGAGCGAGGGTTACAAATGTATACAAATATTTACCTAAGACGTCAATAGTCGCTGCGGAGTTTCACTCCGCAATATGCAAAAAAGCAAAAATAATGTACAGTAGAATCCGGTTATAACGAACCTCAAGGAACCATCAAAATCGGTTCGTTATATCCAAAGTTCGTTATAAGCGTTATTGAAAAAATCAATGAAAGAGTATTTTATGAGACCTTCATTGTCTAATATAAATATGCATATTTATAAAACCATTAAGAATATAAGGACTAAACCTAAGTGAAACGAAGCAATATGCAACAAGTAATTTTATTTGAAATTTTTTTTAAATTTCGACTGAAGTATAAATTGTCCACACAGGTGTCAACGTCACTAAGATTTTCAATAATTGAGTTCGGCGCACCGTAAGACTGTAAAAAATCACAAATTTTGTTAATACTTCTCACAGTTTCCTGTGTAGATAAAATCTGTAATGCTGGTGTTTCCGGCTCATCCTCATTCCTCATTGACTTCTTTTTGGTCACTTTTGTCTACCACAAATACCCAAATATTTTGTTGTAACTAATAAATTGTCTACATCAATAGTCATTCATGTTTAAGTTTTCGAAAAAAATTTAATTTTCTAATTGAAGGGCTCTATGCAAGAAGTATCTAAGTCACTTTTCATATTCTGTGATATTTGAGATTTATATTTCTGTTTGATCTGGAAATCACATTGTTTTGATTTTGACTAATCTTTTTTCACTAAAGATTTACTTTAGTAAAAAAAGATTATTCAAAGTCAAAACAATGTGATTTACAGGTCATGTTGAAACATCAAATCTCAAATATCACAGAATATGAAAAGTGACTTAGGTACTTCTTGCATAGAGCCCTGCACTTGCTGAAATTCACGTTCCCTTTGTTTCTATTTTTGTAACCACTCATTTAATGACAAGTCATCGTCAGATTCAAAGGTTATTACGCGTTATATACAATGGAAAGTTCGTTATAGACAATTGAAATTTTATTAATTTCAGCTTTTTCAGGTTCGCTATATCCGATAGTTCGTTATATCCGAGTTTGTTATAACCGACTAATTTTTACATTGTTGCATAGGGGAAAATGTCGGGACTTGGAATAAAGTTCGTTACAACCGGTGGTTCGCTATAAGCGAAGCCGTTATAACCGGATTCTACTGTATCTGCAGCTCTCATATTGCTCCACTAACATTTAGACAATAAATTAGGAAGGAAATTCCTTGGAAAATGAAAAAAACATAGTCGTGCGGAGCGAGACTCCGCATGCGACTACTGAAAGGTTAAGCGGTTAACGGTTCGAATTACCGATCCGTGAGCTCAAATTTCAAAACATGTTTTCATATTTTTGAACGCTTTACATATCAATTCATTATGAAAAGTTAATTCGAATCACGAGCAAATCACTGTTCGCCACTTGGGCCAAAGTGAAAAAAAGCCACAACGTCAAGACGTAATTTTGAAGTAAAACGAGCGTGTGACAGCATCTCGCCAAGAAGAGAGGATATGTTAACATTGCGTGGCTGAGCATCTTGAAGAGTTATGCCCGGAGGGCACTCACATCGATTCCCCCCGGAGTTCCCCTTCGAGGTTGTTAGGCCCCCCTGGAGCCGGTTTACACATCTACATATCTAATCAACATATATAAGTTGTTGCTTTATTTCCCATTTGAAGTCAAATTCCGAACGGTTTGCCAACACATGGTCTCACGATCGGACCTCACAATACAACTTATACTGCATTTATTAAAACGTATTGGGTATCTCTGCCTGATTAAATGCTTTATTAACTCGATTAAAAAACGGGATCTAAAATGAAAGAACTCCGGGACTAATTTATGGGTTGACTGGTGTTAGATACGCACGTACTTCTTCGAAAGAAGATAAACTGCGATAAAGACGCTTTTACATAAGTACACTTTTCTGTCTGTCCGTTGTTGCTGCCAGTTGGAGGGGTCACGCAAGTACGTGGAACTTTTAAATAGGACCTTTCACATATAAATAATAATCGCATACGCATAAATAATAACTACTACTCAATTTTTTCAAACACACACAAATAAATAATTTGCGGTTTTTGTAATTGTTATTTATTTATAAGCAAATATCGTTAAAGAATTTCTCGGAACGCTGTTGTTTCGCATATTTACATTTCGCCTCACGAAACGATTCCACCTGTGCTTCATTTCTTCAATAATGATTTTATTGTTCCACCGTCACAAACGTCGCTTCCTAGAAAATCAATGAAAAGACCTAACTGTGATGATGTGTGCTTAAATTCGACGACGACTTCTTAAATGGAAATTAGACAATTGAGAAATAAGCTTAAAAAATCGCAGTTAATTGCATATCTAATTTATTTTGTAAAATAAATCTATCGTGCTCGATTCTTCCTCTTGTGAAATCGCTGATATACCGGGGGATTTCCATTAAATGACATGCAACTCATAGCTTGTAATTTACAGCCGATCATTTTGTGCACGCTGGACTTTTTAATTTAATGCTTTCGATACTGCTGCGTTTAATTGGTTACAAAGTGATTTTTTGGTTTTCAACGCTTTCAATGTTACACCACAAAAAAATCAATTAATCGAAAATTTAAAAGGCGAATTTTAAGTTTACAATTTCTTCGAATAGGTGGAAATCGTGGCCTGCTGCAGCCGCCACTACTCAATCTTTGACCGGCGCTGCAAAAAACTGATAAATATTCAAAACGTAATCAAGATGACTATAATTAAATTTTATTTTTTGCATTTTTTGCGCATCACACTTTTAGCGCACGTACAAGAAATGCAGTATATTTTAAATTTAAAGTCGTTGAACTTTGTTCAGTTTACAGTCAGATTAATTTTCAGGCTGCTCATAGTATTCTTACTATATTTAGTTTCACTTCATTTTACATTGCTCCTTAGGACAAGTTTTAATTTAATCTTCCTAACTAGTTATAACTTGAACATCGCAGCGGCATAAAGTTTCTCACAAAACAGGGGACAACGAGATGTAGTATCAACATATTCCCAAATTCGATTTTAAATCCAACCCACAAACAAATCAGTATTTAAATTTGTGACATAACATTCTTATACCGGTCTATTAGCGTCTTAGACAAATCTTTGTATACATTTTGACATTTTCGGTTTACAACAGCACAAGGTAAATTTGTAATAATCATTTTCGATATAAATGCATTGTCCAATAATTTTCAGTGTATGGTTGCTTGTTTCAAGCACGAAGCCAAGATGTGTGATGGAAAAGCTGCACAAAATGACAGCGTACGTTTTTTCATATTAAAAAAAACCATTAATTTATTGTAAATTTTAAAGTTGTTTGACAAATCGTCAAGTTAATATTGGTTTGTTCAATATCCACTTTTTGGGAATATTGGGTTATAGATGTCGCAGACGGATTGTAGAATCCGCTACAATACAAACCGGCTAGCCACATTATAAAACGGATCGGTTTTGTAAATCGGCTGGTTAACGTTTAGGCGGGTTGTAATACGGCTAAACGTTGGTCAGCCTTACTGTAACGACGTTTCGCGTTCTCCAATGCAACAAAATGACGGGTCGCCGTTTTACAAATATAAAGTCATAACTATAAGAAAAAGGTTTAACTCAATATAAAGGTTTTTTTTTATAAAATGTCTAACAATTCTTCCTTTATCAAACGGACTGAGTTATTCAGCGATTCATAAAACACCAAAAATTTTCAGTCAAATTGTAAAAATTCTTTGTTCATTCTATATTTTACAATCTCCTCAATCATTTAGAAAACGACTGAATTTACAATTCGCCGCCGACATCTACAATATGGCTGATTGTCGCCCTACATTACACATAGTCAACATTCCGGCTAAACAATCTGCCTAAAAGTTAATCAGCCGTTTTATAAAACAGAGCTGCATTGTAAAGTGGCTAGGCGCTTAATATTGCGGCGGATTCTACAATATGGCTGCGACATGTACACCAAAGTTTAAGTTAAAGTTTAAGTTAAAATTAGCTTGTTCAATGGTTCACAAGAGAACCAGTAAAATAAAAAGTTTGCAGTATTTATTTTGTACAATATCTAGTAAAATTATTAAAATTTTGTGTTCTAGGTAGTACTCAATATAGGTTTTTGAAAATTTTTCTGCTCAAAATTTTTTTTATAAAATGTCTAACAATTAATTCTTCCTTTATCAAACGGACTGAGTTATTCAGGGATTCATAAAACACCTAAAATTTTCAGTCAAATTGTAAAAATTCTCTGTTCATTCTATATTTTACAATCTCCCCAATCGTTTAGAAAACGACAAAATTTACAATTCGCCGCCGACATCTACAATGTAGCTGATTGTCGCCCTACATTACACATAGTCAACATTCCGGCTAAACAATCTGCCTAAACGTTAATCAGCCGTTTTACAAGACAGAGCTGCTTTGTAAAGTGGCTAGCCGCTTCATATTGCGGCGGATTCTACAATATGGCTGCGACATGTACACCAAAGTTTAAGTTAAAATTAGCTTGTTCAATGGTCCACAAGAGAACCAGTAAAATAAGAAGTTTTCAGTATTTATGTTGTACAATATCTAGTAGGTAAAACCTTTTAGAAAGTGCCTGGCAAAATTGGATTTTTCTTGAAACCGAAACTACTCTAAATAGTGCAGAACAATTTTTTCATTTATTGACAAATTTGGAAAAATTAGTTGACGAAACAGACTATTACCGACTGGTTAATAAATTTATGTAACAACTGTAACGTACACGCATTTTACTAATTTATGTCAACAAATAATATTTTGAATGAAAAATGTCTTTACATAATAATCCGCTTTTAACGAAATCCTCTTATAACGAACTAATTTCAAATTCCAGTGCGTTCTCCCTATAAGCGGATTCTACTGTATAAACTTTACAGCGTTTGTAAAATCAGTCCAATTTAGATTTATTGACTTAAAAGTGAAGCAGGTAATTGTAAATTGCTGTATCGTCAATTTCCACTTGCTTGCCAATTAATATTAATATTAATGCGAAGAAAAAAACGTTATGTGAGCCAATTTACAAAAATAATTAGCAGCGTGACAAAATCGCATTTAAAGATCGTTCCGTCGCATTTGTCAATTATGTCAATTCCAGCGGAACATTGATATAACAACCGATAAAAGATACGGCTACAACTAAATACGCTATTAAAATTCTTCACTCTTTCTTGCAGAATTATTATTATTATAGTAACACCTCCGAGGAACAAATTGAGACGTGAAAAGCACAGGTGTGATATACAGCTGTTGGAACATTCCAACAAATCACTTGACGTACAGAATTTCGCACATGATCGGTAATTTTTTTTATAAGCAAACCAAATGCTAATGCATGAATTGTTCCATTCTGGCGGCGAAAAGAATTCCTCCGAACTTCGAGATATCGCTTCGGAAGCTCCGCAATTACCGCACAACGAAAATCGAAAATCGGCGCTGGTAATTGCAGTTAAAAATGAATTTCGCACGCTTTGAAGTATCGACGTAATTGTTCGATTCGCGGTAGCTTACAAAACGTCAAATCGACCCTGAAACCATTAACGATTTGCCAATCTAATATTAAAATTTATCTGAAAATGAATTCAAAATGCATCAGTTCGCTTCTTTGGACGGAATCGTGATCGGGTTTTACACGGTTTTTGTTCACATTACGGCCAGCTGTTCGATTTTGTACGTTAGAAATAAGATGTCTGTGTCCAAACTGGACCGGGTCCATCCGTCATTGTTGCGGCCACAATGGGATGATGAAGATTACCTTATGATTCTTCGCCGAGATAACCGAAGCGTTATTTATAAGGCGCGCATTTATACTTTTAATTAAAACGAAAAATACGGTTACGCCGCAATTTAGAAGTTGATTCGTACACGTTCGAGTTGATCAGTGTTCGGTGTTCGTCTCTGCACTCGGAAAAAAATTCTTATAGGTAAGAAAATTCGGGCTTAAATTTAAAATTTCGCGTTCTTAATTTTGGCCCAAGAATTGGTCATTCTTGAGTTTTAAGAATGTTCATTCTTGTTGTCAAATTTAAAATTGGGTCATGCTTGATTTCAAGAATGTTTATTCTAATTGTCAAATTTAAGAACGGGACATTCTCAATTTCAAGAACGTTGATTCTTCGTGACAAATTCAAGAAAGGGTCTCTTTAATTTTATAAACTTTTATAAGTTTTACATTTAAGAATAGGTCATGTTGATTTCAAGAAATTTTATTTAATCATTTAAGAATGTTCTTAATAAGAATTGAAGATGGTTTTATTATATTAAATAAGCACTTGTAAATGCAATAATTTTTTTCTAATTTTTATGAATTGTAGAATGGAATGCTTGAATTGAAGAAATTTTAGAATATAAAGTTATTTCTCATACATATTTTTATTAGTAGGTGAAAATTTAACATCACATCACATTCTGTTTAAAAATACATTTTTAGTTTAACAACCACATTATCATTTGGTAACAGATGTACGTATATGAAATGGAAGTTCGTCGAAGTCATTAGCCTTCTCAATGAATTTTGGCCGCTACACAAATAAATTGTTTTTCTCTCAAGAAATAATTGGCCAAAATCTACATCAATCTAAAAACAAAGGAACAAAATGATTACATTATACCATGGATATATTATTATAAAAATTTACCAATATAGACGAGTTTGAATGCTTCAATAATGACCATTTCACTTTAAGCAGATTTCCTTTCCTTTCAATGTTCTCACACTCGGAAAAAAATTCTTATAGGTAAGAAAATTTGGGCTTAAATTTAAAATTGCGTGTTCTTCATTTTGGCCCAAGAATTGGTCATTCTTGAGTTTTAAGAATGGTCATTTTTGTTGTCAAATTTAAGAGTGGGTCATGCTTGATTTCAAGAATGTTTATTCTATTTGTCAAATTTAAGAACGGGACATTCTCAATTTCAAGAACGTTGATTCTTCGTGACAAATTCAAGAAAGGGTCGCTCTAATTTTAAGAACTTTTGTAAGTTTTACTTTTAAGAATAGGTCATGTTGATTTCAAGAACTTTTATTTAATTAGTTAAGAATGTTCTTAATTAATGTGTTTTCTTATTTAAGAATTGAAGATGGTCTTATTATATTAAATAAGCACTTGTAAATACAATAATTTTTTTCTGATTTTTATGAATTGTAGAATGGAATGCTTGAATTGAAGGAATTTTAGAATATAAAGTTATTTCACATATATATTTTTATTAGTAGGTGAAAATTTAACATCACACAACACCCTGTTTAAAAATACATTTTTATTTTAAGAACCACATTATCATTTGGTAACAGATGTACGTATATGAAATGGAAGTTCGTCGAAGTCGTTAGCCTACTCAATGAACACAAATAAATTGTTTTTCTCTAAAGAAATAATTAGCCAAAATCTACATCAATCTAAAAACAAAGAAACAAAATGCTTACATTGTACCATGGATATATTATTATAAAAATTTACCAATATAGACCAGTTTGAATGCTTCAATAATGACCATTTCATTTTATGCAGATTTCCTTTTCACAAATCCGCCTACTTTCGTCACACTTGTGTTTTGTCTACATCCGCTAAAAAGTAAAAATTGTTATAAGATAGATAAATAACAATAAATGTATAAAATAAAATCAAAATTATTTTTTTACCTCCGTCGTTACTATTAATTCTGTTATACAAGCAACTGGTTTCTTTTTATCTCTTCTTACTTTTCGTTCCGACGGAAACAAACTAAAAAACAATTTGTTTAATAGCTGTTACATTGAAAAACTTGTAGAACTTTTACAAAATTCATTCGGTAAGCTAAAAGTGTGGGAAAAATTATAATTACAACAAATTTGCTTACATGCGAATTTATCACACACAGAATCAGAAAATCCCCATAATTTCAGTACCATTTTTAGAAATGTTTTTTGAAGCTGATCATTTTGTTGGTCGACAATTATTAATATTGCATTGAATTAACATCTTCATCTCGGCACATTAAACCACTTGTAATATTTCCCATTTCTTCACAATTAAACACTCACTAATTATGTAAGTTACTAAAAATTCACTTTACAACAACAAGACAGAAAATGCACACCGTAATATGTATTTTCTTACTGCAAGCCTAGTTTGGTGTAACGTTTTTCAACTAAATTTTTAAAGAAATTCTAAAATAATTTATCTATTGTCAGTAAACAGTCCTTTGCAGAAGGTCATGAAGCAATTTACAACATTTCGTACAATTGTATCCGCCCAGCTGGACCCAGCAGAAGGCTTCTAAACAATTGTATTACAGAACCCTTGGACCTGACGTTCATCTCGAACAAAACCCCTTAGTGAGATCACCACAAATTGAGAATCCCCCGTGCTAAATCCAAGCAAGCAGAATCGTGCTAAATACAGGGTGAGTTAAGTTTTACCGCCCGTGGCAAAATAGGCCTTTAAAATAATTTGTCAATTCTCATAAATTGCATGAGTAATTTTATATTATTAAGGTACACAGAAACCAAGAAAAAAACTTTTTTTTTAATCAGGTAAAATTTTGGCTTTCTTTCAATTACTAATTGCTCAATTTATTAGTTTTTTTTATTACGAACAGTAAAATATTTTCACACAATTTAGTGTAATTGAAATAATTTTACTAATTTGGGTTCATTAAATAAAGCCATTTCCGTATTAGAGGGTATTTTTTAAATGATTTACGACATAAGCTGGCCAATTCACCTAACAATGGTGTTGGTTTTGGGTGCTTGGCTGATTATTTATGACAGCCATAAAGTTAAGTTAAAAAGTGCAACGTTACATTTTACAGGACCGGAATAAGGGTCTTCGCTATTTCTTTAAAAGTTCACAACATCGTAGCTACACGGTAATTATAATCATAATAAAAAATAATTTTTGCAATATTAGATTTTAAACTTCATAAGAAAATCGCTTACCAGCTTCTAATTTTCGTTAGTATATCTGTCTACAATTTTGTGCTTTAATTTTGCCGTCTGCAAAGTAAATATACCTATCGGTTATTGAACCTTCCCGTGAAATAAATTGCTTAATTCACCCAAAGTTTAAAAACCCTGGTCACAACCCTAGGTCACTTTGTGAATAAAGAAACATTCACATTCGCAACAAATCTTTCAACACTTAAACATCGTTGGTAAAAAGTGAAAATTAAAACTTCGTTTTGTGGAATAGTGAACATTTGTGTTTAGTTCAGGTATAATCATGCCATTTCAATACTCAGTCGAGGAGAAGCTTGAAATGCTTTTAATTTATAGGTAATGGGGCATCACTTTGAGCATCTTTCATAAAATAAACTTAATATTTACTTATTAAAAACTTATTTTATTTTTCTCACAAATTCCAGAATACGGGTCTGGCAACAATAAAACGACGTTCCCTTCAGTTTTATGGGTCGATCATCAGGTATTGTTAGGTGGTAGACCGTATTATCCATTGTTGGAAAGTCATAAATAAAAGTATTTTTCGTGCTTTATGTTAAATTTGATTTAACTCAAAAGGTAATAATTTTTTAACGAATCAAATTGCAATTAACAATGCTACGAATAATTAGACAAATTTGGAAATAAAAAACCAAACATGGAAATTTTACCCGAAACTCTTTGTTTTACTTTTTTGGCTTCAAATAAAAATGATTTGGAAAACTTGTAGCACTAATCGAAAGTGTAAACTTCAACTGATGTAACATGTAAATTGCATACTTTCCCCTCAATCTTTAATAGGTATTATGGCCGGGGCGGTAAAATTAACTCACCCTGTACAAGACTTTTATCAGTTCTTAATGTAAGAAGTGAGTTTTTAAAAAATTCTTAGGTATCATTTTTTTTCCAGTGCGCAATTTAGAAGTTAATTCGTACACGTTCGAGTTGATCAGTATTCGGTGCTCGTCTCTGTGTACAAAGCCCGATAAAAATGCGATACAACGGCAGAAATGAACGATCGGGATCATTACCATCGGCGACAAGCCGATGACAAGCCGACGTTGTGATATCCTCGGGATGTCGCACGGTCCGTGTCTCCTTCCTTACATTTCCCCGTCGAGCTTGCACTCGCTCAATAAGAATGAATTTTTATTTTTTCTAAACGGCCACGCGTAATTTTTTAAGTGCAGACAATTAAATTAACTAACTGGGAGCTTTTAAAAATATTAATTTCATCAGCCCTCTGTACATATGAATTAAAAGTGAGTCCATTATTAATTTTCTTGGAAATGAAAAAAAAAAAACGCAGGAAAGTTCGGATCCCTATTGAGTCGGCCGAAAAAATAAATCGTTGTGGGAAATGCCAGCGTTTTGATGTGATTAAGAATCCGAGATTAATCGTGCTCATAAATTTTGTGCCACTATTACATTGTTTGAATGGACCTTATTAAGATCCCTCGGGCTCCATAGACTGCTTTTGTTGCATGTCAGCAGTAAAGTCATTACCGTTTTTATTGTTTAATTTTTGACTTTGAATTATTATTTTATCAGCAACAAAAGACGCTTCAAGTCCCTTTTACTTGACTTGTTTGATTCATCTTTCGGTGCTCATTCAACGCTCAAAAATTCCACGGCGAACAACACGGCACTCCGAACGCCCAAAACGGACAATACCCACACTTCACTGCACGTAATTACTATAATGGTCACAAAAAATGTGATTATTAATTTCGTGGGTGTATTGAATTTTCTGAAAAGACGCTTTTGGGGCAGTGGCGGCTCGTGGTACAATAAAACAGGTGTTCTGCAATTTGCATCTCATATAATCAGGGTCGCGGTTTTATTTAAACTTACCTATTTTTTGCAGATCAGATCAAAAGTGGCAAATTTATCAATGACCTTTTCATTAAAATTTTTAATTTCGGACATAAATTTATTTTTAATAGAAACCATGGACAAGGCTGTTAACACTGAAATTGTATCGATGCGTAAAGTTTACGCAATGCTTGCATACATTAAGCGGCGACTTTAGTTAATACATTTTGAATTGTATTGAGTTACAGATAAGTAGCTGATAACGCGCTATAAACCAGTGCCTATCAAACAGGGCGCTAGCCGCGAATAAAACTTATTTCGAGTCAGCTCTGGCGGGTTAAATGCAGCATTTGGAATTTTTGCTATCACTGTTTCGGATGTATAATATAAATAAATAAATGCAAAATCAGCGGATTGGAGATTGGATGTTGATTGTTCCTAATATTGCTAACTCCATTGAATTGTGAAGATGACTTTTGGAGTTTTCATGCTTTTTTATTTTTTCACTCAAGTGTACTAAATCAGCCACTCTTACCTGTGTCCATGCTTTATCTCCACCAAAAAGCAAACATGGAAAACAAAAAATAACATTTTTCTTGTTACAGCCACAAATCCAGTTATTCCTTGCATAAATTTCTTTGTTGAACTGACGTTTATATGGCTTTCCACGACTAATACCGTTTGTTTCAATAATAATGTCCGGCAGCGGTCGACCTTCATTTTTTAAATCTATTTTTTCTTCATAACTATACTTCACAAGTTAATTAAATTGTCCATTGTCAAAAAAACACTAATACAATACACGAACACGAAAGTAAAGGGTTTATCAACCCACGAAATATACCCGGATTTTGAGAAGTCTCGGTTTCATCATGTCCGCGCAATGCCAACTCAAAGGCTCCACAAAATTTTATGCAATTTATAATTTTTAATAGAACGTATCTATTTTTTGTCACATTATCATTATGTTGCTGTATGTGTTTCCAATATACCGAATTTAACTGAGATTGGATGTTGATTGTTCCTAATATTGCTAACTCCATTGAATTGTGAAGATGACTTTTGTAGTTTTCATGTTTTCTTATTTTTTCACTCAAGTGTACTAAATCAATCACTCCTATCTGTGTCCATGCTTTATCTCCACCAAAAAACAAACATGGAAAACAAGATAGAGCATTTTTCTTGTTGCAACCACAAATCCAGTTATTTCTTGCATACATTTCTTTGTTGAACTGATGATTATATGGTTTTCCACGACTAATATCGCTTGTTTCAATAATAATGTCCGGAAGCGGTCGACCTTTATTTTTCAAATCTATTTTTTCTTCGTAACTATACTTCACAAATCGCTTAAAGGTAATCAAATTGCCCACAATATCCATTGTCAAAAAAAAGCTAATACAATACACGAACACGAAAGCATAAAATCAAAATTTACAACGACAAAGCCACAAAGCGAAAAACCGCACGTAACATAACATCCGAAATCTGGAACAGAACTGCACAGATAATAAAACATAAAATAATAACGAACGAAAATTAAAACCCACGCATTTGAAGATAAGTTTCTGCGAACCTTGCAAATTTTCTACCGAAGTTCGAAATACGGGAATTCCCGATTGTTTTCGGGACCGTTGAAAGCGCCATCATACAATTGTTGCTTACAATACATTTAATCAAGGACATTATATTTAAGTGACTAGGATATGACAGAACTGCGTGAAATGCAGCACACACAGAGCATTAAACTAGCGAAAGAGTTTGGGTATATGCAGGACGCGAGGGGGATAGTGGGGATGTCTCAAGCAGTTCTGTGCACTGCCTCGAATGGCCCAGTATAAAAACAATGGTCCGCTCCGCTGAAACCACGACAATACTTAACTGGTTTGTTGTAATGTTGGATCCTCGAGTTGTTGCGATTAAGAAAATAAAATTCTGTGGCAAAATTCAATTTTTTCAATATTACGATTTATAACTTAAATACAAACGAAGTTAATTTTTTGTCAGTTCTGCAGTATTTATGTACGAGCCGCCACTGTGTGGGAATCAATGTGTCTGAAATATTTTTGATAGATGTCACGATTCGTTCTTGTATTTTACGGAATGTAAAATGCAACACAAAAGATTGTGAAATAACTGAACATAACTCTTCGGTTATTTATAACAGATATCCTGTTACGACCGGTTCTGAAATTTAATATTTCTGATTTATTCTCTGAGGCATTGTTGCTGGTCGTCGCTGCTAACTTTTAGTGCGGTCGTTAGCGGGGGATGCAGTATTGGCTCAGACACTGTTTAGATTGGCCCGCCTTACAAGAAACACAAATGAACAATACCGATACACGAGGAAGACCACGCCTGTCGTTGTTTGCAGGTCTATTGTTCCTGCTGCGACTGCGCCCCATATAACAATACCGTTGTCTGCTGCTATTGTCCGAAAGCGTCCCAATCCGACGCTAGAGGCGGCGCCGCTTCCTTTAACAGCGTTTAACTGCCAATTGGGTACTTTTGGCTGTGGTTGGTTCTCGAAGGCCTTTTACGGGATTCAGCGCAAAAAACGCGGAACAGTAGGAATATGACTCCTGCTGGCAGGTCTTTCACTGGTACCACAATGCCTGTCACTGTTTGGTAACTCGTTGATGTGACTACAATAACAGAGATGTATTAAAAGTGGCTAATTGAAACCACGGTAGTGGCTACAAAAAATATTCAATAATACGTGTCCGACAATTTTAGGCGCCTGCTGTAACTGACAGCAGGAATTAGGTAAATTAAGTCGGTAACATTTTTTCCTTCTGCAAGCATTAGGTCAACTAATTTTTCAATCACAGCAGCAATCATTTTGATTAATAAAATTGGCAAATTGCTTTCAGCAAATTACGGACTATTAATATACCAAACGATAATTAATATTGACTGGTAATTGATTACCCTAATTAACATTATTAATCAGAAAATGCGCGTGATCGCAGGAACGTCTAACCAATTTTAACTTACAATTTATTCCCTTCCTTTTTTAATTTAGCCCAATCAATAAATTACTTCCCGGATGGGGGATAAAGTGATGCAGCCCTCTAGTTTCGAATGGTCTTTTCATCAACAGTCTGGTACCTTTCACCCCAGCAAAAGGGGAGGTATTTACAGAATGCAATTTTCAGATTTTTTAAACTTCTAACGAGAAACAATAAAAATTTAAAAATTGAAATTTTATCATTCAAAAAAATAACAAAATTCACAAATTTGATTTTTTTTCTGACTGTGGTTTGCAACTTAAAATAAGTTCTCCTGTTTGGAGACAGATGGCAGCAAGGTATTTAGAATCGATTCAAAATTATAATGTGTTATTTGGGTTGCATAAACCTCTCCTTTTCCAATAAATTTATAATTTTTATTTACCTTGTGTGAATTAAAATCTGAAGATATCAAGGTAGTTTTTATAAAACATGGCTTGAATGCACAAGACAAAATGAATACGGCCGCAGATAACTTGGAAGAGAGCTGATGCAGACGGGAAATTTAATTTAAATTTAGAAACTATTTGAAACATTTGTTTAAAATTACTGTTTATTAATTTTTTGAACAAAAATTAAATGCAAGTACAGTTTAATTTTAAGTTTATTAAAATCATCTTATGTAATTTAACTTGTAAATTGAACCAATTTAACTCAAATTTTGACAAAACGTCTTAATTACTTTTATCTTACATTTATTATTTATTTCACATTCTAACTGTAAAAGACTGACAATAAGTAGGTACTTTTCAAATATTTCTAAAATCAACAAATCCAAAAGTTTTTATCTATTTTGTTCAAATGTTGGTAGATTAAAAAAAAACTTATACAGTGCTTTCGTAAAGTACGGAATAAATTCGATAAAGCATTTTTGGAAGAATTTTCACAAAAAATCCTCGGACCGGTCAACTTTAGTTTTTAAAACTGCAACTTTTTTAATATTCATAATTTTACGATCGTCTTTTGTTTTCGCACTATGACGTCATCAACAATTTTTTTAAATGGTACCTCATATTTGTTTTTACGAATTTGGATGCAGCACATTTTTCTGAGTACGAAAATGTCAAATTCGTATGAACTCCAAGAGGAAAGTTTTCGAAATAATCAGTTCTAAAATTTCAAAAATGTATGATAAAATTATGAGAGTAAACCAATAATAATATCAAGGAAGTTCAAGTGCACAGAACTGCTTCAGACACCCCCCACTATCCCCCTCGCGTCCTGCACATACCCAAACTCTTTCGCTAGTTTAATGCTCTTTGTGTGCTGCATTTCACGCAGTTCTGTCATACCCTAGTTACTCAAATATAATGTCCTTGATTAAATGTATTGTAAGCAACAATTGTATGATGGCGCTTTCAACGGTCCCGAAAACAATCGAGAATTCCCGTATTTCGAACTTCGACAGAAAATTTGCAAGGTTCACAGAAACTTATCTTCAAATGCGTGGGTTTTAATTCACGTCAGTTATTATTTTATGTTTTATTATCTGTGCAGTTCTGTTCCAGATTTCGGATGTTATGTTACGTGCGGTTTTTCGCTTTGTGGCTTTGTCGTTGTAAATTTTGATTTTATGCTTTCGTGTTCGTGTATTGTATTAGCTTTTTTTTGACAATGGATATTGTGGGCAATTTGATTACCTTTAAGCGATTTGTGAAGTATAGTTACGAAGAAAAAATAGATTTGAAAAATAAAGGTCGACCGCTTCCGGACATTATTATTGAAACAAACAGTATTAGTTGTGGAAAACCATATAAACGTCAGTTCAACAAAGAAATTTATGCAAGGAATAACTGGATTTGTGGCTGCAACAAGTAAAATGCTCTTTTTTGCTTTCCATGTTTGCTGTTTGGTGGAGATAAAGCATGGACATAGGTAGGAGTGACTGATTTAGTATGCTTGAGTGAAAAAATAAAAAAGCAAGAAAACTCCAAAAGTCATCTTCACAATTCAATGGAGTTAGCAATATTAGAAACAATCAACATCCAATTTCAGTTAAATTCGGCATATTGGAAACACATACAGCAACATAATAATAATGTGACAAAAAATAGATACGTTCTATCAAAAATTATAAACTGTATAAAATTTTGTGGAACCTTTGAGTCGGCATTGTGTGGACATGGTGGAACCGAGACTTCTCAAAATCCGGGTATATTGTATATTTCGTGGGTTGATAAATGATAAATGATAAATAAATAAAAACACGACCCTGATTATATGAGGTGCAAATTGCAGAACACCTGTTTTATTGTACCACGAGTCGCCACTGCTTTTTTAGCATAATGTGTCATTTTCAATGTGTTTTTAAATTGAAATCAAAATTAAGAAATAAATATCGAAGGAAAACAATTTTGGTTTATTCTATTAGTACATTTTCGCCGAAACCTCGTACTTTCTTAATAAGTTTTGAGCGAATGGGGTAATAAAGTTTTATGAGATAAATTCATTTCTTTAAATCCAAGGACGCCACCAATAAACAACCCTTCGTATTTAAAATAAAATCGATTTAGCAAAGAATTTTACTTATGTGTTACGACACCCCACCGTTAGGGGAGTTATTCGCAAATAACTGGCAGTAAAATTTAGAGAAAACTTTTCCAATAATAATTTAAACAAATAACAATTTTGAAATTGATATTTCCTGATTTTTAAATGAAAATAAAGTGTAAACTTGAGACTTGTATTTAAAACGTGATTTGTAACAACACGAAAATTTTCCTATTTGAACACAGATGGTGGTAGGATTCAATTACCAACTTTTAACCTAAACTGCAGCGAGCTTTAATTTTAATTTCGTTGTAGTTGGGAACTTTATTAATAGAGAACTTAAAGATAAAAATAATTTTAAAAAAATTAATATTGTCACATCAAGCCGCAATGTCTTAATCGGGGAATGGATGATTAATTTAACAAACCGCCAATTTGTCGTTATTTTAAAGCTTTAAATCCCCGTCGGTCGATTTCGTTTTATTGGTTGTAATTTATACGGCGGATTTAATTTAAATACATCAACGATACTAAATAGGGAAAATACCGTAGTAAGCAAAGCAATATCAGCATCCAAGCTATGGACCAAACAGCGGGTAGGATGCTAAATGTAGTGGAACTTCTGCCCATCCGTAAGTGATGGATGACACACGCCCTTGTACCTATTCGTGTTATTGAAATATGAGATATATAGCTCTGTTATTTTGTGTATGTGCGTAACATTCGCTTATTGTTGTGCGATTTTAATCACAATAGCCCCCGACAAAAAATCATTTCAGTGGCTGTTCAATATACACGTCTTCATTTTATATGCCGCACGCCCGACTGCTCTTTAAAAGCGGTCCCGAGATTACTCCTCTGATTATTTCAAAATTACTAAAAGTGCTCCGATCGCGCTGATAACGCCAACGCGAACGACGGCGAGCAGCGTGGGGGAAAATTCACAACGGCGAAATAGGAAGAAGGTGGCTGAGGCTTCTTGCTTTTCAGTTTGGTGTGCGAGCCGACTTTTGGAGTGCAGCTAGTGGAAGTAAAGCGACGCGGACGGGGAAAAAGCAGATGGACGACTCTCTTGCACAATACACAGCCTGTGCCCCGTTCAAGTCCACTCATGAGTAAATGTGTGATCTTTCCAAAAGCTTTTTGCTTTCTTGGTTGTATAAAGTGGGATCCCTGATGTCTCACGTGTACACTCAAAAAAAAATTCTTATAGGCAAGAAAGTTCGGGGTTATATTTAAAATTATTATCATATTAAATAAGCACTTGTAAATACAATAATTTTTTTCTAATTTTCATGAATTGTACAGTGGAATGCTTGAATTAAAGGAATTTTAGAATATAAAGTTATTTCTCACACATATTTTTATTAGTAAGTGAAAATTTAACATCATATCACATCCTGTTTAAAAATACATTTTTAGTTTAAGAACCACATTATCATTTGGTAACAGAACTACTATATGAAATGGAAGTTCGTCGAAGTCATTAGCATTCTCAATGAATTTTGGCCGCACAGAAATAAATTGTTTGTCTTTCAAGAAATAATTGGCCAAAATTTACATCAATCTAAAAACAAAGTAACAAAATGCTTACATTGTACCATGGATATATTATTATAAAAATTTACCAATATAGACCAGTTTGAATGCTTCAATAATGACCATTTTACTTTATGCAGATTTCCTTTCCTTTCAATGTTCTCACACTGAGAAAAAAATTCTTATAGGTAAAAAAATTCGGGCTTAAATTTAAAATTGGGCGTTTTTAATGTTGGCCCAAGAATTGGTCATTCTTGAGTTTTAAGAATGTACATTCTTGTTGTCAAATTTAAGATTGGGTCCTTGATTTTAAGAATGTTTATTCTATTTGTCAAATTTAAGAACGGGACATTCTCAATTTCAAGAACGTTGATTCTTCGTGACAAATTCAAGAAAGGGTCTCTCTAATTTTAAGAACTTTTATAAGTTTTACATTTAACAATAGGTCATGTTGATTTCAAGAAATTTTATTTAATTATTTAAGAATGTTCTTAATTGATGTGTTTTCTTATTTAAGAATTGAAGATGGTCTTATTATATTAAATAAGCACTTGTAAATACAATAATTTTTTTAAAATTTTTATAAATTGTAGAGTGGAATGCTTGAATTGAAGGAATTTTAGAATATAAAGTTATTTCTCATACATATTTTTATTAGTAGGTGAAAATTTAAAAAATTAAAAAAATTAAAAAAATTTAAAAATACATTTTTAGTTTAAGAACCACATTATCATTTGGTAACAGATGTACGTATCTGAAATGGAAGTTCGTCGAAGTCATTATCCTTCTCAATGAATTTTGGCCGCCATAAAAATAAATTGTTTTTCTTTCAAGAAATAATTGGCCAAAATCTACATCAATCTAAAAACAACGAAACAAATTGCTTACATTGTACCATGGATATATTGTTATAAAAATTTACCAATATAGACCAGTTTGAATGCTTCAATAATGACCATTTTACTTTATGCAGATTTCCTTTCCTTTCAATGTTCTCACACTCAGAAAAGAAATTCTTATAGGTATGAAAATTCAGGCTTAAATTTAAAATTGCGCGTTCTTAATTTTGGCCCAAGAATTGGTCATTCTTGAGTTTTAAGAATGTTCATTCTCGTTGTCAAATTTAAGAGTGGGTCATGCTTGATTTCAAGAATGTTTATTCTATTTGTCAAATTTAAGAACGGGACATTCTCAATTTCAAGAACGTTGATTCTTCGTGACAAATTCAAGAATGGGTCGCTCTAATTTTATGAACTTTTAAAAGTTTTACATTTAAGAATAGGTCATGTTGATTTCAAGAACTTTTATTTAATTATTTAAGAATGTTCTTAATTAATGTGTTTTCTTATTTAAGAATTGAAGACGGTCTTATTATATAAAATAAGCACTTGTAAATACAAAAAATTTTTTCTAATTTTTATAAATTGTAGAATGGAATGCTTGAATTAAAGGAATTTTAGAATATCAAGTTATTTCTCATACATATTTTTATTAGTAGGTGAAAATTTAACATCACATCACATCCTGTTTAAAAATACATTTTTAGTTTAAGAACCACATTATCATTTGGTAACAGATGTACGTATATGAAATGGAAGTTCGTCGAAGTCATTAGCCTTCTCAATGAATTTTGGTCGCCACACAAATAAATTGTTTTTCTCTCCAGAAATAATTGGCCAAAATCTACATCAATCTAAAAACAAAGAAACAAAACGCTTACATTGTACCATGGATATATTATTATATAAATTTATCAATGTAGACCAGTTTGAATGCTTCAATAATGACCATTTTAAGAAATTTTATACTTTTTACATTTAAGAATGGGTTATGTTGATTTCAAGAAATTTTATACTTTTCGTTAGATTTAAAAATATTTATAAGAATTGTTTTTTCAATAGGACGAATTCCGCCTTTGTTTGTGGGCGCAATTTCAATTATGCAACACTTACTGACAAGCATCTGGTGTATCGTTCGGGATAATGAATGAGCCAATCGTGTTATATGATAGATGGGCAACTGTATATGATATGCTCGCGTTAGCTTTATTGGAAAATGAACTGGAAACAGAGCAACGTATTTATGGAATATTTGAATCACACACTTGAACGGACACCTAAATAATTTTGTTTTATACGGGGATTCATTATAGTACGTATTGTCTGGAATCGTGTTGAAAAGTCGATTTATCAAACAAGGACTGTTTCTGTATTGCAACACTTGCACTGACAATTAATTCTTGCGATAATTTGTCTTGATGAGATGACCAAATTAAAAGGCAAAAGTAAATTTATAATGTTTTTGGCAGGTACATTTTTTCTATTGAAAAAAAATTAATTTACTAAAATAATATGTATTGAACTTCTTAATGGTACTAAAATAAGAATACATATTGTTATACCAGGAGATTTTCTTTCAAGTAGGGGAGAGCGGGGCACCTTTCAACCGGGGGCACATTTGAACAGTTACATTTTAATGCATATTAAAAAAGGTACTGATTTTTTTTTCGATATGGTAACACTGCGTAGGATACTTATACTCGATACGTTATAACTGATTTTGAGGTTATTCTTTGTAATGTTTTGTTGTGAAATAGATTTCCTGTTTTATGCTGCGAAATTGTAAGATTGTCATTACACAATTTCTTGAACCAAATTAATAATAAGTGCAATTATTGAATTGTTGCTATTTTATGGTGTGATACCTTGTTGAAGAAGTATAAACTTAAGTGGTTATTGAAGTGCAACATTATTCAAAAATTTGTTATTTTTATTTGAATATTTGAATATTTGAATTATTTATTGAACAGTTGAATAAATAACAATAGTTACTGTAGCTGTCAAGAATTCAGTGAGTCTAATGGGAAGCCTAGTAACCATGACCCTCTCTTTCAGTAATTAATACCCACTCAAGAGGTTAAATTTGTTGGGAAGGTGACCTACCCTGCTTTGACTGATTATCCTCCTTCCTGAATCTTTTGCGAAGTTCTCTGTGTTCAGTATTCATTAGAGTCTGCTCTTCTAGCCATGGAAAAAAATAGATAATCTAAAATCAATTTTACTAATCAACATTTTTCCTAAGTATTGTAAAAAGCTTATAAAGTAATTATGAAAAAATTAATTTACTTTTTTGCGAAAGAAATTACATTTTATTTTCTCTTAAAGGGGCACACAAAAAAACAAGTTCGTTTAATCCAAAAGTATGTTTAATTCTAAGAAAAATGGTATATGTATTTTGTTTCTACTCAGCTTATTTGATGAGTTATAATAAATTTAAAATAGGTGCGTGACGTCACTGGCCCTTGCTCCTCGCTGAGGCCTGTCTTACAGATGTAAAAAATGCTCCCATCACACGATAATTTACCTACCTTTAAACCAGGCCTGCTTTAAACTATATTTTCGAAATTTTGTTACAAGTATTTAGACTGTTTTCTTTGTACTGAAGACGATAGTGCAACCAAAATTTTAATATAGTGTCTAGTTTTTTTAAAAAACTATTATATTCTGTGAGCTACGACCGTTTATACGCACACTTAAATAACATAGGGACGGAACGCTCAGTCGGCGCTGTTCTTATTTAATATTTTAAAAAATAACTAAACACAGTATTGAAATTCTGATTCACACAGTCTCATATAAGTTAAGCATTAACAATATAATTTTTACGTAGATAAATCATTGTGCGAAGCGATTAGCTTTTACACGTAAAAGAGACGTCGGTCACTTACGTCGGGGCCAGTGACGTCACACGGCAATTTTAAATGTCTTAATATCTTCTAAAACAATTTTTTTTACATTGGATTTTTACCAAATAGTTCTGACTAACAATAATTTAACATTAAATAATAATTAAAATATTTTTTTGTGCTCCTTTAATTGCTTTATTTATCGTGTCGAGGTTAAAAAGCAGTTACCTAGTTGGTGAAATTAATAAACAAGGATTAACCGAATGGAATTGGTTTTATAATTTAAAATGTGACACCTTTCAGTAGCCATATATAAATATTTTGCCAAGAAAACCATTGGAGTATGAAAATGCACATGGAAGGTGTTTACACATCCGTTCACGGTGACTTCACTCTGATAATAGTTGTCAAGATGGCCATTAGCGTACAAGGCGATCTTCATGCAACAGCTGCCTTTGTACGTGATTATATCTCAAAAATATCGTAAAAATCAACATCCCAGTAAAAAATCCTCAAACACGTGCTCGCTTCCTACCTGGGACTCTCAAAATTCACAATTACGGATAGGTTAATGATCGTCGAGGGCCAGTAATACATACGGTACACGGAGAGGAAAGAAGTGAAAAATTTGTTATCAACAAGGCAACTTCGTTAACTATTAACAAATGTTGATTGATATTTGGCCCACCAAATGTTTATTTACGATTAACTGGCAGTTTATTAATACGATTTCACTTAGCTTAATTTACTTCTAACACATTGTTATTTATAATAAAGTAAGCAATTATTAAAAACAAAAAAGAAGTTGGTAATTGTTAACATACGTTTAGCTACACCAAATAAATGTATTATTCAGTCTTAATTTGCTTTATTTTGGAGGAATTGTTGTTTATTAATAAAAAATAAATGTATATTAAAATCAAATAAATATTTGTTATTAATAAATATTTTCTCAGAAATATTTGTTAACATTAAATATACGTTTAATAATAGTAAATAATAATACAACCAAGATTTATTAATTATTTATATCATTTTAATATAAGTTGTTTTTACTAATGAATTTCAGTTAACAATTAAATTAGCATATTAATAATAACAAATAATATGCGGGAAATATTTACTATAAACCCTTCATTATTTATTAATAAATATTTTATAAATTGGATTTTTAATAATAATCTCATATTAAACTGAAATTTTTTATTTAAAATGAATAAAAATATTTAAAATACAATAAAATAAAATTAACATGAAACAAAACTTATACCTATAAATAATAAAAAAAATATTAGAGGATCATTCAATGTGAAATGTATTAGAAATGTTTGTAAAATGTCTAAATAACACCTGTTAATATTCTTGGTTCATGCAGGAAATAAATTTACGTCCATCACCGTTTAAATGAATATGTGTGGGAAAAGTGCAACAAATATTTTTAATGTCAATAATTTGTTTAGAAGTGGAATAATCATCATCAGTCACCTCATATGCTTCAAAATTTTTATCAATGCCATAACAAACAATTGTTTTATATATTAAATAAATTTGTTTGTCACCAGTGTACAATACATTAACAACCTTTCCAAAAACTGGTTCACCATATACGTCCCGATTTACTTGAACGATTATACCTTTTTTAAAAATGATGGCGTTTTCCATATTATTATTTTAATGCACTTCTCAACACTACCGAATAACGCAAAGAAATGATTTGTCTGTTACTGTAAACATCCGGTTCAATTGTAAAATAAGCATTTTTTTATCTTTTCAACAAATAAGTATTTATTTTTGATAAAAATGTACAAATGTATTGTCTTTCACTAACAATGAATTAGTACCAAATAGTCATTACACATAAAAAATCTTAATTATTATAAACAAATACCCATTGTTATACTTAATAAATTTTTGTTTACATGAATTGAGAACATATTTGTTTTAAAAAAATAAATTGATTTATAAGAATTGGTAGTAGTTAATAAAGTGTACTTTTTGACAATTTAAATACTTCATCATAAATAAATCAGCTGCAAATACGCGTTTTATTACGATTAGACTGACTATTTCTTTCAGTATACAAATTGAGATGATAATCTCGTGCTGACGGGGAGACAATGCAATGGCGATGATGGACATTGTGATATATGGTATGTTGCGTATACGCAAATTACCAAAGTCGACATTAACTTTGAGGTCAACGGGTATTGTTTGCTGAACCCGACTCCAGTTACTTCCGTCCGAGCGATCGCTTCATCTGATTGAAAAATAGTGCAATATCAGGTGCAAGATAGAATCTCGGTTTTCCGAATTCAATTTTTTCCTTTCAGTGAAATTAAATCCGGCATATAATCCAAGAGTACAATTGCGTATTCGCTCCCTTATAGCACGAGACTGTTCTTTACGCTCAGAAGATTTTCTATGCTAACTGGTTTAAGGCAGGGTTTACTTAATTCGTCGGCTAACAATCGTGTTAATATCGATGACAGATGTGAATTCAATTGGATCACTTTGAGGTCGCATTATTAATTCACTCCTGCACTGTGTCGTATGCAAATCGAGATTTTTTGCGATCAAAATATGAATCAGGAGGTTCGTAAATCAAAGTAACAAATTAACTGCTAAAGCCTGTAAGTTATACCACAGTCGACACATATAAATGTTACCATTAGCATAGGCAGCGCTACCAAGAATCATAAATCACAAACGAGAGAAATAACTTGTTATATTCCGTTGTATAATAGCACTGTTTTCATTCCCCTTTTCGCCGTTTTCATTGGAAATATGTAAAATTCTCCCCTCATTTGACGGTCGTGAAATATTTTTATGACAGCGCCGAAAATTTAAAATAAAAAAACACGTGCTGTAAATTCGTGGATTTTTCTCGTTTATTTCGGCCGTAACATGCTGGTTGAGTACCCGAGGGAAAAATTGCACGCTGTAACAAGTTGATGCAACCGCTCGTGGTAATTCCAATAATAAGCCTTTAGTTGTTAGCGTCCCCCAGGGTCGACTCCCTCCAGAAATAATGAGCGCGCCGTTGTTGTCGAAATTCTAATGTAATTTATTGAAAGTGGAGGATTAAAAGACGAAGGACAAAGAGGCAAGACTTCTCAGGAGATGAGTTTGTTAAAAAGCCAAAAACGAATAAACGCATCAGCGACATCAAAGTTGCGATTTGAAATGAATTTCGGTTGATGTGTGTTTGTGTGTATCTCCGCGGTTGCTCCATTTTTTGTGTTTGTCTCCACGTCTTGAGAATTACAATGAGCCCGCCATAATTCTGTTTCCTTTTTTCCGGTCGCATTCGACGCAATTGCGTAGATGCAAGCAATTTCCTTTATATCGAGCAGGAAATCGTCCGTCGAACAAAACACAATTAAAACGTAATTTCGGAATTAGATCGGTTGGTTGGATTACTTTGTCCGAGAACAAGGAATCTCAGACGACCTAATGCAGCAGGTAGACACAGGCGGCTCGTAAAGCACAATCGTTGCCCCCCAAAATTCCTTGCGTTTTAGAATTTGTTAATATAATAATATTATTGTTACGTAAATTATTTTTACTCTGCCAATGTTTTTGGATACCTAATTTCACTTATAATCTTAGATGTTGTCCTTTTTGGAAATTTCAAAATGAGTGTCTTGAATTAGATAATATTGTTATTTCTTCTTTGGAAAAAATTTTGAATATTAAATTTACAATAAGATCTTGGACTCGAAGCCAAATTACCAATCCGTTTTGGTGGATTAGGTATAAGGTCTATAATTGATATTTCCTCGCCTGCCTTTTTGTCTTCTATATTTTCTAATTCTGAACTTATTGTGAACATTCTACCTTCTAGTTTTTCTAATTTTGAAATTACATCCCTTAACGAGGCTGTTCATTATTGGAAGGAAATTTCTAATTCGTCTTTACTTCCAAAAGAGCTTTCTATTCAAAGAAATTGGGACTTACCTATCTGTGAGAAAATATTTCAAAATTTATTATCTTCCTCAAATATCACACAAAAAGCTATCTTATTAGCTGGATCTGATCTTGAATCTGGAGCTTGGCTTGAAGCTCTTCCATCTTGTAAATTAGGTACTCTTTTAGAAAAAAACTTTTTACAAATTGCAATTTCACTTAGATTGGGCATCAATTTCTGTCATCCTCATATCTGCTCGTGCGGTCCTTCTGTAGACTCGTTGGGTCATCATGGTTTATCGTGCATTAAAAGTGCTGGTAGACTCTCTCGTCACAGCTGTATTAATGACATTATTAAACGTGCTTTCTCTTCTGCCAACACTGAAAAAAAAAAGTAGTAAATAAAACTACAATTGTACAAATTTTTACCACAAATTGTATTAAAAATACGACTAGTTACAAATTGTATCATTTTTTTCTAAACAATTGTAGTAACTTGGTTGTAGCTACATTTACAATAATTTGTGGCATATAGTACTAACGTGTATAGCGAGATTTTCGACAAATATAATAGTAAAGTGTACTACACAGTCATTGCAAAATTTACTAAAATAAAGACTAATGTGTTCCAAATCTTTACAGTAAAAAGTATAAGATTTTATACTAAAAATTACTATTTTAGAGATTAAATTTTGCGACAAAAAAGAGAAACAGTTACCATATACACATATCTTTTTCTATTATTATTGCCGTTATTTTTACTACAGGTTTTGCAGCATATTTTGCAACAATTAACAGACTTCTGCGCCTAATTAATGTAGTAAAAAGTAATATGTATATTCGTTGCAAAATACTACATTTTTTATGAATCACAATTTACTACTTTTTTTTGGAATGGAATTAGTGGTAAAATGAACCAGGTAAAATGAAACGCAAGAATTAATTATAACAGGATTGTTTCTTATATATTTTAAACAACATCTACAGTAATAATACAAGTAAATACAAAAAGAGCTTTTACTTACAAATTATGTTCCTTGTTCATAACAATTTTTAAAATTTTTTAACACTTATTACAAATCACAAACATTTTAAAAAACACATTCTTTAAAACATTGTCAAATACACAAATTACATTTTAAAAACATATTTTTTAAAAACATATTTTTTAAAATGTAATCAATATACATCAAATTTTCATGATTGGAAAAAGTGGACATACATCATTCTGCTTCTCTGGTACAGATTTTATAAATTAATTCTGAACAAAACTATTTTTACTTGATGCTCAATTTTTAATTTCTCTAATTTTTGGCCAAACAGTTTCCGCGTGCTCAAAATTGGAATTAATTCCTTGAGATCTTCTCGATCAAGATTGAGTAAGGTCTGTTTGTCGACTTCGTTTACTGTAAAACAAATTTCATAATTAATAGTTACTGTCAAATAAAACGCGGTAAAACAATAGAGGTATGTTGCAACGATGGACTTTATGAATACTTTATTAATGAATAGTAAAAACTGTTTCGATAGTACTTACCGTCAAAGCTCACCCTCAACCGGTCTAACAAGCCCCAGCTTTCTAAGGTTGTCTTAACGAAGTCATCCATACCTAACTCACACAAAATCACAACGCAAAACTAATAATTATTAATAAACTTATCGCACTTATAGTCAGTAAGTTAAGACTTTATTAATTTTACTTTACTAACTAATTATTACAATTGTAGTGACGTTAATCCATTTATTTTATAGTAAAACTCACTCAAAATATAATGTAAGTTGCAACAATCTTATAGCAAATATTAAAACAAAATTAATACCATAATTGTTTTGAAAAAGTAATACACTTTGTAGATAAGATTGCTACAAAGTTTTCACTACAAATGTTTTAAAAACTGTATTACAATTTTAAGTAACAAATGCTCTCTTTGTAGCAAAAATTGTTACAAAATATGTGCTACATTATTGTAGTAATTTGTAACATACGATTTTTTTCAGTGAACATCCCTTGTATCCTTGAACCTAGTATTCTGAGGGATGATGGCAAACGTCCAGATGGTATTACAGTTATTCCATGGAAAGTAGGTAAATCTTTAGTTTGGGATTTTACTTGTACGGATACACTTGCCCCTTCTCATTTGACTGATTCTTCATTTTCTGCAAGATCTGCTGCACACTTGGCAGAAAATCTTAAGAAAAAAATATATAAGTCAATTTCTGATGATTATTTTTTCGTCGTCTTCGCTGTGGAAACTTTGAGTCCTTGGAGTGCTGATGCCCTTTCTCTCCTTGAAGATTTGGAGAAGCGTATTGTGCAAACAACGGGAATTTCTCAAGCCAAAACATATTTGAAGCAACGAATAAGTTTGGCTATACAAAGAGGCAACGTTTCTAGTGTTCTTGGTACAGCCCCGTTTTCTTCTTTTCTTAATGAGTTATTTTATTTTATTATTATTATTTTATTTTTTTTATTTATTTATTTATTTATTTTTTTTTTAAGAGGAGGTAACCTGTGTGACTACTAACTTCCTCCCCCATACGTCTTCCTCACCACGGGAACCACATTAACATTACGTCAAGTATTACTTCGAGATGAGTGACTGTTTAGTTCCATTTACATCTTATCATTAGATCACATCTTTTGGTAAGCTTTCACTCACACTTTTTCACCTTTCGTTTTCTTTCCCTCTTATCTATCATTCTCACTCTCTATCACTCTCTCCCTCTATCATCAAAAATTGCCTCTTATTAGTTTGCTTTCACACACACTTTTACTCATTTCATCTTCTTCTTCCTTTACCTATCATTCACACTCTCTATCACTCTCTCTCTCTTTGATCATCTTAGATTGAATTGTGAAGAAGGCATCCCTTGACTCCCGTTGGTAATGGACCCTCTGGCTGTCAAGGCTTCACATGAACTTGCATCTTTAATTTTGATGTTCGTTACAACCTAAATGACTCAATAAGATTGGTTAAATATGATTCAAAAATAATTAAAAGAAATAAATAAATAATTAAAAATTTTAAACCTAGGAGGCTTAGAATTTTTACTATCAAAATCAAAGTAGCATATTGAATAATTTTTTGACGTTTCTAAAATTTTTACATTTTTCGCCGCAACTTTACAAATAAACCGATGGAATCCGTCTCGCGACTTTACAAAAATTAAATGAAACTTATTTGCTCCTAATAATTACTATAAACGCTTCACGAGCAAGAAAATACAAAAATCTTTAATTGGTAAGTTTTGACGTTTCTAAAAGATTTTAAACAGATCGAAAAAAGAAAAAAGAAAAAATTATTCACACAACCTTTAACGATCAATCTTCGTCAGAATCTGATATCACATCATCTTAACAGTTGGTTTGCCTAGGTGAAAGCATGCAACTTTCAGTGTGTTTGCTGTAACGTGTTTATATAAAAACTGTTAATGTCAGCGATTTGAGTGAAAGAAAAACTATTCGAAAGAGAATGGGAGAAGAGTTATATGCACATGGCGCCACCGTAATTGATTTCGCCAATTTGTTGTGATACTGTCGATCATAAACCGAAATTTTCATTCAGATAAAATGGACAGACATAAAAGCGAACCTAAAAATAAAACATAAAGAAATTTTACGACCGCTCCGCGCACAACTTCATTTAAAAGTCGTAAATCACGGATCTAGCAAATTCGGTTCGAAAATATAAAATCGTGCAGCGATATTAAAATGAGCGGCGTCAGTGTGACACGCCGTCACTTGAAGTGGCAATAACGGTGTTACATAAGACCCTTACAAAGCGTTATAACTGCATGACTGAACGATTACACCTGTGTGTGCCACACGCGACATTTTTTTCAGACCTGCTAAATTGGAATAGTGGGAGGGTCCCCCTATTTGATGCCAATTAGCAATATGACGTGTATTGAATGAAGCTACGGCCCGATAACCTCGAATCGACGTTCCCGGTGTACTGCTCTCTTAGCTAATTCACCTGAGTGCTGATCCCGCTTTATCTTTGTGCAGGGCGGACCAGATATCGCGTACCTGTTCACGTTACTTCTAAATTCGGATGAGTTTCAATTAGTCAAGTTACACTACACGGGGTTTCAATAACGTCGAGTTTTCCTTTCACGATTTCATGAGCGAAAAAGGCCACTCCTGTCCTAATTAGATACGCGGATGAGAAAAACGCCGTTATTTTAAGAGAACCCGGTTTTATGGGAAAAATCGCATACAGGGTGTCCCATCGTTTGAAATATTTTTGGTGCGGCTATGAAAACGGGTACACTCTGCCGCAAATTAAATGTCACATGACGTTCGGGCGATTTCAGGCCATGTTGTAAGGATGTTTCCATGGTTGTCTACAAATTATCAGGTCCGTATGCTAGATTTGATATTGACGATCAGTGTTATGAAGTCAAAAATCAAAATAAGTAAGTGAATCGAGAGAAACAACGAATAAAATACATTCGTGTAACAGTCGAACAGTTTCAAGAAAATAAGCTCAAATTTGTTAGTAAACCGTATTTATTATTAATGAAAGTAAGTAAGTAAGTAAATCATTAATTTGTTGTTATTAAATAGATAAGAAATATACAATCATTTGAAAAAATATTATTGTAACTTTAATTGATATTCTTGGTGCCTTGTTTATGAGAAGATAGAAAATTTTCCCAATTTTTTTTTAACAGCGTTAATCGATACTTAAGAGTCAACCCTTGTTATAATTATTTGAAAACAACTTTATGAAAATGTGAATTCTAACATAAGTTAAAAAAAAAATAAAAGAAAAAAATATTGACCTGAGCACACTTCATGAATATGTGCACTGCAATTTGCATGGTTTTACCTAGGAAAACCGACTCTTAAGATTCAACCCTTGTTGTAATCATTTGAAAACCTTTTTTTTTTTTTTTTCTTATAGAGGTGTTGAAATTCCTTATTGGAAGACCAGGCCTAATTAATTAATTAATTTACCCGGTACTGTGGGGTTCCCCTGAATGGGTCGCTACCCACTAAACGCACCCCTTCATAGCTCCACACAGCCCAGAACGGCTCACGCATTGCTTCAGGCTGTGCTGCTCTCGATGCCAAGTGCATCCCGCCACACCGTTTTTATAAAACGTTCTCCTTTTTTATAGACTCTAGCTCTACCTCTATAGCTCTAGCTCACGTACAAATTCGCTAAATTTTCTAAATTTTTGGAAAAAAGGAAAAAAAAAGATGAAATTTTCAATCGGCCAGTCACCCTCGAGTTAGTTCCTCACATTCAATCTAGAATTTTTCAAAACAAAAAATAACAAAAAATACAAAAAATACAAAAATACAAAAATACAAAAAACAAATTCACTCACACATAAATTCACACAGCTCCACAAAAAAAAACACAAACTGACACAAACAGTCCCCCAATATTCACTATAGTTCATCCGCTTTCTCCAATTCTCTCTCTAACTTTTCCTTCGCTTGTACCACTGCCGTAATGTATCCTGCTGCCGCGTTCCACTTTTCCTCCGTTTCCAACATTTCTCTGATGATGCTTCCGCTCCCTATGACGCATCCCAGCTTGGTTGTGAGAGCAGCCCTCTGTTCCTCCCATGTTTGAAAACCTAACCTAACATAACCTAACCTAATCAAATTTTGTTTATCTTTTCGTGTTTCTCTTTCGGGGATATTTTACATTTTTACACTGTTGAGGTGTGTTGTCATTATTTACCTGTTTTAAATAAACAATTCCACTATTAAAAGAGAGAGAGAAAAAAAAAAGAGAAAAAAGCCAAACCAAGGAAAACAATTTTTTTTCTTTCTTGCTTAGAGCGTCATATAAACATGAAAACTTATGTATTTTTTTGCGAGGAACACGATAGTGCAATTAAAAATCGATTTGCTCTAAGATTGACACAAATAGAAATCTTAAACCTAACCTAACCTAACCAAACCGGGTTTACCTTTTCGTGTTTCTCTTTCGGGGATATTTTACAATTTTTACACTGTTGAGGTTATGTTGTGATTATTTACCTGTTCTAAATAAACAATTGCACTGTTAAAAAAGAAAAAAAAATAGACTTGAGCACATTTTATGAATATGTGCACTGCAATTTGCAGGGTTTTACCTAAGAAAACCGACTCTTAAGATTCAACCCTTGTTGTAATCATTTGAAAAAAAAAATTTTACCTGAGCAAACTTTATGAAATATTCTAACATAAGTCGAGAAAAAAAAAGTTTATATGGACATGTCTCGTTTTGAATGGTCAGTCCTCAAATATGCACCTAATCTTACGTAGAGAAAATACAATTTGAACGGCTCCAATTTTCAATTATTTTCTTCACTTTACGAAATAATAATAAATAAAAGTAACTTTATTAATTGATTTATTTTTTAAATTTATTTAAATATATTTAAATGTGCTCTAAAACGTTAAAATGTATAAATTTTATGTGAAATATTAACAGTATAATCCTTAACTACAGTACAAAGAATAACATAACTTCATAACACTGATTCTCAATATCACATCTAGCATACGGACCTGATAATTTGTAGACAACCATGCAAAAACCATTGTAACATGGCCTGCAAGCGCCCGAACGTCGTGTGACATTTAATTTGCGGCAGAGTGTACCAGTTACCTACTTCCAGTTTCGGAGAAAATTTTACAATGCCATACATTAAAATCGTACTTAACTTTGCGGATATATACTAAGGACTATTCATAGTCATAAATTATTACTTTTATTCTTAAGATTCCAATATAAGGGAATTTTAGACTAATTACAGCTTTTGGAATTTTTGTATTATTTTGGATATCTTTGTCTTAATAATAGTGATCTTGAAAAGTGAAATTTAACAAAATTGGGAAATATTATTTTTATAAAAAATCAGTTTTTATTTTTTTTGTCGAAAACTAACCCCGACAATTAACATTTAAAACTTGAAATTTCTAGCCATAAATAACTTTCAATTAAAGCTCAATTTTTGGAGACACCCAGTACAAATCCCAGTTTCACGTTCGCAGCAGTTGTGGTCGATGACAGGTCAGGCACTGCACAGATCTCATTACAGATAGAGCAGATAAGCTGCACGAACCCCGAACAATAGATTCAATAAACGACGCAGGGAAATTACAATTTTCGAAATGCATTTTTCAAAACATTCAGAAGATTCCAATGAATGAATTAATTCGGTATTCAAATTACGTATACCAACCAGCCAGCCAACAACTCATTGGACTATGAAATGATGAAGATTTAAACCGGAAAAATACTTTTTCTCAGCTTCCTACTCGCCTGTTTACTTCCTGTTCGCAGACGAACCAACTTATTTTGCATGTCGGAATTGCTCACAAAAAAATTTACATTTCAAACATTTCCGAACCGTATGCACAACTTCTACGCGTGATCTCTGTTTCGTTTGTTGAAAATTGCAACAATGTTTTAAACCGAGCTAAGAATTATTGCATAAAATCTCGGTGGCGTTGCGCAATCATCAATTCAATCTGATTTATGGCTTTTACCGAGAATGTAATAAATCTGTGATACTTTCTCATATTCCCGTATAAGAAGTGGCGGAGTTAGTAGCAAGACATTTGTTACTGTGTCACAAGACTGACATCGAACCAATCCTGCACAACTGCCGGCAATCTGTCTCGAATGCGGACCTGCATGAAAACACATTAATTCTTTTTCACATGGCTAACCCCGCTATTAAGTAATAAATCGAAACTGAAGGAAGATAACATTTTAGCTAAAAAGGTTGCGCCGAAACGGTGACCACACCGAGGAAAAGGGACGCACAAAAAAAGTAAGCGCGACATTCAGCCGCAAAAGACATGCAAAGCAGCCGTAGGCGATCGCTATATAGCAGACGGCCATCATTGTAATCCCTCATCTGGAACAAATTTGAATGTTTTTTGAAGATGTAGGAGTTGCTACTCTTATATCTCGTTCGCGTATTATTTTGCGTTTCTCGGATATTCGATTGAATCGTAGAGAAATGTTATACAAAACCAATAATCTACAATGAAAAATACTTTCAAATACATGTGACGTCAGTGGCGGCTCGTGGTACAATAAAACAGGAGTTCTGCAATTTGCATCTCAAATAATCAGCGTTGTGTTTTTATTTATTTATCATTTATCATTTATCAACCCACGAAATATACCCGGATTTTGAGAAGTCTCGGTTTCATCAATGCCAACTCAATGGCTCCACAAAATTTTATACAGTTTATAATTTTTGATAGAACGTATCTATTTTTTGTCACATTATCATTATGCTGCTGTATGTGTTTCCAATACGTCGAATTTAATTGAGATTGGATGTTGATTGTTCCTAATATTGCTAACTCCAATGCATTGTGAAGATGACTTTTGCAGTTTTTATACTTTTTTATTTCTTCAGTCAAGTGTACTAAATCAGTCGCTCCTACCTGTGTCCATGCTTTATCTCCACCAAAAAGCAAACATGGAAAGCAAAAACGAGCATTTTTCTTGTTGCTGTCACAAATCCAGTTATTCCTTGCATAAATTTCTTTGTTGAACTGACGTTTATATGGTTTTCCACGACTAATACAGCTTGTTTCAATAATAATGTCCGGCAGCGGTCGACCTTTATTTTTCAAATTTATTTTTTCTTCGAAACTATACTTCACAAATCGCTTAAAGTTAATCAAATTGTCCACAACATCCATTGTCAAAAAAACAGTAATACAATACACGAACACCAAAGTAAAAAATCAAAGTTTACAACGACAAAACCACAAAGCGAAAAACCGCACGTAACATAACATTCGAAATCTGGAACAGAACTGCACGGATAATAAAACATAAAATAATAACTGACGAAAATTAAAACCCACACATTTGAAGATAAGTTTCTGCGAATCTTGCAAATTTTCTACCGAAGTTCGAAATACGGGAATTCTCAATTGTTTTCGGGACCGTTGAAAACGCCATCATACAATTGTTGCTTACAATATATTTAATCAAAGACATTAAATTTGAGTGACTAGGGTATGACAGAACTGCGTGAAATGCAGCACACGAAGAGCATTAAACTAGCGAAAGAGTTTGGGTATGTGCAGGACGCGAGGGGAACAGTGGGGGTGTCTCAAGCAGTTCTGTGCACTGCCTCGAATGGCCCAGTATAAAAACAATGGTCCGCTTCGCTGAAACCACGACAAAACTTAACTGGTTTGTTGGAATGTTGGATCCTCGAATTGTTGCGATTAAGAAAATAAAATTCTGTGACGAAATTAAATTTTTTCAATATTACGTTTTATAAATTAAATACAAACGAAGTTAATTTTTTGTTAGTTCTTCAGCGCTGCAGCACTTATGCACGAGCCGCCACTGTGTGACGTTCAATTTCACAAACAAAATATCGAAGGTAGAAAATCGCTACTTTGATATCCGTTCAATAAAAGCCGATTGCGTTTCGACCTGGATTTAACTCAACTAATTTTTAATTAGACCTCGACTAAACTCAGTTACGAATTGAGACTTCTTCAATCGGTTTATTTTAAGAACGATAAATATGGGGGTTGTGCGCGGCCCGGTGGAATTTTCGGTTTGAATTAATTGACTCATTTTTTTTTCCCGAAGTAACGATTTATTTTTTGCGTAGTCCCTCGCGCTACAATACATTAAGCATCGAATTTATCGAACCGCAAGTTTAAATCCGACCCAATTGTGGATATTGGAAAATACATTGTAAAGCAACACTTTAGAAGCGGTGCCTGTGAGGAATGGATATCTAAAGGAGACAATCCGGCTTAAGATGGTGGCTATTAATATGTTGAAAGACTGTGGATGCCGACACACTAGAGGCGACGAAATAAGTCGTCCAAATTTTTCCGACCCGTAATTATCCCACGCGTGGTTGCTCCGATAGAGATACCTGAAAACACACATCGCACCCCTACGTATTACCCAACTTTCCTTTTGTTCCGCTTTTATTATAATCAACATCGGAACCAAAGTCTTCATTGGACCGTGTTTGATGTGCAACTGTACCTTCAATAAAATGAACTTCAATTCTTTTACAATCTTCTTTCTATTTACTCTGCGGTATTCTTTTACATTTCAATAGATTGGTACTGTTATATATTTCCATTATTCGCCGTAGACAAAATGAAGCTTTTTAAAAAGGTCGACAGGGAAGGGAAAATTCATAATGTAACACTATATTTTGCTGATTTTTTTTTTGTTGTAATTTCGTACCGCACACGATTATTCAAAATTTATTTGACTCCCCTAACCGTAAATCTGAACAGCATGCTGTCGCTATAATATCTCTTGAACACAATACAATAACTTTACTTGCAGTGTAGTAGGTACTCTCATACTGATAACAGCCATCGCGTAATCACTTTATAAAACAATTTGTCTGATCAGTGGTCCGTGGAGATTGTGTTGCAACTCTATTAATATTTGTAGTTTTGCGGCCTCCTTCACAGCATGTTGCTCGTAATAAAATTATCGTTGATTTTATGAAACTGAATGAGATTTGGTCCTCACTGCAAGCGCATTGGAACCCAGCGGGGAATGATTCAATCGAACTTCTACTAAACCTAATTATTGCAAAATTTGATGTAGTCATATCGCTCTGAAAACATAAATAGTAATAAAACAATGCCATAAAACAAACCAAACAAGCACTGACAGCAAATACAATCACAATTACTTTATCTGCTATTTCATTTATTTATTGAAAACGGTTGCATTTGCCCAATGATTTCATGCTGATGAAAAATAGTACAGGGTGTCCCATCACTTGTGGCCCCAAAATTGAGCTTTAATTGAAAGCTATGTATTTGAAATTTGGTGCACTTATGACTCTGGTATAAGGCTAGAAATTTCCGGTAATAAATGTTAATTGTCGCAGTTAGTTTTCGAGAAAAAAAATAAAAACTGATTTTTTATAAAAATACTATCTCCCAATTTCGTCAAATTTCACTTTTCAGGATCAGTATTGTTGAGACAAAGATGTCCAAAGTAAAAAAAATAATCCAAAAGCTGTAATTAGCCTAAAATTCCCTTATATTCGAATCTTAACAGTAAATGTAATGATTTATGGCTGTAACAATCGTCAGGATTTATGCGCAAGGGTAAGTACGATTTAAATTTATGACATTGCAAAAATTTGTCATTGTCGCGTGGAAGCCAGTCGAAGTGAACATCAGGAGCGTATCTAATGGGCTCCACACACTCACGATGTTGTACGACGTGCTTGTACGTACGTACAAATTCGTACGTTCAAACACGAGAGTGTATGGTCACAACCACAACGAACAAAATCGTACCAGCAACATCGTACGAAACCAGTTTTCGACGACTTTTGCATGCCGATTTTGAACTCGAAGCTATCCATATTCGTAAACTTTATTTACTTTATTTTTATTAAATATTGCAGCTAGAGGGAGATTTTTAAGCTAAAATTTAAAATAAAAGTAAACATTTTGAATGATTTTACCTTTATGAATCTGTATTTGGGAAAAAAATTATTTATTTAAATTTATAGTTATTTGATCAAGAAGTGCGTTAATCGCCGATTAACGCAAAAGTTGGTTACAATATCTTATTGAACTCAAAAATCAATAAATGCAATATTTATGCAGTTCCTTTGTAAAACAATTTATGCACTTTAGAATTCGTCATTCAAAATATTCTTTTACTTCTAAAGTATGTCATTAAAGCCAGGTGAAACAAATTACAGGGACCGAATTCCAGAACTGATCATAAAATGATAATGCGGACAACCTTGCTGAGGCGATTATTTGGTTAAAATACAATATAGTGAAATTACTTTATTGCTTGCCCATTTGACCATTCTTCTGATACGCCGAAAAAGGACATTTGCTGCAATAAATTCTAAAAATCAATATAATACTATCTATTTGGAATGTAGCGCTAATAGCTTGTGATTTAAATAAAGTTTGTATGCATAGTCTTTGTCATTCAAATAAACAAGAAGTTGAATAATGTGTATTGACCTATCGATAATTGCGAACAAAAACAGCGTTCTCCTTATTTTTCTTTTTGGTTTATAAGGTTCTACTTTCGGTGTGTCTTTTAGGCATTTCCATTTGCAAAAAGTCAAAATGTAATTTGTTCTTCAAATGAAAGAGCTTTGTGGGTAATAAACATTTAAAATATAAGCCGGTCTCGTCAGCACAATATTTTTTCAAAAAATTTTTCCCATAAGACCACCCCAGTGTTATGAAAAAAGTTTTAAAAGACAGGGAAAAGTATGGTTATAAAATTCTAAGAAATAAATATTGAGGTTGTAGGGTTTAAAAAATAATACGCATTTAATTTGTTAATAAATTCGAGAAAAATAAACACAGAGCTTACAGCTTGACAGAAATAGCTTGGCGGATGACCCTGCGCAGAAAAGGAAGCGAGAGAGTGTCTTAAGATAAGGATATAGCTAGTATTGGCGAGCGACCACCAATAAAGAACTGAGCTCCGCTAAGGGGCGGTCTTTCGGTCTACGGTGCATCCATGACTCATCCGCCAAGCTAAGTTTGTCAAGCTGTACCTTGATATAATTTTTCAGTGCATGTATTATTGCACGGCATGTTTGCGGAATTATTTTTCCTATTGCCTGAGGTGAAACAATTGTAGAATATTTCAATTCCTCAAAGCTTGCTCCACTTGCCAAAAACCGAAGAGTTGCCGACAAACGCTCATGTGCGGATATTGATTGTCTCAGTCTAGTATTTTGTTTTTCAATTAAAGGAGTTACTAAATTTAACAATTCGACATAACTGCTTTCGTCCATTCGCAAATAATTCCGCCAATCATGCGGTTCAAGTTTCAAATGCTCTAATAAATTTATGTGCGAAAACTCGTTGCGTCTTAAAAACCACTCTTTACACCACTTCGAACGTTTATTTTTGCTATTTTTTCTTATGACCGCGACTGTAACGGCTAATAATTGAAGATTACGCTTCGACATCTTCCCGAATACTAACAAAATCACAAAAAAGTTAATCCCTTTAAAACATCGTTGAAAATTGAACGTACGAGCAAAACCGAAGGTGTGTGGGCAAGCGGAACGTACGTACAACATCGAGAGTGTGTGGAGCCCATAAATCGAACCTTTTTACATTCTTGTAGATTTCTAAAAAAAAGTCCTCTAATAAATTGCGATTATGAAAACGAACATGATTTAAAGTATAGATGTTGAATTATTTTTTTTAAGTTGAAGAGGACTTATTACATTTTGAATTAATGTTTGAGTTCAAAGATGAATGCGAAAGATTTTGAACAGGCTGATAATGAGTATCGAACTGAATGATTTCAGAACTCGTTCGAGACTTACTTTGTCATCCCCGTAAATTTGGAAATTAGTTTTACGGATTATTGTCGTCGTAAGGTACTGCTCGATTCTTTCGTGAGAACTTAGTCAAAATCAAGTCTCATCCATAAATATTTCATGATTTTATAGCTAAAGTTGCTTCGGAATTACATTTTTCAATAGTAAACGTAGTCGTCAAAATCGACTGTCACTTATAAACGTAGGATGGATGTATTACTTTTGTTATCAGTTCAACTTCAGATTTTGAAGAGTAACTTCGTCCAAAAAGTTTTTATCTGTGTGTTTTATTTGTATGTGATTTAATTAGTTTTCGTTTATAATGCCGGTTACCTTTATCTTCAAAGAAAAGACTGATGTGATATTAATTTATGGAGAAGCACGACAAAATTCTGTTCAAGCTGCTCAAATTTACGCCCAACGTTTTCCGCGTAGAATTCCGCCAGAAAGAAAAATATTTCAAAGACTTGTTGATTCCTTGAATCAAAACGGAAATTTAAAGGGCAAAGAAAAAACGATAGTGAATCCCACGGTCATGCATGAAGTCAATCAAGCTACAGTTTTAAATCTCGCCGATAATAATCCCCAATTGAGCATTAGGGAAATCAGTTAAAACACTGAAATTAGCCGATCTTCGATTTAGATACGCGTCTGATGTTCACTTGGACCGGATTCCACTGGACAGTGACAAATTTTTATAATACCATAAATTTAAATCGTACTTACCTTTGCGGATAGACCTGACGATTGTTACAGCCATAGATTATTACATTTACTGTTAAGATTCGAATATAAGGGAGTTTTAGGCTAATTACAGCTTTTGGATTTTTTTTCTTACCTTGCACATCTTTGTCTCAATAATACTGATCCTGAAAAGTGAAATTTGACGAAATTGAGAGATAGTATTTTGATAAAAAATCAGTTTTTATTTTTTTTCTCGAAAACTAATCGTATCATTCACTGTGTACTTATTTTTAAAAATCATAAAACAATGTTTATTAATTTAAAAATTAATTAATCACAACGCGGAAAACTTGTTTGCATTCAAATTCAAAACAGTTTCTCAAAACGCAAAAATGACCTAAAAAAATCGAGTTAACCTTTTCTAATTACATAATTTCATAAAAAAATCTGAAAAATTCTTCAAGTAATTCATTTCATTAATTTCAGCAGCACATGCTCAAAGCAATTTTTATTTCCACTCCCCGGCTTAATTAAGTCAAAGAATTAATTTAATCGGGAGTCCGTCATGTGAGATTTTGAAAATTCACTTAATTTCCGCGGAAAGTCGCAATCCTTTCAAATTTAATAATGAAACTTGAAAAACGTGCACCAAATCTAAAGGGAAAAAATAAATGGGAAAACTTCGAATCAAAAGGGAGTCGCGGCGATATTGCTTGATGCAAATAGATCCATCGAAAATTCCCAACGATAAATACGTCGGAGGGTGTTAAAAAACGTTATTTCGCGTCTCGTTGGTCACAGACGCTGACCACGTGGCTTCACAAACTAACACGTGTCAAGTTATTGTCCCGGCCGCTTTCATGTTTCTGATGGTGTCGTTGCAATGCGTCCCGGCGCCGATGCAAAACTGTTACACTTGCGTTTTAAACGAGGGTCGCTCGACGATTTTTATACGTTTACCAGAATTAGCAATAAATTGCACGAATTCGATCATTAAGTCACGTGTTGTGGCTTACATGCGGACCAAACGTTTTAACTCATTTGTGACAAAATGGAACGTGGCGAGGATTTGAAACCGCGCACGCTCAAAAATAAAGTTATCCCGCAAATAATTTTCATGAGGCCGCTATTAAAATAATGTGCGACAGATTTTAATTGGGAACGAATCATATTAAGAAGTAATTTAACGGATCTTAATTTGGAAATGTGCAATGATATGATAATAAATTCTTGTGAGTGTGTGCGAGATGACAGTCACAATGTTAATATCCGTGACACGCGACCGACACGTGCCGCAGAGAACTGTTCGCGTTTCTTTGACATCTCCATTTAGCAAACGACTGGTTGACGTGTTTGACACTATCAGTAAAGCTCGATATTAAACTTGTAATAACTTCAAACAAATTCCATTCATTTTTTATGACCGTGGGGCTGATATGAGATTGATACGTGATGAAAACAGCACCGATTTAATAATAAAAGAGGTCACTTGACTCGAATGGAAAGCTTAATTTCTGATCTTAGTTGAATGACGATTTTAAATCAATTTTAGTTGTCGATTGCATCAGTGGCGGCGTGTCAGAGGAGGCAAGGAAGGCTGAGCCTCCTCATGATAAAATTGAAATAAATAAATAATTACATAATCAAATTTGATTTTCATTAAAGTTTCAGTATGAAATCAATTATTAGGTACTCAATTAAATAAATGGTAATAGTTATTTGGTAGATAATTTTCTTTCACCATGCCAGAACGGCCTTATTAAAGGGGATCTTCTATTTACAATATGGGACTTGAAGGTTGAATGTAAGCGCCAGAAATATGGTCGAGACCGGGTCGGAGGCAATTTGCTACATTAGACTCCAAACATCTCCTTTAATTCTATAGAATGAGACGATTTTGGCCTTGAACGTTAAAAAGAAATGAGATGCAATTCTTGAGTTAGAAAGCATAAAACTATTGCAGCGGAGGATACGGCTCCACCCTCACCCGAACACGTGCGTTTTGCCGGATAAAGATCCCAATTATTTCTTAGTACTGGGTGCGACAGGTCTACTGCAATTATTGAATTTAGGTTTAAAATTTTGAATTTGCGGGTTACATTTTTTCAATATGAATGACGATATAGAAGTAGAACTACAAAATGTATTTTCTAAAACTTGTGAGGATATTGTTTCCTTTTAAAGAATTTTCGTTTTGTTACTTTTTTCTGAGAGCTTTACTGTTATCACTTTAGTTTATTTTTTAGAACTTTTGTTTTTGTTCCTAGGCTTATAATATGCGATTGAATGAATTTCCGTTTGCACTTGTTACAAGCTTAATCCCATTCTGTTATTTACTAATTTATTCTCCGATTTTTAACAGTCATTATCAATAATATTGTGCAAATTAAGGCACGACTTTTTGCTACCATTAATCTAAAATGGTAATTTATTGAATCACACATTATATTATTTTCATTATTAAGTAAGAGAAAATAGATTTTGTAAGCTCATATCTCATCATTCCACCCTATGCATTTCCTTCAACTCCTAATTCAGTCCTGGCAAGAAATAACTTTACACCTCCTTGATGGTTCTTGTTGGACAGTAAATTGTGACACAAAAATAAAACATCATAATTTGTTGACCTATTCTTCATAAATATTAGCCGC
The DNA here is from genome assembly GCA_949768715.1 of Dascillus cervinus. Classification (NCBI taxonomy): domain Eukaryota; kingdom Metazoa; phylum Arthropoda; class Insecta; order Coleoptera; family Dascillidae; genus Dascillus; species Dascillus cervinus. The sequence continues at coordinate 28,755,716 of OX458321.1, read as the reverse complement.
CTCACCTGTCACTACCACGAGCCGTCACTGATGTATATGGTTTGAGATTACGTTACGTTACGTTACGTTAACAAGGCCTATCGAGGAATGATCACTGAATTTTGTTTAGGAAGTTTCAGTACCTAATTGGTTAAAACAAATTTGAACATTTTATTGTTTATAAAGTGTGAATATCACAATAAAGGAGGGTTCAAGCAATAGCAGACATGTCCATATTAACAAGTTTTGAGAATTGAATCGTTCATTTCAAAAAACAACTTAAGTGAACAAAATTGCAAAATGGCTTTAAACAGGAATTGATTATTTGGAGGTCGTTACACGTTCGGTGGTTACAACCACTGATTTCACCCGAATCCCCAAGTAATATGTTTGAATACTATTCTTACACATACACTACTACATAGGTACTACACACATACTATTCAGATATTTTCACTGTTCGTTTTAATTGTCGCCATAAATTTTAAATATTTTATGCAATTTGTGCATTTTGCAGAACTTCATTAGTCCATGAAATACGTAACATCCGTTTATATATACATAACGCAAAACCTTCAAAGCTGTTTATTATTTCCTGTTGCTGCTTTCTGCGTTCAATAGTAGAATTGAATGGGTATATCATCGGATTCTTTCCATGCTGAAATCCCCTGCTACAATATTAATTTTTTCATTCCGACGAAAGCAGATCTAGCTTTTCAATTCTCGTTAGTTCAAATATTTCTATGCACGCATTGTTTCCATTTTTCATTTATCCAAGTTTCTAAATAGTTCTCAGTACAGCTGTCCTATATAAAACCGAGCGTGCTTTTCTATTTTTGTCGACGGTGTTCTGTCTGGAAATGTTCATTACTTATATTTTTGCTGTAGTTATACTCAAACCACAAACATTACTTTTCAACTTCTATGTCATAATCATTTCCTGAAGAAACTGTATAATTTACATTTATATCACTTGTAATTTATTATTTGTTGTTACTACAATAAGAAAACAGTAAACATTTATTATATTGTCATCTTTGAAGAGTATTCAAATGATGTTAAATAATAAGTGAAAAATTTGTTAATAACAAGGCAATTTTGTTAACTATTAACAAATATTGATTGATATTTGGCCCAACAAATGTTTATTTACGATTAACTGACAGTTTATTAATACGATTTCAATTAGCTTAATTTACTTCTAATACATTGTTATTTATAATAAAGTAAGCAATTATTAAAAACAAAAATGAATTTGGTAATAGTTAACACACGTTTAGTTGCACCAAATAAATGTATTATTCAGTCTTAGTTTGCTTTATTTTGGAGGAATAGTTGTTTATTAATAAAAAATAAATGCATATTAAAATCAAATAAATATTTGTTATTAATAAATATTCGCTCATAAATATTTGTTAACATTAAATATACGTATAATAATAGTAAATAATAGTACAACCAAGATTTATTAATTATTTATATCATTTTAATATAAGTTGTTTTTTATTAATGAATTTCAGTTAACAATTAAATTTGCATATTAATAATAACAAATAATATGCGGAAAATATTTACTATAAACCCTTCATTATTCATTAATAAATATTTTATAAATTGGATTTTTAATAATAATCTCATATTAAACTGAAATTTTTTATTTAAAATGAATAAAAATATTTAAAATACAATAAAATAAAATAAACATGAAACAAAACTTATACCTATAAATAATTTAAAAAAATATTAGAGGATCATTCAATGTGAAATGTATTAGAAATGTTTGTAAAATGTCTAAATAATGCAGTTGCTGTCGTTATAGATATCTATTAATATTCTTGGTTCATGCAGGAAATAAATTTACGTCCATCACCGATTAAATGAAGATGTGTGAGAAAAGTGCAACAAATATTTTTAATGTCAATAATTTGTTTAGAAGTGGAATAATCATCATCAGTCACCTCATATGCTTCAAAATTTTTATCAATACCATAACAAACAATTGTTTTATATATTAAATATATTTATTTGTCACCAGTGTACAATACATTAACAACCTTTCCAAAAACTGGTTCACCATATATCGTCCCGATTTACTTGAACGATTATACCTTTTTTTTTAAAATGATGGCGTTTTCCATATTATTATTTTAATGCACTTCTCAACACTACCGAATAACGCAAAGAAATGATTTGGCTGTTACTGTAAACATCCAGTTCAATTGTAAAATAAGCATTTTTTTATCTGAGACAACTTACCTTTTCAACAAATGAGTATTTATTTTTGATAAAAATGTACAAATGTATTTTCTTTCATTAACAATGAATTAGTACCAAATAGTATGCATTACACATAAAAAAGCCTTAATTATTATAAACAAATAACCATTGTTATACTTAATAAATTTTTGTTTGCATGAATTGAGAACATATTTGTTTTCAAAAAATAAATTGATTTATAAGAATTGGTAGTAGTTAATAAAGTGTACTTTTTGACAATTTAAATACTTAAACATAAATAAATCAGCTGCAAATCCGCGTTTTTTTACTATTAGACTGACTATTTCTATCAGTGCGTTAAACTGTAAACGATTTTCGCAAGTGGGAATAAAATATGGAATAATTTTGGCTTCTATTGTTATTCGGAAGGATCATCTTTCCGCCGTAATTTATAAGCAATATTTATGGGACAATTTTCTTTTTAACGCAGTGACAGTACCATTGGTCACGGTCAATAACATCCCATTGTAAGCCGAACACTCCGATAAAATTTCCGTGGCAAAACGGATACATCTTCCCTCTTGTACAAAAATGAATTGCACTCTTTACCCTAAACTTCTGCTTGCTATTAACACCCTTCACATGACATTTATGATGAATTGGCTCAAGTGATAATGATTCAACAGTATGAAAATATCAAAAGAACTTCCTATCAAACCGTGGGGGTGAAGTGACAAAACTTAGTATTAACTGTCATGGATACTGCAGTTTTAAACTTAGGGGCGCGTAATGCGAGCTACAAGAGTTTCAAAACTAATATTGCGTCCGCGCGCTGTACTTACAACTGCATGTTATGATTTTATAATGTAAGGGTCTGTAAGCGCTACGTATTTAAATTCATATTTAATATGCGTAGGTCCTTCATGCAACCCCTTCGTTAAACCGATGAATATTTATTATACTTCTGCGTTATTTTTTCGCTGCTAAAATTTATCGCTCAACTTTATTTGCATGCAACTTTTATTGAGGCTAATAAAACCGAGTTATTCGGAGGAACTTGCGAGATCAAAATCTGATCACTCTTATTATTTATCGTCAACGCCTGCATTTGAGCTGTCCTGCGATATAACTCACGATTCGGCCAATAATTTACCGCAAACAAGACAGCCGATTACCGCAAATAGCAAGAACATTACAAACACAGAGAGCCATAGAATACAGTCAGATAGCCGTAATGGTACCGGGACATCCGCAAAACGGAAACGGTATTTGAGCGTACACAACCTAATGGCCCAAAACTAAATTGCACATTTACACACACTGTTTATTGGTAACCAGAATTTTATCCTGCGGGAATTGCAATGCACACTTTTTTATTTTTTTTGTTGCTGATATTTTTAACCGAACAACGATGTGTTATGCCATTAAACTTGAGGTTTGTTTGATTTTAATTTTTGATATTAAAAAAAAAACTTTAGTTTTGGTTAATGTGATTAAGAACACAATTTAAAGTCAGCATAAAGAATTTGCAATTACACAAACCCATTAATCAAGGACATTTCCACATTGTAAATCAATCCGCATTATTCTATTCACAGTCGTCGAGTTCCCGGAATTTCCAGTCAACCCGGAATCGTCCGGAATGAAATCAGTATCTATTGTCTTGCTAAATAATAATGCCACTATGTTACTGTCATGTTTGTGAATTTCAAATCATTACAATCAGTGGCGGCTCGTACATAAGTGCTGCAGAGCTGCAGAACTGCCAAAAATTAACTTCGATTGTATTTGATTTATAAAACGTAATATTGAAAAAATTGAATTTCGTCACAGAATTTTATTTTCTTAATCGCAACAACTTGAGAATCCAACATTCCAACAAACCAGTTAAGTTTTTTCGCGGTTTCAGCGGGGCGGACCATTGTTTTTATACTGGGCCATTCGAGGCAGTGCACAGAACTGCTTGAGATACCCCCACTATCCCCCTTGCGTCCTGCACATACCCAAACTCTTTCGCTAGTTTAATGCTATTTATGTGCTGCATTTCACGCAGTTCTGTCATACCCTAGGCACTCAAATATAAGGTCCTTGATTAAATGTATTGTAAGCAACAATTGTATGATGGCGCTTTCAACGGTCCCGAAAACAATCGAGAATTCCCGTATTTCGAACTTCGACAAAAAATTTGCAAGGCTCGCAGAAACTGATCTTCAAGTGCGTGGGTTTTAATTTTCGTCAGTTATTATTTCATGTTTTATTATCTGTGCAGTTGTGTTCCAGATTTCGGATGTTATGTTTCATGCGGTTTTTCGCTTCGTAGTTTTGTCGTTGTAAACTTTGATTTTATACTTTTGACAATGGATGTTGTGGACAATTTGATTAACTTTAAGCGATTTGTGAAGTATAGTTACGAAGAAAAAATAGATTTGAAAAATAATGGTCGACCGCTGCCGGACATTATTATGGAAACAAGCGGTATTAGTCGTGGAAAACCATATAAACGTCAGTTCAACAAAGAAATTTATGCAAGGAGTAACTGGATTTGTGCTGCAACAAGAAAAATGTTCTTTCTTGTTTTCCATGTTTGCTTTTTGGTGGAAATAAAGCATGGACACAGGTAGGAGTGACTGATTTAGTATACTTGAGTGAAAAAATAAAAATTCATGAAAACTCCAAAAGTCACCTTCACAATTCAATGGAGTTAGCAATATTATGAACAATCAACATTCCCGTATTTCGAACTTCGGTAGAAAATTTGCAAGGTTCGCAGAAACTTATCTTTAAGTGCGTGGGTTTTAATTTTCGTCAGTTATTATTTTATGTTTTATTATCTGTGCAGTTCTGTTCCAAATTTCGGATGTTATGTTACGTGTGGTTTTTTCGCTTTATGGCTTTGTCGTTGTAAACTTTGATTTTATACTTTCGTGTTCGTTTATTGTATTAGTGCTTTGTAGATAAGGGATGTTGTGGACAATTTGATTAACTTTAAGCGATTTGTGAAGTATAGTTACGAAGAAAAAATAGATTTGAAAAATAAAAGTCGACCGCTGCCGGACATTATTATTGAAACAAGCGGTATTAGTCGTGGAAAACCATATAAACGTCAGTTCAACAAAGAAATTTATGCAAGGAGTAACTGGATTTGTGCTGCAACAAGAAAAATGCTCTTTCTTGTTTTCCATGTTTGCTTTTTGGTGGAAATAAAGCATGGACACAGGTAGGAGTGACTGATTTAGTACACTTGAGTGAAAAATAAAAAAGCATGAAAACTCCAAAAGTCATCTTCACAATTCAATGGAGTTAGCAATATTAGGAACAATCAACATCCAATCTCAGTTAAATTCGGCATATTGGAAACACATACAGCATAGATACATTCTATCAAAAATTATAAACTGTATAAAATTTTGTGGAGCCTTTAAGTTGGCATTACGCGGACATGATGAAACCGAGACTTCTCAAAATCCGGGTATATTTCGTGGGTTGATAAATGATAAATAAATAAATAAAAACACCTGTTTTATTGTACCACGAGCCGCCACTGTTTACAATATATCTTCCCGTTTCTGAATCGCTTTCAAAATATAGACGAATTTTATTTGGCTACGAACGTATTTCAAACGGCTCCCTGAAATGACAATTTCCATATCCAGGACTTTTATTGTTGCAAACCTCTGATTTAATTTAAAAAAGGACACAATAGAATTTAAAGTTGGACTTATGCACAGAAGTTAACTTCCGGTCTGTTTCATTACTTGCACGTGTCGTCCTCTCGCACATCCGGATTGAGACTGCCCTTCCATGCATCAGGAGGATGCTCTTTTAGACGATTTTCATATGGCCCATCGGGCCTGAAAAGACAACGGAACCATGTTCGAATTTCGATTAATTAAGGATTAAGCAAAACTAAGAAGCGTTTTTTGCAAGTCTAAGCTCAATTACAGCTCTGTTCTGTTTGATAAGGTCCAGGAGATTCCATCCCCCTTTTCGCAAACCCTCCGAAAAAGAGAGGGTCTGTCACGATATCCACGCAGTTCCGGATTATACTTTAATTGATTCGGGCACGCAGACTGTGGCTGCTCGCGCGTAAAGATGTATCATTGTGCTACGTTACCCTTAATCATTATTTCCCTCCGTTCAGCTTTTAATTGCAGAGCTACATCTTTCTGCTATTTTTCCCGGCCCTCAAAAAGGAGATAATTAAATAACGATCTCGTTTTTTTTCGAATTTGCGTAGCCCAATTCGCTGTCGCTGATCCAATATGCTATCACCAGGTCGGCAGAATGGTACGAGTGTGACAGGCGATTTGCCCAACGGCGTGTGAATGAGGGACGGCTTGATCGGGTCAATTCTGGCTTAATCTGGACGGTCTGGACAATCTCAGGATCTCCGGATAAACGCTAGGATCAGAATATATTGGATGCTTACGTTGAAGTGACCTTTAGATTTATTTCAAACGTTATTTCTTTACCCCATTCGAAAAAAAAACTCTCTTCGTCGAACAAAAAATTGGAGCATGTTTCGTCGAGACTTTAACAGCGTAATTTCGTGTAGGCACACATTATGGATATGGCATAGGTGTAAGGGTGCATTTGACAGTAGATGAAAGGCGGGCTAAGGGTGGGTTGTTCAAACGCTTCACTGCACATTGGTGACTGCTACAAACTAGGCGGAGCTCTGCTGCAGATGCACATGTCCAATGCAATGCACCAAACTGTGTTAAGAAACGTACAATACCGGTATGGGTGATTTACATATTGTACCTATTTGATAATATTCAAATTGACGAGTCGCCATCGTTTTCCCTCGAAATATACCTATCCCTCATTCGAATTTTATTCTATATTATTGTAGTATGTATCCACTCATATTTTGAAACTAATAAAACCATTAGGTAAGGATAATCTTTTTTTATTGTTAATTTAGAACATTTCTGAAGGTTCTACAATAGAAATTTACCTAATGAGCATTCAAATCTGGAAAATAACAGGTACAACTACATAAGAATTAAACATTACCAAGCTATAACTTTTCCAAAACCAAGTTGTAACTTAAGGGTTTGCTTTTATTAAATACTTAAGTCGACATGTTAAGACAATAATAATAAGAACAAATTAATTTATTTAATTTTTTGCCCTTGTTATGTAAATGTATGTTTACTTACAAATTTGGTTCCTTTGTTCATAACAATATTTTTAAAAAAATTTTTTTACACTTATTACAATCACAACATTTTAAAACCTTCTTTAAAACATCGTCAAACACATATTACATTTTAAAAACATATTTTAAAAAGTCACACACAATGATTAAACTGAAATTTTTATTTTTTCCAGTTTCGTGCATCCATCCTCAGTAATCATTGCATACTAATTTAAATTTCATTGTCCCCAACTTTTATGGAATCCGTTTTTTACATTTAGTTATTTTTATTTTTAACTTTATATATCAACTTGAATATCGCGTCGTTATTCGAATAAATTTGTTCATTTAATATTTCCTCATCCTTTTTGGTTTTATATATATATAGTGTTTCTGCGATATTCATTTTGGTTCCTTTTGGTATTACTTTCTCAACCTTCATAACGTCTTGTATAGGACCATGCATATGTCCTTCTGTAATTAGATGTTTGGTATAATTAGATGTTTCATTTCTCTTGTTAATATGTTCTTTATACCTTGTATGAAAGCTTCTGCCAGTTTGTCCCACGTATTTCCGTTTGCATGTATTGCATTTTAATGAGTAAATACCATTTAAACTGTATACATCTCTTTGCTCTAAGCTAGTTTTTAGGGCCGTTTCTATTTTATTATTTGTTTCATATGCAACCTTAATATTTTCTTTCTGAAAAATCTTTGCAAGTTTATAAGTCTCAGGTCCAATATAGTTAAATTTAACCCATTGGTTACTGTTATTGTCTATTCCATCTGTTCCATTAATCTTTTTACTTCTATTATACTTGAATTTATTTATGACTTTGTAAATCACTTTACTATCATAACCATTTTCAACTGCAATCTGTTTAATGATGCTAAGCTCTTTTCTAAAATTCAAACTACTCATCGGTATGCTATATAACCTATGTATTAAGTGATGAAATGCTGCCATTTTATGTATATATGGATGGTTAGATTCGGCTTGTATTATTTGATTAGTATGTGTTGGTTTGCGATATATATTATACTCCAATCTTTCGTATTTTTTATTAATAGTTAAATCAAGAAAATTTATAGCGTTGTTTATTTCCATTTCCATGGTAAACTTAATTTTAGAATGAATAGTGTTTAGGTATTGTAAAATCTCATTTGGGTCTGCATATTCTGTGACAACGAATGTGTCATCTACATATCGAAACCATTTCTTAATTTTGTATTTTTCCTCAAGCACATCCATGATTTTTTCTTCCATGTGTTGTAAGAAGATCTCGGACATAATCCCTGATAGCGGTGACCCCATCGCTAGTCCATCTTTTTGTCGGTAAAATTTATTATTAAACTGAAAATAGTTCTGATTTAATATTGTACTTATAGCCAGTTCCATTTGGTTAATGTAAGTATCATCGACATTACATCTATATAGTTTTTCTTTAATTATGAAAATAAAAACAAGAACCTTTTTTTTTGTGATTAAAGGTTCTTGTTTTTATTTTCATTATCGACCTCACAGGGTCCACTATATATATTTTATTTCTTTAATTATTTGAACTGTTTCACTAATTGGTATATTTGTATATAAATTGGATATAACAAAGGATATAAGTTTAGAATTTTTATTAATTTCAAAGTTATTTATTAATTCTATACTGTTTTTTACTATATATTTATTTTCTAAATTTATTATATTTTTTAGTTCATGGCTAATTGTCTTTGATACTTTATATGATGGTGCTGTCATAAAATTGACTAATGGTCTAATTGGAATGTTATTTTTATGTATTTTAGGTAATCCCATAAGTCTAGGTGCTACCGGATTCATGTTTATGTTAACCCATTGTTGTTGCTTCGGTATGATCATATCAGATTGTTTGATATTTGGTATTTACTCATTAAAATGCAATACATGCAAACGGAAATACGTGGGACAAACTGGCAGAAGCTTTCATACAAGGTATAAAGAACATATTAACAAGAGAAATGAAACATCTAATTATACCAAACATCTAATTACGGAAGGACATATGCATGGTCCTATACAAGACGTTATGAAGGTTGAGAAAGTAATACCAAAAGGAACCAAAATGAATATCGCAGAAACACTATATATATATAAAACCAAAAAGGATGAGGAAATATTAAATGAACAAATTTATACGAATAACGACGCGATATTCAAGTTGATATATAAAGTTAAAAATAAAAATAACTAAATGTAAAAAACGGATTCCATAAAAGTTGGGGACAATGAAATTTAAATTAGTATGCAATGATTACTGAGGATGGATGCACGAAACTGGAAAAAATAAAAATTTCAGTTTAATCATTGTGTGTGACTTTTTAAAATATGTTTTTAAAATGTAATATGTGTTTGACGATGTTTTAAAGAAGGTTTTAAAATGTTGTGATTGTAATAAGTGTAAAAAAAATTTTTTTTAAATATTGTTATGAACAAAGGAACCAAATTTGTAAGTAACAATAAGAACAAAGGTACAAAAATAAATAAAAGGATCATTAGGTATGTCTTTTATTTGTATTCATATACAACTTATAAACATTCATTGCATTTAATTTGCTTATGATATTGTAAAAGAAAAGTATAGAAACTGTTAAATATTTTGAAAACGGTTTATCACAACCTTTCGAAATTTGGAATATAGTTAGAAGTATTTAAATTCTATCATTTGAGATTTTTTCAATTTTACACCGTCATTTGTTTATGAAATTCAAGGTTAACTTGATTTTTTTTAAATGGCATAGTGGGTCAAATTTATTATTTTTGAAAAAAGCATTTTTTCTGAATGAAAGTGACAGCATTTTCAAAGCTAAATGATGTATAACCAATGTCTCATCATTTTCTATATTTTTTCAAAATTTGAATTTTGAAAATACATAAGAATATCGCGATATTCACAAAGCAATTAGACCAAAAAATGTTACCAATTTAGAAAAAAATCTTTCAAAGCAAGTGGAAGACACAAAATTACCAGTCCAAAGAAAACAATCAATCTATGATCTATGAAGATTTATACGAAATTTAAATTTATGACGTGGTCTTTCTTGCTCCAAATGACGAAATTGAATAAATTAGAAATACTTCAAATTGGGTTGGTGGAATTAAAAAAAGTATTTAATATTTGTAACCGTTTGGTAAAACATTAACAAGATAGCCGATAATGGTTTTCCATAAAAACTGTAAACTTTAAAATTTTCCGAAAAAATATCTACAGTGCTACCTCGCTAATCTGCAATAATTGGGACCGACAAAAAATCTTTAATGTAGCTTGTTTCAGCCGCTTGACTTTTAAAGAGTTGACTTAAAAAATAAATGAATCGTATGAACAGTGCAGCTGATTCAGCAAAAATTAGCAATAAACTGTTCGGATTATAGATCTCGGAATAATTTTTTTGTATTAAGAAAATATTTATTTTAGGAGTCGATATTCGGATTACTGGAGTTTCGGAATAGTGCATGTTCGAATTAGCTTATTATTAAATTCCAATTATTTTATTTTAATTCCGTTTAAAATATTTAATTAAACAACCATTTTTCCACTAATAATATCTATTCGATTTATGCAAAACGCCTGTGAAGTTTATGAGATTATTTTTAACACAATGTCAGAAATAACAAAATATAAAACACAATTCCAATTTATTTCTTTATTCCTAGGTAAGTATTTACATTTGCTCCGTTTATACATTTCCAATATTCGGTAATTCGGTTTAACTCTGCTTTTATAGTAGTCCAGTCAATTTATACACAAAAAAGGACCCAACCTTGCAAATTGACAGGGCTCCTATAAAAGCAGTTTTGTTAAAGCGGTTTAACTTTTGTATAAACGCAGCAATTATTAATGATATTGTCGGATCTGGCAATTTGTTCAGTTTGGGTAAAGTGGGCTAGAAAAGTATGGATACCAAAATAAAACCTAAATGTTATTGACGTAGTATCTAACAATATTGGGCAACTATAATGCAATTGCTAACAACCTCATATTTAAAGTTTCAGGCTTGAGGCTGAGATATGAACAAAAACCAATAACAAGCGATTTATACCAAAATTAAGAATCTCACTTTTTTGTTATAATGAGTCCTTCGAAATTCTAGCAATTCGTTGTTGTAAGTAGGTATGTAGTTATTCTAAATATCCGTTGAAATCACATCTGATAAAAGACTCCAAGTATTATGTGACAACTCAAACCGTTAAATAGATTCTTTCCTATGTAAAAAATTTAAAAAGTGCCAAAAGCGATTAAACTAAGTTTCAATCAGTGATATTATGAAATGCGCCATATTTTTTAAGTTGACGCATGTGTAAAGGTAAATATATATTTCATTCGAGACAAACTGGAATAGAAAATCGTACAAAAAAATCGGATATAAAAATCGAGCAATGTAAAGCCACCTTAAGTTTTATATATTTTGCGGTACAAGTTTAATTAGCAAATACTATAATAAATGTTAAAAATCAACTATTTATTTGGTAGGAAACGGGTCATAACAATTCACTTGGAACGTGAAAGCACAAATGATACATTTTATTGTCTCGTCACTTTGCAGATAAATGCATCTTCGTGGAAGAAGAGCGGGATGTATCATCAACTAGAACAATATCTTAAAGTTTTTATGTTAGACAACCCGTATTGTCTTCGAAATTAGAAAGGCTTCATTATTTTAGATTTTTTAATGAAGATACTTGGATTGCACAACTAAAAACATCCAAAATGCAAGGAAGTTACCTGCAGAGTAATATTGAATTATGGTAACTTAATGCATACTTTTTTTTCCGAAAAAGGTAAAAGATGTTTTCGAAAGTTATTAAAGAAAATCAAGAACTGCTTCAATCAAATTATAGAAATGCATTTCACGCCACTTTCTGTATTTTAATTTCTTTCCAAATTAATTCAATATCATTTTATGGCTGATATTAGTTAGTGTTGGTTTTAAAATGTTTTTCAAAAAAGCAGAAAAAAACTAATAATAAATCTTGCTCTCTAGATAGCTTTCAATTTAAAAATCATCTGGAACAATGTGAAAAAATGTGATTTTTAAACGCGTACCGAATTAGCACATGAACAAGCATAAAAGTATAATACGTCTCTTTAAAAATTAAAAGTCCGTAAAAAGTTTTTTTAGCGTCAGATAAGTTAATTTACACAAATTACCATTAAAATCACCCCCTATGTTTAAAGTTCATTTTAATCAGTCGACCGATCTTTCTGAATGCGTTGATTGAAATTCTGTATTAGCATTAGCAGAAATGCTATATCACGTCACATACATGTATGAATATCGGGGGGAGGCTGACACCCCTTATCTCGACTAAATTCGATTAGTACAAACGGTATTAAAACAATCCTATTTAAAACGACCGTTTTAAATCTGTTCGCCTAAACCGAATCGAATTTTCAATCGAATAGTTCGCCATATTTGCCAAACAGTGTCCGCGTAACGGCATCCCTTTAATTAAACTTTGCGGATGTCAACATGATGTCGTCGCAGGTCACTTACAACGTCACTTCGATTCCTCGTGGCAGACTTGGTAATGATGTTTTATCTTATTTGGTCCTATTACCCGATGCAAGCACAAAAGAAGTTAAGAGCGTCGTTTGTATTACAAGAACCGCCTAGAGCTCATTAATTTCCTCGGTTCTCAATACTCGAGTCAAAACTAAGTTTTGTGAAAAGAAAATAATGCAGGTACGAGAGCCAAGATTGTTTACTAATAAACTAAAGAGTGCTTGTTAAATAAGTTTGTTAGTCCCAATACAGGGTGTCCCATCACTTGGGGCCTCAAAATTGAGCTTTAATTGAAAGCTGTGTATTTGAAATTTGGTGCACGTATGAATCTGGTATAAGGGTAGAAATTTCCGGTTTTAAATGTTAATTGTCGGCGTTAGTTTTCGAGGAAAAAAATAAAAACTGATTTTTTATAAAAATACTATCTCATAATTTCGTCAAATTTCACTTTTCAAGATCAGTATTATTGAGATAAAGATGTCCAAAGTAAAAAGAAAAATCCAAAAGCTCTAATTAGCCTAAAATTCCCTTTAATTCGAATCTTAACAGTAATGTAATGATTTATGACTGTAAAGATCGTCAGGAAAATCTGCAAAGTTAAGTACGATTTAAATTAATGGCATTGTAAAAATTTGTCACTGTCGCGTGGAAGCCAGTCGAAGTGAACATCAGGAGTGTACCTAAATTGAACTTTTTTACATTCTTGTAGATTTCTAAAAATTTTGTAAGTCCTCTAATAAATTACGATTATGAGAACGAACATGATTTAAAGTATGGAGTTATTTTAGATCCTCGCGGAGCTTTCCATTAGCCCATTGACAACAATTTACGCGGCTTTCGAATTTTCGATCATGCAGTTGCTGAAATGTGGTAACCCTACTGAAGATCGGTTAATTTCAGTGTTTTAACTGATTTCCCTAATGCTCAATTGGCGATTATTATCGGCGAGATTTAAAACTGCAGCTTGATTGACTTCATGCGTGACCCTGGGATTCACTATCGTTTTTTCTTTGCCCTTTAAATTTCCGTTTTGTTTCAAGGAATCAACAAGTCTTTGAAATATTTTTCTTTCTGGCGGAATTCTTCGCGGAAAACGTTGGGCGTAAATTTGAGCAGCTTGAACAGAATTTTGCCGTGCTTCTCCATAAATTAATATCACGTCAGTCTTTTCTTTGAAGGTAAAAGTAACCGACATTATAAACGAAAACTAATTAAATCACACACAAATAAAACACACAGGTAAAAACTTTTTGGACAAAGTTACTCTTCAAAAGCTGAATTTGAACTGATAACAACAGTAATACATCCACCCTACGTTTATAATTAACAGTCGATTTTTACGACTACGTTTACTATTGAAAAATGTAATTCCGAAGCAACTTTAGCAATACAGTCATTAAATATTTATGAATGAGACTTGCTTTTGAACAGGTTTTCACGAAAGACTCGAGCAGCACCTTACGACGACAATAATCCCTGAAACTAATTTCCAAATTTACGGGGATGACAAAGTTAGTCTCGAATGAGTTCCGAAATCATTCAGTTCGATACTCATTATCAGCCCGTTATTCAAAATCTTTCGCATTCATCTTTGAACTCAAACATTAATTCAAAATGTAATAAGTCCTCTTCGACTTAAAAAAATAATTCAACATACATACTTTAAATCATGTTCGTTCTCATAATCGTAATTTATTAGAAGACTTACAAAATTTTAGAAATCTACAAGAATGTAAAAAAAATCGATTTAGGTACGCTCCTGATGTCCACTTCTACTGGCTTCCACTCGACAGTGACAAATTTTTACAATGCCATAAATTTAAATCGTACTTACCTTTGCGGAAAGTCCTGACGATTGTTACAGCCATAAATCATTAAATTTACTGTTAAGATTCGAATATAAGGGAATTTTAGACTAATTACAGCGTTTGGATTATATTTTTTACTTTGGAAATCTTTGTCTCAATAATACTGATCCTGAAAAATAAAATTTGGGGCCGTTCAAGTATTGCGTAAGCAAGATTTTAGCTATTTGTAACCACCCACCCCCCTTTGTCGGCAAAAATAAGCAAACCTTTAACCCCCCCCCTCATGCGCTTACGTAAGCATTGATATAATTTCCTATAGTTATTTTTTCAAATACTAGTGATAATTCTTAACAAGTGTCATTGACATTAATTTGAGTCTCTTTCTATGAAACAAACATTTTACTAGTAAATTAAGTTTTTTTTAATTTTTAATAGATTGCAAAATATGTACAGCAGGCGCTCGGTTGTATGAACATCCATTATATGAACTATTCATTACAGTCAACAGCATACTACGTTCCAAAGAATGAACAAGATCAATTTCAATTATGTGAATAGCCTGTTTTAATCCCAAAATTTCGTCTGCCGTGAATGTACTATTGCGGCCACCGAAATGTGCACGATACCTGACACAAATATCCCTATTTTTCCATAGATTAAAGCTGGCTTTATCCAGTGACTTTCGTGAAATAATATTTGTCATAAACAAAATAATATTGACATTTCGCTAATTTTTTTAGGACGCCTATGATATGAACCAAAAATCAAGTTGCTAAAAAAAATCGTGTACATTTCGGTGGCCGTAATAGTACATATGTATATACAGAACAGAATAGTGTTCACATTATCAGAAGAAAACTTGGAACAAAAGAAATATGTATTTTTAATTCTTAACGAATTGCTGGTATTCTAAAAATGCAGGAAAAAAGCATTCCCGAAACGTTTGTCTGCAAAGAGAGTATAAACACAAATAACACAATATTTTAATACACTTTAATCGTGGAAAGCACGAATAAAAAGGACTGTGAACAATTTGATTTTATCAACACCTCTGGTTTCTATTAGTTCATATAACCGAGCGGCTACTGTATGTTTGAAATTATTTAACTGTCCTCACTCAAAAACACTTCTTTGCTGACGTAATCACCATTCGAACCCCCCCGGCCCCATTGTCATCAAAAATAAGCAAAGACGTAACCCCCTCCTCCCCTACTGATGCTTACGTAATACTTGAACGGCCCATTTGACGAAATTGGGAGATAGTATTTTTATAAAAAATCAGTTTTGTTTTTTTTTTCTCAAAAACTAACGTCGACAATTAACATTTAAAACCGGAAATTTCTACCCTTATACCAGAGTCATACGTGTACCAAACATCAAATACACAGCTCTCAATTAAAACTCAATTTTGGGCCACAAGTCATGAGACACCCTGTACAAGCAAAAACGCCGACTATTATAAGGCACAAGAGTACTTCCGTCACAGTGCAAACCACAAACACAAAAAAATCCTCCTCGTTCTGGACGTGGTGAACTCGAATCTTCAACTGCACGTCGACTTCGTTTTCCAACCTTATATAGAGTTGCCGAATTTTGTGGACCACTTAACTAGAAAACCTTACGCTTACACAACTCGCTGCAAATGCAAAATTACACGGTTCAAGTTAGCAAGCCGTGAAACCGGTATTAAGCGGTTCCGTGCATGGACGCTCCGTTGGGCCCGTAAGCGGGACGTACTCAGGGGTTGCATTAAAAAAAAGACGAGTCGAAGGAAAGGCCGCGAACTGCAGGAGGGACAAGCATTAACGCGTCGAGTAAACCAAACCGAAACTTGTGTTTCGATTGTAAATCGAATTTTTTTTGCGAGACGAGACGATATGAAATTCGCCGTAATTCGGCAATTTCCTGTAATTTATGAAATTGAATGTCATATATTTACTCCGGTGCTGTGCTAACTTAATACACACGCTCTACTTTACTTGGTAATGGCCTGTGTGGCAATTCAACCGCGATTCTCAAGAGAATCGATAAAAACCGAACGAATTTTTTCGATGTATAACAAGTCTTCGGACTGATTTTATGGCAGCGCGGGTTGCAGGAAATTATAACCGAATTTGAAGATTTGTGACGCGCTCCGACAACTTATTGTGATGTGGTTTGAGAAAATTCGAATCAAAATAAAGGAATTTCTTAAACTATGGATCGCGACCGTAGTAATTCAATCTTGGGGTTGTGAAAAATTTCTATATACAGCGAGCCCTCAGATTAAAAGGGGTTGGATTGAAAAGGAAGTCAAATTTGGAAATCATGGAACAATATTTGATTTTATTTAAATCCGATGAGTGGACTGGGCAGTTTCCTTGTCCGTAACAATCAATTACAGTCGAATCCGGTTATAACGGCTTCGGTTATAACGAACCACCGGTTATAACGAACTTTATTCCAAGTCCCGATATTTTCCCCTATATAATAATGTAAAAATTAATCGGTTACAACGAACTCGGATATAATGAACTATCGGATATAGCGAACCTGAAAACGCCCAAATTAATACAATTTCAATCGGCTATATCGAACTTTGCATTGTATATAACGCACAATAACCGTGGTCGGTAATTCCCCGTTGTACGTTTTGTGTTTTTTGTATTGTGTTATTTGTGAGAACATCACCACTGAGTTAGTTTTCGACTTTGACAAATTTATTACTATGCCGTTTGAATAGAACATATTTCAACCGAAAAGCACAGTTGACCGGATGTTATGGTTTTCAAATTATCGCCAAGAAGTGATCGTATCAGACACACATAAACCCCTTGAGCACATGTGAATTATTACAAAAAACCAAAATTTCACTTCGTTTTTAAAATCAGTTTAATACGAGCCAGCGTTTAAACAGTATCGTACAAATTGCTAAATTTTCAAGAAAATCTTGAGATAGAAGATGGAAAGTGCGCCAAACTCAATTATTGAAAATTTTAGTGACGTTGAAACAAATAACAAATTTTTTCCAATAAAATTACTTATTGCATTTTGCTTTGCGTTTAGCTTTGTTTCACTCAAGTTTAGTCCTTATATTTATAATTTTTTTATACATATGAATATGTAGGTATATTAGACAATAAAGGCCCCATAAAACACTCTTGCATTAACGCTTATAACGAACTTCGGATATAACGAACCGATTTTAACGGTCCCTTGAGGTTCGTTATAACCGGATTCTACTGTATTTGTTTAGAAAATTATCATTTACAAAATTTGTACTGCAAAATGGCTAGGACAACCATCTTGTTGAAAATAATTATTTTAGTGAAAAATGAACTAACAATATTGATTAACATTTTCATTGCAACTAACAAACATTAACGGCGTTCCACCCATGTAAAACGCGATTCGATTTTAAGCCCTCATTTTTAATTTTGAAAAGGAGGTCGATATTTCACTTACAGAGAATACCAATCTACTTGGGGATGACCCCAAGTCGTAATTAAGTAATCATAATTAACCAAGTTATTAATTAAAACATCAAATTCCGAAATTCGTTTCTTTGCCTTCAGTTATCAAAATTTTGTATTAAAATTTTTTGGACTCGTGGATTAGACTTTTTTTTGAGCTGACCCCTAGCTGTTTCAAACAACGCAATAGTTTTTGATTTATTCAATGTTGTTTAGATCAAGAACCGAAATTAAAACAGCTAATTTTTACCGATTTCCGAGCTACGTCGAAAAGATTTACAACTGTCTCAGCAGGTGCTTAACGTTTCCCCGTAGAGATAATTTAACAGCAATGATATCCGAAATACTTTTAAAGCCAGGTTCCGTTTTCAAGCAGTATATTTGAAATAGTTTATAGTAAAAAGACTTTTTAAAAAACAATTTTTTATTAAGACGCAGTAAAAATTTAAAATTAATTTTGATATTGACCTAAATGATTAAAAATAAAAGCGTACATTTTAATAAAAGCTTGTTTTATTGAAAAAGTTATTTTACTATAAATTATTTTTCAGTCTTGGAGAATTTTAATCTTAATTATCTACATTAACTTAGTAGGATATAAATTCAACTCTAAGGTCATATTCATTTTAAAAATCACTTGTGAAGACAGACTCCTTTAAATAAATGAATGAGAATAAGCCTAAATTATAATTTCTTTCCAAAAAAATTGTTGGGCTTTAGAAATCTTGATCATGCAGTTGCTGATGTAATTCTATGTGGTAATGATATTTGTGTTTTTTTAATATCCTCCCTACTGAAGATCGGCTAATTTCAGTGTTTTAACTGATTTCCCTAATGCTCAACTGGGGATTATTATTGCCGAGATTTAAAACTGCAGTTTGATTGACTTCATGCGTGACCGTGGGATTCACTATCGTTTTTTCTTTGCCCTTTAAATTTCTGTTTTGTTTCAAGGAATTAACAAGTCTTTGAAGTATTTTTCTTTCTGGCGGAATTCTTCGCGGAAAACGTTGGTCGTAAATTTGAGCAGCTTGAACAGAATTTTGCCGTGCTTCTCCATAGATTAATATCACGTCAGTCTTTTCTTTGAAGGTAAAAGTAACCGGCATTATAAACGAAAACTAATTAAATCACACACAAATAAAACACACAGATAAAAATTTTTTGGGCGAAGTTATTCTTCAAAAGCTGAAGTTGAACTGGTAACAAAAGTAATACACCCACCCTACGTTTATAACTGACAGTCGATTTTTACGACTACGTTTACTATTGAAAAATGTAATTCCGAAGCAACTTTAGCAATAAAGTCATTAAATATTTATGGATGAGACTTGTTCTTGAGCAGGTTCTCACGAAAGACTTAAGCAGCACCTTGCGACGACAATAATCCGTGAAACTAATTTCCAAATTTACGGGGATGACAAAGTTAGTCTCGAACGAGTTCCGAAATCATTCAGTTCGATATACATTATCAGCCCGTTATTCAAAATCTTTCGCATTCATCTTTGAACTCAAACATTAATTCAAAATGTAATAAGTCCCTTCGACTTAAAAAAATAATTCAACATCCATATTTTAAATCACGTTCGTTTTCATAATCGTAATTTATTAGAGGACTTACAAAATTTTTAGAAATCTACAAGAATGTAAAAAGTTTCGATTTAGGTACGCTCCTGATGTTCACTTCGACTGGCTTCCACTTGACAGTGACAAATTTTTACAATGCCATAAATTTAAATCGTACTTAATTTTGCGGACACTCCTGACGATCTTTACAGTCATAAATCATTACATTTACTGTTAAGATTCGAATATAAGGGAATTTTAGGCTAATTACAGCTTTTGTATTTTTTTGTTTACTTTGGACATCTCTATCTCAATAATATTGATCCTGAAAAGTGAAATTTGACGAAATTGGGAGATTATTTTCATAAAAAGTCAGTTTTTTTTCTCTCGAAAACTAACGCCGACAATTAACATTTAAAACCGGAAAATTTCTAGCCTTATATCAGAGTCATACACTGAAAAAAATATTGTACATAATATCAATGAAGACAGTTCATCAACTGCACATACATTGGTTCAACGAAAAATACATCAATGGTACGAAAAATTCTTCAACGTAGGTATATGTGTCGATGATAGAATACATTGATAATACGAAACTCCTTACATTAAAAGTTTTCGAGACATTTGATGTATTCGTTTATCACATTAACAACATTTACATTGTTTCAATGTAAGGATTTGTTAAGTACAATAAATAGAAATTGATAAATATTTGTAAAATATTATTCATCGAGTACATCAAATTGCTTAACAAATGCATTATCGCAAATCGTGTTTAGGCGTTAGAAAGTAACTATGATACCCTTCAAATCATTAAATACCGCTATCATATTTCCTTATTCCCCATGATATAACAAAATAAAGACAAAAAACTTATTTTGCACTCTTGTTACATACGGAAAAAATATGTACCTATATCCTCATAAGCACAAAATGCAAAATGTTTTTGTTTACCTCCTTTGTAAGAAAGGCGCCTTTCTTGTTAATTTTAAATTTATTGCTTCCTGTTTTTTGAAAGTGTCAAGTGTGCAGACACCACATGTAACTTTTGATGAGGTTGTTTCGACCAGTCGCTTACAGTCCGGCTTTAGTCTGCAATCTGTGACAGTACCTAGTGTGAAAAATAATTCATAAATTCAAATAAGGTAAGTAATATTTACAATACAACTTCTTTTTCAGCAAAAACTTAGAAAAGTGGCTGTTTTACAAACTCTCGACAGATTTTCGTTTGGTAAGATAAATATAAATATTTACGAACACAGCAATAAAAAAATGTTATTTTGTAGATAGATATGGACTTCACTTTCCTATTCAACAATGCCGGTGGTATGATGGCCAAATCACATTGACAGGCTGCAAAAATTTCTTTCAACGGAAAATAACGTCAAAGATAAACAAATTCGATGCCTCTTAGAAAATATTCAAATAAATAATTGCAGTAACAGTAAGTTTTTTAAGTAAATAACTTTTAAAGTTTATAATTATTTCTATTTCAGATAGTCGCGATGCAGCAATATTTTACTCACTACATGGATATTTTACACCTACTGACAGGATAGTAAAAACCGATGAAACTGGAAAAAAGAATGTTATCAAATTTACCATTAAAGATTCGCAAGAAGGAATTTTTTAAGGGCTGTTGATGTATGTTTTAAAATAATATATGTGTTTGATTTAGACTTTCCGAAGGAAAGTATTATGTTTTGGAGTTTTATATAATTTTTTTTTTTAATGAAAAGTGGGAAATCTTTTTCAAAGGTGCATATATTATCAGAAATCCTACTCTCAAACGATTAGAGCAACCATTGCGGTTTATTTTAACAACTTGCATTTTTTTGTTATCTTTTAAGTTTTTTTTTTGCAGTAATTGAAATATATTAATTTATGTATAAATCGCTACTTAACTTGCTTCATTTTTCTCATTTTTCGTGTGCACTTTAATGAGAAAAATCAAGTAAGTTATGTAATTATTTAATTATGTGGAAGGGTTGAGATTGTAAATTTTCTAAAAAATAAGTTCTCAAAATATAAACATTTATGAATTCATAACCTATGCTTTTTATTTGAATCCAATAAATAAATTTTTTAATTAATTATATCATTAATTACTAATTACCTAATTAATTAAATTAAAAATTACGAAAAGTTCAATGAAGCTTTTTCATCGCGCCAATAAAATGTATACATTGAACTGATAAACACGTTTGTTAACTTGACGAAAAATGTACATTCGTTTGATAAACGTTCTTTGTAATATCAATAAAAATTTTACATTGAACCAACGAACGCTTTTCGTAATATTGATGTAATGTATTGTACATTGTCCCAATGTATGTATTACATCAATCCATAACTCGATGTAATAGGTTACATTGTACCAATGTATGTCTACTTTGGACCAATTTTGATGTAAAATACATTGCCACAACGAACATTTTTATTGCATTTACGTAGGCTTTTCGTGCATTGTACGTGCATCAAATTTCAAATACATAGCTTTCAATTAAAGCTCAATTTTGGGGCCACAAGTGATGGGACACCCTGGGAAATAAGTGTAGACGCAGGATGTGCGCATCTTGACCGACATGTGAGCCAATACACTTACATTCTTAATTAATATCGGTCCAAAAAAATTCGGCGCGTTAATCCCAAACTAAAGCAAGATATACAGTCACGATTATTTCTAACGCGATTACTTTTAAGCCCCGGATTTGTGTGTGTACAGGTGATGCATGTGGCGTTAAAAATAAAATACAGCCCAAATTAATATTGCGTTTTTTCGCGCGGGTTTATTATTAATTAAACCGAGAATAAAAACGTTTGTCGTTAATTTGCGAAATCAAATCAAAACGAATTCTTCTCGGGGAAGCTTGTCAATAAATCAAACAACGAGCTTTTGTTCGAGTCGCACAAAAAAAATCGTGTAAATTTTCATATTAATTAAAAAATTGATCCAATTAGCACGAGAGGGTTTTGAAAACGGCTGCACTTGACACACGTCAGGCCTCAATTTCAAACCTGATCGCTCCGGCGTGAATAAAATATCTGTAAATACGGGGGCCATTCAAAATTGCTCACACATCCTCGATTCTTGCACGTCGTTAATGCACACACCTACGCCTGCATTGTCCAAATTAAAATCTCAATTTCCCGATTTTTCCTCCCGCCAGGAGTCGAGCACTCGACGTACAACGCGTACGAGAATCGAGTTAAGAGCAATTGCAAGTCATGGGGCCCTAATTGCAGTCAATAGTGGAAGTTATTGAGCGTTTCGAGGGTCAGTTTTGGAAATTCGCGATATTGTCGCGCGAAATGTTTAAGGCCCTCGAAAATATGTCGCAATTTCAGCCATTTTAATGGGGCCAACAATGGCTGCTCTGGCGGGTATAAATTTCAATTCCAACGGCTTACCGCACTGGTTTTTGCGTGTAGATGACAATGAACAAATAACGTGACGCATCTTCCCCTATTTCAGGGGGTTGAAAAACGGCTATGTTATCTCACCTGCCTCGGGGTATTTTTTTCAATCATTTTTAAAATAGGGGCGTGCTGCGATGGCGGTTTCGCGCGCGCGGTGGGGACGGCGTAATTTAGACGTAAAACTGCCAGTTATACATAAATCACATTTTAACTGGAACGAGTTGCAAAAACAAAGTTAAAAAGCTTTTAAGCTTTTGCATGTTAAACACATCAATCTTTGCAAATCATCGGTGATTCATATTTCATCTCTGAATACTAAAACGGGATCCCGCCGCCTGTTCAATATTTCAGTAAAGTGTCGAGCGTATTACATTTGTTTGAAGCTCTTCAAATCTTGAGTCAATACGGAACTAATTCGATTTGCATGCAAATTTTGAACTGAATTTATTTGAAAATATTGACGGGTACGCAAAGAGAAAAGAAGTGAAAAAATTGTTAATAACAAGGCAAATTCGTTAACTATTAACAAATATTGATGTTTCTTTACAATTAACTGGCAGTTTATTAATACGATTTCAATTAGCTTAATTTACTTCTAACACATTGTTATTTATAATAAAGTAAGTAATTATTAAAAACAAAAAAGAATTTGGTAATAGTTAACACACGTTTAGTTGCACCAAATAAATGTATTATTCAGTCTTAATTTGCTTTATTTTGGATGAATAGTTGTACAGTAAAACCTCTCAATAGCGACCACAAAAATTTATTGTAAAAATGACCGTTATAAGGAGGTGACCGTTATTGAGAGTGATGAATATATCTAAATAAAACATATTGAATTTTTTTATGGTTTCTTTATTAGGGTAAAATATTACGTATAATCATGGATGATCCCTTGATAATAGCTGACAATGTGAGGTGGTGTTTGAGGGTAGAAAGATTATTTTTACATGTTCTAATGTCACTTTGGGATGGGACGTGGCGTTATCCAGAAATAAGAAGACTTTTCTGTTTTGCTTTCTCATCTTTTCATCAAATTTCTTTAGCCACTAAGTCATAATCTCTGTTGTCATCCAGGCTTTTTTATTAGATTCCCATTCTAAAGGAAGTTTGTGGATGTGCGACCCTTTAAAGCACCGAGGATTTTTACTTTTTCCGATGACTAACGGATCTTCCTTGTCACCTTCCATATTTGCACAGAATAAAATTGTCAATCTGTATTTCGGGTTTTTTTACCAGTACATCTATCTTCCTTGAAGCAAACGTTTTGTTTGGCATTGCAAGGTAAAATAGTCCAGTTTCATCGGCATTGTACACATCTTTTGGTAAGTAGTCCTTCAAGATTACATTTTGTAGCTTTGTTTTCCAGGCTTCAACACTGATCAGATCGACATCAGCTGACTCACCGCAAACTATTTTAAAGCTTATTTCATGTCTTTGACAAAATTTTTCAAGCCATCCATTTGAAGCTTTAAAATTTGAAATGTTTAAATTTTTGGCTGCTTCCAATGCTTTTTCTTTTAGTAAAGGTCCAGATATGGGGATGTTTCTATTTCTCGCTTTACAGAACCAATTGTAAACTACTTGGTCAATAGAAAAATCCTTCCGTTTTGGGAAATTATCTCTTCTGCTCTGGATTGGAATTTTCTTCAAAAATCTTCTTTAAGTCGGACTTATTTTTTAAAATATCCTTAATTTGTGTCCTTCCAACTCCAAACTTTTCTGCCAACTTTCTAGCACTGGTACTGAATTTTCCACTTTCTCTAATAATTTGAATTTTGTCTTTAAGCGACAAACGTTTTCTTTTTGGTGGCATGATTACACAAGCACGGCGAAACGTAAACTGACTCAAAACTATAAAACTACCGGTAGGTATGTATATAGATAAATATAAAGGCACAATTTTCGAAATTAACTGTAATAAATCTTGAAGCTACAATACAAAAAGAATTTGCCGGCGGTTCTGTCATCCATAAACATGTCCCTCCTTTACTTTACAAATAAGCCGCCACCCGCAATAAACATCCCCACAAAATATTTTGTGACCGATATTGAGAGGTCAAATTGCATGTAATTTTCCAAGAAAATTTTTCATTCAGTGGCCGTGACCGTTATATGGAGGTGCCGCTATTGAGAGTGTCATTTGCGGGGGATTTCCGGTAAATTGGTTCTGGGATTCGGAAAAGTGGCCGTTTTTAGAGGCGACCGTTATTCAGAGGTGGCCGAAAATAGAGGGTTTACTGTATATTAATAAAAAATAAATGTGTATTAAAATCAAATAAATATTTGTTATTAATAAATATTCTCCCATAAATATTTGTTAACATTAAATATACGTTTAATAATAGTAAATAATAATACAACCAAGATTTATTCATTATTTGTATCATTTTAATATAAGTTGTTTTTTACTAATGAATTTCAGTTAACAATTAAATTAGCATATTAATTATAACAAATAATATGCGGAAAATATTTACTATAAACCCTTCATTATTTATTAATAAATATTTTATAAATTGGATTTTTAATAATAATCTCATATTAAACAGAAAATTTTAATTTATGATGAATAAAAATATTTTAAATGCAATAAAATAAAATAAACATGAATCAAAACTTATACCTATAAATAATTAAAAAAATATTAGAGGATCATTCAATGTGAAATGTATTAGAAATGTTTGTAAAATGTCTAAATAATACAGTTGCTGTCGTTATAGATACCTATTAATATTCTTGGTTCATGCAGGAAATAAATTTACATCCATCACCGATTAAATCGATATGTGTGGGAAAAGTGCAACAATTATTTTTAATGTCAATAATTTGTTTAGAAGTGGAAAAATCATCATCAGTCACTTCATATGCTTCAAAATTTTTATTAATACCATAACAAACAATTGTTTTATATATTAAATACATTTGTTTGTCATCAGTGTTACAATACATTAACAACCTTTCCAAAAACTGGTTCGCCATATACCGTTCCGATTTACTTGAACGATTATACCTTTTTTAAAAATGATGGCGTTTTCCATATTATTATTTTAATGCACTTCTCAACACTACCGAATAACGCAAAGAAATGATTTGGCTGTTACTGTAAACATCCGGTTCAATTGTAAAATAAGCATTTTTTTATCTTAGACAACTTACCTTTTCAACAAATGAGTATTTATTTTTTATAAAAAAGTACCAATGTATTTTCTTTCATTAACAATGAATTAGTACCAAATACAATGCATTACACATAAAAAACCTTAATTATTATAAACAAATACCCATTGTTATAATTAATAAATTTTTGTTTGCATGAATTGAGAACATATTTATTTTCAAATAATATGTTGATCTCAAACAAAGTCGAAAGTAATAAATAGTTTATTTCTAAAAAATAAATTGATTTATAAGAATTGGTAGTAGTCAATAAAGTGTACTTTTTTACAATTTAAATACTTCAACATAAATAGATTAGCTGCAAATACGCGTTTTTACTATTAGACTGACTATTTCTTTCAGTGTACAGTAACAGGCCCAATTTTGCCAGATCTGACGTTTAATAAATCCTTTTTGGAAACTTTGCGAATTTTAACAATGCCTGAAAAATTATTATACGTACACAATACGAATCCGAGAGATAATAGATAGATATCGGTCCCGTCAGAACATAGTAAACCACACGGCTTTACCAGTTTTCAAGTGCATTCGGCGGAAATGATCGAGGGACGGAAGCGGAGATAACCAGAATAAGAAGAAGAGGTAGACAATAGAAGTTATAACCGAAGCAGATGCGCTTCAAATGGATTTTCACAATGAAATGATGCACTTCACGTTTTGTGGGGTAGATGCGGTGTCTGCTGTGTTACGGTGGCTGCTGGTTGCGACCGGAATCAATTCACGTCCAATTTTAAAACGCCACCCTTTCATCGTTTGAACAAATTAAAATCTTATATAAGTTACAATTATTCCGGAATTACAGTGAAATCGACGTATAATAAATTTTTAAGACGGACTGTCTTTTGATTGAACTTATTCCATTCGCGATCGGTGTTCTCCTCTCAGTACTTCTCAACTTTTTATGAAACCACGAGAATATTGGTATACGGTGTCACCAGATGAACCGCAAGGAGACGAAACTTTTTTACTTTACAGAAAAATGTTGTTTATTATAAAAGTTAGTTTGTTCTACAACCAACAAATTTTTAAACAATGTCTTAATATTGATGTGCTTAAGTAAAATGAAGAAGAATAATCTCAAAATTTAAAGTAAAAATTTTCCGTCTCGTTGATTCAATTAAATCTATTTAATTTATTCAAATTTCTTTTTCCCTTGTTATGTAAAATGTATGTTTACTTACAAATTTCGTTCCTTGTTCATAACAATTTTTAAAATTTTTTAACACTTATTAACAAATCACAAACATTTTAAAAAACACATATTTTTAAAAATATGTTTTTTAAAATGTAATATGTGTATTTGACAATGTTTAAAGAATGTGTTTTTTAAAATGTTTGTGATTTGTTAATAAGTGTTAAAAAATTTTAAAAAATTGTTATGAACAAGGAACGAAATTTGTAAGTAAACATTCAATTAAATCAATTAAGTTGCGGTAAATATAACATTTACTCAAACAATGTGTTCATCCTTCAACAAAGGATTTATCTTGTTCAGTGTTACAAAACGGGAGAAGTGTGTTACATCAACGTAATATTTTATGAACATTTGTGTTTAGTTCAGGTATAATAATGCCATTTCAATACTCAGTCGAGGAGAAGCTTGAAATGCTTTTAATTTATGGGTAATGGGGCATCACTTTGAGCAACTTTTATAAAATAAACTTAATATTTACCCATTAAAAACTTATTTTATTTTTCTCACAAATTCCAGAATACGGGTCTGGCAACAACTAAAACGCCGTTCCCTTCAGTTTTATGGGTCGATCATCAGGTATTGTTACGTGGTAGACCGTATTACCCATTGTTGAAAAGTCATAAATAAAAGTATTTTTCGTGCTTTATGTTAAATTTGATTTAACTCAAGAAGTAATAATTTTTTAACGAATCAAATTGCAATTAACAATGCTACGAATAATTTGACAAATTTTGAAATAAAAAACCAAACATGGAAATTTTACCCGAAACTCTTTGTTTTACTTTTTTGGCTTCAAATAAAAATAATTTGGAAAACTTGCAGCACTAATCGAAAGTGTAAACTTCAACTGATGTAACATATAAATTGCATAATTTCCCCTCAATCTTTAATAGGTATTATGGGTGGGGCGGTAAAACTTAACTCACCCTGTACAACATCGAATCGACTTCCTTGGAATAGGAAAATTGAAAAGTGGAGCGCAATAAAGGAGGCAATAAAATGGTTTCATATCTTTTATTTTCGTGTCTTTACAGTAGATTTTCTTTTTTACCCAAAAACAATAAAAATATTAAAAAGTATAAAAAGTTTCAACTAACAACACATTGATTGGTATACTCTTAATAAATAAAATGCGTGAAATATTGCATTTAAAGTAACAAGAATTAATTGAGACAAACGACAATGAAGCGGAATGAATAGGATGTTATCAAATTGTTTACAAAAATTTCGAGTTTTTTTTTTCAAAACCAAAAATAAAATAGAAGTCTGAAACTTTCATATAAGGAGAATCAAATGTTGCATTACAGAAAATTTGTTTACTTGGAGAGTAAAAATTAGAAATAATATTAATGATGATTGAAATTGATTCAATTTAGAAGCGCTTATAAACGTTCTGTATATCTACAAGTCATTGCAGACTAATTATTTAATTCTGTGTATGACATGTGATCAATTAGGAACATAGGCAATTTCAATGGACCACAAATGTTATTCGACTATCCAACAAATAGTTGTAAACACAAATGTGTAAAAACTTTAACATTTAAACAAAGAGCAATTATTGTAAGATTTGATAACATCCTGTAAAGCTTAAAAAAATTTGGTGATAATTTTTCAATTGTACAAGTTACCAAAAATTTCTGAACATTTTTACAACTATTACTTACACACTGATATATTTTGAATATAAGTTTAATATTTTCGTCAACTAGCTACATTATTAATTTTTGTTTCAAAATAATATCAAGCTGATAGAAGGAACTGCATTTTGAATGCATCCCATAAAATAGTTCTCAACAAAATTTTTAAATATAATTTTCACAACTTTTTTACATCCATAACAACTATCCAAGTACAACCCTGCACAAAATGATTAAAGCAGAAATATATTTTGATTACACTTTTCTAAATTCTTTCTCTAATTAATTTACAATTGTTTCCGTTTTGCCATATCGATACAGGTAAATCTCATAATAATACACAATGACTTTTAAAAAACTAATTATCCATATGAAAATTATCGTAAATATGTGTACTATATAATAATGGAAGATATAGTTGTATTAAAAATTTAATAGTTAAATAGTGCGTTGTATTCAACTATTTTTTAAAAACTTTTTTTGATATACCTGCTAAGTGGTGCTGTTGAGTCGCGATTTTTTTAATCAGTCTATAAATAAATAATTACATAGGATTTCGACCCTCTTCCGTGCCCCCGGAGGCAAACGCATGCGTTACAAATCAGTCTTCACAAAAAAAAATCTAAAAATCGCAAACTCAAGGGTAAAAACGTTACTTAATCCGCATGCATTTGTAACTGTGTAGTGGCAAAAAAAGATTTTTTTGGCAGTGTATATTGCAACGTACGATCAGGACCGGCCTGAAATTACACTACTCTACAACCGTCATTATCACATCCTCGCGCCAACCAAAAGGATAAAATACTGATAACGCAAATAAGATTACTTTAAAACTAGGAAATACTGACTATCCTTGAATATCACTAAAGTTCACTTTAGTTGGCGTTCTTTGATTTTGAGCGGCGTCAATGACTGACTCCGAAGCTAAAGACAAAGTTAAAGGTTTCATTTTCAAAGGGTGGCCATTTAATTTTAAATCCGCACGTGACGAATCTTTAAACTCACGGCTGTGTGTTGAAACTGAACCCGGACTTACCGCCGGTTTGTGGTTTTCTCTGTTTAATTTGCTTTTGCTTGTTACTTGCTCCCTTAAAGCCATTTGGTATGCGAGTTCAAAAGCCTGTCCCAGCGTTAAAATTATTTCAGTTGCTTGTTCCTGAAAAAGTTATTTTTGTCAGATAAAAAAGCACAGCGCTCGAGGAATCACTTACGGCAGTATTTGTGGAGAAAACGTGGCAGTAGTGGTTGTTCGAGTCCCTCGTTATGTAAGCAAAGAACGACAGACACTCGGTGTCTTGATAGGCGCAATGAACGTTGCGAATTTCATGCTCGCATATCACCTCCTGAAATATGCAAAATTTAAATGGGAACCGAGCGAATCTACCCCCAACTGACTTGTGTATCGGGGCTGACGAACTTCACCCCCAAGTAAGAAACGGCCAAGATAATCTCCTGGATGTCCCGCCCTTCCGCCGATTTTTTAATCTTGTAGATTGATTTTTTCGTAGACTCGGTGCCCTTAAAATCGTGTATCGTCGTGGACCCCAGATACTGAAAGCTTGGTATGCTTAATAAATTCCCGGAATTGTTGAAACTTACGTTGGCCGAGTATTTCACCGAGCCGGTGATCAGGAGTATCGGCTGATGTCTCCACTGGGATTTAATCGAATTGCTGCCGCCGACGCACAATTCCGAGGTTTTCTTTTCGGACTCGCCTTTTTTCGGCACGTTTATGGGGGGCGGCGGAGCGGGTCGCGATTTTTTTTTCCTGTGGCGCAAAGTTCCTGTTTCCCCGTTCCCCGAAGATGGCGAATTCAACTGTTGTATGTTATTTTTCTAAAATTCGAAAGTTACTTAAAATAACGAGTTCCTTATGTTTTGCGTGACTGTCTGTGCATTATTGCCGTTTTGGGTGTTTGCGTCTGATCATTCAGTTTGAAAGGCCCAAGCTATCGTAACGAGATTTGAGATGGGCATACAAAATCGGTTGATAAATATCAATCTATAATACTACTACTACTACTTTTGGAATTAATTTTTTTGTAGTTTTTAAAACAATCTGAGATCACAGTTTTCCTTAAGCAAAGGCAAAAATCCAACTACTTAATTAGATATTATATTATAAATACTATTATGAACTTAGTGGTTCGATATAGCTATGAGCCACGCCAAGTATTTAACAGACTTGTGATTCCAAACAATTTAACCACTTTTTACTTTATAATTATTATGGAGATTGTGGCATTCATGGAAAAAACTGTTTTCCAATATTTCAATAAAAATACAAGTTTTTTGCTGTCTGCACTTTCCCCTTTTTTCGAAATAGTTTCTACGTGTGAATAAATGTGAATACCTAACGTCAAACGGGACTATACGGAACGGCGGATGTTACATGACACGAACGGTAGTCATTTTTGAATTCCATATTTTATCACCACACTTTAAATAGGTTGGGACTAATTGTGGATGCTATGTGATAGCAAGAACGTTGCAAAAATTATTACAAGCAAAAAAACAAAATTATAAGTATTATTCAGATACTTAAGAAAACCTCCCTGTAAGTTATCACTTGTGCATTATACAGTAATTGTGGTCCATTGGAATATACAACGCGTCCCAGAAATAATGTCATTAATTTTAACCAGTGATAGAACTCGTCAAATCCAAGAAGATTTGACTCTTATTTCGTTACCCGCCTATGGATAATAATGCTGAATGTTAAACACCAATAAGCGTACAACAAAAAACCAATGCAAGAAAACATTCCCTGCTTTTTAGTTCTGTCGACGCAACAACTCATTAATTTGACCGTTGCTGTTATTGTAAATTTCTGGAATGCAAATTGAAAAATGCTATGGTAATACATAAATGAAATAATTTGAGTCCTTATCAAGGTTTACTACCAAAAATGGTGTGTTCAAAATAATTGTTACGAGCATTTACAAAAACAGCAATTGTGTAAAAATTAGTTGGTCAAGATATATGTAGTTTAATCTATTTTAAAGGCTGCAACAATTATTTTGTTGCAGGATGAAAGAAACCTAAACATCGTTCCATGTAACCCCGTTTAACGGTATACGGTAGGTAACTGCACCCTGTATGCCTCAAAATCTGAAATTCTCTAATTGACAGTTTTCGATATTAAAACACCTAGATAATTTGAAAAGCTTATTGTGAAATACGGTAAATTTGTTCTTTTAATACTTTATTCAAATTTGATAAATCAATGAATATATTATTTTCTCTGATATTATTGACTTATCAATACCAATGATTTTATTTAAATTCTGAAAGTATCATCTAATAAGCCTGAATTTGAAAAACATATTATTTCATAAAAACACAGCTGCAGTACATTCATCTAAAGTTTGGAAGAAATATATTGTATAGTTTGTCCCATGAATGACGACACCTAAAGTATTAATACAGGTATTTCTCGACTAATGATTGTTAGGTTCCTAAACATCGGTCGCATGTATGAAATAGACAAACACAAAGTCGTAACTGTGAACCGTCGTAATTCGAGAACTACCTGTATGTTGGATGCAAAATATTATTCTAAATTCTTCAGTTACATTGCATTATATAATTTAATGGGATGTATCTACGATAAAAACGGTTATATGCATGTCAGAAAGAGATAAATTAATTATTAATACAGTAACATAACCAAATTACAAGTTTTATGGGACCGACAGAAATGGCGTACGTATGGGTGTAAAATCCCAAATTTTAATTGCCTAGCAGAACTAACAGATTCTGCTATTGCCCGGAAAACTTGATTAGGTACTGTGCGTTGAGGGGAGGGAAAATTGCCAATTGCATAACTGAGTTCGCGTCAGTTGATGTAGCGAAAGTGGAGGTGTTACCGTTGTTAGTTATTAACTAAGATACAAAAAAAAAATTGTAAGTTATTAAATAATTATATTTGTATGCATGCATTATCTGGATTTATAATACTTATTTACAATTTAGTCATTTTTTTGTTATTTTATAGTTTTGACGAATGAGTTTTGAATTACAATTCAGCTGAAATTAATATCCAAAATGTAACCATACTATTATAAACGTTCAAAATACTCTCAAATGTCATCATTCGCGAGACAGACTATACCTATAGTTAAGTCCTCTAAATAATGAAATTCTTCATATAGAAAAAGTTTTAGATGAACTGAATGTGCAACTTTATTTAAATCATCGGTTCCCAAACTTTTATAAACATTTATCGCGAATCATTGCAACAAAATTCATAGTAGAAACTTTAAGGGGGCAAAAAATATATGTGAACTGATGCCGTTTCTATTGTGAACCTGTTTTTTGACTCCCCCCACCCAATCAAGCTTTGTTTTATCTTTCTAGAATCCCTTCATTATGAACATCTTTTCTGTTTGGAACTGAGTGAACAGGAAGTACTTCAAGTAGCCGTATTGTAGTGTTTAGTAGTGAAAAACTGAACTGTTTGTATGTAACGAATTTTTTACTACACTTCGTGCTTCGGTTGTACATCCACGAAGGGTGTTTGCAACTGGTTTACAAATACCATCGGCCTGGTCCAACTACAATTAAAATTTTATGAAATCAAATCAATTTCGTCTTATTAACTATCTTCATATTTTATTTAACAAGCTTATCGGGCATATTAGTACGAAAACCCAAAATACAACGTGTCCCAGAAATAATGTCATTCATTTTAACCAGTGATAGAACTTGTCAAATCCAAGAACTTTTTATATAATTTTTTGGTGTAAATGTTTTGATTAACAAGTTAAAATTGTTGACAGATTTGACTCTTATTTCGTTACCCGCCTATGGATAATAATGCTGAATGTTAAACACCGATAAGCGTAGAACAAAAAACCAATGCAAGAAAACATTCCCTGCTTTTTAGTTCTGTCGACGCAGCAACTCATTAATTTGACCGTTGCTGTTATTGT
Organism: Dascillus cervinus; assembly: GCA_949768715.1. Classification (NCBI taxonomy): domain Eukaryota; kingdom Metazoa; phylum Arthropoda; class Insecta; order Coleoptera; family Dascillidae; genus Dascillus; species Dascillus cervinus. The sequence continues at coordinate 28,721,641 of OX458321.1, read as the reverse complement.
AAAGTTCTGGAATGCAAATTAAAAAATTCTATGGTGGTAATACATAAATGAAATAATTTGAGTCATTGTCAAAGTTTTACTACCAAAAATAGTATGTTCAAAATAATTGTTACAAGCACTTACAAGTCACAATAATAAAGACTAGATGTGCGGCGGGTGATTTAAATAAGCGAGTAAAAAATTATTTATTATAAAACGCACATACCTTGAATATCCAATGAAAGATAATTTTGTATGCAGTCAGCAAAAACTAATATTCACGATCACCGTCAGTGATTTATCAAATCAAGGCGGTTCGTCAATTTCAGGAAGGGTAAAATGCCAAAACAAAATTTCGATTTTGAAAAAATGGTACTTAGAAAAAATGTTTGTTTTGAGGAGTTCTACTAGTGGCTAAAAATTAATGACATTATTTCCGGGACACGTTGTATATCTCACTACCGTTTCCAGATTTTTTAAATTGGTTGAAATTTAATCTCATGCTTCTAATTTGTTAGTTTCGATTCAAGTTATAACATACAAACTTCCTGAACTTTAGATTTATAAGGCATTCAGCAGGGTACAGTTTGTTTGGTTTCACTTTAAGACCCAATGTGTACATATTTAAAAATTAAACAATACTATCTAAATATGATTACATTTTGATGAGTAAATAAAACGGAAAAACTTCTAAAAAACTTAAACTAAAATTGACGACCAAAAGATAAATTGAAAATGCTTAATTGCATCATTATTAGATAGTATGGAGAAAGTCTTGGTTTCATTGTTATTTATTTACCAGTAAATTCAGATCGATATTTATGTCTTCCAGTTTAGGTCCAGGCGTTATGTGTTCACCGCTGCTTACGCTCGCCAATATCCTTTTTCTGTGTCCAATTTTCTCGATGTCCAACACGGCTGAAAGTTCAACATCCCATATCCGTTTTATTCGATCCATATCGTGATACAAATGTTTGGAAAACGTTTCAGCGTACTGCTCAAGGTGAATCCGTCTCAGCCACTGATGGACAGTGTCGTTGTGTTCGTCCAAATTGTTGTTATTACAGTGCTCGTTAACTTTCAGCGGAAGCTGTTTGCAAGCGTCAAGTATTAACTGCCGCTCTAATTCGCTCGTTATTCCCATGTCTTTCAAGTCGTTTTCTTCCAGCACTCCGTTCTGCAAACGGCGGCTAGCAACAACATTTCTCGACAATCTGAATACAGTAGACGCCCGATTATCCGCAACCGGATCATCCGAAATTCGGGTTATCCCAAACAAAAGACGAAATTAATTTCTCCGCGTTATACGAAACGATGTCTAGGTATCGGTTCTTGGAAATCGCTTGAAATTCGCAAGTGAAATTTTTGAATACAGGGTGAGTTAAGTTTTACCGCCCGTGGCAAAATAGGCCTTTAAAGTAATTTGTCAATTCTCATAAATTGCATGAGTAATTTTATATTATTAAGGTACATAGAAACCAAGAAAAAATCTTTTTTTTTTAATCAGGTAAAATTTTGGCTTTCTTTCAATTGCTAGTTGCTCAATTTATTAGTTTTTTTTTTATGTATGAACAGTAAAATATTTTCACACAATTTAGTGTAATTGAAATAATTTTACTAATTTGGGTTCATTAAATAAAGCCATTTCCGTATTAGAGGGTATTTTTTTAAATGATTTACGACATAAGCTGACCAATTCACCTAACAATGGTATTGGTTTTGGGTACTTGGCTGATTATTTATGACAGTCATAAAGTTAAGTTAAAAAGTACAACGTTACATTTTACAGGACCGGAATAAGGGTCTTCGCTATTTCTTTAAAAGTTCACAACATCGTAACTAACAGCTAGACGGTAATTATAATCATAATAAAAAATAATTTTTGCAATATTAGATTTTAAACTTGATAAGAAAATCGCTTACCAGCTTCTAATTTTCGTTAGTATATCTGTCTACAATTTTGTGTTTTAATTTTGCCGTCTGCAAAGTCAATATACCTATCGGTTATTGAACCTTCCCATCAAATAAATTGCTTAACTCACCCAAAGTTTAAAAACCCTGGTCACAACCCTAGGTCACTTTGGGAATAAAGAAACATTCACATTCGCAACAAATCTTCCAACACTTAAACATCGTTGGTAAAAAGTGAAAATTAAAACTTTGTTTTGTGGAATAGTGAACATTTGTGTTTAGTTCAGGTATAATCATGCCATTTCAATACTCAGTCGAGGAGAAGCTTGAAATGCTTTTAATTTATGGTTAATGGGGCATCACTTTGAGCATCTTTTATAAAATAAACTTAATATTTACTTATTAAAAACTTATTTTATTTTTCTCACAAATTCCAGAATACCGGTCTGGCAAACTAAAACGCCGTTCCCTTCAGTTTTATGGGTCGATCATCAGGTATTGTTACGTGGTAGACCGTATTATCCATTGTTGGAATGTCGTAAATAAAAGTATTGTTCGTGTTTTATGTTAAATTTGATTTAACTCAAAAAGTAATAATTTTTTAACGAATCAAATTGCAATTAACAATGCTACGAATAATTTGAAAAATTTTGAAATAACAAACCAAACATGGAAATTTTACCCGAAACTCTTTTTTTTACTTTTTTGGCTTCAAATAAAAATGATTTGGAAAACTTGTAGCACTTATCGAAAGTGTAAACTTCAACTGATGTAACATGTAAATTGCATACTTTCCCCTCAATCTTTAATAGGTATTATGGCCGGGGCGGTAAAACTTAACTCATCCTGTACAATTATTGTTAATAGAAAATTATGTAGTTTTTCCAGTTTTTGTAACCTCCGCTTTAACCGAATTTTCGGTTATCCGAAACAGGTCCGGTCCCGTACATTTCGGATAATCGAGCGTCTACTGTACTTAATCTTACCAAAAAATTAACGTCATCGAAACCGTGCATCAGGAACAGTCCCACGTAATCGCCCATATCCAAATTTTGCAGCCATTTTTCCACCGTATTAACGACTTCCGAATTCAGACTGCTCTGCGATAGGCTCAAGCTCATCAATCTATTTTGAAATTCCTTCTCCAGTTCGGATACGAAAACCGATTCCCTGACAATGCCGGTGCCAAACGAAGCCATGATCTCCTGTATTTTCGCCCATTCCTCCTGTTCGTCGAACGGGCTGAGCGCCGAAACGCGGTCTCTCTCTTTATTGTCAGTTTCCTTTTCCGAACTTGAGGAATTGCTCCGCGATGATTTGTGATATCCGCCGTTGGAGTTGTCGTAAACGCTTTTGAGTTTTTTTAGAGTTCTGGGCCGCTCTGCGGCTTTGTTTGCGATTTCCGAACAGGTCGATCCCTTGCACAGGCCTAAAATTTTCGTGTTTATTTTGGATGTGCATGTATTATTCAAAATTAATTATGTCGACTGTATAAAACGAATTAGCGGTTATATTCTGACAAAATTGTAAACGGAAAACTAATTAAAGGTTTAAATTAATTAACTCCAAATTTATAATTTAAATGTTTGAGTTATTTCAATTAAATTACTACAAGTCTCTTGCATAATATGCGAGGAAACGTTATGCGGAAAAATGGAAAGCGGCTGTTTTTTAATCTAAAAAGGCAAATAAACAGAAAACCGGCGGATTTATTTATTTTCGTGGCCGATTGAAGAAAACCTTTCATTAAAGATTATCTTACCTGCGAACGGGGCTTCGGGTTGGTAATCTTCGACGACATTATCGACGCTCTTATCGGATAACGAAATGCTACTAGAGAAACTACCGCTCGATTCGTCGCAAATAAGAAGATACTCCTCCTCAGTTTCGGTTTCCATGTCTTTCGATTTCCGCTTATATTCCTGATGAAGCCAAGATTTTCTAATAGGAACCTTTTTAATCGCCATGCCACAATGCTTTACAATATTCGGTAATGATACGAACGTGCGCTAGTTAAGAATAAAAACAAAATTCATGCAAACGTTTTTTGCGTGCGTTAACATAATTCTTGTCAGGATGAAACATAAAAGTGACCTTAGAAAGAACATCGCTAGCCCTTCATAGCTTTTTAAGGAGATGTGCGTTCGTTAGGGAAACGGGAAGGAAACAGTGCAAAACCATAAAAGCAAGAACAAAGAAATATAAAAGCGTTTATTGTTTTTTTTTCCTTTAAAAAACATAACAAAATACATAAAATACTGATAACAACAAATACATTTAATATGGCAATTTCGTCGATGGTTCATATATAAACGAGAATTTAGTTTAAAGCATGAGTAAGAAATGGCGCCAATTACTATCCTCTACAGATCAGTAATCACTTGAACTGAAGAAGAACCGAGCGCATAATTAATAAATTTCTTACAAAAGAATCAGTCCTTCCGAACTCTTTACTAATCATAGAGTTCAATTTCGAGCAAGAGAGATTTTATTTTTGGAGATTTTCGACCACCGAAGCACTGTAAAGAAACCCTTCCTCCAAACCACATATACCATCACCATGGGAAATGGGACTACCACCTAATTGTGACCCCCACTCACACCTCATTCATTCGTCGTTGTTCGCTGCCCACTGTTCACATTCTACCTTACTCAATTTGTGCACAAACTCTAAATTAGTTACCCAATGTACCTCAAATAAGCAGTCACCATCCTCCCCCTCAAAGCTGTCTTCTGATCCATTCTTCTCTATAGCAATTTATCTTCTGTTGTCTCGCTTGGCCGTTTCTGATTTGGTAAAGCACAGGTCTGCGCCAAATCAGTCCCCATTTAAAGCCTTCATCCTCAATTAACTTTGAACGAATTGAGTTAAAAAGTTCTGACAAAATTAAAGTTAAATCATATTGACTGAACTATTTAGTGAGGATGGATTAGCTTTCGAAAAGTCAAAGATAGTGTCATAAACATTATAAATTCAAAAGTTTCAAATTGTAAGGAAGTATTGTTGCAATTACGCAAAAAATATGATGCAAAAAAAGATGTAGACTTCATTCATTGTCCTGCAATAATTATTATACTTATAATTAGTACCTACTTCATATCTTTTTAAGTTATAAATTAATATAATATCCGGAGAGGCATAAGGGGGCAGTTTTTGGAGCCGTATTTAACAACCGATTTTGTTTATTAACGAATTAGAACAGAATTTGGGGCTATGTAGGGCTGTGTCAAATCTCGTTGCAATAGCTTTATTCTTTTAATTAATAATATATAATTATTAAAGCTTAAAAGTAGCTATGAAATAAAAATAGATAAAACTATTCAACAGCACTATGAAACCATTTTAAAAAATGTGGGGTAGAGAACTTTAAACAAAATTATGAATATAGATTAACTATTACTTTTGTAATAAATAACAATAGTCAAATTAAAAAGCAATTACTAGTTTAACCCTTCGAATGAAGTGCCTGCTGCAAATAATCGAAATTTACATTTTCGACCTTGTATCGGCGTTAGTGCTAAACCTGTAGCGTTGAGCCTTTAAATATTCATCAATTACATAATTACATAATTAATTGCAAATTGGTATGCGCCATTTCCATGGTAACCGATTTGCACCGTCGCAACTCTGACTTGAAATCAGGTCCTAGTTGTCATTTGCGCTTGATTAGACGACTGCCGTATTTACGTTTCGATTTAATCAGTAGATGCTGCTGATTTGATTCACTGGTTAATTGAATCAGTCTCTTATTTGACTTAAAAGTGTAATTGCAAAATGTTTTTTTTTATTAGTATTATTAAAACCGATTTTTAAATCATTCATTGGAATCACTTATGATAAAACCTGTAAATGGTTCAGACACTGGCCACATTGCAAATGAAAACCATTCAGTGCAAAGAATTCTAATCTTCAATTAACTAAGTTTTAAAATTAAAAACTGCCAGTTAATGTCCTACCGTTGTACGGTCGACTGTTGAAGAAAGCTGGCCAAATTAACAAAAAGCAGTTAGTTAAACAGAAGAAACGTATTCAAGAATTACAATCAATGGAAGCATTTTTGTTGGAAGCATAAAACAAATATTTGAACAAATGTTGGAAAAATGCAACCAAATAATAAATCCAAGGAATTAGAACATCAGAAGTAAATACAGGGCGATTTCTAGCGAAACACGAATTTGGAAGTTATAAGCTTTCCTATTCAGACAATAAAATTCTATACGATTAACAATTTTGTAATAATTTCATTGTTAGAGTCTAAATTTGATCCAAGAAATAATCAAGCCGAATACCCCGCGTGCATGATAACAGCCTGATTAAATTTTTACGTTTTTGTCGCAACGTTTTGCCATAAAGAAATATTTCTCGTAAATTTTTCACCTAAAATCCCTCGTGCTTCGCACTCGAGATTTTGTTACGTGGCAAATTTGCTCGACATATTTCTAGGCAAAACATTTTGACAGAAACGTCAAAATTTATTCGGCTATAAAAATACATAAGTACACAAAAGTTGGCTACCTCTGCTCTATAAGATACTTAAAAGAAAAATTGTTTAAATTAAATGAGTTCAATATACCTAATAGCAACTGGTGATAAATGAACATGATTATAAAGTATTGAAAAAGCGCTGCTAATTTTTATACCACGTAATCATGGCCCCATCCAATATTTTATCACTATTAACCGTGAAACGATCGCGTGAACAGTCTTTTCGCAACTTTTGATGGATAAAAAAATTATATTTACGATCACTAATGATTTGACTAAGTACTTACAATTTATCGAAGGAATCATATGCAGTTACTTGATGCGCCCTGAGAACTAATTCATCAAAAATTGTACACATATCAATCTACGAAAATCTCCAACACACGAAAACCACGAAGTAAAACGAATGGAAAACAACAAACAAAACAACGAAGACTTCCAGAAAACTGCATATAAATAAACAAAGATTAGGAGCCCCAAAAATTTACTACACGATACAAAAATGATTATAGGTCGACAATTAAACAATCATTAAGAAGCATTCAAAAATTCTAATGACATACTGTTCGGTCATTTCCAACCGGTTCCATGGTTAAAATTGTGCATTAAAAGGTGCCAGGTAAATTTCTTCCAAAATGTGCAAATAGGTAATGCGAAAACGATAAGCACAGGTAAGAAATGCCAGCAGTTTTAACCTGGGTAGTAATAGCTACCACACTTGCTGTACGCAGCAAAACGGCCTAATTTTATTTTATATAAATTTTTTTTGTGATTAAAGGTTCTTGTTTTTATTTTCATTATGGACATCACAGGGTCCACTATATATATATATTTTTTATTTTTTCACGACAGTTTCAATTTAGGAGGCAGTTTAATTTAATTCACTTTCATCTATAATTTTTGGACTTGTTAGCTTTTCGCAAACTAGAACTAATTCCATTTAAATTTTCTGGAACCCTACTTATATTGTTAAGAAACTATAAATCAATATACCATTATATTGAATCTATTTATTGCCACAATTCGATTGTGACGATCCCGAATATGTCACGAGCCTATTCGTAAGCTACGACCCCCAAATCATACCTAAACATTATGACATCTTATATATTTCAAGATAATGTAGTCAAACAAGCACACGCACAGACAGACAGATGGGTAAATAATACTAGCGCCCGTTTGCCACTAAAAAATAATTATGAAAGATTTTCTATTTTTGTTTAAATTGTTCTGAATAAAATTCTCGTTTATATTTGAACTTCCCACGTAAAACTAAAAAATTTTATCACATCAAGTTTTGTATCGTTTAACACATATCGCATGCCCTAAACAGAAAGGAAAAACTCATGAGCTCACCTGGCTTAAGGGACGAATTCGTTCGTGGATCACATGCTCGGCGTGCAAGGCCGAGGGGGGCGGGTGATCCGGCGTCGGGGGTTGCTGATAATGCGTCGGACTTAGCGGCATACGCGAAGGATCAATTAGTTTGTGAACTTCCTCCCGTGGTCCGTCACTCTCGTCCTCGTCGTCCTTAATCATTATGAACGCGCTCGACACGAAAGTGGAGGCCGGAGCCGAGCAGCTGGTTTTGGCTTCATCTTTTCTATGAAAACTGTATTCTTCGTATACGTCCGGATGCCGGCGCAATTTCCGCCTTGGATTCTGCTGTTTTATGACCATGTTCTCGTAAACGGACGTGATGGCGACCGGCTCCTTGCCCCCTTTTCGCGTGTCGAGATCTTCGCTCTTTCCGCGCTGCAGCTCTTTGCGCCTTTCGTCGTCGTCCAGGGGAATGTTGAAGACTGTGTTCATTTCGACGTACTGATCGACGCTTCGCCCGTGAACTAATCGCTCCCTTCGCGATTCTTGGTCGACCTCGTTTAAGTCCCCCTGGCTTCTTGTGCCACTGTGTGCTAAAAATAAGTACTCGTACGCGTTGTTGCTGTAGCCATCGGCCGAAACCGACATTGGGTGCAGGTGCGTAGGGGATACTGACAGATTTCGTCTTGGAGGTTTCTTAGGAGGTGTTGGCTATAAATAAAAAATTACATGGAACTTGATCGATTTTTTTTCTTACGAGGCTCATTGTTGAGTTATGTTTATGTTACTGTTACAATTCTTTAATGAAAAACAATCACTATTCATTCTACCTATCTGCCTTGTTTATAATCTCTGTCCATCTAGAATTTAGAAGACAACTTTTAAAACTATAAATCCATACATTTTATTATTTCAAGTCTTCACTATTTTGCTGTTAGCCATATTATATGAGGACCCGATTTCAAGTCAGAGTTGCGACGGTGCAAATCGGTTACCATGATAATTGCGTATAACAATTTCCAACAAGATCACAACATAATTTCAAGTTCAATTGTTGTGGTAACCAATTTGCACCGTCGCAACTCTGACTTGAAATCGGACCCTGAGCCACTGATTTTGAAAGTGAGCCAAATCCATTTTGTGAAAATAGTTAAAACTAATTATTATTACAAATTAACATAAAATTAATGTTTCTAATCAATTCCCAATAAATATCTTTTAATAACAGTATAAATTTGTTACTAATAATTTAATTCAACAACGATATTTGTTATGAATTGTTTTGAAAGTGATGCGAGTCCATTCTAAATAACGACAGCGTGGCTCTCTTAATTTATTATCAAAACGGGGTAGATCAAGCAGTTTTGAAAAAATAGTATTACCATCTTACTGTTGAATAGTTTTTCTTATTTTATCCACTTTTCCTATCAAACATTAAATGTATTTTTTGCTTTATTTGAGCTGTTCGAAAGGAGTTTGAAATGTTGAAATAAAATAAATGAGCCCATAAAATATTCAATTTGCTAGAATTATAATTATATTTCAATAAAAGAAAATAAACGTTTTCAACAAATCATTGGCTTTGAAAGTAAGGAAGTTCATACCAAAACCATTATTTTTTTCACTTAAATTTACGTGAAATAATAGCAACAAAAAATGTAGAATAAATCTATTCTAATGCTGCTTACTAATATTTTTAAACCCTCTTTCAAAATCAACGGCTCATATGCGCACTTTTCTAAATGTCGCAAATACATACACAATGGCCGCATTCAGCAGACCCACCGGTCAGATAACTGGTGAAGAAAACCTGCCGATTTTACATACGGTTTGTTTACTCAACAGGGTTGACAGTGACGGTACTTGAAATTTAAATCAATCAACCGGTGGTGAGCCTGCTGAATGCGGCCAATATTAAGTTTTAGTTCAAACAGCAACAGGCTTTCATCAACTGTTCAGTTCAGGTAAGATCAAGTTTTAAAAAAAAAAGTACAGTGTGGCCATCTTCAAAATCGAGCTTCAGTTGAAAATTATTTATACGAAATTTGGTGCACGTATAACTCAGATATAAGGTTAGAAATGTTAATTGTCGGCGTTAGTTTTCGAGAAAAAAAATAAAAACAGATTTTTTATAAAAATACTATTTCCCAATTTCGTCAAATTTCACTTTTCAGGATCACTATGATTAAGAGAAAGATATCCAAAGTAAAAAAAAAATTCACAAGCTGTAATTAGCCTAAAATTCCCTTATATTGGAATCTCAAGAGTAAAAGTAATAATTTATGACCGTAAATAGTCGTTAGTATTTTCCGCGGAGGTAAGTGCGATTTAAATTGATGACATTGTAAAAATTTGTCACTGTCGAGTGGAAGTCGGTCGATGTGAACAACAGAAGCGTACCTAAGTCGAGCCTTTTTACATTCTTGTAGATTTCTAAAATTTACGTAAATTGCAAGTCCTCTAATAAATTACGATTACGAGTACGAAGATACTTTAAAGTGTGAATGTTGAATTATTTTTTTTAACTCGAAGACGACTTATTACATTTTTCGTTTGAAATATTTTCGGTGCGGTTATGGAAAAGGGACAGACCATTCGAGGTACCACTTACCTACTTCCAGTTTCGGTGAAAATTTTACAATGCCATATATTTAAATCGTACTTAATTTTGCGGATAGATACTAAGGACTATTTATAGTCACAAATTATTACTTTTACTCTTAAGATTCCAATATAAGGAAATTTTAGACTAATTATAGCTTTTGGAATTTTTTTTTACTTTGGATATCTTTGCCTTGATAATACTGATCTTGAAAAGTGAAATTTGACAAATTTGGAAGATATTATTTTTATAAAAAATCAGTTTTTATTTTTTCTGTCAAAAACTAACGCCAACAATTAACATTTAAAACTAGAAATTTCTAGCTTTATACCAGAGGCATGCGTGCACTAAATTTCAAATAAATAAATTTCAATTAAAGCTCAATTTTGGGGCCACAAGTGATGGGACACCCTGTACAGCTTATATGTACTTGGTCTTTTTTGTTACGGAAGGAAGCCTAATCAGCTCTATCCTCTCTGTTCATTATTTTCCTAGAATATCACTCCTAAGAACTCTTTAAAATAAGTCAATCTAGTTTTATTCGATCGTTCTGTATTAACGAACAAAAAAGTCATGTCAACAAAAATTCGATTTTCAAGTAGGTATATTTAAAAGTTACGGCCAATTAAAATCTTTAAGGGGGTATTCTAGTGTAGAAATTTGAAAAAATCAATTTTCTCTTCTTCTCATATTTTCAAAGCTTAACCTTTCAAGAATATGTTTTTAATTTAATTTAATTTTAAATTTTAATTATTTCCGGAAATATAGCTATTTTAGTGACACGACATCCAAACCGGCTGGGCCGGAACGACACTGGGCGTCATTTTACCCGAAACTTCAAACGCGTTTTTCTCGAAACTACTTTTTTCAAAAAGTTTGTCATGATTTCTCAAGTTCTACTTAACCGATTTACTTGGAATTTGGTGTGAGTCTTCTCTATATATGTCTCTATCGTACTATGATTTATAACAAATTAAATTTTTTTACTATTTTTAAAAAATTCAGAAAAGTCAAAAAAATAGTAAAAAAATCGTTATTTTTTCGGATATCCGCAATTTAGCGAAAAAAAATTTTTTTTCAGTTTTTTTAAATTAATACGATAGTTGCAATCGTGACAGACTTGGCGCGCCATTTTTTCCAACCTCCCACTTCAACAGCTTATAACATTTTGAGTTCTCAATTTTTTCACTTTTTTTATTTTTTATGTATTGTTAAAACATGAATAAATATCTTGTTAAAAATGGATAGCAAAAATATTTTTTGTTTTTTATTTATAGCACGCGATAAAACACCTCAAATTCGTGCCTCTAGACTAGAATACCCCCTTATTAACTATACTGATACCACATTCATCCCTTTTGTTGCTTATTAAGAAGATAATTATTATTTTAAAAGTTATCGTCTGGAAGAACGCCCAGAGTAACAGGCAGACATGTAAAACTTACTAACTGGTTATTGGCAGCTAAAAACGTTAAGGGAAAAGTGTAATTATAAACTGACCGAAACTTTGCTGTTCGAAATCGGGCTGTGCGCGCCTTTACTCATCGGCATGTAAAGTGGCGTGCATCCGCCGTCAGGTCTCCGGGGATATCCCGTACTTGAAGCGGTAGAGGACAAACTAATCTGGTCCGATTCACGATTACTGCCGTAAAATTGCAAGTCTTCCGAATGAACGCTCGAATCCATGAACGATTTCGGAGCGGGGGGAGTTTGGTAAACGCTCGTGTCCGACCCCCTGGAACAAGCAGAAGCAGTCCGATATGACATTGTCGAAGAGTCGCTCCAGTGTCTCAAAGCAAGTTGCTCACTGAACGAAAAAGCAATGCTATCCAGTGGCGAATCATGCAACTTAAGTGGAGGAGGTCTTCTCCGTTTACCGGTGGGTAAACTTTGAAACAACTTCGATCTACGATTGGGCCTGTAACACATGCATTGCCATGCTGAAGCCATGCACTCACCGAAGAAGTTAGTTTGCGGGCCGAAATTGAATTAATCAACACCACAAAAAAATCACACCGACTACTCACACTGACATCGCAGACGTCCCCGACACCCTTCGATCTTCGACTCCATCCACAGATCGCGCCTGTCGATACAAATCCCATCTGTGCGGGGAAGTTCTCGGCGACCCTTCGGCCATCGTCCTGCCCCTGGACGACGGCCTGACGTTTTCGTAGGGGCTTCCTAGGGTCGGATCGACGGAGGGAAACGGCTGAATGTCGCCGTCGCTCTCTCCTTGCAGCGTCGACCATCTTCTTCCGTGCCCTTTTTAACGTTAAATTAAAATAGACGTGGGATGACTTTAATGGCGGAACTTACTTTTGATGATGCCCATAACTTCTTGAGTGGCCTGGACAGGGAACTGGCTTAATAAATCCATAACCGTAAAATTATGGTTGTTCCTGATGGACAAATCCGCCCCATGGTCGAGGAGTGTACGCACAACTTCCGATTTCCCGCACAAAGCCGCTTCGTGTAGCGCTGAACCGGACCGTGTGCGGATATTAACGTCAAAACCGGCCCTCAGTAATACTTCCACAACGTTTCTGAATAAGAAATGAAATTCAGAGAAGGAAACATCATGAGAAATAAAATTATAACATATTATAATAGTAATTATTTAACGAGCACATAATGTAGGCTATTATTAACGAAGATGAAAGTTTGTAAATACGAGTCGAAGACGAGTATTTACAAACATCTGAGTTCATACTAGCCATTATGTGCGAGAAAAATACAGCTGTTTATCTACAATCAAAATTTCATTCGATAAAACTTTAAAATGCTGATAAGTTCCGAAGCAAAATTGACACCGAAATTAAACCGAAACCAAAACGTGATTTTCATCGAGAAACCTTTGCTTCCAGTTGTCATGGGAGCGAAAAAAATAACAAGGATCTGTCAGTTAACAAGAAAAATACGAACGTCTTTTTCTTTTTCTTATATTATATTTCGAAAGTGACGGCTTAACCACTCTCAAGTTGAGACGCTTCTCCGATCCTCGCGGTAGCCGAGGTCTCCCTAATGGATAATAGTGTTTTATTCGTTCCTAATTTTCTTTTTCCCGCAAGGGCGTCGTGCATTGGCACCGTCCGATAATTGTTCCGTCCCGTAACAATTAAGTACAAATATTCCCTCAGTAATAGCAGAAGGAAGAAGAAGAAGAGATTAGGCAGAATACCTTGGTGTTTACCATTGCCCCGCGAGGAGACACGGTTCTGATTTTAATACGGTGTTACTGTCGCCCAGAATTGAACCCGGGACATTTGCTTAGGTAGCCTCGTAAAAACTAATCATTCTACCGCGCGCGTAGGCAACCAACATTACGCTCCGTTTAATAATGAAAATAAATAGGCAACCAACAATACGCACCGTTTAATAATGAAAATGAAACTGAAGGGGCGTGACCTGTGGATAAGGAGCCTTGTTATGTATCCATGGCTAGCATATGAAATGAACGTATTACGTCATGATTGTAGATAAATTAAATTATAAAATACAAACTAAAAATTGTGTTAAATTAAATAATTCGTCCAGAGAAGAAGAAATAGGCACAGTTCCCAGAACGCTGGCTGCGTTACCCCTCTGAATGGCAATACTAATTCGTTGTTTTAAGTATGTTTTCGCCTGAGGAATACCTGTGACGGAAATAATAAGTCTTCCCAAAGCATCCAACAACGATAGAGCGCTCATACTCCAAGGACCAAAGGTTTCAACAGCAAAGCCAACGAAAATGTAGTGATCTGCTAACGAACTATATTTTCTCCGCTTAAGATTTTCTGCTTTGTTTGCAGCAGATCTAACAGATATGGACGACTCAGGTAAATGTGAAGGTGCAAGCGTATCTGTACAGGTGACATCCCAGACAAGAGATTTGCCTTCCTTCCAGGGAATAATGGTGATTCCATTTGGACGTTTGCCGTCATCTTTCAGAACCCCGTTGGGTTCAATTAAACAAGGGATGTTGGCAGATGAAAAAGCACGTTTTAAGATGTCGTTAATGCAGTTGTGTCTTGGGATTCTTCCTGCACTTTTTATGCGAGACAGTTCATGATGACTGTACGTGTCTACTGAAGAACCACAATTACATATATGAGGATGACAAATACTGCCTAATCTTAGAGAAACAGCAATTTGTAAAGTGGTTTTTTCTCTAACAAAGTGCCTAATTTAGAAGAAGGTAAAGATTCAAGCCAAGCTCCAGATTCGGATTCAGACACTGCTAATAAAATAGCTTTTTGAGTAACATTTTCAATAATTGGCAAATCCCAATTTCGTTGAATGGAGGGAGATGTCGAGGGTAAAGACGAGGAATTAGACATAATTTTCCATTCTTCAATGGCTTTACTGGAGTAAGATGTCTCGAAGTTGGAAAAACGAGAAGATAGAATAGACTTAATGAGCCGAGAATTAGCAAAGATAGAAGATAAGAAGGATGGAGTTGAAATATCTGCAACAGATCGAATACCTAGACCACCAAAACGGACAGGTAACTTGGTTTGATCCCATGGCCTGTTTGTAAATTTTATGTTCAAAATTTTTCGCAGAGTCGAATGAATATTATTATCCAATTCTTGACATAAATTTTTAAATTTCCAAACAGGACAGCATCTAAGGAGGTAGATGAAATTTGGCATCCAAAAACAATGACGAAGCCAAAAGAGACTAACTTTCAACAGAATTAAAAGGAAAAATTTTGCACAATTTGATATTTATTGATCGAAGGGGTTATGACGTGATTTTAATACGAGTGTACATCATGCACCTGTGTTATGTAATGCACATGTTGATACGCTGGATGAGCAGCAATATGCCTTTATGTGTAAAGGCCCGGCGTAGCTGATGGCATGTGCATGCAATCAGGCTCATACACGCGTGGCCTCACACGCATATTGCGGACATAACAGCGGATGATTGTGCACGGCTTCCATGAGAGGGTTTAGAGATGCGTGTGTCGACCGAATTTAGATTCCGCCCGACAGAAATAATTCCGACCGTCCGAAATTTTCATAATCGAACGAGACCCGGCCTCCTGACATGACTGCGGAGCTATCTTGGTCCGCTTTGATCGCACAAACCGAAGGAAAAGTTGCGCCAAACGTGGCTTTTCAGTGGGCATTCTTCCGTTATAGATACTGGCCAGTTCATGCTCCAATAATCTCGAGAGAGATATTCATTTGAATGATCACTGTGGCAATACTGATTAAAATCATCGGTTTAATGTGTGTGTGTATCGAAAACAAGCTGTTGCATAGTTACGTATTTCCCCGTAAATGCATTAGAAGTGCATCGTGAAATTAGACCTCTGATGCGAATGCACGATAACAAACCGTTCCCCGATGTCGTACAAAGAAGTTATACGGGCGTTGGGTAGATTGCCGGTGCAATTAATTATCAAATTGCTAATTTGAGGTCACCGAATTTACAACAGTCGAAACCGTTTATGTCTGCAACCATGGTACATGCGCGAAAAACAAAATCGTTTCTATTAAGGATGAGCTCAGTTATTATTAAGGTTATTGTACAATACTTTGCGCCAAAATGCTCAGTGACGTCACTAACAGGTGTATCCAACAGTGCAACGAAAGTAAAAAGTATTTCATCACTTCTTCGATTAGTGATAACAATCACACTAGAAAACAGAACGTTCTAGAATAGTTGCTGGATAAGTGGTGCGATCTGGTCGCTCATCTACTCCTGACTTAAACTTAAGGATGTTGGAAAGAGACAAAAGAAGAAGATTCGGAAAACGACGTCTAACAAGAAGATAACAATATTTGATAAGTTGAATGCGAAAACATGGCGACAATTAAAAAAAAAACCTCTTGAATCAATATTTTACACAAAACACTTCTACTAAACTTCGACATTAGCTACACTGAGAGAACTAGATAACTGAAATTAATATAATTAAATTTCATATATGGGCAGCAATGTGGAATGTTAAAGGTTCAATATTTATATTTACCTAAAATATAAATAAGGTAAATATAAATATTGCACCTTTAACATTCCACATTGCTGTTTATATATGAAATATAATTACATTAATTTCAATTATATATTTTTCTCAGTGTAATAACAATCGTCATTCAATTGAAGGGGTTAGAATAAAAGGGTATAAGTGCATTTTTGAAAATAATGGGATAAGTGCGTTTTGTTAAAGGCGAGGTGTCTATTTATTACACCTTATAACTAAAATTCTATTCTTTTTTAATTAACTAATATAAAATGAGATTTGATTAAAAAAAAGTCTGGACTGTTTTATAGTTACATAACTCCAATACATTCAAAAAATGTAAATATTACTTTTACCCTTTTTATTCTAATCCCTTCAATTATAAGTTAAATTGAAATTTCATCTTTAAATTGTTAAGAATGTCAAAAACCAATGGAAAAACATTTCGGGTAACTTTAAGGGTGATATTAAAATTGGTATACTCTCCCGGGATTAAATAAATTTAATACCTCTAAACAAATATCTATTTTATGGTTTTTTAAAACTCAAATTTAGTTACATAAGTTATCTGCTTCATACTATATTTACGAAGTTTGCCTTTAATGATTTAATTTGCGCAGAAGTAGTTTTTATATTAAAAATAGGATTTGGAAAGGCATAAAATAGCGTATGTTTCCACGGGACAGAAGTGTCATTTAACTCCTCGTGTGATTATTGTCGTCGCAAGATCAGGCAATAAACTTTCATCCTAGTGATTAAGTGATTAACTTCTGCCTTTCATTAATAGTATACAGTAGACTCTCGATTATCTAGAACTCGGTATCACCAGAAACAAAAACTTTTTTTAATTTCACCGTTTTATTCGCAACTATTTGTTTGTGACATTTGTTGTATCTGGAACGTCAAAATATAATTCTTAAAAAAACGAAAAAAAAGGAAGAATTTACTGCCTCAAATATTTTACGATTTATTATGCTAAATTATATGTTTACAAATAAAATAATACATTTCGCTTTTCCGGTATGAGTCTACCCCGCATCCTGCCGGATAATCGAGAGTCTACTGTACTACTTGTTTATATTTCAATCCTCACGGTGTTTTTTTCAAGTATTTTTTTTTTTTATAAGTAAATACAGTGAAATCCGATTATTATTATCGCGGATATATCAATCGGCTTTTCTTATCATAATCAATCAATTCCAAAACACTCCATATAAATAAAGTCATTTAAAATAATCTACTTATTACAATGAAGCTTCGGCTATTCTTGTAAGACAAGACGTCGTATCTGAAATTGTATAAGTTGTGGAAAAATCAAAATTTGTCGATCATATTCTGCCACAAGAATGCATTATTGTTAGGAACCTGTTTCATATATATGTACTAAAATAGGTTCCTAACAATTTCAGATACGACGTCTTGTCTTAGCAGGGCAGTATTGCTGTTGCGTTTAGAGAGCAAGGATAACAAATCCTTAACAAATTCGTTCTAAATGAACCTTTTCGTTAAAACTTACATAAATGCATTACTAGAATTTATAGAAAATTGTGACATTAATAAACGCAAATAAACAACAAACAACACTTGATAAATTTTACAAATGTCATAAATTATTGTTTGTAAGAAATTGAGTTCTTTTTTTTTTAATTCGCTGTTTAATGTTAACAGTCGGTTATTGTTATCAAATATTTCAAGTTCCAAAGCGGATTCCACTGTATTTTCACAAAACAGAACTGATTTTAAAATTTTAAACGAACCAGCAGTCTACCATCATCATCATCAATAATATTACTACCTCCGTCCGAAAATATGATGTACATATGGTATAAAAAAATAATGTTAAAATGTATACTATATTTTCGGACGGAGGTAGTAACATATTTGCCTCAAATTCATTTGAAACTTACTTGTGTCCGTTTCTGCTGGCTAAGTGAAGTGGCGTATGCGAAAAAAATGCCCCATCCCTCTGCATCGGTTGTATTAATAAACTGGGATGTGTCCTCACCAATAACTCTACAGTATCCAATCTACAATACAATTTTTAAAAAAAAAACAGATGTAATTAAGTCGCGCACATATTGAAAACAGGAAATAAAAAGAGCAGGAATTCAGTAGAGATTACCTTCCATATTGAGCGGCTAAATCGAGTGCTGTTTCTCCGCGGGTATTTCTAATGCTCGGATCGCAGCCGTTTTCCAATAATAAACTCACCACCGAGGTATGACCGTATTGAGCTGCACAATGCAGTGGAGTCTCTTGATCTTTGGTCTTGGAAAGAAATAAGAACGATATTATAGGATTAAGACGAATCTGTTTTTGCACTGAAGGAAAGTTTGTAGAAACTGTTGAAATTTCAGGACAAATCTGCATATTCCATTAAAACAAACGGAAGATGCAAAAGAAGTAAATTTAAATCATAAACAAGTAAAGAGGGAAAATTTAAAGTTTAGTTTTAAATTTTAAATAGGCATCTCGACTGTCAGCACCAGCTTTAGAAAATCCGTCAAGCTGAAGCTGCAAGTGGCACATCGCATCCAAATTAGCGCACAGTCCAGTAACTCCGGCGTGGAATTGAAAAGATCATGGCAAGTTTGCATTCTAAAAGAGTTTCGAACAGCAATGACAGACGCGAGCCTTTTTCCAATGATATACGTAAAAAGAGGAATTCCGTGAAAATTATGTAATCACTTTAACCCGATCTGGAATCGCCGCACGCCAGGACAATTCACCAAATTTTATTTATAAGCGTGACGGTTCTATCCGTCCTTCAATCAATACACTTGGTAGTCGCCATTAATCATCGCAAACGATCGCAAATAAAAACAGTCAATCTAAATACTGTCTACTTTTTCAGTTAGTGTAAAATCCGCCTGCATCGCCACTTCATTGCTAATCCAGTTTTATGGATACTTGATTCAGAATTTTCAGAGGGATCGTCTGCTGAACTGCGCTGAGCAAACCGCGCTTTTACAAAAAAATAATGTTATCCTTAAAAACGATAACGTGACAAACAGTGGCGGCTCGTGGTTCAAAAAAGCACATAATCAGGGTCGTGTTTTTATTTAAACTTATTTATTTTTTGTAGATCAAATCAAACCTGCGGTCTTTCTTAGTGGCAAATTTATCAATGACCTTCATTAAAACTTTTAATTTTGTAAATAATTTTTTTTTCAATAGAAAGCACGGACAAGGCTGTTAACACTGAAATTGTATCGATGCGTAAAGTTTACGCATTGATTGCATACAATAAACGGCGACTTTAGTTGATATATTTTGAATCGTATTGAGTTACAGCTAAGTAGCTGATAACGCGCTATAAACCAGTGCCTATCAAACAGGGCGCCAGTCGCGAATAAAATTTATTTCGAGTCAGCTCTGGCGGATTAAATGCGGCGTTTGGAATTTTTGCTATCACTGTTTCGGATATATAATATAAATAAATAAATGCAAAATCAGCAGGCTGAAGATTGGATGTTGATTGTTCTTAATATTGCTAACTTCCTTGAATTGTGAAGATGACTTTTGGAATTTTCATGTTTTTTTATTTTTTCGCTCAAGTGTACTAAATCAGTCACCTCTACCTGTGTCCATGCTTTATCTCCACCAAAAAACAAACATGGAAAGCAAAAAAGAGCATTTTTCTTGTTGCAGCCACAATTCCGGTTATTCCTTGCATAAATTTCTTTATTGAACTGACGTTTATATGGTTTTCCACGACTAATACCGCTTGTTTCAATAATAATGTTCGGCGGCGGTCGACCTTTATTTTTCAAATCTATTTTTTCTTCGTAACTATACTTCACAAATCGCTTAAAGTTAATCAAATTGTCCACAACATCCATTGTCAAAGAAACACTAATACAATACACGAACACGAAAGTATAAAATCAAAGTTTACAACGACAAAGCCACAAAGCGAAAAACCGCACATAACATAACATCCGAAATCTGGAACAGAACTGCACAGATAATAAAACAAAATAATAACTGACGAAAATTAAAACCCACGCACTTGAAGATAAATTTCTGCGAACCTTGGAAATTTTCTGCCGAAGTTCGAAATACGGGAATTCTCGATTGTTTTCGGGACCGTTGAAAGCGCCATGATACAATTGTTGCTTACAATACATTTAATCAAGGACATTATATTTGAGTGACTAGGGTATGACAGAACTGCGTGAAATTCAGCACATCAAGAGCATTAAACTAGCGAAAGAGTTTGGGTATGGGCAGGATGCGAGGGGGATAGTGGGGGTGTCTCAAGCAGTTCTGTGCACTGCCTCGAATGGCGCAGTGTAAAAACAATGGTCCGCTCTGCTGAAACCACGACAAAACTTAACTGGTTTGTTGGAATGTTGGATCCTCGAGTTGTTGCGATTAAGAAAATAAAATTCTGTGACGAAATTCAATTTTTTCAATATTACGTTTGTTACGGTACTGCCCCAGGTTCGTTTCACTATTTTCAAAACTGCCTCGTAAGTCAACTCCAACTCTCGACGAGGCAGAGAACTATAATGTAACCTTAAGGTGAAGTGCGGGGAGATCGCAAAAGTGAGCGACAGAACCTGACGAGAGGTGTTAGTAAAACGACGTGTGTTAAGTCCCGCATAAGGAAAGTGTAGTTTTCCTAAAAGTTAGTTAAAATACTACGATGCTAAAAATATCGTGCCGCAAGTAACGGCCGGCCTCTGGGACATCTGTATCGAGGGAAAAAACTAGCCGGATGATTTCACCGAGGCGTAATTAACAAGGATGAACTGTTTCATCGCCTGCACATGGACCGGAGACGCAGACTTCGTAGTTAAGTAATTTAAACTGTATTTGTACTGATTCCTGTTATGAATTTGTGATGCACTGTTTGTGAATTATTGGCCTTCAGCCGCGTGGGTACCCTTTTGCTTAGCTTCAATTTTGTGGAGTAATTTGTTAAAGTAATTTCATGACCAATTTTAGACAATACATTTTCATTTTCTGTATGTGATATTTTTCTGTAATCTGCATCGTCGAGAGAGAGTTCTGCTTTTCTTCCTCTCGTGGAACATCGACCACCCAAAAGCAGTGGCGCCCTAACAACTTCCGGAGCAGAAAGAGAGAACGCTTCTCAGGTAACCTCGAGGGCTAATTTTCAATCCACTCCCTCGCCGACTTGAGTTTTGCCAGACAAATATAACTACGCGGCCGGGAAACCCGTAGCACGTTTTATAAATTAAATAAGTACAAACGAAGTTAATTTTTTGGCAGTTCTGCAGCTCTGCAGCACTTATACACGAGCCGCCACTGGTGACAAATATGAGCGAAACGCACCTACCTACATTAGAAACGGGGTGCGAGCGAAAGTGACTTTGTCAACTGTAATAGCGCAGATTTTCATTCGGAAAACATGCCATATGGTAAAAGTATGTTCATTTAATTTAGAACCCCACGTCACAGCAGGGATAACAGCGAGAGTAATGAGGGTTAACGTCGTGCTAATTAAGATACAAGTGAAGAGACAAGTGAATGGCATCATGGTCGGTCCAGTCAAAAGGTTGACTCAAGTGGCTAGCGTGAAAGGGAGGCTATTGATGCCAATGGTGATTAATTTACGTAAATGGGCACTACAAATTGTCAATCACAGCGATTGCTAGGATCAATTATTATGCCTCATAAACACTCACCGTTAGATTTACGTTGCATATCGTGGGGCCGCATAGTAAAAGTCTTACGATATCAACATTTCCGGTCCACGCTGCTAAATGTAACGAACTTGATCCCTTGTTGTCGACAATGTTTGTTGATGCGTCGTGATCGAGTAAAAGTTTCACGATTTCTCTGGTAAAAGCAATTTATCATAAACTAAATTTAAAACCATTTTTTAACATACTTGTGGCTGTTAAGTGCCGCATGATGCAGAGATGTGTAGCCGCTGCTGTCTTGTACGTTTGCACCTGGTCCTCTCCGTAAACTATAATAGAAAAATAAACCAATAATTTCTTGCTATGACTAAAGCAATAACACTCAACAGTTATTGCCTTTTAATATGATGGGAGGAGGATTGAAAGTAGACACTCGAACCCAACAATAGGGAAAATCTTATACAGTCAAACCTGCTTTGAACCGAAAAAATCGTTTTAGCCAGTTTTCCGAGTTAACCCAGGAGTAGTCGCTATACTGAAGAAAGTAAGAGTTTCTCTCACTCAGCAGGTTTCAATTAAATAAATGCTTTTATTTATAGTAAACAATAACTATTAGCCAATTGTTGATAATTGTAGTAACAATAAAGAATAATAATTGCATAATAATCACAACAAAATATTCTGGAAAAGAATTATTTAATTTCTGAAGTAGGAACACTAAATTACAAAAAAATCAAGTACCATCTGTGTTAAGTTAATGCAAGTATGAATAGTACCAGTATATTCAGGGCAAACGATTTTTTGGCAAAAATTGCATGTGTTCTCACTTTCCATTTTTTTCTTCCTATTGTGCAGTATTTTTAGTCTCTATATCAATGCAAAAATGCAAGAACGCGCAAAATGTTGTTGATTAATAGTTGTAGATCGACAATAATATTTCACGCAAAGACGAAAAAACCGAAGTAGTCGCGCTATGAGCAAAAATCTCACAAACTGAGCCGATACTAGTAAACAAAATTTTGCAAGCGAACTAAAACGTATTTATATAAACTAACTTCAGTAATTTGTAATAAACTAACTTAGTATCTATACATTTTTTCAATATATAGTACAATTAGGTAACAAATTACATTTGAAACAAGGTTATCAGAAAGTGAGATAAAATTTCATACATCGACTAACCCCGAGTTAACCAATGAAGCTTCTCTAAGACAATGCATAAATTGGGAGCGAAAAAAATTCGTCATGGACAGGTTTGACTGTGTAAAGAAAATGTTGCCATTATAAAACTGGCAAATTTCGTTATAAAATCGTTCGATTGGACGACAAAGCTTGTCGAAAAGTTTTGCTAAGATAATGAAGTCGTAAAAATATACGAGATAAATGCATGCCCTTGACGACAAGCAGGATGGACGGTGTAATGCGCGGGCAGCAATAAATTGTTTTATGGCATTGACAAGACTGATAAGACAATTTTACAAACATTCCAACTTCGCTATAACGAAGTGCTACGGCGGTCTTAAAATTCGTTAAACAGGATGATCTATTAGCTCTACGACAAACTTCGACCGATGAAAATTTATGCAATTTTAAGGAAAAAGTCGAAAAAAAAAACTTTGACTGAGCACACTTTATGAATATGTGCACTGCAATTTGCATGGTTTTTCCTAGGAAAACCGACTCTTAAGATTCAACCCTTGTTGTAATCATTTGAAAACAAAAAATTTTACCTGAGCATACTTTATGAAAATGTGTCACTTTCATTACGATTTCTCAATGTCAGTATGCAAAAAATAAACATTATATTTCAAAAATCCGAACAAATTGTTAACCGGAACAAAGCCCGCTCCCAATTACAGTGGAACTTCTCTAAGGGAATCGCGAAAACATTCGAGTTAGAGAAACCTCAAAATACAGAAAATATAGCAGTACAATATTTGTACATTGTGTACGGTACAACGTAAGTTTTTATTATATTGAAAGTGCAAAAGTGCATTGTAAAGAACGTGGAATCAGAAAATAATAAAAAAAATATGTAATTACTTTTTTCTACTATGTACATGAATTTAAAGATAAAAAATAAACAAATAATATTCCAGTTTTATCAGCATTGCATATCATCGTCTGATAAAACTCAATTTTCTTATGCAATGACAAAAAAACAACAAATTTCTGGATATTTTAGTTGCTAAATTTTCTAATACCTAATTTCGGGTAAGTTTTATGAGAATAAATGTTATACACATGAGTAACAAGTAATAATAGATGGTATCACAAATTCTCAAAACCAGTTAACTAGCAAAATTAACAACTTCATGAGGTTCTCGTGCCGTATCAGTTTCAAGCGTATGATGAAGTGGAGAAAAACTTCCACTTCGCGCAAGTCGAGGTATCATTATGCTAATGTTAAAATTTCTTTAAAATCAAATTTTACCACATCGTTATTTTTTTCCTAACTGAAATGTTTCATAAATTTACCACTTTTATATTTCACTTGCAACCCCACAA
This sequence comes from Dascillus cervinus, assembly GCA_949768715.1. NCBI lineage: Eukaryota > Metazoa > Arthropoda > Insecta > Coleoptera > Dascillidae > Dascillus > Dascillus cervinus. The sequence goes on along the minus strand of OX458321.1, from coordinate 28,697,261 downwards.
GTCGTCGATTAGCTGTTACTTGGGCATGAATGCTTAGAATTTGGCGTTTTAGCAAACCAATGAATAAGCCTCTAATGAATAATGATGATCCAAATAACGACCAATCTCTACATTCTGGGTTTTGGAGTAATAATGAATCAAATTGAATCGTGGCAAATTTTAGCGAGTTGAATAGAAATAAAACTATATTACACAACATTTTGCCGAACAGAGAAAGTAGAAAAATAAGTGGCAGACATTTTTGGAAAAAAAATCTAAAGAATATTTAAGAAAATATTCACTAATATCATAATAATGAAAAATCAACTGGAGTACAAGGTAAGTACATATACAGGGTGTCCCAGAATTGGCGGAACGCCTCTTAAAGTGGGAAGTAAACAAGATGTATTGGACAAGTCTATTTGTTCAAATAGAGGAATAATAACAAATTCTGATTTCTGCAATATCATAATTTATTATTGTCGATTATTTTTTGGTTACGCCACTGTTACTTTACTAGCGCCACTGGAGAAATTTATTTGCGTCATTTAAGCCACGCCGCAAACTTCAACCTTAAATTCTTATTGAAGAAGATTCTTTCCCAACATGCAGAAAATTGTATATTCAATAATTCTTAATCTGCAGCGAAACATTCAAGGTATGCGTTTCTTATGAACCGAATATGAATAATTGTTGCACGCTATTTTTGGTGGCATTGTTGCTATGGAAACAATATACTTTAATAATATTTGTTAATTAACTATTGTGATTGGTGAACTTTATTTATCAATAATTCAAAAATAACTTTAGGTGAAAGCATTTTTCAATTCCCTTTTAAAATCTACGGTCAGTTTTGGGACTGATTTTTGACAGAGTCGTAATAACTGTGTCACTGTTAAGCATGTGCCCCTACTTATTTTATTTTTAGCTTTTTTTTTTAACCGAATTTTCTCTTTCTTGAAGTTTAGACTGCATAAATTATTTCGAAGACAATTTTAGGTAATAAAAACTTCCAGTATAGGCAACCCAACATTAAAATTCAGGTTTAATTAAGCTCCCGTGGCAAGCACTCAAATCCAACAGTTCTTTTGCATTTTTGTCGGATTATGACATCGTTTTTTATAACGTGATATTAAAATGACCCATTTAAATTAAAAAGTCGCACCAATAATTAAAAGACGGGCAATACAACACAAAATATAACAGCAAATTCGCGTTTCAATTTAATCAACTTGTCCATGAATCGTTAATTAGGATGTGTTACCGCACAAACGAGATATGCAACCGGGTTCGTGGAATTTAGGCAACACCATTTTTAACCAGAACCCCAATTAATGATAAAATGAGTAACAGTGCGGTCGAATAAAAAATGCAATTACCGCAAAATCGAGTTTTTCCGCAATCAAAGCAATGTGTCAATGTGTTTAGTAATTAAACTTACAACAGTTAAATTAGGCGATTACAATATTAATTTACAAGATCTGAATTGTAACGGGTCCAAAGGTTAAGTTAACCTGGAAGTGCAAATTTCGATCGATGAAACCTCGTTCCACTAGCGAAAGCGACAAAACATCCAGTTCGCCACACCCTTAGTGATATCGCTACCCCAGACACTCGGTCTCTAACTTTCCATTATTCGTCGGTAATTAATTGATGTTTAGTTTTAAAGGAAAAACGGTAAACAGATGTATCGCTTTTATTTTTTATTCGTTTCCTTATCTTGTTATCTCAGTGTAAATAATATTCATTATCAGGTAAATAACTGCGTTTCGTAATTTTAAATTTGTTTGATGAGCTCGAGAGGTCGAGGAAGTTATAAATTGAAAGATAAACTTGAAGAGGAAAATCATGGCACAACTAAAATAGACACAATATCACAATTTTGATTAGGATATTCACATAAACATAAAATTTAATAGCCAACATTACGAGGAAGTTAAAAATAATTTTTTTTATTCGAATCAAGTACTAAAAAAATTCATCTGCAAATATAAATTCCGACACAGATTGCATAACTCGAGCTGCATACTTTATCAAATCGTTGCGTGTACACACAACTGTACTTTAATACGTGACAAGCTAAGTTAATTCAAATAACCGCATCGAGGAATTCGCCGCCAAACCATTTGAGATGAATCTTTTTTTACGAGTTACTGCAGCCGTAGAATCGCAAATGAAAGTGTTACAACCTTGACAAGGCACAAATAAAAACAGGTTCCTTTTTATTCTCGTAACCTGCCTGAAATGAATCACATTTCGTGGAAGGGACGATGTGTTCAGTTATTCAGAAGTACATCTGCTTTGTTATTCAATCCAGGAAACAACTGTTCATGAGTTTCTCAATACCGTGAATTAAAATAGTTTATCGAATCTACGACAAGAAAAACTAAGTGATTCACGAATAGCTAAACTACAGTAGCATCCGGTTATAACGAACTTTATTATTATATAACAATGTAAAAATTAATCGGTTATAACGAACTTTGCATTGTACATAACAAGCAATAACCTTGATCGGGGGAATTCCCCGTTGTACGTTTTGTGTTTTGTATTGCGTTATTTGTGAGAGCATCGCCACTGCGTCAATTTGCGACTCTGACAAATTTATTACTATGCCCTTTAAATAGAACATATTTCAACAGAACAGCACAGTTGACCAGATGTTACGGTTTTCAAATTATCGCTAAGACCTTCTAAGAAGTGACCGTATCGCACACACATAAACCCCTTGAGCACATGTGAATTATTACAAAAAAAAACAGTTTCACTTCGATTTTAAAATTATTACAGATTTTATCTACACAGAAAGCTGTGAGAAGTATTAACAACATTTGTAATGGTGCGTCGAAATTAATTATTGAAAATTTTAGTGATGTTGAAACGTTGGACAATTTATACTTTAAAAATGCGACAGTTCAATCGAAAATAACAAATTTTTCAAATAAAATTACTTATTGCATTTTGCTTTGTTTTACTTTACTTTAGTTTATAATTTTTTTATACATATGCTATGTGTATTAGACAATAAAAGTCTCATAAATAACTCTTGCATTTATTCTCTCATTAACACTTATAACGAACTTCGCATATAACGAACCTATTTTGACGGTCCATTGAGGTTCGTTACAACCGGACTCTACTGTAATTAATATTGACGTAAACACCTCCAGTTTATTCAACAGTTACTAGAACTTAATTATTCAGACAATGGCGAAAAAAATCAGATTTAATCAGATTAATGACACGTGGTTGATTTAAATGCAAAACTGACATAGAAAAGGGGCCCAAAATATGGCACAATACCGTCCTTAACTATCAAAGAATAAATAAATTCTCCCACATTTTGCCTGCAATTAAGGCAACAACCTAGGCCTGATTTCATTGAACAGAAAAGAATTTAAAACATAAATAAACATATCAGCTGTGAACCCACCTTGCAAGAGGGCCACTCCTCTTAGCCTTTTGGCCTAAAATTTTTTCGACAACACAAACATTACCGCTTCTGGCTGCATCGAGCAGCTCCTGATCTTTACCCATTTTCCATCAACACTCGATTTTTTCTATTTTTAAATAAACCATTGTGGAAGATGCACAACTTTACACACACTCGTACTACTGTTCATTGATCGGGAGCAGCCATATTGATACTTGACAGCGCAGCGCCTCTAACTGTAGACTTCTACTACTATTTGAACGTTGTTTGGGTGGTAGAGAACAGCTGATTTCTTGTCCATTTTTTAAATTCAAGTTTTTTATTAAAATATGTGATTAGTGGAAATTATAATTGCAAACACGTAGCCTGAAGCGTTGCACAAAATGACCTGCACGACAAAGTTTCTCGATTTTTTTATGAGTGGTTTGTTTTTGTGTTTCGTAACCTCACAAATTGGTTTCACTAAGGGATTATCTGACAGCGGTGAGTAAGGACTTTTAAATTTAAATTTCACTATTCGTTTACGTTCATGTCGTTTTTTACTTCATTATTTTATATGAATACATGTTATTGAAAGAAACTTTGTGAGGTTAATGTTGCCATTTTTTATTTTTATGTAACAAACAACTTTTATTCTTATTTTTCTAATTTTTTATTCATTATTATTTTATATTCGATTTAATAAGGCAGAGTCGAAACGGAATAAAAAAATTCAAAAAAGTTTGTATTATTTTTTATAAAATGGATTCGGAAAACAATATCATATTACGAAATTCGAAAGTGGATGATATCGGTGAGTGTAAACCTTGACGACGAGGCGAGGGAATCCCACGATATCCCACTTTTGACCGAGTTATGAACACTATTTTTCCCGCGATGCGACACTAAAATGAACTTTTTTAACGTTTTATTAAAAAAATGTGACATTTATGACAGGTCTGTTAACATGTATACTTGAATGCAAATTAAATGTCAAAATTTATGACAACTGTAAAAATTTGTGAAAACGCCCACTTGATGAATGTCAACTGTGAGAATGTAGGGTGGTCCATTTTATAGCATTTTTGAGATTAAAGTTTTTTTCATAAGTCGAAAAATTCCGAAAATTGGAAGCAAGATTCTTCAATTGTCAAATTACAAAATTGCCGAATTATTTTTGTTGAAATAAAATCAGTGTGAAAATTGATTTTGATATCGATTTATTAACAAACTAGAAATTTATTCAGGAATTTATTTTCGCAATCTCACCTACGTTTCAGTGTAGATTTTTAGGCAAATTTACATTTAGATTTTAGTCTAGTTTGGTGTATTTATGGCAAAAGCCTTAAATGACAACCTCGTAAAGTTCATGTAAAACTATTCAGGATGATTTAAAAGCGTCTCCTATCAAAACGCTTGCAAAAGAGCACAAAGCAACAATATCCAGAGCCGTATAGCAGGTATTCTATGGAATCTAAACAACAATCAGTACAAATGAAGCTCAATTGATTGACACTTGAATATTTTATCGTACAATTAGACGCACATTTTGTGGGAACTTTTGGTAATTAAACGAAAGAAAAATCTTTCTCAAGCTAATTTTAAGAGGCGTTTACGACTCTGCATGCAACAGTGACAGTGACAGTTCGGTTTAATTCTGGAACCCCGGTCAAATAAAATTTCTAATAGATTAATAAAATACTTATTTGTTTGCATATTTCCTAAGTGCAATTATCATTAATAGCTTAAGATAAATAAAGAATCAAAGACATTTTAATTTTTAGGTTAGGTAAAATTTAGTGGTATTGTAAATAATTAAATTTGATTGGATTTGTGATACTTGACATACTCAATATTTCTGCACCCACCCTAATCTGATAAATTTTTGATCAGCTGTCATTAAGTGCATTTATGTATGTATACAAAAACATTGCATTCTGGGAACTGTCAGTATGGAAGTGACAATTTAATAAAGGTCTGAATTCGTCAGGACTAAAGCATTTTTCCAAACAATAGCACAAGAACAGTTACTCCCAGATACCCGTGCATCGCCAAAAAATAGCTCATCGTTTAACTACTCCTACATTTTTTTTACTGGTAAAAAAATACGAGTCAAAGGTTAGAATATTTATTCCGTACTCGTCTGTAATTTCAAACAAAAATTAGAACAGATGAATTTTAATGTTTTTTTAAGGAATGGCCTGTATATAAAAATGTTGTCAATAGATCTAAAATTAAATTTAAAAATTGACCTACTTTTAAATTTTTTCAAAACTCAATAGTTTCAGATTTATCAATTTTTTCTGCTCACTTTTCGACAAATTTTTCTCAGTTGTTTTCTTGTGCAAGGGCTTAGTATTTTTACACCGTCGTATTAGTAGTTAAGAGACCTATGGAAATTATGGAGAAAAAATAAGTTGCTCGTTAAAAAATTGAAGATAATGTAATTTCTTTGGCAAGAAACACCCTGTATCCTATATATAAAAATGTCATAATTGTTTTGTTTTGAAAGAGAATACTTTTGTAAGTCGGCTTCAAATATCTCTGCTTTATGAAATTCCTAACCGTGAATAGCTAAAGACACAAATAATGACAATCAGAAAGAAAATTTTGCTGCGAATGTAGAGAAAAGCGCGCAATGTTCTAACGTCATTGGATTGCAATCTTTTTGTGCACTTTTAGAAGAAGCCCTCCCAGTGTACTTTGTCTTAGTAGTTTATTTGGCAATAATACTTAAACAAAACAATCTACATTGATAAACTGTTAGAAAGTTAAATAATATTATTAAAGAACATAATTGATAAATTTTGCCTCTTTATCCATATTTGAGGAGTTTTTTTTCAAAACGCTGTAAACGCCGTTAACCTGAAATTTCACAAATGTCTTTGACTCATATTTACAAACTTATCTTCGTTAATAATAGCCTACATTATGTGCTTGTTAAATTATATTATTGGCCTTGCCGCTCTGTATAATTTGGTAAAAATTGCAACTTTTGAAACTTCTTAGTGGCAACCCTGATTTCCTAATTCGTTATCTGTCAAGCATACTGAAAGTCGCGTTTGTGTTGTTTAGTTTTTTTTTCATTAAAAATTTCCATCATTATGAAAAGTTGTCAAAAAGACAACATTTGAAATTTGGCGAGTAAATAATTCCACAACACTGTAACTACTTATAAAGCTACAATAATTAGTATGGATCATTAATTTTAATTGTCTTCGCCGTGCAACATACTAACTATTCTCGCTTTATAAGTACCTTATCTGTGCTATGTTTGTTAAATTATTTACTCGCCAAACAGATACAAATTTTGTTAAGCAACCGAAGTTTTGTAATTTTATTCGGCATAAAATAATGTTTACTCAAAATTGTTTAATGGAGATTTTATTTTCCGTCAAGGTTACTTTTTTCAATATAGAATCCTTACTATACAATTTAAAACCAGCATCATATTTAAAATGAATTCCCTGTATATGTTAAAGAAAATATTCTCAACGTAACCGATTGAGTTGTATTTTTCATTTTCTTCAAAATAGTAAATAAAGGTTTCTCTGTAATTTACCTTTATAAAGCACTAATTCTAAAATCATGAATTCTTGAATAAATGTCTGTATAGATCAGGGGTGGCCAAACTTTTATATGTTGGGGGCGACTTTCATAGGCCTTGCGGTCGACGCGTTGGCCACCCCTGGTATAGATGACCATAACAGTATCCAATTTTTTATTTGTTTTAGAACAAATTAAATTTGATTTGTCCAAATACAACAGTTCAAATCCAAATACCCACGTTCAACATCTTCTCTACAATTTTATATCTGAAAATGAAGCAAAAATACAAATTACAAATATTCCCGATACGGTAGGATTTTTCATATTGCAAACCCATACTTACGGTTGCAACTTAACGTTATTTTATTATCGCGATATCCGTCCAAATCAAGCCATAAGTGGAGTAAACATAGGTTTGGTTAAAGAACGAAATGGGACAACAAATCATACCTTATTCCTAAAAGATTCCAAGAAAAACAACGCCACAGTTTTTGTCGTCTTAATTGCTTACGATACCAAAGGTCAGTTGTTAATTGGGCAATCTGAACTGTTAATCATTTTCGACATTCAGCACCAATACCTGGAGGATGTAGCATGACATTCAGTACTGAAATCGCCCCGTACCAATTAATTTCCTACAACGATGACTTCGTACAAGTGGAGTCACAACCTCCGAGCGTTCCAGGGCGAATCTGCGAAAACACCACCACTAATTTCGACGTATATCACATGTACACAGATGAAGCAGACCTAAGCCCCGAAACTTATTTTGAGGGAATAAGGAAATTACTTACCGTAAATGATATTAAAACTTATGGGAGGAAGGTTCGTCGATCTATTTATTTTTAGCTTGAAAATTTTGCACCAGCCTGTTCAACCAATCAGAAGCCTTTCTTTTGAACCGCTACCAAGGCAACGCAAGTATTTTTTCGGAAATATTTACACTAAGTACACGGAACCAGAATAAACGATGTCATTCGACATTAAATGTCATTCAACGCTTCCCATAAACTTACAATCAAAATATTATATTATTTATAGCGTTGAGTGACATTTATAGATAATATGTCAACATATAAATTAAATTGCAAAAAGGTGCAAAATTTTCTTACCGAATACCACTCGACGTTAAATTAAAATCCGGAAATAATTTAACCTCTAGTGGTATTACAGTAAAACCTCGATATAACGGACCTCTATTTAACGGACTTCGGATATAACGGACAAAAAATCCGGTCAAATGTAAAAAAATTAAAAGCGTCCTGTTAATATTATTCATGCTTAAATTCAAGTGTCGCCGCATGTAAACAATTTTTAGCGGCCATGATAATCACGTCATACGTGTAGCACTAAAATTTGAGACATAATGCTCGTGGATTGCAGCAACGTCACTTCACGACGAGTGTCCGAAGACAATTAAATAGAATTTTGTTTGTTTTGTATTTTTTATTTATATCTAAATACAGCGCATTTAAAAAAAAAAGATTTTTGATTTATTTTAAACCTATTTTTATATAACGGACTTTTGGCTTTAACGGACACCCTCTCCCCCCAATTAGTCCGTTATATCGAGGTTTTACTGCACTAGTGAAATTTTTGCACCAGCCTGTTCAACCAATCAGAAGCCTTTCTTTTGAACCGCTACCAAGGCAACGCAAGTATTTTTTCGGAAATTTTTTCGATTGGGTAGAACCCTGGAGTGAATTTTAGTGGAATTTTTTTGACGTCATAATTACTGTCACTAATACTTACATTAAGTACACGTAACCAGAATAAACGATGTCATTTGACATTAAATGCCATTCAACGCTTCCCATAAACTTGCAATCAAAATATCGTATTATTTATAGCGTTGAGTGACGTTTATAGATAATATGTCAATACATAAATTAAATTGCAAAAAGGTGCAAAATTTTCTTACCGAATACCACTCGACGTTAAATTAAAATCCGGAAATTTTTTCTTGGCTATGAATATTTTAAGAAAATTCATACCTTCGAAAAAAATTCCGGAAATAATTTAACCTCTAGTGGTATTACAAGTGAATATTGATTGCTTCCTTTAGGTTAAAACTCCACCTGTGGGATATCCAAAGTTTAGGAATATTTTCGCCGCTTATCCTGGCACTGGAAGTATTTTTGCCGTAGTTGCAAGTTACAACAATTTTAGTTCAGCATACGTTCCGGCGTTCAGTTACGCTTGTGATATCTTCAATGCCGAGAGTTGCTTCGGGCCAGGTTAATATTCCGAAACTTAATTATCAAACATAAAAATACCGTTTTAGTGTCTATTTTTTGGAAATTCGTTTGCGCTGGATTTATATTTTTGGGTCTTTTTATGTGTTATTTTGGACATAAATTTTTTTATACTGAAATGTTTTTAATGGGAATTTTATTCGGTGGACTGCTTGCATACATTGCACTCTTCCACATATATATTGACAGTATGAGTACAGAAGGTAAGAATTTGTTTGCTCCATTGTCACAGTTTAAATTTGTTTTTGTGTAGGGATAACGCTGATTGCCGTTCCTTTCAGTTTAATATGTGGGGCATGTTGGACTTTTCTATGGTGGCGTCGTGGAATCCCAGTTTTATCGGTGCAATTGCCAATTATCATCGCCAGTTTTTTATTTACCTCGATTTTGCTCTATTCTGATGCTGGTAAGTGTTTTCCCTTCGAAGAATGAATTGAGAATAATTCTAAAAGTCGCGAAATTAAAAAGACTATGTCATTATAGACTTTTTATCGTTATATTACTCGCATTTAATTGATGGATATGTAGGTACAGTGCGACCTCAATAATCCGGACTAATTAAAACCGCGGTGATCCGGATAAATAATTCGGATTACTGAAGCGAACCAATTTTTTTGTTGAAAAGAGAAATATTTTATACAAAATAACTAAACATAAACAAAAATTATTTACTTATTAAATGTTATATTATTTTGTGAAGTAAGTACTTAATAATTGTTATTTGCTTGATCGTTTCCTGGTTCATTTTAAAAGTCGTTTCTTGTAATGTTTATCTACAAGAACATCATGTTAGGGTTCGTTTAGGCAAATTGAGACTTCTTAAATGACGGAGACATCTAAAAACCAGGTCCGAATTGCCGAGTACTACAAATCCGGATTGAACCTTGTCCGGATTATTGAAGAATCCGGTATAACGAAGTCCGGATTATCGAGGCCGCACTGTATTTGTTTTTAAAAAATACCGCTTATTTGGTTAAGTAGTTAATTGTATATATACTGTATAGGGTCCTCCAACGTTAATGATCACCTCAAAATTGGTCTCAAATATTAAACCTTCAAATTTTGTTTATTTTATGGAGTGAAGTACGACCATAAACTGGTGGTATTACTTTTTCTTAGGATAAACTAGACTTCGTAAATATGTAAGCAAGTATAATTTTTTAATATTCAACAGTAAAAATTTTTGTAAGATCTACCTACAGCGTTTAATTTCATCTTGCAAGTCAAAAAAAAAAACAAAGAAAAGAAAACACGATTTTAAAGTCGTAAATAACATTTCTTGCTGATGCCACAGGAAAAAGTTGATCTTGATATTTTTATATCACAAAAAATATAAATAAACGATTTATGGAAAGAAAAGCTCAAAAAATCCGTAAAAAATGACATGAAGAATCGTTGCGACGTCAGATGATAAAAACTGAAGAAGGAATTAACATTAGATCGTAGCTTATTAATAACTCAATGCATGTCCAAATTTTCATAGTAATATTTTCCAAATTGAGTTTTTTGAGGTGAACATTAACGTTGAAGGGCCCTGTACATACAAAGAAAAGTTTTAGTAGAGTAGATCAGTAGATGCCGCTTATTTGGTTCACTGGTTAGTTGTATCAACCGCTGAATTGACTGAAAGTTTAACAACCAAATCAATTTCCATATTGGTTATAACCGCCGCTTAATTAACTCAAAAACGGCTTGTATACTGTATTTCTGAGCTACTTTCCGCTTTGTTATTAACCTTTTCAGGGTTTGATAGATACCAGTTCATCCAGAACTGAAGCAGCCACTCGTCCCAGTTTGAAAAATAAGCATACTTAAAACTTTTTATTTCCATTGCTTCTAAATTCCATCCAGCATTCAAAGACGCTCTTGTATGTTTTTTATTGTGATTATATTTGATGGGAAGAACGAAGATAGTCAATATGTTTACGTTTTGCAATCTTACTTTATTAACAACAAAGAGACTCCTTCAAATTTCATGGGTATTATCAGTTTGTGACAAACCGGAAAGCATCTCATAAATGCACTTTACCAACGCTGTCCCATTAAGTGACATTCTTCTTCTTGATACCGCATCTACTATATATTTTTAACAATTATTAGTGTCCTCCAAAATTGCACTAAAAGTATTTAATTAATTCTGTTTAAAAAATATTTTAAGTTTATAAAAATTATTAATTGTAATTATATTCCTCGCTCAAAGTGTGGCCAAGATGTCCCAATCTTATAAATTTCATTCAGAATTGATACAACAGACCTAAGTTATTTTTAACTCTTGTTATTAGATCTTTTTGGAATTCCTATAAAAAATACATTTATGAATTTAAATTCTTTTGCTTAATTAATTTCTTCATTATTAATATTTAGGAATCAATTTTGTGTTTTCCAGTGGAATGTCGAAGCCCAAAATTTGTTTTTTTCTACTGGTTCCTCGGAATATCTCTCGGAATAATCATCGCAGCAACCGCCATGTCAATTATGATCAGCAATGTGGTGGCCTCCAGCCTGTTAGGATCATACGCTGTCACAATATCAATTGATCATTATATGAGCACTCATTTGCGTTACATCGTGATAAATTCAATTCGCCGTATGACTAACAGGAAATTTCAAATAGCCGTGGTCGATCCTCCTTTCCAAACGAACGGTGAGAACGAAACGAAAATTTTCGAGTACTTTAACGATTTTTTCTAGACATCGTGTTGACTATCGTTTGGATCGTTCTGTTCGGAAGCGGGATTTGGTTTCAGATGTTACAGCAGCGCAGGCGACCGCCCTTCCCACCGCATCGGAGATATTTATCACGAGATCAGGAACGTACGCCGCTTATTACTGAAACTGAAAGTTTCCCGAACGCATCCAACTTTAATTACGGGGCCGTTTCTGCCAGGGGGTTTGCAGGCGATCAAAATCGCCTGTAGATTTTATTTTGTTTATATTTTGTACCCCAGTTGATATTTTAATGTGTGGCAAGACTGATTTGCTTGTATTTATAATGAGATAGATTATCTACATATATAAAAAATTGGATGTATGTTTGTATGTAGCTTATAGACTCTGAAACCGCTGAACCGATTGTGATGAAATTTTCAGGCATACTCTAACATAACCTGGAGAGTGTTCCTGTGAAGTTTTGTGCCGATCAAGGGGGGGGGTCCTAAAGTCATCAAATTTTGTACACAAGTGCATCTTAGTAGGGGGACTTAGTTTGATGCCGATCATGGGGGGAGGGTCATTGAAACTTATTTTCGCATAGAAAGAAGTGTCCTACAGCCAACAAATTTTGTACACAAGTGCATCTTCGTAGGGGGGACTTAATTTGATGCCGAACATGGGGGGGGGCAAAAATCGTACGGGGGATCACTGAAACTTATTTTCGCATAGAAACAAGTGTCCTACAGCCAACAAATTTTGTACACAAGTGCATCTTCGTAGGGGGGACTTAATTTGATGCCGATCGTGGGGGGGGGGCAAAAATGGTACGGGGATCACTGAAACTTATTTTCGCATAGAAACAAGTGTCCTACAGCCAACAAATTTTGTACACAAGTGCATCTTCGTAAGGGGGACTTAATTTGATGCCGATCATGGGGGGGGACAAAAATCGTACGGGGGATCACTGAAACTTATTTTCGCATAGAAACAAGTGTCCTACAGCCAACAAATTTTGTACACAAGTGCATCTTCGTAGGGGGGACTTAATTTGATGCCGATCGTGGGGGGGGGGGCAAAAATGGTACGGGGATCACTGAAACTTATTTTCGCATAGAAACAAGTGTCCTACAGCCAACAAATTTTGTACACAAGTGCATCTTCGTAGGGGGGACTTAATTTGATGCCGATCGTGGGGGGGGCAAAAATGGTACGGGGATCACTGAAACTTATTTTCGCATAGAAACAAGTGTCCTACAGCCAACAAATTTTGTATACAAGTGCAGCTTAGTCCGGGGGGGAGGCCTCAAACATAGTCTCGCATAAAAAGAGGCGTCTACAGCCACCAAATTTTGTACAAAGGTGCATCTTAGTCGGGGGGGGGGGGCATATTTTCGCATAGAAAGAAATACCCTACAGCCAACAAATTTTGTACACAAGTGCTTTTTAGTAGGGGAAGGAGCTTATCTCCGAGACATATTTTCGCATAGAAAGAAGTGTCCTACAGCCACCAAATTTTGTGTACAAGTACATTTTAGTGGGGGGGGATCACCGACACATATTCTCGCATAGAAAGAAATGTCCTACAGCTATCAAATTTTGAACACAAGTGAATCTTTGGGGGGGGGGGGGGCAAACAGATTTTCACGTAGAAAGAAGTGTTCTACAGTCACCCAATTTTGTACACCGAGCGAAACCGGGTTTTCAGCTAGTTATCAATAAAGCATGTTACATTAAAGGTTTTTATTATTAGTCCACAAAACGTACTGATGGTTTTACACATCTAAAACAGCAAGTTCTAAATCTAAAATTTGTTAAATACTAATTATTTTGACATAATCACAGCAATAATAATTTACACGACATTTATTAATACTTTCTGTTGTCACTTACACATAATGGAAAATGAAAACAATGCGAAAACTTAAAGAAACTGTCAAACCATAATTGATTGCACGCGAAAGTTTCTAACAGGAAACGTGTGCAATGTCGTTGTTGAAGTATGATGCTTGTTGAGTACAGAAAATGACATTTTTTAATGTGAGTAAATGTTTATGTACATTAAATGAATTGTAATTAAAATTATTGCTATTTATTTGAAATATTTGAATTATTGCAAGTTGCTCTTTTTTGACAAACTTGAAACTATTTAACGAGACTACCTGTAGCACTATCTATTACACAAAAACACCACTATTTAAGTCCTCCGGTTTTATTTACACTATGCACACGCACACACTACCCTGCAATCCGGGCGTTCAAACTGTTCCAACCAACTGATGTTCAAAATACTTAAGATTCCTGTTCGGGATTCGCAACCGTCACCGTAGGAGGCGTCATGGTGCCATGCAAACTCGGGTTTTCCTGCGGCACGAGCAGACTCGGCGGCGGAAACCCGAAAAGTTGAGATCACTGAATCCTCGGCCAGTAACCCGCACTTAGATTTGTCGACAAATCGGGTGTTTGACTCGGTATCTGCACAGGAACTGACACTCCCGCCGAAATCACTCCTGCAAAAAAAACAGAAAAAAATCAAGGCCGGAATGCAACGTGTGGTTTCGTGTTAAGGCTGGGGAACCCAACCTCAAAAAATGCAGAGTTTTAAGAAACTCAGTATCGCTTAGAAAGTACTTATCAATATATAATTTGCGAAGCAATAGTTTTAAACATAATGTTACCGCATCTAATGATATATTTGCTTTGGTGAAGAAGTGCCTAGTTTTAAAAAATTAACCTCCGAAAGTGCAACTCTCGCAAAAATGTAGTAGTGAGGGTTTTTTACTGAAATGTTTAGAGTTACGAAATATTTTGCAATGCACTTTACAGCACTTATAGAGAATATATTGCCTTGTAAGAAAATTTTTTTTTTATTGCGAGGAAGTTGATAAATTAAGAAGAAAAAAATTGGTAACAATATTTTTTTGAAAATTTAGTGTGCCAGTAAACTCAGTTCGGCTCAAGAAGTAAGTTATATTGTAGAAATACTTATACTAAACATATATTAGTATAATATGACATGTTTTTTTTTATGATAACATGGTGAATATCTTTGAAAAAAAATTTAAAAGTTGTGGTACGAAATACAGTATTATTTGATCGCGTTTTTTATTGCTTTCCAAACACAACATCGTCAACAAATTACATAAAAATGTTCCTTTAGCGCCTAAGAAATAGTTTCCGTAAGCCAAATTGGATAAATGTCTAAATTTCACATTTTCGGGAAAAAGTTGTTTTCCCATAAGATTTTAGTCAAATAGTTCGTCCTTTTATTCACAGATGTCCTGTCAAATCTGTACCTTTTTGATTGACGGCATGGATAGAATAATGCACATGAAACATTTTCGAGCCTACTAAATTGTACAATATATATTAGTTTCGAATAGCATCGTAGGAAAAATTGTTTGAAGCATCTATTCACAAAAAATTACAAAAAAAAAACAGTAAATAATGCAGCAATCGCATTGACTGATTTTACCGCCGTTATCGCCGCAGACAATAATATAAATGATATTTATCAAATTATGAGCGTATAAAAATGGGGATAAAGATGACTCTTTGCATAATTGAAAATGTGTTTTCAGCCTGTTACGGGATTAATTATAGCAGGTACATCTATGAAAACACAAAATTGGCAAAGAATTAGCAAAAAAAAGAGAAAAAATCAAGGCCAGAATGCAACGTGTGGTTTCGGGTTAAGTGGCATCCCAAGAGAAAAGGCAATAAACGAACCTTGTAACCAGAACAACGGTATCCCCTCCTATACTTTGGTTCGCACATTATTGAGCGCTCGTCGAGCCGCGAATTGGATGCCACCCTCTTCCACCACTTTAAACTGATCACGGACAAAATTTGCAGACTTTTTGTCGCAGAAAAACTTACCGGTTCCGGTCGATGAGGGCACCGATGTAGGAGTGGTCGCGTAAGAGGGATGACTGGTCGGCTGGGCGACCACGGAATTGCAAGCTACAGCTCGCGTATTGTACGAAGAGCTGAGCGAATGAAGAGGGTCGTGGTGGAACATGTACGGATATCCACTCGGGTCTCGCTGTTGAAGGCAGCTGCTGCTCAATCCTCCGGACATTGAACTGAAATTAAATATTTGAGGTGCAATCGTTTTGTTATTCTCAAAGGAAGGGCGTTCTGTGTGTCTTTCCCCGCATAAACAAAGGCGCCCGTCGGAATCCCAGTGATGTGACATGCTTCTAGCGGTCACGTCATGTCAACGAGCCGCTGCGGGATTAGGCTGTCGTGTGGGACAGACTCGATCCTGCTACTTAGCCCGGCTGAGTACGGGTAAAGGCCATCTCAGCAGGGAGTCGTATTGTAAAACTACATGACACTTCAACCACGATTAAAAAATCTAATACAACTGCTACTGTTAGTGTTTTGTATTCTAAATTTTTATTCACGAATGTACAGGGTGTCCCATCACTTGTGGCCATTCCCAAACTTGAGCTTCAATTGAAAGTTATTTATTTGAAATTTGCGGGAACAGTGTCACAAATTAAGATTTAAACTTATTCCTATGTAATTTTTTACCCTCTTTATGCTGGAACACTGTCATAAGTGACATTTCAAACAATTCAATAAAAAATCATCATAAAACCTCTGTAGCTGCATTTAAGTTTTGTCGCCGGTTTTACTAGAACAGCGTTACAAGTTGAATATGACTTTACTCTGTTGAAAAATGTTCAAATATTGCACATAAATATTTCAAGAATATAGTCATAAGCTGTTTATAACAGCAGTATTTTTCTTTGAATTTGTCTAAAACATTGTCATAAGCTATACATGTGCCTCTCTTTCAGTAAAATAATTTTGATGCCTAGTATTGCAGTTACAGAGTCACATTTATACAAATTCATAGGAAACATTCTTCAACATTGTCACATCTGACAAAAGCATATTCGCTATTGTTAGAATAGAGTCATAAATGGAAATACCTTCATAATTTTTGAAAATAAATAAAAAGTATTATATTTATTGGTTAGCAAACAATACATTCAGTACCCAAGCAAAATTTTGCAAGTTTCCTGATAATGATTATAAAGTTATTAAGGTTTTATTTCCTTAAAATACTTGAGATGCCATTTTCTCGCAATTGTCATTTCGTTAGTTGTGACGCTGTCTCGCAGATGTGCGATATGACTCTGGTATAAGGCTAGAAATTTCCAGTTTTACAATTGTCGGCGTTAGTTTTCGAGAAAAAAAATAAAAACTAATTTTTTATAAAAAATACTATTTTCCAACTTCGTCAAATTTCACTTTTCAGGATCACTATGATTAAGACAAATATATCCAATGTAAAGAAAATAATTCAAAAACTGTAATTAGTCTAAAATTCTCTTATATTGTAATCTCAAGAGTAAAAGTAATAATTTATGGTTGTAAATAGTCGTTAGTACTTTCAGAGAGGTAAGTGCGATTTAAATTTATGACATTGTAAAAATTTGTCACTGTCGAGTGGAAGTCGGTCGATGTGAACAACAGGAGCGCACCTAAGTCGAGCCTTTTTACATTCTTGTAGATTTCTAAAATTTACGTAAATTGCAAGTCCTCTAATAAATTACGATTATGAGTACAAAGATACTTTAAAGTGTGAATGTTGAATTATTTTTTTTAACTCGAAGACGACTTATTACATTTTTCGTTCGAAATATTTTCGGTGCGGTTATGGAAAAGGGACAGACCATTCGAAGCACCAGTTACCTACTTCCAGTTTCGGAGAAAATTTTACAATGCCATACATTTAAATCGTACTTAACTTTGCGGATAGTACTAAGGACTATTTATAGTCATAAATTATTACTTTTACTCTCAAGATTCCAATATAATGGAATTTTAGACTAATTACAGCTTTTGGAATTTTTTTTTACTTTGGATATCTTTGCCTTAATAATACTGATCTTGAAAAGTGAAATTTGACAAAATTGGGAAATATTATTTTTATAAAAAAACAGTTTTTATTTTTTTTGGAAATTTCTAACCTTATACACCAAATTTCAAATAAAGAACTTTCAATCAAAGCTCAATTTTGGGGGTGGCCACTAGTGATGGGACACCCTGTATTAAGGCAGCGGGGAATTATTGTGTCCACTTTTTTTTAGTTGCCAGCGGGAGGTGATTATAAAACTATGAAAACTTCTTACTGTCTGGCGTGTTACTTTTATAAAGTAACCGAAAGCCTTATGTTTAATCCATCACTTCGGAGAATAATGAATAAAAATATTTATCACCTGCTTGTATACAATTTTTTTCTACCTTGCACGAGTTGACGATCGATAATTAATTTTACCACCTTTCTGTTAAATTGTAACAAAATACTAATGAATATACCAGGGATCCCAGCCAAAAATTTTAAATAAAAAGTGGCAAAAGTGACTCCTAAGGAAAAGTAAGTGACAAAAAAGTGACTAATGTTAATTGTTCCTTTACATAAAGATTTTTATTAATAATTTTTAATTAGGGACAATTTCTTTTTTGCGTTTTTTAAAATTTCCTGAATTTGGGTTTCGCCGCATTTGTACAGGGTGTTCCATAACTTGTCGCCACTACCAATATTGAGCTTTAATTGAAAGTTATTTATTTGAAATTTGGTGCACACGTGCCTTTGGTATAAAGCTAGAAATTTCCAGTTTTAAATGTTAATTGTCGGCGTTAGTTTTCAAAAAAAACAAAAAACTGATTTTTTATAAAAATAATATCTCCCAATTTTGTCAAATTTCACTTTTCAAGATCCGTATTATTAAGGCACAGATATCCAAAGTTAAAAAAAAATTCATAAAGCTGTAATTAGTCTAAAACTCCCTTATATTGGAATATTAAGAGTAAAAGTAATCATTTATGACTATAAATAGTCCTTAGGACTATCTACAAAGTTAAGTACGATTTAAATGTATGGCATTGTAAAATTTTCTCCGAAACTGGAAGTAGGTAAGTGGTACCTCGAATGATCTGTCCCTTTTCCATAACCGCACCGAAAATATTTCAAACAAAAAATGTAATACGTCTTCTTCGAGTTAAAAAAAATAATTCAACATTCACACTTTAAAGTATCTTCGTATTCATAATCGTAATTTATTAGAGGATTTGCAATTTACGTAAATTTTAGAAACCTACAAGAATGTAAAAAGGCTCGACTTAGGTGCGCTCCTGTTGTTCACATCGACCGACTTCCATTCGACAGTGACAAATTTTTACAATGTCATAAATTTAAATCGCACTTACCTCTCTGAAAGTACTAACGACTATTTACAGTCATAAATTATTACTTTTACTCTTGAGATTCCAATATAAGGGAATTTTAGACTAATCACAGCTTTTGAATTTTTTTTTTACTTTGAATATCTTTGCCTTAATCATAGTGATCCTGAAAAGTGAAATTTGACGAAATTGGAAAATAGTATTTTTATAAAAAATCAGTTTTTATTATTTTTTCTCGAAAACTAACGCCGACAATTAATATGTAAAACTGGAAATTTCTATCCTTATACCAGAGTTATACGTGCACCAATTTTGGGGGTAGCTACAAGTAATGGGACACCCTGTATAAAATTTCTTTGTCAATCGATAATTAATTTCACCACCTTTTTGTTAAATTGTAACAAAATACTAATGAATGTACGCACTCTTGTGCTGAATCAACTGAACATAGTGCAAGCTGTTAAACAAATATAATTCCATACTTAGTTCGTTATTTCTGGTCCCTAACTCCTCCCATCAATTTTGGACCGCAGAGCAATTAAGCAGATTGGTCGCCAGGCACGGACCGCGCAAGGATTCACGGGCCCGAACAACAAATAAATTGGGCTCTTACCTGTAAGTGTCGGCCATGGTCGCGATCGGCTGCGGAATCGAGGAATACATCGAATTGAACCCGGAATTGATCGGAATCCGGCCTCCCGGAACAGGTGGACTTACGGCCACCTGTTCGACGGCCCGTCTTTGGTTCCTGAGTTTTTCCTCGCGACGCCATTTTGCCCTGCGATTGCTGAACCAGACCTGAAATTTTTTTTCGAAATGAGAAATGAAATCGCTTTCTTCCTGAGAGGGAAAAAGCGTATATTATATTTCAACACATTTCCCGGTTTGCAATTGTATTTGATTTATGATTGCTGATGTAAAGGAAAAAATATAGAAAATTGTAACTGTGTCCAGCCACCGTGGGTAATATAAACGATCCAGGCCCACACAATATTGGCCATGTCATCGCCCCGCTACATAAATAAAAGAAATGTTCAACTATGTGTATCTCGCAAAAAGAGGGGAAGAAAACAAAATTGTCATTTTTCACCGGACGACGACAAATAAACGTCACCAACTTTTTCGCTGTTGTACACAGAGAGAAAAGAAGTGAAAAATTTGTTAATAACAAGGCTACTTCGTTAACTATTAGCAAATATTGATTGATATTTGGCCCAACAAATGTTTATTTACGATTAACTGACAGTTTATTAATACGATTTCAATTAGCTTCATTTACTTCTAACAGATTGTTATTTATAATAAAGTAAGCAATTATTAAAAACAAAAAAGAATTTGGTAATAGTTACCACACGTTTAGTTACAACAAATAAATGTATTATTCAGTCTTAATTTGCTTTATTTTGGAGGAATAGTTGTTTATTAATAAAAAATAAATGCATATTAAAATCAAATAAATATTTGTTATTAATAAATATTCTCTCATAAATATTTGTTAACATTAAATATACGTTTAATAATAATAAATAATAATACAACCAAGATTTATTAATTATTTATATCATTTTAATATAAGTTGTTTTTTACTAATGAATTTCAGTTAACAATTAAATTAGCATATTAATAATAACAAATAATATGCGGAAAATATTTACTATAAACCCTTCATTATTTATTAATAAATATTGTATAAATTGGATTTTTAATAATAATCTCATATTAAACTGAAATTTTTAATTTAAGATGAATAAAAATATTTAAAATACAATAAAATAAAATAAACATGAAACAAAACTTGTATCTATAAATAATAAAAAAAATATTAGAGGATCATTCAATGTGAAATATATTAGAAATGTTTGTAAAATGTCTAAATAATACAGTTGCTGTCGTTAGAGACCTATTAATATTCTTGGTTCATGCAGGAAATAAGTTTACGTCCATCACCGATTAAATGAATATGTGTGGGAAAAGTGCAACAAATATTTTTAATGTCAATAATTTGTTTAGAAGTGGAAAAATCATCATCAATCACTTCATATGCTTCAAAATTTTTATCAATACCATAACAAACAATTGTTTCATATATTAAATACATTTGTTTGTCACCATTGTACAATACATTAACAACCTTTCCAAAAACTGGTTTACCATATATCGTCCCGATTTACTTGAACGATTATACCTTTTTTTAAAATGATGGCGTTTTCCATATTATTATTTTAATGAACTTCTCAACACTACCGAATAACACAAAGAAACTATTTGGCTGTTAATGCAAACATCTGGTTCAATTGTAAAATAAGCATTTTTTTATCTTAGACAACTTACCTTTTCAACAAATGAGTATTTATTTTTGATAAAAATGTACAAATGTATTTTCTTTCACTAACAATGAATTAGTACCAAATAGTCATTACACATAAAAAACCTTAATTATTATAAACAAATACCCATTGTTATACTTAATAAATTTTTGTTTGCATGAATTGAGAACATATTTGTTTTCAAATAATGTTGATCTCAAACAAAGTCGAAAGTAATAAATAGCTTATTTCTAAAAAATAAATTGATTTATAAAAATTGGTGGTAGTTAATAAAGTGTACATTTTGACAATTTAAATACTTAAAGCAGCTGCAAATACGCGTTTTTTACTATTAGACTGACTATTTCTTTCAGTGTACTTATTAATCTCGAGAAAAGTTTTTACTAGGAGTTGATTAACAATTTAGAACTTTGCTCACTAAAATCAATACCACTAACAAACGAGGCTTGAAAACATGCGTCAACACCGCGTGGTTCATTCGACGTCTCTCGTCTGTTTACTCTATCCAACCCCACCAATCTGTGTGTACACTTCCCACTGTGTACACATTATTTACATACAATGATAAATATGTTGTCATAAGAGATCAGACGTCACCCCACTAACGATCTCAAGCACTCATATTCTCATATAGTTCCAGCATGTCATAATATTTATTAATCGTCTTATTAGACCGATTGGTAAACTACTCGAATGCACGAGTGCAACGCAAACACAGTTGAAAACGCCAAGATTAATAAAATGGGAGAACTCGGGTTAATCATTTTAGCTTATGTTTCATATTCACGTAGGAAAGCAACATTTAGCTTTGTGGAGATAAAAAGGCACGTCGCATTTAATTTAGATAGAATGTTTGTCTGAAATCCGTATACCATTTTACAGTCCCCTAGTTTCATTCATTGCATCAGCCATTCATTTTGCGTTACTTATCCAAATTACTCTCGAATCAAAGTGGATGATAATGTGTTTTTCCCGCAGCGATGTCGTTTTTTTGTTCCGCTTGTGTACGAATTTTTGGCAGTAAATATTTGCGCTACGATGTGTAAAAAATTGTTAGGTACCTGGATACGTGCCTCAGGTAATCCAATTTTCTCTGCCAGTCGCTCCCTCGCAAACACATCCGGATAATGTGTTCGTTCGAATTCTGGAAATAAACGTAAAATGCAAACCACTTACGTCAAAAAAATTATTAAATCGAATGCAGGATATTGAAAGAAACGAACCTTTTTCTAGACTGTCGATTTGCTCGTTTGTGAACGACGTGCGATTTCTCTGTAATTTTCTTTTTAATCTAAGTCGCAGTTGTGAATCCTCGTCTCCCGACGAATTATGCTCAGAATTTCCATCCGAAGTGTTCTCGTGCATTGCATCTCCTGCAACAAAATGTTTATTTGTTAAGAATATAAATTCTCCTCTCGTAAGGGATAAACAACTTTCTAGTTATTTAAACGTATAACCAACAAAACTTTCTACAAACTTTAATATTTTTACACAATTGTTTCGCTCATTCGATCTTCATCTTACGTTTCTCATATAATTATTCGAAAATCTTTTTCACGTTTCTTCAATTTTCAACATATTTTCAAGTTACACGAAAATATGCATACTTTAATTTGCCAATCCATATTTCCTTTTTTAACATCGTTATTGAAATTGAAACTTTTCACTCGGTTTCTCAGTTCACAATATTAACAAATTAGCACGAAAAATTGTGAAAGGGTAAATTTTGTTTCCATCTAACTACACGCTGTTTTAGTAGGCTGAAAAATTATTAGATACAACGTGTCCCGGAAATAATGTCATTAATTTTAACCCGTAGTAGAACTCCTCAAAACAAACATTTTTTCTATGTACCATTTTTCGAAATCGCAATTTTGTTTTGGCATTTTACCCCCCCCCCGAAATTGACGAGCCGCCTTAATTTAATAAATCACTGACGGTGATCGTGAATATTAGTTTATGCTTACTGCAAAAAAAATTATCTTTCATTGGATATTCAAGGTACGTGCATTTTATAATAAATTATTTTTTTACTCGCTTATTTAAACCACCCGCCGCACATCTAGTCTTTGTTATTGTGACTTGTAAATGCTTGTAACAATTATTTTGAACATACCATTTTTGGTAGTAAAACTTTGACAAGGACTCAAATTATTTCATTTATGTATTACCATAGCATTTTTCAATTTGCATTCCAGAACTTTGCAATAACAGCAACGGTCAAATTAATGAGTTTCTGCATCGACAGAACTAAAAAGCAGGGAATGTTTTCCTGCATTGGTTTTTTGTTCTACGCTTATCGGTGTTTAACATTCAGCATTATTATTCATAGGCGGGTAACGAAATAAGAGTAAAATCTGTCAACAATTTTAACTTGTTAATCAAAACGTTTACACCAAAAAGTTATTTAAAAAAGTTCTTGGATTTGACGAGTTCTATCACTGGTTAAAATTAATGACATTATTTCTGGGACACGTTGTATACTTACATATTGGCGCTTCTAATTTAATTTAGTTAAATATTAATTATTCTACTGATTTTGCAAAAGGTTGAGGACATTGTTTTCAAGATACGCTTTTCAATAACTATTTATGAAATTACTACAAGTTTGTGTATAACGGAGCGTACCATACCATTTTTGGTAGTAAAACTTTGACAAGGACTCAAATTATTTCATTTATGTATTGCCATAGCATTTTTCAATTTGCATTCCAGAACTTTACAATAACAGCAACGGTCAAATTAATGAGTTGCTGCGTCGACAGAACTAAAAAGCATTGGTTTTTTGTTCTACGCTTATCGGTGTTTAACATTCAGCATTATTATCCATAGGCGGGTAACGAAATAAGAGTCAAATCTGTCAACAATTTTAACTTGTTAATCAAAACGTTTACACCAAAAAGTTATTTAAAAAAGTTCTTGAATTTGACGGGTTCTATCACTGGTTAAAATTAATGACATTATTTCTGGGACACGTTGTATGCATGCCAATTTCCCAACTTTATTCCGTTTCGAAAGAAACTTTAGATAAACGGAGCTTTGTGTTCAGTAAAACATTCTGTATAAGTTCACAGATTCTGACAAAATTGTATTATTAAGTATGCGGGATTTGTGTCTGAGATGGCATCTTATAGGGTCCCTGTAAGTTATATAAGCAATTTTAATTGTACAATTTGTTGACTGTAAATTTAGTAATATCGTGTGTTTATTATGGATTGGTGAAATATATCAATTGCTGTTAAGGTAAATAATGCATGTTTCATGTTTATTACACCCCCAGTTAACAATTTACAGCAATGGTTAATAAAATAATTAAAATAGTTGAGTGGCTGTGCCATCTTAGCCTGACACAATCGGCGAAACGGCACAGTGAAAATGGACCATTTATCATAAACATGTATTGTCATAAAATGAACAAAATGAAAAGATTTGAGCGTGTTGTAAGTTATACAATTTCAAATCACTTATAGTTCATTTTTTAATTCGAGATAAAAAATAAAAGATGAGGTAGCTTCGAAAAACAAAACTTTTAAGTTAGCTCAAGTTAAACCACTCCTCCTGCAAGCTATAAATAACGTTACGTGTGATCATTGGAAGAACTGCATCCAGCATGTTATAAAGAATGTTCTAGTATAGTTTGTTCTTTTTACTTTTTATCTCGAATTAAAAAGGTTTACTTAAATAAAATTAAAAACTTCTTAATATGCCATCTCAGACACAATTTGGCTACATTTACTTCTCACTTCCTTACATTATTCTTAAAATTACAATTCAGTCTTCCAACGCTTTTCTTGGATTTAAACAGATTAGGTATATGCAATACAAATTTTCCTGTCACGTTCTATAATTTACATTTGTATAATATTTTTTCGTCATTTGTTACAGGTCATCAGGACTTGGATCCTCCCAATGGTAGATCGCTGCCAGAACAAAGTAAATGAATTTGTCATCGAGGTTATCTTGAAAATTGAACAGAAATTTAATCTAAATTTCCCGCCACCAAAAAAAAAGTATAAACTTAATTCAATGCGGGAAAGTTGATGCATTCTGAGTTTTGCTCGTTTATTTCTTGCAGATAATACTACAATTAATTTAATATCAAAATGAGAAAATTAACTTGGAAAAGAAACAACCACATCAGTTGATGATCTTTTACAATTTTGCCAATATGCCGAGTGTTTTTAAAACTTCACGTCTAGGCTACAACTTCTTGTCACCAATAAACGTACGACTCAGATTACAAACTCGCTCAATTTATTGCATTATCTGTGACGGTTATTGACATAACAAACCAACGTCATTGTATCAAATTACTACGTTTGTTTGAATTTGACTTGTAAAATAATCACAACTGTCTGTTTGGACCATTACTTACTTAAGTAGGTAATGATTTGACGCAATATTGCAAGTATGTGGAACTTCAACCACTTGTAATACAAGACATGCCGTTACATGTATTTCGCTTACGCAGTGGTCTTTTCTGGCGGTGTGGTGTGTAACATGATACCCCACAAAGAGTCAGGAAAGTTTTTTATTTTGTTGTACCTACTTCAATTCGGTATCGCGATTTATTTATTCTAGATAATGAACCATATCAGACAGGAAGTAATAATTCATCAAACGTTACCATAAAATGCAAATCAGTGTCTCCTAAGCTTACCTTATCTTAACATAGAATTAATTACTTCTACGAGTACATGTTACAAAGCGCTGATAGATATTTGCATAAAAAAACTAAAAGTAGGCCTAAATAAAATTGACTTTAAAAATGGCGCTTACCACAGCAACCTAAAAAATCACACTGTATATTTATAATGGCAAAACCTCATTACAAAACTCAAACAGCTATTTATCAGAAGCTACCACAGCGATAGTTCCATCCAAAGGTTTTGGGATAAATCCATCGTAATCGGTCATTATTAGTAACTGCCAACCATTACTGGCTTTAGTGAATTAAGTTGCATCAAATAGGGAACCATTTATTTAAATCAAAGCAACTTTTTAATTTGGACAAATTGAATAGACATGAATAGAATTAAAATATAAAATGAACAATGGATAATTTTTCGAACAATTATCAACATTAAAGTTGCAATAATAGAACCAATATGCAAGGATTATTGTTAATATCCTGTACACACAAAGGATTGATTATGCTAACATATTCAATTCAATGCAATTATTGTTCCGATTTTTTTTTAACTTTGTTGCATTAATTTTATAATCTGCTTTTCAATTCTCTATGAAAAACTTAGCATCGATTTTATTTTAGATTTATTTTTTGGCGATTCACTAACACAATTTGTCAAACTAATGGAATTAAATATGTGGGGAAGATTAATGAATGCGTTGGTACGAAAGAAGAATAATCAGTAATTGTAGGCTCATTTATTACATGAACCACCATAACGAGGTTTTTTTACAGTTTTCTTTTATGTTATTTCAGTCTCCGTTCCTGTTTGAAAGATTGTCGCTCCAACGGTTCCAATTTCATTTTACGTCCCTTGTTTTTTTTACCCCATTTCGCTATCAGTGTATCGAACTAAAAGTGCAAGCGGAAATAGAAACGGATGCAGCAGAGACGCAATAAACAGTCCGTAAAAACAATTCGCCTTTTTTAATAGGAAAAACGAAAAAAAAAAATTATCTTGAATCTACAACATCATAGCGCGAAGTTTGTAAGATAAAATAATTCAGTTTGCTGCGGGGCGGCCGCTTCAAAATGAACATAACTTCCATGCGAGTGAACTTTTGCTGCCCAATCTAAACCGGTAATTGTGTTAGCGGTAAATTTCATCGTAACACTCGACAACAACGAAACTACAAGGGGACTCGATTAACTTTGCTGAAAAATGTTACAGGAATATTTTTCCTTGGTTCGAACGAATCTGACTTTGAAGTGTATCAACAAATTGTCCCGAGAATAAAAGCGTAACATCAAAAATAGTGTTTAGAACCCCCTAGTTATCAGACTAGCGAGCCTTTCTCTGTTTCCTACCCGCTTCGCATCCCTCTTTACTTCCGCTCCTGTAAACTCCACCCCATTTCATATCCACCCTCGCCATTTCATTCTCCTTGTTTTATTTCATCTTCTGATCCTATATACAGGTTCCCTCTTCCCCGTTCCTGTGTTTATGTTTTCTGACTACGAATCTCGCCGTAAAACGTAAATTTGCATAATTTTAGATTTCGACAAATTCTACGGGGATATCAGCTTGTGATGATTAAAACTAATAAAAGAAAATAAGAATCTAATCGTGACGACCGGTTTTTATTCGGATGTTCTTTGGTTAAATCTTACGCCGACGAATTTTAAGTTCCTTTTTTGTCCTTGGACGTTTTAAGTTCATCTTTTTCTAATCAGGTCTTACGTCCACTCGTATATTGTACACTCGAATGGGTTTTTGGTCGCCTTTTTGGCTTTACGTGTCTGCGGTGCTTCTACTATTTTACAAGTTGCTCGACGTAAATTAAAAACCAACCTCTCGACCGGAGTTAATGGCATTTATTAATAAGCAGTTTTTTCATTCCGTACCTGCGTGTTTAGCGCCGATAACAGGATTAAAGCCCGATGTCAATGTATTTTAGCTGTTTGCATAATTGTAACGCTAATGTGTTGTACTCAGTTCTATTTTTGTTTGAATTTATATTTGCACTAACGGAACCAAACTAATCCATTTATTAATCAAATTTACTAATTAATTAATTGGGTTCGTTTCAAATAATATCGGCTACATTTTTCAATTAACATAATCGGCTTGAGAATGCGACAAAGCATCCCATCATCATCACTTGATACCGTTTCTATTTTGAATACCTACCTATCGAATGGGACAAAAATAATCTGCTTTTGATTTGAGCACAAAAACTACTCACTGTTTTTTTTTTGCCTTAACTTTTATATTTTTCTTGGCTTTTGAGATAAGTAATCAAAATTCGCAATCTATCTTTTGACGACTATGCTAAATTTTTTATTTTGTTATCAAATTTCTCTCACTTGATAAGCTTTTACAGTTTAGATTATACATTTATGCAGTTTTTGATGGTTTAAAAAATCTACACTAAATTGCTATGCCGAATGGACCAAATTTAACCAAAATTTAATTATAATTAATTTTAGTGAAGTGACGTTTTTTTCTTAATTTTTGAGATGTCGCGAGCAAATCATTTTGTCACGGACAGATAATTTTGAGTTGAAGAAAAATTCCAAAAGCACTTTTTTCGTTTCGACTGTTCATTTTAAATTACAGGTAACTCCCATATGACACTATTTCGCTTTAATTGCTGCAAACATTTCATAATACTACCCACACTAGCTGTACCTAACTTTGATTTTTTTGTAAATAAGCAAGCATAGGAATTGCTTTTTGAGGATCACAATTGTTGACTTGTTAGAGTGAAAAGTATTGTTTAGCTTTTTCTAAAGATTATAATAACTGAAGAGTTAAACGTTTACTTACAATTAGTTATTTTAGACAGGATAGTTAATTGTCTTTCATAAATTTAACACAATGAATTGAAATTTATTCTTAGTAAAAGCTTATTTCTTGTGTAAGCGGTTTGATCTGAATCTTGACGATAAAAATTGCGCTTTACCGACCTTATTAGTCAGTTCTTTTATTATCTTTTTGTGATTTAATAAAATGAAAGGAAAACTTATTAGTGTGGAACATAAATTTTTATCATTATTATTATTGTGTCAGTAATTTGCATACTGTCAGCGGTTAAAGTGTGGAACACATTCATTCAAATTAGATCAATTGCTTTTTTTAAAAAAATTCTCAGACAGTTAGATTTTAATTTATGAAAATGTCCCATTTTTTGATTTTTATTGCACTTCCAATTATCAAAATGACAGTAGGTATCAAAATTTTGATACCTTACGATAATTGAAAATTATATTTAGTCAACGATTGCTTTTCTGGTTAATTTTTATGAGTTTATTTAAAGATAAACAACAAAGATTAAAATGATATAATATAAAATACTAATAAGAAGTCAGTAAGAATGTAAAAAAGCTCGACTTAGGTACGCTCCTGTTGTTCACATCGACTGACTTCCACTCGACAGTGATACATTTTTACAATGCCATATTAACTCATACTTACTTTGCGGATACTTACTAAGGACTATTTATAGTCATAAATTATTACTTTTACTCTTAAGATTCCAATATAAGGGCGTTAGTTTTCGACAAAAAAATAAAAACTGATTTTTTATAAAAATAAGATCTCCCAATTTGGCAAATTTCACTTTTCAAGATCAGCATTATTTGGCAAAGATATCCAAAGTAAAAAAAAAATTCCAAAAGCTGTAATTAGTCTACAATTCCTTTATATTGGAATCTTAAGAGTAAAAGTAATAATTTATGACTATAAATAGCCCTAAGTAACTATCCGCAAAGTTAAGTACGATTTAAATGTATGGCATTGTAAAATTTTCTCCGAAACTGGAAGTAGGTAACTGTACCTCGAATGGTCTGTCCCTTTTTCATAATCGCACCGAAAATATTTCAAACGAAAAATGTAATAAGTCGTCTTCTAGTTAAAAAAAAATAATTCAACATTCACATTTTAAAGTATCTTCGTAATAATAATAATCGTAATTTATTAGAGGACTTGCAATTTACGTAAATTTTAGAAATCTACAAGAATGTAAAAAGGCTTGACTTAGGTACGCTCCTGTTGTTCACATCGACCGACTCCACTCGACAGTGACAAATTTTTACAATGTCATAAATTTAAATCGCACTTACCTCTGCGGAAACTAATAACGACTATTTACAATCATAAATTATTACTTTTACTCTTGAGATTCCAATATAAGGGAATTTTAGACTAATTACAGCTTTTGAATTTTTTTTACTTTGGATATCTTTGTCTTAATCATAGTGATCCTGAAAAGTGAAATTTGACAAAATTGGGAAATAGTATATTTATTAAAAAATATATATAATACAAAATTAAAACAGTATTTCACTGTTAAATACTGTTTTCAACCTTATGGTATTTTTTTTTTTTTTTATTTAAAATACTTCATATGACAATTTAAAAAAACGTAATTGATCTCGTTTTACGTTTGATTCGCTTAACGTTTTTTTTTTGCCACGCATTAATCGCGTAAACCGGGGTATTACTGTATTAGATTGCAAAATAATACCTGGATCTTAAATTCGTAAACAAAATCCTTATCAGATATGTTACCATTGAAAAGGGGGATTTGGAGATGTTGCTTGTCAAATTAATTTGTGATTATAAACGGTACGTCTAATTTTCCCGGTAACTTTAAAGCGGTTGGTGTTCTATTCTCTTCAATAGTTTTCTAAGACACTTATACTTGCAGCAGCGTGCGCGGTGTAGAGTATGCACTTACAATATCGAACACCTACCTACTACAAATTGAATGCATTCTGAAATACTATTCACTGTTGGTAATCTCAAAGTAAAATTATAACGCTTAAATACCGGATGTGACAAGTTTTATGGTATTATAACACAGACAAGGGTTAAGAGTCAATTTTGAATTTTTTTTTGTAACAGTATTTGTGATGATTAATGTTGGTCGTTGGCAAATCGGTGCCAGCACACAATAAACGCCCATTAAAAACCCATTAAGCCCAGCAATAAACATAACTCACCTCTTTTTTGCAGTTCATCCCTATTTATTTGACTCGTGAGTGCAGTCGGTGCTGGAGGTAAGCCAAGATGCGGCGCTGGCGTAGCACTGGGATACCAGGCCCAACCAGCCGATTGACCGTTGAACATCCTCAACTTGTCGTAAACGGATTCGTTTTGTGCCGAGACTTGCTGTTCCTTTTGCGACGCCAAATTTCTCAGCACTCGATTTATTGAAGACACCTGAAATGATAACCGCAATGCAATTCAGGAAGACGCAAGGGTTGAGTGTGCATGTTGTAGACGGACAATGACGAGGTGTTGTACTTCCGCATGGTTAGCCATGAAGAATAAGCGATAATAACGTTCAGGGATCAGCTATAAGCTATTTATAAGGGGGTGAGTTTGTTGCAGAAGAATTGCGTGTGAGTGATGCTTGCATCTGGCAGGGCATTGTTTGCGTTTAGTCTTTCCCACAAGTCGATGAAATTTTTTTCTGATTTAATTTCGGGCGTTCCCGAATATTTTAAAGGCGGAATGTTTTTTGTTCTACGCTTATCGGTGTTTAACATTCATTCATTATTTAAACCACCCGCCGCACATCTAGTCTTTGTTATTGTGACTTGTAACTTGTAACAATTATTTTAAACATACCATTTTTTGTAGTAAAACTTTGACAAGGACTCAAATTATTTCATTTATGTATTACCATAGCATTTTTCAATTTGCATTCCAGAACTTTACAATAACAACAACGGTCAAATTAATGAGTTGCTGCGTCGACAGAACTAAAAAGCAGGGAATGTTTTCTTCCATTGGTTTTTTGTTCTACGCTTATCGGTGTTTAACATTCAGCATTATTATCCATAGGCGGGTAACGAAATAAGAGTCAAATCTGTCAACAATTTTAACTTGTTAATCAAAACGTTTACACCAAAAAGTCATTTAAAAAAGTTCTTGGATTTGACGAGTTCTACCACTGATTAAAATTAATGACATTATTTCTGGGACACGTTGTATACTTACATATTGGCGCTTCTAATTTAATTTAGTTAAATATTAATTATTCTACTGATTTTGCAAAAGGTTGAGGACATTGTTTTCAAGATACGCTTCTCAATAACTATTTATGAAATTACTACAAATTGGTGTATAACCGAGCGTACCATACCATTTTTGGTAGTAAAACTTTGACAAGGACTCGAATTATTTCATTTATGTATTGCCATAGCATTTTTCAATTTGCATTCCAGAACTTTACAATAACAGCAACGGTCAAATTAATGAGTTGCTGCGTCGACAGAACTAAAAAGCATTGGTTTTTTGTTCTACGCTTATCGGTGTTTAACATTCAGCATTATTATCCATAGGCGGGTAACGAAATAAGAGTCAAATCTGTCAACAATTTTAACTTACTAATCAAAACGTTTACACCAAAAAGTTATTTAAAAAAGTTCTTGGATTTGACGGGTTATATCACTGGTTAAAATTAATGACATTATTTCTGGGACACGTTGTATGCATGCCAATTTCCCAACTTTATTCCGTTTCGAAAGAAGCTTTAGATAAACGGAACTTTGTATTCAGTAAAACATTCTGTATAAGTTCACAGATTCTGACAAAATTGTATTATTAAGTATGCGGGATTTGTGTCTGAGATGGCATCTTAAAGGATCCCTGTAAGTTATATAAGCAATTTTAATTGTACAATTTGTTGACTGTAAATTTAGTAATATCGTGTGTTTATTATGGATTGGTGAAATATATCAATTGCTGTTAAGGTAAATAATGCATGTTTCATGTTTATTACACCCCCAGTTAACAATTTAGAGCAATAGTTAATAAAATAATTAAAATAATTGAGTGGCTGTGCCATCTTAGCCTGATACAATCGGCGAAACGGCACAGTGAAAATGGGCCATCTATCATAAACATGTATTGTCATAAAATGAACAAAATGAAAAGATTTGAGCGTGTTGTAAGTTATACAATTTCGGATCACTTATAGTTTATTTTTTAATTGGAGATAAAAAATAAAAAATGAGGTAGCTTCGAAAAACAAAACTTTTAAGTTAGCTCAAGTTAAACCACTCCTCTTGCAAGCTATAAATAACGTTACTTACTGGAAGAACTGCATCCAGCATGTTATAAAGAATGTTCTTTTTACTTTTCATCTCGAATTAAAAAATGAACTATAGAGTTTGTTGCAGAAGAATTGCGTGTGAGTGATGCTTGCATCTGGAAGGGCATTGTTTGCGTTTAGTCTTTCCCACAAGTCGATGAAAATTTTTCTGATTTAATTTCGGGCGTTCCCGAATATTTTAAAGTCGGAATGTTGTCATCAAGACGGCATTGTCTCCAGGGACGCGTCCCTAAAAGCAACAATCGTGCGGCGAGCCGAACGCGAAATCACAGTGGTAAAATTGGAACAAATTTAATTCGCAGAAATTCAATTACATTTTACGATAAATTTCTTTCTTCAAGTTCACTTTGAAAATTGCCGTTATTAGCGTCCTCTCTATTCTACACTATTCCGTATGCGTCCCTACATGCTGTATACCTCTCCACCAGGACTATTTCACATATGACCGGACACGAATTGTACAACACGCTTAGATGATCTCATTCAAAAATTTTACCTCTCGTGCCCCTTTTTATACCCCCTCGGTGAAATTACCGTACCCTACGTGAACGTAATTTCATCCCGCTTTTTTACATCGACGAAATCGACGAATGCATCCAATTAATTTGCGAGTCCGATATCAGTTTCTGGATCTGTCAAAATCAGGGGCCAACCCGACGACATGTGGGTTTACAGTACCGCATTTACATTAATTTCATTAGCCTAATAGGGCAAGAAACAGAGCACAATAAATGTCATAATTTAACACAAATACTACCTGGAAACCGACTGGGATTTTGTCAAAGACAGTTAGTAGCTGAATTCTGCATAATTTTCAACTCGAGGATCATAATTTTTAATTTGTTATAAACAATTTTGAACAAAAATCGCGTTTTTTTTAGCTTCTTGCTTGTAACATGGAAATTAATGAAACAATCTTAATGATGTCAATAGACGAATTGTAGAGAATTAAATTACGAAGAGAATGAGAGGTCGAATAGCCCGATCGAATAATTAGAACCGGAGAAAAGCTGGAAAATCTGTAAAATTCAGTGTTTTCTTAAAAAATTCACAATTCCGTCAA
Source organism: Dascillus cervinus (assembly GCA_949768715.1). Taxonomy (NCBI): domain Eukaryota; kingdom Metazoa; phylum Arthropoda; class Insecta; order Coleoptera; family Dascillidae; genus Dascillus; species Dascillus cervinus. The sequence goes on along the minus strand of OX458321.1, from coordinate 28,663,067 downwards.
TTTTTAATTTTAAAAATTAAAACTTTTCACAAAGGTAGCTATTTATATGTACCTTCTGGTTGCAAAACCACGATTTTGTTCGACTATCAGTTTTTTGCACAATCTCCATTTCAATTTTTTATTTGCGATATTTTCGCGGAGGGGTGGATGCTCCTGTAATTGTCCGATTTTAATTATAAAATCAGAATTGGAAACTAGACATGTACAGCTACAAAAAAATGTATTTTGGTTTTTCCATAAAATGTAGCGAAATAGCTGAAAAACAGTCGTGAATATGAGTAAAAACGGTCGAGCATCCAAAAGTGATCGAGTAGTGGGGGAGATTGGCCGCTGAGTTGAAGCGCATTATATAGGAATAGAACTGGGATGCGCTTCCCCTCAATACGGCTGGTTTCCCCCCACTACTCGACCACTTTCGCATGCTCGACCGTTTTTACTTATATTCACGACCGTTTTTTAGCTGTTTCTCTGCAGTTTATGGAAAAATTAAAATAAGCATTTTGTTGCTGTGCATGTCTAGTTTCCAATTCTGTTTTTAAAATTTAAATAGGACAATTACAGAAGCATCCAGCCCTCCGCGAAAATATCGCAAAAAAAATATTGAAATAATGATTGTGCAAAAACTGATAGTCCGACAGGGTCGGGGCTTTGCACACATACAGTACATATAAATAGCTATTTTTGTGCAAAGTTTCAATTTTTAAAATTAAACAATGACGGAATTGTGAATTTTTTAAGAAAATACTGAATTTTACAGATTTTCCGGATTTTCTCCGGTTTTAATTATCCGATCGGCCCACTCGACCTCTCATTCTCTTCGTAATTTAATTCTCCACAATTCGCCTATTTACATCATTAAGATTGCTTCATTAGTTTCCATTTTACAAGCAAGAAACTAAAAAAAACGCGTTTTTTGTTGAAAACTGTTTATAACAAATTAAAAATTATGATTCTCGAGTTGGAAATTATGCAGAATTCATCTACTAACTGTTAAATTATGACATTTATTTTGCTCTGTTGCTTGGCCTACCAATTAATCCGGCGAGTCCGATATCAGTTTCTGAATCTGTCAAAATCAGGGGACCAACCCGATGACATGTGGCTTTACAATGCCGCATTTACAATAATTTCATTAGCCTAAATGATATTCAGCGATTTAAAATTCGACGACTTTAATTTTGAACATTGTGATTGCTCAGCCAGCCAATTTTATTACTCCCTTTATATTAATTCAGCGGTCGGAAAAATTACCGAAATTTGTGTAGTAAGCGCGGCAAAATGACGATAAACAAGGAGACGGTCTCAGATTCGCCGTATCTATCGGTATGTGAGGGTAAAGAGTTGCCAGGGTAACCGTTGAAGGGAGGTGTGCTGAAACGCGACTGAGGGGATTATAAAAATAGATAGAGATTACATAAAATGGTGGAGCCGAAAAAAAATATAATAATCGCACCGGCGAAAATATTGTTTTCGGAGTTAGACAAGTCTTCAATTTTGGAGAGATTCGCATTATTAGCTCCTTGTATTCACGTTTGTAATGTTGAAGACGGTTTTATTTTTGGTTGCCCTATTTTCGATGCAGCAATTCCTCCATTCCTTTCTAAAAAAATTGATTCATTCTATTTACTTTCTTCAAATCTATGTAAAATTAATCCTCATATTAGTTTATTTTTACTTCGCCATTGTTTTTGGATTCCTAATTTCACTTATAATCTTAGATGTTGTTCTTTTTGGAAATTTAAAAATGAGTGTTTTGAATTGGATAATATTATTTCTTCTTTGGAAAAAATTTTGAATATTAAATTTACAATAAAATCTTGGACTCGAAGGCAAATTACCAATCCGTTTTGGTGGATTAGGCATAAGGTCTATAATTGATATTTCCTCGCCTGCCTTTTTGTCTTCTGTACTTTCTAATTCTGAACTTATTATCTCCATTCTACATTCTAGTTTTTCTAATTTTGAAATTACACCCCTTAACGAGACTGTTGATTATTGGAAGGAAATTTCTAATGAGTCTTTACTTCCAAAAGAGCTTTCTATTCCAAGAAATTGGGACTTATATTTATTTATATTTCAAAATTTATTATCTTCCTCAAATATCACACAAAATGCTATCTTATTAGCTGGATCTGAACTTGAATCTGGAGCTTGGCTTGAAGCTCTTCCATCTTGTAAATTAGGTACTCTTTTAGAAAAAAACTTGTTACAAATTGCAATTTCACTTAGATTGGGCAATTTCTGTCATTCTCATATCTGCTGGTGTGGTTCTTCTGTAGACTCGTTGGGTCATCATGGTTTATCGTGCATTAAAAGTGCTGGTAGACTCTCTCGTCACAGCTGTATTAATAACATTATTAAACGTGCTTTCTCTTCTGCCAACATTCCTTGTATCCTTGAACCTAGTATTCTGAAGGATGATGGCAAACGTCCAGATGGTATTACAGTTATTCCATGGAAAGTAGGTAAGTCTTTAGTTTGGAATTTTACTTGTACGGATACACTTGCCCCTTCTCATTTGACTGATTCTTCATTTTCTGCAAGATCTGCTCAACACTTGGCAGAAAATCTTAAGAAAAAAAAATATAAGGCAATTTCTGGTGATTATTTTTTCGTCGCCTTCGTTGTGGAAACTTTGGGTCCTTGGAGTGCTGCCCTTTCTCTCCTTGAAGATTTAGGAAGGCGTATTGTTCAAACGACGGGAATTCCTCAAGCCAAAACATATTTGAAGCAACGAATAAGTTTGGCCATACATAGAAGAAACGTTGCTAGTGTTCTTGCTACAATCACGCTTTCTTCTTCTCTTAAGTTATTTTATTTCTTCTAGTTATTACTTATGTTATTTTATTACATAATAATAAATGTTGAATACATATATAAATGTTTACTGATGAGATTCGGGGCGACTGTTTTTATTCTCTTCACTTTCATCGTCAAATATCCGAGGAAGATCATGTTAAAGCGTTCGATTGTGAATGTCTGTTCTCTCGACGATGAAACAGTCCCATTTACAGACGTTTTCCTCCTTACAGTGGCATTTCCTCTTCACATTCGATTGCACTCGAATTGTTTGACCTATCATGGCTGCTCTCGCCCCTAAGCTATTTATGTCAATGCGAAACTGTCCCCTTCAGTTCCGTGACGCATCAAGCCCTTCAAGTGCGCTTGCATTCCTCAACGTCTTGTGAGTATGATTGTTCCTCGTTGATTTCGTTTTTACCTGTACGTACCGAAGCAATTAAGCCCAATTTTCTGATATAAATCTGATAATTCAAATAATAATGCGCGTGCGTGCGGCTGGCTCATCGATACTGCGGCACGCAATGCGTGAAAGCGGACCTAACTGCCTGCGCCTTATACAGATTAAAAAGAGGGATGAGCTCGGACAAGGGATAGAAAATGGCGGATGTTCCGGTCTCCATTGGGCAGATGGGATCGTTTGTTTTTATGATAATAGGGTCGATGAATGTAGGATACAAATTGGCCAGGTGCTGCAACCAGCAGATGAATTTTCGCCGATTTTATTTAACTAAGCCGTCAGGATTGGAGTGTTGTCGTTATTTTTTAACAGATTTCTTATTCTTCCCTAAATTTGTTTTGGTTTGAATGGACGTTGGTACAAACCGAAAAATGCAGTATCAATGTCCGTCTCGACAAAGGACCCTTCGAAAGCCGACCGATTGTGCGCTCCGATACAAAAGACGACATATATCGTATCTATTAGTCCTCAAGTACCCGTATCGTATTGATGAATCTATGTCCATTATTGTGTTAAGGAATTTCGGAATTCGAGTCAAAGTTTCTGCTCAAAACCGCGGACGGCTACCTGAGACCTTCGAGTGTGTTGAGTAAACATCGACTGGATCTTGTCGCTAATAGAGTTTGCTTGCTACATGTTGACATATGCGCGCATGCAAGTGCAGGGTCCTCCAATTTTAATGGTCTCAAATATTAAATTATTGTCCTAAAATTTTGTTAATTTCGTGGGTCAAAACCAAAGCAAAAAACTGGTGGCATTAATTTTTTTTATGATAAATCAAACGTATAATTCTTGTGGCATTTACTTGCAGCGTTTAATTTCAACTTGAAAGTCACAAAAATGATTTTGCTTGAATAGATATTTCAAACGTTTTCAACAAAGATTTACGATTTTAAATAGCTTAACGTGGTAAATTTACCCGACCACAAATGATGACCGAGTAATATACAGGCTGTCCCATCACTTGGCCCAAAATTGAGGTTCAATTGAATAGTTATTTATTTGAAATTTGATGCACGTATGACTCTGGTATAAGGCTAGAAATTTCCAGTTTTACATGTTTTTCCGAGAAAAAAAATAAAAACTGATTTTTTATAAAAAATACTATTTCCCAATTTCGTCAAATTTCACTTTCCAGGATCACAATGATTAAGACAAATTTATCCAAAGTAAAAAAATAATTCAAAAGCTGTAATTAGTCTAAAATTCCCTTATATTGTAATCTCAAGAGTAAAAGTAATAATTTATGACTGTAAATAGTCGTTAGTTGTTTCCGCAGAGGTAAGTGCGATTTAAATTTATGACATTGTAAAAATTTGTCACTGTCGAGTGGAAGTCGGTCGATGTGAACAACAGGAGCGCACCTAAGTCGAGCCTTTTTACATTCTTGTAGGTTTCTAAAATTTACGTAAATTGCAAATCCTCTAATAAATTACGATTATGAATACGAAGATACTTTAAAGTGTGAATGTTGAATTATTTTTTTTAACTCGAAGACGACTTATTACATTTTTCGTTTGAAATAATTTTGGTGCGGTTATGGAAAAGGGACAGACCATTCGAGGTACCAGTTACCTACTTCCAGTTTTGGAGAAAATTTTACAATGCCATACATTTAAATCGTACTTAACTTCGCGGATAGAACTAAGGACTATTTATAGTCATAAATTATTACTTTTACTCTTGAGATTCCAATATAAGGGAATTTTAGACTAATTACAACTTTTGGAATTTGTTTTTACTTTGGATATCTTTGCCTTAATAATACTGATCTTGAAAAGTAAAATTTAACAAAATTGGGAGATATTATTTTTATAAAAAATCAGTTTTTATTTTTTTTGTCGAGAACTACCGCCAACAATTAACATGTAAAACTGGAAATTTCTAGCCTTATACCAGAGGCATGCGTGCACCAAATTTCAAATAAATAACTTTCAATTAAAGCTCAATTTTGGGGATGGCCACAAGTGATGGGACACCCTGTATATAATCGGACCGCACTGTAACCTGGGGTTAACAGGTTCGGACTAAAAATAAACCCTTTCTACTCATAATGACTTATTAGTATTTCTTAATAATGGTTCGGTTAAAGATTCTACCTCTGCTTTCACATTGCTCTGCTTTTATATTAATTGCGTTCTGAAATTTCTTAATACTCGCTGGATACTGAACGCGTGCCATTACTACCTGGCATCTCCGGGACATGGAATTTCTTCCAAAACTGTATAATTTTACAACACTTGCCTGAGTTATTGATTATGACTTAAAGTTTTAAATAACATTTCTTACTAGCATCACTGAATTTCTAATCGAAATAACGGCGAATTTCAATAAAAATCTGATAAGGTTTTGATATTTTTATATTAAAAAAATTATAAATAAAACATATGAAAAGGAAAGCTTAAAAAATGCATGAAAAATGATATGAATGAGTGTCGGCTACGCCAGATGATAAAAAACTGAAAATGGAATTAAGATCAGATCGTAACTTTTTAATAACTGAATAAATAGCCAAATTTTAATATACAATACAACAAGTGCAATCGACATTATCGATAATCGCATCAGTTGGGACACGAAACATGTTGTCAAAAATTAATTTCATGACACGAAGAGGAGTGAAATTATTTGACAACATCAATTCATGCGATTATCAATAATCACGATTCCACGAATTGTATTCGTCAGATTATATCACGAATGAACAATTTAATACTTATTCGGACAAAATGTAATTCCGAGAGTCGCAGAACTCGGTAAATTGGGCCCAAATGTATTTGTGAGACTTTACAGTGTTACACGGTTTATGATTTTGTATCTTTTCATCAATATTGTTTAACGAACAATCACCGAAGCGCGCCATTTTTTGTAACTGTGACATTTCAGTTGACAGCACGGTACACTACATTTGCGGAGCAGCACTCGGGATTATCACTTATTAATCACATTCTAGTCAACATGGCACACTAGATTTGCGGAGCAGTACGCGGGATTATCACTTATTAATCGGTCGCTAAGATAGGGAAAAATAGTACTATGAGTGGTATAATCATAGTAATATCTTCATTAACGTTGGGAGACCCTCGGGAGGGCCAATTATTTGCACTCGAAAAAAAAATAACTAAAGTGTCACTTACACTAGGAATATTGTCATTATTGCAGACGCCTTCGGAAAGGAGTCGGTCTCTGATTTCCCAGGCAAAAATAGAGGGGCACTCTCTTTTGTAATCGGCGATCTTATTCACAACCGGCGTAGTGGCCACACGCGGTTTGGAGCCGCCGATAGCTCTAGGTTTAATCGATCCGGTTTCGTAATATCTGTAAGGCAAAATCCTTTACTCAATTAACAGCAACAGCCGATTCTGAAATAAATCTTTACCTGCCCAAGATCTTGGAAACGCATCCGTTGGACACTTGCAAAATCCGTGAGATATCACAGGGCCTGGCACCGGAGTGCGCCAACTCGACGATTTTTTGCCGGGTAGAGTCAGGAAGCGGTCTGCCGTTTACGTAAACGCCGCCGAGCTGATTGATTCCACTGTGTCCAGCCGTGTGCGCGAATATGGTGCTCTGGCCCATCGATGCGTGGTGCATCAGGTCATCTTCTGCGGAAAATTCAGAAGCACACTGAGAGAAATAGATTGCTACAAATAGATATTAGTGACTATTCTTGCAATCGCTTATATATTTACATTTATCTTAAGGGGGCCACTTGAGAAGCAAGATTCACAAGATGGCGCCACCGTAGTAAAAGTGTCAATTTTGTAAAAGCTCTTTTCATTAACAAGCTTTTTTATATAAAAAACTAGTGATGGATATAAAAGATAAAAAAATGATCTAGGTATAGACATAAATTTGATATGGAAAAACTTGAAAAAAGTATTTATTCAAAAATGTCACACTTTCCGATGCTTTTTGACTTAAATACTGACAAATGTGATTAGATACTGTACTAGTATACTTATGATTAATGCTTCCAGGGTGTGATTAGCAAGATTTTCTTTACTTTTAACAAAAAATTCAAATATTATTGAAAGTTTGACATTTTTGAATAAATACTTTTCTCAACTTTTTCCATGGCAAATTTATGTCTATACCTAGATCATTTTTTTATCTTTTATATCCCCCACTAGTTTTTTATTTAATAAAGCTTGTTAATGAAAAAAGCATTTTACAAAATTGACACCTTTTTCTACGGTAGCGCCATCTTGTGAAACTTGCTTCTCAAGTGGCCCCCTTAACCAACGGTGCTTTGTTAGCATTAATGTATTTTTTTATTTAGATAATTATTGTGAATTTAATCATGGAAGATTGTTGTCTTAAAAATGATTAGTTTTAAAATAACCGGTATTCGCTATTGTGGATATTTGTTACGACAGCATGGTTGTTTAAAATATCTGTTATATTACTATTTGCATTTTCGTCTGTCAACAAAAACTATATACAGTGAGGACGCGTGGGTTGGAATAAATTCATTTAAAATTCATGGGTTTGGTTATTGGAAAAACGCTCGAACACGTCGATTTTTGTTTTTGAAACTGCATCTTTTTTAATATTCATACTTTTACGATCGTCTTTTGTTTTCGCAATATGACGTCATCAATAATTTTTTTAAATTGCACTCTATATTTTTGTTCACGAATTTGGATGCAGCGCATTTTTCTGAGTACGGAAATGTCAAATTCGTATGACCTTGAAGAGGAATGTTTTCGAAATAATCAGTCCTAAAGTTTCAAAAATTTATGATAAAATTGTCAGAGTAGACCACTAATAATATCATCAAGGAAGCGCTGGAAATCTAGCAAAACATTCAATTGTGTGTTTATTTTGTTTTTTTGATTGTTGACACTTGTCAAGTACAGTTTCAAGGCTTGAAGAATGGCGCGTTTAACTGAGAAACAACGAATAGAAATGTTGATGATGGTATGATATGACGATAATACTCGAACACAAGCTGAAGTTTGCGAATTGTTCAATGATAAGTACCCGGAGAAGCCTACAATCAGTAGTTAGTAAGATGGAGAAAAAGTTTAGAGACTTTGGCCACGTAAGAGACAATTACAAAACCAACCATGTTACATTTGCAGAAAGTACACAATTGAATGTTTTGCTGCAGAACAGTCAGTCTGTTCTAAAATATTTACACAAGAACAAATGGCACCCACACAAAGTACATTTTCTTCAGGAACTTATTAGATTAGAATTTTGCGAAATAATGATGGATAGATGCAATGCCAACCCGGAATTTTTACGTAAGATAGTTTTTTCCGACGAGTCAACATTTTGTTTGAATGGTTCGGTAAACAGGCAAAATTTTCGATATTGGGCACCAGAAAACCCACATTGGAGAATGGAAAGTCATACACAATTACCTTAGAAAGTAAACGTTTGGGCCGGAATTGTGGGTACCTCAATTTTGGGTCCTTTTTTATTGAGGGAACACTTAATTCTGAAAAATATTTAGACTTACTACAAAATGGCATAATACCCAGTGTAAGTGCACTGTACCTGAATAATGAAAATCTAAATATACCGGCAGATTCAATATAGTTCCAACAGGATGGAGCGCCCCCACACTATTCGAGAACAGTACGAGAATACCTTCATAATATTTTCCCAAATAGATGGATCGGAAGGAAACGTTTTATCAAATGGCCAGCTAGGTCTTCAGATTGAACCCCATTAGATTTTTATCTATGGGGTTATCTGAAATCTAAAGTCTACTTCAATAAACCGGAAAAATAAACACGAAATTGAATGTTTTGCTCGATTTCCAGCGCTTCCTTGATGATATTATTAGTGGTCTACTCTAATAATTTTATCATAAATTTTTGAAACTTTAGGACGGATTATTTCGAAAACTTTCCTCATCAAGGTCATACGAATTTGACATTTCTGTACTCAGAAAAATGCGCTGCATCCAGATTCGTTAAGAAAAATATACGGTGCAATTTAAAAAAATATTGATGACGTCATAGTGCGAAAACAAAAGACGATCTTAAAATTATAAATATCAAAAAAGATGCAGTTTTAGAAACAAAAATCGACGTGTCCGAGCGTTTTTCCAAAAACCAAACCCATGAATTTTAAATGAATTTATTCCAACCCACGCGTCCTCACTGTATATGAAACGTAACAATTCAAGATTGTTCTTGGAAATATCCAAGATGTAGGTTTCTTGCAACTAGACAATATTTTATCAATTCATTGGTGAATTGGTGACTCATATTAGGCCAAGCTTTGTACCATTTCTGCACGGTTGGTTTTGTGTGTAGTGCCAAGATCAGGGAAAAATCAGTGATTCTGTTAAGGGTGCTTAAAGTCAAATAGCGGTGATAAAGGACTTGCTAGAAGAATGGGGGTTTGTACATTACGTGCAAGTATTTGAAGGTAAGATGGTCATCTTATTTTAACCGTCTGTTATTCATTTCCCTCCACCGCCCAACTATATTTGTTAGTTATATTTACAAATTCCAGATAATGAAATAGATGACGGAGCCTTTTTACTGTTGGACAACGCTCTAAAAGAGCTAATTCCTAAAATTGGAGATCGGTTAAAATTTGTGAACAAATTCAACGCCTATAAAGCAGCTCAGGTAGGTTGTACATTTTTATTCTTACTTTTGATTAAAATTTTAAAAATCTCCCATAAGTTTGAGTTCTGATACGCGCACCAGAAGTAGGTATTAATAATCATAAAAAAATTAAAAATAAAAACTTTTTGAGAAAAATCATTGACACATTAATTTTTGTTTTTAACAGAATAGGAAGCCTTGATAATTGAAATATCAACCATATCAGAACCCAGCGCTTCTATTTTAAATTACTTAATTAGATCGTTTTAAGGTGCCTTGATCTCCAATTGGCGGGTTTCTCATTTGTTGTTAAATTTATTTTGAAATTTGATTTATACTTAAAAAACAACTTTTCTATGTATATGTAGCTATTTGTTTTGTACTAAAATAATTATATTGCTGATATAATCTATTACCTATAATTATCTAATTCAGATTTTTTTGTCACAAACGCAGTGTAAAATTCAATCAGAGAGTAGTTTCACATCAACACTTTCTACGGTGACATACGAAGACAGTGAAGTAGATGAAGTTTTAAATGATGTATTTTTGAAACCACCTCCCAAAAAAAATTGTTTTATAATTTTGTATGTAATGTTATTATAGTATAAAGTTCAAATTTTGAAAACTTACGTGTTTCGTTTTAGTTTGTATTTTATAAATGTGATTTTAGTTTAATGTTCTTGTTATTTTTAAAATTTGTGTTTTTATATTTAAGGAAATTTATACGATATAAATTGTATTATGCAACTATAATTTGTTACTAATCTTTACAAAATAAAGATATTTAAAAATTACATCCCAAATATATTTTTAACAACCTGTAGTATTTGGTTCAGTAATGTTAGATAACCAAAATTAAAATGTGTTCTGTTAAGTCGGGTTTATGCAGCTGTTAATTTAATGTAATGTAAGATAATGTAATGCAATATAATTTAATTTTACTGTACGCGTTTATGCAGATTGTTTAATATTATTTACGCATGCGCAAAGGATAGTGTTTTAATGCTTCTGTCACGTGCACTTCTGTCAAACATTTCCAATTAACAGAAAATCTTTCATTTTGTTATTTCAATTTAAATGAAAACTAGATGCAAGTAAACATAACCTCACCACCTTTTACGTAAAATGCATGTAATCACTTGTAAACAAATTGACACAGATGACAGATCATACAGCTGACATGGTTGTGTTCACTTTCAACACAGGGCGCATGCGTAAATTTTCTTAAGATAAAAGTTGGTCATGTTTTATTTTAAATTAAATTAAATTAAATTAAATTAAACTGCATAAACACTTCTATTGAAAGCATAGGTTTAAACTTTTTTTAAATTACATTAAATTAAATTAAATTAAATTAACAGCTGCATAAACCCAGCTTTACAGCCAGTTATAATCTCTTGTTAAGTCGATCTTGCAAGATATTTAAATTAATAATCAATGCAAAAATAAAAACATATTTATGAATTCGTTTATTGTAGGCATGTTTGTCTGATATTAAAATTTGTGCACAAGTTCAACGCCTATAAAGCAGCTCAGGTAGGTTGTACATTTTTATTATCACTTTTGATTAAAATTTTTAAAATTTCTCATAAGTTTGAGTTCTGATACGCGCACCAGAAGTAGGTATTAATAATCATAAAAAAATTAAAAATAAAAACTTTTTGAGAAAAATCATTAACACATTAATTTTTGTTTTTAAAAGAATAGGGAGCCTTGTTAATTGAAGTATCAACCATATCAGATCCCAGCGATTCCATTTTAAATTACTTAATTAGATGCACGTTTTAACGTGCCTTGATCTCCAATTGGCGGGTTTCTCAATTGTTGTTAAATTTATTTTGAAATTTTATTTATACTTAAAAAACAACTTTTCTATGTATATGTAGCTATTTGTTTTGTACTAAAATAATTATATTGCTGCTATAATCTATTACCTATAATTATCTAATTCTGATTTTTTTGTCGCAAACGTAGTGTAAAATTCAATCAGAGAGTAGTTTCACATCAACAGCTTCTACGATGACATACGAAGACAGTGAAGTAGATGAAGTTTTAAATGATGTATTTTTGAAACCACCTCCCAAAAAAATTTGTTTTATAATTTTGTATGTAATGTTATTATAGTATAAAGTTCAAATTTTTAAAACTGACGTGTTTCGTTTTAGTTTGTGTTTTATAAATGTTATTTTAGTTTAATGTTCTTGTTATTTTTAAAATTTGTGTTTTTATATTTAAGGAAATTTATACGATTTAAATTATATTATGCAACTATAATTTGTTACTAATCTTTACAAAATAAAGATATTTAAAAATTACATCCCAAATATATTTTTAACAACCTGTAGTATTTGGTTCAGCAATGTTAGATAACAAAAATTAAAATATGTTCTGTTACAGCCAGTTATAATCTCTTGTTAAGTCGATCTTGCAAGATATTTAAATTAATAATCAATGCTATATGGTTTAGCAGTCCTGCATAATGATGCTTAAAATGTCATATATTACCCTCAGTAAAAATTTAATTATTCAGTTAACATTCTTGGGAGTACTAAATTAAATATATGATTATTACAATACCAATATATTTAAAACAACAATATATTTCCTAATACATAAATATTGCACCTTTAACATTCCAAATTGCTGTCCATATATGAAATATAGATTATATTTAAGTTAATCATTTCTATCTATCTATTTCTCTCAGTGTATAAATCGAGCGCAGTCACAAACAGGAAGTAACGCACTTAAAGTGAAATTTATTAGGTCTAATGTTTAATCACAAACACGATTACGTCGTATGTGAGGTATTTTAGGCCCTTAGGTAAACTCCTACAGTTTGCGAAACTTGGTAACTTTGAAATCCACCCTCGCTCGCTATCTGCAATATGAAGTTACCTCAGTTGCCTCTCTATTCACTAATGTACGCCCGGATTATAACGCACTTAAACCCCTTTTATCTATTTCTGAATCCTCTTGTGTATAAACCACTTTCGAAATCCGCAATGGAAAGGTACTTAAAGTTATCCCATAATAACAGGGGGTTCAATTAGATCGGAATTTCGCAAATCTAACGTTTTTTGCAGAACGGCGCGTCATTCAATCGAATACACACAGTGGTCGCTTCCGGAATTCCCGCGAGGAATAAATTTATTTTCGAAAGCGGCGCGAACCGTCTGTCTCGCTTAATTCCCGGTGAGACGTCTGAGAGACCGTCTTTGTCTCTTACGTGTGCGCCGCTTAAATCAGAGACTGTGAAAATGGCGTCTCCTCTTTGTTGACTCGGTAACCCGTGAGTTCGCGACACTCGCGTTCAAATTGCATTAGCCTTAACATTACATGGCGAATTGAGGATGTACCGAGACGTGAAAGCTTGGAGTGGGGAAACCTCTTTAAAGCCAGCAAGATGGTGACAACCTCGCGGAAAGTCGACCAGACATAAATTAATGGTGAAATGGAAATGAGTGGAAAACTAATTCGCGCGTCGAGCGGGTTGCATAATTTAGAGTTAAAAGGTGACTAATGAAAGGAATGTTTCATCTTTTTTTTATCAGTGAATTTTAAAATTATTGATTGGGCAATTTTTGGGCTTTTCGCGGTGGAACGGATCCTTTATTTGTGCAAATGCGTAAGTAAGAAAGGATACAGGATTTAATCTCCGTCCTATTTTGTGCTCGCTAGAGCAGAATTTTCCTTTGCTTTGAATTTGCCGAGTGTAGATTAATGTTGAATAACAAGAAAGATTCATGTGATTTGTAATAAACGACTGGTTTATTTGTGGAATTTGCACTGTTTTTGTGATTAAAAAAAAACTTATTGACAAACACATCGAACAATCACAGTCGCCAACAAAGGAACAAAGAAAATTGCATTTCGAGCATTTTTCATTTTACAGGAAACATTTATAAATTCGTCACATTTTGTACTAGGTACAATATTCGCCAAAATGATGTGACAGTTTCAGAATGGTGAAAAATAAATTGTTGCAATTAAAATTCGTGTGTTTTATGGCCATTTTTTAATTTACATTACATTTAATAAAATTGAAGATTGATCTTGTAATCAATCAGTTGTTCTTATTTCTTCGAGGATAAAGTTGGTGTCACATCGGCTCGTTACCAGAAAAGTTGATCAATTTCATCATTCTGAACTACAACGTTTTCAAGCCAAATTTTGATTTCAGCAGGGCAGAGTTACTGCTCACACTGCTAAAGTCAACATGAAACTTTTTACCTAAGCTCGCCTCAAGACTGAAATTTTTATAACTTGCCCCTTAAATATCTATTCATCAACTAAAACAAGAAATTCGACTGGTGTATGGTAAATTTTGCATTCACAACTAAATAAATGCAGTAAAATATTTGTAGCGGGTAGTTTTTGGCGGGAAATTTGAATTTTAGTGTTTTTAACGTTTGTACAGTATAGAAAACACGAGCCGATAAAAACTATTTGTAATAGAACAAAGAAAGATTAGCTGACGCAAAATGTAAAACCAAAAATTCTGAAAAGAACTGTTTTTGTTATTTATATAAATGTAATTCAACAGAATAAATAATATGACAGAGCTTTGATAAGAACTTTTTTTATTATTTATATAAATATGATTTAGGAAATTAGCTGCTATATATAGCACGCAAATCTATTTAGTTGTTTCGATAATATTGCGACTGCCTATTTCCCTTCATTTAAATAAGTGTAAAGCCGGCTTGCTGGGAGCCAATCGTAGATTTACCTTTTGGCGCGATATTTTTGAATCACTCCTCTGAATTAAAAAATAACTGTAAGAGCCCAAATTCAATAAGAGTATTAATTTATTTTTATGATAAATCAGACATCGTAATAAAGCAAAAAAGTATAATTTTAAAAAAATCAAGACTAAAAATTTTTGTGGGATTTACCTTACAGTATTGAATTTCATCTTGCAAATCACAAAAATGTTTTTGTTTAAAAAGTTTAAAGCAGTTTTAACCTAAAAATCGATTAATAATAAATTAACCAAAATCTCCGAGAAAGATTTACGATTTTAAATAAGTTAGAGTGGTAAATTTACCCGACCTCAATTGATGACCGAATAATATACAGGGTGTTTACTAAACATGCGGCAAAAATTCAGGGGGTTATTCCTTGGGTTGATTGTTTGGTCTTCTGATGATTTTAGAGAAGACGTTTTGTTTATGACTTCATGTTACATGTAAAGATTCTTAATCTACAGATACTGCTGAAAATGACTATCAACTGCTAGGATCTGCTCCTCATTTACCGCCAAGCTCTTTCAAAAACATCAGAATTGTTTCTTATTGCATTACACCCATTAATTATTCGATTTTTCAAATCTTTTTTATTTTTCACTGAAGTAGTGTTTGAAGCAAAGTATCTCTTCCAAAATCATTAAAGGACAAAAAAATAATCCCAGAAATAAATCCCTGAATTTTTTAGTAAACAGAGCTCACTTTAACCTGACTAAAAATAAATACTTCTACCCATAACAACTTTTCAGTATTTCTTAACAAGGGTTCAGTTAAAAATGCTACCTCTACTTTCAGATTACGCTGTTTTCACATTAGTTGTGTTTAGTGATTTCAAGTGATTAGCAGTGACTTTTTGCAAATCTGGAATTTCAACACCTAAATACGTCCTTGATACTGAACGCGTGCCGTTACTACCTGGCATTTCCGGGACATCATGTTTCTTTAAAAAAACTTTATAATTTTACAAAGCTCGCCTAATTTATTGGTTATGACTTGAAAGCTGTAGATAACATTTCTTACTGAATTTCTAATCACAATAATAGCAAATTTAAATAACAAGATAATAAGGTTTTGATATTTTGATATAAAAAAATTGTAAATAAAAGATATATGAAAAGAAACGCTAAAAAAATTCATAAAAGTGACACAAATGAGCGTCGCGGCGCCGGATGATAAAAACTGGAAACAGAAGTGATCGTAACATATTAATAACTGAATACATAGCCAAATTTTCTTAGCGATATCTTCAAAATTTTGTTAAATTTTTGTTTCTGTTAGATTGTGTTTTTTCCACATGTTAAATTAGTTGCACGAAATTATCATTGGGAAATGATGTTTTTGTAATCCCAATTTTCCAAGAAATGGTAAATTCGAGTCGCAGTTTTAATTTATCAGAGAAGAAGTGACTTTCGTGGTGGCAGCGTGAGGGTGTATTTGACAATGGGAATATGTGGTGAACGTATTGAAACGCAAGCACCGTCACAGGTGCTACAACGAAACAGAGGCAGCCACTGTGAAACACGATTGTCGCAAACCCTCAGATTTTGCACTTTTCTGCTCAGCACCTACGTGTGAATAAATCTCTTTTCTTATTTCATTTATATATCCCACTTTAAATTTCTATGGATTTTGACGAGATTTTATTAAGCTCTCATTCTCCATCCGAATATCACTCGACACCTCGCCGGATTTCGTCGTAAGCATCGTGCGATACAATTAAACAAACCCCCTTTAAATTCAGCAATTTAAAGACCTTTCAAAACCGCACACGTTTTGTACAATTCGTACTCAATCATGATGACGTGGTCTGTATATTAACTCGATCATTATAGGCGAGGGAGAACGAGAAAAAACTTGAGTTAATTGCAGCTTGATTAAAGACCGCAGCATGTACGTTATTGACGGGGGCGATACTTAAGGGGTGAGATTATTCAAAGGGGCGCCGTTTATGCGGGAAAACTGACCTTTATGGGGCATCTTCCACCAAGCCTCCGCCGCCGACGTCTCCCGGAGCGTCAGGGCTTTCGCCACGGGATGGACGGGTGAGAACCCACCCGGAGTCGGGACTGCTCCTGAGGCTCCCAGGGTGACCGATATTTTCTCTGCAATAAAAAAAGAATTCTTTCGATCCGATCACGAATACAGATTGATTGTGGACGATTGCCTCGTCATCGCATATCGATAACCAATGTTTAGATAACCGATTGTCCGAAGTTGATTCAGTTGTTGCGGCGCGGTCAATAGCAATCAGCGGTCTTTTTAGAACAATAGTGAAGCAACAGACGTTTGAATTTGTCTTCATTTACGTACGTCGGTTGCTGGCCACCCGTCGTGAACAATAGGTCGGGAGTTGTCATAGCACATTGCAACTTCATAGCCATATTTCACCCTCTAGCGACTTCGGTTACTGAACTGTTATATGCTGGCGTTACACAGGGCGATTCCTAAACAACGTACCACGTTCTAACTCAGTCATTTATTGCCCGATTTCAGGAAAAATAATATAATTACAGTCGAACTCCTCTATAGTGACCTCCTCTATAATGATTTTTTCTCTATAGTGATGTTTTTGTCAATAAACATACTTCTAAATTATGATGTTAAGCCTCTATACAGTGATTATTCTTTAAGAAAGGTTTGCCAAAATTTCCGGGGAACGGAATTTTCGGTAATAGAAAATACAATAAATGTATTGAACAATTGATTTTTTCCAAATTTCGACTACCTGAAAAATCCTTAGAAGAATTTCCATTTTTAAAAGTATTGCTGTGCAATCAACTTTGGACAGATTTTTAAGTATTCAATTACATACGATAAGAATCTGTATTGTTTATTAATAACTGTGTATTTCTATTTTTTTTTAATTTAACAGTTTATTTGAAATCTGTCATAATACATCAGGCAATCACTAATTCTTGTGGGTTATTGCCTAAACAAATATTTTTTCAAATTTTAATTTTTTGTTTCATTTTGAATTATCGATTGGTTTCTAAAGTGGTTGCCAAAATTGTAAAATTATACTTAAATTCTATATAGTGAAGTTTCCCTATAGTGATGTTTTTTCATGACTTTTCGAACATCACTATAGAGGAGTTCGACGGTAATTAGTCGAGTAAGTACTAGAAGAAGGTATTAATTTGGATTTTTCCCACATTAACTTCAATGCGAAGCGACAATCAACTCTTTTTTTTCAAATGGCAATGTATACATTTTTTTATTTATTGTGATAGAAGATTTTTTCTAAATCCAATGATATCTAATAACTTGAGGAGGAACTTGAGGAGGAGGAGAAAAAATATTTTATAAAAAAAAAAAATTAACATGCCTTGGAAAACAATAAGATCCTCACGTGATAAATGTCATTTATGTATCAATATAAGAGTTTCATTCAAATTTTCAACTATTTTATGATTCGAAGAGGCATCTTGCGGAACTCAATGGACTTTATTTTCAGCACTCCAACAAAACGCCAGAATTAATACTAATTGGCTAGAAGTTAAATTCACTTTCAAAACAGGGAAGTTCCAAGTGCTCTAAAATTTTCTAGACTTGAAAAAAATTTGAGAAACTATGGGGCTTTTAAAAAACCCAAAGTACAGAAACGTAAGTTTGACGAGAATGTTGAATTAGGTGTATTGATGAATTTACAAGAAAATTCAAGAATTTTATTAGAGAAATTGAGAATACCATTCGGCACATCGTACCGAACTACTCAGGAAATATTAAAAAAACATAAATTCAAACCTCAAAAAGTTCAAGCATTGGACGAAAGTGATTCTGGCCGAAGAGAGCAATTTTGCACTTTTTATTCGAATATGATGCAACAAAATCCGATTTTTTATAGGAACATTATTTGGACAGATGAATGCACTTTTAGCAATAATGGCATTTTTAATCGAAATAACCATCGATTTTGGAACCGAGAAAATCCAAGAGTTACCATTGAAAATAATTTTCAACGCAGATTTAGTGTGAATGTGTGGTGCGGTATTTTGGGTGATCGATTGGTGGGACCATTTTTTGTAGATGGCACTCTAAACCAAGAAAAATGCCACCAACTGTTGGTTGGAGAAATTGATGATTTCTTGGATGAATTGCGGAACTCGATGGACTTTATTTGCAGCAAGGTGGGGCTACCCCACACAACGCCAGAATGAATACTAACTGGCTAGAAGTTAAGTTTGCTGAAAAATGGTTAGGAACGTATGGACCAATTCGGTGTCTAATTCGCCAGACCTTTCGCCTCTCGATTTTTGGCTTTGGGCGTATATTCAAGACCGAGTTTATCTAACCAAGGCAGAAAACGTAGAAATTTTGAGACAGAGAATTATCAATGTTTGTCACGAAATTCCTTCTAATTTTCTATTGAATGCAACCTATGAAGTCACTAGAAGATGCCAGTTATGCATTCAACAAGGTGGTGGTCATTTGGACAATATTTATAAGGATATTTTTTGGTTTTATTTGAACTGGTTTTGTTATTTGAATAAAATATTTCAACATGCTTGTTTTTCACGGCAGCCTTGCCAATTTTAGAAAATGACTTAACGTGGATTTATTTTTTTTACAAGTTATTGTATCAAAATACTTGAGACGCCATGGAATTTAGAAAAAAATCCTCTAACAGAATAAATTTAAAAAATATACATTGCTATTCGAGGTTTTGGAACTTCCCTGTTTTGAAAGCGATTGCTGTAAAGGCGACTGTTTCATTGCGATTTTTATTGCATTCACATAAAAATTATAAATTCGAATCATAAAATAGCTGAAAATTTGAATGAAACTCTTACATTGTCACTTAAATTATCATTTATCACGTGATGATCTTGTTGTTTTCTAAGTAATTCTAAATTTTTTTATTAGAACCCCGACTTATTTTGATTTAAAAAAAATTTTTTCTTCTTAATATTACTTCAATGTCAAGTTATTAGATATCGCTGGATTTAGAAAAAAATCTTCTACCACAATAAATTAAAAAATACATTGCTATTTGAAAAAACAAATTGATCGTCGCTTGGCGTTGAAGTTAATATGGGAAAAATCCAAATTAATACATTGTTGTAGTATTTACTCGACTAATTAACTAAATTATTTTTTTCTGAAATCAGACAATAAATAACAGAGTTAGAGGATGGGACGTCTTTTAGGACTCACCCCGTATATGAAACACTGCTTATGAGAAAACTTTCTTAAGATTTTTTCTACCGGTTAACCGCATGAAAGCATAGATAAATGATGATGTTGGCGTTTTATACATTTTGACACTTGAATAAATTTATTCTAAATAAAGACTTCTCGGAGATTACCCATTTTTTCCCGCCCGTCCGCCTGTCGCCAGCACGCTTTCTAATGGAATTTCGATCAAATTTTTATCCCAAAGAAAACGCCGATAAAGTGGCAATTAGCAAGAAATTAAATTTGCGTTAAATCAGAGTGGAAGGCGCACAATATGAGTTAAAGCCAGCGGCGGCGTCTTTGCGGCGAAGTCGAGCTTAACAAGCGCTTAACGGAAAACATGACAATATAATATCTCATAAAGTAATGCTTTCAACGTTTCGAGCAGCTGTATTCAAAGTTTGCTACACACACACACACACACAAAATCGCGAGCTTTGACGGTTCCCTCTCGAGCAAAATTTGTGTATCAAGGGATATTTTACAGCGCCGTAAAGACTCCCCATTAAAACTTTAACATAAAAGCAATCTTTATAACTTCACAGGACTTTTACTGAAAGTATTCGTTTGCATTCAAACTATGTAGCGCTATGTTTACAGCGAATTCAAGTACCTTTACAATTATGATCCGAATGCGAGCTTTTTTCTTCCCTCTTACACACCTTTGATCTTCCCCGGTTGTAAACGTATGTACATCATTAACTTTAAAGCGGAAAAGTGTTTTGATTCCGTCGTTTCTAATTATGTGTCAAGTGGTCGTTTCATGTCTGCCGATTTATAAAAAAACCGCTTTCACGATTTTAAGTGCGCGAGGGTCAAAAGACATCCTAATTGTAATGCCTAGTAAATCTGGTAAGCCGAAGAAAAATTGGGGGAGATTTTGATTCGTTTGATTCATTACCTTTCAAAAATTGAAAATTATCGCATAGGTTTGAGCACAAACTCACTGTTAACACCGAAAATCTCTGCGAACTAGAACAAATTGTCAACGCGATCTTCAGTCATCCTCGAAGGACGCGCACCGATTCCGGTTCACTTGTCGATCTCAATTGTGGTCCAGTGATCTTTCGGCTTGTTACGGCACGTGCTCAAGATCGGTGAGTGAGTGAAGACCACTGTGCTACCATGCGAAGCGAACCGAAGACTGGCTACTGCATCATATCAGTCAGCCGTGCAAGGGTGACTTGCTCTGGGTGCCCATGGGTTGGACCATCGCCAAACCCGCCCCTTAATAAATTCGAGAAGGGATCTTTCAGTAGTGGGAATATACGTGTTGATCTACTACCTTCCACAGGTTGAAAATGTGTTGAATCTGATTTTGAATCCCGTTGATAATCGGTTGACAAATTGGTTGTGCTGCAGTAATTTGATTTTACGCAGACTTATTCAACCCAAAAACGCCACCTCTTCGTCAAGGGCGATTTTGAAGCGACCCTCAAGGGAATTTGGAACTTTTTCCGCGAAAACTCTTGTTTAGATTTAGGTTTTTTCTCAATTTTTTTTTTTTAATGTGGCGCTCGGATCTTTGCGATCCGCGGCTGTCGCCTAAATAAGGGGAAACACATTTCGCGAGGCGTGTCTCGATTACTTTTGGCTGACTGGCCGCGGCTTTAACTTATCCTGATTGGTCTATAACGAGACGCCATTGTTCCCATAAAACGTCGCGGCGGCGCATATGGGTCCGACGCTCGCCTGCAGCACACCAGAACACAACCGTCGCGACGGCAGCAACCTAACGACGCTGCAAGCTATTCTGTAAAGAAGTTTTAGATTGTTCATTAAGTTTTTGGCCTCAGGTGCACGGATTTGTTTTATAATCTTTCTTAAACAGGTGAGGGTTAATTGTTATTTCCTTTGCGTCCTTTTGTCATTTTTAATTGTGTTCACATGTCCATCTCCTGCGGCTGGAAGCTTGAGACATTTCGTCCTGACAGGATGATGAGGGACCACCCCGGCCTGTTCTCTTTATTTCTGCCGAGAAAAATTGGAACAAATATTTACTTGCAACTGTACCGGCAAATTTGAAGCGTGTGCAGTTGTTCTTAATAAGACGTATATAAATGACGATGAAACGAGATATAGTTGCAAAGGAGTACCGCGCCTCAAGATGTTTTCATTTATGTATTTATTAATTAACAAGATGTATCTTACTGATAGGAATTTATTTTTTTGCGGCCTGTCTTGCCCGTTATTTCATTCATAAGTAGAACCAATTATTCGTGTCAATATGATCGATTAGGAGTTCTTTCTTCGAGTACAATGGAAGTCGAATGGTCGTTGCACGGACCGAAAAGGTAAGACGACAAATTAAACCGTGGCTACGTCTTAATATTTTATCATTAATTAATTTTACAATAAACGAAAAGTTATGGTCAGTGGTTAATAATGTCTTGACAACTAAAATTGATTTGGACCGAATCCAACTGAAACAATCGCGACCTTATCTATCGACAACCTGATCTCATTTGTGGCGTTCCGTTTCGTTTAGAAAGTTTGCCAACTTTGCCGACCCTTGCACGTTTTAATTTTACAACGCGAGAAGACATTACGAAGAAATTTTATGTGTAACCATACACTGAGAGAAATAGTCAAAAATAATAATTATGATTAACTTAAATATAATCTATATTTCATATATGGACAGCATTTTGAAATGTTAAAGGTGCAATATTTATATATTAGAAAATATATTGGTGTTTTAAATATATTGGTATTGTAATAATCATATATTTAATTTAGCACTCACAAGAATGTTAACTAAATAATGAAATTTTTACTGAGCTTAATATATCACATTTTAAGCATCATTATGCAGAACTGCTAAACCATATAGCATAGATTATTAATTTAAATATCTTGCAAGATCGACTTAACAAGAGATTATAGCTGGCTGTAACAGAACATATTTTAATTTTTGTCATCTAACATTGCTGAGCCAAATACTACAGGTTGTTAAAAATATATTTGGGATGTAATTTTTAAATATCTATATTTTGTAAAGATTAGTAACAAATTATAGTTGCATAATATAATTTATATCGTATAAATTTCCTTAAATATAAAAACACAAATTTTAAAAATAACAAGAACATTAAACTAAAATAACATTTATAAAACACAAACTAAAACAAAACACGTAAGTTTTAAAAATTTGAACTTTATACTATAATAACATTACATACAAAATTATAAAACAAATTTTTTTGGGAGGTGGTTTCAAAAATACATCATTTAAAACTTCATCTACTTCACTGTCTTCGTATGTCACCGTAGAAGCTGTTGATGTGACACTACTCTCTGATTGAATTTTACACTGCGTTTGTGACAAAAAAATCAGAATTAGATAATTATAGGTAACAGATTATAGCAGCAATATAATTATTTTAGTACAAAACAAATAGCTACATATACATAGAAAAGTTGTTTTTTAAGTATAAATCAAATTTCAAAATAAATTTAACAACAATTGAGAAACCCTCCAATTGGAGATCAAGGCACCTTAAAACGTGTATCTAATTAAGTAATTTAAAATGGAAGCGCTGGATTCTGATATGGTTGATACTTCAATTATGAAGGCTCCCTATTCTTTTAAAAACAAAAATTAATGTGTCAATGATTTTTCTGAAAAAGTTTTTATTTTTAATTTTTTTAAGATTATTAATACCTACTTCTGGTACGCGTATAAGAACTCAAACTTATGGGAGATTTTTTAAATTTTAATCAAAAGTAATAATCAAAATGTACAACCTACCTGAGCTGCTTTATAGGCGTTGAACTTGTTCACAAATTTTAATATCAGTAAAACATACCTACAATAAACAAATTCATTAATATGTTTTTATTTTTTACACGTTATTTCTACAAACATATTTTGTATACTATAAGTACTTGAATATAAAAAGCCTATTTGACTATAACATATTCAGATCCACGGATATGTAATTATCTGTAGCAATATTTTTTGACAATTATTTCCCCACGTTGCTTCTCATACAAATTGCGATTACAAATTGCTTGTTCAATTAAAAAAGTAACGTCTTTATTGGTAAGTAATGCTATTACACCACTGCTAACAAATCTCGTCTTTAAAGTTTATTCTGAATTTGAACAAAAAATAATAATAAAAGATTAATAATAAAACTAGAAACTTTACATATTTGTTGTGACGAATCCGAAGCAATTTTAAACACAGAATTAAATTTAGAAATACATACAGTCAAACCTCCATATAATGATGACTGTAAAAATATTTGTTACATCGAAAAATTCGTTTTCCAAAAAAAAAAATTTTTAGAGAACTTTGTTATATAGAACGTCGTTATAGAAGAGTTCGAATCTATATGTATATGTATTTATAACAAAATTGGAAAATCCTTGATGCAAGTAGTACTTACCTATTGCAAAAACCATCAAAATCAGATTTGGCAAAATAAAAATAATAAAAATTAATCATAACAGACAAAATCATAGAAGAACAATTAAAATGATTTAAAAATAGGCAAATTATTTATTTCGCAAGTGTACCATCAGTGTTGGTTTTTCTGTATCACTTTTCGACGAGTTAGAATTTTACAGCGATGTAAGACGCCATCGATTGTAAGACGCCCCCGAATTCAGCGACACCAAACCAGGAAAAAATATGCGTTTTACAATCGAGGAAATACGGTACTTTCTAGTAACCGAATATTAATGAGTTTAAAAAGCTCGATACATCCTATTTTCGCGCCACTACGCAAACAAATGAGTAACCGAAGGAAGGGACATGCCTTACTACATTCGTATTGCAGTTTGTATGTTATGTTACCGTTTGTGATATACAATTATACCCCGTCTTCCCAATACCCACCGCTAACTTCAATACAAGCATTTGTCTATTTGTAAAGTTCGAAAGTTGGCACTACACGATATCAATTACACTGATATATGCAAACACCAGTTTTCTTAACCGCAGTTTTTTTTAAACGTACGTTACCTAACATTCCCGTTTTTAAATCGAAAGTATGAAGCAAATTAGTAGTGCTAAACTAATTTAATAAATATGTCGATTTTAGATTACAGTTTCCGAAATCAGTAACACACTTCTTGTGAATAAGATGCTCACAGCGGATGCTTGTCGACATAGGTATTTACTCTCTGTTTTTTCTTATGAATAAAAACAGGATTCGTTTTTATTCATTGATCTAATCTTTTCTTGAACTTCTTCAAATGAATTGTAATTTTATCAGAACTTTTAGAAAATTTGTAAGAATTTAAACAAGAATTATAACAATAATAGTGGCTGGAATGATATAAAACTGCAGAACATATATTCACAATATCAAAAAAGTCAAATTTTAACTAAACCTTAATTGAGTAGTCCAATTGCAAAACCAGTTATATCCATATTGCAATAAGAGCGTTAATCAACAGGAAGTTCTGCAATATTGCACCTTAAAGTCAGATACCTTAAGATGCAATATTGCAGAACTCACTTTGTTG
Organism: Dascillus cervinus; assembly: GCA_949768715.1. Classification (NCBI taxonomy): domain Eukaryota; kingdom Metazoa; phylum Arthropoda; class Insecta; order Coleoptera; family Dascillidae; genus Dascillus; species Dascillus cervinus. Next base: position 28,637,829 of record OX458321.1, on the reverse strand, counting down.
ATTAACACTCTTATTGCAATATGGATATAACTGGTTTTGCAATTGACCTACTCAATTGAGGAATTGATGTACAAGTGAAAACGATCACTTACACACAAAACTTTTTTTTTAAAACAGATTTAAAATTAATAAAGCACACTAACGTCGTCGAAGATTTTTCATCTCTGGTATTAACATTTTATCGACATTTTATCTAATAACTTTATTATAATACAGTCAAACTCCTCTATAGTGACCTCCTCTATAATGATTTTTTCTCTATAGTGATGTTTTTGTCAGGAACGTGCATTTTTGAACGTTTTCCATATAAAAATACCTCTATATTATGATCTTAAGCCTCTATATAGTGATTATTCTTTACGAAAGGTTTACCAAAATTCTCGAGGAACGGAATTTTTGGTAATAGAAAACCTGAAAAATCCTTAAAAGAATTTCTTGCAAAATCCTTACTTATGCAATCAACTTTGGACAGATTTTTTCATCAATAAGTACATGTTATGTAAGCATTCAGATGAAAATTTGTAGTGTTTATTAATAACTTTGTGTATTTCTATATACTTAAACAAATATTTTTTCAAATATAATAAATTTTAATTTTTTGTTTTGAATATCAATTGGTTTTTAAAGTGACTGCCAAAATTGTAAAATTATACTTGAATTCTATATAGTGAAGTTTCTCTATAGTGATGTTTTTTCATGACTTTTCGAACATCACTATAGGGGAGTTCGACTGTACTTTATGTTCCAAAAAAATCGATTTTTACATTTAATCACTCTTTTGCGCCGAACTAAATTTATTGGTATTTTCATGTGCATTTCAATTGTGTTTATTACTTCTATTGCAATTTATAGGAATTAATAAAATAATTTTGTGACAATAATATTTTTTTTAATTCCATTCATAAAGGAAAACTTTTAAATCATTTTCAGTTCTGAGTTTGTTGCAGGAAACAATTTCTAAATTTAATCAGTTTTTCTAATCGATGGCCGAGATATCGACTAAAACAAGTTGTAAAAATATTTGATTTAAAATTCATCTTATCTGATCGCAGGATCGATGCCTGCAGTTAATTAGGAGATGTGATGTGTGCAAAAAGAGGCCACTTAATTGCGACAGATATAATTTTAAAAAATATTTATTGGGGTATTTATACAATCAACTGTACTTACATCAGGGATCAAAACACCCTCATTCATCAAACGTATACAGAATAATTCGTTACAAATAACGCAAATATAAGAGGGAAACCTTCACAAGGGTGTCACCCTCGGCAGGAGGCTAATTCTTGATTACGTAACTCATAACACGATAAAATATAAGGCCACACACACGTTCGGCGAAACTGCTAAACAATAAGAATAAAATTCGGCAAATTCGATTGAGTAATTGAGTTGCAGGGATCAGTATATAAAGCGGAAAACTTTCTCAAACCACAATTCACTCCGCAGTCTATCATCCCTAAATTCATCTATTCTTCAAAAATTCATTTTTAAAAAGGTGGAAAAAGAATGTTCCACGGGTAAGGGTATATAGCTTATGAACTACATAATCGTCGGTTCTTTTGATGTTGGTTGTATTTTCGTGTAGAAGGATGGAACGTTACTAAAGCTGAAAAAAGGACGAGGCTTTTACATTATCTGGATTACCGGAGCGCGCAGGTATCTCTCTTTACCAGCGTCAATATTGCGGGTTTCAGAATTGAAAAAGATCGCTCGCAGATTATCGGGATTTTTTTCCAAAAGAAGTTACGAGGCACTGCGAGCTTATGATTTTTTTCCGGATACCTTTCAACACTTTGTTATGCGCCATACCCTCCTTTCCTTTGTTTACGATTTTATTGTCGTCCTTTTGCGAGCGCATAATTGCGCGCCCCTAATTTACCGTCAGTACTTATCCCTTAAGGACAGTCTATAAATGGACAAGATACTTACCCCACAAGTAGTTCTTTCCTGTTTGCCAGCTAATAATTCCAAATTGAAAGCAACAACCCCTGTTCGCCGGTACCCAACTGATGTTTTGTCAAGTCCAAACGGACGACACTAATTACCGATCATGATATTTTTACTCTCACAATGATAAACGTGCTGTTCGAAACTGGCTTGTGTGTGCAGGTATGATGTACTTACACTGAGAGAAATACATTGCTATAAAAAGATATTAGTGATTATTATTGCAATCGTCTATATAGTTACATTTACCTTAATCAAGGGTGCTTTATTAGCATTAATATATTTTTTATTTAGATAGTTATTGTGAATTTAAAATTTGTCAATTCTCATAAATTGCATGAGTAATTTTATATTATTAAGGTACATAGAAACCAAGAAAAAATCTTTTTTTTTAATCAGGTAAAATTTTGGCTCTTTCAATTACTAATTGTTCAATTTATTAGTTTTTTTTATGTACGAACAGTAAAATATTTTCACACAATTTAGTGTAATTGAAATAATTTTACTAATTTGGGTTCATTAAATAAAGCCATTTCCGTATTAGAGGGTATTTTTTTAAATGATTTACGACATAAACTGACCAATTCACCTAACAATGGCATTGGTTTTGGGTACTTGGCTGATTATTTATGACAGTCATAAAGTTAAGTTAAAAAGTGCAACGTTACATTTTACAGGACCGGAATAAGGGTCTTCGCTATTTCTTTAAAAGTTCACAACATCGTAACTAACAGCTACACGGTAATTATAATCATAATCAAAAATAATTTTTGCAATATTAGATTTTAAACTTGATAAGAAAATCGCTTACCAGCTTCTAATTTTCGTTAGTATATCTGTCTACAATTTGGGTTTTAATTTTGCCGCCTGCAAAGTCAATATACCTATCGGTTATTGAACCTTCCCATAAAATAAATTGTATAATTCACCCAAAGTTTAAAAACCCTGGTCACAACCCTAGGTCACTTTGTGAATAAAGGACCATTCACATTCGCAACAAATCTTCCAACACTTAAACATCGTTGGTAAAAAGTGAAAATTAAAACTTTGTTTTGTGGAATAGTGAACATTTGTGTTTAGTTCAGGTATAATCATGCCATTTCAATACTCAGTCGAGGAGAAGCTTGAAATGCTTTTAATTTATGGGCAATGGGGCATCACTTTGAAAATAAACTTAATATTTACCTATTAAAAACTTATTTTATTTTTCTCACAAATTCCAGAATACGGGTCTGGCAACAACTAAAACGCCGTTCCCTTCAGTTTTATGGGTCGATCATCAGGTATTGTTACGTGGTAGACCGTATTATTCATTGTTGGAAAGTCATAAATAAAAGTATTTTTCGTGCTTTATGTTAAATTTGATTTAACTCAAAAAGTAATAATTTTTTAACGAATCAAATTGAAATTAACAATGCTACGAATAATTTGACAAATTTTGAAATAAAAAACCAACCATGGAAATTGTACCCGAAACTCTTTGTTTTACTTTTTTGGCTTAAAATAAAAATGATTTGGAAAACTTGTAGCACTAATCGAAAGTGTAAACTTCAACTGATGTAACATGTAAATTGCATACTTTCCCTCAATCTTTAATAGGTGTTATGGCCGGGGCGGTAAAACTTAACTGACCCTGTATATATGAAACGTAACAATTCAAGATTGTTCTTGGAAATATCCAAGATGTAGGTTTCGTGCAACTAAACAATATTTTATCAACGCATTGGTGAGTTGGTGACTCATATTAGTCCAAGCTTTGTACCATTTCTGCACGTTTGGTTTTGTATGTAGTGCCGATCTTAGGGAAAAATCAGTGATTCTGTTAAGGGTGCTTAAAGTGAAATGACGGTGGTAGAGGACTTGCTAGAAGAATCAGGGTTTGTACATTACGTGCAAGTATTTGAAGGTAAGATGGTCATCTTATTTTAACCTCCGTTATTAATTTTCCTCCACCGTCCACGTATATTTCTTAGTTATATTCACAAGTTTCAGATAATGGAATAAATGACGAAGCTTTTTCACTGTTGGACAACGCTCTAAAAGAGCTAATTCCTAATATTTGGAGATCGGTTAAAATTTGTGAACAAGTTCAACGCCTATAAAGCAGCTTAGGTAGGTTGTACATTTTTATTATTACTTTTGATTAAAATTAAAAAATCTCCCATAAGTTTGAGTTCTTATACGCGCACCAGAAGTAGGTATTAATAATCATAAAAAATTAAAAATAAAAACTTTTTGAGAAAAATCATTGACACATTAATTTTTGTTTTTAAAGGAATAGGGAACCTTGATAATTGAAGTATCAACCATATCAGAACCCAGCGCTTCCATTTTAAATTACTTAATTAGATACACGTTTTAAAGTGCCTTGATCTCTAATTGACGGGTTTCTCAATTGTTAAATATATTTTGAAATTTTATTTATACTTAAAAAACAACTTATATGTAGCTATTTGTTTTGTACTAAAATAATTATAGTGCTGCTATAATCTATTACCTATAATTATCTAATTCTGATTTTTTTGTCGCAAACGTAGTGTAAAATTCAATCAGAGAGTAGTTTCACATCAACAGCTTCTACGATGACATACGAAGACAGTGAAGTAGATGAAGTTTTAAATGATGTATTTTTGAAACCACCTCCCAAAAAAATTTGTTTTATAATTTTGTATGTAATGTTATTATAGTATAAAGTTCAATTTTTTAAAACTTACGTGTTTCGTTTTAGTTTGTGTTTTATAAATGTCATTTTAGTTTAATGTTCTTGTTATTTTTAAAATTTGTGTTTTTATATTTAAGGAAATTTATACGATATAAATTATATTATGCAACTTTGTTACTAATTTTTACAAAATAAAGATATTTAAAAATTACATCCCAAATATATTTTTAACAACCTGTAGTATTTGGTTCAGCAATGTTAGATAACAAAAATTAAAATATGTTTTGTTACAGCCAGCTATAATCTCTTGTTAAGTCGATCTTGCAAGATATTTAAATTAATAATCAATGCTATATGGTTTAGCAGTTCTGCATAATGATGCTTAAAATGTGATATATTACGCTCAGTAAAAATTTTATTATTTAGTTAACATTCTTGGAAGTGCTAAATTAAATATATGATTATTACAATACTAATATATTTAAAACAACAATATATTTCCTAATATATAAATATTGCACCTTTAACATTCCAAATTGTTGTCCATATATGAAATATAAATTATATTTAAGTGAATCATAATTATATTATTTTTGACTATTTGTCTCAGTGTACCTGATGTCGCTGGAAACCCGCATCGTATCAAATAATAAGGTCCCGGCTTATTGACATTTCTCTGCCCCGAGTTGATTTCTAACACAGATAGCGGCATATGAAGTTACCTGCTTGCGATATAAAGGATTGGGTTTCACCTGTCTTCGTGTCAGCTACAGAGGGTGTAGGTACGGATTGGTTTACGTTTTTTTGCGCCGCGGGGAAAAGTCTGGGAGAAAAAATCCTAATAAGCACAGCGGCTGTTTATATATTGTCTAATTGAATTTTACATTCGACTGTATGTGTATGAAAGCCGGCGGTGTTTTATAATACTCCAAGGAATTCCAACAGTCATTCCGCTTTCTTAAGACGATGGCCGCCTTCTTTGATCTCAATGGTTGGTAGCTACTGGCTTCTACATGTCTTTTTCTTGCTTCTTTTAGATCTCATTATGAATTATCATAGCGACCACGATCTTGCATTGTATCTATTGAAAATTATATGCTATTCAAATTTCCAACTTCCATACTACCTTTTAAAAACAGTTCTATTATTTTTTTGAACCGATCAAAAATGTTGTACACGAGTTTTTATTAATTTATATTCTCTTCTTTTCAGCTTGAATAACATTCATGCGATATTTAAGTTGTAATTAACTGGTTAATGTACGCTCAGGTAGAGATATACATAACGATTCAAAAGATTTAAGAATATTAAATCTATCCGCTACCGGTTCTTATGCTGCTCGGGGATAAATTTTTATTTTCACCGGATTTATAAAATCATTCACCGGACGGTTCTAAATTTTTCCGCATTCTTCGCCGCAGACAAAATTCAATTTTTCACGCCTTGGCGACTTTTGAGTTGAATTTGCTAAGCATTCATTAATCTTTCCAGCCATTCAAGGTGCTGAAAGGAGACGACCACTTGAACTGAAATCGAAAAAAAATTATGAACTTATGAAATCAGCAGCACCACTAAATTTCCTGATCGGATTGAGCGTCGCGTAAAATCGTTGCAGGAAATGTGGGGGTTTTAAATAACTAAATAAAGATATTCCGTGCGGAAAAATATAACTCGAAATTATACCTATAACTTACCGTTATCTAAAAAATATGTTCTTTACTTAGTCGATATTTTAGACTAAATAATGGCTTCGTTTAACTAGAATTTGAGACGCTGTCCCTTTCGACTTATTAATTATTACAAATAAATAGAACTACTGCAATATACAAGGCATAAATAATTATTAGGCTGTCCCATAAATCTTTGAAGAAAATTCCGAAATCTACACATAGTTTAGTGTTGTTCTGTTCAGTAAAGTAATATTAAACACAAGCTGCGTTTATACATTTTCAATACGTATTCGGTAATTAGGTTTAGCCCTGGTTTTATAGTAGCTCAGTCAATTTATGCACAATAAAGGTCTCAACCTTGCAGAAGGTCGGGGTATAAATTGACTGGGCTCCTATAAAAGCAGTTTTGTTAACCCTTAAGGAGGCGCGCTGTTGTATAAAGTACAATACTTTTAGTTTTCTGATTCCTGTTGCAACCTGTTGGCAGTTATTTGTTCAAATCACCTTTCTATTCTTCCATTGTCATCCCCATCACCAAGTATTTTAATTTCTAGGTTTTGGTCGGTTCAACAATACAGTTGCTTCAACTGTATAATATTTGCAGCCTTCAACAGCTTCTAAAATAGTTTTGGTTGCACCTAACAATATAAATTGTTATTAAACAAAATGTTTGTATTTAAGTACATTTTTTCTTTTACCACGACCCACATATTTTATGTCAAGAAGTTTTAAAGATTTTTCACCGTCGCCTAAAATGATTCCATTTTTCAGATTATTTGCACTGTTATTTTTTTAAATCCAATTTTGGCAGATGACAAATTTGTAACATAATTTTTCCAATTTTTATTAATAGATGCATAATGCAACATATTTACAAAATGTCACTTTGATCGGCCACGTTAAAAATTAACCTGTTTTGTCTATCCCGACCGTGACGTCACAACTCGACAATTACCTATTATCGATACGCGGTGAAACTAATTTCAATTCTTAATTTTTGGGTAAAGTTTCGTGCTAATGAAAAAAGGAAATGTATGATTCATCCGCGTTAAGACTGCAGTTAACAATTGTTGTCTGTAATTGGTTTAAGAGTAGGTAAGTTTACATCACCACAAATATTATCATTGTCGACCACTGGCCGTGGTCTGTGACTTATATAACCTCCCAGTAACTCTTCACTCAACTCAACAAATAGAGCGGTGTAAATTTAACATTATAACTCCGCCGCAGTTTTAAAGCGAACGAATTGTAGTTTGTACTTTATTCCAAATATCTTTCCGTCTACTTCTTTTCGTGCAAACTACTTATAATTATCGTAGGTACCAATGATAGTTCCCAATAACACAATGATACCTAACATTCTTAAATATTCATTTATTTATTATTTATTAAACCATTACAATGCCTCAAAAAGGCATCCTATAGAGACCTATAGAGACAAATACAATTGCCTGTACATAGGGAATGGCACTTAAAATCTAAACTAAAACTACAACTCAAAATTATATTATAAATCAAAATTATATTATAAATTACAAATTATATAAGATATCATTTCATAGAACACTTAAAATCTAAATTAAAACTACAACTCAAAATTATATTATAAATTATATTATAAATTATAAATCATATAAATAGACAGTAATAGACAAAACATGACAGCAAATATTTTGTCAATTCCAACTTAAAATGTGTTTCAAGATGTACTTTGTAATTGTAAAATTGTAATATATATCAGTGACGCACTTTTAGAATGTAAAATGGGAAAAGTTTAAAAAAAGAAAAAAAAATATGGAAAAAAGGAACAAAAATTGCAAGTAACAATTAATAATTAGCTTTAACCCATTTCTATATATTTTTTACATGAAAGACTTTATGAAAAAAAAAGAATAAAAATTTTTGAATCCAAATGTACAAAACGTGTATTTTCGTTAAAATTCGATATTTTGCAGCAACGAATTTAATGCACAGAGATATAATACTTTTTTGCATTAATTTGTGTAAGGAATATCTCCTTTAATATACTTTATACTAACATATTTTTAATTGGCCTTTCCCCCACCTGTCTATTAGTTTTAGTTGAAAATAGGTACTGTTAACACATTTTTTATTTTTTAAATTTTGCAAAATAACAGTTTTTGCGAAACTTTTTTTAGCGATTGTGTTTTTCAGCTAATCGCAGTTTGTCCAGCAGAAGTATTTAAAATTAACAGCGAAATGTGGGCCGTGGTCTTTTTATCGAACACCTTTTCGATTTTTCCTCAAAGCGGTTTTTTCTCTTTATACACGTCGGTCGGTTGTGACACTCACGGCGAATAGATTAATATAAGAGATACAGTTCCCGAACATTTTTCGTATGAGAATGAATCGCATACCAAAAGCGTTTTTTTTTGTGAGCGTATTCGTACCTAATTATCTAAAAACAAATTAACAACTCTGAGTCAATTTACTATCACTGTCACCTGTCACACCTTTTCAATTCGACGTTTTTTTTCCGTCTTTAGGAATCGTGATGTCAAAAGAGCTTTTACTTTACGTCCGAAATTGTAAAAATGTGACCAATTAAAACGTATGATAATTAGTGGATTTATTTTAAAGTAACATGCATGTAATTATATTGGAAAATAAAAAGGAAATAAAAAATGTAGTTGCCAAGTTATCTTTTATTGAAGGACCACCTTAGTATCGATACATGCCGTGATGTTAAAAAACGATATCATGATAACAAGATGTCATCCATCATCCGGCTGGATGAGGGACGTTCTCTTTAATGAACCGCGACCATCGGAACGTATCTTTGGAAGGAACTCGATGTAGCCGAATTTCTCCAAATATTTACTTCGTCCCATCAAATTGTCACTGGATTGTTTGTACAGGTAGCCCTCGATTTACGCCGGCTCAATTTACGCCGATTCACAATAACGCCGCTGTGGAATTCACTGTTTCGCCGTGTACATAAGTGGGTAATTCACCGATTCTTCCTATGTTAGATTGATTTTCGTTTCAGTGTTGAGCCGCAACGTTGTGAATTCTTTTTTCCAAAAAATGTAAAAGATCCGAAACTTTGAAATTTCATTTGTTTTTGTTAATATTTTTTAATAGAAACATTTCACTTCATTTTATCTTAAAATACATTTTAAAAATTAAATTTATAATACACCTTTCTCCCGATTTACACGATACTTTTTTACACGATTTCGCTTTTGCACGGTTTTTAAAATAACGAATTCAAAATAAAATGGTAAAAATGAATATTTCAGATGAGTACATATTTTTACAATCATTTTTAAACTCCGTTCACTTGGTTATACTTATTGGTGATTCCCAGTTTTGTATGCACAATAAAACTTCCTACGTATTCACGTAAATTACTGCAGTAAATTTGTGCCAGTAGAAAAGTGTACATCATTGTGTTTTTACTAATCAGAATTTTTTAAACTTCATATTTACTGGTTAGCGATAAACAATTATTTTTTGTAGCATTTTTACAATTTTTTTCGCAATAAAATGTTAAACCATAGGAGTTTTTAATGGAGCATGAAGAGACCCTTCAAATGAGGTATCACAAGCCCATACTTCCTATTTAAAAATTTGGGGGTTGAAACTGTCACTCGAAGGGAGTTGAGGTTAGGGATGAAATTTTTACTTTGCAGGATATCATGTCATAAACGGGATTTTTATAAATATGCACAATAATTGAGATACTGAATTTATTCCATTTGACTGGTTCTCACTATATATTTGTTATTTTATAAATGAACTGTTATTTTAATTTTTCAAAATATCTTCTTAAAAAAATTACGCTAACTAAATGACGTTGTTTTCGATTTACTCGGTTTTGCCTATAAAAAACCAAACTTCCGTGTAAATCGGGGGATAAGTGTATATGTATTTTGCATTATATTGTATTAATAAATGAAATGATTTGCTTCTTTTTCACTTATGTAGAACCTAACTTCACTGTAAATATGGGTTCTTTTTACGCCGTTTCGATTTGCGCCGGCTTTTGCAAGAACGGAACTGCGGCGTAAACCGAGGGCTACCTGTATAAGTACAATTAGTTCTTTACCGTCATTTTACCGATACAGGTGCGCCGTGAAAAGAGTCACACATTCAAAGGCCCAGGTACAAACAGCGGAGCCAAAAAGATGCCGCATTTCTTTTGTATTACATCTCTTCCCAAAACTTTGTTACGTTTCGTTTTGGTCAAAAATCGCACACATACGTAATTAATCCGAGAAGAAAATGCTACCTCCCATCAATAAGAATACTTTGACGTGAAAGGCGCATTATGAAATTAAAAAGGAATCAATTATTCTTATTATATTAAATAACACATGAAATAATTGTAAGGTAATAAATAACTTGTATTCATGAATACATAGGTGGCATGTGGTGGTATATTACATGTACGGTACATTAAATGTTAACGACTTTACAGCGATTTCTCGTTAACTACCGTTTAATATCCGTAGACTTAGACATGATCCGTGCAATGGGGATCTGATATCTGATTGTTTTCATTACTTTTTTATTGTTCCTTAATTACAAATTAAATTTTAGTACGTGTGTAAGTGCCAGAAACATTTGTATTCCAATTATCAACGCCGCTCCAACTTCAACGGAAACTAGCGCAATTAGAAAACAATTCAAGTTATTTTGCATGCACCATAATACATTAAATATGTACAGAGTGAAGCACGAATACCGTTTGACATGGCGATTTTGCTGATGATGTACATTTGAAACTAAATCTGAATTTTATCACAATTATACAGGATGATCCTAAACATCTACGAAAGATTTTAAAGAGTCATTTCTTAACTCTTTCTAAGTGGAAATGTTCTTACAAGCATATGTCCTAAATAGTCTTGTTTTTAAAATAGAGTGAAGGTATTTAAAAAAATATGTTTTTTCGAAGAATCTCGAAAACGTTTCTAGACAATTTTGTGAAGTTTTGGTCTGATTTTATTATTGGTTTTTTCATAATATAGACATTGAGGATCCAATTTCGTAAGATAAAGCACCGTACGGTTCATATTGCTCAACATTTCCATTTTGTTTTAGAATACTAACTCAATTCTGAAGAAAAATTGCCTCTTGCATTTTTACCGTAATACAAGTCGGTTTTGAGTGACCACAGATTATAGAAAACATTTCGAATGATGACTTATTTAGAAAATATAAAAAATAAAATAAAAAATAAAAAATAAAGAAAGAAAATGGGGCCCAAAAAAAATCGTCAATTATTCTGACCTACAGATTTATAGAAAACCTTGAAACATCTTAAAATCTCACCAACACTTCAGAAAATTATCTTGAAACGTTTTCGAGATTCTTCAAAATAACGCTTTTTCTTAATACTTTAATACTCTGTGTTTTATATGAACTTTTCATCTTAGAATGAGCCAAGAAATTAGTTGTCGAAACATTGTGATGCTTTAGCGAAATCGAAAGATCAGACGTTATTCGTGCATCATCCTGTATACACTCAACAACGCCAAGAAGGTGTAGAAATTTTTTAAGCAAACTTGGCTTGGCTATAATAGGTATTGATTAATCAAATTTGAAAAAAAACAACAGGAAAGCACACATTGAATTGGTTCAATAATATGCTTGTTCGCCTCACTGATTCACTATCTTTCTTTTCACTTCGTTAGGTGTTAGAGTTGCACTATCAAGGTGTCAGTCTGAAGCTTTCTAGGCATTGCATAGGTGCGAATGCTCGATAATCAACCTTAACTCCGATCTCTGGTTAGCTGAAGGTTTTTAGAATTCTATGGTGAATATGTGATGAACCTTCTATGGTTTTTATTTAGCACCACACAACGATGCTGGTCCTGCAAGTGGAGTCTCTGTGACTTGTGTGACCAACTATTTCAATTCCTTCTATTCCATGGAATAGAAGAAATTGGTACTCGCATGAAGGTGGCAGGACCGAATTTAGACTTGATAAGGCCCTAAGCTATTTCAGATATATTTGAGATTTGGGGTTCCAAATATTTTATGTCAGTGCCAAATATGACGTCAGGGCCCTAAGCTATAGGTTGTATAAATCCTGCACTGTGTATACCATAAAATAATTACTTGGTATTATACAACGTGTCCCAGAAATAATGTCATTAATTTTAACCAGTGATAGAACTCGTCAAATCCAAGAACTTTTTTAAATAACTTTTTGGTGTAAACGTTTTGATTAACAAGTTAAAATTGTTGACAGATTTGACTCTTATTTCGTTACCCGCCTATGGATAGTAATGCTGAATGTTAAACACCGATAAGCGTACAACAAAAAACCAATGCAAGAAAACATTCCCTGCTTTTTAGTTCTTTCGACGCAGCAACTCATTAATTTAACCGTTGCTGTTATTGTAAAGTTCTGGAATGCAAATTGAAAAATGCTATGGTAATACATAAATGAAATAATTTCAGTCCTTGTCAAAGTTTTACTACCAAAAATGATATGTTCAAAATAATTGTTACAAGCATTTACAAGTCTCAATAATAAAGACTAGATGTGCGGCGGGTGGTTTAAATAAGTGAGTAAAACAATTATTTATTATAAAACACACATACCTTGAATTACCAATGAAAGATAATTTTTTGTGCAGTCAGCAAAAACTAATATTCACGATCACCGTCAGTGATTTATCAAATCAAGGCGGCTCGTCAATTTCAGGGAAGATAAAATGTCAAAACAAAATTGCGATTTCGAAAAAATGGTATACATATAGAAAAAATGTTTGTTTTGAGGAGTTCTACTACGGGTTAAAATTAATAACATTATTTCCGGTACAGTTTGTATATGCTTTTTAGGAATATTGCATGCATTCATTTTTGATATTAACTGCGTTCATAGTAGTGGTGTTAAATAAATAAATAAAAAAATTCTATAATACAAAATATAAAATATTTATTAAATAATAGTAAACAAACAGTACAAATATAAAAACGTCTCGATTTATAACTACATGCAACCAAGAAAACATTAATTTTTTTCTTTTTAACAAAATTCTTAGATACACATGATAGTTAACATTATTAGTATAACTAAAAAGCTAAAAACTAACTATTAACTAATTATTATCATTATTATTGTATATGATGAGGTGTAACAATTATATAAATAGTCACGAGTCACTACGACATTTTTCTGCAAACAATTTCGCAAGGTTCAAAAACTTCAAACACTAAAAAGTTTGATGATCTCGTAAGAACTAAATCCACAAGACATCCGAAAATGCAACATCTCACACTGAACAATTAATCAAAAAACATGTCCTTAATGAGCAAGACCAATCTCTCAATAGGTATTCAACAAGTCAAATGATTTACGGTGAGAACTCTTAGGTACTTATGTATAGTTGTTCAATTTTAATACAAATTGAAATCCGTAACACAAGCGCCGTCTCTTTTCCACCGATCGCAACAAATCGTGAAGAGGAAGCGTAACCGCCAAAACTAGTCGCACTTCTAAAGGAATGAGTAAAATTTAAGATCTCACTGAAGAAACGTCATAATGATGTTCGCTGGTGGAAAATTAATGCGAAAAATAGAGACGGAGATACGGTTTCGTGCGTGTAGAAATTTGAAATTGACTTAAACACGGTAGCTCGTCATTACAGACCATGAGGCAATAACAAACCAACGTAAATAAATACAATAAGTTGCCGACTCAATGGCGAGATTTGTAAGACATGGTAGTCGTTAAAAAGGAGAATAGAAACTAGCTCTGGCTTTACCTTTTTGTATGTGCCGACACTTTTGATGAAAATCTTCAGGAACTTTTTTTCTGATGTTGATTTAATTGCGGAGTTTGTTTTACCCCAAAAATTTTCTTTTGGCGGAATGTTGCCTTCACAATTGCGAGCAGAGATAATTAAAACGAGACCTCCCACGGGCAGATTTTAAACGATAGCGCAGAGATTATATACTTTTCAAATGAACTGTCATGCAGGCTACCTGTTTAATATCCCGCGGAGATCCACACGGCTGGCGTCTTTTTAAAAACGAACCACTGATAGCGGATCCGTTCACGCAGAAGATTGTTAAACCAAATAATAGTATAAAAGTTGTGCTGCCACTGCTACCGTTTCTATAAGCGGCCGGAATTTATTCATGAGATCTTTTTAAGAAAAGATAGCGATAACTTTTTTCTCTAAAATGAATCGAATTAAAATTTCAATGAATCTGTTAAAATGTACAAAATGTTCATTTGTGACATAATAAAGATCGTGAGAAATTTAATTAAATTTAATTGAGCTTTTGAATTGAACACAGTCACGTATGGTCTCATTTTTTTAATATTTCATCGAGTTGGAATAACTACGTCCTTATTATACTTTACTTGTTTCGTGTAATTCACCTCGTTATAAAAACGTTTGCAATCTCATTCAAAACTTACAAATTTATTTCAGTTGAAATTAAAATGTTTTGCAAAATTGTGCCAGTTTTGGACTCTACAAAGCCGGTCAGGTTATGACATAATTATTGTTTTCTCGGCTGATTAACTTAGGGAAAGCAAGAAAACAAATGAACCTCAACCCTTGTTGTAATCATTCGAAAACAAGAAAATGGAACAATTTTTTACCTGAGCAAACTTTATGAAAACGTGGATCCTAACATAAGTAAAAAACAAAAAATGGAAAAAATGGAAAAAAAAATTACCTGAGCACTGCAATTTGCATGGTTTTACCTAAGAAAACCGACTTTTAAGATTCAACCCTTGTTGTAATCATTTGAAAACAAGAAAATGGAAAAATTTGTTACCTGAGCACACTTTATGAAAATGTGGAGCCTAACATAAATATTTTTTTTTAAAATAAATAAATAAATTAAAAAATTTAAAATGGAAAAGAAATTGACCTGAGCACTGCAATTTGCATGGTTTTACCTGGGAAAACCGACTTTTAAGATTCAACCCTTGTTGTAATCATTTGAAAACAAGAAAATGGAAAAAAATGACCTGAGCACTGCAATTTGCATGGTTTTACCTAGGAAAACCGACTTTTAAGATTCAACCCTTGTTGTAATCATTTGGAAACAAGAAAATAGAACAATTTGTTACCTGAGCACACTTTATGAAAATGTGGAGCCTAACATAAGTAAAAAAATTTAAAAAATGGAAAAAATATTGACCTGAGCACTGCAATTTGCATGGTTTTACCTAAGAAAACCGACTTTTAAGATTCAACCCTTGTCGTAATCATTTGAAAACAAGAAAATGGAAAAATTTGTTACCGGAGCACACTTTATGAAAATGTGGAGTCTAACATAAAAAATTTTTTTAAAAAAATTTCAAAATCTTAAAAAAATGGAAAAACAATTTTAAAAAAATGGAAACAAAATTGACCTGAGCACTGCAGTTTGCATGGTTTTACCTAAGAAAACCGACTTTTAAGATTCAACCCTTGTTGTAATCATTTGAAAACAAGAAAATGGAAAAATTTGTTACCTGAGCACACTTTATGAAAATGTGGAGCCTAACAAAAAAAATTTAAAAAATTTTTTAAAAGTTTTAAAAAAATGGATAATTTTTTTTTAAAAAATGGGAAAAAAATTGACCTGAGCACTGCAATTTGCATGGTTTTACCAAAGAAAACCGACTTTTAAGATTCCACCCTTGTTCTAATCATTTGAAAACAAGAAAATGAAAATTTTTTACCTGAACACACTTTATGAAAATGTGGATCCTAACATAAGTCGAAAAAAATGGAAGAAATGGAAAAAAATTACCTGAGCACTGCAATTTGCATGGTTTTACCTGGGACTTGCAGTGTGTTTGTGTTTATATAAAAACTGTTAATGATAGAAGATTGAAATAAAAAGTATTAATCCTTTTGCGACATTGTTTTATGTTAAATAGATACCTAGTCATTTTAATGCCTAAAATCGTATTACTTAAAAAAATCTTGTGGACCTGAAAGGGTTAAACTGAAATTTTGTTTCAAACAGCAATTTCTATATAACGAATTTTTTTAAGGCCACCGTGACGGTTCGTTGTATGGAAGTTCGATTGTATTTATATTTTTCGTTTTTCAAATAAAATTACATCACCTAAGTTTAAAATTTAAAATGTGATTTGGAATAAACCCCGTTTTATGAACATATTTTATTTTCTCGTTTTGTCAGACTCTGTACACATTTAATTCTACTAAATGTCCGTGTTAATGATAGTGGAATTTTCAAAGTTTAGTGTTTGAGTTCGACTGCATGTAGAGAGATTATGTACAAGTGCAATTATACAGCTGAAATGAAGTTAGATCACTAACAGCTCTGCAATCGCTTTAGCGATTAGATATTTTTGTGCAATTTGCGGTTTCAAATCATGCAAAAGTAGGTAATAAACTCGGTAATTAAACGGCACACTTGCTGCAACATATTAGTCTGATCGTCTTATCTCGGTTATAAGTATATTACATACTTAATTCACTTACAGTTTTAATTAATTGCACGAACGCATGACTGCGTCAAATTTTCTTGATTGGAACGTCTGCACCTAACATCTAAATATTTTAATGATTCTCACATATCCATGAAAGAAGTCGCCGTAAATGCCGCATTTAAGTCGCTTACAGACTTGAAATATTTTATTAATTCTTTTGCAAAGCCCCAAAAAAACCGCGCGCATTTTGTGTTCTTTGATATTACCGACCTTTAAGAAATCTAAAATCTTTCTGAATAATAACATTTCGTGATCAACTGGACTTTTTAATTGATGGGAAAACAACATAAATTGCCATTTACCACGATGATTTTTTTTAACTTTCTTACCAGTTTAATGAACTATTTTTTACTGAAGGATGAAAAAGGGGCGTCCCTCTCTCTCGACTTTTTTTCGGGCTCGAGAACTTTTATGCGACAATGAAAGGGCCATACAAATCGTTCATAAATTCTCGAATGAATGAAATTTTTTTCGACTTCAGAACCCCATAATTCAAAATATTTCAACACTTGACACATCGATAATGTTCTGGATGAATGGAACTTTCAATAGGTGGGTACAGATTTTTTTTGTGTTAATATTATTTGATTTTTTCTAAAGCAGGTGGTAGTTTCGTTATTTACGCGCAATTAAGCACATTTTTAAAAATATCTGATAAAAAGTTTAAATTGTTTTGTTCAAATGGACAACTGTTTGAAAGTTTGGAGATTACAGAAATCGATGAGCAAACATCTGGAACTTGTACAGCGTGCGGTATCTGTTGAGAACTAGTTTCAACCGAAAAAACCCTGGCGGTTTTCCAACAGAATAACGTAGAGTAGTTGTAAACAGAAAACTAAATAAATACAGTAAACTGTAGAATATTGAAGAAAAATAAACACTGTAGTTATTTTGCAGCTTCAATGACAATTACAACCCAATCGATTAATGAACTCAATTTAGTGATATGTTATTAACATACTTGAAAAAGAATTACAGCCATTAACAGTACTTGAAAGTAAATATTGAAGTTACTTTTTTGAAGGTGAAAAATAAATGTGCAAAAAAACAATTTTCAGGTGCGCTAACTTTATCGCGATAACACAAACAAGGCCAAAAAATTAATTACACAGGTATTTAAAAAAACTGCATGCAAAAACATTTTGCGATGATTCATTCTTCCAAGAACACATGAAAATAATGATTAAACATTTTTTAATGTTTACTTGAAATTGTTTTGATTTCGAGCAAATTTTTTTGGTGCAACTTTCTCGGAATATTATTTTTATTATTATTTTGTCCCATTCTTGATGAAGCAATCCCTGTTTCTTTTTCTAAAAAAGTGGAGACATTTTCTTTACTTTCCACAAACCTTTAAAAAGTTAGCCCGCACATCAGTCTTTTTTTGCTTGGTCATTGTTTTTGGATGGCAAATTTCATCTACCTCCTTAGATGCTGCCCTGTTTGGAAATTTAAAAATTTATGTCAAGAATTGGATAACAATATTCATTCGACTCTGGAAAAAATTTTGAACATAAAATTTACAAACAGGTCATGGGATCAAACCAAGTTACCTGTCCCTTTTGGTAGTCTAGGTATTCGATTTGTTGCAGATATTTCAACTCCAGCTTTCTTATCTTCTATCTTTGCTAATTCTCAGATCATTAAGTCTATTCTACCTTCTCGTTTTTCCAACTTCGAGACATCTTACTCCAGTGAAGCCATTGAAGAATGGAAAATTATGTCGAATTCCTCGTCTTTACCCTCGACATCTCCCTCCATTCAACGAAATTGGGATTTGCCAATTATTGAAAATAACTTTCAAAAACTATTGTCTTCCTCAAATGTTACTCAAAAAGCTATTTTATTAGCAGTGTCTGAATCCGAATCTGGAGCTTGGCTTGAATCTTTACCTTCTTCTAAATTAGGCACTTTGTTAGAGAAAAAACCACTTTACAAATTGCTGTTTCTCTAAGATTAGGCAGTATTTGTCATCCTCATATATGTAATTGTGGTTTTTCAGTAGACACGTACAGTCATCATGGACTGTCTTGCATAAAAAGTGCAGGAAGAATCCCAAGACACAACTGCATTAACGACATCTTAAAACGTGCTTTCTCATCTGCCAACATCCCTTGTTTACTTGAACCCAACGGGGTTCTGAGAGATGACGGCAAACGTCCAGATGGAATCACCATTATTCCCTGGAAGGAAGGCAAATCCCTTGTTTGGGATGTCACCTGTACAGATACGCTTGCACCTTCACATTTACCTGAGTCGTCCATATTTGTTAGATCTACTGCAAACTAAGCAGAAAATCTTAAAAGTAGAAAATATAGTTCGTTAGCAGATCACTACATTTTCGTTGGCTTTGCTGTTGAAACCTTTGGTCCTTGGAGTATGAACGCTCTATCGTTGTTGGATGCTTTGGGAAAACTTATTATTGCCGTCACGGGCGAAAACTTACTAAAAACAACGAATTAGTATTGCCATTTAGAGGGGTAACTCAGCCAGCGTTCTGGGAACTGTGTATATTTCTTCTTCTCTGGACTAATTATTTAATTTAACATAATTTTTAGTTTGTATTTTATAATTCAATTTATAATACAGGGTAAGTTAAGTTTTACCGCCCAGGCCATAATACCTATTAAAGATTGAGGGGAAAGTATGCAATTTACATGTTACATCAGTTGAAGTTTACGCTTTCGATTAGTGCTACAAATTTTCCAAAATATTTTTATTTGAAGCCAAAAAAGTAAAACAAAGAGTTTTGGGTAAAATTTCTATGTTTGGTTTTTTATTTCAAAATTTGTCAAATTATTCGTAGCATTAATATCTGCAATTTGATTCGTAAAAAAATGATTACATTTTGAGTTAAATCAAATTTAAGATATAGCACAAAAAATGCTTCTATTTATGACTTTCTAACATTAGATAATGCGGTTTACCATCCTAACAATAGTTTATGATCGACCCATCAAACTGGACGAGACAGCTTTTCAGTTGCCGATAGACCTGCATTCTTAAGTTCAGTTTAGTGGCCGCCATAAATAATCTTTCAAGCACCCCTATATCAATACCATTGTCTGGTAAATTAGTCTACTTATGTCGTAAATCATTTAAAAATACCTTCTAATACGGAAATAGCTTTATTTAATAAACGCAAATTAGTAAAATTATTTCAATTACACTAAATTGTGTGAAAATATTTTACTGTTCGTACATCAAAAAACTAATAAATTGAACAATTAGTAATTGAAAAAAAGACAACATTTTACTTGATTAAAAAAAAGATTTTTTCTTGATTTCTATGTACCTTAATAATATAAAATTACTCATGCAATTTATGAGAATTGACAAATTATTTTAAAGGCCTATTTTGCCACGGGCGGTAAAACTTAACTCACCCTGTATGTTATAATTTTATTTCTCATATTTATAATTATTTATCATTTATTTCAGTAGTATTGAGTAAATATATAAAAATAATTAATAAAGGCGTAAAAAACGGTGTTAAAATTCGTTAAACTTGAAAAACGTGAAATCAATTGCAATTACTTTTCCGTTCAGCCTGCATAGCCGGATTTGATTGAAGGTTTTGTGACTGTCGTCATTGGGGCTTGTATAGGCATTTAAATTGGCCTAATGAAAACGATTGAGTTGAAGTACGAATTATTGGTTACGTTCTAATTAAACAAAAATAAATTTTTTATCAACACTTCTGAAATGGAAAGATTTAGATTGCACGTTGTCAAATGTCAAGGAATACATTTTTGTCGCTCCATGAAAATTGTTACCGTCTGCATTGGTAATGTGCCCCTTGAACGACACGTGTTAATTCATTTGAACTTCAGTTTTGAAACTTAACCCTGATACAGCACTGTCGTCCTATGTAGCAATCACTTAATATGTTGAAAACTATTTGCTTTATTACTTTCCTCAAATTTGCATATGCTGATACGCTCAATAAAATCATTGAGCAATTTGATTGTAAAACCAACAGTTGCAAAACACGTGCTATAAAAACTTATATAAAAATCACAATTATTTGTCATTAAGTGTTTCAAACCGTAACCGGTCAAGGTGGTGCAATTATTAAATCAAAATTGTAACAAACTTCTTTCGAACTCACATGTATAACTCGATTTACGTTGTAATATTGAATCCTTGACCAACTGTGGAGTTACGTTATGGATCTTTTATAAATAATTTATGATGCATATCGGATCTTCCGGATTTAAAAAAACAAATTTCGCTTGAGGCGATTTATACAAATCGTCCTTACGCAAGCAGCTTAATTGGAATCGAATTTTTTTAACGAAATTGTACCCTTGAAAGAATATAAGAACGCAAGGAATTGATAATGAAAAGAATAATCGGTCAGTAAACTTGGGAATCAATTTTTTCCTATTTATAAGTACGCTGTGAAAACGGAGAGGAAAAATTAGTCGAGTTTGAAAATTGAATTAAAGTCGAGTTCCTGCAATTAATTCCTATCATCTAGGGTCAGCGCACTATATCAAATGAGTGTAATTCTTCTTTAATTGTGTTTATTTTTTGAACTTCCAAAGTGTACATAATTGTGATAAATGATTCTTGATTAAGCTGGTTTCTTGAAAATCGTTCCATATTTAGAAGAGCCACTTACTTTAATCGGCTGTAGTGCAATTAATTTTTGAAACCATTAAGTTGACTTTGATCGAATCAATCTTATTTATGGGGCTCATATATCTCTTGTAATTATTTTATTAAATCACTCTCCAGTTAATATTATTTTATTAAATCACTCTCTAGTTAATATTAGATCATCTTTTCGTTATAGAATGAAACTTATAGTAAACAAAACTTTAATCTCCAATGCTTGATGGAAGAAATTCTAAATATAAGTATTTGTCACTAAATGGGCAGTATTTCCTAAGTTTCCAAAATGTGTAAATTATCAAGTTTCACAGGGTTTATTTTTTAGTGTTTTTTAACATTTCGAACTGTACTTAAGTTATGATCAATTAAAATAATTATACTTGCTACAAACATCCAGCGAACAACGATCAATTTGGATAGCAATTTCCAGAAATGTCTTATTTAATGATATAAAATTTGACGAATAAATAATAACAACTTTGGTAGAAAATTAACGATAAGCTGTGCCCTTTTGGTAGTTCTTTGATCAATATAGCATAGGGGATAAAATGTAGGCATTGGTAAGTTAGTAAGGCAAATTTTCTAAAATTCCTCAAATTTGGGAAATGTAAATTATGGTCAAATAATTGATTGTATGCATGGTAAAATAATTAGCAAAGAAGAAGCTAGCATATTAAGTCATGCTGCAGTTTTGTAAAGTTGCTGATCATTAGGAGCGAAGAAAATGCTCTTTACTTGATTGATCCACAAAATCAGTGATGCCCGGCGAGGTTAAATAAACCAAGTTATTTTTCTCCCTATACTTTATCAAAGAGTTCTATATTTTCGGCAACGGGATTGGTAGGTAGGGGTCGATTGGCTGGTTCAGCGCTTTTGAATTGCTAACAACGAGATCTCCATTGATTGTCTTCTTAACATTAACTATTTTGGGAGGTTTATAACGCCTGGGAGTTGCGCTGACCAAGTATACCAGTTGGAGCTTTCTAAAGGTTTCCTTTGCCCGAGCATCCAATCTACATTATCCACTTTGCCCCTTTTCTTGAGATGTTATCTTAGTGGGTAATGGTCAGTGACAAAGAGGATAATAAGCCTTCATCTTGCCTTCCTGATTAAGCTTTCTAGCATTTTTGCTCTATCGCCTGTCTGAAGTCATAACGGAATAGTCGGTTGAGATCCTGCGTGCACACTACTTGTATGGTCGAGGTCCCTAAAAACTGAAAAGAGCTGGTTGCTTGATAAACTGGTGTTCTAGGTCTCTAGAAGAAAGCTGGAGAATTTGAAGGTGACTGGCCAATATGACGGAAAAGCTCTGGCATAAGACAGCGAGTTATAGAAGAGAATATGGGAGACCTTTGTCCAGGAGTGGACGAAGAAGAGTTGTTAGAAGGGAAAAGAAGAATTGGTTCAAAGCATCTTCATATAAACAGATTTGAATTAAAATCGGCTTACATGATAAAACCCAAGCCTGAGAATAAATACGATTGGACTTCACCAGACTGAGTGAATGTATTCCAACTCCGATATAAACGTGATTGGTATTGCACTTGCAATATGAGAATGGAAACGTATGAAAGAGGCCTATGTTCAGGAGTGGCCGAATAGTTGACTGAGAAAGAAGAAGAAGAAGATGTAAGCAGACCACGTTCAATATAAACAAAACAACAAGGTGATTCCGGGTTTAGGGTTACTTCATAAACTCCAAATACGTTGGAGTCATATTTTTAGGAATTATAGAACTACAGCTTTTGATAAGATAACGGTCGGTCTCATACTACAAAGGTTATTGCGGAATTCCTGGAACAATATAACCTTGATCTGCTTTCATCACTCTTTCATTCCGCAGATTTATCATTTATCGAATCTTGGGAGATGTAAAACTGAATAACTACAGCAATCCCCATGCAAATTGGATAAATTTCGGTTATATATTCAGGAATCTCGGGATGAGATATCTACTGCAAGTTTAATTGATTTGATTAACCAAAAACTTTTTTTTTTTTTTGTCGTTAGTTTATCGTGAAACTTGAATCATTTCTTAGATACAATGGTGTTTATTAGTAACTGAAGTTTCATTAGATCTTGTGACTCTCTTCAATGCTTTTTTCTTTTCAAAGTTATCATCTAAACTCTAGATCGGTAGACATCAACACAAAAAATTAAAAATGCAAATGTAGAGGGAAAATGATGCAAAGCAATCTTCTACAGTAAAAGTTCAATAAGATCAACGTACAGTCGAGTAAAAAATGTATTTCCATGAAATAATTAAATACAACTATTTATGCTGATTGAAACATGACCGTATAAATAAACAGCGCATTGATAAGTTAGTGTTGATACTACTAATTAGAATGTAATTTTAGTTGAGTTTCTTACACATTTTTAAATTGAATTTAATTAGAAAGGTGTAAATTAAAACAGTAAATGATACAAAAAAGTAATATTTTTTTTGGGTTAATGTGTTTTGTTGAAATTAAAAATAAAATAGTTTCTTATATTTTATTTGTAATTTTTTCTAATGCTTCTCATAAAAATTTTCGCGGGCGTGAAAATAAGATTATAAATAATAAACAAGTAATTGCCTTGAAATAAAACAACTTTCCACGCTCAAATGGAAGGCTCTGATATCATTTTCGATGCTGTTATCAGAAACTGTTGCAACATACCGAACATTTTTAATTATTTATCAATATGACCTTCCTTGCACGAGAATAGAAACCTTTCAACTGTCGACTAATATCGGTTATTACATATACCTGAATTTATGCAGTAGCAATTTCTCTAAAAAGTCCAGCAAAAAACTGTTACGTCATATCAGCATTTCTGAAATTAGCCGAGTTGCGATATTTTATAGAAACCTCACAAAACTTGTTTTTTATCAATTACTTGAGAACAGACCTTTAATTTCCGGTTTCACTAAAACTACTTTTTCTAACAAAAAATTTTCTTTTCTTTGGAGAAAATCGAGATCGATTAACTTATCGCTCGAGTCAAAATTTGTTGTGTCGTTCGAAGGTGAGACGTAAGCTCCTTTATTAAATCAAGAGAACATCCGAATTGATGAAAATTGATTTTGAACTGCAACAAAAAATAAATTAATCAATCAATCGTTGTATGATGTGTTTACATTATGTAGTTACAATGTGGTAAAATGCGTGGGAACATCATTGGCCTATTGTTTGTTTAAAATTTTAATCAGCGCAATTCTGTAGAAAAAAGTCTATTACTTGCGAGCTTTTAAATGTCAAGGTAAATGTATTTTCTCACAACTCGGTAATTCCTGAGCGGAGTTATTAATGACTGTTTTAGGTAGTTTGGCTAATTTGACATTCGGTCTACGGGAGATTTTTTCCTCCCGATGTTATAACAAATTAAACCCACATATTTCATCATCAATTTACATCAGTTCAGTTAATTGAAAAATTGTTTCGATCGACTCCCACGAGTTCTTAATTAATCGATTTTACATACGTTTCGAGAAAGTCGACCAGTAGTCACGTAAGATTTTTTTCACGGTTTATTTCTGTAACTACTGTATCGGAAAATATAAAAATTACAATTACAGAAGGAATTTTTTTGTTTTTTATGGTGAGGAATTTTTAAGATCAATGACTTTATTAGGCAGCGAAACGGGGAAGAGATGAACCATTTACTTCCTTGAGAGACGATTTCGTTGTTGAATGATATACGAGATGGATAATGAATAGGTGCTTTTATGTAACTTTTTTTATTAGCGCTCGTTTTATGAGTGAATAAACTTGTAGTAAAAGCTCTTGAGATATCGCTAATTAAACTTCAAATAAGAAATTTTAATGTGTTATCTTTTGTCCCACTGAATCGTGTTAATTAAAAGCCAACATAAATATCAATTAAATTATTATTGTTGTAAGCAAACTGCTTGAAACATGAAAGATTTACAACAGCCTTTTCACAATAAAAAAAATATATTTCGGGCAACAACAAATCCAAGAACGTGACAAAATAATTATTGTCATCGTGAAAAAACTGTTGATTATTTAACAGAAATTTTAAAGTTAGTTGAACCAATGTTACTGACCCAACAAAGACCCAACAGATCTTTTAAATCTAGTCAAAAAGAATCCTTGTGGAGAGCTTGTACTTGATTGATGATTATGGATTAAAAGAAGCTTTAACTGACCGACCGAGTACAGACTTCCCACAATAATTTCTCTAAAGCAAAGAAAGCAGATCGGGATAAAAAAGAAATCTTTTAAATTAGTTGCAGAAAGGCAGCGGTACGGAGTAGAGATATACAAGCAAATCCAGAACGAATTTGATTTAATGATGCATACTATAATGAGTACAGTATGATCACTTAAATTTTGGAAAATATTTAATACTGGCCAGAAAGCGTCGTTTATCAAAAGTAACTTGCAAATCGTATAAAGTCGTACTGTCACACGTGGTATAATTTACTATTACATTTTCAAATTTTGTAATGACAATACTAATATGACTTTAAACTGTTAGATGTAAAATAAGTTTATAAAATAATTATTTCATAGTCTTCTAGGATCTAGATTCTAGAATATGAAGTTGTCTTCTTTTGGTTACTTAATATACTGATAATTTGAATGTTATTTTCTGAATATTTGATTATCAGAAATTAAATGAATATATTTTCAAATGACTTAGTTGATGTTCGTAGCGTTACAAAACCCTTCGCGGGTTTTAGCCGACTTGACAATACGCCTTCATTCTTTACGGTCTTTCATACATTCTTGCCCTTTGCTTTCAGGACTTTGGCAACGTTATCTCTTCCTTGTAGGCGTAGTCTGTAACTAATCAACATTTTACCAAAAGTGCTAGCTAAGTATAAATTTTGCTTCAAAATCAAATTGAAATTTTATAGTGCCTTTTGCTAATTATTTTTTTCATGGAAATTATTATAACAATTTAAATTTAAAAAATTTTAAAATGAGTGTCTTGAATTGGATAATATTGTAATTTCTTCTTTGGAAAAAATTTTGAATATTAAATTTAGAATAAGATCTTGGACTCGAAGCCAAATTACCAATTTGTTTTGGTGGATTAGGTATAAGGTCTATAATTGATATTTCCTCGCCTGCCTTTTTGTCTACTATATTTTCTAATTCTGAACTTATTATGTCCATTCTACCTTCTAGTTTTTCTAATTTTGAAATTACATTTCGTAACGAGGCTGTTGATTATTGGAAGGAAATTTCTAATTCGTCTTTACTTCCAAAAGAGTTTTCTATTCAAAGAAATTGGGACTTACCTATCTGTGAGAAAATATTTCAAAATTTATTATCTTCCTCAAATATCACACAAAAAGCTATCTTATTAGCTGGACCTGAACTTGAATCTGGAACTTGGCTTGAAGCTCTTCCATCTTGTGAATTAGGTACTCTTTTAGAAAGAAACTTTTTACAAATTGCAATTTCACTTAGATTGGGCATCAATTTCTGTCATCCTCATATCTGCTCGTGCGGTTCTTCTGTAGACTCGTTGGGTCATCATGGTTTATTGTGCATTAAAAGTGCTGGTAGACTCTCACGTCACAGCTGTATTAATGACATTATTAAACGTGCTTTCTCTTCTGCCAGCATCCCTTGATGATTATTTTTTCGTTGCCTTCGCTGTGGAAACTTTGGGTCCTTGGAGTGCTGATGTCCTTTCTCTCCTTGAAGATTTGGGAAGTCGTATTGTTCAAACAACGGGAATTCCTCAAGCCAAAACATATTTGAAGCAACGAATAAGTTTGGCTATACAGAGAGGCAACGTTGCTAGTGTTCTTGGTACAGCCCCGCTTTCTTCTTCTCTCAAGTTATTTTATTTATTCTAGTTATTACTTATGTTATGTTATTTTATGTTATCGTTAAGCAAATGTACCTAAATCGAATAATACTTTCATTAAAAAAAAAAAAAATTAAAGAAATATTTTGTACCAAAGCGAATCGCAGTTTTATATTATTAATAAAAGAACTTCAGACAATTTTTTTACAAAATGAACCGATGATTTGTTCGCTAGCTCCATAAAATCCATAAAAATTATGTTAAGTAATAAGCTTACCGTGGATTATAATTTCTTTGCCACCACTGTGGCTTCATTGTAACAGTGTTTGCAAAATTCATTACTGGAGAATGTAGCTAAAGATGGTACAACTATGCAATAGTTACTTAACTGGTTTTTTATAATAGTTGCCGCAGTCATTGTTCACAAATTATAAAATACCTAAGACTAAAGTTTAGCATCGTGTAGATGCAATATTGAACTTTTAAATTCTTTGTTATTGAAAAATGTGTGTCAGTTAGGACATGATGCAAGGTCAGCAGGTGTATTTTTTATTTCTGAAGTACTTTAGTATTCCGATTTGCACTTATACGGTGTGTGTCCTTTTAAACTTTATTTTTATTTTTACTGCAAAACGTAATTGAACGAGCCATTATGCAACGATTACCGAAACCATACAGCCCCCTCAATGCTACATGACACATGCATACAAAAATGTAATTTTCTGTTGCTACCTAATTTTGAGGTAAAGAACATATAGTTAAATATAATTTTATGCTTTGTTGCAACGATACAATGCAAGGTTATACGGCCTGTATTGTGGTGTTGTCATGTATGAAATGATTTTTTTCGTAGAACACACTTTTGTCCGGAAGGTTTTAACTGATTGAGTTGTAAGGAAATTATAGCTGTGTATCCTGAGGAAATGGTGCCAACAAACAATTCCTCGATTAAGATTATAATTGCAATTTTATAAAACTGATAAGAAATGTTGAAAACCGCACATTAGCTATTGAAATTTCGTTAAAAATATGTGATGTGTTTAATATATTTTTAAATAAAAAAACTACACGACATGTGCACTTGATAACAATTATCTTCAAACGTCAACAGGGCAATGTAAACTTTATACAAATTTGTCCTAAATGCATTTATTTAACATTTCGTCGTGATAATCGCGCTTTAAATGTGTACAGGGTGTCCCATCATTTGTGGCAATCCACAAAATTGAGCTTTAATTGAAAGTTATTTATTTGAAATTTGGTGCACGCTAGAAATGTCCAGTTTTAAATGTTCATTGTCGGCGTTAGTTTTCGACAAAAAAAAATAAAAACTGATTTTTTATAAAAACAACATCTCCCAATTTTGTCAAATTTCACTTTTCAAGATCAGTATTATTAAAGCAAAGATATCCAAAGTAAAAGAAATTTCAAAAGCTGTAATTAGTCTAAAATCCCCTTATATTGGAATCTTAAGAGTAAAAGTAATAATTTATGACTATAAATAGTCCTTAGTGGATATCTGCAAAGTTAAGTACGATTTAAATGTATGGCATTGTAAAATTTTCTTCGAAACTGGAAGTAGGTAACTGGTACCTCGAATGGTCTCTCCCTTTTCCATAACCGCACCGAAAATATTTCAAACAAAAAAATGTGATAAGTCGTCTTCGAGTTAAAAAAAATAATTCAACATTCACACTTTAAAGTATCTTCGTACTCATAATGGTAATTTATTAGAGGACTTGCAATTTACGTAAATTTTAGAAATCTACAAGAATGGAAAAAGGTTCGACTTAGGTACGCTCCTATTGTTCACATCGACCGACTTCTACTCGACAGTGACAAATTTTTACAATGTCATAAATTTAAATCGCACTTACCTCTGCGGAAAATACTAACAACTATTTACAGTCATAAATTGTTACTTTTACTCTTGAGATTCCAATATAAGGGAATTTTAGACTAATTACAGCTTTTGATTTTTTTTTACTTCGGATATCTTTGTCTTAATCATAGTGATCCTGGAAAGTGAAATTTGACGAAATTGGGAAATAGTATTTTTATAAAAATAAGTTTTTTTTTCTCGAAAACTAACGCCGAGAATTAACATGTAAAACTGGAAATTTCTACACCAAATTTCAAATAAATAACTTTCAATTGAAGCTCAATTTTGGGGGTGATGGGACACCCTGTACAGAGTTGTATCGATTTCAATTAACGCACTCACTTTAATCATATCTTCTTCGTGCCACCGCAAATAAATTCGCCAACTGATCCCTAATTTATCGGATGAAATCGATCAATTTCTAATTCTAATTTAGGAAACCCCGATGTCGCTTTTCAATTCAAGTTGCGGTTCGATCACGTTCTTTGTTGACAGTGCGTACATAAAAAATGCCATTTAACTTTCACTGCGTTTCAATGCAAGTCAACCAGTGGAACGCACTGCCGGAGAAAAAATACCAAATCTCCTTCCTTGACCTTTGATTTCGAAAAAACGGCTATCTGTTGAATGCAACCGAACAAAGCAATCGTTGTCGTTAGTGTCAGTTTCGTTCTTGGAGATCGTCTCAATGCAAAAAATAATTTTCGTATTGTTCCGAGGCTGGTAGCGAAGCGTGAAGAGATAATTAACTCGATTACTGCGATAAATTGTCAAAACACGATTACAGTCTGGAAATTAAATTTTAAGCTCTTCAAGTGTTTATTTTCTAAGATTCGTTAGTTAATTGGTGATCGTGTGTACAGCGACGCCAGCGCGGCTCGCAGTGACTTAATCAAATCGAATGATTAAATTTTGTTTTAAGTAAGTAGAACTCACAAATTTATTTAATCGGCTGTTTGTTTTAAACGTCACAACCTTGATAAAACTCCGCGATACAATACGGCAGTTGGAAAAAATAAAACATTCAGGACATAACGCCCCAATTTGGACACTTTGTTCCAAATATCTCGGCTGTATCAATCGAACCGGGGTTAAGGTCCAATTTCTGGGGAAATGCGTTCTAAATTGATATAAAAAAAAAACGTGAACAATCGTGTAATTTGTTCCACATTACAAAACTGAAAATTAAATTTCCTTCTCACGTTCTTAAATCGAAACCCGAACGTTGCATATTAATCGACGAAATCTAACCGCGCCGGATAGTGAAAGTTCGTATCAGTGTATTTTTTGGACCCCTCCAGGACACCTGCCTGATTTCAAGGGGAGCAACCTGGTCAATAATATCCCAGTCTGCAGCGACCACAGTGTGTGCACAAGAGGTTCAATAATCGCGTGTGGTTTCGTGTGTGAGTGAAAATTGCTATAAATTCTTTGGATTATGAAAGAGTTATGAAAGGTAAATTAGAACGCTTTTGTTCGAACGCTGACTGGTATCTTTACAACCGGTTTAAGTTATAAAATCGAGATTACTCGCGAAGATGTTTACAAGAGGCTTGGTGCACTAAATTCTTTATTATTTAAGTACATGACTTGCTCAATCTCAATGCAATCTTCGAACCCTCAATCTGGCAAAATTGCCATTTAAGTGAGCGTTTCTTAATAAACATTTCTACTTTATTATCAATGTCGCAAAGTCTCCGGTGCATTTTCTAAAAATTTATGCGCTGATTTCACCGATTTAATTCGCAGTGTTACGGCTGTTATGAAATTGAATTGTGTAAAAGGCGGTCAGTATTTTGCCGCGCTGTGATGGAACAGACCTACATTTTTGGCATTTGCATATTGTACGCATCATTCTCGCGGTTACTTCTTAAATACCGGGAAAAAAAACATTTTTTCAAGCAACGTTCTTCGATGGGACGCGACTGAATACCTAAAAAGTGTTACAAATTCTGTGCAACTGACATTTATCAACTATTTCAGCGTTCCCATTTCATTGCGTTCACCCTGTATCGTCCAAACTAGTTAATTCAAGGTTCGTACCACAAAATTTTTACTTGGGGGCGTTATAATGGCCAAAACCTCTCATGAGACGAATTTCGATTTTTCAAACCAATCGTGAAAAAATGTTCAGTCTAAAGTGGCTATCATAACTTTGAAACTTGATTTCAGAAATTGTCAAATTGACTTTTGTTGGAAATTTTGCCACGGGTTACTTCTCAATTAATAACAAAATGTTGACAATTAAAAAAAAAAACATTAAAGTGTCATAAAACGGATTTTATGTGCCATTTCGATTGGGACGATGCGTACGTGTCGGATGATGCCCAATTAATTTGCTAAATGACAACAATAAAAAGTCTTTAATTACAACATACGTCACGTTCTTGTCAAAATCGTTTTGACACTAATTAACGCAGAAGCTGAACCTCCTTTTATCACAGAAATAAAGCGAAAGTTTGAAAAAATTAGTTCTCCAGATAAAAGAAATTTTTTAAAAATGACCATTGGATTGTTCAAACCGATTGGACTTTTTTCACTCCTCAAACGAAATTTTTTCCAACGGATGCGATAAGAACGGTTCAGATAAAAAAACGATATCGTGCGTGTAATGGCAAAGACCATTGAAACTCCCTCGACCCCATCTTCTGGTTTTTCCTTAACGTATTCGTATCTTTTCAGCCATGGTCCATTTAATTGGATAATGATCATATTTTAAGGATTTCTTATGTAATAAAAAATTGAAGGTGAGCGCGCGCAGTCAAGGTCTAAACGGTGTCTATGTACAGGTGCCAGTCGCGGCGAGGATGTGGGGCCGAGCACTGCTGCTCGTGCTAGTGACCGCTCTCTCAACCGACGGAGAAGACGTCCAAGAAGCGTCCGATTCTCAATTAAAAGTCGGACGTTCGATCGACATCTTCACGCGCTTCGGTTATTTAAGTTTGAGTATGAAAGTTGTGCCTCGGAATGACAGCGACTCCAACTGGATCTTCAGGGAGCCGACCGTCGACATCTTCAACGACCTGGACTCCTTCGCGGTCAAGCCGCGCCAGGTCCGCAAGACGATATTCGACGGCGATTTTCACATGGAGTTCTGCGACAACCTGAGACAGTTGTTGCAGGCTTATTTCCGCGACTTCAACTTTGAGAGACTGGACAGACCTTGGAGAGCGTTCACCGGGAGCTGGTCTCCGGAGACGGTCGCCAAGCACTTAGGAATCAATTCGTCGTTCGTACTTGGAGATCACTGTTACGTTTTGGTTCGACTTTCTAGATTTAGAGATACAGTAAAACTGTCGAGATTACCAAATAATGTCAACTTAGTCGACATGGTGGAGCGCGAATTGGACAAAGTTCGCGTTGGGGATGTCAACAGTGTGATCACATTTATTCGAAAATATGGGTCGCACTACATTAACTCGTACGTCACAGGAAATTCACTCTATCAGGCACGTGTTTCTAATTGGTTTGACGCCGATTAACTCAAGGTTATTTTACAGGTGTTCGTGTACCGCAAGCCTATCTACCTCCGGATCAAAGAGCGCCTGAAGACGAGGGGCATTTCCGAGTTGAGCAGCGTCGAGCTGTCGAATTATTTCAGCCCTTGGTTCGCTGACCACATGGGCAAAATAAAAGTGGCCAGCGGCAATCACACAGTCGAAACTTGGGTATCGTCAAAATTGCGCGTTCACTACTACATATTCAGTTATCCGAGCCTGTTAAAAATTCATGGCGACCCGCAGCTTTTGGGTGTGCTTAACGATCTTTTAAAGAACGAGGCATTATTGCAAATCGATATGAAAACAGTATCGCCCGCCTTCAAAGATCCCGCCAAAAGGCGCTGGTTCGAGGAAGTTCTGGACAATTTTCTAAAACTTTGGGAAATTAATTTGACGGGAAGTGATACGAACCACAGACTGTGAATGTCCCGTTTGTGATAGAGAGTAAAACCGCGTGTGTGATATGTTTTTTTTTACAAACGCCTACAGTTGCATGAAAAAGACTCAGGATTTTAGACAATTTTTTTCTTTACTTATTTGCAAGTGTTTTGTACTTTTTGATATAAGGCATATTAGAAGTACGCTAAGTGAAATGTACGTTTAATGTAAATAATTGATCTGCTAATTTAACAAATTTAATATCAATCACAGATTTAGGTCTAATAATGAGAGTGGTGTCACAGTATAAATCAATCGATTAGTTCTTATTGTTCACAATTAAAAGGGTTTCTATTCTAAAACCCTAAAGGTAAAATGCCGAAGCCCAATTTTAATTCAGAAGTGTGTATGGACAGTTAACTGAATATGTAATATAAAGTTCAGAAATGAATTAAAAACTTTTATTTTCTATTAAATTGTAAACTGTGACAACGACGCTAGTTCCTATTTTGTCAACCAAACAAAATGTACTAAAACAAGAATTATTTATGTACTTAGTTGTAATACTTTAG
This sequence comes from Dascillus cervinus, assembly GCA_949768715.1. Taxonomy (NCBI): domain Eukaryota; kingdom Metazoa; phylum Arthropoda; class Insecta; order Coleoptera; family Dascillidae; genus Dascillus; species Dascillus cervinus. Next base: position 28,604,373 of record OX458321.1, on the reverse strand, counting down.
CAAATTAAATTACTTACAAGGGGACTGTCTTCGCTTTGTATTGAACATATTGACTTTCCCAACTACTTTTTTAAAATTAATTGTAAATCAAAAAAACATTTGTAAAAGATAGGATTTTTTAAAACTGTGCTAAAAAGTACAACTTTTTATAAACGCTTAAATTAGTATAAAGCGAACAGGATTTTATTGACATTATTTTAATTTTGATAAAAGCAAGTTTTGTATTTTCAATATAGGGCATATTCAAAGTAGTATGTGAATAGCGTGCATAATGGATTTGCCAATTTAATAGAAAAACTTAACCTTACCACATTCAATTATTAAGACAAAGTAATACTTAAGTTACATAATATGATGTCACAGTATAAATTTTCTCAAGTATTAACACTTGAACCTTTTTTCTTCTCAGTCACAACTACAACCACAACCAAAGCGGTTTCTATTCTAATAAACCTAAATTCAAGTATTGCTTCATAAGTTGACTGATATTGCAAATCAAAATGGGTAGTAATAAGTTCTACAGCGATTTATAACAACACATTTATCTTATGTACTAAACTATAAACTATTCCTATTTTGTCTTAAAATGAGAATTATTTATGTTATGAGTTGTAATGCCGTAATTAATTAATTTACTTATACCAGGATTGAATTTGCACTGTGTACATACTGTACAAATAACTTTTCACTAAACTATTTTTTCTTAATTGAAGTACACCTAATTGTAAGTCGGCTGAAAAAAATTTTTTTAATGCAATTAAATTTAATTTAAGTAAGAACTATCTTTCCAAAATTTCCCAGCAACCAGTGACACAGTTTGTAAAATGGCATACTTTTTCGAAATAAAATATAATAAATTATTGAATAGAAAGAAGTGTCCTACAGCCACTAAATTTTGTACATAAGTGCATCTTAGTTGCAGAGAAATATTTTTGGGCAAAACAAAGTTTGCTATAAAAGTCTACACAAGTAGACTAAATTGTTTTTGATCAATAAATTTGAAATGTGTTGTTTGAAAAAAAAATTGAAAAAAATCTTTTTTATCGATTGATGACTGATGTGATGTGTTCAGTGGTCCTTTTCAAATTATATTTTTATGAATTATTGTAACCTATTTTTCATATTTATTTCACTGGTGTTTCTAGGGAAAATTTATTTAGTCATTTCTGTTTGAGTCATCCTTGCGAAAATAAGGTCTAAATACATTTGCATACAGAAAACTCAAGATTTTATAGATAATGTTTTTTTATTTACATAAAACCAAGGGGTGTTTATAAAAGTCATGTTAGAAATATGTTAAATGAATTGTAACTTTAATATAAATAATTGGTCCTCTAATCTAACAAAAACGTTTACTGTTAATCACAAATTTAAGTTCAATACAAATATCGTGGGTATCATTATGAAATAGGTCACATTATAAATTAATCGAATTTTTTAAATATTGATAACTGAACTCCCGCCTGAAGGTCTCTGTTCACTTTCTTAGTATTTACAACCAAAACTAAAGGGGTTTCTATTCTAATAAGCCTAAATTTAAAATGCTGAAAATTAAAGTGATTTAATTCCGAGATCGACATAAAAATGAAATACTCACATTTTGTTTATTTTTAAAGTCTATATCAGTAACATAAGGTTCTGGAATGGCGACAGAATCACCTATAATGACACCTTTACCTTCTGCTAAATTGTAAACTGTGACAACGACGCAAGTTCCTATTTTATCGACCATGCAAAATGTACTAAAATGAAAATTTATGTACTTATTTGTAGAACTGAAACGAATTGAATTACTTACAAGGGAACTGCATCTTCGCTGTGTACTGAACAAACAACTTTACCTAAAACTACTTTTTCCTCGTTTAAACCTAATTGTAAATCTGCCAACAAATATTCTTTTAATTTAACTGTGAGGCCGTTTGAAGAGGTATAACTTCCTCCACTGTAAGGTCCTAATTGCTTTGAATCAATTGACTAAAATTTCACGAGTTACGAATATAATAATTTAAAATTTTTTTATTACCTGAAGTATTTGTTGTAATTTTTTTGGCTTCATTTTACCACGAGTTGATACTAATACCGTAATATCAGATAAATATCTAAGTAACTGTTTTTCTTTAATTTTTGGCGGTCCCCAGGTGGGATCATATAAGGAAGACTTGTTGAATGAATCCAAAGCCAATTCAAACTCTTCTTCATACTTCAAAGTCTAAAAATAGTCGATAAGTATTTGGCATACAGAAATCATCTTGTGGCTTACAATTCCTTTGTTATAATGTAAATCCGGTGTACTTTTTGCTATTACATCTTTTTCCTAAAAATAATAATAACAGGTTCCATTGCTGTTATAAAGAATACTTACTGCCTGTGAATATGCACTAAGACATTGTTTTAGAGTTTTGGGGTTTTGTGATATGCCAAAAAATGAAGCCATATGTGCGTTACCCAATACAGCCCATGATAAGCCATCTTGTGTATCTAACTGTACAGCTTCTTTTGCCAAACTTAAACCTTTTTCGACATTTTGTATGCTAATTTCTCTACTTGCGGCCGCTTCCTGTCTTGCTAGCATCGATAGATTTCTTAGTGATATTTTATTTTTACCCTGATTAGAGTATTAATTAGGCGATTTGTAAAATAATAGGCCAAGCAATAAAGCATTGTTTCATAACATAAATACTACCTGGAAACTGACTGCGATTTTGTCAAAGACAGTTAGTAGATGAATTCTGCATAATTTCCAACTCGCGATTATGCAAAAACTGATAGTCCGACAGGGTCGGGGTTTTGCACACATAAAGTACATATAAATAGCTACTTTTGTGCGAAGTTTCAGTTTTTAAAATTAAAAAATGGCGGAATTATGAATTTTTTAAGAAAACACTGAATTTTTCGGATTTTCCGACTTTTCTTCGGTTCTAATTATTCAATCGGGTTATTCGACCTCTCATTCTCTTCGTAATTTAATTCTCTACAATTCGTCTACTCATGCTTTATTAGTTTCCATTTTACAAGCAAGAAACTAAACAAAACGCGATTTTTTGTTGAAAATTGTTTATATAAATTAAAAATTATGATTCTCAAGTTGGAAATTATGCAGAATTCATCTACTAAAACTGTCTTTGACAAAATCACACAGTCGGTTTCCAGGTAGTATTTATGTTAAATTACTACATGTATTTGGCCTATAAAGAAATTAGACTTACGTGATTTAAGGCACCTTTGAAACAATTCGTTGCTTCTTTTAGATTATCATTTTTCCAATAGCATTCTCCTAATTCATTCCAAGCTTCTACTAATTTAGGATCTAATTTGACAGCTTTCGATAGTAATTCTTCAGCTTCAACGTTATATTTCGGTAATACGTTTAAAGCGTGACCTTTTAAATAATAATACTTGGCTCGTATGCCATCTTTAGCACAATCTGAAAGTAATTTACAAATTTTACAACTCTCATAAGAATATTAATTTACAGTACCAGTATATTCATTAATTAATGCTAAAGTACTCGACAATTCCTTCTCAACATCATCATTTTTATGTGCAGCATTATCCAGTGGATGATTTTCAAAATAATAATCACGAAACCTATATAAATTGTTGACTCTTTCCTGAAAAATTAATAATTTTACCTAATAAGGCATCCAACCTGAGGTATGTAGGTGTAGCAGACACACCTGTTTTAATTAAGAGCACTTACGGTTAATAACGTTAAGATTTCGATGTTATTCCTAGGCTCTATACCATTTTCTTCTGCAGCTGATCTCATCGTACGAAAAGAAAAATGAAAACTCTAACGCAAACACATTTCTACTCGCAGACCATTTGACAGCTCTAAATCGGGTTATGTTGCTCTAAGGGGTGCGTTGCAAATTTTCCAGATGGCGCTACTGTTAAATTACCACCATATGATTGGAAATGCGCAGCTGAAGTTGCGCAGATAAAATCGCTGCTGCATTGCATTGTGTATTCCAGGCCGTTACCTTCAAGTAGAACGGGTGTGTTGGACGTGTGAAGTGCTGTGTCTTCTTGTTTTGATAGTTAATGCATCAAATAATGATGCATTGAACTATGATTGTTAATAGCTTAGATGTGTTAGTGCGTATTCCCTTCATGTGACGCAATGGAGTAGTGCTGTGTGTGTCTCCCTTTAGCTTTTAACGAAAGCCTGTGGGAAGGTTTCTTCACTCTTAAGGGGATACTTTACTGCTTGGACGATAACAACAATGACTGGTAGAAACATCCCCGCAGACAAGGTGAGATTTTTAACTAGCCGCACCCTTCCTGTTTGTGGTTGCAAAGACATACGGCGACCTACTTCTTTACCCTACATACAAGGTGTTTTAGAACGTGTTATTTCGCAAACTGTAGATTTTACTAATATTCATACGCGTTTATCGTACAGTGACTCTTGTAATTAATATCTTCGGTAAATGTAACCATAGTTACAAAGATGGTTACTGTGCGCTAACAATATAACAACAATCACGTCCTTTTTGTAAAGTACTGTAACTATAGTAACCAAAATGGTTGCCTGGTAACTATAGCAACAACGGTTTTTGAACGAAATTTCAAAATGTCAAATTATTGTTAATGTTTACATGATGAAATCTCGACGTTATCTATACTTTAGGTGTTCCGCTTTTTTTGGTGTTTGACTTGATAATAGCGCGATTATCCATGATTCATAAAGAGTCTACCGCAGTTATTCCTACACACACTTACAAATGCAATACAGTTACTCCACAACCTACTTGCGCAAACCGGTCTTTTAATCGTTAATTACATCTTTATGTTTTCTTAAAAGAAAAAAAAACAAAACCTTTCGCGTTAGGAGGGTTTTCAGTTGATAAAGAGACCAAATTCAATTGGGGGGCTAGGAAATCAGCGTAACATCAAATCAAAAACTTTTCTACCTGAGGCGACCAAAGGTTGAATTTCTTCTTTGAAAGGTTTTAGAAAGATGTATTATACAAGATACAAGTTGACCTGGGCGTCGAACAAAAGGTTTGGAATTCTTACGAGTTCCCGCCTGGCTGGCTGTATTCAATTTCATCTGTCTGATCTTCCACAGTTTGGAAGCGAAAAAAGTGTTTTTGCGTTCGTTTCACTTCGGATGATTTTATAAAAGAGATGTGGTGTGGTGCATTACAAATTGTGCGAGGAGCAATAAACGCGTCTTAACTTTCTAGTGGCGTGATTTACGTAATGATTAAACTAGAAACCTTTTCAATAAACGGTTTGCGAACCAAGTGTAGTTCCTGAATTATTGTGATGTCACACACCTGCCTTGGCAAAATCCCACGTGCTTTTCAATGTCGACGACATTATTACACCTTAAGATATGCCCTCTGAGATTTGCCGTTTGCTGAGAATTTGCGTGAATTCTAAATATTTCACATACTAGTTCCTAATATAACTCACCTTGATCGACGCGATTTATTACATTTTTAATGGGCCATTTCTTAATGCGCAACTTTAAACAATTAATGGCCGATGGTGTTGTCGTTCATTAGCTCAGTAATTTCTGCGTCTTAAATAAATACTCGAGTTTTGGTACTCAAGTTGAAGTTCAGGGATGTAAGAACTATTATAGTCGGTTGGGGTTTTACAGAAACGGCCACCGTCTTCCGGGAAATTTGATAATGGTTACTGTCAATAGCTTCCCAATCGGGTTTTTTGATTGGGTCTCATTGTGTGAAAGATAAGAAAAATTGAGCCATATCGCAGGTATTCCCATTTACTTTAATGAATGACCGGTCCTTCGAAATCGTCTACCTGATCTAACTTGGACTTAGGTAATAAGTGAATGGTTTACTGCAGTCGATTGCAGGTTTTAAGTAAAAATGATTATTGCAGAGTTGTAAACCCCATTTAAAAAGATGGCGACTAGCTAACTAGACTCCATCAGGATAATTCTGAATTTTTGCTAAACCATTTCAATCATAGTTAGTGTGGCGGCGTGTGACATACATCAACCAGTTGGTTTTTGTTGTTATATATTTTCAATTCCGTGGAAGAATTTTTTTTACCTTTCCACATAGTACTTACTACTTGTCTAGAAAATTGACACAATAATTTAATTGTTATTTGATTTATGTGGAATCTGTATCACATTATTTTGCCGTGGGGTGTGTCACATTCCGCCTTACTATTAGCGGAATTTTTACGCGCTTTGCAAAGTATTTTCTACAGTAACAATTTATAAAATAACATTTAATTTCTGTTCATTTAACATAACTCTATGGCTTGCAGCAAGAAGGGTTTTTGAAATTTTTTACCGAAATAAATTGTATGACGCATAGGTACGCATTATTTGTGTATATGCTTCATAATTTAAAAGTGACCACTGTATTAAAAACGTTCTAAAACTGTCGCATCATTTCTGAAATAAAAATTTTAATTTTGAAAATACAGTAGAGCGCCGATTATCCGGGCCCAATTATCTGTGTAATAGAAGTTTTGTGTAGTTTTAGTAGTGATATATAAATTGGACTACTCTACTGTAATAATTTCTAAACATTGATTTTAAAGCATTCACGAATTTGAAGAAGCCAAAAGAAACTTGTTTTATAATTTTCGCACAACTAAAATTTAATAACATTGGCCTTTCTTGTTCCGAGCCACTGAAATAAATTTCACAATAAAAATATGAGCATAAAATTTTAGTTCATAAAAATGAAAGTTTAATTAACTAGCTCTTAATCTGATCAAGCAAGGGAAATCGAATACACATCAGCATACATAAATGAGAACTTAAAATGTAAATAAATGATGTGTTTCAGTTCGAGAATTTGCTGCGCGAAAAAGGCATCGTTAACCAGAATCCGGAAAAATATTAATATTTATATCAAATTAGGTCTATTTGTAACGACTACGTCAATGATATTGTTTATGCCAATACCGATTAAGAATAAATTAACATAAACTACATATAATTTTGAACGAGACGATATTTTTTTAATCCATTTCCATTTGTTTTGAATTTGCAAATAAGTTTTTATATTAATGGGTTAGTACCGTACAATCAAAAAATTCTGTCCTCCGGAAGACTCTGAAATATATTTTTTTAATTTATATTAGCAGTAAAAGTTACATCGGCATTTTAAATGTAGGGTCAGTTGTTCAACAGTGAACCATCTAATTTTGTGGCCGAGTTTGTAGCTTATCTACTGGGATTTCATTTTTGAAAACTGTTTACCAGTTAAATATGATAAATAATCTTAAAGTTTGCGGTGGGATAAATCTATGGAAAATCAAGTTTTTGAGATATAGCCGTTTTTTTCTTTTATGTACTTTGGTTCACTGTGAGACACGGGTGTGATACGGTGAACCATGACTGTGTACACACCGAACCAGATAGATAATAGGAGTTTTAGATGGAAATAAAAAAATTTATTAGAAAAGTATAGAACAAATATTGAACCACATCCACCACTATCGTAGAGAAACTTAATAAATTTGGCGTACGACTGTTTTCTTCTTAACCACTTCCTTTCTACGCTTGCTTTCCTGTCTTGCTTCTTCAATCACATTCATTTCGGGTGTATCCGTCGCAATCATGCTTTTGCCAGTTTTGCCGCACCCTGTATGCACAGTGAACCGGGTAGTTCCACAGTGAACCAGTGGTTCACTGCTGGATACACAAACATGGTTCACTGTGAACTACCCGACAATTTTACAAAAATTAAATTCTAGAAAAAAAAACATTTGATAAAGTAACTCATTTCGCTGACTAAATTGATAGAGCCTTATCCATTTATAATAGTAAACGGTAGCATAAACAATAGCTACAGAAACAAAGGTAATATGAAGATTTCAACTTACCGTTTGATTTTTACTTGCGCACTCACAAAACACGTTGCTGCAGGTTTACCAACAATGCGTCATTACAGTTTATCAGTAACTACAATACAACTTTGAGGTAAGATCTAGCAAATTACAACAGATGTCGCCATAAACGTAACATTTTAAATTCGTTGAAAACGAGGGGTGGTTCACTGTTCCTGCTTGGTTCACTGTTGAACAACTGACCCTACTTATCAGTAATGTCGCTGTAAACTTCTTTTATACATTACAATAGTGAAAAACGACCTTTCTGAAAGTAACTAACTTTCAATAAGCAAAATTTTGTATTTAGTATGAGTTTACAAAATTGTTTACCGGTAAGGTCAATTCTTAGAAGATTTCCGTAGTGATAATTTGAAAAGCGTAACATCCGGTTAAGTGCTCTTCAGTTGAAATATGTAAAGTGTAGTAATAAATTTGTCAAAGCCGTAAATCAGTGGTAGGTCTATGAGAATAACTTTAGGGTAACGTAACAATGCAACTAAAGATTTCGAAATACAAAAAAAGTGCTGAGAAGGAAAGTATATTTCTTTTAACTCGAAAATAATATTAGGTACCCTTTTTGCTGTTTCAAAGATTTTACATTTATAAGTTGTTTGGTGGAAAAGGTAGAATAATGTAGGTGTAATAAATTAAGTTCACCTGTAGGTATAAATATTATATACAAATGCAGAAGAAATAATCAATATCACACTTGAATTATAATTTTCTCTCTACAATCTTATAAATTATTTTAGTGATTATACGTTACCACAATAGAGAATAGTTTTGTATCTTCTGACAAAATGATATGTTTCATATGTTCCGTGTTAAGTTTTTTATTTCACATGCCAAAAAAATTAATTGACGCACATGTTTCAGCTCCTTCTTTTCATAATTTGAATTTCAGGAATTTCAATTTTAAATATACAAACTCAAATTGAAAGGGTTAAACGAGAATTTGTTTTTATTCCTTCGAGCAACTTGGCATTTAATTATTGCGAATTTTGAGCGCGTCTGCGAGGAAATTAAAACTTTCTATTAATATTAGCCCGCCTTTGAATTATAAATTTCCATCATTTTACAGTTTAATTTTCAATGAAATTTCCTTCAATTCTATTTTACTTTCTTGGATGCTTACCAAATCTCGACCCGAAGTTAATTCGGGCCGTGCCGCTGATTGTGAGTCGTTTTTAAAACGGGACGACACTTATTTCTAAAAATGCGGCTTGAATCACGGACGTGGGTATCCCACGATTAAAAAATAAACCAATTTCTTAGCACGTGGATTAAAAATGGTTCAAATATTTTTCCTGAGATTTCGCTGAATCATCAAAAAATGTAGCCTGTTCATTCTAGAAATAATTTTTTTTATTCGAAACCGTAGTCGATCAACAAAAAAGGCAGCAAAACCACTGTATACTCAGTTAAAACCGCAACATAACGATTTGTGTTTACTAAATATGGTTGCAGATACGTGCAATCCATTTGGTAGTAGAGGATAAAATAGATTGTAAACTAATCAAGATCTATGACCTTTATAGTACACATTCAAGGTTTTTTATTTTCGTTGAGGTTGCTAGCAGATGCTGGCAATTTGTTTCGTTCTAGTTTGCTTTCTTAGCTCGATGGAATTATTGCTTTCAACCATCATTTTTTGTACAGGGTGTCCTATCACTTGTGGCCACCGCCAAAATTGAGCTTCAATTGAAAGTCATTTATTTGAAATTTGGTGCACGTATGACTCTGGTATAAGGCTAGAAATTTCCAGTTTTACATGTTAATTGTCGGCGTTAGTTTTTATAAAAATACTATTTCCCAATTTCGTCAAATTTCACTTTTCAGGCTCACTATGATTAAGACAAAGATATCCAAAGTAAAAAAAAAAATTCAAAAGCTGTAATTAGTCTAAAATTCTTTTATATTGGAATCTCAATAGTAAAAGTAATAATTTATGACTGTAAATAGTCCTTAGTACTATCCAGAAAGTTAAGTACGATTTAAATGTATGACATTGTAAAAATTTGTCACTGTCGAGTGGAAGTCGGTCGATGTGAACAACAGAAGCGTAGCTAAGTCGAGCCCTTTTACATTCTTGTAGATTTCTAAAATTTATGTAAATTGCAAGTCCTCTAATAAATTACGATTATGAGTACGAAGATACTTTAAAGTGTGAATGTTGAATTATTTTTTTTAACTCGAAGACGACATTACATTTTTCGTTTGAAATATGTTCGGTGCGGTTATGGAAAAGGGACAGACCATTCGAGGTACTTACCAGTTACCTACTTTCAGTTTCGGAGAAAATTTTACAATGCCATACATTTAAATCGTACTTAACTTTGCGGGTTGTTACTAAGGACTATTTATAGTCATAAATTATTACTTCTACTCTTAAGATTCCAATATAAGGGAATTTTAGACTAATTACAGTTTTTGGAATTTTGTTTTACTTTGGATATATTTGCCTTAATAATACTGATCTTGAAATATGAAATTTGACAAAATTGGGAGATTATTTTTATAAAAAATTAATTTTTATTTTTTTGTCGAAAACTAACGCCGACAATTAACATTTAAAACAGGAAATTTCTAGCCTCACCAAATTTCTAATAAATAACTTTCAATTAAAGCTCAATTTTGGGGATGGCGAGAAGTGATGGGACACCCTGTACTATTCCGGACGAAAGTTCTTCTGAATAGAAACCTCGCGAGTAATCAGTCCTGTCGAACTGAACTCTTTTCTTATTTTTTACGTCGTCACCATTTCCGCTCGCTAGCATATATTGGCGTGAAGTGGACTCGACAGCCCGACAACGTCAATAGCTACCGTCGGAAATTGAAGATTTTCTCGATAAACAAATAAAGAATTTCAACCCTTCCGGACATCGACCTTTCGTTTGCCGAAAAAGAGGCGTGTGACGTCGGAACAACTTAATATTTAATGGAAGAGTTTCGACAAATTCACATGTGGGAACCCCCGAGCACTCCTCGGCTGTAATTTTGCAATTTCCTCTAAAATGACCTAAGTAAATTCCCACATAGCAGATGTTCGTAATCAGCGACCATATATATTAATTTTCTTGCAGCATGTGTAATACATACATTTTTGGACCCGCCTACCCCCACGGTCGGTGATGTGTGCATGTCTAATTTTTTACACAAGTTCATCAAGGATGTCTTGCGAAATCCATCGCGCAATGACAAAATTAATTTAAACTGAAGCGTGCTTCAATCTTGAATGCCTTACAAGTGTATTTCGACTCTGTTTTAATTGAGAATTCGTCGAGGCCGCGCCTGCCTTAATTGGCTACGAAAAAGAAACAATTCGTCAACTGCTTCTCAATTGCAACGTAACAAATCGACCGTCAGTAATTACGATTTGTGTTGTTGAACTTTACTGTGCCGAAGATTTACAAACAGATATTTATGAGATGGCTGTACACACACTGCTGAGAATTCTTTGTGGACCTTAGAAAGCTGAACCTGTATCGAGCCATGATGGGGTCAGTGATATGTAGAGTTCTCTATTTCATAGGACTCGCTCGAGAAGCTGCTGAGTTAGTACACTTCAGATTAAAAATGTTCCATTCAACATTACCGTTTAATTAGTTTCTGGGACGTTATGCCACAATCTGGAATCACTCACGGAAACTGGTGCCTTATTTTACATAAATGACTGCTACTTCATCCACTATTGCTTGGAGAGGGAGCAGTTTACGTTATAATAAAAATGCCTACTCGAAGCTAACAAGCCTCTTGACGTAGTAATTCTCCAGGGAATTTTTTTATATTTTGCTTCTATTTTTAATGAGGTACATACACTCGTCGTCGCACAGTCGCTGCTCTTTTTGATGTCTGTATGATATTTTCCTGCCATTTATGACTAATTTGATTGAACTAAATGCACTGGCTCATTAAACAACGTACGGTGCTTTGTAATTTAATTATTTGTTGTACCATCGTTAGTTATAACGAGCTTTGTTTTAAAAATTATTTTCCTCCGCTAATGATTGTGCAACAAAGAAATAACTGTACGTGTATGTACAGGATGTCCCATCACTTGTGGCCACCCTCAAAATTGAGCTTCAATTGAAAGTTGTTTATTTGAAATTTGGTGCACATATTATGACTCTGGTATAAGGATAGAAATTTCCAGTTTTATATGTTAATTGTCGGCGTTAGTTTTCGAGAAAAAAATAGAAACTGATTTTTACAAAAATACTATTTCCTAATTTCATCAAATTCCACTTTTCAGGATCACTATGATTAAGACAAAGATATCCGAAGTAAAGAAAAAAATTCCAAAGCTGTAATTAGTCTAAAATTCCTTTATATTGGAATCTCAAGAGTAAAAGTAATAATTTATGACTGTAAATAATCGTTAGTAATTTCCGCAGAGGTAAGTGCGATTTAAATTTATGACACTGTAAAAATTTGTCACTGTCGAGTGGATGTCGGTCGATGTGAACTACAGAAGCGTACCTAAGTCGAGCCTTTTTACATTCTTGTAGATTTCTAAAATTTACTTAAATTGCAAGTCCTCTAATAAATTACGATTATGAGTACGAAGATACTTTAAAGTGTGAATGTTGAATTATTTTTTTTAACTCGAAGAGGACTTATTACATTTTTCGTTTGAAATATTTTCGGTGCGGTTATGGAAAAGTGACAGACCATTGGAGGTAAAGTTTGTCCAAACTTATTCTGCGTTTATGACTGTGTCTTTTACAATACTATAAGTGATCCGGCCATAAAAGTAGGTAAGCCGTAATAATCAGCATGGGCAGAAGTGGCCAGGGCTGTATTTGGTAAATTTTTAGAAATTTCTTGATGCTTAGATATAAATATGAGTAAACATTAAACCTCTTCTAATAATTAGGTAGGTATGTGGGGTTATTGATTAACTTAAATACTTGATGAATTCTATGACTTGTATTTGATTATTTGTTCTGAACTTAACTAAAGTTGAAATATTTAAGTACGGTTCTGAAGTATCTACAAAAATATTTTTCAAAGCAACCAGATGTGTCGCACCCTGCAGTGAACCCTCATTATCATCACTAAAAGTTGATTGCGGTTTAAAGTCATAAACGCAGAATATTTCTAGTCAAACTCTACCAGTTACCTACTTCCAGTTTCGGAGAAAATTCAGGGTGGTTACTTTCTGGAAAACCTGGAAAAACCTGGAAAAGTCAGGGAATTTGGTTTGGTCTGGAAAGTCAGGGAATAGTCAGGGAATTTTGTAAAGAAACCGAAAAAATCAGGGAATTTTTTGAGCCATTGACTTTGATTACAAGACAAAACATATTCCTTCAGAAAACTACCTAAAATTTTAAATTTAGCAAAAAATGTGGCAACTTGAAATTAATATTTTTATTAATAGTTCGTTATGTAGTAATTTACGTCCTGAAAGTCAAACCTTGTGCACTGCAAGTGAGAGTTCTGTCCAGGAAAGTGAGTTACATCCATAAAACTTTCAATGCAGGGTAGTGTCTAAATTAAAAAGAATTAAAACTACATTTTTTAAAAGTGTTTTGAACTTTGTTTACAGAGCCCTTATTTGTTTTAACAAAAGTGACTCTTTTTAAATACAAGTAGCCCTCGATTTACGCCGGCTCAATTTATGCCGATTCACAATAACGCCTCTGTGCAATTCACCGTTTCGCCGTGTACATAATTGGGTAATTCACCGATTCTTCCTATGTTAGACTGATTTTCGTTTCAGTGTTGAGCCGCGTTGTGGATTCTTTTTTCCAAAAAATGTAAGAGATCCGAAACTTTGAAATTTCATTTGTCTTTCTTAATATTTTTTAATAAAAACATTTCACTTCATTTTATCTTAAAATACATTTGAAAAATTAAATTTATAATACACTTATTCCCCGATTTTCACGATACTTTTTTACTCGATTTCGCTTTTACACGGTTTTCAAAATAACAAATTCAAAATAAAATGGTAAAAATGAATATTTTAGATGAGTACATATTTCTACAATCATTTTTTAACTCCGTTCACTTGGTTATACATATTGGTGATTCCCCGTTTTTTATGCACAATAAAACTTCCTACGTATTCACGTAAATTACTGCAGTAAATTTGTGCCAGTAGAAAAGTGTACATCATTGTGTTTTTACTAATCAGAATTTTTTAAACTTCATATTTACTGGTTAGCGATAAACAATTATTTTTTGTAGCATTTTTACAATTTTTTTCGCAATAAAATTTTAAACCATAGCAGTTTTTAATGGAGCATGAAGAGACCTTTCAAATGAGGTATCACAAGCCCCTACTTCTTATTTAAAAATTTGGGAGTTGAAACTGTCACTCGAAGGGAGTTGAGGTTAGGGATGAAATTTTTACTTTGTAGGATATCATGTCATAAACGGGATTTTTTATAAATATGCACAATAATTGAGATATTGAATTTATTCCATTTGACTGGTTCGCACTGTATATTTGTTATTTTATGAATGAACTGTTATTTTAATTTTTCAAAATATCTTATTAAAAAAAATTACGTTAACTAAATGACGTTGTTTTCGATTTACACGGTTTTGCCTATAAAAAAACAAACTTCCGTGTAAATCGGGGGATAGGTGTATATGTATTTTGCATTATTATGTATTAATAAATAAAATGATTTGCTTCTTTTTCACTTATGTAGAACCTAACCCTATACATCACTGTAAATATGGGTTCTTTTACGCCGATTCGATTTGCGTCGGCTTTTGTAAGAACGGAACTGCGGCGTAAACCGAGGGCTACCTGTATTTTGTGTAATAAATCTGTCCCTCAGTTATTGTTTACGAAAATGTTCTCTATGTGCAAGTTGTTTTTCTTAATTTGGACCTTTCAGGAATTTTTCAATTTTTGATCTGGGAAACCTGGAAAAGTCAGGGAATTTGGAAAATGAATATTGGTAACCACCCTGAAATTTTACAATGCCATACATTTAAATCGTACTAAATTTTGCCGATAGTTACTAAGGACTATTTATAGTCATAAATTATAAAATAAGGGAATTTTAAACTAATTGCAACTGTTCGAAATGTTTTTTTATTTTGGATATCTTTGCCTTAATAATACTGATCTTGAAAAGTGAAATTTAACAAAATTGGGAGATATTATTTTTATAAAAAATCAGTTTTTATTTTTTTTTTGTCGAAAACTCGTGTAAAACTGGTAATTTCTAGCCGTATGCCAAATAAATAACTTTCAATTAAATCTCAATTTTGGGGATGGCCACAAGTGATGAGACAGCCTGTACAATAAAAAAAACTTCACCGATAATAACGGATATCAACCGCATATGCAAAGTTGTGGCGAATGATTCAGCACGTCACCGCTTGCATCTTAAGTGCAGATCCGTCGAGGAAATATCATATGTTTTTGTAACTAGCCGAGTGCTTGTAAGGTATCATAAACACGTAGTAAAACATCATGTAGTTGCCATAAACAATAGACTTACGTGTGCACTACGTTTGCAGATAAGCAGTTTAAAATGAGAAAATTTTACACTTGGAGGAGGCACGATGAATAGCTCGAAGATTGTATGTTCCTTTATTCCTATGAGTTAATGTGTAATCGGTCCGATAACATCTGCACTAAAGTTAAAATTACTATACTTCGTGCTTGTTTGTAGCGAAATGTTTGAAGTTGTATTATTATTCGTTTGGATTCGAGCTTTTGTATTATTCATTTCTCACTTTTCCAGTCAACCCCGTTAAGCCATTGTTTAATATTTGAAATAGCTGCAAGTAAACAGCGCCAGTATTTTCATATAACGTTTTAATGAGTTGCAGATTTTTTTTAAATTACGGCCATTAGTTGATTAATCCTAGGCTTAATCTGATTCATAATAGAATTAATATTTACTCGACTCATGCATGATTTCACATCAGAAAGTTTCATACAGTATCAGATAGTTTTTGTGCTAAAATTTTAAAATACTAGTGTCTTATTATTTATTTATTTACTTTTGGTAGTTTGTAGTTATTGCTAATTTAATTATTTGTTACTGAACTGAAATGTTTGAGTTTAAAAAAAACTTCAAGAGCCAAATGAAATGTTTTTTAATAAAATCAAATAATTTTATACCTCGTTATCCAGAACCTAAGCGAAATTTAGCTGTCTATCTCGAAATTGGTGTCTCGCTTTTGGTGCAGATATGCGAAAAGACGCAACTAAATTTATTTAACGGCCGAAAAATGTATGTAGACATAAAAAAGCGTAAAAGAGATATTTTTGATAAAATCAGCGAACCGAAGATTCCACATCCACATTTCACAACCGGATTTACGTAATGCACCCCAAAAAATATTCAAATGTAACCCCGACGATACGAATCTGGGGTCTAATCCGTTCTGTTTTATCTTTCCAATTGTGTGTAATCGTAAGTCATGTTCTTATTATCTCTTCCTCCTTGTTAACATTGTCGAAAGAAAACCACTGCCGAGAGGAAAGCTGCAATATTAATAATGCACACAAACGTACTAGACAAATCTTAATGTAAAAAAGGAAGCGGTGAAAGTGGTATAAAGTTTACAAACGGCTGCAGCCACTTCCTATTCCGTTTGTTGCAAAGTGAAAGAGCCTCTTTGTACGTGTTTACTTCAACTTGAGTTTATTTAATGCGCTTCAAAGAAATTATGTAACACATACCACCTGCCAATGCATTAATTTAATACCTTTGTACGTTTAAAATGACACCTGGAACAAACATTTTGTTTGCGGTGCGGTATCAAGTTAAGAATTCATTTTAATGCTCCCCCTGAGCCTTTCCCAAAGGTATAGAACATCTGAATACCGCATTTATTGAATTATTAATTTATCAAGGGGTTTTTCGTTTGATACAAGCAACTGCGTAAATCGATCAAATTGGTATTAATGCGAGCATATTGGGGGCTTCATTATTTTTAAGTGAAAACTAGTTGAAATCGATTGACGAAATAACATAGTTCACTTTTGCAATACAGGTAACCCCCGCTCAACGCGAAGGATACGTTCTGAACCTGGTCGCGTTTAGCGAAATTTCGCGTTCAACGGGGGATTTATAAAAAATCATATTAAAATTCTGGAAAAAAAAACACTTAAAGTGGGTTTCGCAGGTCTAGAAGTGAGGTTAGAATTATTGAATTTTCAATCCAAGTTAATTTAAAATGTACAGTGCAGATAAGCTTCAAAAGGTAGAAATCGCAAACCACTGGCATGAAGGTATGATGACATATACTTTTCGTAATTTATTATGTTATATTAAAATATTTTCAAGCGATTTTGCTCATTACCTAAATTTCTCAAGTATGTCTCCTCATTCGGTATTAAGTAGGCTACAGTGTAACACTGAGTAAATGTTTCTTAAAGTTGTAATATTTAAATTAATTTGGATTGAAAATTCAATAATTCTAACCTCACTTCTAGACCTGCGAAACCGACCTTAATAAAATAAATACATATTATTAATATAAAAAAATCTCATGCATAACAAACTAAAAGAAATAAATGTACAAAACATAATTATTTATAATTCATTCATTTTGTTCTACGTTGAAACAATGAATCAAGATTCCCTTGTTTAGCCTCTACGTTTATTATGCAAAATTTGCAACCATGTTTTATAGCACTTACTTTCTCGTAATTTTCGTCGTTTTCTTCGATCAACTCCAGCAGTTTTTTAATTTTGTATTTTTGTTCGACACTGTAGACTCGGGCAATTTGAAATTTTTTCCTACAGCTGTAAATTTACCACCACTTTCTACACTTTCTATCATTTTTAGTTTCTTTTCTAAAGTCACTACATTGGGAATTTTCTTACTCGAATTTTCACAAAGGGATAAAAAATATGTAGCCAATTTAATTTGCATGCATTTGACACTGCAGCTAAGATTACATACACTGACGAAGATTTGTATATACTTCCACAGTATTTTTTAGGGGATGGATTTTGGGTTTAAAATGTGTTTATTATCACAAGGAGCAGTGCGTACCTGTAAATTCTAAATTTATTGTGTAGCTTTACTTAAAGATCTGCAGATAAGCAAATTTTCATTGTCTACACTGCTTAAAGCGTGAAGTCATAAATGAAATGCACTAAATCTCTGGGCGAAGAATACTGTAATAAAAGTGAAACTGTACCAATTCTAGAACTGCCAACCGTTAAAAGGGATCAGCCTTTTACACAAATTTTAAAAAAATAACAATTCGCGTTCGCCGGGGTCGCGTTGAGCGGGGGTTACCTGTACTTTGTGATGAGCTTAGATGAGAAAAGAGAAAGTGCAAATATCGTCGCCACTTGTAAGACGATATTTCAAATATTAAAAGAGAACCAATTTTGAAATGTGTTATGCGTTATAACGGACGTTTGTTTACATTCTTTCGCGGCATTCCATCCTAAAATTAGGAATTCTCAAAGGAATTTAAATTAAAAAAGAGAGCCTACGAAAAAATTCGTTCAATCGATTATTCAAGATAACATCATAAGGGCACCCTTACGATAATTTGCATTACGTCACCGACAAATATCTTAGCGGGCGCCCACTCGAATTACAAATCAGATTTTTGATAATCGAGGCAGAAACTACTACCCGCCACAATTTTCGGATTAATTAAACGGTCGCTTACACAAGACGGCTGCAACAAACATTTAACTTTGAAGCTTCGAATTACGCCTTGTTTGTGTTTCGGCAGTGACACGCTCTGGTCACTTAATTAATTTCTCTCTCCAGTTTTCCCGGCGTTTTGTTTTTATTTTCTCAAGCAATAAGCGCATGCTGCATGGGAGCTTATTGTATAATTCTGCAATTAGGTGCATGATACATTTTTGGCCCGGAGGGGCTAAAACCATACCATAATTAATGGTTGCAGTCAAACTACAAAGGGAAATGGAATACAAAGCAATAATGTAATGAACAACATCTGTTCGTAGAAGGCCTGACCGACCATTTGTTCACTTAATTCAGTTTTCATTATCTGTTATAAACAACAGGCGAGAGCGTTCTTCTGTAACATTTTAAACTGCATTTTTTATTCTCGGGTGATCAACTTTTTCTCTCGATCAGCTAGTGAAAGTGATTTCTAATTTATTGAACGTGCATGAACTGGACCGATTAATGGCAGCATGTATCAAAAGCAGAGCACTTGCAACCATATTTGGATGTATCCGTTTTCAAATCGCTGAAATAAAAAGTATCAAATTGCGTTGCCATCATTTAGAGGAGGGTTTCTTAAAGAATGGGTCACTGCTCGCAACCCATATGAATTTTGGGGTCACGTAAAATTTTCCACTTGACAAAGGTTTCTATATACAGTGTGTCTCCAGAGTAAAAAGGAGGAAAAACTTTTATATTTTCAACTTTACAGAATAGTTATTGTAATACAGATTGATCCATCGTATAGCATTTTCGCGAGAAGAATTTTTCTAATCCTCCTAAAAATTGAAAACCCTCGGTCAAAAAATTTACAATTAACCGTATTATAAAATGGGCGTTTTATTTTTTTTTAAATTTAATTATTTCAAAGACGCCAGAGTGCTATAGAAATGAAAATCATTTTTTTATTTTTTTGATCATTTCGTTCAAAATATCACAGAAAACAGACATGTTGTCGAAATTTAAAATTTTGATAGAGCTGTCGATTTCAAATTAATAAGTGTTGAAAACTTTTCCTTTGAAATAGCTCGACCTTGAGAATTTTAGAAACTCTTATAACTGTTACAAACTTCATCTATCAATAAAAAAATTAGCAGGGTTGATCGTTTCATCATAAAATAATAATAAAATAATAGACTGTTGTAAATCTTCCATCACTATTCTCATCTCAAGGAAAAAATAGTTCTGTCTATTTTACTTTACTTTACTGTCAAAATCTACATGCCAATTTGGCTATTAATAAAATATACAATTTAACGAGATGAAATTGCGAAAACAAATTCCTAATAGCTTTAATAATTTCACAGTGATTTAATTTTTTAAAAAAACTAATACTGCCCTTTGACAATAAGTTAAGGGTATTACTTCCAATTTTCAGAATTTTTCGATTACCGAAAAAAGGTTTTATCTCAAAAATACTATACTATGGACCACCCAGTATAAATGCGGAAGGGTTCTCATTACAATACAAATGTGACATTGCAAGAATATTTTAATGAGCCATTTCTGAAAGTATTACGCTATAAATTTTCTACGAAAATGTGCAATATTACAAACTGCGTAATGTATGCCAAAATGACGCGGTAGTTTTTTAAACAATTAAGTAAGTTTGTCAGCATAGTGATGTTTGCGTTAGAAAATTTTCGCACTCATTCTGCGTGGAAAAGTTTTTTCGGCACGCAAAACTTACTTTCGAAATTGATTTTCTTCTCTGAAAAACTTGTTTATCCTTTATAAAAGTTTTTGTTTGTTCCAAAACTTAAAATTTTCTAGATCACATAAATATTTTTGTTTTTTAAATAACAAATATTTTGTTTTAAAATTTGAATGTTGTTTTCAAAATTATTGGCCTAAACACACTGTTTTAAAAATGTTATATTTACTTCCGAATAACAGTATAAGTTCTCGCACAAAACTGTTATGATCAACGGAGAAAGGTGACGCTTTGCTTTATAAACTTCAAACAGGAGTTCGACAGCTATTGAGAATTTTGAGACAAATGGATATAGATCAGTGCACAGAAAGCTTATATTTAAATAAAACAGCCCAAATTAAGATTGACGGAGAAACAATAGACACCGTTGAAATATGCAGAGGGTCTGACAATTCACTATATTTATTCAGAAAGTATTTTTCAGGAAGCTCTTGAAGATACTGAAAAAGGTATCAAAGTCAATGAGGTATGAATGAACAACATTCGCAATGTTGACGATACTGTTCTAATTGTTGATAATATCGAAGATCTTGTACACCTTCTAGTAAAGTTAAATTTTTATATTATGTAAGGCACTTCCCAAGTCCCTTTACACTGAACAAGATAATTTTTTTGTAGAAGAATTAACATTGTTTTTCATTAGGTAAGTATTAAATTTATACTTAATTTGAATTACTATATAAAACATTAAAGTTGGTTTAATTGAAACTGTGAAACAGAAATGGACATAAATGAATGTAGGTCAAGTGAGTTGTGCAATTTTCCGCATTATCTACACCATGCAACAAAGTTTAAGAAACCTTATTTTGAAAATTCTCAACTGTTATTTTTAAGTTGGTTGCATAACCTTCAAATCTAAACATTTATGAGACGGTCCAAATTTCATAAGTCAGTTGACCTACATTTATTTATGTCCACTCTGTACTTAAGCACAATAATATCTAGATTTTGTTGAGAAAATTGGTTTTAGAACAAGCAAAAACTTTTTTTGTGAAGTTTAAAATAAATCAGGGGGGAAAAGGACTAAGAAGTGCTGATTTAAAGCGATGAACATCAACCTCATTTCAAACGGCTCCTCGATGGCAAACAAGTGGCGCCGACAGTTACGTGAGATAAGCTGGAACATGAGTCATCCCTCACAGAATTTTCTCGAAATTTTTTGCTTGATTGATCGCTCTCGCTAAATTAATAAACAACCAGCAGCGAAAATGTTGGTGTGTTTCATTTATTTGATAACAAAGGTCGTTGACAAGTCTGGACCAGATCAAATTACTCGAACCAGTCGTTTGTGAAAATTTTTAATCGAATTGTGTCTAATTCCTTTATTCAGATTTTATGAAAGGCTTGGTGTTCGGGAAGGAAGGGGACGACTTGATAAAAAGAGATCCATTAGCCCCGGGGATTGAAGTCGATTGGAAAATTGACCATTAATAACATTAAAAAAAAAACGATGCTATAGTTGCGAATCGTTATTTCAAATAAAATGCCGGAGGTGGCATCACGATATTATACCCAGACCATTCAGTTACTGTAAACATGACTCGACTGGTCCGTTCTCCACTTTTATCCGCATCTCCCAAACAAAGCCAGCATCTGACTTTTTAATAATTAAAGTACACTTACAATGGGATGTTTTATAGTCGGAGTAATTAATTTATGCGAGCCGGCTCGCAAGTTTAAACGCGGAAATACTCGAAGGTGAATGTGTAAATTTCCTGACTCGGTCCACTTTAATTTTGCCACTCGCTATATTTAAATCTTATTCGTCCTGATTATTTATTTTAGGCTGCATTCTATCTTAAAATAAGTTGCACGTTGCAATTTTGCCAAATCCAACAGAATTTTATTTAGCAACACCGACACAAACATGTTTGTCTCCTCCCGTTTGCATTTAAATTGCAAATTTTACGGTTGTGATGGGCAGTCCGCCGATTAGAAAAATAGTTGCGTCTCTTACGTGTCTGTATTCACGTATAATTTTGTGCGAACATTTAGATGTCCGATTACTGAGAAATCGCCGAACGCGAAAGTGCGAGATGGGCGTATTTACCTATACCGTTATCAGAAATTAGCGTTACTAAAATAGAAATAAGAGTTGTGGAATTGTTTCGTGGGAGTTTCCTTATACGCTAACTATTTTCTGATTACATTTACAATTACACCTTCTTTTGAATTATCGAATTCCAACACGTTCAAACAACACCGACAAGTAAACAAGTTTTATTTTCCAACACATTTTCATTAGTAACGTATTTGTCTGAATTAATAACTGCTCCCGTAATAACTGTTGTATAATTTCACTGTTATTGACACATGTACTTCATCATAAATGACCTGTGTCAACAAGGAAACTGTAACCGGACAAACGATATTAAATTGGGTACAAAATACATAGATGCAAAATCGACGTTATTGTTAACGTGATAGTGCGAATTGCCTTGAATCGCAGTCACATGAGACGACCATGACCAAAAAACGTTCAGTTTTTGCAACAAATTCAATTTAATTTAGTTTCACGCCCAGGAAAAAAAACAATTTGCGGATTAAACGCATTTATTATAAAGATTATACCACTCATAGTGCTATTTTTCCCTATTCTACTCTCGGAATTATAGTTTGCCCGAAAAAGTATTAAATTGTTCATTCGTGATATAATCTGACGAATTCAATTCGTTGAATCGTGATTATTGATAATCTCGATTCCATTGTATTGTATATGATAAGTGTGGTAACGTGATAATATCATTTTACCACGCCGTATCGCATAAAACACAGAAGTAACTTGCACCCTGAATGGTATCAAATATACATGTAATTAGACCTGCAATTTCAAGCCACGCGTTGGAATAAATTGTCACCTTCTCGGAAAAATGACAGGGATTGTAGGCTTAAAAAAATCGATTGCAAGAATGGAAGTTTGATTTATTTTATTTATTATTTGTTCTGACTCTGGTTCCGTACACTTTGCAGCATAAATACACACCACAGTAGCACTACAAACATTCATACCGGAAAGAGCATTTAATCTACAAACACACACACCGACACCTGCTCAACTGAATTTCAACCTTGCAGTTGTACTGCAACCAGAAACACATTCTAGTACAGTAGAAACTTAATTATCCGTCCATACGCATTACTTTTTGGTATTGTTAGGCCTTGAAGAAATGATATTTAATGTAGTAAATCATCTTCGCCCATTGACTTCCCCATTTTAACTTAATGAAACTAAATAATTAATTTAATTAACAATGCCCCATGGAATTAATTGACTACTACCAATATTCGAAACTTTTAAGTTAAAGGGTTGGGGAAACTACTGACAAACGGAAGTTTATGGAGTTTTTGCTTACAAGGTGTAACTCAAAGGAAACGAGGGAATTGTTACTGATCGACACTTCCTGCACATATCCACTTGAAACTTACTTGCTTCTTCCTTTTACTAATCGGTTTTTGCTTTGTTTACAATCGGTTAAGTTTTAATGGAACTGTGTCTCTTGGGGTGTATGTGACTTCAACTGTTTGGAAGAAGTTATTTAATCAAAAATAAAATCACAACATTGCAGAATGCATTTTATTTTGCGAAATTCGATGACTTTCGTTCACGTTCTTTGCACAGAAATGTAAATTTACCCCAAGAGACAATAATCTGAAGACTTGTCGACCATTCGGAAGATGCAACGTTATTCAAAGCGATATCTTACAAGTGCTTCCGCTGTTGCTTTACATTCTGCAAATCGCGACTGGAGCGTTACATAGATGCGTGAATGAACATTAGAGTGTGAAACAATGCATAAAACTTGTTTTAAAAACACTCGTTGTACCGTGCGATCGTATAAGAGGGGAATTAGAGCAGGACTTAACCAAGCTAGCTACTACGGTTGGTAACGGCCTGAGTGCTTTATTAATTTTGTTTCTCTTACGTGGATCTTACATGATCAGTAATACTGTCATTATTCCAAAATGCTTACAGTGTTATGTAAGGGCAATAGTGATGGAATGATGA
This sequence comes from Dascillus cervinus, assembly GCA_949768715.1. Classification (NCBI taxonomy): domain Eukaryota; kingdom Metazoa; phylum Arthropoda; class Insecta; order Coleoptera; family Dascillidae; genus Dascillus; species Dascillus cervinus. The sequence continues at coordinate 28,580,179 of OX458321.1, read as the reverse complement.
CGATACTGAAGAATATTCGGATATTTGGATATCGTGGCATCAGTATTCCCCACGCCTCCAAAGTAATGAGGATTGCGAAGATACTGACAGTACTACCACAACATAGTCAGTTTAGTTCGTCATTACGTCAGTATTTAGAAAACATCTCATATGTCAGATCTTGTGGTCTTGTATATTTTAGGTTCTCAAAATATCTCCCGATAGCAAGGTATCTTAAAGTAACTGCTAATGTTGCATCAGTTGATACACAATTTCTCATATTTGTATTTTGCCTTTCAGTGAACGGTTTTAGCATTGACAACAACTTATTATAAAACTTATTATTAAAAAAATAATTATGATTTGGAGCGGTCGTGGAAGGTTGATAAATACTGCTAGAGAATTAAGAAAATACTGATAGTATTTTACTGACACTATGATTGGACATGTAAGGTCCGCTTTACAATCAGCAATTTATTTTCGAAAATTAGCCTTTAAATCGATCACAACTATACATCGTGGTACATCATATAACATTCAAGCAAAAAGCATCTTTCTAATTCCCCAAAAATTTAAAACCAGCGACCAATAATCTACAATTACCGTATTATTTTTTGCAATGTGTTGTTTCCTAATTGAAGAATATTGCTTCCAATTTTAATAATTTTTGGACTGCCGGAAAAGGTTTCATCTCAAAAGTGCTACACGATGGACCAACCTGCATTTGCTATTATTTTTTAAGTTGCGCAAAATTAATACAGTCAAAGTTGGTTGTTACGAACAGGGTTGTAACGATGTTTCATTCCAGGGGGGCGTTTTGGAAACCTAATTTACCCACCGATTCAATTAATTAATAATGAACTTATTACTAGATCAGTATTTGGGCTGCACAGGTTTGTGAGGTAGCTTTAATTTTTCAAAAGTTATTGTCTGATTGTATACAATACGCAGATAAGTAAAACTTGAAGAGTCGCCAATAAAAATGTGTCCATCCGTATAATCGAGTTCCTACTGTACTTACAAAAATGATGAAAGAATTTACAACATCCGAAAGATTTTAAACCATGCTCATTCATTTGATTCGATATGTTTATAGTAATTTTTCAATTGCTGCCCACGTACGACTGAAAAATACTATACGATTAAGAAAAAATCGGTGAATAAATTATAAAATATATTTCTTGTTTACACTTGTCCAGTTGGCCTCGAGAATCCAATCTACGTAGCAGTACCGTTGCTGAAAATAGAACCGAAATTCCGTAACAACTGCACAAACAGTTAAGTGTCATCAACAACGAGAGAACCCCAAATCAACCGGAAAAAAATTGTTTTTTGAGTGGATGCACGAATACCATGTGGGAAAAATGCATTTATCATAACTCTCTCGGTGCGACACTTTGAATGTGTATAGGGTGACTATGACATTAAATGACGCGTTGCTTCGTCTCCAACGTTAAAGGTGAAACATACGAGTTTCTTATAATAAATTATATTGTTTTTATCCGTCGAAAGAACGTCTGTAAGTTTTAACGAAAACATCAGCTGTTTGTAGAGATTAAATAAATGGAAAGGAAATGTCTGGACTGCATCTCTTCTTTAAAATTATGCTGCATATTATTCAATATTGTACGGCTGTGTGAGTCACTTTGCGTCATTATTGCTGCTTGTTATTGCCAAAAGCGTTGGCAACTAAGCTTTCCGATGATTTGCAAGCATAATTCCTCAAATCTACCCGCTAATTCGCCAGACTGGAACCCACATCAATCTTTTATGTGCATAATATGCGAAGCATCTAATCCCACTAACCGAGCGGCCATCAATGTATTCGTCAGTAAGGAGTCAAATATTTTTCAATTTATTGATGTTTTCGTCGAACAATTCCCTTGACATTTAGGGGCGATATTTTTCACCGTGTCACTTTCGTGCGTTTCCCGTGTAGACATCTTTTAAATGAGATATTAGATACCGCACATCCGGCGTTTCGGAGATAACAATGTCAAGTCTGGATAACGGATATGCACATTACCGGGGCAGCGGATTATCATTCAATTACTTGGTTAGCCACGAGTTCGAAACATCTCGCCGGACGTTGCCCGTTCACACAACTTCAATTTACGATTAAGTGGCCGCAGAAGGTGACTTACATATTCGATTAGCCAGTTTTGTTTGTCGTTATTTTTTTCGTTCAGTGCCACATATTCACCCGACCTCGCAACACTTTCTGAAATTGTAAATCTGGCTCGAAGCTTCTGACCTTTGCGCGGTTAATTTGGCGCAAATCGACATTGAAATTGTTTCAATCAGATTTTTTCATCGTCAATAAACATCGTTATGCGCGGTTCAGGCTGTCAATATAAATATTGACAATATTCCAGTTTCTTCAATATTATTGAGGTATTCACGACATCGAAAATATTGATGAAGACTGAAATATTTTTGGTATTGACAATAACTATTGATCGTCTAAAGAGTATTATTGTCAATACTTTATTATTTCTAGAGCACTGCTAGAGATCACATGTACACTGTAAAAATTGGTTAAATTTTACAGACTCAAATGATTAGAATTTACTGTGCAATTCAGGTAATTTTACCTATAATTTTAGGTAACCAATATTTCACTGAAAATTTTGGATAATTTTACAAAAACAAAAAGAATTGTTATAAATAAATTTAAATTTAGTGGTTTCGACACAGAAAGGGCGAATTTGCCCTTCAAAAAACTTCAACGTTCCAATATAAAGGAAACTATACAAATTTACTTCTTGAAAATTAAATACAATTATTTAACTTCATAGATATGCAGTTTTTTTTACGTGTATTGTAAAAATGTGTACAATCCAGATTTTCGCTTTCTTGTAAGCGTTCATTTAATGTAACCTTCGAAAAAACGAAATCTCGGTGACAATAGGGAAAAATAGGCAAAGTGACTTTGGTCCGTCATAAAATATTTAAGAAAAAAATTAAATTACCTAGGAAAACCGACTCTTAAGATTCAACCCTTGTTGTAACCATTTGAAAACAAGAAAATGGAAACATAGTTTACCTGGGCACAATTTATTAAAATGTGGATTCTAACATAAGTCCAAAAAAAAAGACCTGAGCACACTTGATGAAAATGTGCACTGCAATTTGCATGGTTTTACCTAGGAATATCGACTCTTAAGATTCAACCCTTGTTGTAATCATTTGAAAACAAGAAAATGGGAAATTTCATCACCCAAGAATAAAAGTGATTATTTTTCTTTGAAAGAGATGTTTTATGTTTATTAGTATCAATGTGCTTTGTTATTGCACTTCGTCCACCAATCGCAATAGAAAATTCTCCTTTGCAGATTTTACATTTAACCATAGAATCATCATTTCCTTTGTTTTCTACAATAAATGGAAACTCTTTTTTTAAAGGTTAAAGGTTAAAGTTAAATGCCAAGTTTTTATATTTTTAGAAGTACAAAGGAATAAAGAAGAATGCAAAGGAGTACTTTTGGAGTACTCATTTTAAAAGGAGTACGGTTCACAAAAAAGGAGTACGTTTGGTCACCTTACCTTAAAGAGTATTCATATAGAGACTGAAAAATGAGGCGTATGATGAATTACTAAACATTTATAAACAATTAAAAATGAATGCAACAAGAAACGATGTAAAAAAAAATTAACTCTCTGAGAACTAATTTTCGAAAATGGAAGCATCAAAAAGATTTGAAAGTTTATTAAAACAGATTCGTCATTCGAAAATAAATAGTAATCCTTTGGGGTGGATAAACGAACTGCATTCAACAAATTTACTTGAGAAAGCTTCTTCCTTTTTCCTGGTCCACTTCCTGGTCCACGCCCTATTTTTCTTTGGTTTATTTAAAGTAAGCGCTAAAATAATACCTAAACAAGCTTTTTTCTTCACAAAGCATGCCTACACTCCTTCTGTTAGCTCGAAACTGAATGTGTTGTCAAAAAATATTGATCGTTTGTATGAAACTATTTCGGCGGTATTGACAATATATTATATTGATGGTCTGGACGCGGCTTTAGTTCGGAACCCCGTTGATGCTGCGTGGAGTTGGCTTTATAAACTTTTGTGTAATAGAACGATCGCATGCTAGCGCAAAACTTTCCTTCTTTCGTCTAAATTACTGCAAAAAACGTCCCATCCCACATCATTAACCGTCCTCGAAAAAAAGTTATAACAAAAGACCTGATACATAAATACTGGTAGTGGATAAAGCACACATGGAGGCATTGCTTTGGTGATTGGACACAGTATACAATCAGCAAACAGCTGATTATGTAAAATGCAGATTGCCTAATGGTCCATAACTATCACCCGCATAGTATACATGATGGTTTATGGTGACACGTTATTAGAACGTAAATTGACGGGAATCTGGCGTCTCGTTAGTCGAATCGTGAAAGTTGCTTTAGCAGTATGCACGTCAAATCGACAAAAAATTGCATGATGAATAGTCTCGTTTTGAAACTACGCGAGCTGAGTTGCAGTGGCGCCTCGCCAAATGTAAAGAACTCGCAATTTTTTGAAGCTCTCCGAACGAATGATGCCATTCGTTACATTTCATAGGCAAAGAAGTTGTTCCCTTTTAAAAGAGAACCTTTCTCCGCACATATGCGGTCGTCGGGGATTTTTTATTTGTCGTTGTGTACTCTAAATGCTTCACGAATTGCCCGTCCATTTTGGCTGCCTGCCAGATAGACCCCCGTTTAGTCTTACATTGATCGTTCTTCTGGCCTCGATAGATCACGTTGTAACCTTAAAATGCCAAGAGGCCGATGCAGGTTGGATTCGTTTTTGCTACTTTTTTTGCTGAATAGAGAGAATTTGTTCGCACGCCCACTTTCATTGACTCGCAATATTTCGAACGATAATGTGGATAAGTGAGCTCGTTTTTATGAGTATGGACGTTTTTATGCATATGTGAGAAAGTGATCCGATCGGGGTTTCCTTCAATTTTATGTGGGTGAATTTCTCGTTCATGAATAAATTGGTTTCCCGGCGATTGACGCATTTAAAGTTGGAAATTTATAAATTTGCGTTTATATAGTGCACATGCTGTTCGTGCCGAAGATATATCTTCTCACCTTGAGCCTTTTTTTGTGAGAAGTAAGGCACTGTTATTTGTAGGCAAATATTTGGGTTGTAAAATTAAATGTAAATATTTTGATAACAAATAAAATAGCGATAAGCAGCAAGGAAAAAATCTATGCTTATTTAGTTTAAGAGATAATGTGTGAATAAGCAATCGGATGACGGACTTCAATGTAGTTTTAGATTAGTTTCTTTATACAATGCGTCTCTGGGTGGGGTACCCCGCACTCTTGTAAACTGTCCACAGTTTGATTCGAGATACCAGTTACCTCCTTCCAGCTTCAGACAAATTTTTACAACGCCATAAATTTAAATCGTACTTACCTTTTCGGGTAGTTAGTAATGACTGTTTACAGTCAAAAATCATCACTTTTACTCTTATAAGAAAATTTTCTAATTACAATTTTTTTAAATTTTTTTGCACTTTGGTTGCCTTTGTCTCAATCATACTGATATCCTGAAAAGTGTAATTTGACGAAATTAGAAGATATTATTTTTATAAAAATCAGTTTTTATTTTTTTTCTCGAAAACTAACGCCGACAATTAACATTTAAAACTGGAAGTTTCTAGCCTTATACCAGAATCAAACGTGCACCAAATTTCAAATAAATAAGTTTCAATTAAACCTCAATTTTGGGGATACCCACAAGTATTGGGGCACCCTGTACAGAGTTCTGCAACGTTAATGAGCAGTCCCCAAAAAAGACTCAATTTTGAACATATTATCAAAATTTGGTCATGTATTCATTCAGTTGGTTGTCCACATAAGAAGAAAATGTCATCCCCGTATTTATTCTTTACAGGAAACATATTATTTTATGGCAATCAGTTGCAGGCTGCGGTTATTGTGTTTAATAAAAGAGAGAACCGACCGTAGAATACAGGTGATGCTCACGGCAGCCAACGTGTTAACAATCTACGATCTGATATTAATTCCGTTTTCAGTTTTTATCATTTATGTCATTGTTCGTAGCATTTAGAGCTTTTATTTCATAAATACATATTTTCTTTAAAATTTATTTGATTTAGAAATATCAAAACCTTATCAGCGTTTTGTTATAAATATTTGAGAACAATTTTGGGATTTACCATTAACGTTGGCGAACCCTGTATAGATACTTATTTTTTATTTTTGTGAAAAATATTATTGAACGAAATTGTTTGAAAAACGGAGACTGTTTAAGTTGAGAAGAACCTGCGCAAGAAGACAAAAGTAGAACCACGCACAGGTGAACTACACAACCTGAAACGTTTGCATTTCTCATCTTATTTTACATTGCTAGCGCCACGCGTTTCTCCATTACGATCAACTATTTTAGATCTGGCTTACTTTGTGCTTCACTTTTCTTTCCAACTTGAAAGACCTATGCTGGACTTGAGAAAATACTAATTTTTGAATTACACTAACAGTCGAAAATTTTAAAAAGTAAATAAATGGGCCTTATTTTTCCAATGGAAATCCGAATAAAAGTTCATACTTACAAAAATTGCAAATGACTTCGTTTCTGCCGAACTGGAGAAAAGAAATATGTTTCAGCAAGACAGGGTTAACCATTTGGGTCAATAACTTGGCTTGGCTTACTTCTTAATGGGGAACTATTTGAAGCGAAAAGTCTACGACATTGACTTATTAAAACAGAAAATTGTGGAAGCTGTTGTGAAAAGATGTGAAAAGAATTTTAAAAATGTGTACTAGTGGGAATTCTTCATGTTGATACTTGTTGAGTTAAATTAAATATTGTTTTTATTGAAAATGTATGTGTACCCTGTTATCCAAAAAGGTCACTCTATAATGGTGGTAATATTTTGCGTCCCGATCTACATACATTTCATCCATACTTACTGTCAGTTTGACATTTTTACAAATTTGCCAGATGTTCGTGCGTATTCCTTTAAGTCTTTAAAATAAAAAAAAACAGTAAACAGTGTGGGAATAGATTGTAGAAAGTAAGGTTGATTTATTATATATATATATATATGATTATCTCTCAATAAATTTGTTATTTTTAAATTTAATTAAATAATTTACTGTTCTTTCACAAGTAGCCAATAAATATTTTCACTTGCACGTCCATAGTAAGTGACGGAAATAAGTACAGCGGCACAGAAAATATCATTACGAAGCGGCACGTTCGACCATTCTGGATATCCCAGTACATCAAATTTTGTATTTAAGCTTTTCTTTAGGAAACAAATTTGTTAAATATTTTATTTCAGCAAACGGAAAACGAGGCTGCTTTGCTTAAAGTTGATTTCATAGTTTCTAATTTTGTAGGCGTCTCGAATACTTCATTAGAAGTTTGACCACTGTTTATAACTTTCTATGACAAGCCAAACTTCTTATCACGAACGACTAAGCATCTCTTGCCAAATCAAACACAAGAAACTTTACTGGAGTGCGGTACGCCATCCGACGACATACAACACAATGCTTTTTCGATTTTGTAAAAACGTTTCAAACATCCGGAAACGTATTCCGAGAAGTTTTTATTCGAACTGTGAATTCCCGACTCGACCACCCATAGACTTCTTCGTTGCATCACCATAATACATCAATTTCACCGAGTAAATGTTATATCTTCAAAAACGAAAACAAAAAAGGATAAAAGCGTTAACTCAAAAAAATCATGACCCAACTGAGTGTCATTTATCACAGTTGTGGTTCAGATTCATATTCTGGAGCCCCAACGCGCAGTCCTGGTTGACAATGTAAATTTTTCATAAAAATTTCGATCTCCAAGAAATCCGGCTACGAAATTAGGTCATTCAATTTAAATTCTGGCGATTCATCCGCACCGAAAAAAATAAGCTTGTAAATTTGTAAAAACTTGCAAATGTAACGGAGACTCGTTTTATTGCGTTTTTGACCTCTGATTGTGAGTTCCATCCGGCAACCTCGACATCTTGCAAATACTGAACCGGTCAAAATTAATATAATCTAATTCCGGTGTCGATTTCGATAACGGAATTGAAATCAACGTTTTTTTCCGAGCTGTCCTAATATTTTGACTATGAAGAAGATTACAACCGAAGAGGGAGTTGGTTTAACGTCTTGCTGCGATATTTTATTGCCGTTATATTTTGGTGAGTATTTTTAGACGTCCCAAAACGTCTAATCGATACTTTCCTTAAAAAGCTGAAAAATCGGTGTCACGTTTCATTTATTTTTAGAGCAACAGTTAATACAATTAGTAAGTCTAACGGCTTTCAAATTTTTTAAGTGTAACTGATTTTTAGCGTCAAGAAACTTGACGTAAATAAACCGTAAGAGAAAGTCTTTTCTGAGGAAAGTAACTTTTTGATTACTATTTTTAAGTTTTGCATAATTTATTGAACGCACACTAATCACACCGAACAGTAAACAGCGATGTGAGAGATAAAAGCTGAAATATAAATGAAAGTCAAAACTCGAAAAAATTTTACACTCAACATTAATCAGGGGAAAGTGATTATTCTTGTCATGGTGAAAAGTTAACGCACTAACAAATGGTTCTAATCAAGACGACGAAGATGTATTTTAAAGATTCACTTTACGTTCTTTTTTAGACGGTTTTTTTTTACGACGCGATGAAACGAGATAGTTCAGATACGTGAGGAGAACTTTCGGGATAATGATAACAAATTTCTGAAATGGATTTCTCCTTTCCGCAACAGCTGTTTTTGTTTGAATCGTTGAAAGTATAATTTTTCACGGGTGGTCGTCTTTGACATCTTATAAAGCCTTAAAAGTTAATTAAAATAACTCTGGAAAGTGTTTTTAAATTTATGTAATCCGATTTTTCGTATTTTATTACAACGGCCCGCACACAAGCCTCGTAGAGTTTTTTTCGACGCCGGCGGCGCTTCCTTAATTTTATCGCACCACCGGTATTATCTTTTAATTCGAGCGCACGCAATTTGAGAATCTCGCCCGAGGCTCGTTACCAGTGGCGGCTCGTACACTCTGCCGCAAATTAAATGTCACACGACGTTCGGGCGCTTGCAGGCCATGTTACAAGGGTGTTTGCATGGCTGTCTACTAATTATCAGGTCCGTATGCTAGATTTGATATTCAGGATCAGTGTTATAAAGTCAAAAATCAAAATAAGAAACAACGAATAAAATACATTCGTGTAACAGTCGAACATTTTCAAGAAAATAAGCTCAAATTTGTTAGTAAACCGTATTTATTATTAATGAAAGTAATAAATCATTAATTTGTTGTTATTAAATAGATAAGAAATATACACATTTAATAAAATATTATTGTAACTCATCAAAAACCTTAATTAATATTCTTGGTGCTTTGTTTATGAGAAGATAGATAATTTTCCCAATTTTTTTTTAACAGCGTTAATCGATACTTAAGAGTCAACCCTTGTTGTAATTATTTGAAAACAACTTTATGAAAATGTGAATTCTAACATAAGTAAAAAAAAAAGAAAAGACAAAAAACATTGACCTGAGCACACTTCATGAATATGTGCACTGCAATTTGCATGGTTTTACCTAGGAAAACCGACTCTTAAGATTCAACCCTTGTTGTAATCATTTGAAAACGAAACCTAACCTAACCTAACCAAATTTTGTTTATCTTTTCATGTTTCTCTTTCGGGGATATTTTAGAATTCTTACACTGTTGAGGTATGTTGTCATTATTTACCTGTGCTAATTAAACAATTGAACTGTTAAAAAAGAAAAAGGAAAGAAAAAAGCCAAACCAAGAAAATAACTTTTTTTTCTTATGTATTTTTTTGCGAGGAACACGATGGTGCAACTAAAAATCGATTAACAGGGATAGAAAACTAAGTCAACAATGAAAAACTAAAAGTCGACGAAATGGCTGTAGCTCCGTTAATACTGGAGCGAATCGAATGAAAATGTGGATCCTAACATAAGTTGAAAATGTGATTAATGTCAGAATGTGATTTTTCTGGGCGAGAATCTGATTTGTATGACTCAGAATCAGTTCTGTTCCAGATTTCGAACGTGTGTTATATCTGCGGTTTTTCGCTTTGTGGCTTTGTATTAGTGTTGTTTTTTTGACAATGGATGTTGTGGTCAATTTGATTAACTTTAAGCGATTTGTGAAGTATAGTTACAAAGAAAAAATAGATTTGAAAAATAAAGGTCGACCGCTGCCGGACATTATTATTGAAATAAGCGGTATTAGTCGTAGAAAACCATATAAACGTCAGTTCAACAAAGAAATTTATGCAAGGAATAACTGAGTTTGTTGCTGCAACAAGAAAAATGCTCTTTTTGCTTTCCATGTTTGCTTTTTGGTGGAGATAAATCATGGACACAGGTCGGAGTGACTGATTTAGTACACTTGAGTGAAAAAATAAAAAAGCATGAAAACTCCAAAAGTCATCTTCACAATTCAATGGAGTTAGCAATATGAGGAACAATCAACATCCAATCTCCAATCTGCTAATTTTGTATTTATTTATTTATATTATACATCCGAAACAGTGATAGCAAAAATTCCAAACGCCGCATTTAACCCGCAAGAGCTGATGAGAAATAAATTTTATTTGCGGCTAACGCCCTGTTTGATGGGCACTGGGTTATAGCGCGTTATCAGCTATTTATCGGTAACTCAATACAATTCAAAATATATCAACTAAAGTCGCCGCTTATTGTATGGAAGCAATGCGTAAACTTTACGCATCGATATAATTTCAGTGTTAACAGCCTTGTTCATGCTTTTTATTAAAAAGAAATTTATGTCCGAAATTAAAAATTTTAATGGAAAGGTCATTGATAAATTTGCCACTAAGAAAGACCGCAGGATCGATCTGATCTACAAAAAATAGGTAAGTTTAAATAAAAATTGCAGAACACCTGTTTTATTGTACCACGAGCCGCCACTGCTCGTTAGGAAGAAATAGAAAATATCGAAGTCGAACGTTGTCGGCGCTGAATTCTTCTTCCGACTGGTGGTAATTACTTTTTGGAGAAAATCCCTTAGGTCAGAGATACCCTATGTTTTCTATGAATACTAACGAAGTAAAGTAAATCGGACCTAGCGAAGCAATTAGTCGGAGAGAAGATTACATTTAGATTGTGTCAAACCTAGATTGTAGCCAAAATATATGACAACCCTAATAAATATGTAGAGCTTAGCCGAACGAAATTACACTACAAAAAACCACTCGGCACACAACTAACGTGAATTTACTCAGCAGGTGAAACATAATTATGAAACGTGTGAGAGGAAAGGACGAGCTCTTTAAAAGCAAAAAGCTTTCATGGGAGGGATGCCTTTCCCGCGTTACACGATTATGAATTCGAAGTGACACTTTTCGCGGCGATAAAAAAAATTATCGCTTTATGGCAACGTTTCGCCCGTGATTGAATAATTATCCTTCCGAATTAGATATGCCACACGTCTTTATTACATAATTGAAATTTATTATCGAAAATACGGAGTGGGATTAATGGATAAGGTCAGGGTTTTAGCTGAAAACATTCGACGTACTCCTCGAAAGTGATTATTTTTAAGGACGCTTTTTTATTTACTCGACCGTGAGGGCCTAACGCTAATAAAGGTGGAAACATAACCGGCCATTTAAAACTGGTAGTTTATAAATTACGAGGTCGTAAATTTGGAGATTACAGCGCCGTTTACATTAACAATTATGAATATACAGTTAGCAGTTGCAATTTATATTTAATTGCGTAATATAAAATCGCAAATTGCACCGTTTTAGACCACGTCTGTTTGCGTGCCAATGGACGCAAACGAATGGTAACCAAATCGTGTTCGTCGGCGATTTATTAACGAAAATCGCCAATCGATCCGACCTGAACACAACCGAACGTGATTAATATCGCTGTTTCTAAATTGTGCCGTCAATTAAAAAAAACTCATATCACATCCACATGATTTTATCAAAAGGCATAAAATACAAAATACAACAAGCAAGCGATAAAATTCAGGATGAACCAGGAAATGGAGAGCATACGCAAGATAGAGGATGCTCCGTTAAAGTACCTCAACTGTATAGTTATCCCTCATACCAACTAAAGTGGAAAGAACATGTTGAAAGAATTGTGAATAGGTTGGGCTTGAGTTTTGACAAACATATTGACACAAGAAATTTTTAAGCGATTTTGGTAACAAATATATGTGATGCAGCATTCATTAAGATTTTGTGAAGGGTTTAGTTTGTGTATTACACGATAACATTAATTTGTACAAGATTCTGCGCAGTTTACCTACTACTTGAACAAACAGCTGATAAAGAGTAAACATAACTTTTAAAAGCTACTTACTTTTATTATTGAAAAAACTTGCTACAAAAAGAAATTATTGCTAATATTAACTGTAAAACTTATCACCACGAGCTATATCCACTGTTGTTCACGTGCTGCTCATGCAAGAACACAAGTCCTTGAAAACTATTTTTTTGGTAACATTTTTCTGTAACATTTTTTTAGTCTATTACACGATAACAATTTTTTGTTCCAAATATTTGTGACAAATTTCTTGTGTCAATTATATAGGCATAACACTCTCTGACAATATTAGGCCTTCATTCAATCACCATGATCATCATCATCACAATCAAGGATTAAACCAACATATTTGTTTCGGTCTCATTAATCAGAGCATTCTTCTCTGGGACGTGCAAATCTTCGTTTTCCTTATGCCTTATGCAGCAAAAGAGTTTTAGGCATACGGTCATCGTCCATCTGGTTTACATGAAATAAACATTTATTTTACTCGCAAAAAAAAGATACCGGCAAAGGGAATAAATTTTTCTTGAATTTTTTTTCGTTTCTGATAAAAGAAATATCACGTTTTCCAATCGTGTTCCAAAACCGAAGTAATTGTTTTGTCCTTCAGTCTTCACCAAATGAAGGGTACAGGAAAAGATTGGGGTATGTCCATTCCTGGTCAAAAATGAGATAACTAATGCCATTTTGTAACAAAAATTGAATCCTGTCGCACGTCCCAAGCTTAAATTAAAGAAGGCAGTTGGTAAGGAAATATCTAGTTATTTCTGATAGTTGCATTACACAACAACAAGGATATGTTCGAACGCTAAAAGTGCTCTCTTGAACAATTTAGAAATATGGACATACCTCCTTCTTTCTCTGTACCCTTCAAATCATATGCTATTGCCATAACCATTGTTCGGTAAATTGACAAATTCTCGATTAGTGTGCTGTTGAGGCTTTGAAATAATATAACTATCAATCAAGGATCATCATTTTATACGAAATGAATATCCTTGTCAGTCTAAGTGTAAAACTATTAGTATTTCCCTATTGACCAATGCCAAGCAATGTTTTATTATTTACCCTTTACTTTGATCAATTTCCGAGGGTTGTTCCATTTTTAAATGATTTTACGAATATTACATATAATAGTTAATAACAAACATAATATTGCCCGTTTGAGTGTAGTTACCTGTTTTAAAACTATTGGAAAACCCTTCATTTTTCAGTTTAATCCGAATTTAAACAACACGATCACCTTTCCTGAATTTTCCCGCTTAATACAATTTTTTATGAATTTGAACAAGTTTCGGCCTAATTAATTCTGATTAAAGAGGGTTCGCCGCACTAAATATAAAATGCGACTTTAAAACTCATGTTGGCTATTGAAATTCTGTCACTGATATTATTCAGGAAGGACTTTCGAATTGCGAGGATCTGAAAACATGATACGTCAATTAAAAACGGAATTTTTTCGACGTTCCTTTACCGTTTTGAAAGAAGGGAGAAACCGTTTTTTTTTCCTGTTAATATGATGTGACATCTTCATCTCCTTGCAGGGCATTAGTTAAATTATCTCGAAAGCTGGTTGAGAAAAAATATTCATGTTGCTTTCTGCTTCGGAAGTCGTCATTCGACAAGAGGAACATTATGAAGGGCTGCTTTAAAATAAAAGAAGCACGGTGGTCTACTTCTCAAGCTTTCAACGGTTCTTTCTCTTTTTCCGCCACGTAACAGTTTAAAAAGCGAAAGATAAGATCATCAAAGGCTCATTGTTTAAGACATTTTTTTGTGTTTTTTTAGTAATCCGGTAGACTTAGTTCAAAGCCAAGACGAAGTCTAAGCTTCAGACTGACATACAACGTTACGACACGATAGGAGTTCATTATACTGACATGGCTTAACTTTGAAATACCGTCTACGTGCCGTAGTCGCTAAACTCCCGACTTACATCGCTCATTATAAGTTTAACGTTGAATTATGTAATTCGTAACACAATTGCGATCACAATGGGTTGGGAGAGCGCTTTTTTATCTGTTGCGAGGGTCGATGATCATATAAAATTCCGTTGGGCTAAATCCGGGATTGTTTACCTCCACTTTGGTTCCTTATCGAGCTCCGTTTTCATATTCCTCGCACGATTTAAGGATTGCGGGTCCATTCCGGCGTCCCCGTTGTCTTCTATCAGACTTACAATATTCGGAATCCGATGCGCGATAAATCGGTTATGATATGCACCATTTTGAAAAGTTCCGGCTCTAGAGTGATTTAGAAATCTTGTTTTCCCTTCACGCGCGGTTTTATTTTGTAAATTACGAGTACTTCCCGGAAGGAATATTGCACTGACTGGAGGAAGTCGCTGAATGCGGAAAACGACTAGGATTGTGATGAAATCTTCCCAGAGGGAGGCTTGAAATGATGCTGGAAAAGGCACAATCGCAACGCTCCTTACTTAAATGAAGTATTATTGTTAAAGATGACTCTTGAGATTTAATTCGAGAAACATTTCACCGAAATTAATTTTGTTGCGGTTCTCCTTAACCCTAGACCGGTCGCATCAAATTGAGGAACGTATCCGGTCGCGTGGTTGACTTTGTCAACCACAACTTTTTATTTGAATTTCTGGCTTTTAATCAAACAACAAACTGTTCATTCAATTTTTTTGTTATATTTAGAGTATTAAAAGATTTTTGGACAATGCATCAGAAATATTAAACGCTATCAAGGCATTTATGTAGAGTGTCTCCAAAAAACAAGACGAGTCCATAGCTCCCGTATTTATCGGAAAATTTCAGTTATCTATATACCAAGTTAAATGGTTGAGAGTAGACTACAAAATAGCATAACAAAAACACATATGACCCTAAGGGCATTAAGGCTATACCGTCACAACATTTTTTTTCAAATTGGAATATATGCATTTCTTTACTAATTCTGCTAGAGATTTTTATTCCGAATACAACAATATATCACAAGTATACGCTTACATAAGAAAAATTAAAAAAAAAAAAAAAAAAAATAACACTAGCTTTGGAAACAAATGATGAGCACTAAGTAAGAAGCTATCAAAATGTATTAAACAATAATAAAATAGAAAAAAAAAATCTGGGCGCGTGGTTGACTTTTCAACCAGCCTGTTTCTAACTCCTTTTATATTACTATTAACACACTTATTGAGTTTACTGTCTCGGATACAATGCTGACTGGACAGTAAGGAACTAAAGATAAGGTACTGAAGGCGGCAGTACCCCAAGACTTTATCTAATCAAACAATACCGCCTAAATACTCGGATGGTTGACGATGGTTGACAAAGTCAACCAACGCGACCGGTTTAGGGTTAAAACTGTTTTTTTGCCATTGTCTCCGTTCGGGGATATTTTCGAATGGAATTTATTCCGAAGGGTGCAGGAGATATTTCAAACAGATGTGGCTTGTGTGCGAACGTGATTTTGGGGTTTTCGAAGAGGTGTGGTCGTGTAGGCGCTGAACGTTCCTACCCCCATGTTATTTATTTCTTTAGCTCGCTTTCGAGCGAGCCCATAGAATTTTATGTCGAATCTCGAGTGGCCTTTTTTATTAAAAATATGAGTATCTGTCTTCGTGTCTATTTTTCAAACGACAGCTTATCGAGGCTGCTGACAGTGTTATTACCTAAATTACCTGCGGTTCATACTTTTTATCGCGAAGGGTAGTAATGTGCGAAACAGCTACGGCTCGAAATATTATTTGCACTCGAACTGCTTCTCGATTAATGCTCACGAACCGTCGCATCGTTTATCAAAATTATCTCAAAAGGGCGTCCTAAAGGCCCGTTACTCACGAATTCCGCTCAGAATTATTATATTTTGTGTTCGTCATAAAATATACTGTACGATCGAAAACTTCTATCAACTTGAAGAATATAGTTCATTTTTTAATTAGGAGGAGTGAAATTGAAAGAACAAATTACACTGGAATATTTCTACCAAGTAGTTTTTGGCGGCAAATTTGAATTTTAATTGTTTCAACATTTTTACGAGGAAAACGCGAACTGATAAGAACTATTTATAATAGAACTAAAAAGGGTACACTGATGCACAATGCAAAACACAAAATTCTGATAAGAACTGTAACTGTACAATGTAATACAACCGAATAAAACTGGTCAGGCACAATTGAAATCACAGAATTCTGATAACTGTTTTTATCATTTATACAACGTGTCCCGGAAATAATGTCATTAATTTTAACCCGTGGTAGAACTCCTCAAAACAAACATTTTTTCTATGTACCATTTTTTCGAAATCGCATTTTTGTTTTTGGCATTTTACCCTCCCTGAAATTGACGAGCCGCCTTGATTTGATAAATCACTGACGGTGATCGTGAATATTAGTTTTTGCTGACTGCATAAAAAATTATCTTTCATTGGATATTCAAGGTATGTGCGTTTTATAATAAATAATTTTGTTACTCACTTATTTAAACCACCCGCCGCACTTATAGTGTTTGTTATTGTGACTTGTAAATGCTTGTAACAATTATTTTGAACTTACAATTTTTTGTAGTAAAACTTTGACAAGGGCTCAAATTATTTAAATTATTTATTACCATAGCATTTTTCAATTTGCATTCCAGAACTTTACAATAACATCAACGGTCAAATTAATTAGTTGCTGCGTCGACAGAACTAAAAAGCAGGGAATGTTTTCCTGCATTGGTTTTTTGTTCTACGCTTATCGGTCTTTAACATTCAGCATTATTATCCATAGGCGGGTACCGAAATAAGAGTCAAATCTGTCAACAATTTTAACTTGTTAATCAAAACGTTTACACCAAAAAGTTATTTAAAAAAGTTCTTGGATTTGACGAGTTCTATCACTGGTTAAAATTAATGACATTATTTCTGGGACACGTTGTATAGATATAATTTAATTAAGTCAGCTGTTTCGGCAACATGGCACTGCCTATTTTCCATGCTTTAATCAGCGTAAAACCGGCTTGGTGGCAGCCAATCATAAATCTACCTTTTCGCGCGATATTTTTGAATCACTCCCCTGAATTAAAAAATGAACTGCTAAATTCGGAAATTACTGATTATAATGTGGCCATTTTCCAACTTTATGCCATTTCTAAAGTAACTTTCGAAAAATCTTTGTTCTCTACAAGTAAAGTGATTATGTCAAAATTGCTCATGATTGCCAACATAAAATTAAAAAGAGAAATTTATAGCTTTCAAGATGACCTAACTTTCGATCATGCGGTATTTATCAAGTGAAGGTCGTCAGATATTGAATTTAGTTTCAAGAATAAATTTATGCAAATTTCCCACAAGCGCCACTTTTTTAATCATACGAATTCGTTCTACTCCACTAACATCGATACCACCTATCACTTGTGAGTGCATCCGCTCTTTTTCCCTAATTTGTTACGTCTCTTCTGTCTGGTTATTCTTAATCAAGCCCATTTGAGCGCACAGAAGGGACGCCGCAAGAACAAAATGCCACAAAAGCCTTTTAAGCAGACCCCGAAGTAATTTGTAACGGACCCACCCTTTTCTAAACGACATTCTAACCTTGATAAGTTCGCGTCATTCCTTTCTCTGTTTTACTCAATTTTTATTGACGCCATGTAATTTTCTTCTTTTTGTTTTAATAGCCTCAATCGTCGATAGAAATAAACGCTTTTTATAATATTAAATAATTAAATTCCTTCCACTGCGTGACTGATTTGCTTTTATATTAAGGCGATTTCACCCGGAGAAATGAAACCGAATTTTTAGTTTTCGTTATTATTGTTCAGCACGTACTCAGACGTATAGATGACGTGGATTCACAACGATCGGTAGAAGGTCGCGTTGTACTACGCGCGCTTATCACTATGTTTACCTTACTGTTCATAAATAATATCCGATGATATTCTCTACTGTTCGTTCGACACAATATTTTCATAAGTAATATCACAAGAGAGTGAGAATAAATTGAAAATAATTCGACAGATTTTCGAAAACTTGTTGCCACGGGCCCTACGGGCTCTCGTGTCTATTCCATGGCAACAAGTTTGAAAAAATAACTGGAGAATTATTTTCTAATTAATTTGCACTCTCGAGTGGTATTCGGAAGATTATTTTTTAACGTTTAAATAAAAAATACAGCATAAAAATACAGTTTAATTCATTATAAACTAAAATCAAACTGGCGACAGACGTCAAAACTAGAAAATGTGCTGTCAAGTAACATAAACAAAATACTAGAAATTATGCTCGCGGGAATAATGTATAGTAGAAAATTCTCACTATAATAATGTTGTGATTGGACAGAATTAAACACGTGTGCCCAAATACTGCTAAACGATTGGTGAAAGAAATCATTAAAAAATAATCAACTAGATAATCAACAGTAATATCACAAGTGCATGAAAATAGCCGATTAAATTTTGACGTTTCTGTCAAAATGTTTTGCCTAGAAATATGTCGAGCAAATTTGCCACGTAACAAAATCTCGAGTGCGCAGCACGAGGGATTTTGGGTGGAAAATTTACGAGAAATATTTCTTTATGGCAAAACGTTGCGACAAAAACGTAAAAATTTAATCAGGCTATTTTCATGCACGCGGGGTATTCGGCATGATTATTTCCTGATTATTAATCTGAATAAATAGATTTACAACAAATTATTTATTTGCTTGTGGAAGAATCTTCGATAATGATTGCAAAAAAAAATTCAGAAGCAATTAAACGTCAAAATTTAATCGGGTAAATTTTGACACATTTGAGACATCAAAATTTAATCGGGTAAATTTTGACACGTTTGAAACGTCAAAATTTAATCGCTATAAAACTGAGGAAAACCATTGCGACTGGGACTTTTTATGTGCATAAAGGAAATAATCCAAGAATGTTCATGTTTTATATGTAATCCTTTGCCTGCAGTTTTAGAAGCTCAGCGAGATAATGATTGTAATAAAAATTATGCAACGGTTTTTGCATCTTATCTTTAAAAAATCGTTCATCCCGAAAAATCTTTTCAAAGAGCAAGCCTTTTGGTGTCCATAATATAAAGTAACAATATTCCCGTCGAGTGATGTGTAATTGTCCTTGAACTTGATAAAAATAATTGTGATTGCACAATAAGTAAATCACTACAATTCAGTCAGTGTCAGGACTTTCACTTTGAAATGTTCCTCAACCCCGTAGGGTCGTAGGTCAACAAATACTAATATGTACTAAGAAATAAACGTAAAACGCAACCACGTCTTAAATAAATATTTTTGGTCTATACAACTTCAAAACAAATTTATTGGTCTTAAAAATGTAAAACAGACTCTTTTGATTACGACTAAGACTTTCGCTAAACATTCAAATTCTCTGAAAGCGATAAGGAAAAAATAAATACTCGATAACCAACACGGTTGATTCGCCAGAGAGAATCAAGTATACAAGGATAGCGTTACACATTGCTCCGTTAAAATTCGTTTTACAAGAAAGTTTTGCCTAGAAATTATGGCAGTTATAGCGAACCAAAAAATTTCAAATTTTAGCAACGTATTATGGGCATGTTGAAGAAAGGTTCGTTCGAAATCCTGTCTTTAAATAAAAAAAATTAAAGTCAGAAGAGCGTAATAAAGTAGAACAAATAATTTCGGGATTTTCTGATTTTTTTTCTGAATGTCACCTACCCTTAAACTAAACTAGTTTTATCATAATATATTTTTTTTAGAAAAATATATTTGTAATTTAAGCCATATTTCTTCAGCAAAGAACCGTTCAATTAATGTTTCATTTCTCTCGGCGAGAATCGCCTTAAGAGGGAATTCTCAGTTCGAATAAACAAAGATTTGAAACAGGCGTGCCGCTTATTCTAAAGATTTTTATTCAAAGACATACGTTTTGGAAGTGTATGCAGACGCCGCAAGCGTTGAGAAAAGATGAAAGATAGATATTACATTGTACCATTTAAGTAATCTAATTTATGGGTGCTCCTCGTGTGTTATTGGTTCAAAGAATTGTAAATATATATATCGCGAACGATAACCTTGAATTTATACAAATAATTTCTTATATAAATATTTGTAGCCGTGAAAACAGCTGATTTGTAATGAATGCGCGAAGAAACTGCGGTAATTAACACAAAAAATAAATAACGGAAGCTCATTTAGCAGGAACTTGTCGATTGTTAAAATAATGTCATTAAGGGGGAATTCTCACTCCGGACAATTTGTTTTGCGAAGTTTTAACCTTATAGTACGAATACAATGGTTCGTATTTGTAGGTACAGGTAACCCCCGCTTAACGCGAAGGATACGTTCTGGACCTGATAGCGTTAAGCGAAATTTCGCGTTATAAATTATATATATATATATATATTATAAAAAATCATATTAAAATTCTGAAAAAAAAACACTTAATAAAATAAATACATATTATTAATATAAAAAAATCTCATGCATAACAAACTAAAAGAAATAAATGTCATACAAAACATAATTATTTATAATTCATTCATTTTGTTCTACGTTGCAAAAATGAATCAAGATTCCCTTGTTTGGCCTCTACGTTTATTATACAAAATTTTCAACCATGTTTTATAGCACTCACTCTCTCGTAATTTCGGTCGTTTTCTTCGAACAACTCCAGCAGCTTTTTTAATTTTGTATTTTTGTTCGACACTGTAGACTCGGGCAATTTGAAATTTCTTCCTACAGTTGTAAATTTACCACTCTACACTTTCTATCATTTTTAGTTTCTTTTCTAAACTCACTACATTGCGAATTTTCTTACTCGCATTTTCACGAAGGGATAAAAATATGTAGTCAATTTAATTTACATGCATTTGACACTGCAGCTAAGATTACATACACTGACGAATATTTGTATATACTCCCACAGTATTTTTTAGAGGATGGATTTTGGGTTTAAAATCTGTTTATTATCACAAGGAGCAGTGCGTACCTGTAAATTCCAAATTTATTGTGTAACTTTACTTAAAGATCTGCAAGTAAGCAAATTTTCATTGTGTACACTGCTTAAAGCGTGAAGTCATAAATTAAACGCACTAAATGTCTGGGCGAAGAATACTGTAATAAAAGTGAAACTGTAGGAAGGTCGTTTAATAAAAACCTACCGATTCTAGAACTGCCAACCGTTAAAAGGGATCAGCCTTTTACACAAATTTAAAAAAATAACAATTCGCGGTATAACGAATTTGCGGGGGTTACCTGTATAGTGTTGCATTTTGGAGATGGCTTTTACGGGCCTGCAATAGTGATTATCCGTTTTTACCGACCCTACTTAAATGATACCAACCGGAACGCGTCTGTGGCGAACTACCGAAGTTCAGGACAGTCCGTAGGAATAAAAATTTATTTCTACGCAAAATTGTCAACAAGACATTTACCAAAATTATTTACAACAAACGAAGTTTCTTATCACATCATTTGACATTTTTTTCAATTTCATAAAATATAGAATAAATACGTATAGAAATTGTGGCATTGAGAAAAACATTTGGGCCAATTCAGTTGTGATTATACCATTAAGATTATCTTGAAGGACCGGTTGGTCTATACAGAAATAGCAGTCCTGCGTAATGACAGTATTCTTCGTAGACACAATGCGAATATGTCTTAAAAATCATAAGAACAATGGAACACTATACCATCGGTGCAGGAATGATTGTGGATCATTTACTTAAAAGTAAAGAGACGTTAACGAAAATAAGATTTTCCGCGAAGGCGAAATATTTGGAGCTGGTGTATTATATGATTATACATATAAAATCCCATCTTTTGTACTTTTACCATTTAATCGCTTAAATTGTACCTTCCCATTATAGCAAATCGTTCTAAAAATATTTTCTTTCTAAAATTGAGTGGTTCAAAGCTGAAGTGGACCAAGTCCAAAATCACGATTTTTTAGTTGAACCGTCCAAAAGATTGCCTAAAACCGATACTTTTCAGTGCTGTAATGGACCAAGTCCATAACTCTTTTTTGTACTAATAGGTGGAGGTAATGTATTTTAGCTGTGAATTATTTCTCAAAACGTGCAGTGCTAAAGTGAACCAACTCCAAATATTGTCATTACAGGACCGAAAAAGTACCATTGTGTTCGAATTATATTTTATCTTAGTATGGAAAACGGTAAGCTAACGTAGCAAACGTTGTAAATCAATTGAAGGGTCTGCTGCAAAAAAGGAGGTAGCTCCATTATATCGCTGTTGGGAGGTAGCTCCAAGAATCATCCACGTCATCTGGATGATATTTTTTGAATGAAAATACTGTTCTAATATGTAAACACCATAATTATTGAAAGTAACCAACAACAATATTTTTACATACCTAACTTAAAATTTGATTTATTAAACTTTTTTTTTGGTTTCCCAACAACAGGAAAAATTGGAGCTACTTCCTTTTTGCAGCAAACCCTTCAATTATTACTTGATTTCACATATGAATTATTATGACAGTAGCAGATTCTGGGGACGATGTACCTCTTATTCAACTTGTATACAAGCCAATCGTGGACTCCATGCAGTTGCAGCAATGAATGAGAATCCACAAAATTCCGAGGAAAGCCAACGTGGTCGGAAAAGATCCCGAAGAGAACATTTTTAAGAAACAATGGCAAGTCTAATAAGTCAAAAAATAAAATAGTCCCAGAAAAACTTTTAAATATTTATTTTGACTGTAAATGCCGTGGCATGGTTAAAAAGTCGGAAGTTACAAGGAAATAGCCGAGAGATGGGTCAGGGAAAGAAAAGTCCTCAACGTTTCAATACACTGTACTTGTAAAGAAATGCAACATAAACGTCTGTAAGAAGTTTTTTTTAGGAGTGCTGCAAATTAGTTAGGGTATTTGCTGTAACGGATTATCGCGGTAAAAATATTTCAACAAACAAAATCTGAAATCATTGCACACATTAAATTTTTTCCTTCATACCAAAGTAACTATAGTAGGAAAGACAACAAAAAAAAATATTCAGCAAAAACAATTTGATCTAACACTCCAATGATGCTACCAACTGTTTAGTCATAAATTGATAAAAAGTTCCCCACCCATGAAAAATTATAAAAAGCATACTAGAATTAATTATTAACCCTAGACAGGTCGCATCAAATTGAGGAACGTAACCGGTCGCGTGGTTGACTTTGTCAACCACAACTTTTTATTTGAATTTCTGGCTTTTAATCAAACAACAAACTGTTCATTCAATTTTTTTTTGTTATATTTAGAGTATTAAAAGATTTGTGGACAAGTTTTGCATCTGAAATATTAAACGCTATCAAGGCATTTATATAGAGTGTCTCCAAAAAACAAGACGAGCCCATAGCTCTCTTATTTATCGGAAAATTTCAGTTATCTATATACCAAGTTAAATGGTTGAGAGTAGACTACAAAGTAGCATAACAAAATCACATATTACCCTAAGGGCATTAAGGCTATACCGTCACAACATTTTTTTTCAAATTGAAATATATGCATTTCTTTACTAATTCTGCTAGAGATTTTTATTCCGAATACAATAATATATTACAAGTATACGCTTACATAAGAAAGATTAAACAAAACAAAAATAAAACACCATTTAGCTTGTGTAAAAAAAATAACACTAGCTTTGGAAACAAATGATGAGCACTAAGTAAGAAGCTATCAAAATGCAATAAACAATAATAAAATAGAAGAAAAAAAAATTTGGGCGCGTGGTTGACTTTTCAACCAGCCCTGTTTCTAACTCCTTTTATATTACCATTAACACACTTATTGAGTTTACTGTCTCGGATACAATGCTTACTGGACAGTAAGGAACTAAAGATAAGGTACTGAAGGCGGCAGTGCCCCAAGACTTTATATAATCAAACAATATCGCCTAAATACTCGGATGGTTGACAAAGTCAACCAACGCGACCGGTTTAGGGTTAACAAACAAATTTAACGTCTTTAAGTCAAATTTAGGTATTATGGACTTGGTCCACTTCAACATTGAACCACTCAATTCTAACAGTCACCAAAAAATGTAAATTTGTTCATTATTAATTAAAAAAAATGATTTACTTGTCACTGAACAAACGGTAGTAAAATCTCATCTGAATAGTAATTGCATCGGTATCTTAAAATACTTATCTTTATTTATGTTTAGTTCTCGCAACTGATAAATTTCGTGCGCGAAACAGCACAGATAACGAACGAAGCACCGCCTCTAGCCGCAACTGTACCATGTTTCACTTTAAATTTTCCCCGAAAATGTTTGTTACAGGTTGATCTTATTTATGACTTTATAGGCTTAATTTTGAAAATATTTTTTTAATTCTTTCAAGGACGTAATTAGAATATGTGATAGAATATGTGACCATCGTTAATTTTTTGATATTATTCTAATTTCGTTTTTTATTCTTTTGCTACACATATTTTCGAAAAAAAAAATATGCATTACAATGTCTTGTATTTTTTTAAGAATTTCAAAAAAAAAATTGTTTAAAAATTTTAAAAAATTAAGTCAGAATTTCGTAAAAACTGATTGAGGTAGTGAGCACTCCGCCTTAATGCACCCTTCTTTCGCTCTGATCGCTCCACATAAGCGCTAGAAATATGAAATCACGAGTGCAACTTTCTTAAGGCGAATGTACATCATACATCATCCGGAATTAACTTCAGAAGCATTCTCTCGGCGTCTACCTCCGCGTTCTGTTTTGCTAAAAATGGAAATACTTTTTGGTTTTTATTAGGGGGCGCGCGAGACTTTTTTCGCCCGAAGGCCCTTGAAGCAAACTTTTCGCCAAGTCGGTAATAACAAAGCGCCTCGAACTTTTTTTCATTGGATGATTAAGTGCGTCGTGTTTTTCTTCAATTACG
This sequence comes from Dascillus cervinus, assembly GCA_949768715.1. Taxonomy (NCBI): domain Eukaryota; kingdom Metazoa; phylum Arthropoda; class Insecta; order Coleoptera; family Dascillidae; genus Dascillus; species Dascillus cervinus. Next base: position 28,555,070 of record OX458321.1, on the reverse strand, counting down.
CATGATGGTGTGAGCTTTTGTCGCGACCTTTCGCGAAAATCGACGAATGATTTTAACTTTTTGTGTCTATCCTTTTGGGAATGGACGTCTCAGGAAACGTAATGCTTTCGAAAGTGTACGTGACGTTTCGGTACGTCAACTATTTTTTTTCTCTAATCGAATCGGACGATTTTTATATCGCTTCGAAATCGTGGTATCATTTTCCACGTAAGCCCGACGGACAGGGAATTTATGTCCTAAACGGACGGAATTTTTAACCGAAATGTTGCTCGGGTTAAAGTTCATAGTTCAAGATGAAGAGTTAATTGCGAACAGTCGAAACTATTTTTAGAGTTAAATGTTATGGTTTACTTATCGATCGGAAGATTTTCTTAATGCTTAGGGTACGTTTAGAGATGCGTTTCTGCGTGCGTTTCAATCGTTGCGTTTCAAACGCTTGCAGTAACTTCTTACATATGAGGAGGGTTCATGCAATAGCAGACATATCCATTTTTCACCTAAATTAACTTTTTGTCAGTTTTGCGTTATTTGATATGGTTTCTATGACTTACATTACTCAGAATCTCTTAAAATCATACCGATCTCACAGTATTTTTTATCTAAAAACATACAGTTTAATCAAAACTAGACATATCCCAAGCAAAACTAATATTGAGCAAAACCAGGCAAATCCCAGCCGGCGGATCGTGTTTTTGGTCGTGCCGAAAAAATACTGAAGAAGTATAGTGTAATTCTTAATCCTAAAGAGTATAGTGGTTTTTATAGTCAAGTTGGAAGAGTTCGTGAATTAGGCAAAGATTGGAACCTGTAGAATATCAAACAACTTTCAGCAACCTATAATAAATTGACAAGTATTAAAGATTTGAAAAAAAAATGTTTAAAGAACTTTACTCTGAAGAATACTACTACCATAAAATACAAGGAGTGTTAATTTTTTCGTTTTGAAAATAATAACGAAAAATATGTCTCCTTGATAAAAAGAGTACGTACCGAAAGTAACTGCATATTAGAAGAGCTGCCATTAGGAAAAACACTTTCTACGGAAAAATAGAAAAATGTTTTGACTCTATTAGAAAAGCAATTTAATAAAGACGATGTTCAATGGCAGAACCTTCCTGAATTGAAGTTTTTTAAAAATATTTTGGATGAAAATGGCATACAGTTGGTTGAACCAGAAGAAGAAGAAGCTGAAATATGCGATTGTATTGAAGAGGACAAATGAATCCACATTTAGTATAATTTTCTATTTTGTTTTGAATTGTTAATAAAGGAATAATATTTTCGTTTACGCAACTGAATCTTAACAAACCCAGACATATCCGTTTTTGTTTATCAAAAATCTCTTAGAAAAATTATAAATTTTTACGCTCTTTTTGACAAATGCGTTAAGAGATCACTTCTAGATCGATGTATTAAATTTTTTTTTGTTATTTAAAACGTTTGAAATACAGGTTTTTGCTGTTTTTTTCAAAACTTGTTAATATGGACATGTCTGGTTTTGCACGAACTCTCCTCATATATCCTAAATAGACCGACGATTTAGGTAGGCGTTTGCGTTTGTCAATTTTTTTTTAAATTGAGTTATTTACTCCAAGTCGTACTCTACTGTTCAGACTTTCAGTTGACAAAGCGGTTAAGTCATTGCTTGGAGAAATCAGCAATAGATTTCTCCAAGCAAGCAAGCAATCTATTGCTGATTTCATCAAAAAATGACTTGGCCGCTTTGTCAACTGAAAGTCTGAACAGTAGAGTACGACTTGAAGTAACGAACTCAATTTAATTTTTTTTTGACTTAGTGCCTTTTGCTTGTAAGCCCACGATATGCAAGTACATGCAAGGTTACTGCAAGCGTTTCAAACGCAACGGTTAAAACGAATGCAGAAACGCATGTGTAAAGGCCTTCTTAAGAATGTGGGAAGATTAATTAAAAAACACCGTATGTTCGTATATCGCCATCGCATGTAACAGAACAACTAAAAATGTATCTGATGCTTACTGCGCGCGAAGCTTTGTTTAAAACAAACCACTTAACATGTTTTATGGAAGCAGCAGCGAGACGAAAATTTGAATTAGTTTGAAATGCACATACTTTGTTAAGTTTCATTGATCTTCAGACGTCCTTCATCTTTTTCTTTTTCCCGTTTCAAATTCCCTCCGCGATCTGCTCCCCCCGAGCGGATCGCCGAGAAAAAAGGCGTCTAAATTTTTATGTACGAAGCCGTAAACATTATCAGCAACCGCCAAAACTTCAATACCATTTCTGATAAATACAACGCGTTTTGCCCGGTTATCGATCCATTACAGGCTCCACCCCCCTGACCCAGAACTTTAGCTCCTTGTGTCATCCCTAGCGTTACGCTACCCTCTGCTAGAGTCCTTTACGCTTGCCAAAAGTTAGCAGTTCCTCTTTGAACGAGAACCCTCTCCACACCCCAGGTATACAAATTAGCAACTTGCCTTAATTGCGGAGCTTCCTCCCCGAATTTCGACGTGTTGCAATTTTTAATCTGCAAATTAAGATAAGGAATAACGGCGCGGTTTTGTTTCTGACTTTATAATTATCGGGCGCCCTCTAAGTGCTGATTAAACGCGAGCCCTTGGGGAAAACCCTTTAATTCACATATTAAATTTAAAAGGGGGGAAAAGAACGGCATTTTGGGGAGGAAATTCAATGGGATTAATCTGCCCCCTTGTTTGGTTGCGAGGGTGGTGTCAAGTGCAGCCAGCAAGTATGTGGCGTTTGTTGTTCCTCGTGGGAATTCTTTGTAGCAAGAAGGTATCCTTGATACCTTAATCTTTATCTGTCAGAGTAACAGAACGCGCAAATTGAATTTCACTGTTTGGTTGTTGCCCGGCGCGGGAGATTTCGCACAATATTACAAAATTCTGATGTTTTGGTTATAAAATACAGTAGAATCCACTTATAGCGAGGACGCACGGGAGTTTGAAATTAGCTCGTTATAAGAGGATTTCGTTAAAAGCGGATTATTATGTAAAAACATTTTTTATTTGTTGACATAAATTAGTAAAATGCGTGTACGTTGCAGTTGTTTCATATATAAATTTAGGCGTACTTATTAACCGAAATAGTCTGTAATAGTCTGTTTCGTTAATTAAATTTTCCACATTTGCCAAAAAATGAAAAAAAAAATGTTCCGCACCATTTAGAGTAGTTTCGGCTTCAAAAAAAACTCTTCAATTTTGCCAGGCACTTTCTAGCTTCCGTAGGCGAAATCTTTTCTAGTAAAAGGGCCGGTTCATCATCATCAGATTTAGCAATTTCAGTTTGAGTTTTATTGTATTTTTGGTACGCATTCTCAACGATCTCATCCTCGGTTGGGATTTCACTAGTACATACAAAATTGTCAACCGTCACATACTCCTGAAAGTTGACTTTTTCAGCCTTTAATGCGATACAAAGTTCACTTTGCCAATTTTCAGCTGGGCCAACTTCTCCTATAAATCCAGCATGTTTGAAACAATTTTTTATTGTGGTTTGCGTAATATTTTTCCAAGCTCGGTCTACAAATTGAATGGCGTCTAGAAGTGTTGCCCGACCCTCTTTTTCCATTTCAATGCCATCTATCAAATGCAACACAAGCACTTTTCGAAAATGAAATTTAAGGAAGTTTATAATTCCTTGGTCCATAGGCTGCAGTATTGAAGTCGTGTTGGGAGGTAGAAATGCCAATTTGATATTTTTTTACGTTTAATTTACCGGAGGTTGACATGATAATTCTTCGTTAACCTAAGTGAAACTGATTCTTCACCGCCTGAAGCCTGATTAGTTGGAATCAGCACATTTCTAAGTAAACCATTATCAATATTAGTCAAAGGTATATATTTAGATCTCGCTATATCAGGATTTTTTTATATAAAATTTTAATACAACCGACGTTATAACCGGAGTCTCATTATAACCGATCTCGTAATATGCGGACATTTTTAACCGTGTTTGCATAGTAAATCAAATTTCTCTATTGTCTATTGCTCGTTCATTAAAAGCGGCTTCTACTGTAGGTGCGTTTCGAATTACTAAAAGTTGAATTGTTGCGGTAATGGATATTTTGTTTTCGTTCTTTCATAATTATGCCGTCGGATGGAAATTCGAGTGAGTCATTAAAACATTAAATTATCTATTGCCAATGACACCCCGCATCACAACTACTCCCACCGTAACTACAATATTAATTCAGCTGACACACACTATTGTAGACGTTTCTGACTCATTCAAGCATTATTAGGGGGAGTAAAGCCACGTTTTAACTGTTCATACCAGCAGGATTGGGGGTCTTCATAGTGGCGCTTAAAAATCTGAACAAGATAATAAATCAAGACTTAGTATCTAGTTGGCATAAGCGGGCACAATAACATTGGGTTTATAAAATGAACTTATTTTTAATCAATTAACTTCCGCGAGGAAGTCACGGGCAAAGCCGGAATTTATTCAATGTTGCGAAATTGACAGCTGGCACAGTCACCACTTATTAGGATACCCAAAAATTACGCTTTCCCTAGAATTTCATTATATATAATATTAAGGAACATAGAAACAAGAAAAAGTTTTTTTTAATGAGGTAAAGTTTTGGCTTTATCTCAATTACTAGTTCAATTTGATAGTTTTTTTGATGTAGGAACAGTAAAATATTTTCACACAATTTAGTACAATTGAAATAATTTTAGTAATTTGCGTTATTAAATAAAGCCATTTCCATATTGGAAGGTATTTTTTTAAATGATTTACCACTTAAGTGGACCAATTTACCGGACAATGGTGTTGATGTAGGGTACTTGACTTTTTATTTATGACCGTCACTAAACTTAACTTAATAATGTAGGTGTCTCGGCAACTGAAAATCTGTCACGTCCAGTTTGATGGGTCGATCATAAACTATTGTTCGAAAGATAAACCGCATTATCTATTGTTAGAAAGTCATAAATAAAAGCATTTTTCGTGCTTTATCGTAAATTTGATTTAATTCAAAAAGTAATCATTTTTTTACGAATTAAATTGCAAATATTAATGCTACCAGTAATTTGAAAAATTTTAAAGTAAAAACCAAACATCTTATCATCTTATCCAAATTTTTATTTTTTATTTTAAGCAAAATAAAACATTTATTAAAAGTTCAAAAAAATAATTTACAAAAATTTGTAATTTTAATTTGGAATAACTTTTTCCTTATAAACGTGTCATTTAAAACAATTCATATTTTGTGTAATTTACGAAGAATTTCACTTGTTGAAAGTATTTTTGTAAGATTTTCGGTATAATCTCTACTTAATAATGGACAAAATTAATATAGTTCTAGGATTTCTTGCATCCCCTACTGCAAAAGCGAATTCATAATATCCGATTCTGTTGGTAAAGGTTTACATGGCTGTTTGTTGAGTCGGAACTTTGGTAAACTTTTCTATTTAGCCATACACAAACCTAATTTATTCAAATATAAAATGAAATGAAATAAAAAAGTTTTAATCGACTCATATTGTAGAAATATGGCCAATAATGATAATGAGTTGTATATTATTATTATATTATTGAAATATTGTACTAACCACTCTGTATAAGAAGCTCTTTCTATAGCTACTGGGATAATAGATATTTATGACCACCTTGTACAAATCGATTTGCTTATTACACTTTGAGTCAAATAAGCGACTGATTCGATTAACCAGTGGTTCAAATAAACGGCATTTACGACCTAACCAACATTGGGTGCTACATACACTACACCAAAATTTTAATTTTTAGGGCCTTTGCAGGGCCGGCTGTCTTGGACCCGCTGCACCCCATTCTGGCCGGTCCTGTACACCAACGAACGAAGGCAATTATGCAATTTGTTTTTGTTAAATAGGTAGTAAAAACTATTCAAGTCAACGAACTATTCTTCAACTTAATGAAAAACGCGTTTAAATTTGCAGCTTCCTTTTTCTAGTCGAATTTGCACGGGTTATTGTATTACGATTCTTTTACAGCGGAACAAATGCTGACATAGACATTTAACCGAATGTATTTTTTTTTCTTAAATTATTAAAAGAGAAACTCATAAAGAAAGCAGGTCAGAGGCATTTTACAACCTAAACAACTTTGCAAGAGAATAATTTCATACAATGATTTAACAATAATTTTTTTATTTAACATTGTTACAGTTCTATTAAAGAAGTTTATATAAGCCAATAAAATGTTTAAAATGCTTATAATAATAGAGGTATTGCGTGCATTTGTCTTTATTAAATCGATTCCAGTACGCCACTGAATCAATTTATTTTTACTTCGGTTGGATGAAACCAGCAGTGAAATTTTTACTACTAAATTAAAATTAGATGCGATCGGTATTTAACTTGAAACGAAACTGGCGGCAATTATGTATTTTTTGTCGCATTAGGTCGTATCCGGGTGTCTGTTTATTATGAATTTTGCCTGACTGACCTAAAAGGACCAATTAATAACAGTGACTGCAATGTTGTTCTCTTTTTGTAATTAACCCAGCAATTTAGAGGTCTCATAAAAATAAACCCACTAATAGGCTATTTCTGTTTCGGAACGTCGGTTGCAGCAACTGAAGTCTCGTGAATCTCATCAGAAATGTCGCCTCCCCCAAGTAAATAATAACTCGGAGGAGGTAAATAAAGATAGAGCGCCCGACGTGACAGGGAATCTCAAATGACTCATTTCAAATTCAGAAATGGTTAATTTTTTGGCGTGGGATTATTTTCACAAAAATCCTCCAGACACTAAAAAAGGCTACTTCTTTCACCAATTTTTTTTTGTCGCAATAAAAAGATTGATCGCACAAGTTCGACGCCCGCCTTCACAAAAGACGGCGATTTTATTACTATTGTACCGACAGAACGGAATCGTTACCGTTACAGATCGTTCGCTGTATCTCTGATGCGGTTACCAACTTTGGTGAACTCGTTTCAGAAGGATGTAGGACAAAACGATTTCAAATTGGGAAAACGACTTGAGGGATTTTACCCCGACTAAGCTAAAAATGAGAAGCGCTCCGTGTCAATTACGAAGTGCAGGGTTTGCCCCTTCCCTGACCTTCGCCCACACATTCGAACAACCGTCGGGTGGGAAGCAATTCCAACTTACTCAACGATGAGCCCCATCTTAACTGAACTCATTAATAAGTTTCCGCCCACGCAAAAAAAAAGTTTCTCGCACGTAGTTATTAAATAAGTATTGATTTGGGGGAGGGGTTTTTCACGACACGTAATTTACATATTTTATAAAACACATCTTCGAAACGGAGGCGAGGGTCGCTGTTAAAGAATTTCTAGTTTATTAGTGGCAATCACGCCACTACGAGATTTTAGGTTTTCTGACACAATTTAAAAGCGACGACGTGCAGTCAAATAGTTATTGTTCAGGTTGAAACCTGCACGTAAGGTTACTTTTTTATGCACGGCAGGGGAAGGAACGTGTTTAAAATTTTAAAGTAAATAATAAGAAGTTTTGTATTTTTTGCTTATCGATCTGAAATATTCAGGAGTCGTTTTGAATATTTATCAAATCCTGACCGCGCTGTCGTTTAGGCCCGGAATAGACTACCGATCGTATTGACTCATTTCTGGAATGTAAACCGTACAGGGTGCGCAGAGTTTTGCCTCCACCCCGAAAATCGAAACTGCTAATTATGTGAGAGTACCCAAATTTCACATACTTAATTGAATCTTAATGAGGCTTCTTACTTCAAAATTTTATTTATTTTTAGTTATTTTTCATTACAAATTTGTTTCACTTTATAGTAGCAGTTAATTCTTCTGTATATTTATTTTTGGCTACAATGTTCATTATGCAATTTCTCACCACGCCATTAAATTTAAATTAAAAACTACATTTTAATTTCTCAAGAAAATCTAATTTAATCTTTCAACAATGAATATTTGATGAATTTATGACAAATTTTCGACAATGAAGCGATTCCTGTCAGTTATTTATGATGTTCCATAGAACGAACCCATCGCAAATGCAGGCAAGTTTCACAGGGCCGGCTTAGTGTTTTCCTCGCAACTTATTAACCATAACTATTAAAATTATTTATAATGATAAAATTTGTAATACTAATTTACCGGATAGTAAAACGGTTAATTATAATTAATGTTTGAAGTTAACCAGAGGATATTTCACACTGTTCGAATTGTAAAAATAACGTTGCGATCTTGGAAACCATTACCTATTGCAGCACTAAACGCACCACTGTAATGGGCCACCGTAGACACTATGATTTTTAAATGAAAAATAAAATAGCGTTTTAGTTTTAACATCAAAATTTTATTACTCACCGTACCCTAATTAGAAATGCAGTTAATTCAGTAGTGGATATTCGCAAAGAGAAAGAAAAGTTTACAAAGTTTGTTGTTTTTCACATAGCTACATGCTACGTTTTAAAACATGTGATATGTAATTTTACAGACAATCGAATTTAACGGACACCTGCTTTCCCTGAGTATGTGTATTTTTATTCAATTACCGATTGCCCCAGAAAACGTATTTAAAAATATTAGTTTCGTTAGAGGTTTCTTCGCATTTGTTAATTCGCAAATAATTTATCGTGGAATCCAGTCGAAGTAAACATCAGGAGCGTACCTAAATCGAACCTTTTTACAAAAAAAAGCACACTTTATGGAAATGTGCACTGCAATTCGCATGGTTTTACCTGGCAAAACCGACTCTTAAGATTCAACCCTGAGCACACCTTATAAAAATGTGGATTCTAACATACCGGAGCACACTTTATAACAATGTGGATTCTAACATAAAATTGAAATAAAAAGTATTTCAAAGAATAATAATCACTTCTGTTCGTGGTTGATGCGGTTTTCCAATTTTTTGTTTTCAAATGATTACAACGAGGGTTGACTTCTAAGAGTCGGTTTGCCTAGGTGAAAGCATGCAACTTTCAGTGTGTTTATTTGAACTGATTTTTGAATTGAAGTAAAACTGGGTTTTTAGAAATAGCGCACGTGTGTTCAAGGGGTTTATGCGTGTCCGATAGCACCAATTGTAAAAAGACTTAAGGATAATTTGAAGAGCATGACATCCGGCCAAGTATGATTTTATGTTGAAATGTATTGTATTTAAAGAGTGCAGTAATAAAATTGTCAGAATTAATGGTGGCTCTATAACAGTGTAAAAAAAACACGTTACATTTGCAGCGGAATGCACAAACAATTGATAATAATTCTATTGAAGCTGTGAAAGCTGTTAAAAAAGGGACACTTTCAGGTAGCTTCCCACTGTCTCGGATGTGCAGGTCTAAACTTTAAACACTGTGCAGTTAAAGCGTTACTGACGATTGGAAATAAATAGTATGTCTCTCCCCAACACCGATTTGTTCGTCTTAAAAAAGATTTTTAACTTCAAGGTTCTAAAATTCAGTTCGTAGTTCGTGTTAACGAGAATTCGTGTTAACCGAGCGACATTCCATAAGAAACGATAAAAAACCATCCGGGACCACAGTGTCTGTTCGCGCCAACGAGGTGTTCGTCTTATCGAGGATTTACTGTATTTTGCTTTTTTACGGTTTATCATAAAAGAACTAATACCACTAGTTTGTGGTCGTAATAAGAAAAATTTAAAAACAATAATGTCATATTTGAGATCAATTTGGGTGACCGTTAACTTTGGAGGATCCTGTACAGTCTAAACTTCCATAAGTTATGCAACGTCTCTTTGGTAGTACAAAGAGATAAGCGCGCATAGGCAAGGCAATAAACTTTTCGATATCAACTATTGTCACACTCGTCGAGTTTACCGCATACTTATAGCAATCAGGCGGTATTGTATTCTCGGCCAGAAAAAAAATAAACAAGGAAGTAGTTGCAAGTGTTTAGACGGGAGAAAACAGATAGTGCGTTTGCTAATCGATAAAATTGCACTTTGTATATTAAAACCTGTTTAATGGTGCAAAAACGAGGGAATCGTGAGGTGAAAATTGCTTGCAGAACCACATTAACCGGAAGCGTTAAACTAGGTTTACCTAGTCAATATAATAAAAGAAAACTGTTGTGAAAATAAAATCTCCGGCTTTTATTATTTCGCGCACGTCATCTTGGATTCGTCCTTTTTTTGCCGACGCACAAAAAGAATGCAAAAACGTGTGCGGCGAATCCCATTTCGTGGCGATTTCGTTGTCGTTTCGATTTCATATATCCGTTTTTCCCCTACAGTTCGGTAAACAGAGAATTTGTGTGTTTACCAAATTAAAATGATCGGATTTATACATCAACCGGATTTGGTTATACTCTCTATTTAATACAAGGGATTCCTTTCATGTTGGAAGCTGTCTGCGTGTGGTAGCATATCCCGTTCTGTCTATGTTGAAATGTGTTTTTGACAAGGGAATTATGTGACATGTCAAGACACGTGAAAATGGACAGATTGTTCATATTGATTATTTGTTACAGATAAACTTGAGGTTAATCCTCGTCAGTGGCAAAACTAAAGAGTTCCTGTTCAGCCCTAGTGAATCTGCCGGTGACATCGCCCAACATGTTTTCGAAAACTGGCCAGACGGTGAGTTGACACGTCCATTACCGCGTGATCAATTAAGCTTTTTTCCCATTGAAATTAATGAAGAATGGCCCGAATTTCCAAACGCAAAACAAACAGACAGGAATTGAAATTGGAGGGTTAAATAATAACAAGGCTTCAAGTGTAATTTATAAACAGGAAATACAAATAGATTATGTATTTGTATGACGCCCCGTCTGTAATAAATTATGCAACCAACATAAAATTGATAAGTTTGTTTATGTGATTATACCAAATTAACGTAAACTATTTTCAGTTATCGCTCAAGTTAATTGGTTTACTCAGAAATGACGAAGAAGCTTGTGCGATACAAGAAAAATTCCCAACTTCGAAACTAGAACGGTTTTTCTTTAAAAAGAAAACAATGATTTCACTTAATCCGCCCGGATTCAGGCGCGTCACTCTTTTCAAATTCCTTTGATCGAATAAAACCGATTCATACACCCATTCGCCAATCACATTAGGACGAACCGAAGCGCACCGAAAGGTTTAATTACGAATCGATTGCTAAATTTAAAAAAATTAACTGGACACTCTCGTTTGTACGAGGCGCAACTAAAAATTAAATGCACGATTGTGACGCATTTTAAGGCTGGGGAACCCAACCTCAAAAAATGCAGAGTTTTAAGAAACTCAGTTAAGCTTAGAAAGTACTTATCAATATATAATTTACGAAGCAACAGTTGTAAACATAATGTTACCGCATCTAATGATATATTTGCTTTGGTGAAGAAGTGCCTAGTTTTAAAAAATTAACCTCCGAAAGTGCAATTCTCGCAAAAATGTAGTAGTGAGGGTTTTTTACTGAAATCTTTAGAGTTACGAAATATTTTACAATGCACTTTACAGCACTTATAGAGAATATATTGCCTTGTAGGAAAATATTTTTTTTATTGCGAGAAAGTTGATAACTTAAGAAGAAAAAAATTGGCAACAATATTTTTTTGAAAATATAGTGTGCCAGCAAACTCAGTTCAGCTCAAGAAGTAAGTTATATTGTAGAAATTCCTTCGGGGTACTTATACTAAACATATAGTACTATAATATGACATCTTTTTTTATGATAACATGGTGAATATCTTTGAAAAAAAATCTAAAAGTTGTGGTACGAAATACAGTATTACTTGATCGCGTTTATTATTGGTTTCCGAACACAACATCGTCAACAAATTACATAAAAATGTTCCTTTAACACCTAAGAAATAGTTTTCGTAAACCAAATTGGATAAATGTCTAAATTTTACATTTTCGAGGAAAAGTTGTTTTCCCATAAGATTTTAGTCAAATAGTTCGTCCTTTTACTCACAGATGTCCTGTCAAATCTGTACCTTTTTGATTGACGGCATGGATAGAATAATTTGTATTAAAATGCACACTTCATATAGTGCAAATTGTTAGGATATAACCATATTCGCACACGTAAGAATATAAAACTAAAAATTTATAAAAATACACACTTGATAATGCAAAATATCCATGTTCGCACGCGTAAGAATATGAAACGTTTTCGAGCCTACTAAATTGTACAATATATATTAGTTTCGAATAGCATCGTAGGAAAAATTGTTTGAAGCATCTATTCACAAAAAAATACAAAAAAAAACAGTAAATAATGCAGCAATCGCATTGGTTGATTTTACCGCCGTTATCGCCGCAGACAATAATATAAATAATATTTATCAAATTATGAGCGTATAAAAATGGGGATAAAGATTACTCTTTGCATAATTGAAAATGTGTTTGCAGCGTGTTACGGGATTAATTAAAGCAGGTACATATATGAAAACACAAAATTGGCAAAGAATTAGCAAAAAATTATAGACTAATTTTTTTTCCGACTGAGTTTACCGTCGTTATCGCCGCATACCATAATATAAATAATATTTATCAAGTTACGAGCGTATGAAAAACGCGCAACTTTTTTTTTGTTCTTTCTCTGTTCAATACTGAAGTTTCAAACCTTATTAGTTAGGATACCTCTTTGGTTGCCTAAACATTTTTTATTTTAAGGGGCAAAATTGGTGCCCCCTGAGCGGAAGAATTGTGCATTACTTAGCAGTTCCCGGACCTTAATTACGAATCGATTGCTAAATTTAAAAAAATTAATGGAACTCTCGTTTGTACGAGGCGCAACCAAAAATTAAATGCACGTTTATTATGAGATTTTTGCACTACTCATGGAAGGGGCGCAGATAATCTTGAACATAATAGAATTTTTAATGATGCTCAATTTAAGGGGATAATTTGTGCAGGATCGCGATTCTAATTAAACTGTTGACAGTGTCTGGCGACGCCGGTGCGTTATTTTTCGTTTATGAAGTGAGTTTCACATTATTTCACTATGGAGGGTTTTAGAAAATCAACACGCTTGACAGCAGCAGCTTCAAATTGAATTAGCATATTAAGAAGTAGGTCAAGTTATTACATAGCCATCAATTTGATCGCGGCATCGATTACTGCCTACCTACTTTACTTTTTAATTTATTTATGGAAACAGCTGCGTTGTTTGCCCAACGCATCCTCCTGTTGAATGTTCAAATACTCCGGTGGGTCGATGTCTTTTGGCTCGATAACGCATTTTTGAACAAACTTTCGAAACTAAAAGTTCTTGTTTGCAACATAATTTATGAACAATAAGTCGGCTCGCGTGTTTTGGTTTTACGTCTTATAACTTAAATCTTAATGATTAATTGTTCCGTTTTAGTTCTACTGATCGCTAAGAAAGTTGATTATTCTGCCTGACATGGATACTTTTCGTGTGAATTTGCTAACAAAAATATTAATTTCGGTATTAATGACTGCCATTTTTGGCAATTGCAACGTACCACACGTACCAGGAACTAATAAAGAAATATGTAGCACAAAAATTGTGTTTTAACGCTTGTTCGTCTAAATGGCCTTATACACACTTGAAGAATTCGGAAATTACTGTTTGCAAGACTGCAATATCCTGCGTTAAAAAAGAAGAAAATAGGGAACAACAATCTAAGCAAAAGCGCAGGCTTTTTCCATTAAACATATTAAATGAACGAAGGTTAAATTTTAGAAAGGAGGCGAACTTCGCTAGTGGCTCTTTGCTAAGCAAGACGGGCATTTATTTTGTTCGGAAAGCATCTAAATCAAATAACCAATATTACATTGATGAAATGTTAAAGTCATTTTTTCCAAAAGGATATGTTGATTAAAAACCCTTGCACATCATACTCAAGCCATCAGAAAATGGATGAAAAAAGGAATAAAATTTATTCGTAAAAATGCGTGGATTTCGAAGTCCCCCGGCGCAACTTCAATAGATTATGTAATCTCGAAATGGATGAAATCGAAATTGGAGATGATAACGGTGGAAGACATTGAGAAACTGAAACGAGCAATTTGACAAAACTCCCTCCAAAAATAACAGTAAATGTTTTATAATAAATTATGATCGTCAAAGTGGATTTAGTAGATTCATAACAAACATATTAAATAGTTAAACATTCGTTAGTTTATTGAATAGTTAAGTTTAAAGTTGTTTCCAAAAACTAGTTATCAAGAAAACAATTATTGTTTTGAGACCCAATCGAGAACAACACATAGAAATATAATTAATTCTATTTACAATTGGCATTATTCAATAAAATTCTAAAATGAGATGAACTCATACTGTGCCTTCAATAAAGAAGTCAATTAGGGTAGGTTGTGATTTTAATTTTAAGTTGGCACTCAAAATTTGAAAACTGTTGTAATTACCGCTATTATACTTTATATGTTGCCAACCTAGTGGTACCATTAACAAGTGGCCTGATAACAAGTTTGTCAAAATATGCAAAGTCATTAGAAAAAATTACGTTTTTATAATAATTTTGATTTTCTAACTGCTTTTTTCTCGCCCACAAGCAAAAGCCCAAATTTCATTACATCATTACTATTGTTTACTTCCCTTCATTTTTATTTCATTTTCTTTAAAAATTCGCTGCAAATTTTTTGCTTATTGCCACGAAATGTGCAAAACCTCGTCGCATTTTTTATCCTTAACTAAAACAAATAAATCATGTTTCAAGTGACAATTTTCCCTAAAACAGCATTTTAGCAGTATAAAGCTGGCGCCAGACATGTGGTATTTGCCAAATGCCGATCGATTATTTGGTGAACTAGTAGTGTGAATGGGTTGCTCGTGCTTTGCTCGCCCAAGGCCGAGCACAAACATACGCGTGCTCGCTATTCTCGTAGTTTGTCGGTCTTTTATGCCACATCAATAATATTGGTGCATTGTACAATACAATATGTACATTGCTTTGATGCAAGATACTTCTCCTCTTCCGTAACACCGAACAAAATGAATCCTTTGTTGAAACGTTCCCATTGTTCGAGTAAATATTAAATTAACACAATTTGACGACTCATCTCTAATGACTGTAATTACTGACATTTGTGTTCCATGATACTTTGATTTAATTGAAGCTACGAGGCGCCTTTATTTGACTTCAGAAAGCTATTAGTTTTCAAACAAGCAAAAACTTTCCTGGAGAATAACATTTTTCGGTAAAGTTGAAAATAAAGTGTTTCCTCTTTTTCAGTCCATATGGGGACACACTGTAGGTATATGTATTACTTAACGAGTTTATTGTGCATACTTTAGTAGAATTATACAGAGTGTTAAAAATAAAATGTAGATATTTGGTGTACTGTATGTACAGATCCAAATACCTCAAAAAAGTCTGTCTTTATAAAGGTGTTCCCGAAAATAGATAAACAACTATTTCATCTCACCAAATTATCAGTGCAGAAAAGGTTTAACGGCATTGCCAAGGTTAATTTGGTAGGTTTCCTTATGTGTCCGATTTAGCGAGATAAAATGCATGTTTACCCGAAAATGAACATGAAATTTAGGATTATCAAACCGAACACCTTTATCAATAAACGATAAAACCATTTGTCAGCGTCAAATGCAAGAGTTAGTGGTTCATTTTTCTTAATAAAACAGCGTCCATTATTTACAAGTTTGGTGGTCGAGATAATGTAAAAAAATCAAAACTGCCTTATCTCAGAAACGGTTCATTTTCGGACCCATGTTTATTAAAACGTTTCGTGTTACTCCTGAAATAGCCTGTATGTACACCAAATATCTGAAATTTGTTTTTTAACACCCTGTATTTTGTTTCTAAGGATTAAATTAATTTCGTCCCTGCGCGAAATCGATGCATTTTTAATAAGCTCATCTAATTGATTGCCCTTGAGATTCTGACGGAAAAAAGATACTCGTCCCGCATTTTAAATCCAACGTGATTTTATCTGCTCTTTCCCTATTCACACTCGCTTTTATTATCGTCAGCTTTTAAAGTTAAATTTTCTATTCAGGTTTTCAGCGTAGTATATTTCAATATTCTCTTTATTCGTGATCCAATTTATCTGTAAGTGATTACGTGAACTTGCACGAAGATTAATAAAAAATTCAAAAGCCGTTAAAATGGTATTAACGTACGAACTACAGTTTTCCTTTGTTCCTCTTTGTACTTCATTTCGATGAATATTTTAATTTATGTTCGACGAAATGTTGTACAAAATAAAATTAAAATTTTATCCTTGTTTCAGATTGGTGCCAGGAAGCAGTTTCAAAGGCGGAAATTCTTCGTCTTATTTATCAAGGAAGATTTCTCCATAGTAATGTAACATTAGGAGCACTAGGCTTGCCGTTTGGGAAAACTACAGTTATGCACCTTGTACCGAGGGAAAATTTACCTGAACCGAATTCACAAGGTAATTTTTTTAATCGTTTCGGCGAACCTCATAAAATCTACGATTTTAATGGGTTCCGAAGCGATTTAGTATTAAAATTTCAAGCATTTAATTAAAAATTATCCAAAAGCAGCACGAGAATGCTTTTAGTTGGTACACGTAATGGATTCCCCGAAAATAAGACACTTAATTTAATGAAAAAAAGTTGCATGTTGTACGGCACGGATTAGGATATTTCATTATCCAACGGACTTCCTCAATGTCACTCGAGCGATTTTCTTACGGGCTCGTGAGTTTACTGTTTCAAATTAAACGTACTACTGTCGTTGTATTTGCGAACACGATACAAATTTAGGCGGCTGTAATTATTCTTCCCGTATCCCGCCGTTATTCTGAACGGCCCGAATTTCTCTTCTAATTGTTGGATAAAATCGTCAAGTCACTTTGTAGAAAGTAACCTAATATCTCACTGCGACATATACAGGGTGATTCCTAAAAAACGTCCCACGCTCTAACTCAGTTATTTATTGCCCGATTGATCAATAGTAATGAATTGACTGACATGCTGCAAGTGTATTTCGAATGCAATAAAAATCGCAATCAAGTAGTGCGCCTTTACAGCAATCGCTTTCAAAACGGGGAAGTTCCAAGTGCTCTAAAATTTTCTAGACTTAAAAAAAATTTGAGAAACTATGGGGCTTTTAAAAACCCAAAGTACAGAAACGTAAGTTTGACGAGAATGTTGAATTAGGTGTATTGCCGAATTTACAAGAAAATTCAAGAACTATTAGAAAAATTGCGAATACCATTGGCACATTGTACCGGACTACTCAGGAAATATTAAAAAAACATAAATTCAAACCTCAAAAAGTTCAAGCATTGGACGAAAATGATTCTGGCCGAAGAGAGCAATTTTGCACTTTTTATTTGAATATGATGCAACAAAATTCGATTTTTTATAGGAACATTATTTGGACAGATGAATGCACTTTTAGCAATAATGGCATTTTTAATCGAAATAACCATCGATTTTGGAGCCAGGAAAATCCAAGAGTTACCATTGAAAATAATTTTCAACGCAGATTTAGTGTGAATGTGTGGTGCGGTATTTTGGGTGATCGATTGGTGGGACCATTTTTTGTAGATGGCACTCTAAACCAAGAAAAATGCCACCAACTGTTGGTTGGAGAAATTGATGATTTCTTGGATGAATTGCGGAACTCGATGGACTTTATTTGCAGCAAGGTGGGGCTACCTCACACAACGCCAGAACGAATACTAACTGGCTAGAAGTTAAGTTTGCTGAAAAATGGTTAGGAACGTGTGGACCAATTCGGTGGCTAATTCGCCAGACCTTTCGCCTCTCGATTTTTGGCTTTGGGCCTATATTCAAGACCTAGTTTATCTAACCAAGTCAGAAAACGTAGAAATTTTGAAACAGAGAATTATCAATGTTTGTCACGAAATTCCTTCTAATTTTCTATTGAATGCTACCCATGAAGTCACTAAAAGATGCCAGTTATGCATTCAACAAGATGGTGGTCAATTTGAACAATATTTATAAGGACATTTTTTGGTTTTATTATTTGTTTTGTTATTTGAATAAAATATTTCAACATGCTTGTTTTTCACGACAGCCTTGCTAATTTTAGAAAATGACTTAATGTGGATTTTTTTTTTTATAAGTTATGTATCAAAATACTTGAAAAGCAATTGAATTTAGAAAAAAATCCTCTAACAGAATAAATTTAAAAAATGTACATTGCTATGTTCGAGGTTTTGGAACTTCCCTGTTTTGAAAGCGATTGCTGTAAAGGCGCACTGCTTCATTGCGATTTTTATTGCATTCACATAAAAATTATAAATTGGAATCATAAAATAGCTGAAAATTTGAATGAAACTCTTACATTGTCACTTAAATTACATTCATCACGTGATGATCTTGTTGTTTTACAAGGCATGCCAAGTTGTTTTTATTGGAAGCCCGACTTATTTTGATCAAAAAAAAATAATTTTCCCCTTAATATTACTTCAAGGTCAAATTATTAGATATCATTGGATTTAGAAAAAAATCTTCTACCGCAAGAAATAAAAAAATGTATACATTGCCATTTGAAAAAAAAGGTTGAAAAAATCCAAATTAATACCTTTTTGTAGTACTTGCTCGACTAATCATTTATATATTTTTTTCTTCTAAAATCGGGCAATAAATAACTGAGTTAGAGAGTGGGACGTTTTTTAGGAATCAGCCTGTATATCCCAGCGGTTTCGGATAATAATCTTGTCAATGCTGATTTCTATATTTCGCTTTCTTAATTTTTTATCACATTGTCCCATTTATGATTTATGGTTTTGTTCTTCACCTTGTAATCATATATTTGACAAACTTCAGCCTCGATTAAAATGTAATTTTCGGTCGAAGCTGAATCATAACTACCGAGGGTCGATATTATAAATGTAGAAACTTTCAGCTGTTGATTCATTTTTTTTGTTAAATCTAACTTTTAAGTTTGCGATGACGATTTTCTTATCACATGCATCGTAGGAGATTTTCACCTTCAGTTTTGTAGCGCTCGAAGAGTTTCAAACAGGTGAACATCCGGGTCGCTTTTTATTCTTGCGTCAGTATCCTTGACACTTACCACGTGCAGTTTGTAGATTACTTGTTGACCACTCATTCTTCAAGACCGTCTTGCAACAACTTATTTCACTTCATATCATTCGACGAACTCTCGTTTTACTCTCACACCTGTCATCTCAGCTGACATTTATCATTTTAATGCGTCGCTTTTTCAAATTTAAATTATTCATATTACAATTTTACGCAGTGAAAAATAACGACCAACATTTATAAACTATCTTTTTGTTATGTTATGTTAGTGAAAAGATTTTGCTTTGTAATATTTTCTACTTACCTAATAAAAAGTATAATGAACAGCGTCAATAATTGAATTATTAATCATAGTATTTGATAATGTGTGCCTTTCATTACCCCAAAATCTTGATGCTGTAAAAGTGCCATTCATAACACATTGATTTTCAAATATATGCTGTTGTAGTACAGGTTCTGCCAACGTAAATGGTGACTCCTATTGCTCTCAAATATTAAATTATTATCTTCCAATTTTGCTTATTTCATGGAGTGAATTACAGCCACAAACTGGTGGTATTAGTTTTTTTTTAATGATAAACCAGACGTCTTAAGAAAGCAAAAAGTTTAATTTCATCTTGTAAGTCATAAAAACCTCGTCGATTAATAATAAAATTGCCAAAATTGTCAACAAAGATTGTAAATAGTTTAAGTAGTAAATTTACCCGACCTCAAATGACCGAATAATATACAGCCTGTTTCACCAGTGATAATGAGCCTAAATATTTGGAGGATGCAACCCATACTACATTGCATAGGTAACGTGGTTTTTGTTTCTGATTTTAAAAACCATGAAACATATTAAACTTTATTATTTATTTATTTAGTTTAAAAAACCCATGAAAATGACGTAAACAAGCGTCGCGACGCCAGATGATAAGAACTGAAAACGAAATTAACATCAGATCGTAGCTTATTAATAACTGAGTATATAACCAAATTTTCATCCAATATCTTCAAAATTGAGCATTTTTTAAAGTTGATCATTAACGTTATTATCTTTCCTTTGCAAAATGGGTCATGGGTGTAAATTCGTGCTCAGATAAGACGAGATTTAAATTCGAAACTTCCTGAAGTGTAGGTATAACCAATTAAAAGTGAACTATACCTTGAAATTTCATCGAACGTCTAAAACTGCCTTGATCTGAGAACTCCGATTTCGGCGTCTCCTATAAAAAATCACTTTGAAAATTCTTTCATTTCAAGAACGAGGCGTTCATTGAAGGATAATTTCATAATACTGTATTTTGACTAGCTTTAGCTACCTCAACTGACGTCATAATTATAGTTCGACGATCCTGGTGTGCCACTGCTTGGAGCGATACCCCATGTCAATAAAATCGTCCGTCGCCAACAGGAGTTTTATCTTCAGCACCGCAGCCAACCCTATCGTGATGTTTGAGCCATAGTTACTCTACTCCCCTTTCACCCCCTATTTCTCACATTTCATGTGTTGCATAAAATGCTCAAATTTCGTATTTCTAAATAACACAAAACGAAAAAAAGACTGATCAAGTACATACATAATATGAAAACTTGTCAAAAAGGCAATCAAATAAGTTTTAACACGAAACTTCAAACAAGAAAAAGCTTTTCAACAATTAAATAAGTAGGTATGTACTTATTATTCTTGTAGAACAAAATGTAATTAACTTTTAGTTTTTATATTTACATACAATCAATTTATTGGCAATTATTATTACCTTATGTTAGAAGCGAAAATTATTTCATTTAAACTTTTTTTAATCAATGATGAATTCCTTCTGGCAAATGGAACGCTTTGCATTGATGTTCTGAAAGAGATGGTTAATATTGCCTCATCATTCTTATCAGAAAAATCTGAGCTGTTTTTTTTTTGTATTTTCTGTTTCGTTCTGCTTTATGAGAGTCCACCACAAAACTATAATTTGTTTGTATGATATAAAACAACATGATAACTTGACAGCATTTAAAAATATATCTTGAAATCTTGGAGATTAACAAAACTACAACAATAATACAGTCGAACTCGGTTATAACGTACACTGTGTAATGCTTCCGTCTGTTCGAAATTTTCTAACCGTTACCAACCACAAGAAGTGTAAATTCTCTGCCATCCCAGTTTTGGAGATTTAATTTGATTTTTATCAAATTGAAGCATTTTTCCGCCCAAAAAATCGTGTGTCTCACCCAGTCAGAAATTGTTTTTGTCAGTACTGGTATAAACCACAGTCAAACTCGCAAAAGCCTAGTTGCTGACTTTATGATACAAATAACTATTGTAGACTGTCAGTCAATTTAAAATCGAAAACCGTAAATTCAGGGATGTTTACAAACTCGAATAAATTAACTAAAATTTCGTTTCAAAATGCAAATAAAGATTCCAAAAGATGATCATTTAATAGTTTACGTTTACCTAGTTCATAAAATGTTTGAACATTAGTTGAATGTCTAGGTTATGTTTAATTTAAAAAACCGATCGTTTTTTAAGAGAACCATGACTGGTCGTTTTGCACGACTTTTACTATATTTCAAGAGCTCCGTTGTGATTGATCCGAAAGTTAAATCAGAATAATGATGATGACTTTTGTTTCATTCTCACAATATTGGGTAACATTGTGTATTCTAGCATATTTTTTCCAAAAAGCTCGAATAGGAAACCCGAGCAAACCGTCATTATATTTGATTAATTATTTACTAGCATTAGCAGTAAAATAAGGCATTAAATATCATTATGAGTCGTCAATAACTGAATCACGTGTAACATGAAACTTTCAGTAGTCCTAAATAACGAAATAACTTGTTATTCGAGCTCACAATGCAAAGCTTTATCTATAAACTGCTGAATATAATCAGAATTAATCTAACATTAATTAAAAGTTGGCTGTAAAGTGACAATGGCCACTGCAACTAATGAAAGAGTCGATTGTATTAACGGTATTGAAGCGTTCGTAAAATGGCAATTTTCAAGCCGTTAAAATTTGTAAATTAAAAGTTTTGTTCAGGAAAACCTGCAGAAAATAGCTAACAGTTAATCAGACCGTTACAGCTAACGTTTTTTCTGTGTGTAAAAATGATTAATTTGTTTTTCTTTTTTTTGCAGATCAGAGGCAAAAAAGTAAAGGTGGTAACAGCAGTTGTTGCTCCGCATCATGTTGCATCTTATAAATTTACGAATAATTTTGCGCTTAATTGCCGTGCATAAAATGATTAAAGTCTTAATAAAAAATCAAAAAGGAAGGAATCGATTCGATGTTTTAACTGTCGAGAGGGATTTTAAGTTTTTTTTCGTTTAACTGGAGAAAATCAAGGAAGTTTACAGTGCTGGGACTGTAACAATAAAACAAATAAGAAAGAAAGTTTCCGTAATGTTGTGATATCACTTTAGTGTTAAAAAAAATAAATGTGAATGTGCACATGTGCCAGACAGGAGTGTGTGAAAAAATGCAATGCAGATTTCGAATTTGGATTAGAAGATCATCACTACTCATCCATCGTGTTATTGTTTTTAGTCTATTTATATAGTGTTAGTTTGTATATTATGTTTTATATTTTCATCCGTACATTTACTTGTATATTCATATTTTTTAAAATCATTGACTCATTTTCTTACCGGAAAAGTTATTTATCATATATTTTTTTTAATTTCAGTATTAAAGATTTCAAGAATTTCTTAAGCACGAACAATTCGAAATTTACTTTGTTACCTCTTTTGTTACATCTTACAGGCTGATTTATAACAGTTTTATCAACCATCCTGTACGAGCGACTATTGTAAAAAAGAATTTTTATAGAATAGAAAATACATGCATATATGTGTTTATATATTATACTTGCATCAAAGTATTACTTAAGTAGTTCTATTAAAGTTACCTAAGTAACTGTTAAATATGTATATTTGAATGATTATTTTAGTAATTAAGACCTTAAAAAAGCCCAGTACATCCCTCCATTGTTTTCACCACGTCCAATCGTTAATTTAAATTTTTTGTCGTTATCAAAATTATATGGAATGGTTGTGTAGCGCCTGATGTTTAAACGTGTAAACAGGAGGTCCAAAAAACGTGTGTACATTTTATTTCAATTTAATTTTCATGTCCAACCTGCAAGTAGATCCAAATGTTTTCCATTATAAATAATGATGCCGATTAAAACATTTTAACCGGATAATTGTATAAAATCTGAAAGACAAGTTTACAAGTGATAAGATATACTTATTCGTGCAATCAGTTTTGTTGTTTAGTACAAGGAATTTTATTGCAATGCCTAAAAGACTATCGGTCATTCTTGAAATAAACCCTCTGGACCAGATATTAATGTAATTTGAAGTTCTGGTGGTATCAAATAATTGGGTTTATGTAATTTTAGAACAACGATTACACTTGGATCATAATACAACTGTTTAATTAATTGATCTTGTTTTTTTAATGGTACAATAAATGTAATACTTTGGGTGTTCCTAGAAATCTAAATAGCTAAGTTTAAATGGACCTATTTCTTAGAACAC
Organism: Dascillus cervinus; assembly: GCA_949768715.1. Taxonomy (NCBI): domain Eukaryota; kingdom Metazoa; phylum Arthropoda; class Insecta; order Coleoptera; family Dascillidae; genus Dascillus; species Dascillus cervinus. The sequence continues at coordinate 28,531,673 of OX458321.1, read as the reverse complement.
ACCGTTACAAGTATTTATTTAATTTTAGAGTGATATAGTTACACCAAGAAAAGTTTAAAGTTGATTTTATTTTCTAGACTCGTTTTTTTAAACTTACTAATCTCTTGATATTAATTAAATTTTAAACAATGAATGTTAAAAATGACAAAGACTTATTACGTTCAGAATCTGATATCTTAAATGGTTTTAATGTAAATATGTAGTATCGTAATGATAAATTGTATTTTTGTTCCCAAAAACGTTGTTCAATAATTTACAAAATAATAGAATTTAGAATAAAATCGACCATGAATCTATTTTTTACTCGACCATATTCCCCCTCCACTTTTTAAATTTGACGCCAAATTTTCACTCGGCTGTCGACCGCCATGACGGTGTTTGTTCAAAATGGCCGAGAACGACATCGACTTGTACGCTGATGATATTGATCAAGATTTTGCACAGGTATGTAGAATTTCTATAGTATATTTACGCTAATTTCAAGGGCTAACATTAAACTTCACATTAATATAATATTCGTGATAACAGGTTGCATTTTAATATAGAAATTTCAATCGCGTCATTGTGTACGATTCAGCACCGGTTCTTTTATTACCAAGGGAATCAATGGTTCTTTTATAGTTAATTATTGCTTACAGGACGATTTCGGAGGTGAAAGTGTTGACTTGTATGATGATGTGATATCAGCGCCTGCAGTTGATTCTGGAGCAGGTGGTGACAATGCAGACAACAAATATCAGCCCCCGGCTGACACAAATTCGGAAGAATCTAGTGGTACCTCTTATCAAACACAAGGGAACAACATAACCCCAAATACAATAGGTCGGCGGCATCAATTATATGTCGGTAATTTGACATGGGTAAGCCTTTCACTGTAATTACTTTCAATTGTACAAACATGTTCATATTGCAGTGGACCACAGATCAAGACATAACAGATGCAGTTCATGATATTGGCGTAAATGACTTCCATGAAGTCAAATTCTTCGAACAAAGAGCAAATGGACAGTCGAAAGGTTTTTGTGTCATCTCAATGGGCTCTGAAGCCAGCATGAGATTGTGCATGGATCGTCTTCCCAAAAAAGAAATTAATGGGCAAAATCCTGTTGTAACCCTTCCCACAAAACAAGCCCTAAGTACCTTTGAAAGTCAGTCTAAAACCCGTCCGTCTCCTCCTAATAATCAAAATCAACGCAACCAACATCCCAATCAGTCTAATCATCCTATTCCTCCAGGTCCGCATCAAAATTTTGGTCAACGTATGCCAATGGGTGGTTCGCCTATGCGAGGACCTATGCCTCATCCTGGAATGGCTGGACCAGGTGGTCCGCGGATGCAAGGACCTCCGCCTGGATTTAACGGACCACCTCAAATGAATCAAGGTCCACCTCCAAGATTTCAAAATCCACAATGGAATGGGCCGAGACCGAACGGTCCTGCACCACCCCCTGGTCCTATGAGACCTGGGCCGCCGCCGGGGCAACAGGGGCCCCCGAGACCTCCCATGCAACAATTTCAAGGCCCTCCACAACCTCAAGGACCGCCGAGAGGCCCACCGAATCAGGGTCCTCCGCCTGGACCCAGGCCCGATTGGAATCGTCCACCGATGCAACAGTTTCCCCCGCAAGGGCCTCCGCATATGCAGGGGCCTCCTAATATGGGCCCCAGGGGTCCACCTCCAATGGGTGGTCCTCCTGTTGGGCCACCGCAGGGACCGCCCCAAGGCCCTCCAGCGCCTCATGTGAACCCTGCATTTTTCCAACAAGGTGGACCGCCGCCGCAAATGCAACATCCAATGCAAAATAATCCGGGTATGCCTCCTCAACATGGACCTCCGCATGGCCCTCCGCATGGACCGCCTCATGGACCTCCTATGGGCCCGAATCCAGTTCCCCCTCATGGACCAAATTATGGACCTCCTGCAAATGTTCAACAGCCACCTTACGGAGCACCTCCTGTTGCTGATCACAGACCTGATGTTCCTCCGATTAGTGAACAAGAATTTGAAGATATCATGTCGAGAAATCGTACTGTTTCAAGTTCAGCTATTGCACGGGCAGTATCAGATGCGGCAGCCGGTGAATATGCAAGTGCCATTGAAACACTTGTCACCGCCATTTCTCTAATTAAACAGTCAAAAGTTGCTAATGACGACAGATGCAAAATATTGATCAGTTCACTACAGGACACTCTAAGAGGTGTTGAAGACAAAAGCTACAGTTCCAGTCGTCGCGATCGTTCGAGATCAAGGGATAGATCCCACAGAAGAGGAAGACGCGAACGGTCATCATCGAGATACCGGGAAAGGAGCAGAGACAGAGATCGTGATCGTGACAGGGATCGCGACCGTGACAGGTACTATGATAGCTATAGGGACCGGGACAGGGAAAGAGACCGCTCAAGAAGTAGGGGAGATAGAGAAAGAGATCGTGAAAGGGAAAGAGACTATCGCGACAGAGATGGGGAAGACAGGTGAGTTTTTTTTTCCGAGTTTTTATTTAGCTACAGCAGCGCAGGTCTAACACAATTGTTGAATCTGGTGGTTTTATGCAGTTCTCGAGTGTCACGCCCGAGAAAATCATCACCAGAAGCGGTGGATCCATCAGGTGAACAACAATCAAAATCCCGTTATTATGAAGATCGGTATCGCGAGAGGGATGCAGGAAGACGCGAGGCGGAACGAGATAGGGATAGGGATAGAGACCGTAGAGACGATTCTCACCGTTCTAGACATTAATTTTTTTTATTCAATTAAGTGGACTGTAAAATTTGTCACAGAATTTGTTTCCTTTTTTTCTAGTAATTTGTAACAATGAGGATGAAAGTGTTTTATAATAAAATGTTGTCATGTTTAAAGAAAATGAAGAAACTGTTTTTCTTCTTTTATGTATTAAGTAGTAATGTTATAATGTAGGGTTTTAGATTTAATTTTCAATTCCAGAGGATTGAAATGAAGATTCTGAAGAATTAAAAGAAGATTGTATGTGCTTATGATAAAAATGTGAAAACAAATTGTTGACTTTTTATTATAAGTAAAACCATCCATTTTCTCTGAGAAACCTTACCCTTTATGTATATATTCATTCGTGTACAATTTTAACACTTACATTTTTATTTTTAATCACTACTTTTTTATAGATGTAATTCTCATTATTTAGGAATCATTTATTTTTTAAAAAGTTCATAAATGTACAAATTGTGAACTTAATCGAAAAAAATCAATTAGTTGGTATGTATTGTACAAATTATTGTATTATCAAGTTCACATTATTCTGTGAAAATAAGGCTGACATTTGGCCGATATTGGTCCTTTTTAAGTCTGTGATATCTGTACAAATCTGATTCATTTCGATTTTATTTTCCTAAGATTTTCTTTATAATTAATTTTTATGAGTGCCGATTTTATTGTAATTTTGTAGGTTTTTTAAATACAATTATAATGACGCAATGTGCCAAGATTTTAAGTAACTACGAAAATGCACAATTAAAATTCTGATTGCATTAAAAAAATTTGTAATTTCTTTTTATCAATATATTTAAGAAATACGTAAGTTTACAAAAAAATTGATCTTAATTAAATTTCTTCAGTGTCTGAGTCAGAGTCTGCTTCCATAGCTTGTTTAGCACTCTTCTCTGCTTCGCTGTACACGGTATCGGGAATCCTCTCGTGAATTCCTTTTGTTTCGGCACATACCCAAGACATTTCCAGTTCGAAATTTTTATCTTTCAATTCATCGTGCACCAAATAAACCCTGAAAGAAATTATTTAGCAAAAATTATTAATTTTATTTAATACAAACATTTTTGCTGCTTCTTTCACCAACTCTCTTATAGGCATATTGGCTAATTTTAATTTCTCAATTTCAGTTTTAGCAGATTGTTTTGCTTTACCAATTGCACATCCATAGTAGCCCTAAACATAAAAAATGTTTCAGAATTAATTCGGTCTGTTACTTTATTAACTCACATAACTAACTCCAGAAGGGTCAATCATGTACATCTGTGGACCATCATCTTCGTAACTTCCTAAAATTACGCTACAACCATAAGGCCGGACTGCGCTGTATAATGTATATGCATGCATATACATACTGACTCGATCGTTAAGAAACTTTAAAGGAATGCTAATGCCGTACTGTGATCGATAATTTGAAGCTTCTTTTCTGGCAATATCAACAATTTGTCTAGCATCTGCTATTAAGCCTGACACGGCCTGAAAAATAATAATTTACAATTCGGTAATTCGGCGATTAAAAATTAAATCACCATTCCAATGTGCTTGTCTATATTGAATACTCTTTTGTTGGCTCCCGCTTCATATAATTTAGAGGTGACAAGTTTTTCCACGGCAAAAACTACCCCATCTTTTCCTTTTAAAGCAATAACCGTTCCACTATTTTCTACTGCTTTTATAGCGTATTCGACTTGAAAAACTCGACCGTCCGGTGAAAATTGTGAAGCAGAAAGATCATACTAAAAGCATTTTCTTAGGTTAAGTAATTCCACATACAATTTAATCGTAAAGAGAAATAATAAACAGACGATCAAAACTCACCCCTGTGCCTATCGAACTCATCTTAAAGTTTATTCACTCAACTTTGTCTCACAATTTAGAATCACAGAACGTGAATTGCAGTTTGTGTTGTGATGATTTGCACTGCAACGCCATCTACAATTGTCAAAATTTAATTTGAAATTTGTAAATGGGGCAAGAAAATTTTTTATAATTATTTTAGGAAATAATGGATCCAGTCGGTTATAAACTGTAATGTATTCTGAAATTAATGACAGTTTTGATCATTTTGAGGTTAGTTTCTATCACGTAATCCTTGTCATCGCTGCAATAAGGACTATAGTCCAAGGACCCCGTTCGCAAGGATGAACTAGCATTTATCTTTTATCAAAATTTCCTTCGTGCAAATTGGTGCGACACGTAGCGCCCTTCGTTATCCCTTCGTTATTTTACGTGTAGGTAAATGTAATCCGCTGGAAGAGGATCAATATCAAACGAATTGTTTATATTTGTGCTATCAAATCAACTGTGAAATGAACTCGGAAGTTAGGAGACGTAAAGTACGTGTTTTAATAACATTTTTATTATTATCTCAATTGTAGATGTGTCCATACAATTTCATTTGTTTTATGTAGACGTTTTTAGTTCGGTTCTTTATGTATTTATTCATTTCTAGAAGAACACATGATTTATATTCCAGTAAGTTTGCATTTTTCACAGCATCTGTATGCATTTTTTCTAACCCTTTTGCTTTTAATTAATTTTTAGGGTAAAGTAAGATGAAGTGAACTGAAAATTATTTCACAAATCTATACTTACCTTAAACCTGTAAATAAGAAAATTAACAATGTAGAATCATAATTATGTTTCACTCGTTGCTTTCCGTCAAATTTTAATTATTCTTGCAGTTAAGACAACAAAACGGTCGGCCTATACCAAAAAGGAAACGCAAAGAAGCTCCAGCCGCGTCAATACAAAGATCGTTATTATGTGTAATAATATGTGCAGCTTTATTGACTACAGTTTTTAGTAAGTAGCTTAAGTAAAATACCGCATTGTTAATTCCTTTTTTAGTTTTTTATTTAGACAACATACCATGGCATCTGGGGCACCGAGCCCTTGATAAAATAGCAAAGAGTTTTGGTTACAATCGCCCCGTGCATGCTGTTGTAATTGACGCCGGCAGCACTGGTTCACGTGTGTTAGCATTTACTTTTCATGAAGCTTACCTCGGTATTTGAATAATCAAATTTTATGTCACGATCTAAATAATTTTTTTCCAACTAGATGGTCATTTAATACTAGACAAAGAATTATTCGAATACACCAAGCCGGGGATATCTTCGTTTGTTGATTATCCAGAAAAGGCTGTTGCATCAATTAGCAGCTTACTAGAAAAAGCTAAGAAGGAAATACCTGAAATATATTGGAGCAAGACTCCATTGATATTAAGAGCGACAGCTGGTCTGAGGTTATTACCCCAAGACAAGACAAAACATTTACTTTCAGCTTTGAGAGATTTATTTAAACTCGCACCATTCCGGACTGAGGATGATGCTGTCGAGATTATGGAAGGCACCGACGAAGGGATATTTTCATGGTTTACAATTAACTTCTTACTTGGTAATTTTATTCAATTACATTAAGGTTGCTCCACCCTAAAGATTGTTGACAAATATGCTTTTATTGCTTTATAGGCCAAGCAATAAAGCATTTTTTTCGTAACATAAATACTACACGGAAACCGACTGTGCGATTACATAAAGGACAGTTAGTAGATGAATTCTGCATAATTTCCAACTCGAGAATCATAATTTTTAATTTGTTATAAACAATTTACAAGAGAAAATTGCGTTTTTTTAGTTCTTTGCTTGTAAAATGGAAACTAATGAAACAATCTTAATGATGTCAATAGACGAATTGTAGAGAATTAAATTACGAAGAGAATGACAGGTCGAATTACCCAATCGTTTAATTAGAATCGGAAAAAAACCGAAAAGCCCGGAAAATTCAGTATTTTCTTTAAAAAATCGCAATTTCGCCATTTTTTAATTTTAAGACCTGAAACTTTGCACAAAGGTAGCTATTTATATGTACTTTATGTGTGTAAGACCCCGATTCTGTTGGACTAACGGTTATTGCACAATCGCAATTTCAATTTTTTATGCGATATTTTCGCGAAGGGCTGAATGCTCCTGTAATTGTCTGATTTAAAGTTTAAAAACAAAACCTCACCTAACCACACACACACACACCCCTCCCCCTCAACACCCTCCCACCCCACCCTCACCACCAAAAAACAACAAAAACCACCAAAAAACATCAAAAAACACCAAAGAAAAACCATAAACCACCAAAAACCACCAAATATTTATCCGTGTCGCAACGGTGGCAACAATAATTCACTTTCCAACACTCGAACATCTGAACACTCAAATACGTAAACACTCGAAAACCGAACATTCTCTCGTTATCTCATTTTCTCAATATTTCATTTTCGCACTCAAACGCTAGAACGCTTGAACATACGTACACTCTCAGACTCTCCCACTGTCGCTTTTGAAAAATAGAGTTCATTTCCGCCGATTGAGGGATTCATAGATAAAGGAGCCATATTTATAAAAAGAAAAACTTTATTTTATTGTTACAGACAAAAATTTATTTAAAAAGATGATTTCTTCTTGTAAGATAAGTAACGTGCAAACTGCATTCAGTAAAATGTAAAAAACTGATTTATATACGCAATTGTAATTACATTCAAAGTTTCAGTTCTTAAAATTAAAAAATGGTGGAATTGTGAATTTTTTAAGAAAATACTGAATTTTCCGGGTTTTCTCCGATTCTAATTATCCGATCGGGTAATTTGACCTCTCATTCTCTTCGTAATTTAATTCTCTACAATTCATCTATTGACATCATTATGATTGCTTCATTAGTTTCCATTTTACAAGCAAGGAACTAAAAAAAACGCGATTTTTTCTTGTAAATTGTTTATAACAAATTAAAAATTATGGTCCTCGAGTGGGAAATTATGCAGAATTCATCTACTAACTGTCCTTTATGTAATCGCACAGTCGGTTTCTGGGTAGTATTTATGTTAAATTATGACATTTATTTTGCTGTTGCTTGGCCTATGAAGGCATAAACAGAAATTTCGGAATTTGATGTTTTAATTAATAACTTGGTTAATTATGATTATTTAATGATGGCTTGGCGTCAGCTCAAAGTAGATCGGTATTCTCTGTAAGATGAAGTATCGACCTTCTTTTCAAAATTAAAAATAAAGATAAAAAAAGGAATTGCGTTTTACATGTATTGAAAATCTTTGGGTGGAACGCCGTTAACTAGTTATGTGTTTTATTGCAGAACGAATGAATGGGAATCCCACAAAAACCGTTGCTGCCTTAGATTTAGGGGGTGGTTCGACTCAGGTAACATTTTCGCCATCCACACCAGCCACTTTGTCACAACGAAACTACATTCACCAAGCAATATCACCGACAGGAAACATTCCAGTATTTACTCAAAGCTACTTAGGACTAGGATTAATGGCAGCTAGGAAAGAAATTATAACGCTTGCAGATTCAAATGACACAACATTAACAAGTGAATGCATTAATCCGATTGTGCAAAACAAAAATTTTCACTTCGGTGGAGTAGATTACATCGTTGGAGGACTCAAGGAAAATTATCCTACTGTTAAGGTGCCAGGTAATGCCATAACAGTTGGTGAAGTGATACCAATTGTGAGTTTCACGGTGTGTTCAAATATTATACACGCTTACATCAAGAAATTGGCAAAACCCATTGAGGAATTACCTGTGAAACAAATCCACGCATTCAGTTATTATTTCGATAGAGCTAGTGAAATAGGACTTATTGGTAATATTTTTTATCTAAAACTGGCAAATTTATGAAATTAAATTAATCCGCAGATGAAGCCACAGGGGGCCAAATAACTGTGAAGGACTTTAAGACTGCAGCAGCATCATGTAAACTAAAAGTTTTTATTTAACTTCTAACCCATTTTATTTTATTTTATTTTATTTCAGCATGTAAATCGGCAAATGTTGACCAACCATTTATGTGCATGGATTTAACTTTCATTTGGTCATTGTTAGAAAATGGTTTTGGACTTAAACCGGACACCAAAATATTTGTAAGTACAGTTTAAAGCGCTTGTGTACTCGTAGCTAATAATTTTTTTCTAAAAGTTGTACAAGAAAGTTAACGGTCACGAAATTAGTTGGGCTTTGGGAGCAGCCTACAACATTCTTAGAGGAAAGCAACCTTCATAATGTTAATTTTATGAAAACGAATTGCACATTCTTTAATTGTTTTTTTGTTTGTTTGTTCTGTTTTGTTTTATATTGTGAAAGGTGCCTTAAATGTGTAAATAAGCTAGTTTTTAGGCTGTGCAATAAAATTCCATTAAATGTATTGATAATTAAAAAACAAACATTTTACAGTACGTAAACTAATTGACTAATGTTATAATTTCAAGAAATATTTTATACTGTGCTCCTATAATCAAAAGAAATAAATTAAATGGTAATTGGAACTTGTGGTAAACACATATTATAATAAGCCCTTTTATCCCAAAAATCGACTCCTTTCCAACCACACCATCCTTTATTTCTAATAACATTTAAATCATCCGATCCGGTAAAATGAGGGTCCAAGATAAGAAATTTCAAATCGCCACTCTGTCTATTGTAATCGACTCCTAAGATAGTGTGAGCTAAAACTCCACCGCCTAAAACAACAATATGAATATCGATTTGAATAAAACGGCAACCTCGATTACCTATCATAATTGGCGATCCCTGTGTTTGGAAGTGATTGAGCAATTCTGGCCCTTTGCTTCCCAATTCCTCTCCTGAACTCACATATAATATTTTTGAAGTCACTTTCAAGAGTGTGTTTAAAACAAAATTAACTTCAGTTGAGCCAATCCATTGTCTGGATCCCAAAAAATTTGATGGCTTATCGCCAATATCGACCAGGCATTTTTGAATATCTTTGAAAGTGGGAACTTGTTGGTCGGCGTACCCTTGCAAGACGAACCACGATGCCAAAGTTTGTAGCGAACGATACGCACAACCCCAACCATTATCATCCAAGTTGCTATCTTGACAGTAATGATAATAAGAGTATTTACCTCGAACTAAAACGATTTCACCACCTGCAAATTAAAGTACGATTGTAACACAAGTAAATTGATTAATTTTGTATAAACTTTATTTCAACAGTAGATTTTATTAATTATCAAAAAGGTAGCGTAAATCTGCAGTTCCAAGTTACCTTCATACATTCTAGAATTAATGAATTAATTTGGGAAACGAAATATAAAAAAACAAATACCATTTCCAGAAGCATTTATTCCCTCATGTGGATTGATTATTGGTGAACTTCCCTGCACATCCCCTTTGAATATGAAGCGATTGGCTCTCCTAAACATTGGGCGATTTAACGGTAATAAAAGCTGTTTGTGAAGATGCTCTCTTTCTTTGCCTGAAAATAAATAGTTACAAAAAAACACAAACGAATTGTTAAAATGATTTACTTAAAATTTCATCTTCATCTGATTTTGGATAAATCAAACTAAAAAAATGTCCACAGTATTCTGGAAAAAAGTGAAACGTCTGCAGTTCCGAAAAATTAATATCGTCACCCTGCTCATCAAATCGCTTTAATAACACACTTTCTAAAAGTCGTAAATAACGACATGAACTTTCCACCAAAATTGGATACAAATCAATAATCTTTGTTTCTTTATGTATCATCGACAATGAATCAATGTCGATCTTTAAAATCGTTGATTCATATAATCCTGCAATCGCAATTTTAATTAATTCAATTTCATTCTGTTCATTATTTTAATTGACGCATGGTGGTTTGATCAAGAAATACCTGCACATCTCAGAGACTTTTTTATTTACGCCAGGCAATAAAGCAGTTAATAGATAAATTTTGCATAATTTCCAACTCGAAAATCATAATTTTTAATTTGTTATAAACAATTTTCAACAAAAAATCGCGTTTTTTTTAGTTTCTTGCTTGTAAAATGGAAACTAATGAAGCAATCTTAATAATGTCAATAGACGAATTTTAGAGAATTAAATTACAAAGAGAATGGGATGTCGAATGACCCGATCGGATAATTAGAACAGGAGAAAACCCGGAAAACCCGAAAAATTCAGTGTTTTCTTAAAAAATTCACAATTCCGCCATTTTTTCATTTTGAAAACTAAAACTTTGCACAAAGGTAGCTATTTAAGCTATTCTCACCAAATCGTTACAATGTCCCATCCACTTTTTCTTATACTAAGAGTTAAAATTTTTCCAAAATTCTAGGAATTTTAAAGCAGTAGCGATTGACTTAAAAAAGACAAAGATTTCTGCACACTATTCCAGTATCAGTTCAGGTATTTATTGACCAAACTACATATTTAAAGAAGACTTACTTTTATCGACACGCACTACTGGCGCGTGAACTTTAACTCCTTCAATGTTAACATCCCTTGTTGCCTTTTTGTACATATGAACTCTTAATATGTTCTACAGAACAAATAATTAATTGAAATGAATTAAAACAAAAAGTTTTAACATACCATTTCATAACTCTGTTTCTTTTTTTTGTTAGTTGTGGAACCTTCGTTTATTCCAGACTCATCACAAAATTCTCCAATTGTCGCTTCTCCTGATAAACCAGTGAGATTAATAGCTTCATTGCTGGTTAAATAGACATTTGTTTCTGGGAAATTAAATGCAGTTTGACCTGAAGTTAGTTGTTTCCGTATATTAAAAATTCCTTCCTTGATTAATTCCGGATGTGATTCACATATTAGAGGAAGTTGTGTCTTTAATCTGACATGTATAAATTGGGAATACATATCTTGTTCGGTAATGACTTCATATGTTGTTTTTTCACACTTGTCGTGAATAAGGAAATATGCTTGAATTTTATTGGACTCATTTAAATTACATGCTATATAAATGGGATTATCGGTAACATCTACATCTTCCATAAGTTGTTTAACTCGTGAGTCATCGTTGATTTCGGTGTCGACAGCAACAGCCCCGCATTTATCAATTTCTGTCGGTAATGTATTAATTACTTCAGATTTGTGGCCAGCGTTAATCGATAATCCAACCACCAGTAAATTGTTCTTGTAAAATATTCCATAAAGGTTTCCGAGGCACTTTTCCTGGACTTTTAGTAACCTCTGTAAAGGTTAGGAACATATGTTTGTATATATTTTAATAATCGTAATAGTACAATTTTTATAATTTATTTCAAAAGGAATTAAAACAAAGAAAGTAAATTTGCAGCGATATAATTATAGGATACTTACATCAACAACATTTTGATATATTTTTAATGTAGGTGTCATTTTTGAACTTGTCACTCAAAATTTAAATGCAAACGTTGTCGCCCTCTACCAGACTGCGACTGCATTAATTTATTCAAATTATTTACACAGAGTGTTTACAATTTGTTGTTGCCAATTTCAACTACAGTAGAGCGTCGACTATCCGAACGTCAATCATCCGAATCGTCGTTAACTTTGCCATTACATTGTTGCGCGACTTAAACTTTCAAGTTTTAAGATTGATTTAAAAAATAATTTTATTTTAAAATTAAACAGGAGTGAAGCTTACAAAAGTTGAAATATTATTTGTTGTTCAATATATGTTTATATTCTATCATTTTGAGCGTTTTAGTGCTTCCCCTTCCCTCATAAACTATGACTCTTCGGTCATCCAAATTTTCGATTATAGGAACAATGGTCGGTCGCAATTAGTTCGGATAATCGACGCTCTACTGTATTGTGTGTTTTTTAATTCCAGAAACGGTTAGAAGGCTGTAATATATTTTTTTTAATATGTTGGTAGTAATCAGTACTTAACACCATAACTTTACCAGAAAAGATTTCGTGTATAGGCAATTCAAGTTAAGCATGCGACTCTAGCGCAAATAAATTTAACTACGCGCCTGACGTCACGGACAGGATAGATTCGCGTCACGTACGTGTATTATTGTTCGAGTTTTGCAATAATTTGATTAGTTTTTGATAATCCTAAAGAAGAAATGAACTAATTTGTAATTTGTTTGTTTGATATCAAGTTGAAGGCCCGTTTTTAAGTGTCAGTGTTAACAATAATCATGAATACATCTGAAATTAACCTAAAAATTTTTTCTCACGCTGAGGCTATTGAAACTGCTCAAATAGCTTTGGCTAGAGTCCATATTAATAAATACTTTTAAAATGTTGGCAAATCGCTTTCCAGCCAATCTAAGATGATATTTTTGTAACGGTATGTGCACTTGAGGCGTTGAGTTGTAAAACATTCCTCCAAAATATGGGAAATTTAGTTAATGATTGTTTGTGTTTGCTCTACCTGTACAAAATATCTAGAAATGATGGAAATTGTGGATGATGTAAAGAATTGTACCCCACCAGATCCAGATCGTTCCTTGTCAAAGTAATGACGTCATTGTCGATTTTTTTAAATAGCAACCAATATTTTTTCGTCATGATTTTAATAGGTCTTTTAATTGTCAAAGTGATAGTATCAAAATTGTAGGCCTCCACTTGAAATAATTTCTTTCTCAATGATGAAAAAAGAATTGTTGTAAGTAAGGGGCTAAAATTATTACACCGTCATTTCAAAATTAAAAAAGACAAAAAAATGCAGGTTACTATTGAAAGAAACCAATAAAAACGATATTCACTCGTGTATGTACCGTATTTAGGCGTGTATAGCACGCGTGCGTGTATAAGACGCACCTGAATTTGGAGACAACATTTGTGAGGATTTTTTTTTTTTCTGAATTTCGCCGTAGCCTCAAAGTTGCTTCGTTCTGCCAAATGTGGAAACTAAAGAGTGTTTACTGTATTTAATTTTAAAATTTCGAGTATAAGACGCACCCTATTTTTACCTACCTGTTTTCGATATTAAATACGGTATCTGGGTAAAAGTGCCTCAAATAGCCATGAAAGTATTAAATGCAGTCATGAATAATTCAATTTTAAATAATATGAGATAATAAATGTTATTATTTAATTTTTATACAGGGTGTTTTGGAAATGGCGGATTAACTGTTCGGTACCTTTAAGATCTACCTGTTCAAAGTACACTTTTCAATTCATTCAATACGAAAATTCAAACTTCCGTTGGATTTTGAAACAACCTTGCAAAAAAAAATTATTTGCAGTCGCGTTAAATGCAGAGACATGCAAAAAAAATTCATTGGGTATCAGGCTTTTTTCATTTGTCAGATGTTGTCTTGCAATACACAATTTTAAACCCGTCACAAAATAGCATACAATGCACCACAATAATTTTTGTTAACAAAATCTTGTAACATTTTCTTATACAAATTTGTGATCGTCTAATACAGGCATAACATTTTCTTACACGAATTTGTGATCGTGTAATACAGGCATTAGAAAATCGTACAAAATCGAACTGCTTGTTATTAACATTTTTTAAAGTGCTCTATGATAAAGTTCACATCCTTTCAATCAATTTTCAGTGACAGATCCGAACAGAGTGTACATCGACATTGCAAATTTAAAAACTTGGATCAAAGTGTTGCGATTCATTTTCGTTAAACCAGCCGCTGTCAAAGCCATTTCTTCGTTTGCTCGTCGAATAATTAAAATAAGATTTTTCTGCAGACGCGTCTCTGCTAAATACCACGAGCTGCTGTAAGCAGCCGCATTAGTACCATTACCCTGAAACAACATTTAATTTTTTTTTTCATTTTTATAACTCATTGGTCAAATTAATACCGCTTCGATTAATTCATTTCCAAACCAGCAGTAACAAAATAATAGCATTACCACAACTGTGGGGGACATGGCGTATACTAAAATTTCATTTCGATATTTTGTCTAAAAGAAAAGCCGTTATAAAAAAACTTTTCGATTTTATTCTTACCAATATAAACAAAGAAATTCCTATAGTGAGTGTACTTGTTAATAACTGAACCAACATCAGCAGCCGGAAACTCTTCTGTATATTATAATAAGTTCTAGAAAAAAACAATTTCCATGTTATTTTTCACATTTAACAAAATACATACTTGGTAACAATTAAGTGTTGTTGAATGAATTTTCTTAAGAGTAGTTCATCGAGGGATTCGTTTTGGAAGAGGATTTTAAATTTTCTGAAATTCCCAATAAAGTTCATTTTTTCGTCGTCGTTTGGCGCGCCGAAAAGTTCTAAATTTGAATTAATTATTTCCAATTGTCCCACACAAGTCAATATTAATAGGACGAATAACAAATCTACGGGAAAAACCGCGAAGGATTGAAACGTTAAGGTAAAATACTGCCACAAATAGAAAAATTCGTAAATAAAATATTGGTTCAAATTCAAATCTATCGGAATAGGAAAATCGCTGCTTCCTGCGATGAAATGGTAAGAAAGAAACTGATAACATCCCAAATAACCGAAAACGCAACCGACATAAATTATTGCGCGGGTTCTGTTTGCTGTATTACGAATTTTGATTTGTTTGTATTTTGTGGCCGCAGTGACTGGCAAAAAATCGAACCAAATCGTTCCGATGATATTCCAAAGTTCTTTCTTGTAAACGACCAAAATTAGCATCTTTACCACACTCTGAAACGACAAATATTTAATTCTGGTTTAACTCAAGTTCTACTTACTTGAAACATCGTTACATTGATGGAAACCATCCGATAAATCAACGGTACGTTTTTAATATTTTTATAAGTGCTATAAAGTTGCAGGAGGAATAGTAAAATAAAACTGGATACGTTTAAGTATCCAAATAATTTTATTATTTTAGATTCAGTTTTGGGCCACAATCCTGCACATTGCAGTAGAAATTTCAACACAATAATATTTCGTTTCAGTGGATCGTCTCTTATTGTTCGAGAAAATTCTGAAAATCTAAGTTTACAATTAAATGCAATTACATTGCTTTAACAAAACCTGTGCCTCTGTTATGTGGAGACATTGCTAGTGAAATGGTTCAATTACTGAAAGCGAATGAAGTTAAAACGTTCGTTTCAATATTAAAAATAAAAAAATAAATTATAAGGCAAAGTTTTAATTTTCAGGTTTTATAATTACAGGGCAGGTAAATGAATAGTTAATGTGTTCGTGATGATGTTACTTAAGAAAATAATTTTATTTGTGACGTTTGATTCAGTAGATTGAAACCTCTTGTGAAGGCATTGTCATGGTGCTATTTGCAGATATACTTCATTGGTAAATTACCAGAAGAGAGGACAAAACTGGTAATCCTCCCACGAGATTGTGGGGGAATGAATTATTATTTTATTACTAATGTATTTTTTTTTAGGTTCTATCTAATTTATCATATTTTTGAATCTGGACGTTTTATAAGTGATGAACATAATAATCTGTAAGGAAATCAACTAAGGAGATACTATAATTCTGGTAAATTATGCAATGAGCGATTATTGTTAAATTGTTGTTTCCTATTTTCGAACAACGTTAGAAATTGAGCCATTTCATTCAGTAAAAAGTACGAGACGCGTCCACAAACTAAGTTTTCCTGGGGCCTTTATTTTATTTTAATAAAATTTGATTTCAGCATATTTCAGCAGTAGTTTGCCATTGTCAGTTTTGGTGCGAAGATAAAGGCCGGTGAACTGACGGGTTGACCGGCCTCGGAGTTTCTCGCGGGGCGACAGAAGTGTATGACACAAAAAGAAGGATACAATTTTGATATAATTAACGACATATTGAGTGAAGAAGAATACACTACAGATGAAGGAAAGAGAAATTGTTATATTTAACTGAACATGTTCTTGCTTAAAAGTGGTCCAGTAATCCGAATGGGGCTGATTTTAATTGATTCGGTTTATCGCCTTACGTTTATGCAACTACATATGCCAGAAGAGTCACACCAAGGATAGAGTTCGTTTGTAATTCGTTATAACGTTGTTTTTCGGTGTACTGTGTGTTAATCGGTGATAACAGACATTATAATTATATAGATCATGACTTGCAATACTGGTACAACTCAAAAGTGGTAGTTTTGAGATAAATGAATTTAAAGTTTTCAGTATTATGAAAAGCATTATAGCATTATTAGTCAAGTAATTATTAAATTTTAATTATTGTCTTTTTTAAGTGTTTAGTTAATAGCCATAATGTATTGTTTTTATAAAAAATATTTTTAGTCTCCGTTTTTTTGCAGTTTTGGCGCATTGGGCGAATAAATCACACATAACTAGTTTTGACAAATTGAAAAAAAACCACAAACCAAAATTGGAATTGATTCTTTAATGCCTGTATAAGAAAATGATACAAGATTTTGTTAAAAAAAATATTACGGTGTAATACACGTACCGTATCGTTAGAAACGTTACAAGAATATGTTAGCAAAAATAAATAGAACCTGTTCTATTCTCTTCACATTTTTCCGTTACATTTCTTACGCATGCCGTTTGCAGTTTCGGCATCAGAACTGTTTACTGCGTCTTTTTTTCTGATTTTTTCTGATGATTGCAATAACAGCACTTAAAGCCAAAGTTTCTTGATCAAAATCTGACATCGTATATTAGCAATTTGAAATTTTTCACTTAAAGCTAGAAGTGGGGGAAGACCGGCCGCTGAGAGGAAGTTTTTTATATGAGAATAGAACCGGGCTGCGCTTCCCCTCACGGGCTGTCACGCCCCACTACTCGACCGCTTTTGCGGGGTCGGCCGTTTTTACTCATATTCACGACTGTTTTTCAGCTATTTCGCTACATTTTATGGAAAATTGAAGATGAACGTTTTGTTGCCCTGTACGTCTAGTTTCCAATTCTATTTTTAAAATTTAAATCGGACAACCACAGGAGCAAGAAGCCCTCCTGGAAAATATCGCAGAAAAAAATTGAAATGGTGATTGTGCAATAACCGTTAGTTCCACAGAATCTGAGTTTTGCACACATAAAATACATATGCGTGCAATGTTTCAGTTCTTAAAATTAAAAAATGTCGGAATTGTAAATTTTTTTAAAAAACACTGAAATTTCCGGATTTTCCGGGTTTACTCCGGTTCTAATTAATCAATCGGGACATTCGACCTCTCATTCTCTTCGTAATTTAATTCTCTACAATTCCTCTATTGACAATATTAAGATTGCTTCATTAGTTTTCATTTTACAAGCAAAAAACTTAAAAAAAAACGATTTTTTCTTCTAAATTGTTCATAACAAATTAAAAATTATGGTCCTCGAGTCTAAAATTATGCCAAATTGATCTACTAACTGTCCTTTATGTAATCGCACAGTTGGTTTCCGGGTAGTATTTATGGCATGAAAAAATGCTTTATTGCTTGGCCTATTTGTGTTTTGTGTTTGTTTTTTTTTTCTAAAATTGTTCTTTTCCTTTTTCTTTTGTGTTAAAGTTTAATTAATAAAACAGTGGAGGTAAACCCTCGTGTAATTAAAATTATTATTAACTACCACCCCCTGAAGAGTTTCGCCTTGCGCTACAGGCTGTATTACTTAGTATTACTCATTACAATGTGAAAATGAATTGGCTGGGATTGTCAGGTTTCATTTTTAAGAAGAACCGCCTTCAGTTCAGTATTAATAAGTCTTATAAATATGAACACAATCTTCTTCTTCTTTCTTCTTCATCTCTGCATCTATTTTTGGATATACGCCTCTTTAAGATTTGCTTTCCATATTTCCCTGTTCATTGTTACTCCAATCCAATTGAACCCCACCGTTAGTTTGATGTCGTCTACCCATCTCATCTGTGGACGTCCTCTTGGTCTACGATTGTTGTATGGATAGGACATGCTTATACTATTTGCCCAGATTTAAGTTTCGGCCATATCAAGCACTTTGGTCCTGCTTCTAATGTATTCGTTGGTTTTCCGGTCCTTCATTGAGATTCCCTTCATTTGCCGTTCCATCGCTCTTTGAGTAACCTGAAGTTTGCTCAAGTTCTTTTTTGTCATGGTTCAATTCTCCGCACCGTAGGACATCACAGGTAGGATGCAAGTATTGAATGTTCTTCTTTTTAAATATAAAATTTAATCTTCCAAACGCACCCCAAGACTGTTTAACCCTTCTTTTTATTTCTTTGCTCTGGTTCTCTTTTCCTAAAGTGACCTCTTGCCCCAAATAATTGTATGTCTCTGCCTTCTCCAATCTTCAGTAAGATATTATCAATGTGAATAAAATATATGTCATTATATATCATTATATAATATAACCATTATTGAGGTGAAACCTATACTCTTCTAAATGGTCATTTTATCTATCGATAAATTAAAGAGAGCTTCTTATTAGTTCCCAGCCATGGGTAAAATTGACATAATTTTTATCCATCGGGACTTCAACCAATGAAAATTAAAAATATTGGGATTTTTATTTTACAACATTGCCACATAACCAAACAAAACTAAAGCAATTGACAGCAAAACGTACCAAAGTATATTAATAGTGAAATTCGTGATTTGTGAAGCAGTTTTTCGCGACCGAAAAATTTAAAATGTTAGAAGAAAAAATGAAATGTCCTGTACGCAATATCGCAACGACTGCAATAGAAAATCTTCCACCACAAAAATCACGGCACAAATATGAATGTGTTTATGAAACCTTTTTTAAAATCGCGAGCAGAGAAAAATACTACTTTTTTTCTGAAAATATTGTATTAAGTTATTGTGTGACGCTTGCAGAAAAATATTTATCTTTTTCTCTTTAGACAATGTAAACTAACTGCCGTAGTGTCATGTTCAAAAATTAAAAATATTTATATAAGAAATACTTTGAAATACTTTTTATTTCAATCTTCAATCATTAACAGTTTTTATATAAACACGTTAAAACAAACACACTGCAAGTTGCATGTTTTCACCAAGGCAAACCGACTCTTAAGAGTCAACCTTTGTTGTAATCATTTGAAAACAAGAAAATGGAAAACTTTATCAACCAAGAATAGAAGTGATTATTTTTCTTTCAAATACTTTTTATTTCAATATTATATCATTAACAGTTTTTATAATTATAATGTCTGTTATCACCAATTACCACACAGCACACCGAAAAACAACATTATAAAGAATTACAAACGAACTCTACTATCCTCGGCAACGGCGTAGCTAGCATGGGTGGCACCCGGTGCGGATATTGAGGTGTCACCCCAAGAATTAAAATTATTAAAATTATTAAAAATCCGATAAACGTAAAGTATGATTTTGAATGAATACAAATGAGAGTCGTTAATAATTAATTATGATAGTAATAATACTGCTTTATTATATCTTTGACATTCATGTATAAAATTAAAAAACAGGTATAACAGAAAAAGAATAAGAGTAGAATTAACATACTCTCATATCGTCGGGTTACTGCAAGAACCAGATAACTCCATTTAAGCATGGATTAGTTTAGTTCATCTCTAGGTTTCATAATTGTCATCGAATGCACAACCAAGACAAGATAAGTGTTTGAAAGCGTGAAACATAGCACGTTTAACACTTTCGAACACTTGCCTTGTTTTGGCTGTGCATTCAATGACAATTTTGAGGCCTAGAGAACCACTAAACTAATCCATGCATAAAATGGAGTTATCTTGTTTTTGCAGTAACCCGACGATATACATGTTACATACAAACACTTAAAATTTCTTCTTTCTAGCTTTAACAGCTGCAAACTCGGAAATCACCTTTTCAAAATTTATATTTTGTGTTGCCTGGTGTTCTATCGTTAATATGCCAAGATTGTTAAGTCTCATTTCGATCATTGTAGCTCGCAAGTAATTTTTAATTAATTTTAATTTGCTGAAACTCCGCTCACAAGAAGCAACTGATACGCAAATTGTCAAAAATAACTTTAGTGCGATCATTAGATTCGGAAGAGATTCTGTAAAATCCCATTCCACGATGAATTTCAAAAAATCTAGAGACACCCAATTAGAAATTGTAACATTGGCTGCTTTTAAATGCCTTCCTCAACCTTGGTATTTCTAAGAGAAGTTCCGTTTCTGATACCTCATCATAAAAAGAAGTAAATTTTGATACAGCTAATTTCAACTCTTCAATGTTTGCCAAAAGCAAAGTATTTGTTTGCACATCCTCAAACAATGAAGCCACATCTTGAACGGATTTTGATCTAGTTCGGAGTTCAATATTGAATCGGTCAAGATATTCCAACATATCCTTCTGAAGTTCGGCTCTCAGTGTCAGACCTGCATCAGTGGCCAACTCACCGGCCATTCGTTTTTTAAGACGAATTCGTCTTTCCATTGGAATGTCGTAATCCTTCGATTTTTTTACAGCAAGATCTATTGCCTCTTCTACAATGCGACTCCGTTTTTCTTCAATATAAAGACGAAGTGTCTCTATTTTGATAGCTGATTGATCAACACTCAAGCCTTTACTTTGCAATACAATCTGAGCACAATTTATTTCCCTTAGTACATCATTCCAAAAGAAAAGAAAGCAAAGAAATGTGAAATTACACACAGCAGGCAGAAGGTTCTGTGCAGCACCTCTGGTGTCTAAATTTTCTTGTTGATCACATAATTCCTCAACTGCAGTCACAATCCCATCGAAATTTTCCGCCAACACTTTTAGTGCAGCATAATGAGCACTCCAACGCGTTGTTGAGAGTCTTTTAACTGATGCTTTGCTGTGTTTAAGAAGCACTCCCCAGCGGCCAGTGGAAGCAGAAAAAATTTTAAAAATTGTATCTACTGTTCCGAAAAATGTTACACATGATATATTTTGTGCAAATGAGTGTTGGCCACATAAATTAATTGAGTGATCTATACATCCAACAAAAATTGCTTCGTTATTTATTTCTTTAATAAGAGCTTGCACTCCACCATGTATGCCACTCATAACAGCTGCATTATCATAACCCTGGGAACGACACAGCATAATATCTAAACAGTCCTTTTCGAGCATCTTGAAAATTTCATCACATAAATCAGAAGCTTTTTTTCCATGTAAAGGAAAAAATCTAAGGAATACTTCTTTGACTTCCACTTTTCTATTATCAATTTTCACATAACGAATCACTTCCGGCATTTGATCAATATGTGAAATGTCAGGTGTGCTATCAAACATAATTCCAAAATATTTAGCAGATTTAATTTCATTGACAAGCTTAAATTTTACGTGGGTCGCTAAAACATTTATGAATTCATTTTGTATATCTGGCGATAAATATGATACTTTTGGTGATTTAATATGCTCCAAATTTAAGATGTGTTCTTTCAACACTACATCATATTTTGACAGTAGTTGAACTAGTTCTAAGAAGTTACCTTTATTTGAAAAGACTTGTCCTTCATCATGTCCACGAAATGCTAGGTTTTGTTAGCCAGAAACAAACTTATATCTAATAATCTAAATAAAAGATGCTTCCACTTCTGTTTTTCAGTATCGATTAATTGCAAGGCTGCGTCATCTATTGTTTTATGCAATTTTAGCCTCATTCCCAAAGTTTTCCACTTTTCAAAATTTTCTAGATGTTCACTTGACGTTTCATGATCGGATACTTTTGGATTTAGTTTCCACCACTTCCAAAATCCAGTCGTAAATGCTGTTTTTGTATAAGTGGTGACAGCAAATAAACGACAGCAGAAGCAGTACAGGTTATTAGTTACAGGAGAATAAATCATCCATGAGCGCAGAATTTTTACACCATCAGGCATTACTTTGTAAAACCATTCTTTTGAAAGACAGCGAACATCACCTTTTATTTTTAACCCGTGTCTAGATACAGTGGTAAATGGTCCTTCTTTATTTTGGAAATGTTCACTTCCTCTTTTTATTATCTCGATACGAATATTATCAGAAACGGGTATACTCCAATGTGAGACATCTCTTAAGTCCTGAAGTGATTTATCCATGCACATACTGTCTTCGATAGTAGAAGCATTATTAGTACTACCACTGTCATTTTCAGAATTTATTTCAGATTTGTCTTTTTCATTGGTTATCATAATTAATTCCGTATTGTCGCCGTTGCTTCCTGAAGTTGAGCTAATATTATCAGAATCGCTCCTTACATCAGAATCAATTTCTTTTGATGAACTTTGGGTGTCATCATTTTTTTTCGCATATTTAAAGATGGATCCAGACATACTCCGAACTACATCCATTTTAGCCTGTTTGGCTTTTCTCTGCTAAAACCCACTTTTTCTTTTATGTGTATGAACTCCTCGTGGCATATTTATTCTAAAAAATATTTTCGATTAGTAGATACTATCGTTGTCATAAATTATATATATAAATATATGTATTTGTACGAAATGTAGGCGGAAAAAAGAATTGAACGGGACAATCCACTTACCTTGGTTTTTTTCTTTTCAATCACTTTTCAACTCTTTCATAAAACACTATTAAAACAGCAACGATTCACTTCACGTTAATTACAATCAACGTAGTACCGAATCTACGAAAAAGATGAGCAATGACAAAGGGGAATCCCCAACCGAGCAATCGTTAAAGCTAACAACGAAAATAAAAGCAACAAAATTTTTGGGGAATGCCCGACCGACCGAGTTATCACAAGTGATAAATTAATTTATATAGTATGAAACCTTGATTAAAGTGGCTTCAAACCTAAGTGATTTATCGTTGAAAAGCATTGTGATGGTTTGCGTAAGTTTTTTTTTTTTTTCACGGTCGGGTGTCACCCCAAACGGGTGGCACCCGGTGCGGGCCGCCCCTGCCGCCCCCCCCTAGCTACGCCGTTGATCCTCGGTGTGACTCTTCTGGCATATGTAGTTGCATAAACGTAAGGCGATAAACCGAATCAATTAAAATCAGCCCCATTCGGATTACTGGACCGCTTTTAAGCAGGAACATGTTCAGTTAAATATAACAATTTCTCTTTCCTTCATCTGTAGTGTATTCTTCTTCACTCAATATGTCGTTAATTATATCAAAATTGTATCCTTCTTTTTGTGTCATACACTTCTGTCGCCCCGCGAGAAACTCGGAGACCGGTCAACCCGTCAGATCACCAGCTTCTATCTTCGCACCAAAACTGACAATGGCAAACTACTGCTGAAATATGCTGAAATAAATTTTATTAAAATAAAATAAAGGCCCCAGGAAAACTTAGTTTGTGGACGCGTCTTGTACTTTTTACTGAATGAAATGGCTCATTTTCTAACGTTGTTTGAAAGTAGGAAACAACAATTTAACAATAATCACCCATTGCATAATTTACCAGAATTATAGTAAATCCTTAGTTGATTTCCTTACAGATTATTATGTTTATCACTTATAAAACGTCCAGGTTCAAAAATATGATAAATTAGATAGAACCTAAAAAATAATAATTCATTCACCCACAATCTCGTGGGAGGATCACCAGTTTTGTCCTCTTCTGGTAATTTAACAATAAAATATATTTGCAAATACCACCATGACAATGCCTTCACAAGAGGTTTCAATCTACTGAATCAAACGTTACAAATAAAATTATTTTCTTAAGTCACATCATCACGAATACATTAACTATTCATTTACCTGCCCTGTAATTATGAAAACTGAAAATTGAAACTTTGTTTTATAATTTATTTTTTTATTTTTAATATTGAAACGAACGTTTTAACTTCATTCGCTTCCAGTAATTGAACCATTTCATTAGCAATGTCTCCACATAACAGAGGCGCAGGTTTTGTTAAAGCTGTAATTGAATTTAATTTTAAACTTAGATTTTCAGAATTTTCACGTACAATAAGAGACGATCCACTGAAACGAAATATTATTGTGTTGAAATATCTGCTGCAATGTGCAGGATTGTGGCCGAAAACTGAATCAAAAATAATAAAATTCTTTGGATATTTAAACATATCCAGTTGTATTTTACTATTCCTCCTGCAACTTTATAGCACTTATAAAAATATTAAAAACGTTCCGTTGATTTATCGGATGGTTTGCATCAATGTAATGCTGTTTCAAGTAAGTAGAACGTGAGTTAAACTAAAATTAAATATTTTTCGTTTCAGGGTGTGGTAAAGATGCTAATTTTGGTCGTTTACAAGAAAGAACTTTGGAATATCATCGGAACGATTTGGTTCGACTTTTTGCCAGTAACTGCGGCCACAAAATACAAACAAATCAAAATTCGTAACACAGCAAACAGTAACCCGCGCAATAATTTATGTCGGTTGCGTTCTCGGTTATTTGGGATGTTATCAGTTTCTTTCTTATAATTTCATCGCAGGAAGCAGCGATTTTACTATTCCGGTAGATTTGAATTTGAAACAAAATTTTATTTACGAATTTTTCTATTTGTGGCAGTATTTTACCTTAACGTTTCAAGCCTTCGGGATCCTTCCTGTAGATTTGTTATTCGTCCTATTAATATTGACTTGTGTGGTACAATTGGAAATAATTAATTCAAATTTGGAACTTTTCGGTGCGCCAAACGACGACGAAAAAATTAACTTTATTAGGAATTTCAGAAAATTTAAAATCCTTTCCCAAAACGAATCCCTCGATGAACTACTCTTAAGAAAATTCATTCAACAACACTTAGTTGTTACCAAGTATGTATTTTGTTAAATGTGAAAAATAACATGGAAATTGTTTTTTTCTAGAACTTATTATAATATACAGAAGAGTTTCCGGCTGCTGATGTTGGTTCAGTTATTAACAAGTACACTCACTATAGGAATTTCTTTGTTTATATTGGTAAGAATAAAATCGAAAAGTTTTTTTATAACGGCTTTTCTTTTAGACAAAATATCGAAATGAAATTTTAGTATACGCCATGTCCCCCACAGTTGTGGTAATGCTATTATTTTGTTACTGCTGGTTTGGAAATGAATTAATCGAAGCGGTATTAATTTGACCAATGAGTTATAAAAATGAAAAAAAAATTAAATGTTGTTTCAGGGTAATGGTACTAATGCGGCTGCTTACAGCAGCTCGTGGTATTTAGCAGAGACGCGTCTGCAGAAAAATCTTATTTTAATTATTAGACGAGCAAACGAAGAAATGGCTCTGACAGCGGCTGGTTTAACGAAAATGAATCGCAACACTTTGATTCAAGTTTTTAAATTTGCAATGTCGATGTACACTCTGTTCGGATCTGTCATTGAAAATTGATTGAAAGGATGTGAACTTTATCATAGAGCACTTTAAAAAATGTTAATAACAAACAGTTCGATTTTGTACGATTTTGTAATGCCTGTATTACACGATCACAAATTCATGTAAGAAAATGTTATGCCTGTATTAGACGATCACAAATTTGTATAAGAAAATGTTACAAGATTTTGTTAACAAAACATATGTAATGCCTGTATTAGACGATCACAAATTCGTATAAGAAAATATTATGCCTGTATTACACGATCACAAATTTGTATAAGGAAATGTTACAAGATTTTGTTAACAAAATATATTATGGTGTATATGATGTTATTTTGTGACGGGTTTAAAATTGTCTATTACACGATAACATATAATTTCGTACAAGTATTGCGCAGTTTAACTAACATTTTACCAAAAAATAAATATAACCTTCAAAAACGAAAGGTGTTGTGTTTACGATATGATGTGAAATTTTGACCAAGAAACTTTGGCTTTAAGTACTGCTGCTAATGCAATGGCAAGGTTTAAAAAATCAGAAAAAAGGCGCAGTAAAAAGTTATGGTACCGAAACTGCAAACGCGCTTGCCTAAGAAATGTGATGGAGAAAATGGGATGAGAATAGAACAGGTTCTAGTTTTTTTTGCTAACATTCTTGTAAGAAGAGATCTACTTAGATTTAAAATTAATTTATATGAAATAGAGTTAGTGGTTGAATATGTAATTATAACAATAAATATTTGTATTTAATCTTTCTTTTTAAATAAAATGGTACTTAGATAACAAAAAAGAACGTTTTTTTATTGATAAATGAAGAAATACACGTTCCTATAAAGATCCTATTCACCACAAAGGAGGTTAAATAGGACTAAACACAGTAAAAGCATGGTCGATCATATTCACCACAATGCAGGTGAATAGGATCAGAGAATAAAAACATCTATATATGATAAACCACTTGGCATAAAAAAGTGGTATCGGAAATGAATAGCCCAGGTATAGACACATGTTTCGATATGTATATCAAAATTCTGTGCCTATTATTTGGGGTGTTACACGGTTTCAAAGTTCAAAAGTGATCCTAATCACCACATTCTACGGTAGGTACCTACCTAATGCTAATTTATGCATCGGTATGCGCTTATAGCCACCTGCCAACAAAGAATCGTCAAACGGTCTAATTCGAATTCACTACAAGTTACGATAATATTTATTTGAAAACATGATATAAATTCTCCAAAATACTTAGTGTCCACATTAGAGAGGGAAATGGCAAGTTTCGAGAAGACAAGTAGTGTCCAGTGTCCGTAATAGAGGGGTGTCCACTATGAGGGGTTTTACTGTACCTATTTTTATAAAATTAACCGTCCCTCCACGTTCAGAAAATTCTGGTAGTTCCAAACTATCACCAAAGAGTACTTATTAACTACTCTTTGCTATCACTGCAATAAGCTAATAAATCGCCAACTGATTCGTGTACAGCCAATCTCACTTTCATTTTTTGCTTCAAAAAATGTACATGTGCTTTTCTTAACTTATTACCTAGGTGCGACCCTTCAGAGTCTTGAAAAGTGTGTAATTTTTCAATGAAATCCCATAGTCGAAGTTTTCGCCAGTGTACCATTTTGGAGGTTACGAACGCCTACCTTGTTATTCTTGATTTGTTTAACAAAAATTAAAAATTTAAAGAAAGCTGTGGGAGTTAATAAACACACCATTCTCATAATCCTTACATATATTATCTGTGCTTTGCAGTTCGGTCTTAGAATTTGTGTATAAGTGCAATAATGCCTGCATGTGCAGTTTACGGGTGTAATAACTATTCAAGAAAAACTAAAGGCAGTGATGTTAGATACTATACTTTTCCAAAAGATAAAGATCTTTCCAAGCAGTGGGTTAATGCCTGCCGTCGACAAGACAAAATTAATGTTAAGAATGGTAAAATTAAACATTAAATGTTATCTGTCAATTACACTTTGATATTTTTCCGTAGGATGCATTTGTTCTAAGCACTTTCATCCTTCTGCATTTATTCGAACACTGAAGCATGAATTGCTTAAATATCGACCAAAATCTTTTCGTGATTTAAAGCAAAACGCAATACCCACTGAAGTTTTACCGAATCAGAAGCAAACTTTAAACACCGATAAAAGTGAAAGATGCCGGAAACGAAACAAAATAAAAAACAGATCAACAATGATTGGAGAAATTTTGGTAAAAGTGGAACATGTCCCAGATCAAATAGAATGTACTGAACAGGATGAAAAACAGTCTCCCTCTACTTCTGCAGCGTTCGTGAAACCTACTTCTAAATCGTAAATATCGCAGTTAGTATAAATTATAAAGCAGATATTAGCAAAATATAAAAAAACTTGAAATTTTTAAAAAGTTTATTTTTCAATCAAATAAATTTTAGTCGCTAATAAAGTTTAATATTTGCAACATAATTAATTTTACTATTTTAGGGATGAGCTGATTAATCAACTGAAAATCGACAATGCCAATCTAAGAAAGCAAAATGAGATTTTGCAACAGAATTTGATCTCTGTTAAAGCAGAATTGGAGTCTATGAAAACTGCGTTAAAAAGACATTTTGGACTTAGTCAGATTAAACGATTATTGAGCGGTGAAAAGAATTGAGGAGCGTAAGTTAAGGAATTTCACGATGATCTAAGATTGAAGTCTTTATTACCGATGGAAAATGTGTAGGGATATTTGTGGCTGAAGAAAGAAAAACTATGTGCCCAATGTTGGCAAGATGGAACCAAACATGCTTTGGCGGCATAACCTAACTTATGGCAGATGGTTTTATTTACTTTTGGTTGAAATTGTAATTCTCGCGTGCTTTATTAAGTTTGCAAATCAAAATGCCAAACAGATTTAGAAAATGTCCACGCAGATCATCTAAAAAGCCAAAATCTAAATCATCGATAACTACAGAAGTACTAGAAAGTCTTAATAAAACAAGAATGGAACTGACAGCAAAGGTACGAATGGAAAACAGAGGGTATATTAGTAGCAGCAGTAGTGATGACAGCAAAGAAAATGGTAACAGTGACTCTGATGAAGAAATATACGATATAGAGTCCTGTCATCTACAACAACAAACTAATGTTATTAAATGCAAATCAATACGTAGAAAAAAACTCAACGCTGCTATTAAATTGTTAAGAAAACCAAAATTGCCTATAGTGATGAAAAATGTTGATAATTTAAGAAGATTATGCTTTTACCGAACTAATCAAATCCAATGGAATTCACCAATGTATATTGTGCAGACAATTAGATCTTGCATCTTAAATCATGATTGGGACAGCATTCCAAAACTATTATTATTGTTAATGAATCACAATACCATTTATAAATGTTTCATCAATCAGGTAATTTTATTCGAGGATTTAGTTCAATGACTGTTAATATCCCCTTGCAATTTTAGGTGACATTACTTAATGTTCTTGCAAATCCAGCTTCTTCAGAAACACTATTGGCCGAATTTCTTCAATCATGTTTTGTTCAGCTACCAGCTAATGCTCAACCTGATGTATTTGAGACCGTGTTTGAAACAGAAGAACATAGTTAAGAATTGTAAAATTTTGTATCATTGTTCATTTTTAACTGCATTGATGCAGTTTGTGATATCGGTAAATCACTACAAAATGCAGCATAAAACGAACTAATATTAAAACGTAATTAACCCAAGTATTCTGTAAGTAGGTTTTAAAAAATGAACTCGCACATGTATTGGACTGCGTGGTTGTATTTGAGGTTTCATAACGATTTTTTTTTCTTGAATGTATCGACCAATATAAAAAAACAATTTTTAACCCTTAACAAACAACTGCTGCCATATTCGCAACAATCAAAGTATTCTCATAAGATCAAAGCTGCTGAAGGAGCAGACAAAATCAGTTCTTATGTGTTGTTATTATACCATCAGTTCAATATTTTAATTATAATAGCGATAGATTTGAAAAAATAGCTAGTTTGTTAAGGGTTAAGGGCTATTAGTAGTAAAAATTATCTTCTTTTACTACATATAAGAGTTGGTACAAAAGGCCAGACTTCCAAATGCCCATTATTATTTAGCTTGTGCTAAGAAAGTAAACGATTGACTTTAGATATTTAAAATATTAATTGATAATGTTCACTAAATTAATTATTTTAAATGTCTAAAATAAAATTAAAAACATTTTCAATTGACAAAATACAGAATTCAATCTCTATGTAGTAGTTTACTTTCCATTACTCTCCAATGTACACAAATACTTTCCACAAAACCTAATTTATTACTTACATTGTACTTCTGTACCTCAATGAATTAATTAATTTTCAAGATTTGATGTAATTGGAATTTTACAGGAGAATCCTAATGAAAGGTCTTGTTGATACATATTAATCATTTACAAAATAATTTAAAAAACAATTAACTTTTATTAAAACTAACGTACAGCACTTAAAGGATATGTATAAATAGCAAACAATAAAACCATAATTACAAATATTTACAAAATTTAACTTGAAACATGGATTTAATACCTTTAAATTGTAAATACAAAAGTTTTGTAAAAATGTTTATTTTCTAAATAACTTGATATTAAAAAATTCAATTAGTCTCAGCCAAAGCTAAGGGATCTCCGCTTATCGATTCCGACACTCCGACATGCTAAAAATGTTACTAATATTTTCATAATTCATAGTGAAGAACTAAATTCATGAACAAGAACTTACCTCAATGATAATAGCATTATCTAAAGAGTTATTGAAGGAAACACCGATCGTTCGTTGTTGTGTTTGGTGTTGAATATTTTGTTGTTGTTGCTGCTGCTGTTGTCGCTGCTCCTCTTCCATCCTAGCCCTATATTAACAAAAAAAAATTAACTAACATCAAAATTAGTAGATTTAAACTTACTTTCGCTTCTTAACAGAACCGGAATGAAATCGTCCGCCTTCCCCTCTGATTCTATTCATTGCATGTCGGTGTCTTGATTCGTGTAAATATTTCTGAAACGAAATTGAAAGAAATGGCATTGAATCCATAAATACTTACAGGTCGTTCTTTTGGTATTTTGCCCTCTGCTTCTAGTTTCGCCCTGGCTTGTCTCCTTTTCAGTATCCTGCGATATTGTTTTGCGTTTACATAAAGAGGTTCCTCTTCTAAAAATTCAGTCCCTGGAATGGGAACCGGTATTGGCACCCTCTGGAACTGTGTAACTCCACTCGTACTGGGAACCATCTGTAAAAATTAAGCCAATTATCATTTCACAGTCTTGTTTTAGGCCAAGCAATAAAGCATTTTTTCATAACATAAATACTACCTGGAAAGCGACTGTGCGATTTTTTGTTGAAAATTGTTTATAACAAGTTAAAAATTATGATTCTCGAGTTGGAAATTATGCAGAATTCATCTACTAACTTCAGTCGCTTTCCAGGCAGTATTGATGTTAAATTACGACGTTTATTTTGCTCTGTTGCTTGGCCTATGTTGTAAGTGTGCTGCCAAGGAAAAAAAATTTCCAGCAACACAAAAATTAAGTGTTAAGGCCGTTACGTACTTCACTTGCATTTCTCACCATGACTATGTTTCCATTAGCCATAGCTAACTGGTTCTGTCCTGTCGCTTGCTGTACAACAGTTTGTGTATTGGGGGAGGTAGCTGAAGTTTGTGTTGCTGTAACAGTCGAAGTTCCCTGTGGGGCGGTTGCCAGTTGAACCAAATTTCCATTGATATTTATGACTAAAAATTATACTAATTAATAAGTTGCCGCTTCAAAACAAGTAAAATCACCGGTAGGTTGTGTTTGTTGCAAAGTTGAGTTATCAATTGTGACAGGTTGATAGATGAAAGTTTGTCCATCCGGGGTTTGTACGAGTTGCGCTTGTTGAGGTTGCTGCAAGAGGATTTGACCTTGGCCAGTAGCTTGAAGACTAGATACTGGAACGACTTGGATTTGTTGTAGACCTTGTGTTCCCGGCCCCACTTGCAACTGTCCATTTTGTGGTACCGCATGAACCATAATTTGCTGACTGTTGGACCCTTGAATCACTTGTCCGGCCGCATTCATCTGCATCACTTGAACTTGTTGAGGTTGTACGGCTTGCATGACCACTTGGCCATCAGCAGTCGTCAGCTGTTCCATTTTTGTACCAAATCTAGAAGAGAACAAGAGGGGTTTTCATATTCTCCCACGAATAGAATCAGAAAGAATTGAATGACATGTAAGTGAGGTTAGAATGTCCTTGATACAATTTCAACCTGAAAATATGTTAATAATCGGTTTGGAATGCTTGAAATTGTAAAAATCAGCTGCTTAATAGAGCCTAAAAATAAAATTGTTTCTAAAACCTTTGTTCTTTTCATACGCCATTGCTGAATAGAAAGGAGAACTTGGCATGGTGGAGTGGCTAACAACGTCAAAATGCGATCGAAAATTAATAATAAACAATTGTATTTTGCCGGTTCATCCCCCGAATCCTGTACAGAAGATGTTTGATAATTTGTGGACTTACATTGGATATTTTCGTCGGCACTTTCCCAATGATTGGTCGACAAATTATAGACCAATGGTCGCGACGCACTATATACAAGCACGATTGTGTATTGGTGGCGATGGCTACCACTCCCTAGCGAGCAGGCAACGGTCGATGTCCCGTTAGCGGTTCGACGGGCCTCTCTCAACTTGGCGCGGGAAACTTGGAACCAATTGCAAAAGTAGAAAAGGAAAAGTGACTCTAATCACATCTAAGATGATACTGTAACGATCAATCAATTAACCCGCGATCACAGCACCTATTCCGAACCGGTTCTTTCGTCTCAAAACGCTCGAATAACAAAATATTCCTTCAGTACGGGTAAATACAAGTTGGTTATTTTTTAGCCTTGTACAAATTATAGTAAAAACTGTATAATCCGGTATCATAACCTATTCTTTGCTAATAACTTCAAATATTTAATTTTGGATACGAAATACAAAAATGCTTCAAGCGTAACTAAAATCTGCTTAAAATCACAATTAGGTACATATTTTAAATTGCAAATATAAAAGAAATATTACCAAATAATACTGTATATTAAAAAAAAAAAAAATGTCCCCACCGCCATCTATCAAAAAAGCTAGAAATTATTATTGAGCGGGTATTTTAAAACTGTGAATACCAAAGAGGATAAGACCAAATAAATTAAATTATCTAGTAGATTGACCATTTATTGATACCGAATGTACATATAGTGGATCTGATTAATCCAAAATTTGTTGTAATTTGTACATAAAGTATCATAATTTTCGACAAAAAGGCAACATTAATGTCATATTTTTAAGAGAATGAAAACCATTACTAAAATATCTCATAAATTCTATGCAAGCTTTACATTATAAATCTATGTTACATGCAGTTATTCTATATTACATTAAATTACAAATTGTTTTGAGGCCAAATCACAATCAATATTTATTATATGAGAATTAAATACCCAATTACATTATAATTATTAATATTGTACGAATATGTAAATGTAGTCAAACTTGGTCCAACTAATTTAGTTGTGGCAGGTTAATTATGCAATGCAGTCCGTACGTGCAGTCAAAAAATTTCGTAACATAAAATGAACTCCCGAAGTACCCATGAAATATACAAATGAAAAAAAAATGTAACATAAAAATAAAATTTGGACGTCAAAGCTTTTGCATTAGGTAAAAACACGTTTTTGAATCGTGCTGATGTCAATTTAAAATTTTGAATGAAAATTCAATTTGTGGTTAATTTACAAAGAAGAAAAACACCAGCAAGAAACAAGTTTCCGTTAGTTGAATCACAAAGATTTCTAATTTTTTGCAAATTTGCTTTGAAGAATTCAAAGGTAAAAGTTTAATTATTCTAATTTGCTCCTTGAAATTATTAGGGAGTTCCTACTTTGTATAAATGCATAGTGTTTTTTCAACATTAAAATTTTAAGCGACAAAATTACATTACTTCCTAATTTTTTTTAAATACTTTAGAATAATTGCAATATTATAAAAAATTAGAAAATGTCAATAGTATCTTTAGCACCTAGGATAGTAATTTTGGATCTATGGGTATATCAGGATTGTCTACAACACGTTAAAGGGAAAGATAAATCACATTATGCGAAATTAAAGTGAATGATGAATTTCTACATTTTTCCGTATTATGACTGACAATACACATTTATAAATTTTTAAATTTGTGGACAGACAATGAATAGTTTATTTGTTAGTTAGTTTTTCTATAATAATTAATAAATGTGTAACCATTTTTATTTTTTGTACTTATAGTTAATACAAAAATCACCCAATGCTTGTTTAATATAATTATTCACTAATGGATTCTCACATAAATTAATTATTTTTTGTTCATTTTAATGTATCATTTTAAAGCCGTTTAAACATAACAAAGACTTAATCCACAGTTTGAGAATCCATGAAAGAAAGCAAAAAAATAATAATAAACCACAAAATTATTCAATACACCGACATTCCATGTAAAAAAATGGTTACGTTAGTATCGAATATAATAATAACAATATACAATATAGTTAGATCACTACTACAGCCTATCACCATTTAAAAAGTGGTGCATACACCTCTAATATATATGTATCTATTGACATCAAACTACACCAGTCTTGTGTACATGCTAATAATATAAGAAATCTACTAAAAAGGTTGCCCACCCAACAAATTACAAATAAATTAAACAAAAGTTACCATTCTCAGCTTTAAGAGCCTTTATCAACACGCCATTAACTTACAAGTAATTCCCTGAATGGTACCATTATAATATTTATACTACATTCTATTCTGTCGTGCAGCCTTTATACTTCAGTAATTTTTTATTTTATTTCACTAATATTAAATCGGAAGTGGTTTTCTCTTGTAAATTTCATTCCAAGGGGGAGAAAGGCAAACAAACAGAATATTAAAAAAAAAATTACGAAACACCAATATAAATCATGAAATAGCAATAGTATAAATATGTGTGGTAACTAATTATAAATCCAACCCATCCAATATTTAAATATATATACACAATGGATTCAAAATTAATACATTAAATGAAAAGCAATTAGATTAAAAAATAAGGGAAAAGATGAAAATCTGACGTGTTTTTATAGAGAGATCCAAAGATTAGAATAAGTTATTTGAGGTACATAAAAGTTTTCATATTATTGTGCTTCAAGTTTGATATATTCTTATTTTCCAATCACTACATTGCAACAGGCAAAAAAGGTACTGTATGGTTAATGCAACAATATATACACAAACAAAAAATTGTTGAGAGCAACTTAAAACTGAGAAAAAAAATTATGTTAATAATACTGCACAATTTAAAATAAAAAGAAAAAACAAAACGATACATATAGGCCAGTCTTTGTAAAAAAGAAAACAAAACAAGAAAAAGCGACATGAAAAAAATTCGATGCCTCCGTTACTATCAAATAAGGTAATCATTTACAAATACTTCGCTGTTATAAAATTGGACACCCTGTGCATTAAATTGATTTTCATTCTTTTGATATTAATGTAAAAGAAAAGGCAAAGAGGTCTTTGGTGCATATAACAAGAGCTTTCTAGAGCACAAGAGAACATGTATGAGACGGATACTTAACACATCATTTACAGTTAAGGCTTTACAATAATTAATAAAAGCAGCATCCCTCATATACCACTGTAAAGCACTTGAAACTAATTAAAAAATAAAAAAACCTCTAATAAATATCACACACTTAATGTATTTTTCGGGTTCTGCTCTTTAGAACTATTAGTTCAAAGCACAAAATTAAAAACATTTTTGAGGAACTTTAAACTCATGGTAAAAAATATATCTGACACCAAACACACAGCAACAGCATTAAACATGGACATTTTGAGACGAAAATTACACAGATTACACACTGTATATTATAACATAAAAAACACTGTATTATTGTATCCCATTAGCTAAACTATCCAAAAATATATTTATTTGTACAACTACCACGAATGCAACTCTACTTCTAGAATTATTGGTATCGTACCAACCTAACAACTAAAACAAATTTCTTGTATAATTGCATTATATTTACATCATCCACTAGAAGAAAAATGTGTGCAGTTAATGATGTAAATATTTGTTTAATTAGTTAGGCATTAATTTATATACAGTTAAAATGATTTTTTTTTGTTTTAAATATCACAACTATTGCCTTAAAACTCCATTGACGTTGAAATCCCTGTTAAATAGACATGTAAACGGTTAATCTAACGTCTAAACAGCATCAAACGTCAAACATAGAGCCACAAATGTAGTCAAAATTAAGAGGCACATCAATTCTTACCAAATGAGTAATTTGTACAAAGTTACTCTGATAAAAATTTTTTTTGGAGTTTATGTGACAAATAGCAACAACCGTACAAATTACATCCAGCACCTTAGCAAAAAATTTTCAAATATATTTGTATATTTATGTATAGTCCCACACCCCATCAAATAAAAATTAGTGCTACATCTAAAAATTAAAATGCGGTTATTAAAACAAAAAGAAAAAAACAACCCTATGAAATAGTAAAAGCGTATATAAAGCTAAAATGAAAGCTACTTACATGCTACGAATGACTAAAATGCTCTGTGATGTCGACACTTCGACATGGCAGTACGATTACTTATATTTATAAAACGGTGAAGAAGGGTAATAAATAGGATAAAACATACCTTAACATCTAATATCTTTAAACACCCATACCAAAAAAAATTAATGACTTGATTATATAGATATTTAAACATATATGCACATAAAATTAACAATTGTTTACGTACAATCGTCTCACAAACTTAAAGAATCGAAACTCCAACGCTTCTGTAGGTTTGCGTTACACCACAAAATAACACCCCAAAATCGCTAATGTTTCAAAAAAGTAATACACTTGCAAAAAGTATCAAAGCTAATTTTGTAAAAGTTTAACTAATTTTTAATGCATAAAATACGATATGTCCAACTAAATTTTATATCACTATTAAAATTAAAAATATTTGATATATGCGTACATAAACATAAATAATAATTTTGATTTCGGGTGTTATTTGACAGTTACACACAACTTCATCAACTTAATTCTACTTTAATTAGATTAAATGAAAAAGGATCCAAAATGTGTTGAATTTAATAATAATTAAAGAAAACAAATTTACAAAAGTTGGGTGTTATTTACTATTACTTAAATTTACATCTAAACACCCTGTAATTATAAGCAATTGCATTCCACAATTCAGTTACGATAACGAAAAAACACCACTTCAAAATTAAATTTAAAGGACACATCCAACACTGCTATGAAATTATTTGTTCTAACAAAATCATTAAGTTCACTTAAAATTAAATTACAGAGAAAATTGCACTTGATAACAGTTCAAGTATTGTAAAAGTAGAAATGCGTTTTGCTATGTTTACACGCAGATATCCTTCATGGTGTAAATATAGTAATAAAACTCTACAGAAGTAAAGTTCTACTTAAACAATAAACGAATAAATCTCCTCATTACTTTTATTCAGCATACCACAATCCTGCTGGATACTGATGACTTTTAGCAGGACTAAGTGGTGCGAAACCATACGAAGCTGCAGCAACTTGAGCGTGAGAAGGAAATTGTAAATGGGCCGGCAATGGATGACTAGCATGACTTGCCAACACTGGTCTAGCACTTGAATGATGAGCAGGAGGTGGTGGCAATGCGCGACTATCATAAATTTTTATTTCATTTAAGAACGAATAAAAAAAATGAAAAACATACCCTGTGGGAGCCACTTGGTGGGTAGCGGGCAGATATGCAGGTTGTGCTGTCGTCACATACAAAGCAGGCCTGCGGTACAATTCGGTCTGATGATACAAAGGCTGTCCAGCAGCAGCTAGTGGATGTTGCGGCGATAGTCTTGGAGCACCTGCTAATGGCTGCGGTGATAAATGTGCATTACTGTGCCTAAAAAACACAACACTGAGACTTTAAAAATTAAGTAAAGTTGAAATTAAAATAAAAAATAACCTCGTTTATTTACAGAATCATATTTCAACAATCAAAACTCACCTATATCCTTGATGTATTGGTTGTGGCGGGCCCCAACTTTTTCCCGAGGCTAAAAGATGTTGTTCACGAGCAACCGCTAAATTATCTCTTGTACTGTGTGCAGCAGGTGGTTGGATATATTCCTTATGGCCTTGCGGCGGGATATTGTGTTCCCTCAAATTTACGACTGGTACTGCAGAATGTCGCCTGTGGCCGCCGTGCGATGAGCTCGGCGCATGAGCAACTGGCGGTGCCCAAGATACACGTTTGTCATTTGTATATAAAATCTGTTGCTCTTGATTATTAATATGGTTTCCTGATCCAGAATTAGAATAATGGTACGTCTGAATCGGTTCTTTACAAGCCGAGGTGCAGTGCGAACTTGAATGGGGATGCGACTGTTGTGGCATCAAGTATTCGTTTGATCTATGATGCTGATGATATTCTATGCCAGGTTCTTGTTTTGTTGGAACATTTAGCATGCATTCCGATTGAGCTTTTGCTAGAAGCCTTTTCTTCTGCGATTGGGATGAGTAATTTGTTGTACTAGGAGCAGGTTCATGTTTAATTACATGTTGATAATTTTGAGAATGCATTTTGGCTGGACTGCGATGGTCTTCATTATCACTATCACCGACAGTCACACAACTAATGACATTTTTGCGATGACTAACACCATGACTTCCGTGAGGATTGCGTTGACCACCTCCTGGTTTATTGTTTGTTGTATCATCTTCACTATCAGATATAGTAATAACAGAAACTGCTGGTGATGGTGTATCATTTATGGTAATTGTGTGCTGTCTGTTATGAGATGGTACATGTTCATGGCCATGAATTTGCATATGCTTTCCCTAAAATGATAAATTTATAGACACTGTTATTTAAATTCTTCTCCAATTACCTGTCCTTGAGGCACATGTTGCCAATTCGCATTAGGACTGTGATTTCGTCTTGTCGAACTTGAATAACCGTTAGTATGTTCGGATGGCGGAGTGCTTTCCTTTACTCTTTTCTTAACAGGACTAAGCTGCGTTTGCTCTTTCTTATCATGTTGGGTTCGATGATGAGTGGGAACCTAAATTTTAAAATTATTAAATATACAGTAGAATCCGCTTTTAACGAATACCGGATATAACGAGACACCGCTTATAACGAGCAATACACATAGAGAAATTTGATTTACTATGCAAACGCGGTTAAAAATGTCTGCATATTACGAGATCGGTTATAACGAGACTCCGGTTATAACGTCGATTGTATTGAAATTTTATATCAAAAAATCCTGATATAGCGAGATCTAAATATATACCTTTGACTAATGTTGATAATGGTTTACTTAGAAATGTGCTGATTCCAACTAATCAGGCTTCAGGCGGTAAAGAATCAGTTTCACTTAGGTTACCGAAGAATTATCATGTCAACCTCCGGTAAATTAAACGTGAAAAATATCAAGTTGGCATTTCTACCTCCCAACACGACTTCAATACTGCAACCTATGGACCAAGGAATTATAAACTTCCTTAAATTTCATTTTCGAAAAGTGCTTGTGTTGCATTTGATAGATGGCATTGAAATGGAAAAAGAGGATCGGGTAACACTTCTAGACGCCATTCGATTTGTAGACCGAGCTTGGAAAAGTATTACGCAAACCACAATAAAAAATTGTTTCAAACATGCTGGATTTATAGGAGAAGTTGGCCCAGCTGAAAATTGGCAAAGTGAACTTTGTATCGCATTAAAGGCTGAGGCTGAGGCAGGAGTATGTGACGGTTGTCAATTTTGTATGTACTAGTGAAATCTCAACCGAGGATGACATCGTTGAGAATGAGTACCAAAAATACAATCAAACTCGAACTGAAATTGCTAAATCTGATGATGATGAACCGGCCCTTTTACTAGAAAAGATTTCGTCTACGGAAGCTAGAAAGTGCCTGGCAAATTTGAAGAGTTTTTTTGAAGCCGAAACTACTCTAAATGATGCGGAACATTTTTTTCATTTTTTGGCAAATTTGGAAATTTTAATTAACAAAACAGACTATTACAGACTATTTCGGTTAATAAGTCCACCTAAATTTATATATGAAACAACCGTAACGTACAGGCATTTTACTAATTTATGTCAACAAATAATATTTTCAATAAAAAATGTCTTTATATAATAATCCGCTTTTAACGAAATCCTCTTATAACGAGCTAATTTCAAACTCCCGTGCGTCCTCGCTATAAGCGGATTCTACTGTAGTTGAAAATTGTTAATAAAATTACCATTAAATGATGGTGGTTGTGGTGAGAATTATGTGGTTGCATATGATGATTTTTTGAGCTGCGCTTGCTGGTAGTCCATGAACCGCCAGAATGTTCTACGATCGTTGGATTATAAACATCTGTGGCCATGTCTACAGGAAAAACAGGCCGTTGTTCTTGCAAAATAGCTGATGAATCGACTAATAAAGGTCTGCCCCAATCTCCAGCATCTGATAATAAAGGTTGCTGAATGGCAGCATGTTGTGGTGGAATTTGTTGCCAAGATGGTACAATTGCCATTTGTCGATTAGTGGGCCACGATGTTTGCACTGCGTTCTATTGAAAATATTTTATAAAATCTTATTAATTGTATAATTAAAACTTACGGTTAGCAACATTTGTCTACCATTAGGCTCTACTACACTGACAGGGACGTACTGTTGTTGCCCAGGTTGGCTTAATATCGGGGGCTGAATTTGAAGAGGAGGCTGCTGAACTACTGTAACGTGCTTAGCAGGAGAACCACCCATTCCCTGATAACCCGCAGGGCATAAGATACTAGACACCAATTGATGTTGAAAGGGATCGGCCCTGCTACTTGTTGTATACTGTCTCCCAACTGTCCGTCCGTTATATATCTGATACTACAGATTAATTCATTAAAACAAAAAAATCACAAAACCCTGTAAAACTTACCAAATTGTCATAACCTGAACGTTGATCTCTTACAAATCTTTGAACTTGATTAGTCAGCTGGTTATTGATAGTGAATGTGACATTTCCATTCGAACTAGGTACGAAATTAGCTACTAACGATGGTGCTTGTTGAGGTGGTTGATGATGATTGGCTGCATTAGTATTATTATAATCATTACGTCTACAAACTTCCATCATTTGCACACTAGCTTTAACGTTGTTACAGTGCGCATAATCCACTAAATGTGCCAAACGTACAAATGGATGATTTAAAGCTTCTCCAGGAGTTGTACGGCGTTCCTGGTCCATTGTAAGCATCCTCTTCAAGAGATCAATGAACTCTTTCCTGTCTACCTTTTCAGCCAATAGCTGTCCACCTTCCAAATCAGTCGGTACGTTGACTTGTCCAATATCATCCAAACAGTTAAAAATATATTTACGGGCCTCCTTCGATTTGATACCTGTTTCTGCTTCATGTTCTTCTGGAGTTTTCAGTCTCCAAAATGGATACGTACTGTCCATATCTCGATAAAAAAATTTTGTTGTTTTTGAGGCATTGTTTAACATATGCTCAGTAGGTAATCCTTGTGTTTGACTGATGTATCGTATTTGGTCGTATTCTGATGACCCTGGATATAAAGGCCATCCAAGAAATAATTCGGCAACCACACATCCTAATGACCACATATCGATTGCTTCGCAAAATGGCAAGCCCAAAATTATTTCAGGGGCACGATAGTACCGCGACTGAAGGTATGTGTTACATACTGCTTTACTAACATGACTTGCACTACCAAAATCAATTACTTTCACACGATATGGTTGCCTTACTGGATCCACTAACATTATATTTTCAGGCTTTAAATCTGCATGGATGAGACCCAGTTGCTAAAGAAAAGAAAAGAAATTATGAGACCTTCAATCTATGGAAAAATCCCATTATATAATAATACAAATAATAGATGTGACAATAACAACTGCATATTTATCAGTGAAATTTGAGATAAGATATAGAAACCAATATATCCTACTGAGAGATTTGAAATAGGTATTGATCATAAAAACAAAAATTTATTTACCTTCAGTTTCAGCAACGCGGTAAGCACTTGCTGCAGAATCGGCCTGATATATTTCAGCGGCAAGGGGCTAAATTTGTTTTGTTTGAGGAAATCATATAAATTCTGCTCCAGCATTTCAAAAACCAAACACGTGTGATTTTTGTGCTGGAAACATTCATAAGCTCGTACAAAATTAAATTCATCTGCATTTTCTTGGCTCAATCTCGACAAAATGCTGACTTCAATTTGTCCCTACAACGATCAACTTGATAAACTGCAAAAGAGAAATTGACGAGATAACACTTGCCTGTCTTGCGTAAGACGGGTGATTCTTGAGTATTTTTATGGCCACGATTTCATTCGTGCCTTTTTTCCAGCACTTAACCACCTGCCCAAAGGTGCCCCGTCCCAGAAACTCCAGCACCTCATATTGGTTCGTCATGGAGAATAAGACTTCATGCTGAACTAGTTGGTAATCCCCATCTGCTCCACTGCCTGAGCCTGCTTCAAATACCCCTTCACTCTCACCCTCCGCCCATTCTGTCATCCACACCACATCACACCACATATAGTAGCTCGGCATGACATGAATGACAAAACTTACTTTTGACACAACATCATCATCTTTTTCAGTAGTTATGAATGGCTTTGTTCAATTTCATGTAGCAAATGCTATGTCAAAAGTAAAACTAGAAGTGTTTTCAGTATTTCTCTAAGTCCACATTGCTGTTTCTTAAAGAAATACAGACTCCACTGAAAAGTTACCTAATTTATTTGCGATATTACTAGGATTATTCCTTTTTTCGTGACGGCACATTAAAGAAGCATACGAAAACAAATAAAATATGGTTAATCCTCAGTTTTTATTAACTTCATTACGTTTGTTTTCTTTCACTTCATTACGTTTGTTTTCTTTCAAATGTACAATTCATAATGTTTTCTACTTTGCAATTTTAATGAGATGCTAACTACATACTAAATAGTGTAACTGTTTATGAGAAGAATTCATTAAACTTCTTTTTTAATTTTCATTTGAATAGAGAAAACAAATAATACAACTGGTCTTTGAGTATGTAAATCAGTTTAAACGTACCTAGTAATATGACAAAACAACTATTGACTGTTCAGTTTGATAAAACGTATTAATAGGAGGGAAAGGCTAAACAAGGTAGGATAGAGAAACCACGATAACTGTTCATTAAATCATAAAAAACGAATGGAAAACTTGATTACGAGGACGGAAATTTTGTGGAAATTTAAGAGGATGCAAAACGTCGCCTAACATTAATCTAACAATTACTTTAAATTACCTTGGGGCTGGGGGTTGGCCCCAGGGGCCGCGGTCACTTTACTGTGGGCCGTCGTGGTGACTGCACTGGTGTTATCTGTGTTGGTAAAAGTTTCTCCACTATCACCATTACCTTCCCGTGACCAAGCTTTCCGCTAAACACAAAAGTTGATGAAAACCTCCACCGAAAGGCGCACCGTTCAAAAATTCGTCCGGTTTAAATAAAGTGAACCCGATTTCAAATCTAAGTTACATTTAAGTCCACAGAGAAGTGAATTCTTAGTATTGGCACCTTCCCAAGTGTATCTCAGTTAACAGAACCGCCTAATTTTATGTGGACACAAGGACAAAAATTTGAGTGCAAGATTTTATGGTGGAAATCGTCTCGACTACCGGATCGTTGTAACATAAATGGTTTAATTTTTTTTGCGTACCTTTTGGCCGCAGCGTTGATACGTATCCAATAATTTTATAGTAGACGCACGTACATACGGTTGTTGACTATCAGGACTAACATGGCTGAGATCGGTTTGACTTGAATTATTTACAGCATATGTTGAATCTGCTTGCACAAAATTTCCGCTGAAATAATGTTCTGCTTTACGTTTCTTAGGTTGCACCGCCCCACTGCTATTTGTTCCCAAGTGTTGGGACTGGATGAACATGTCACGCATTCCCTAAAATAAAATTTTATGATAATACCTCTCTTCAAAAATTATTGTTTTGTTTGTCTCACATAAAACTTACATAGAATAACAAACAATCGGTTATATACACTAAACAAAATTGGATTATTCGTACATTCTCGTTGTACGACTTGTGCATGGCCGGCGAACAAAAAGTTTATGACGAACTGTTTATTTGTTTGTGAATTTGTCCTTATCGACGATTACAGAAAAGTGATCGTTTCCATGCAATAATCTTCAATAACAAGCTAAAATTATGGTTTTCATATGTAATAGTTGCAATCTAATCTTTCACGGTTTTGTTTCACTTAAATTTCATACCGAGCATTACAAATCGTTTCAAAATATTGCTAATGACAAAACTTTTGTAATGAATAAAACCGATCAAGTTAATTTATGGTTATTGAATCTGATTGATTACTCCGTTTAGATTTTTTATGACCACAAAATAGTAATCGCCGTATGCAAAACAAATTCATAAATTTACATTTTTTAAGCTCAATCTTGAATTTATCAGTGGTTCATACAAGCAACTAGTAAACAGTAATTTTTTTACTTGAAATGTATTTTCAAGTTTCAAGTGAAATAGGGACACTTTCAACTTTTTATAGAACTGTTATTGTGCTATTCGGGCCTGAATTTGGTAGCTGGTAGCTCGCCAACCCACAGAAACAGATCTATACCTTCCTTGAAAAATAATTGATAATTACTTGA
Organism: Dascillus cervinus; assembly: GCA_949768715.1. Lineage (NCBI taxonomy): Eukaryota > Metazoa > Arthropoda > Insecta > Coleoptera > Dascillidae > Dascillus > Dascillus cervinus. The sequence goes on along the minus strand of OX458321.1, from coordinate 28,487,341 downwards.
CTAATGAATGCAAGACTTGTGAGAAAACAGAGAAAAGTAGGTGGTATGTAAATTATAACATTCCTACTGTTGTCTTGGAGGATTTGAAAAACTTATTCTGGTGGTTCTAAAATTTTAGTTTGAATGGTGTCCGTTAATTAAAAGATTGGAAATCGCTGCTTTTTATTATTGAGGCAATTTTTTGATTTTATTACAGTGAGGTCCTTTATTTACAAGACAGAATTGAATGATACAAATATAAAATTTTCCTGTGTAAATAAGGAAGGTCAAACCGAGTTTGCAGGAATATGAGTTCACCTTCTTCAATGATGTCGACTGGTTACCAACCTGGAATGGCAGAATGTGATGTTACACAGTAATTTCCAATAAACACCAATTGTGATACATAAACAAAGTTTGTATTGAACGCAAAAGCCGCGACCCATGACCTCCGGGGCCGGCTGTATGTTGCTATGGAATGTTATACCTGTGGCTCGAGATTTATTTACAGTTTGATGTTTAAATTAATATTTAAAGTTGGTAGCGGGTAAAATCACGTAAGGCTTTAAAATGCAAGGGGAACACGTCAACAAGACGAGGCCACGGTTAACTAGGTGGGTACCGCGGAACCTCAGACAACTTGGGAGGCAACCAACCAAAATGTCGGCGTATCATTCCATGACAGCTCGGTTAATTTTGTTACAGATCCAGAAATGAAGCGAACACGCAAAGCGATCAATTACCTCTCAATCTTCCGCTTTTCTGCAGTCCTCTCCACTTTCATAGTGACATTTGGGACAAAAGAAGTCCTTCAAATACCAGCCATCTTGATGAATGTATTTTATCTTGTTGACCAAACGTATTTCGTAGTTCTTAAACAGTTAACGGACATTTCTCCTCTTATCACACACACACGATCATATTAAACGTCCAACAGTACCACAATCGACGATTAGAAACTCACAATTACACCATATTTGACCGTTTACTTCATGTTTTTCGACACACGTCCGACATCGAGAAACTACGTACTTCCCGTAGTTCATACGATACCCGTGTGACGGCGCAACTTTGTATGGGGATTGGATACGAAAATCGAATCAAAAATGGTTATATTTTGCAATCTGGGCAAAGAATTTCTTACGTATTAGAACACGAAATACCTAACAGCGAATATTTTTATTTTCGCGCACAAAAAGCGCAACGTAAGCACGAAATGAATTTATAAATGTTAGTATTAGCTTTCGCTTTAATTTAAAATAACTTTTTACGCAATTTTTCTGTTTTTCGAGCAACATTCGGAAAGTTTACGTAATCGCGCTAATTTAAAAAAGAAACTAGCCGAAAAGTTACGGAATGGCAATTAAAAAGATACGATAACAAAGAAATTAAAATACATACTTTCACAATTTTAAAGCATAACGTCGATGCGTGTCACAACACCAACTAAAATCAACTAGGAGAGCCTTGCGATTATGCAACCAACCGTGTTCGTGATGATTCAGGATATTCCCGGTAAATGTTTACGTGATTTTCTGGAAAATCCACCGATTTATTTTTCTTTCAAGTCAATACGTATCGATTAGTGATGGGAGCTGGAAAATTTTTCTGTTGGTTATGTTACGTATTTTTTGCTCATGTTTGACTCACGTCATTTTAATCCTCGATTTCTGAAATTTTAACGCGCACTAATATTGCCACGGGAACTGCAGCTACGTAATTGATTAAATAAAACGAAATGGATATTGTTGTAGGTTTTCGTACCACATTCTTTTCAAAACTGTATTAGCTATACAGAACATTCTAAACTAAACATTGGTGCCAGGATAAAGGTTATAAAGAATAATCTAATTAACGATTCAAACAGTGAAACGTACAAATAATACAAATAATACAAATAATATAAGCAAAATTTTTCTGGAAAGGCACTTCAGAGAACTGCGTCGTGTATCGCGCTACACTTTAGAAATTTGCTGAAATTTTTCTTGCTATTCACAGAACCGCGTTTGCACTATAGCTAAACATTATAAAAGAACAAGATGCGACACGAGACCTGAGTTATCGTGAACATAACCTAACTTAAATTAACCTAATCAAACTGGGTGTATCTTTTCGTGTTTCTCTTTCGGGGATATTTTTAGAAGTTTTACACTGTTGAGGTTATGTTGTGATTATTTACCTTTTTGTAAATAAACAATTGCACTGTTAAAAAAGAAAAAAAAATTGACCTGAAAATGTGCACTGCAATTTGCATGGTTTTACCTAGGAAAACCGACTCTTAAGATTCAACCCTTGTTGTAATTATTTGAAAATGTTGTGAATAGGGATACCAATCCCGCAAATGCTGGATCCCGCATGATTTTTGCGGGATCAGTAATTCGGGACTGCACATGCGGGATCCGCGGGACTTGCGGGACTGAATAAAAATATCCGAATTTGAAAAAATATGAATGCCGAGCGCGCGTTTTTTGTCGCTGGGTACTTCTGCAATAAAATCAGGTCAAATTTACAAGATCAAACTTTACTTTATTATTTCTCCAAAAATATTTCCAAAAGAAATCTCAATAATTTTTCTTAATTTTTTTTACTAATAAATGCTACTTTTATTTTGAATTTAGTTGTCTTTTATTGCATAACTAACTTCTGGTACTTAATTTTCTTCGCAACTGAAAAAAGCATTGTGATAGTTTGTAATCCCGCAAATCTTGCGGGTCCACGGGATTGGAACCCCTAGTTGTGAATCATTAGTGTTGAGACTTGTAGATGTGCAAAACTGACTTAACTTCACTTGTTTTTTAAATTAAAGAAATGTAACTTATAATTATTTATTAATTAAAATCTTATAGAAATTGAACATTAAAAACGAGTAAAATCAACTATAGCAACTGTTCTGTTTTTGATCTGGCAACTTATTTATAAGCTGAGATTATTATTATCAATAGTTAAGGTACAACAAATATTACCATGAACCTTTGAAATTTACTTGTATGATATCTAACCATTGAATTAAACGAAATGAACCTTGCAAATAACATAAATAACATGCAGTATTAATTGAAAACACACAAACATAAAAAAGTAAAACATTAATTATGGTAATTAAAACATTAATCTAGAAAGAAAAGCACAATAAAAATAAAAAAGACAAACAGAAAAGTTTAGTTCATGTCGACGGAAACTTCGCTGGACAATAATCTTCTTGATTTCCGTTTATGTGGCTGATTGGTGTTGTATGTTCTCAATTCGTCTCTGTTAATGCTATTCTTCTTCCTCCAAAATTTGAAAATCTTGCAACAGCATGGCTGTGGTCTTGTCGATATTAGTGTCGAATATCCTTGGAGATTTTAGGCAACATAAGTATCACTTGAATATATTGTACTAACAAATGAACCGATTGATGGTAAATCATTGAGTACCAACTTGTATCATTGGTTCATATGGGTTCTCGCAGTCGTTGGTTAATTTCGTCCAATTGATCCAATCTGTCCAATTTGATGTTGGCAAATTTAACCGGTTCCAATTTGAAACATAGGAAGAAATAGATTCTTCGTTACATTGGCACAGCAATGATCTTCAACAATACTATAGGTACTGTAAAATTAAAGTTGTAGTTGTTGGTCGCTTCCAATACCATTGCACTGGTTACTAAGCTGCAATATTCCAGTTGATATCTTAATATCTTCGATTCCGTAATTAATACACTTGAGGGTTAACTGCGTCAGTTGCGTAACTACGAAGATCCATTGATTATGTCTCAGTGGATGCCAAATATCGGAATCCATTGGAACTGTTTTAGTGTTACATGAATCGGGAATTCCTTTGGATGCTCAAAAAATCGTTACGCACAAAAACTTTTTCAACATTCTGGTGAAATACGTTTGGTAACAATTCCACTCTTGAAACTTTTACACACTTCTCTAGATTCCTCAATTGCAAATAATAGACTCGGATAGTGCTCATCAATAGGTAAAAAAAATATGGAATTATGAAGGAATTCCGGATGACGTTCTAGATAACTATCTTTGGAATAATAACAATTGTTGCTGTAACTACCCTATAGCAATGATTGTTATTAACTATTGGGTAGCTATCTATCCGGAGATGGAAATACCGACCCTTACAATTAGTTTCATTCAAATTATATATACCAAGTAATTTTCCTTATAATCGTGTACAACGAGTTTCTCATTATAATAAACTTATGCTTTTTGCTTAGACTTTCTCTAGCTAATTTGGTTCGTGTGTTATTGTATTAGGAGGAAACGGTTTATATTCAAAGAATATTTCGAAAGGTGTAAATTTTGTTGATTGGTGTTATGTGCAAACATTACAAATGACATAAATTCATTCTAATGGAAGATAATTATTTGTCATTATGTGGCTTGTAATTACTGAGAAAGTAAATTGAAATCGTCCATATCCTTGGAATATATCAAAATGTTTGGAAATAAACTTAATTTATTACTTACAAGGTGTTGACTGAATTTGTGGAATTTTAACAGTTTTATAATATCGAATAAAATTCGCCAAAGTATCATCCTTTTTTATAACATTAAGTAACATTGTCTTAGGCAAATTATTTATTAGTATTTGAATTTATAATGACATTATGCCATTTTTTTTTAAAAATAATAATTATTGATATTGAAATTTGAACGATATTGATTTAATAAGACATAAGCAATGTTATTTTTAGAATTATGATTCGAATTTGGCTAACTCTAATTGATATTTCACTAATGTTGATGATTGTAGTTAAGGTGCTACAATCTGGTATCACATTAACTAAACATAAACAAACGTAAACACCGTCCAATATTATAAAAGAATGTAGAATTTTGATAAAAATAACAGTTTCACATCTTGATTTTTATTATTATCTAATTCGTTTGAGGATTCTTGAAATTTTGATTTATAGAAGATTTAAGATTTCGATAATGATTTTTTACCTTTTGTTGAAAAAAAGTCTTAATAAACGAAAAAAATTTTCCTTCACTGAGATTTTTGCCACTGGAAGTTGTTGGAATTTGTTCATTGACATTAATCTCGGTTTTCCTTTTATTACATTGCCGACTTCGATGACCTTCCTTTTTGCAATAATGACAGAAATAACTTTTACAACTTTTCTGATTTCGATTTTTGATATTACTAGTACTAGGTTTAGAATTTTGTTTAGTATTTTGCTTAATGGGGCCAGGTTCAGGAAACGATTCCGCCCAACATTGTGACGTATCGTGATTATTCCGTCTACATTTTGTACAAAACTTTTTCCTATATATGTTGGTAGCTCGTTCTTCGGCTGCTGCTGCAGGATCTGCTGGATCCAAACCATAGAATTCTTTCCAACTTATCTTTTGTGAAATGCTTGGCGTGTAATGATACTTAAATCTACATGAAAGTTCAAAAATTGTTTCAATTTTATCTGGAATCATTATCGGATCACTGGCGAATTGTTGAACTGCGGATAGTGCACGGCAATTCAATATTTCGAGTCGTTCATAAAATTCGTTAATTTCATTTGGATTTTGTTTACAATTATTAACCTCTTCCGCGATTTGTACATAAGGGTTTTTGTCCTGATATAAAATTTGCAATTTATTTTTAAGTTCGATCCAATCTTTAAAATTATTTTGGGCTAATTGTTCTTTCACTTCACCGGAAATTCTAGATAATATAAAATGTAATAATGGGACTTGTTGCTGATCAGTAGCTAATTCAACCGCGTTATTACAGTTGGCTATAAATTGATCTAATTCGGATCGGTTTCCAGAAAATTCTTTAGGAATTAATCGGCACAAAAATTCGACTGTAAATGGAGTTACAACTGAAGTTGAAGAGGTTGGAGTTGCAGTTTGATTAGATTGAGGAGCTGTCATTTTTGTTTTTTTCTTTTGAAAGGATTTTTTTTTTTGAGACTATTATTCCAACAAAGATAAATCTAGGAAGATGTACTCACGTTTTTCTTTGATGATCGTTCGATGTTGAAGGATTGGAATCCACCAAATTTGCGATATTTTCGTTATCTAAGTTATCCCACCGGCTGCACCAAACTTGTGACTCAATAGTGTTGAGACTTGAAGATGTACAAAACAGATTCTACTTCACTTTTACTTTACAATGAAGAAATGTTATTTATAATTATCCGTTAATTGAGTTCTAACAAAAATCGGACATTAAGAACGAGTAAAGGCAACCATAACAACTATAACTGTTCTGGTTGTGATTTTACACTTGTTTATACGCTGAGATAATTACTATCAATGGTCAAGACACAACAAGCATTACCACAGTTAAATATTAAACTGAACCTTTGAAATTAACTTATGTATCTAACTACCTATATGAATCATTAACATAATTACTAGTACTTAACAATACTAATGTCAACATTCTTTCTGTTTCGTATCTTAATGAAGTTAAACAACTTTCTTTTCATATTTAGACAACCGTTGTTTTTAACGTGGCTGGTTTCATCCACAAATAAATTTCTTTTTAGGTCACAATTTAAATTAATGAATCCACTTAACTCACGAAAATTGCTGGAAATTAATTTAATCACCTACCCAGACCTAATAGAACATTTATCCTAATTTTTTACAAATCCAACAGACCGTTAAGTGCTTCGTGTACATATTCCAGAAAGCAAAGAGGAACGATACGAACCAGGGCGAATTTATTACCCCCCGACTATTCCTAACTGTTAAAACTCTCATTTAAAAAACAATAAAAATCAACCCTACATTTTTTCATATCTGTTTTCAAACAACCACACAATCATATTGTCATTTCTAACGTAATTAGCGGTTTTGGATCAACATTCAAACAGGGGCACGTGAACATAAAAATACAACCCTTTTGGTCTCAATTATAGCTATTCTGGTAATGTCACATTTCGACTTATTATTTATTTGGGGTTGAGTTTATTATTTTAAATTTAATAGAACAAAAAATTGATTATTGTGGGTGAAATTGATCGGAATTATCGCAGCTGCCGCCGTTTCCTCGACCGTTTACGTTCACAAACCGTTAAAAATTGCAACGCAATGAGGTCTCGCTGTACTTTGGTCAATATTCGCTTTCTTGGAAAAGAAATACAATGCTTGTAAAACGATGTTCCGAGAGTCAAAATAAATTTTCAGCTGTATATTATTTTTAAAATCTTTCAGTAAACAATAGCGCCGAAACTTTTGTGTGCAGCAGATTCGTGTCAGTGAAGCCGACAAGGGTCTTGCAAGTATTGCAGCTACCCTTGAAACGAAACGGTATCATTGTAGGCAGTAAAGTCATTACAGAACACGTATCCCAGACAAGGGTTCTTATTTAAGTCCAGACGTTACCATAACATCTTGGAGTGCTCTGTCAGTTGTAAAGTGGTAGTTCACCATGCTCGTGTTAAAAATATGGTGGTTATTTTTAATTATCGTGAAGACTGGAAAGTGTAAGTTTTATTTTCCTTTTAACATTAGTAACTAGCGGGAAAGTATATTAATATCCGCTATAATGTAAACAGAAATCTGCACATGTAATTAATCATTGCGAATTGTTTTGGGTTCGATTGCGAATTACAGAGTTCTAAAACAGTCAGTTTTTAGACAAATATTAAAAATATTTTTATTTTATTTTTCAACTTTACAAACTTTCTCACTTTTATGTTTCCAGCTGCAAACGATGAATACAATGACGGGTATTATGCACAAGATCTAGAAAGCCCGGTGGAATCCTCAATGGCCACGGTACAACCTAAATTTAGTTTTACTGCTACCAATATTACAAAATTTGAAACAAACTCGGATGAAAACAGTCTGAACGTAATAACACCAACAGACGATCCTCGTGAACTATTTGAAAATAAACAAGAAGCAACAGTAAATTATCCGGAATTGCCTAATGAAAATTTATTGGAAGTGCCAAATGAGAATTTTTCTGAGCGTTACACAACCGCTCCGATATTAATGGAAAAACAAACAGAAGCTTGGTCCGAACCCGAAGAACAAAACGTTGCGTTCGAGGAAATTTTTAATAATTCAGAAACCGATTTTTCAGGCTTGATAGGCGCTACGAAGCAGGAAACACAAACGACGAACATAATTGACAAATGGTTGAAAGAGGAATCAGAAGGAGCGGTTGAGAGCACTACAGCGTCCTTAATTGATAAAGATTCGCAATTGACGACAACAACTTCCGGGAGTGTTTCACAAGCGCCGTCATTAAAAACATCCGCAGCTGTGGAACGTTCTGAAGATAAAATATTAACCGAGATTACTGAAACTATCGAAACGACGTATCGAACAACGGATGTCTCAATTTTACAAGAGGAAGTATTTATTGTCGACGAAATTTCCACTACCGAGACTAATCTCTTGTTGGGCGAAACAACCACTTTGCAAGAAAGCGTAACTACAAGCGAAATGGAAACATTTACGATCGAAGAGATTACCACTGTCCAAAACGTCGTTCCGGGTAATGAGCAGCCAGTCACGCTGTTCCAAAAATCCGTGTTGACTGGAACACCGCCCAAGAACAGGGGATTCTTTTTAAAAGTCCCTTCAAAAGACATGAAATTGTGTATAGCCTTCTCTTTTACCCTGACGTTGACTGTGAATGTAAAAACCTTTCAACCAATTTTACCTGATAAACAGCTTTTATTTTTAGGACACAAACATAACTATTCCATCGAATTTGAAATTGCATGGAACTTGCAGCCCTCAAAACAACAACATCGAAATGCGTTGGAATGTTAACAATTCCATTGTGATGAAATTGACCAATCAAAGGCAATTTTTTTTCATCGAAGACATCATCGTTAACATAACCGATTCTGAAGGTAAGATTGCAATTAACGTCTTTTTGTTTTAAATAATTCTGGGGATTTTTAGGAGTTAGCACAGTCGTTGAAGATTACGGATTGGAACTTTTTAAAACTAAAATGAATCATCGGTTGGTTTGCCAGAACGAAACCGTCGTCGATATCGGCCAGGGAGTGATATTAAGATTTTCTCGAGTGAAACTTTTTGCCTTCAACGACGAAAGCGTCTTCGTACCGCCAAGTAAGAATTAAAACAGTTTTTTTTGCCAAATTGGTTTGATTCTTCTATGCGAGTGAAATTTCACGCCTGCAATTTTTTACAATATTCTTCGGTTCAACTCGGTTCTGAATTGCATTGTTTTGAATTTTACAATGGCCATTTTAAGTCGGCAAGGTTGTGCACTTTTCTACGAAAGCACGTGAATGACATGAATCATTTTGAGATTTATAAACACAGTTAGACTCGTGTAAAATGTTGCTCACACTTCAGAACGCTTCGGGAGTTTTGTAAGTGATCCGATATCAAAGAGCCGGCAATAAAATTTCACATCTGTTTATTGCACCTAATTACCAAATTAAAGTGCTTGAAAAACATAATTTATCCTTAAAATGTACAACTTCCTTATTTGTATTTAGTGTGCCTCAATTCAATTGTGGGTTTTATTTTCTTTTAAATGGTTTTTATTTTCATAAAATGGCATGAAACTGTGACCAGAAAAAACAACGAAATTAAATGCATAAAGCATTTAACGGTACTGCCTACCTATATTTCTTTCTCTCGGGACAAAAAAAAAAAATTATGATTTTATGCAAAAAAAAACTTTCTAATCTCTAAATTTAATTTCTAAAAATTAATAGTTAGGGAGTAAAGAAAACTTATGTGAACCTTACACGGTCAATAAGGAATGACAGTCTGAATGAACAGTCAGACTGTCATTTCTAACTCTAATCACGATGATCCTACACTTATCAGTCAAACTGACAATCAGTTGACATTAAGACACTAAAAAGTGCAGATCTGGTGCAATGGCTTTAAAAGAAAAGGCTTGTTTTGCCATTGTCCTGGCATTGGGTAGCATATTTATAAAAATCACTAATTTTTAGTTTATGACATCAGTAGACAAAAAATACAGCGACGATAAACTTTTTACTCCTATTATATTCAGTACCGCAAAATGTTGATTATAATACTCAAGATGAACTCAGCTCAGCAATCTGAATGAATAATAAATAATTTAATTCCAACATTTGTTTTGATGAAAATTTATAGTATCAGTTTTAAAATATTAGAGAGTTATAGCAAGACGTATTTTTTCATTGTCGTAATACGACATTTTGGCTGGGAATCTCAAGCGCATGCGTACGCCATGGAAATGTAAAGATACAGTACTACAATAAAAAACACGTTTTGCTATAACTCTCTATTATTATAGATATCGACATTGTCATGTTGAAACGACTTAGGCGACAAAAATTCGAAATTGAGCTAAATACACCTCTGAAAAGAGGTGCCTGAGACAAAACTATTCGTATAATTGAATGGAGCAGATTTTTTTGATTTTTGCTGATTTTTGCAGTTAAATTTTCCTAAACGCCTTTGTTTCCGTTTCCGTTTTTTGCGTATTCCTAACTTCACAATTGTCGCTTGTCGTTTCAACATGACAACGTCGATATTACGAAAATTTTGTTAACATCTGATTTTTAGTTTTTTATTAATTTCATGTCCTATTAGAAATGTTAGCAACTCTATAAATACTGTCGTAAAAACTGTTTAGTCCTATAATTTGTTGTTATGGTTAACAAAAGAAAAAAATTCCCTTTTACGATACACATTTTACCAATTTCCTAGGAGATACCGATGTCGCAAATATCTGTAGTCATAAGTTAAAGACCAAAAGGATCTAACAATAAGTGCCAAAAATGACAAATTGGGTTTATGGGTTTGCAGCGTAATAATATCCAGATGGTTCAAAGTACCGGATGCATTCCAAAAGTTTGTTGTAAATGCAAATTCAGCTGAAATTTAACGTTATTAAAATAATTTCTTCTCAATTTACTTAAAATTAGAAAATAATAACAAAATAAATACTTGAAAAGTTATGGGCGAGTATTATATTCCAATTTTCATTTTTCCACAGACTTTTGGGCTAAATGAAGCATGTGTGTGTATTATATTCAAGATTTTAAGATAGTATTTTTCCTCTAGTCGGAATTTCATGCTATTTTACCAAAATTACGGCCCTTCTAAAAGAAAAGTCTCGTATTTGAAGTTTTGGGAACGTAATTATTTTAGATATTTTTAGTGCCACGTTGAAGAGCTATAACTTTGTAAATAGAGACTATTTTTTCACAATTTAATAATTTTTACGTCAACGATCTCTTGATATTTATTCCGAGACTCGGGAACTATTGCAATTGAGAAATGTATAATTAAAGACATAAGTGGCGGTAAAGTTGGATTATAAAAATTAAATGTCTTTAATAACTTTAAAGCAAGGGACCAACCATAAATTACGTAACGCAGAATTTGAACAATTTTTACCCCCTCCTCCCCTCTGTAACAGTTCATAACACTATTAAGTCCCCCCCTAAAAGTTACGTAATGCGAAAACTCTACCACCCCCCCTTTGGCGTAATAAAAAATTAATTTACAAACCTTTTTGGTACGTTGATATATTATGTTATAAATAATAATAATAATAATATTTTTTAAATAAAAAAATTATTTCATTTACTTATGGTACATAAATTGAAAATATGATTTTTGCTATAATTATCAATTGTTATATAACAACACATTAACCCCCCCCCTGTAACACGCCGTAACGTACCAACCTACTGGTTTTTGAAAATTCACGGATCCAAATTCAATTATTCGTTTTCTTCGTTAAAATTCTTGTGCATTTTCTGTATCACTGTATCAACGTGAATTCAAATCTCTCCAATATCTCACGTTGTGTTTGTTCACAATACCATCAATTCAAAGTGAACGTTCATCAGGATGTCGGGAAATTTTTTCAGTCATGATCTCGCAGCGCTCCATTCTTCTGCCTTCCGTCAACTCATGCATTACTTTCTTCTATGAATGAAATTTACTTTTTTGAGAACTCGCTGTACAGGCCGCAAGGAGTAATAGGCAACGCAACCTGATATGCAGTTTTTCATTTCATTTCTGTGAACAATAAATAAGTAAGAAAGGAATTTGATATTGACGTAGGTTGCATTACTTACTATAATGCTTATAACTAGAGAAATCTAGTCGAACTTCCACGCATATTGCAAAGTGCCACTGTGCCACATTACAATTTATTTTATTTTTTAACTAGAAAACTGTTAGTCTCATAGAACAAATGGAAAAAATAAACAAGTTTCCCAATGAGTATTTTTTAATTTTCAAAAAAACAAATAGCAACCAACATGGTTCAATCTCAATTTTGTTCAAATAAAATGCACATTTTCAATTAGAATACAGTTAAACTCGGTTATAACGTACCCCCTGATTGCTACGTTGTAACCTAATTTTTACAAAAATATTACAGCTAATTATTATTGACTTTGTGCCACATTGGTATGTTATAACCGAATAAATTTCGTAAAAAATGTAAGTTATAAATGGGGTGGGTTGTACGTTATGAAAAGTACTTAATAACAGGAAAAATGGTATAACTTCATTAGGAGGCAAGAAAAGAGGTTATTTCCGTCTGAGCGTGACAGTTTTCCGTGGGAGACTAAGCTGATTTGCCACTCATTGACAACGTTAATTTGAAAATATTTATTTGGCAGATGAATTCTGTATAAATAAAATTCATTTCGGAAATTTTCGATGATATAGCTCAACAATAATGCAAAAAAATTCCCTTATATTGGAATCTCAAGAGTAAAAGTAATAATTTATGACTGTAAATAGTCGTTAGTATGTTTCCGCAGAGGTAAATGCGATTTAAATTTGTGACTGTAAAAATTTGTCACTGTCGAGTGGAAGTCGGTCGATGTGAACAACAGGAGCGTACCTAAGTCGAACCTTTTTACATTCTTGTAGATTTCTAAAATTTACGTAAATTGCAAGTCCTCTAAAAAATTACGATTATGAGTACGAAGATACTTTAAAGTGTGAATGTAGAATTATTTTTTTTAACTCGAAGACGACTTATTACATTTTTTGTTTGAAATATTTTCGGTGCGATTATGGAAAAGGGACAGACTCGAGGTACCAGTTACCTACTTCCAGTTTCGGAGAAAATTTTACAATGCCATACATTTAAATCGTACTCAACTTTGCGGATAGTTACTAAGGACTATTTATAGTCATAAATTATTACTTTTACTCTTAAGATTCCAATATGAGGGAATTTTAGACTAATTACAGCTTTTGGAATTTTTTTTTACTTTGGATATTTTTGCCTTAATAATACTGATCTTGAAAAGTGAAATTTAACAAAATTGGGAGATATTATTTTTATAAAAAATCAATTTTTATTTTTTTCTCGAAAACTAACGCTGACTATCAACATGTAAAACTGTAAATTTCTAGCCTTATACCAGAGACATGCGTGCACCAAATTTCAAATAAATAACTTTCAATTAAAGCTTAATTTTGGGGGTGGCCACAAATGATGGGACACCCTGTACAATTTTTGGAATAGATATGTAAAACGTCTACTGTTTTTATCATCAGCTATAAACAATTCCATTGCAAAAATAGGATTCCACGTTTCATTCGTAGGTACTTGAACCAGAAAATTACCTTCTAAAATTAGCCTTGTAACATGTCAGTCGATAAGATAAGCTGTAAAAGGAACGAGAGAAACGCAAGGCGCGTTGTTACGATTATGAACAGATGACAGAATGGTTGTGCAATAACCAATCACTGCAGGCGTGATTTAACTGCAAAAAAACGTTCGGTTTATTCTCATTTCCGTCACTCCTATGCGATATTTTTTAATCCACTGTTTTTTTTTCAGCTCAAGTTTGCGAGTTAAAAGATGATTATCATCAAACGTCGTCGAACAGTCCCCAGTCCAAGATCGTTGCTGGTAGTTGTGTTGTATTGTTCTTAATCTCTACGATTATTGTAATCATCGCTTACAAATTCAGACATCACAGAAATGTACTGAAATTAGATTTACCTTAATTAATTAAGTTAATTGTGTTTGATATGTAATTTTTTACTGCAACTCTATACCAAAGATACCTGTTTGTTGTTATGATGAGTTTTTGTATAGAAGTTGGCGAAATAAAATTTTATTTAAATTTGATTCATAAAAAGAAGTTCACCTCAAATTCCAAAAAACCGAAAAAAGTAAAAAGAACACATGTCGCGTGATGATGCATCTGCCATTAATAATCAATGAACGATACATTACGGCGTTGAAACATCTAACAACCCTTCGAATTAATTTTTTGTAGGGATATCGCATGTGGGGACAGCTGAAAAACTGCATGATAGAGAGCTTTTATTTTTACTTTGTAAACTATAGGTCTAATTTAATAATACCGACGGGCTCGTGCCATACCACTATATTATTTAACAATAACCCACGTAATTACAGGGTAATTCACACCTGCCTGTCAATGATGCGTAAGTATATTTTTTTTCCGTTTCGAACTCTATGGCTGGATCGGTAATAAATCGTTTTATTGAAAGCATCTGCCGTTCAAGATGAGAGAACATCTTTGTTTTTAGGATTCGATGTGTTTCAAGGGTGAACTCCTTGCGGTGGTGGAACTAATTGGATTCCCGTTTGACTTTATTTTGATTTTTAAAGATAGACAATTTTGAATCCATTTCCAATACTTTCTACAAAGCTACAAAGTGCAGAAATAAGGTCGTACCGAAGAAAATTCAAATACTGTCAACCTTCCCTATAATAAACTCCTATTTAACGCATTTCTCTATATGAGCGGTTTTTTTAAAGTGGTGTAAGTCCACGTTTGGAAAAAAATGAGTTAGTGGTAATTTTAGTAATATAAAGGATATATCTTAATAAAATTACTCATTTTGTTACAAAAGTGTATGTATGAATATTGATGATTTATTTCCAAAAATGTTGTTTTTATTTATTCAATAAATGCGTGAAAATCTGCATTGTTATTTTCTAGCATTATCTTACCATATTTATGTGTCGCCACGTAAATCTTGAAAGTATGTCGTTTTATGTTAAATAGATACCTAATCATTTTAATGCATAAAATCATATTACTTCATAAATTCTTGTGGACCTGAAAGGGTTAAACTGAATTTCTTTTCCAACATGAATTTCAATATAACGAATTTTTTTAAGCTCACCATTACGCTTCGTTATACAGGGTGAGTTAAGTTTTACCGCCCCAGCCATAATACCTATTAAAGATTCAGGGGAAAGTATGCAATTTACATGTTACATCAGTTGAAGTTTACACTTTCGATTAGTGCTACAAGTTTTCAAAATCATTTTTATTTGAAGTCAAAAAAGTAAAACAACGAGTTTCTGGTAAAATTTCCATGTTTGGTTTTTTATTTCAAAACTTGTCAAATTATTCGTAACATTGTTAATTGCAATTTTATTCGTTAAAAAATTATTACCTTTTCAGTTAAATCAAATTTAACATAAAGCACGAAAAATACTTTTATTTATGACTTTCCAACAATGGATAATACGGTCTACCACGCAACAATACCTGATGATCGACCCATAAAACTGAAGGGAACGGCGTTTTAGTTGTTGCCAGACCCGTATTCTGGAATTTGTGAGAAAAATAAAATAAGTTTTTAATAGGTAAATATTAAGTTTATTTTATAAAAGATGCTCAAAGTGATGCCCCATTACCCATAAATTAAAAGCATTTCAAGCTTCTCCTCGACTGAGTATTGAAATGGCATGATTATACCTGAACTAAACACAAATGTTCACTATTCCACAAAACGAAGTTTTAATTTTCACTTTTTACCAACGATGTTTAAGTGTTGGAAGATTTGTTGCGAATGTGAATGTTTCTTTATTCACAAAGTGACCTAGGGTTGTGAGCAGGGTTTTTGAGCTTTGGGTGAATTAAACAATTTATTTTATGGGAAGGTTCAATAACCGATAGGTATATTGACTTTGCAGACCGCAAAATTAAAACACAAAATTGTAGACAGATATACTAACGAAAATTAGAAGCTGGTAAGCGATTTTCTTATCAAGTTTAAAATCTAATATTGTAAAAATTATTTTTTATTATGACTATAATTACCGTGTAGACGTTAGTTAGGATGTTGTACACTTTTAAAAAAATAGCGAAGACCCTTATTCCGGTCCTGTAAAATGTAACGTTCTACTTTTTAACTTAACTTTATGACTGTCATAAATAATCAGTCAAGTATCTAAAACCAATACCATTGTTAGGTGAATTGGTCAGCTTATGTCGTAAATCATTTAAAAAAATACCTTCAATACGGAAATAGCTTTATTTAATGAACGCAAATTAGTAAAATTATTTCAATTACACTAAATTGTGTGAAAATATTTTACTGTTCGTACATAAAAAAAACTAATAAATTGGGCAATTAGTAATTGAAAGAAAGCCAAAATTTTACCTGATTAAAAAAAAAAGATTTTTTCTTGGTTTCTATATACCTTAATAATATAAAATTACTCATGCAATTTATGAGAATTGACAAATTATTTTAAAGGCCTATTTTGCCACGGGCGGTAAAACTTAACTCACCCTGTATGGAAGTTTGACTGTATTTTATATGTTAATGTTGAATCCTTAAAAAGCCTAGCAAAAAATCTCTACTATATATATTTTCCATGGATGTAAAATAAATGCAAAATGACAAAAGTCATTAAGGGGACAGTGAATTACGCAATCTAAAAATGTTCACACTTCACACCTCACTTTCTCCAACAAGATTAATTTCTTCTTTTTATTTTGCCTCTAACGTCGAACAGTTTGAGAGCTATAACAAACTGAACTGCCATACATACTTTTTCAACACCCTAGACTACGCATTTCCTAACTTCATTACTATAAATTATAGTCTATAATAACAATTACAGTAGAAGAATTCGTTCTAAGAGACTGTTTGAATAATGAATCAATTTTTCTTATGAGACATTTATAATACATAATAATAACTGCATAAAATTATACATAAAAGCTATGAAGTCGATAAATGCACATGAAATCGATGAAAATTTAATAAGGTTTATGCATACACAATTATTGAATTAAGGTATTTATACATTAAGCACTGACGGGTTGCACTGTATTACAATGCAAATTGACAGGTTTTTCAGCAGTTCATTAAGTCTATTTTAAAATGATGAATATGATTAACTATATTACTGGGATTCTCCTACTAAATAAAAATTAGTGTAAATGGTTTTCAAGAGTTTCCCACCACCAAAGAAGACCAAAGTTGGTTTCAATTGGTCAAAATCCTCGAATTGCGAGAAAGGTGGGCCAAAAAAATCGACGAGAATCGTAAATGGCACCTAAAGACGTTGAGTATGTTGGTGGGACACGTGGCAGTAACCAACGGAAATTAGATTGACAAGTGCTGTGACATCCACCTTACAGTTCACATTTGGCATCTTTCAAATTTTTAGTAGCACTCCTATTAAAAAAACTAAATAAAATGCTTTATTTGATAAATAATTATTTAACAATGCCCCCAAATTGTGAAGACAGGCATCGTGAATTGAAGCTATTACACAGAGTTTACAAGGGAGTTACGCGAACATTTTGAGACAGCCTGTATAGATAGTAGTTTGTACTTTTTTATATTTTTTTTAATAACTTGGTAAATTACATACAAAATTTAACGTCTTTATTTAATAGTTTAATTGCAGCATTCTAAATTTTAAGAGTTGTTTTATAATAAGCATAAAAATAACTCGTTATTACATAATTAAAGAATATAGAATTTTTTCAATAAAAAGTTCATTTAAAGTGCAATCGATATTTTTTTATATAATGGTGAGTTGTACCCTTCCAGCGATAGTTATCAACATGCTTTTAAAAGGGGCGGAATGTCATCGTGGAGCATTGACACATGGCTGAACCACCCTCAAATTTTAATCGTCATATTACCACGAATGCACTTTCATATAAAATTATACAAAAATAAAAAGAAATTATGTTACGGTGGTGATTGTAAAAAACGTTGGAAGTTACCGAGATCAGTTATCACAAGGGACATCCTTCAAACTGAAAAAATTGTTACGGTACGAAGCTCCATAAATATTCAAGTACGAAACAGGTAGCGACTAAATTCCCACGAATTGTTAATTTTGATTCATTGATGGCGAGTGTAATCCTGTAGGTGTGCCACTCACCCTAATTCATTTCGGAATAAAAGTATAATGTATCCGGTGTAGAGATAATTAAAGTGCGAATATATTAAACAACGGTTTTTCTTGTTGAACGTCTCGTTATCGATTTATCGCATATTTATCATACGATAGAAACAATTTATAAGTACATGCTTATAAGTACTTGCATGTAAGCGTTACTTTGTTTGGTAACGAAGCAACTACAGTGTGCGTTATGGGAGATAATTTTGTAACCGTCGTCAGCACCGAAGCGAAACTGGCGTTATACCGTACTTTACCGGTAAATCCACATCCTGTATGGGATTGTAGGGACCTAAATTACTAAATTTTATTGCAAAAGAAACAACGAAATAAAAGAGCAGCTTGTGGAGACGCAATAAAATATGATTCATGATCGTAGCAAATTAAACGATAAGACTGTACATCATAAAATGTTGCGGATGATGCATTTTACCAATGAAGCTGTAAATGGCTTAAAACTGCAGCGGAAAAATAAATAAGTTTCCTTTTCAGATACACTAAGACCTCGTTTAGCGCTCAGGATGTGTTCGAAGACGTCAAAGCGCTAAACGAAACAGCGTTATACCATTTCCAATATCAGTTGGGGCGATGTTGATAGAGATAAGAAATAAATGATATAACAAAAGATTGAAATATAGTTTGCTCAGGTAAAACCGAGAACAGTACCGGACTTACAATCAGTAACTTTAAAATATTTGCTAACAGGTAAATTTACGAATTTAAGCGAAACGAACTAAACTTTCAGTTTTGCATAGTGACTAATCCCAATCTAAATATACAAATATAAAATTTTAAATAATTTTGTACAAATTTTTGAGTATCCAAATTTTTACCTGAATACGTCCGGTAACAATTCACACCTAAATAACAATTTTATTACTTTAAGCCGTGATAAGTACTTTAACGATATCGCCCCAACTGATATTGAAAATGGTATACACGAGGTCATTTTAACTAAGGTGACTAAACGTACTCCTTTAGGGAGTTTTGTACTCCTTTTTTGTGAACCGTACTCCTTTTAAAACGAGTACTTCAAAAGTACTCTTTTGCATTCTTTTGTACTCCTTTGTACTTCTAAAAATATAAACACTTGGCATTTAACTTTAACCTTTAACCTTTAAAAAAAGAGTTTTCATTTATTTTAGAAAATAAAGGAAATGATGATTCTATGGTTAAATGTACAATCTGCAAAGGAGAATTTTCCATTGCGATTGGTGGACGAAGTGCAATAACAAAGCACATTGATACAAATAAACATAAAACATCTCTTGATGCAGCGTCTTCAACGTTTAAACTAAATACATATTTTAAAACTGATAGTTTTAGACCAAATGAAGATTGAAATAAAAAGTATTTCAAAGAAAAATAATCACTTCTATTCTTTGTTAATGAAGTTTTCCATTTTCTTGTTTTCAAATGATTACAACAAGGGTTGACTCTTAAGAGTCGGTTTGCCTAGGTGAAATCATGCAACTTGCAGTGCATATTTTCATGGTTTTACCTAGGAAAACCGACTTTTAAGATTCAACAAAAAAAAACAGGAAAATGGAAAAAAAAATTATCTTAGCAAACTTTATGAAAATGTGGATCCTAACATAAGTAAAAAAAAAAAAAATTGACCTGAGCACACTTTATGAATATGTGCACTGCAATTTGCATGGTTTTACCTAGGAAAACCGACTTTTAAGATTCAACCCTTGTTGTAATCATTTGAAAACAAGAACATGGAAAAAATAACCAAATTTTATTTCTAAAATGGTTCGTATTGTAGAAACAGGCATATTTAATCCACCATAGCTAGCGCGAAATAAATTTTAGTCGTGACTGGCGCCTGTCTCAGAGACCGAGAGTTTTTATGGTTTAATTATTATTGAAAAATATTATTTTATGTTAAATCTAAATTTATAGGATATTGGAAACTGCGTCCTTTCTCTACAATAAATCACAACTAGATTAAATATAACATTATTGTTGTTAAACTTAAACAGTGGGTATTTCATTGATATGAAAATTATGTCACTTTTTTGTAACACCTCTAAAAAAACAACAAATCATTAGACTCTCTTTCCAAAATAAGTTTTGTGCTAAGTTTTAACACAATAAGCTATTAAACAAAATGAAAAAAAAATAATTAAAAAAAATTTTTCAAGAAAAATTGCATTCAACTTATTTTACTTACATACCGACTGGCGTCGGGTCCCACAGCCGGTGACTACGAAAAACACAAAAATAATATGTCTGCACACGTCGTTATCATACGAGAGACTGATGATAGCGTTGACCAAATGAGGCAGCTACCCGAAGAATCAGCCAAATTCATTAAAAGATTAAAATATTATTCAGCGTTTCCAAAAGAGTCGGTCTCTGAGACGTATGGCGCCAGCTCTGTCGGCACCTACATTTTAATATCGTTCGAAATGCCTTTCCGTGTCATTTTGGTTTTATTACTACACTTATTCATTGTGAATAATCTAAAAAATTGTACGGATTTATTTTTAATGAACAAATAGAATTTTTATTGATTTTCTTACACAATAATATCGAGGATTACGGCACATAAATTAATAACTGCTAATGAACAGGATACGCGAAAATAAACGTTCCAAGCAAACATAGATTTAAGGGAAGTAAAACGCTACGATAAATTGTCACCTTTCGCTGATTGTTCGGAAATAATCGTGCTACGAATCAACAAAATGCCGAAATAATTTGTTTTTTTTAGACAGCGTTATATCGAATCAGCGTTAAACGAGGAAGCGCTAAACGAGGTCTTACTGTACTTAAAAAGTAAAATTATGTATTAATGTTTGGTGTATCGATAAGGAACGTAGAAAAAACTTACAATCGAAAAACGCTTTAAAAAAAATAAGATGCATTGACCGGCAACAACTTTTCAAACTACACCATTAGGCGTTTTTGCATCTTCTTTTTGCCTCGTCTTTTTTACAATTAAATTCAACACATTTTAGCATTTTAAAATTTCAAGTTAGAATTTAATTTCTCGACTTCTTTCATCGCAAGATTACATTTCCGAAAATTAATTTAATTTTGCAACATAATTTAACAATTTATCTGTGCATAATGCCAATTACTCGTTACCGTTTTAATTGCTGTTACTCTTTCTCATTTAAAAATTACCATATCGGCCATATGCTGGGTTCTATTTTTTGCTGCGAATACCTTGGCTATGAAAACATTCTAAAACTTTATGGCGGACGTAAAAGTGTCTGACCAGCTTAAAAAATCGCACTTGTCTAATTTTTACTTTTAATTATTACTGCAGGAAATTTCACGGTGGATTTACATACTTTGCTGAGACGCGACTAATAGTTTCAGCTGCAAACGGGGGAACGAAAAATTCTAAAAATAAAAGGCTCGGCAATGGGATGGATGAGTTGTGTCGCAGACGAAAAATTCGCAGAGTTGAAACTCACAATTAACAATGTTACTTTTTTGGTGAAAATATTTTTGGTTAAATTGTTTGGACATGTAATTTTTAGAATCGTTATAAATGCTCGCCAAATGACAGTAATCAGTGTGTGTCGATTTTATTTTTGTGGCGCGATTCCAAGTAAAGGAACCGTCAACAAATGCAGGATATTATGTCCAAATAGGTATGAATGCTAATAATTCAAATTAAAGCTGTTTAACATTTAGCGGCTGGTCCTTGTCTATTTACAATGAACAATCTTCGATTATCTTTTAATGACTTTCAATAACCGCATAGCAGTGGCGGCTTGTCAGAGGAAGCAAGGAAGGCTGATAAAAGTGAAATAAATAAATAATTACATAATCAAATTTGATTTTCATTAAAGTTTCAGTATGAAATCAATTATTAGGTACTCAATTAAATAAATGGTAATAGTTATTTGATAGATAATTTTCTTTCACCATACCAGAACGGCCTTATTAGAGGGGATCTTCTATTTACAATATGGGACTTGATGGTTGAATGTAAGCGCCAGAAATATGGTCGAGACCGGGTCGGAGGCAATTTGCTACATTAGACTCCAAACATCTGCTTTAATTCTATAGAATGATACGATTGTGACCTTGAACGTTAAAAAGAAATGAAATGCAATACTTGAGTTAGAAAGCATAAAACTATTGCACCGGAGGCTACGGCTCCACCCCCACCCGAACACGTGCCCTGGTCAGTGCGTTTACCGGACAAAGATCCCAATTATTCCTTAGTACTGGGTGCGACAGGTCTACTGCAATTATTGAATTCAGGTATAAAATTTTGAATTTGCGGGTTACATTGTTTCAACATGAATGAGGATATAGAAGTAGAACTACAAAATGTATTTTCTAAAACTTGTGAGGATATTGTTTTCTTTTAAAGAATTTTCGTTTTGTTACTTTTTTCTGAGAACTTTTCTGTTCTCACTTCAGTTTATTTTTTAGAATTTTTGTTTTTGTTCCTAGGCTTATAATATGCGATTGAATGAATTTCCGTTTGCACTTGTTACAAGTTTAATCCCATTCTGTTATTTACTAATTTGTTTGCCGATTTTTAACAGTCATTATCAATAATATTGTGCAGATTAAGGCACGACTTTTTGCTAAAATTAACCTAAAATGGTAATTTATTGAATCACACATTATATTATTTTCATTATTAAGTAAGAGAAAATACATTTTGTAAGCTCATATCTCATTCATTGTTTCGACATGAATGACGATATAGAAGTACAACTACAAAATGTATTTTCTAAAACTTGTGAGGATATTGTTTCCTTTTAAAGAATTTTCGTTTTGTTACTTTCTTCTGAGAGCTTTTCTATTCTCACTTAAGTTTATTTTCTAGAACTTTTGTTTTTGTTCCTAGGCTTATAATATGCGATTGAATGAATTTCCGTTTGCACTTGATACAAGTTTAATCCCATTCTGTTATTTACTAATTTATTTGCCCATTTTTAACAGTCATTATCAATAATATTGTGCAAATTAAGGCACGACTTTTTGCTACCATTAACCTAAAATGGTAATTTATTGAATCACACATTATATTATTTTCATTATTAAGTAAGAGAAAATACATTTTGTAAGCTCATATCTCATTCATTGTTTCAACATGAATGACGATATAGAAGTAGAACTACAAAATGTATTTTTTAAAACTTGTGAGGATATTGTTTCCTTTTAAAGAATTTTCGTTTTGTTACTTTCTTCTGAGAGCTTTTCTATTCTCACTTTAGTTTATTTTCTAGAACTTCTGTTTTTGTTCCTAGGCTTATAATATGCGATTGAATGAATTTCCGTTTGCACTTGATACAAGTTTAATCCCATTCTGTTATTTACTAATTTATTTGCCCATTTTTAACAGTCATTATCAATAATATTGTGCAAATTAAGGCACGACTTTTTGCTACCATTAACCTAAAACGGTAATTTATTGAATCACATATTATATTATTTTCATTATTAAGTAAGAGAAAATACATTTTGTAAGCTCATATCTCATTCATTGTTTCAACATGAATGACGATATAGAAGTAGAACTACAAAATGTATTTTCTAAAACTTGTGAGGATATTGTTTTCTTTTAAAGAATTTTCGTTTTGTTACTTTCTTCTGAGAGCTTTTCTATTCTCACTTTAGTTTATTTTCTAGAACTTCTGTTTTTGTTCCTAGGCTTATAATATGCGATTGAATGAATTTCCGTTTGCACTTGATACAAGTTTAATCCCATTCTGTTATTTACTAATTTATTTGCCCATTTTTAACAGTCATTATCAATAATATTGTGCAAATTAAGGCACGACTTTTTGCTACCATTAACCTAAAACGGTAATTTATTGAATCACATATTATATTATTTTCATTATTAAGTAAGAGAAAATACATTTTGTAAGCTCATATCTCATTCATTGTTTCAACATGAATGACGATATAGAAGTAGAACTACAAAATGTATTTTCTAAAACTTGTGAGGATATTGTTTTCTTTTAAAGAATTTTCGTTTTGTTACTTTCTTCTGAGAGCTTTTCTATTCTCACTTTAGTTTATTTTCTAGAACTTCTGTTTTTGTTCCTAGGCTTATAATATGCGATTGAATGAATTTCCGTTTGCACTTGATACAAGTTTAATCCCATTCTGTTATTTACTAATTTATTTGCCCATTTTTAACAGTCATTATCAATAATATTGTGCAAATTAAGGCACGACTTTTTGCTACCATTAACCTAAAATGGTAATTTATTGAATCACACATTATATTATTTTCATTATTAAGTAAGAGAAAATACATTTTGTAAGCTCATATCTCATTCATTGTCTCAACATGAATGACGATATAGAAGTACAACTACAAAATGTATTTTCTAAAACTTGTGAGGATATTGTTTCCTTTTAAAGAATTTTCGTTTTGTTACTTTCTTCTGAGAGCTTTTCTATTCTCACTTTAGTTTATTTTCTAGAACTTTTGTTTTTGTTCCTAGGCTTATAATATGCGATTGAATGAATTTCCGTTTGCACTTCTTACAAGCTTAATCCCATTCTGTTATTTACTAATTTATTTGCCCATTTTTAACAGTTATTATCAATAATATTGTGCAAATTAAGGCACGACTTTTTGCTACCATTAACCTAAAATGGTAATTTATTGAATCACACATTATATTATTTTCATTATTAAGTAAGAGAAAATACATTTTGTAAGCTCATATCTCATTCATTGTTTCGACATGAATGACGATATAGAAGTACAACTACAAAATGTATTTTCTAAAACTTGTGAGGATATTGTTTCCTTTTAAAGAATTTTCGTTTTGTTACTTTCTTCTGAGAGCTTTTCTATTCTCACTTTAGTTTATTTTCTAGAACTTCTGTTTTTGTTCCTAGGCTTATAATATGCGATTGAATGAATTTCCGTTTGCACTTGATACAAGTTTAATCCCATTCTGTTATTTACTAATTTATTTGCCCATTTTTAACAGTCATTATCAATAATATTGTGCAAATTAAGGCACGACTTTTTGCTACCATTAACCTAAAATGGTAATTTATTGAATCACAGATTAAATTATTTTCATTATTGAGTAAGAGAAAATACATTTTGTAAGCTCATATCTCATTCATTGTTTCAACATGAATGACGATATAGAAGTAGAACTACAAAATGTATTTTCTAAAACTTGTGAGGATATTGTTTTCTTTTAAAGAATTTTCGTTTTGTTACTTTCTTCTGAGAGCTTTTCTATTCTCACTTTAGTTTATTTTCTAGAACTTTTGTGTTTGTTCCTAGGCTTATAATATGCGATTGAATGAATTTCCGTTTGCACTTGTTACATGCTTAATGCCATTCTGTTATTTACTAATTTATTTGCCGATTTTTAACAGTCATTATCAATAATATTGTGCAAATTACGGCACGACTTTTTGCTACCATTAACCTAAAATGGTAATTTATTGAATCACACATTGTATTATTTTCATTAAGTAAGAGAAAATACATTTTGTAAGCTCATATCTCATCATTCCACCCTATGCATTTCCTTCAACTCCTAATCCAGTTCTGGCAAGAAATAACTCTACACTTCTTTGATGATTCTTGCTGGACGGTAAATTGTGATACAAAAGTAAAACATCATAATTTGTTGACCTATTCTTCATAAATATTAGCCTCCTCATTCGTCACTACCACGAGCCGCCACTGCCGCATAGTACATTACGGCCGCGACAATAGGACATCTTTAATTCATGTGGTAATAATAGTAAACATCACTTTACCGACCTAAATAATATAAAATCTCAGTCTGCATAATAGCACGTGTAACATGTAATTTAAATCCACTCAACCCCCGTAATTTAAAAAATAAAACAGTAATGAGCTTGGACTACGGCGGTTAGGACTCCCACACTTAATTATGGAAATCTCGGATAAAAAGGAAACGAACCCTTCAACCGTTTTTTACGCACTTACTGATTTTTTGCCTCCAATCGCCGAGTACAAGAATGCGCTACCGATTTGAATGTAAGAATGGCTCTCCGGAGCGGAACCGACAGGTGCATTATTCAAAATATTTTACAGCTTAATGGGGGATAGATAGCGCTTTATTTACGGCAGCTAGGAACTATTTTTACATTTAAATTTAACTTGGGATATTTTGTTGTTCAAAAATTGGTTAATTCATGTGGGTAAATGAATATTTCACGACTGAATATTCCAATCTGGAGGTATTTGTGCAGCTGTCTCGCGAATTCAGAAATTAATTTGTTGCTCTTTTGCAACCGTGCTTTCCGGCTGTCTGCGGCACGCAGAGCGCAGACCACACTTTGTACACATTCAAATGGAGTAATTAAATAGATAAATCTGAAAATTTGCATAACCAATCACTACCGTACGCATTCTGAATGTGGAATTGTCACAAATGGAAATTAACATATCGATTACTTCTTTAAAGTTAACGACAAAAATACTGATTCGGTATTGATTTATAAAAATAATATCAACCAATTTTGTCAAATTTCACTTCTCAAGATCCAAAGTAAAAAAAAAATTCAAAAGCTGTAATTAGTCTAAAATTCCCTTTTATTGGAATCTTAAGAGTAAAGGTAATAATTTATGACTATATACAGGGTGAGTTAAGTTTTACTGCCCATGGCAAAATAGGCCTTTAAAATAATTTGTCAATTCTCACAAATTGCACGAGTAATTTTATATTATTAAAGTACATAGAAACCAAGAAAAATTATTTTTTTTTAATCAGGTAAAATTTTGACTTTCTTTCAATTGCTTGCTCAATTTATTAGTTTTTTTTATGTACAAACAGTAAAATATTTTCACACAATTTAGTGTAATTGAAATAATTTTACTAATTTGTGTTCATTAAATAAAGCCATTTCCGTATTAGAGGGTATTTTTTGAAATGATTTACGTCATAAGCTGACCAATTCACCTGACAATGGTATTGGTTTTGGGTACTTGACTGATTATTTATGACAGTCTTAAACTTTATTTAAAAAGTACAACGTTACATTTTACAGGACCGGAATAAGGGTCTTCGCTATTTCTTTAAATGTTCACAACATCGTAACTAACAGCTACACGGTAATTATAATCATAATAATTTTTTTTGCAATATTAGATTTTAAACTTGATAAGAAAATCGCTTACCAGCTTCTAATTTTCGTTAGTATATCTGTCTACAATTTTGTGTTTTAATTTTGCGGTCTGCAAAGTCAATATACCTATCGGTTATTGAACCTTCCCATAAAATGAATTGCTTAATTCACCCAAAGTTTAAAAACCCTGGTCACAACCCTAGGTCACTTTGTGAATAAAGAAACATTCACATTCGCAACAAATCTTCCAACACTTAAACATCGTTGGTAAAAAGTGAAAATTAAAACTTTGTTTTGTGGAATAGTGAACATTTGTGTTTAGTTCTGGTATAATCATGCCATTTCAATACTCAGTCGAGGAGAAGCTTGAAATGCTTTTAATTTATGGATAATGGGGCATTACTTTGGGCATCTTTTATAAAATAAACTTAATATTTACCTATTAAAAACTTATTTTATTTTTTTCACAAATTCCAGAATACGGGTCTGGCAACAACTAAAACGCCGTGCCCTTCAGTTTTATGGGTCGATTATCGGGTATTGTTACGTTGTAGACCGTATTATTCATTGTTGGAAAGTCATAAATAAAAGTATTTTTCGTGCTTTATGTTAAATTTGATTTAACTCGAAAGGTAATAATTTTTTAACGAATCAAACTGCAATTAACAATGCTACGAATAATTTGACAAATTTTGAAATAAAAAACCAAACAAGGAAATTTTACCCGAAACTCTTTGTTTTAATTTTTTGGCTTCAAATAAAAATGATTTGGAAACTTGTAGCACTAATCGAAAGTGTAAACTTCAACTGATGTAACATGTAAATTGCATATTTTCCCCTGAATTTTTAATAGGTATTATGGCCGGGGCGGTAAAACTTAACTCACCCTGTATAGTCCTTAGTAGCTATCCGCAAAGTTAAGTACGATTTAAATGTATGGCATTGTAAAATTTTCTCCGAAACTGGAAGTAGGTAACTGGTATGTACCACGAATAGTCTGTCCCTTTTCCATAACCGCACCGAAAATATTTCAAACGAAAAATGTAATAAGTCGTCTTCGAGTTAAAAAAAATAATTTAACATTCACACTTTAAAGTATCTTCGTACTCATAATCGTAATTTATTAGAGGACTTGCAATTTACGTAAATTTTAGAAATCTACAAGAATGTAAAAAGGCTCGACTTAGGTACGCTCCTGTTGTTCACATCGACCTACTTCCTCTCGACAGTGACAAATTTTTACAATGTCATAAATTTAAATCGCACTTACCTCTGCGCAAAGTACTAACGACTATTTACAGTCATAAATTATTACTTTTACTCTTGAGATTCCAATATAAGGGAATTTTAGACTAATTACAGCTTTTGAATTTTTGTTTTTACTTTGGATATCTTTGTCTTAATCATAGTGATCCT
The DNA here is from genome assembly GCA_949768715.1 of Dascillus cervinus. Classification (NCBI taxonomy): domain Eukaryota; kingdom Metazoa; phylum Arthropoda; class Insecta; order Coleoptera; family Dascillidae; genus Dascillus; species Dascillus cervinus. The sequence goes on along the minus strand of OX458321.1, from coordinate 28,458,751 downwards.
GAAAAGTGAAGTTTGACGAAATTGGGAAATAGTATTTTTATAAAAATCAGTTATTATTTTTTTTTCTCGTAAACTAACGCCGACAATTAACATGTAAAACTGGAAATTTCTAGCCTTATACCAGAATCATACGTGCGCCAAATTTCAAATAAATAACTTTCAATTGAAGCTCTATTTTGTAGCTGGCCATAAGTGATGGGACACCCTGTATATGTTTATCCAAACGATAATTAAAAAAAAAACTATTGCAATGAAATTGAACACTACAGTGTAGAATATTAGATCCTGATTTAAGTTTGGTTAATGAGCGCAATCCGTGGATAAATAATGGCACCCAAAGGTTCCTAAATTAATAAAGCTTTATGGTATTTAAAAAATGATAAGAACAAAATTTTTGTAAAATTGCGATTTTTTTTAGATTGTTTGTGTTACAGGTTATTTTAATGGTTGCTTTAGATAAAAGTAAAAGCAATTTTATACAAATACCATGTTTATTGTTCGCATGGTGTCAATGAAGATCTTATTTTGCTATCGAAAAATCGCAATGAATCAACACATATTTTACAAAAAAAAAAATTCACTGATATGTTTGTCGAAAAGCTTAGTAATAAATTAGGTTTTCATAATATTTATAGTAAATTTCAAACCTTTAAAAGTGTGCCTATTTAATCACAAATCACAAACTAAAAAATATTTTTTTAAGACATAGTTGTATGTATGTTTATGCGGAAGATTTATGGTGTTATGTATTTGATGACTTACGAGCTGCGGAGCAAAGTATGGTTGTCATGTATTCGCTGACATACGAGTGCAAAGGGTTAATATGTGTTCGATGCAAAAGCCGTTGTAAATTTCATATCCTTATTAGAGTACAGGTATGAAAAGAAAATATTTTTAACAATCCTTGCTGTTTGCAGAAAACGGCCAATGATTTTTCTTTTTCAATCTTTGTTCAAAATTGAAATAAAAATTGAAAATCAAATTTTTGTTTCATTTTTTAAGAATCGTTGAGGAAAGCATATTTTAGGGCATAAGTTTATACTTTATACGAAAAAGTGGTGTCAATTTTTGCCCATCTATCGCCAAGGGATATTTACACAAAACAGTTTTATCGCAGGAAGATTTATAATTGTCGCTCTACTTTTTCAGAAGTTGATTAGCTGGTATCTTTTTATTTTATTTGAAAAGTGAATAGGTATGTATTTACATTTGTTTTATTAGGATTCTCGTTTTTTTTTAATCAACAACTTATAATTATCACTTGACAGTATAAACTACAGCAATCCCCAACAAACTAACAAATCCCCAACAAACAAACAAATCCCCAACAAACTTAAATAAATCGCACTAGGAAAATAATCGCAGGAAGATTTATAATTGTCGCTGTAGCTAATCAGAAAATTATTAGTTGGTCTTTTTAAAAAATTATTAATTTTATTGAGACGGTTCAATAGTCCGTTATTATTCATCCTTATGTGAAACTATTTTCCTTTGGTTCTATTTCAGACAGGGTCGGCCTTGTCTATCAAGGTGAAAAATTAATTTGGGGCCCTTTAAAAATGAGAAAATCATAATAATCAACCAAGACTAATACTACACAATAAAATTACCTTTATAAAACAAATTAAATTAACCAATTGATTTGCTAAAATTTTAAATTGGAGCCCCCTGCAGCTAACTGTTACCTTACAGTTACAAAAATGTCTAAAATGAATGCATAATTTTATTTTCCTTGATCTGCTAGATTTTTAAATTGTCAATAATTTTGTTGTGACACATTCATAATATATGATCTAAAAATCATCACATTTGTTTTGTTAGGATTCTCGTATACATTTTTAATCAACACCTTGTAATAATTATCACTTGACAGTATAAACTACAGTAATCCCCAACTCAACACTCAACTTAAATAAATTAGTAAATTCCAAAAAATAAAAACAATGTCCCTTAAAATACAATCATTTTATTTGAAAAGTGAATATTTACTTACGTAAGTCGGGAGATTACTATAATGAAAAATACTGAAACGTACAATCCTTGTGAAACCTAAAAAATGCAAATTTTGGAACATTTCTGGTCTTGTAGTAATTACGTGCCCGTTATCATAATGAAAATGTACCGTTATTTTGGAACGCTATTGCAAAAAGCAATTTTTTTCGTTTAATAGACTTTTTACTTTTAAAACCTTGATACAGTAAAACCCCTCATAGTGGACACTTTTTTAACAGTCTCGGCATTCTTCCATAAGAATACATTATACAAACACCTCTTTAATGTGGACACCCCTCTATTGCGGACATTGGACACTACTTGTCTTCCCGAAATTGCAATTTCCCTCTCTATTGTGGACACTTTCTAAGTATTTCCGAGAATTAATATCATGTTCTCAAAGAAATGCCATCGTAATTTGTGGTGAATTAGACCGCTTGCCGATTCTTTGTCGGCAGGCGACTATAAGCGTGTGCCGATCCATAAATTAGCATTTGGTACATAATTTGTGATTTACTTTCTACCAACCACCATTTCCGGATGTGAATTTGGCGTTAGCAACAATCCAGTTCGAAGGTCATTAAAACTAAAAGGAAAAATTGCCCTTATTGAATTTTTTAATAAAAGCAAGTACGGTATTCGAAAACGGCGTAACAATTTAAGATTTCTAAAAATTTTGTGTTGACGATTTTGAAGAAACAGGTAGATTAAAGGAAGCCTGGTTAAAAAACGGCGATGATTCAAGAGTTAGTTATACGGAAGCGTTAAAAACGGGACACACATTAAAAAAGTTTATTTTAAATAAAGACTCTGTATTATTTATTAAATTTAGAAATACATTTTGACGAGAAAAATATTCAGATTGCAATAAATAAGCGAAAATTTCCAATCACAAATTTCTTTAATTTGTAAAAATCGATTTATGTAGTATGTATAAACATAATACATATTTACCTATAATATCTAATAAACTGTTTAAAATTTGTAGTTAGTAATATGTATAGCAAATTTTCGACAAAAAAAAAAGGGGAGATCCCTCTATAGTGGACAGTTTTGTTCAGTTCCTTGAGTGTCCCACTATGCAGGGGTTTTACTGTATTTGAATGAAGTTAAATTACGATTCAAATTAATTTAAATGAAAAATGTTTTATTCTAAAATTTACATTCGTAAAACCAAATAGCGCACACACTAACGGTTTTCTTTTATTCCTACAAACGGATTTCAAGTTAGTTCATTATTTTCGTCAGGAAAATACGGTCATCGCAATAATTAGCACAGAAAATGATTTAACAAAACGCCAACACCAATCTTAGGACCGGACTTTGATACCTAAATCTACAAAACTGTTTTAAATTAAAGTTTCTATTAATAAATAAAGCGAATTGATAAAGTTTTGTGGATTTATTTAGACACCGACAATTTGAAAACAGAAAAACAAATCTTGAAAAATAACCACCATTGGTTGAATCACAATCAAGAGGGGATAGATGAACACCTAGGAAAAATGGTGTGGACAATGCCGGGCCTTTTCATTCATTGTAACGTTCGCATTGTGAGCGCACCTCGCGCGTTTGAAGTGTGTTTTGAATTAAAAAAAATATCAAAATGAGTAACGACAAAAATAACAACCCCATAATCAGGTCGAGTGCCGTAAAGAACTTGTTCGGGGCGCCCGACTGCATAGAATTGGACGAACTGTTCCAAGAGTTTTTGAAAAATGAGAAAAAGATCATGCTGGAGAGGTACGGCGTGAAATTCGAGGATTTCGAGCATTTCACCCCGCGCGAAGAAAATTTCGAAAATACCATAATTAGGCAGCTGTAGCTGTCATCTTAAATACAAACGACTGGTGAGTTTTATTTTCGATAGCATTTTACTTTGATAATCAAATGCCGCAAAAATGAACGGCGAGTCTCGACCTGTGTTGTGGGTTGTGTTGGCGTCGTCCCCTTTTTTGGTTTATTTGCGGTTTGTACTCCTGACATAAAAATCGCCTATGCACTTGTCCGTTAAATATGTAAGTTAAAAATTTGGCTTGGGTTCATCAAACCGCCTCACTTGTTCGAACTTGCGAATACAAGTTTCTAAAAAAAGAGTTGTGCTGACAAAGACAGGTACAACACAGGTATTAGTAACATTTGAAGTCATCGTTTAATATAGGTAGCCCTCGGTTTACGCCGCAGTTCCGTTCTAGCAAAAGCCGGCGCAAATCGAATCGGCGTACAAAGAACCCATATTTACAGTGATGTATATAAGTGAAAAAGAAGCAAATCATTTTATTTATTAATACAATATAATGCAAAATACATATACACTTATCTCCCGATTTACACGGAAGATTGTTTTTTTATAGGCAAAACCGTGTAAATCGAAAACAACGTCATTTATTTAACGAAATTTTTTTTAATAAGATATTTTGAAAAATTAAAATAACAGTTCATTCATAAAATAACAAATATACAGTGCGAACCAGTCAAATGGAATAAATTCAATATCTCAATTATTGTGCATATTTATAAAAAGTCCCGTTTATGACATGATATCCTACAAAGTAAAAATTTCATCCCTAACCTCAACTCCCTTCGAGTGACAGTTTCAACCCCCAAATTTTTAAATAAGAAGTAGGGGCTTGTGATACCTCATTTGAAAGGTCTCTTCATGCTCCATTAAAAACTGCTATGGTTTAAAATTTTATTGCGAAAAAAATTGTAAAAATGCTACAAAAAATAATTGTTTATCGCTAACCAGTAAATATGAAGTTTAAAAAATTTGATTAGTAAAAACACAATGATGTACACTTTTCTACTGGCACAAATTTACTGCAGTAATTTACGTGAATACGTAGGAAGTTTTATTGTGCATAAAAAACGGGGAATCACCAATATGTATAACCAAGTGAACGGAGTTTAAAAATGATTGTAGAAATATGTACTCATCTGAAAATTCATTTTTACAATCTTATTTTGAATTCGTTATTTTAAAAACCGTGTAAAAGCGAAATCGTGTAAAAAAGTATCGTGTAAATCGGGGGAAAGGTGTATTATAAATTTAATTTTTGAAATGTATTTTAAAATAAAATGAAGTGAAATGTTTTTATTAAAAAATATTAACAAAAACAAATGAAATTTCAAAGTTTCGAATCTTTTACATTTTTTGGAAAAAAGAATTCACAACGTCGCGGCTCAACACTGAAACGAAAATCAGTCTAACATAGGAAGAATCGGTGAATTACCTAATTATGTACACGGCGAAACAGTGAATTCCACATTGGCGTTATTGTGAATCGGCGTAAATCGAGGGCTACCTGTATTGGCACGAGCAATGCAGGATTTACGTATAAGCTACACAAGATATAGCTTAGGGCCCCTGGTACTTCTGGACTTATAAAGGGCCCCATATCTCAAATAGATCTCAAATAGCTTAGGGCCTTGTCAAGTCTAAATCCGGCCCTGGACGCGAGTCGATGCTTATGTGTAGCGACGGGAAAGGGTTTGGACGTTTTCGAAACGTTCTGTTAATTTTCCACGAGACCGAAAAAACCGTCCCACGTTCATGAAACATTCTAGTCCTAATTAAGTTCTTTATACGGATATCATACACAAATAAACCGGTCTGGAATAAATCAGTTGTTCCGGTCTGCGAATCAGCTGATTCCTCAACATCTTCGCCATCATTCTTCCACCTTTGTTCCACTAAAGTGTAATAAATAAAATAATGCGGGCGATCGACGCCCCTTTTTCAATTTAAAAAAAACTCCCCAATATGCAAATTTTAGAGAGGCTCACACCACCCTTTTAAAAATTAAATGCGGGCGCACCTGCCAAAATTTGGGCTGTATTGTTAACGTTTTTTTTTGTTGTTGCAGATTCCTCAATTTGAGCTGTGCCTTCCTTGCAGCATTAAATACATTAATGAAATCTGTTAGTATTAGTAGAATGTAAATAGTTTATTAACCGAAGTTTCATAAATGGAACTTGGTCCAAAAATGCAGCTGCAGGACCAAAGCAAATGTAGTATGCTACCGTTAAAGTGCAAATGACGGTTTGGCGCACTCGATAAACGCTTGCCAAACGTCTCGACCACGAGATGCGTAAAAGAAGGAGAGAAACAAATTTTGGTTTTTGTGGCAAAGTCGGAGACGTAACTATCAATTAAAGGAGCACGATACACAAAAAAAAATATTTTTAAATTATTATTTATTGGTAAATTATTGTAGTCATATTAAAAATTATTTGGTAAAAATCCAATGTAAAAAAAAATTGTTTTAGAAGATATTTTAAATTTATTATAATTCATCAAATAAGCTGAGTAGAAACATTTTTCTTAAAATTAATCGTACTTTTAAATTAATCTTTTTTTTGTGTATTGTGCCCCCCGAAATTATCCGTAGCCGATTGGAAATAAATCTCAATCAATAATTTTCGCGCCTCTGGTCAAAGTTCACGAGATTTGGCATTTACTTTTTTGCACATATTTCGAACAAACCGTTTGATTCATTAAACTGAAAGTTTAATAAATCAATCGATTTAACGGTATCATAATCGAAGAGCTGTTTCGAAAGTCGTGCGACTTTCGGAACACCTATTATTGTAATTTTATTTATAAAAATTTTCTATTTTAGAATAGTCGTCTAGTCTGTAATATAATTAATATTGTGATAACTCTAAAATAAATCGTTGTTTAAACATGAAGTTTTTGTGCCCTACGAAAACGTACTAGCGATCTTGAAGACTCCCACCTCTCAAGGTGACTTGTACAAAATTCAACTACCACACATTTTATAATCTTAATTTGTGACAAGACAATCAACAGGTTAATTTTAAATAATTGGACGTTAGTCATATCCATAAATATTGGTATGATTTTTTTAAGTTGGCACAATTAACATAAACCACGGACTGGTTTTCTTTGCGTCTGACGATGGTGTAATTTCTTTTTTTACGTTGATTCGGCCCCATCAGTGAGTCACTCATCACGAAGAAAGTAGTCTCACAAGTTGAAATTGCAAATGTGTGCGATCATTATTTACTTACTCACCGTGTTTGCATATCATTACGGGCGCCTATTTAGCTAGGAAACTAAAATATTAATTGAAGATCTGCGATGAATAGTAACGGCCCATTATGTCAACGACACAATCTGACAATTTACAAAATATGAAATCGTGACTTCCTTTGCTGGTGCGGAAGTTCATTGTACCTGTGTTTAAACAACAAAAACTGCAAATTTGCTCCTGTGTGCTTTCCTGTTTGATTTGAAATGGCATTTAAGCGGAACTAGTTTTTTAGCTATTACTAAAAATAGAGTAAAACAATTAGGCTATTTTTAACCTTCCAGTAGTCGTACGACTGTTTTTTTAATTTTCCAACGAATTTTCAGTACCTTTCTAATTTATTGTCTAAATGTTAGTGGAGCAGTATCAGAGCTGCAGATAAATTATTTTTGCTTTTTTTGCATATTGCGGAGTGAGACTCCGCAGCGACTATTAACATCTTAGGCAAATCTTTCTATACATTTTGACATTTTCGATTTACAACAGCCCAAGGTAAATCTGTAATAATCATTTTTGATACAAATGCACTGTCCAATAATTTTCAAAGTGTGTGGTTGCTTGTTTCAAGCACGAAGCCAAGTTGTGTGGAAAAGTTGCACAAAATGACAGCGTATGTTTTTTTCATATTAAAAAAAAACATTAATTTATTGTAAATTTTGAAGTTGTTCGACAAATCGTCAAGTTAATATTGGTTTGTTTAATATCCACTTTTTGGGGATATTGGGTTATAGATGTCGCAGACGGATTGTAGCATTCCCTACAATACAAGCCGGCTAGCCACATTATAAAACGGCTCAGTTTTGTAAATCGGCTGGTTAACGTTTAGGCGGATTGTAATACGGCTAAACGTTGCTCAGCCTTACTGTAATGACGTTTCGCGTTCTTCAATGCAACAAAATGACGGGTCGCCGTTTTATAAAACGACGAAAGAGGACTTTATATAAAGAAAACCTTTCCTTGTAGCTATGACAAATATAAAGTCATAACTATAAGAAAAAGGTTTAACTCAATATAAAAGGTTTTTTTTTATAAAATGGCTAACAATTCTTCTTTTATCAAACGGACTGAGTTATTCAGCGATTCATAAAACACCTAAAATTTTCAGTCAAATTGTAAAAATTCTCTGTTCATTCTATATTTTACAATCTCCCCAATCATTTAGAAAACGACTGAATTTACAATTCGCCGCCGACATCTACAATATGGCTGATTGTCGCCCTACATTACACATAGTCAACATTCCGGCTAAACAATCTGCCTAAACGTTAATCAGTTGTTTTACAAAACAGAGCTGCTATATAAAGTGGCTAGCCGCTTCATATTGCGGTGGATTCTACAATATGGCTGCGACATGCACTCCAAAGTTTAAGTTAAAATTAGCTTGTTAAATGGTCCACAAGAGAACCAGTAAAATAAAAAGTTTTCAGTATTTATTTTGTACAATATCTAGTAAAATTATTAAAATTTTGTACAGGGTGAGTTAAGTTTTACCGCCCCGGCCATAATACCTATTAAAGTTTGAGGGGAAAGTATGCAATTTACATGTTACATCAGTTGAAGTTTACGCTTTCGATTAGTGCTACAAATTTTCCAAAATATTTTTATTTGAAGCCAAAAAAGTAAAACACAGAGTTTTGGGTAAAATTTCTATGTTTGGTTTTTTATTTAAAAATTTGTCAAATTATTCGTAGCATTAATATCTGCAATTTGATTCGTAAAAAACTGATTACTTTTTGAGTTAAATCAAATTTAAGATATAGCACAAAAATGCTTCTATTTATGACTTTCTAACAATAGATAATGCGGTTTACCATCCTAACAATAGTTTATGATCGACCCATCAAACTGGACGAGACAGCTTTTCAGTTGCCGATAGAACTGCATTCTTAAGTTCAGTTTAGTGACCGCCATAAATAATCTTTCAAGCACCCCTACATCAATACCATTGTTAGGTGAATTGGTCAGCTTATGTCGTAAATCATTTAAAAAAAATACCTTCTAATACGGAAATAGCTTTATTTAATAAACGCAAATTACTAAAATTATTTCAATTACACTAAATTGTGTGAAAATATTTTACTGTTCGTACATCAAAAAAACTAATAAATTGAACAATTAGTAATTGAAAAAAGCCAAAATTTTACTGGATTAAAAAAAAAGATTTTTTCTTGGTATCTATGTACTATCAGCATCAAAAGTATCCGGACTATCCTATTTCTAGAGTAAATATCTGTCAGAAACTAAGCGTGTCTGTTTTTAACTTGCCGAATTTTGTAGCGTTTCACTCCCACTCTATGTATGATAGCGTTCTGGTCAGGTAAGAATTTTAATTACAACCATCAACTTTAACAAAATTTAAAAATGATCCAGAATTATCAGGGAATTTCCACTGATTTAAAATCATTTAATTTAATTTAATACCATATAAACTCCTGTTGCATATTGTGCAGGTAATACTACAAAAGAAATAGTCTTAAAGGTAGAACAATATATTTTTTTTATTCAACATATTAAAAATAAGAATGCATATTAAATTAATACCAAAAATTTATCAAACAGAAAGGAAAAGTAATAAGTGATAAGTAATATTAATGCGGTGCGATCGAACAGTTACACAAAAAGCTGAAACGTAATGTTTATTTATAAAATGCAATCATAACTAACCTAATTACAGCATGGACAGTTTTTATATTAATCTTTGTTTTCGAGCAGCTGAGTGTTATTTCTGGTGAATCCACTGCAAAAACGTTACATTTGTTAAAATAAAAAACCGGCGTAGGAAACGTTCCTTCCTGTGTCCTATTATCGATGAGGTTACCAATTAAAACAAAGGAAGATGAGGTCACGGTCGTAATCGACTATTACTGCAATGTAATGTAATTTCAGCATTTTTTTTTTAAGAAACGGCGACCGTTAGTGTTGCAATTAACATTCCTTTTGTATCAAAAACTGACATGGGATTGCATAATTTATTCTATTGTTTGTAAATTGAAGATGAGACCATAATGTAGTTCCATTCATAATTTATAACACTGAAGAATCAAATAAACAAATTAATGTCAATTCGGGAAGATTTATGGTATTTATCAGTCGATGTTTTGATTGTAAAAATAAATCGAAAATTATGCCTCGTGAGGTTTTGAGTCGAGTTTCCGGAATTTCGTTGCGTGAGGCGTTTAACCTCTTTTAGGTACGACGACAAGAAAGTAGGAAAACCGCTTCCAAAATAGACCACCCACAAATTGAAGATGAGTCATAACTGCAGAATTTGCTAGACAACGAAACTGCACTCGTTTTGTTCCCTTATAAATTTTATTTTCAAAAAATTGCATTCTTTTCCATACAAGATAGCAACTTTTAACATTTACAGTTAACCATAATTTGAATTAAACACGTTCAATTAATTGTTTTCTCTGTATTAGGCGGGATACATTTTTGTTAGATTGAATGAGCTCTAATTAATTAAATTGAATGGACCCATAAAGCAATTTATATTTATTGGAACACATTTTATATAAGAAACTAGATTATCGGTGACTAATCAATGTAGAAAAGAAATTAAAAAATTATTTAAAGAGTTCAGTTAAATTCCATATACAGGGTGTTATAAGTTTTACAATAGTTTGTTAATTCTCATAAATTGCTTGAGTAATTTTATATTACTAAGGAACAGAAACAAAAAAAAACATTTTTAAAAATCAGGTACAATTTTGGCTTTCTCCATTACTAGTTATTCAATTTATTAGTTTTTTTTTTATATACGAATATTAGAATATAATTTAGTATAATTAAATTAATTTTACCAACTGACCAACTTAACTAAAGGCATTTTTGTATTACAAGGTATTTTTTATGTAATTTTCAAGAGGTGACCAATTTATCCAACAACGGGATTAGTTAAGGGCACTTAACTTATTATTTATGGCAGTTGTAAGCTAAAGATGTTGAAGAGCAAAAGAACATTTTACAGGCACGGAGTAAGGGTCCTCAATATTTCTTCACAAATTTGGCAGTTTTCGAAGACGCATCTGTACAATAACAACAAAAACAATTTTCAGTATCTCTCAAATAATAAACTTAATATTAAAAACTTCTTTTATTTTCTTTTTCAAATGTAATTCAAGAATATGGTCGTAAATAATAGAACTTTTCGTAATTTCACCTCAAAATTGATCTAATTCAAAAAGAAATATTTTTTTTGGGAATCAAGTTGTATAATATTAATGATATGAATAATTTTCCATTCTGAAATAAAAAACTAAACAACAAAATTTGCCTCTAATCTCTTTTTTTACTTTGTGGCTTGAAATAATAGTATATTATACATTAAGGTGAAGAAGTGTATGTCTATAACCTGAGGGCTGGTTTAGATCCTGAGGCGCGCAGCGCCGAAGGATGTAGCGCCCGTAGTGTATATGCAATTTTTTCTGCTATTAGTAATATTTCAATTTAAAATATTTTTTATTGCAAATTATCAAAAAAGAAATAATTTTTGTTCCCATGGAACGGCAGTTATTTGCAAAAACTATGTCATTTCTTGACATAAAAGTTAAATCTAGTTTTGTGACCCTTTGCACAAATTTTTTGAAGATGCTTTGCAAAAATGATGAGTGAAGGTATAAATTGCATTTACACTGCCAAAAATTTAACAAATTGTAGATCATTTACTTAAAAGTAGAGAGACGTTAACGAAAATAAGATTTGCCAAAAAGGTGAAATACTTGCAGATGATGTATTGTAAGATTATACATATTAAAATCTACCTTTTGTAATTTTGGCATTTAAGGGAACGTTTACGGAAGAACTGCTCAATCACTTTTGACTGAATTGACAGTCAAATGTAGGTCAGTTTTTAAAATACAACGATTTTAATGCATAAAATGCCAATAAATTTTATTTCCTTAATATTTTCTTTCTAAAATTGAAATAAAATTGACAAAAAATGTAAATTTGTTCAGTATTGACCAGTGGTCAATAACAAAAAATTACTTACCTGGCATTGGACAAACGGTAGTGAAACTAAACTTTCCGGATTTGCTGTATGACTAGTAGTGGAAAAAAATATTTTTGAAATGTTTTTGGATTCATCAAAAGTGTGCAGGTATTATAGCTCCGACCGTAAAACTTATAACACCCTGTATATTGAAGATGTTCCTACAAAACTGCAGTTGACCAAGGTATTATTATCTTTTCTACTACAAAAAGTGATATAAGAAAAATTGTAGATATTGACGATTCTTTATTCGCATCACTTGTTGAAATTTCAAACTGCTTTTAAGTTATAATCAGTTTAGTGTCAAGGAGTCTAGACTAGACTAGGACTATGTAGCTCTATGTCCAATCTTGTTACGATAACGTTATTCTTTGAAAACTTATCGTCTGAATCGACAGGTATACACAAGTGAAACTTAACAGTAGCTTGTCGCCACTAAAAGCAAAAACAAGATAAAGATCTAAATAGAACTTTCCATATTACACGAAACACTATTTAGCAAAATAAAAATTTTATTTCTTTGTTCGATTGTACTGATTTTTTTGTGATCCCAACTTACGGTTGCCAACAACGCTATTTAACGGAATGAACTGGATCCGGAGTAAAACATTTACATTATATTGTTTATTATAAGTGAAGAATATTTTAATGATTGGAATAATGTCAAATAAATAAATAAATAAAGTTTTTATTTATGATTTGAGTTATTTATTATAACTTTATGTAAACTTTGACATTAAAATGTCTTGCAAATTTATGTAGGTACCACTTTTCTGAGCTATAAAATTGTTGCAACATAGTATGTAATATCGATTTCATCATAATCGGATATGGACACTTTGTGAGGTTTCTGTTAATACCGTGGTTTCTCTTAATGTGTGAGTTTCACAAATGGACATCTTTCTTGTGTATCCAATTTACTAGCTGAAATAATCAACGTTAACGGGAATCGGGGAATGGCACGGGCTAAATTATAATGCACAGACGGGATGAGAACGGAGTCGTTCACTGAACGTCCACAGTAGAAGTACTGATTGTTACTGTTAATATTCATTACTGACAATTTGTGTGTCTTTTACACAACTAACTACAATAACGTAATGTAAAGGAAAGTATTGTGATAATCCATTTAACGGCACTGAAGGCTTTTAGCTGTTGTTATTTATGTAAACCGTCTCTGAGTACGCAACGTTGTTCACTTTTCCTTATACAGGGTGATGAAATAAAGGTGTCCGTGAGTAGCTACATGTTATAGACGATTTCTAACGAAATACGAATTTGAAAGCCAAAATAAAATTTGTTGTCTCTTCACCAAGATATAAGCTTTCCTATTCAGACAATACAAATCTATACGATTAACAATTTTGTAATAATTTCATTGTTAGGGTCTAAATTTGATGCAGTTGATGCTTTTAAAAAAAAAGTGTAAAAAATCTATTGAAACCAACTTTATTACCGATGTCAAAATTACGGTTTCTTGGCCCAGAGGAAATTTTTTCAATGTCGCAACATCGAGAATCTCCTAGGAAACGTTGGCAACAATAATTCACTTTTCAATGTCAGTTCTCTTGTCAAATTTGAACGATACAAGTCAAATGTCCTAAAAAGTCTTAAAATGGAACACAATTTCAGTGAAAATCTAGACATGTTGATTCGCTTGGGTGAGACAGATAATAACGCATCGGAAGCTACTAGAGAATATGCTAGAGTGTATCCACATCGACGTCATCCAGATGCTAACGTAATTAGAAAATTGGAGCAAAAAGTAAGAGAAAATGGCCAAATAGTGCCGATTTCTGTAAACGGTAAACAACCTCGTGAAGTTCGTATAGCACCGTTGGAGGAAGCAGTTGTGGAAGCGATTGAAACTGGATCAGGACGAAGCATACAAGGATTAGCGCGACAGTCACTTTAAGTCACTTTTTCCTATTCTGAGATATTTGAGATTTTATGTTTCAATTTGATCTGGAAATTACATTATTTCGTTTTTGACTGATCTGTTTTTACTAAATAACATGGTTAGGGGCCTTTTAAACGGGAATCAGTAAGTGCGACCGAAAGTTTATCCATTCTTATCAGAAGCTACGCAAATAGTAGAAAATTTCTACGTCACTTAGGGACTTTTGCATGCAACCCTTCAATTACCCGTTTGTTGTGTATTCTTGTTTAATTACATTAAATTCTTTTGAAATAAAAAAAGTTATGTCAACGTGACAGTTGTTTGTCTTACGCAAGTGACAGTATCTGTCGGTGTTGGTTGCTTAGATACAAGAAGTAGGCCTACCTGAAGGTAATTCTTTAGAAAAAGAAATATGTACAGTATTGCCACGTTGTGCTCTTAGACAAACTGTTTTGATTTTAATCAGAATCTATTTGGACCACTTTTGTTACGATTTCCACAATGCTTCAACAGAAAACATTGTCCCAATATCAATCATGGGCACCTTTTTTCATCACCCTGTATTTATATTATGTGTAATGTACTGGCGAAACTTGATTGAACATCATTTAAGGAAACTCCAAAATGATCTTGTAACCGAGGAGCGCAAGAAATATCCAATATAATTTGCTAAGGTAATAAATACTGTTTGTAAACACATTGTATATTTGATTGACAACTGATAAAATTGATTAAATTAAGTGATATTAAAACATACTGAAAAACTAGTATGTAGATGTTTCTGTATGTTAGAATATAATTGCAATTACAGAGATTACATAAAACATTAAACATACATTAAAAAGTTGCATAAGCATTACAGATACTTGTAATAGGATACTTTCTTTAAAGTAATGTGCAATAGAACTAACGTGCGTTTAAAAAATCTACGATTAAGTGACCTGCCAAAGTTGTGAACCGTACTTGCCAGAAAGACATATAAACATACATACGATAGTTTGTGGTAAGAAATTATTTCTTACAGTAAATTTTGATATGCTTACCACATACTTACTTCAACACGATTCTACGACTCAACGCATATGTAACTGATCTTCTTACATTATTGAAGAATCGATTATTTTGAAAATTGGCACTAGACTACATCGATTAGTAAAGATCTTGGTAAATGTCGTGAACTTAGAAGCAGAAACCAAAATTCGTTTCGCGATACTACTTACCATCTTTAGGGTCCAATTTCTCCTATTCCCTAACCGTTTGTATGGCTTTCTCTCTTGTTTATTTATTTATTTGTTTATTATTTCCACTTCTCCTTGACAGTTACTATTACTGCGGCCATCCTCCCACGTTCAAGGAAGATTCTGTCCCTGTAGAGATGCCTCTTCCAATACTTTTTTCATCCAGCATTTAGGCTGGTAAAGGAACCTCTACTTTCTGGCGTGCGGGCGAATTATGAAATCCAGGTCATCATAGAGGAAGTCCAATCAACCAAAACTAGGATTAACCATTCCTCATCAATGCGATCAACAAGAGTCTGGAGATGGAACGGTGATGTCAGTCAGCTCGAGGAAGGTTTGATCCTTCTCATAGGCGGGTGTCGAGAGACCCAGAGGAATATTACCATTGTCGCAGGCTCATCCTGCCACAGTTCAACAGGTATCTGCGGGCCACTGGGTCTACCTGGAGAACCCAGTTCTTCGGCAGAAAATCCTTCAAACCTTGTATGCCGGTTACATAGGCAGGGGTAGGTACAGGTAGGATCAGGAGTTGGTCGCTGGTGTCAGGAATCGATCGATAATACTATTAATAATAATAAAAAAGTACCAACAACAACAATAACCAATACAACAATACCAATAACGCACTCATTAAAAGTCGACAAAATAAACTAGAAGAAGTCAAATAAACTTCTTTCACAAACAATTCCTGAACAGAATATTCAAATGTGTAAAAATGAAAAATGCATCTGAAAACCTCTTTGTCTCTAAATTCCACCATAATATTCATAGCCCAATATTTCCAAAAAAAATTAAATACAATTTTAAAATTATATAAGATATTTCCCAGTTCAAAAAATATCCAAATTCAAATCAGAGTAATTAATTTTTAACAGAAAATAATTATAAAATGTCCCTGAAAATTAATGATAGTGAACTCTCTGTTTTATGTCACGTTTACAAGCTTTTGCTTGATTATTGCTATTTTTCGGTTCAATATGTTTACAATACACGTTATTTTACCGCTGACATATGCAAATATCAGCCTTCTTGCCCACATATTTTTTTAAACGCACGGTATTTCTAATTTATGACATTAAAGTAATATCTAATCATACCCTTTCGTATTTGGCGGAACTATCACGGAGCAGATGTGATGAGTTTATAATTTGACGCTTGTATTAGGTCACACTCATTTAATAAATTACTTAAGGGAACTTGGTATTGTGCAATAGACCTTCTAATATTCCAAAAGTGTCAAATGTCATTAGAAACAACTTGGTCCCTCTATAGGTATATATATGTTGTAGGATAGGCTGCAAGCCATAAATTTACTGGAATTTAATTGGTATACATATTCAATACTAGATGTTACAGCTGATATGTTGCGAAAATCGAGGTCGCTACAGTCAAGTTGGATTAAATTTAATTAATGAACGTATGACATTTCCTTAGTTAAGAATACTTAAAAAGTAATTGATATGTTACATTGCTGTTTTATTATAATAAATTCTTAAGGTTGTAAAAATGCATAGACTTCCTGCTATCCCAATAAACAAACATAAAAAACGGAATAATTTCTAAAGCATGAAAGTCACGTAATGAACTCCGATAATATCGGATGCATGTAATACACAAGTAGAAATTATAAATTGTAATATTGTTGGAATTCATTCATCTGCATTCTAAGACACAAGAACGGCCTTTGACAGCTGAACGGTAAGCACACGTGAGTTGTAGAATAAAAATTGAAATCAGATAAGGACCACCACGTGCCATTGTATTTGTCTGTCTACCCGTATTATTGGATCCAGATAAAAGGGTAATGATATTGTACTTCATGTGTATTTCGATAGTATCGCCCCGTTTAACGTTGGTAAAAAGAAACACGTGTTAACGAACGTAATGACCGTTTACACAGAATGTGCTTTTGAAAATGACGGTGTAACAGCCGCAATACTTCCGATAGACTTGAAGTTATCAACACATTTTCACCGCAGATGTTTACCCATTTTAATTTTGTGGGATGGATACGTTGAAACTGCACCGCCTGACCTTGCATGTGCAAATATCTAAAATTAGACAAAATTGCACGAGTTTGCAGCGCGTTGGCGGATCATTTAATCCTCCGGTAGTCGCACCTTTTTTGAGAGATTAGTAGTCGCTGCGGAGTATGACTCCCCAAAAGAAAATTCTATTTTTTTTTGAAATTTTAAGTTAAAATTGGTAATAAATTTTATTATTAAGTTGTTATGCCAGCAACATTAAAAAAAAAGTTTTGAACAGAAAAATTTTCAAAAAGCTTTAATGAATACTACCTATAACACAAAATTTTAATAATATTACTAGATATTGTACAAAATAAATACTGAAAACTTTTTATTTTACTGATTCTTTTATGGACCATTGAACAGCTAATTTTAACTTAAACTTTAACTTAAACTTTGGTGTACATGTCGCAGCCATATTATAGAATCCGCCGCAATATGAAACGGCTAGCCACTTTACAAAGCAGCTCTGTTTTGTAAAACGGCTGATTAACGTTTAGGTAGATTGTTTAGCCGGAATGTTGACTATGTGTAATGTAGGGCGACAATCAGCCATATTGTAGATGTCGGCGGCGAATTGTAAATTCAGTCGTTTTCTAAATGATTGGGGAGATTGTAAAATATAGAATGAACAGAGAATTTTTACAATTTGGCTGAAAATTTTAGGTGTTTTATGAATCGCTGAATAACTCAGTCCGTTTGACAGAGGAAGAATTGTTAGACAGTTTATAAAAAAACCTTTTATATTGAGTTAAACCTTTTTCTTATAGTTATGACTTTATATTTGTCATAGCTACAAGGGAAGGTTTTCTCTATATAAAGTCCCTTTTCGTCGTTTTATAAAACGGCGACCCATCATTTTGTTGCATTGGAGAACGCGAAACGTCGTTACAGTAAGGCTGACCAACGTTTAGCCGTATTACAACCCGCCTAAACGTTAACCTGCCGATTTACAAAACCGTGCCGTTTTATAATACGGCTAGCCGGTTTGTATTGTAGCGGATTCTACAATCCGTCTGCGACATCTATAACCCAATATCCCCAAAAAAGTGGATATTGAACAAACCAATATTAACTTGACGATTTGTCAAACAACTTCAAAATGTACAATAAATTAATGTTTTTTTTTAATATGAAAAAATGTACGCTGTCATTTTGTGCAGCTTTTCCATCACACACATTGACTTCGTCCTTGAAACAAGCAACCACACACTTTGAAAATTATTGGACAGTGCAATTGTATCGAAAATGATTATTACAGATTTACCTTGAGCTGTTGTAAACCGAAAATGTCAAAATGTATATAAAGATTTGCCTAAGACGTCAATAGTCGCTGCGGAGTCTCAGTCCGCAATATGCAAAAAAAGCAAAAATAATGTATCTGCAACTCTGATATTGCTCCACTAACATTTAGAGAATAAATTAGGAAGGTACTGAAAACGGTCGTTCGAGAGAATGGGAAATTCCTGGGAAAATCAAAAAACATAGTCGTGCGGAGCGAGACTCCGCATGCGACTACTGGCAGGTTAATGAAAAAGAACAAAAAATTTCGTTCTCATTAAGCAGATGGCATAAGGTGTCGTATTCCTAAACGACCATAATTTCGCCGTAATTTAGTTTAAATATCAAATGTCTGGCGACATATGGCAAATGCGTGTGCTATAGCTTAATAAGCAAATAACCATCCGCGCGTATTGATTGAATTACGTTTTTTTCTTATTGAAGCTAGCCGACGTTTAATTTAATTGTAATGATACCTCGCGCATTAATTTAAATTAATAAAATTGTTGCAGGAAGTTTGTCATTGTTGGAATTAACGTTTCAAGCCAATCGACTTAATAGCCTTTTTGGGGGAAGCTGTTGGCATGATACACTGAAAGCCGTTGAACTTAATTCCATTTACAACCGAATCAATTTATTTATGCAGTTCACAGCTCTCCTTAATTAGTTTATTTCATTAAATCGCGTTCAATTTAACATTACATTTTATTTAGGTTCGAATGCTACAAATCCATGGCAAAGAGAACTTTACTACCGAGATTTCTCTAAAGAATTAAAAAATTAAAAAATTTTAGAAAGAAAAATGTAAATAATTATAACAAAAGTTGTTGTATTATTGAACTCTATAATTTATGTGCTTATTACTTTTTCGTAACTCAAACTAGTATTAAGTTTTAATTACAGTCAAACCTTTATAAGCCGGAATCTGGACAAGCCAGAATCCTGTTTATGACGTCAGAAAAAGCAAAATCTGAGTGAGAAAATTCGTTTCTGAGTCAGAAAAATCATATTCTGAGTCAGAAAAGGCAAATTCTGAGTCAGAAAATTAGATTCTGAATGAGAAAATGAGATTCTGAATCAGAAAATACAAATTCTAAGTCAGAAAAGGCAAATTCTGAGCCAGAAAATTAGATTCTGAGTGAGAAAATGAGATTCTGAGTCAGAAAATACAAATTCTAAGTAAGAAAAAGTAAATCCTGAGTCAGGGAAAGCAAATTTTGAGTCAGAAAATTAGATTCTGAGTGAGAAAATTAGTTTCCGAGTCAAAAAAAATCACATTCTGAGTCAGAAAAAGCAAGTTCTGAGTCAGAAAATTAGATTCTGAGTGAGAAAATGAGGTTCTCAATCAGAAAATACAAATTCTAAGTCAGAAAAGGCAAATTATGAGTCAGAAAATTAGATTCTGAGTGAGAAAAGGCAAATTCTGAGTCAAATAGTTAGATTCTGAGTGAGAAAATGAGATTCTGAGTCAGAAAAAGCAAAATCTGAGTGAGAAAATTAGATTATGAGTCAGAAAAGGCAAATTCTGAGTCAAATAGTTAGATTCTGAGTGAGAAAATGAGATTCTGAGTCAGAAAATACAAATTCTAAGTAAGAAAAAGTAAATCCTGAGTCAGGGAAAGCAAATTTTGAGTCAGAAAATTAGATTCTGAGTGAGAAAATTAGTTTCCGAGTCAAAAAAAATCACATTCTGAGTCAGAAAAAGCAAGTTCTGAGTCAGAAAATTAGATTCTGAGTGAGAAAATGAGGTTCTCAATCAGAAAATACAAATTCTAAGTCAGAAAAGGCAAATTCTGAGTCAGAAAAGGCAAATTCTGAGTCAGAAAATTAGATTCTGAGTGAGAAAAGGCAAATTCTGAGTCAAATAGTTAGATTCTGAGTGAGAAAATGAGATTCTGAGTCAGAAAAAGCAAAATCTGAGTGAGAAAATTAGATTATGAGTCAGAAAAGGCAAATTCTGAGTCAAATAGTTAGATTCTGAGTGAGAAAATGAGATTCTGAGTCAGAAAATACAAATTCTAAGTAAGAAAAAGTAAATCCTGAGTCAGAAAAGGCAAATTCTGAGTCAGAAAATTAGATTCTGAGTGAGAAAATGAGATTCTGAGTCAGAAAATACAAATTCTAAGTCAGAAAAAGCAAAATCTGAGTGAGAAAATTAGATTATGAGTCAGAAAAGGCAAATTCTAAGTCAAATAGTTAGATTCTGAGTGAGAAAATGAGATTCTGAGTCAGAAAATACAAATTCTAAGTAAGAAAAAGTAAATCCTGAGTCAGAAAAGACAAATTCTGAGTCAGAGAAAGCAAGTTCTGAGTCAGAAAATGCAAATTCTGAGTCAGAAAATTAGATTCTGAGTGAGAAAATTAGTTTCTGACTTATGAAATGAAGAAAATGGAATAAATAACGTTTCTGGTTGAAAATGAAGATAAGAGGCACTGAAAGGTGCCCTATTCTGGCGCGTTCACGGCCGTTACAATATTTTTTCCGTTAAAAATATACCTATTCGTTTTCATTCATTTTACTTTTATTTCCAGACAAATTTGGACATACAGTGCGAAAACTATGCAGTGTGGGAGCCATGTGGGTTGCAGTAAAATAGTCCATGGATACAGAGAACCGTAGATTTCAGATCCCGCGACGGTCTCGGTAAATAAGCGGTTGCGACGACAGAAATTTCAATAGCTTCCTTCCGTATAAACAAAATTGAAACAACATAACGTCCTTTTGTCGATTTGATGTCTCAGCGCGCGCGAATATTGAATCGATTTATTATTTGTTTATTCTATGATTCACCTATCTCTTTACGATCATATTTATAATGGAACCAGCGTTGATTAGTGGGCTTTATGTCCCACGTTCCAACTTTAAGTTCTTTTATAAACTTGGAGTAAAACGACCTTGATGGGAAAAATCTAGGCAATTAATTTAGTACTCCCAACATAAATTATTACAGAAACGATGTGCACTTTGTACATAAAAATGTGATAATTTTTTAGTCGCCGATATTTAATTTTCGATTCGCACGTCCTACGTTCTTCTTCAGACCGCACATCTCTTTCTTCCTCGTGCGGTCGAAACGTATTAACGTAAACCACAAGGCTAACAGAAATAATGGAATGTGAATTATTATTATATCTCTTGGGCCGGAAAAATTCTTCCGTGCAACTTGTGGCGACTTGTTTGTAAAATTTATTTGCGATTAGTTTTATCTACGCTTATCATTTTAAGTTGTGGTTTTACTCCGCCGATTTTGATGCAGCACTTTTTACAAAATATTTTTATTTCGTCAACCTAATTTCAATCACACTTCTGTTAACGGACTTTTTTATACAGTGATTGTTGACATAGGTAAAATATATCTTTCAACAATATTTATCTCTAAACAAATTAAGTGGAAACGATACTTTTACTCACAGTGACATTAAACAGCAACGAAAAGTTGTCCTTTTCTTTCCTAGCATGACAGCAAACGTTTATTCCAACGGGGCTATTTTTAGTCCCAATATCCAATAAATGAGAGCTTCTGAAACTTACCAAGAAACAACATTTATTTTATATTCTAGGATACTTTACAAATATTAGTAAACAAAATAAATCTAAGCGTTGACCGAATACTTATTCACTCTTCACCAGCACTATCGTGAAACAATTTGAGAAGCCCTGTGGTAATCTTTTTGCCAAAATTTGATTTTCACTTATTGTTAGCTGAAAAAATAGCAAACGTACCACGCTCCTGCGTGCAATTTATGTCCTTGCAACGCTTAGAAATTTCGGCACAAACGTCTCGAAATTCTAACTGCATATTCGGACATAAAGTAATATTAAACTTTCGGGGTTACGTAATATACTACACATTTTGATAAACAGGTGTTTCAAAAAAACTGTCACAAAACTACGGTCCTCCCGGTTGTATGAAAATGTGGATTCTAACATAAGTCAAAAAAAAAATTGACCTGAGCACACTATGAAAATTCGCTGCAATTTGCATGGTTTTACCTAGGAAAACTGACTCTTAAGATTTAACCCTTGTTGTAATTATTTGAAAACAAGAAAATGGAAAACAATTTTACCTGAGCAAACTTTATGAAAATGTGGATTCTCACATAAGTCGAAAAAAAATGAAAAAAAAGACCTGAGCACACTTTATGAAAATGCACTGCAATTTGCATGGTTTTACCTAGGAAAACTGACTCTTAAGATTCAACCCTTGTTGTAATCATTTGAAAACAAGAAAATGGAAAAAAGTTTTAGCTGAGCACACTTTATGAAAATGTGGATTCTCACATAAGTCGAAAAAAAATGAAGAAAAAAGACCTGAGCATACTTTATGAAAATGCGCTGCAATTTGCATAGTTTTACCTAGAAAAATTGACTCTTAAGATTCAACCCTTGTTGTAATCATTTGAAAACAAGAAAATGGAAAAATTTTTTACCTGAGCACACTTTATGAAAATGTGGATTCTCACATAAGTCGGAAAAAAAAGAAAAAAAAAGACCTGAGTATACTATGAAAATTCGCTGCAATTTGCATGGTTTTACCTAGGAAAATTGACTCTTAAGATTTAACCCTTGTTGTAATTATTTGAAAACAAGAAAATGGAAAACAATTTTACCTGAGCAAACTTTATGAAAATGTGGATTCTCACATAAGTCGAAAAAAAATGAAAAAAAAGACCTGAGCACACTTTATGAAAATGCACTGCAATTTGCATGGTTTTACCTAGGAAAACTGATTCCTAAGATTCAACCTTTGTTGTAATCATTTGAAAACAAGAAAATGGAAAAAAAATTTACCTGAGCACACTTTATGAAAATGTGGATTCTCACATAAGTAAAAAAAAAAAAAAATTGACCTGAGCACACCTTATGAATATGGGCACTGCAATTTGCTTGGTTTTACCTAGGAAAACCGACTTTTAAGATTCAACCTTTGTTGTAATCATTTGAAAACAAGAAAATGGAAAAAAAAGACCTGAGTATACTTTATGGAAATGCACTGCAATTTGCATGGTTTTACCTAGGAAAACTGATTCCTAAGATTCAACCTTTGTTGTAATCATTTGAAAACAAGAAAATGGAAAAAAAATTTACCTGAGCACACTTTATGAAAATGCACTGCAATTTGCATGGTTTTACCTAGGAAAACTGACTCTTAAGATTCAACCCTTGTTGTAATTATTTGAAAACAAGAAAATGGAAAACAATTTTACCTGAGCAAACTTTATGAAAATGTGGATTCTCACATAAGTCGAAAAAAAAATGAAGAAAAAAGACCTGAGCATACTTTATGAAAATGCGCTGCAATTTGCATAGTTTTACCTAGAAAAATTGACTCTTAAGATTCAACCCTTGTTGTAATCATTTGAAAACAAGAAAATGGAAAAAAAAGACCTGAGTATACTTTATGGAAATGCACTGCAATTTGCATGGTTTTACCTAGGAAAACTGATTCCTAAGATTCAACCTTTGTTGTAATCATTTGAAAACAAGAAAATGGAAAAAAAATTTACCTGAGCACACTTTATGAAAATGCACTGCAATTTGCATGGTTTTACCTAGGAAAACCGACTTTTAAGATTCAACCTTTGTTGTAATCATTTGAAAACAAGAAAATGGAAAAAAAAGACCTGAGTATACTTTATGGAAATGCACTGCAATTTGCATGGTTTTACCTAGGAAAACTGATTCCTAAGATTCAACCTTTGTTGTAATCATTTGAAAACAAGAAAATGGAAAAAAAATTTACCTGAGCACACTTTATGAAAATGCACTGCAATTTGCATGGTTTTACCTAGGAAAACTGACTCTTAAGATTCAACCCTTGTTGTAATCATTTGAAAACAAGAAAATGGAAAACAATTTTACCTGAGCAAACTTTATGAAAATGTGGATTCTCACATAACTCGAAAAGAAAATGAAAAAAAAAAGACCTGAGCACACTTTATGAAAATGCACTGCAATTTGCATGGTTTTACCTAGGAAAACTGACTCTTAAGATTCAACCCTTGTTGTAATCATTTGAAAACAAGAAAATGGAAAAAAAAGACCTGAGTATACTTTATGGAAATGCACTGCAATTTGCATGGTTTTACCTAGGAAAACTGATTCCTAAGATTCAACCTTTGTTGTAATCATTTGAAAACAAGAAAATGGAAAAAAAATTTACCTGAGCACACTTTATGAAAATGCACTGCAATTTGCATGGTTTTACCTAGGAAAACTGACTCTTAAGATTCAACCCTTGTTGTAATTATTTGAAAACAAGAAAATGGAAAACAATTTTACCTGAGCAAACTTTATGAAAATGTGGATTCTCACATAAGTCGAAAAAAAAATGAAGAAAAAAGACCTGAGCATACTTTATGAAAATGCGCTGCAATTTGCATAGTTTTACCTAGAAAAATTGACTCTTAAGATTCAACCCTTGTTGTAATCATTTGAAAACAAGAAAATGGAAAAAAAAGACCTGAGTATACTTTATGGAAATGCACTGCAATTTGCATGGTTTTACCTAGGAAAACTGATTCCTAAGATTCAACCTTTGTTGTAATCATTTGAAAACAAGAAAATGGAAAAAAAATTTACCTGAGCACACTTTATGAAAATGCACTGCAATTTGCATGGTTTTACCTAGGAAAACTGACTCTTAAGATTCAACCCTTGTTGTAATCATTTGAAAACAAGAAAATGGAAATTTTTTTTAGCTGAGCACACTTTATGAAAATGTGGATTCTCACATAAGTCGAAAGAAAAATGAAGAAAAAAGACCTGAGCATACTTTATGAAAATGCGCTGCAATCTGCATAGTTATACCTAGAAAAATTGACTCTTAAGATTCAACCCTTGTTGTAATCATTTGAAAACAAGAAAATGGAAAATTTTTTTACCTGAGCACTTTATGAAAATGTGGATTCTCACATAAGTCGAAAAAAAATGGAAAAAAAAAACCTGAGCACACTTTATGAAAATGCACTGCAATTTGCATGGTTTTACCTAGAAAAATTGACTCTTAAGATTCAACCCTTGTTGTAATCATTTGAAAACAAGAAAATGGAAAAATTTTTTACCTGAGCACACTTTATGAAAATGTGGATTCTCACATAGGTCGAAAAACAAATGAAAAAGAAAGACCTGAGCATACTTTATGAAAATGCACTGTAATTTGCATGGTTTTACCTAGGAAAACTGACTCTTAAGATTCAACCCTTGTTGTAATCATTTGAAAACAAGAAAGTGGAAAAAAAAATTACCTGAGCACACTTTATGAAAATGTGGAGTCTCACATAAGTAAAAAAAAAAAAATTGACCTGAGCACACCTTATGTGCACTGCAATTTGCTTGGTTTTACCTAGGAAAACCGACTCTTAAGATTCAACCCTTGTTGTAATCATTTGAAAACAAGAAAATGAAAAATTTCATCAGCCAAGAATAGAAGTGATTATTTTTCTTTGAAATCCTTTTTATTTCAATCTTCTATCTAAAGGCTGAACTGGAAGAACGAAGAACTTCAGTTACTTGGAGTTAGTCATTTTCATCACAGACTTTGGTTTGGTTGACAGACAAGACATCGTTTCAAAACTGTCACGTGTACAAACGAAGAAGGAGAAGATGAATAACGAGAACAAAAACAAAAAGAAGATGGAGAGGAAGAAGAAAGAACAGAAGCAATTTTGCACTGAGTATAGATCTGTTACTCTGACATGAGGAGCTAC
This sequence comes from Dascillus cervinus, assembly GCA_949768715.1. Taxonomy (NCBI): domain Eukaryota; kingdom Metazoa; phylum Arthropoda; class Insecta; order Coleoptera; family Dascillidae; genus Dascillus; species Dascillus cervinus. Next base: position 28,432,556 of record OX458321.1, on the reverse strand, counting down.
TTGCTTTTTAAACGTGCGGTCAAACTCGACCCTGAATAACAGATAACTGGCCATGCCAGAATAACAGATCTATAATTCTGCAAGGATGCTGTTTCGAGCTAACTCTTTTATTTAATCGCCTCATTTTCACGTCAAGAATTTTCGTCTAAGAACACCATCTTCAATGTGATATAATTTGGTGTGATTTATGATTGCCAAGAACCGGATGCCACTTGTAATAATCTTTTATGTCGAATATATCACGTCCATGTTGCTACATTTTATGACTTTTTGAAAAGCGGTACTTGTTAAAAAAGGTCGTGAGATTTTTACGTACGTGAAGTTGTTTGTAATAATTAAGAAAAGAGCTTTCGAAATAAATTCTCTTCCTTTTTGTCACACTTTCATGGTCTTTAAAGAGACAGACCGTAAAATTTATACGACGCCCTTATGGTAATTTGTCTTTTGTCAGAAGTTGCGACAGGATGAGTGAAATGGGTAAAAATCGACCGAACCTAAAGAGATGCTTAAAAAGCGTGAAGCTCGTTGAGTGATTCATTTTACTTTTCCAATCTTGATTACCCATTTTGAAAATAAACAGAGCATTGTAGGTCAGTGAGTGACCACTTAAACACCAACACAATTTTCTTGAATATTTATTATTTCGTAAGAAACACGAAACAATTTTAATTGATTTATTTTCAACGCTCTCAAATGATAAAATTACCGAACTAAACTGATGCAGGTCCGACAATTCATTCAAGAGTGAAATTGTTCTCAAATATAAAATTTCTTATTGTTAGCATAATGCCAACGGTGACGATGACCACATGTTAGAGATGGATGCAGGCATTATTAACAACTCATTGATTTTGTCGTTAAAACTAAACTTGTTAAACGATACCTCTGTGACAATAAATAAAAAACAAATATGTATAGATCCCGATTGACAACAACCGGAAACCAAACCGAATATCCGGTGTGTGATATCTGAGTAAAGGTATTCAGTCATGCAGAAGGGCTTGGCTTACTTACCTAATATTGATACATAATAGCCTACCTTAAACGAGAAGACAAAGGACCCTTTTAATTTGTTTCCGTTTAACAACTTTAATCTTAGTTAAACAAATTTAGTTTCAAATAAGGTAAATAGGGTTGCATAATTTTCAGTGATTCAACATCTCATTTTCACAACCGCTTTGAAATGTTTTTATTCCGAGGGTGACACATCCTCGAGTTTATTTTTAAACAGGTAAAGCGAAGTGACTCATGGGATAAGACTTTGAAATTCACCCCTCTATTCTCAAGGCAGTGATTTATGCTGCACTAAAATTAAGTGAACGCACATATCCAATCTTGTAAAAAAACGAAATAAAATATGATTGTGAGAAAATATCTTGTTTCCCTAGTGCTCTGTTTCTTGGGAAAATTAAAAAAAGAACCGTTGTCACGTTATTGCAAAATTGGATTAATTTCCTTTATACAATTCTCATCAGTTAACTTACTAAAAATTGATTTTACAGCGGTGGTAACATTCATATTATACATAAGTGCAGTTATAAAAACCAAAACTTTTGGTACAATAAAACACTTCCCAAAAGCACCTTCTATAACTGATGTCACAGGGTTTTCATTAAATGTTACAACCTGTCATACTGTGTCAGATATCCCCCTTCTCCACGTGCGTGCGTCACTGTGTTAAATTATAAAGAAAAATGCAATTAATGAAATATAAAGGACTGAAGAATTGTTAGACATTTTATAAAATAAAAAACTTTTATATAGAGTTAAACCTTTTGCTTAATATTATTCCTGCACTTCAACACAATGGACAGTTAGCACAAAATTATTGGTTTCAACAGGATGGAGTACCTCCTCACTATGATAAACGCGTTAGTAATTTTTTGGCTGATACCTTTCCAAATTCATCGAGTGAATTCCTCGTTGTCCAGATTTTTTCCATTGGGGTTACTTCAAATCACGTGTTTACGTTAGACAACCTACTAATTTGCAAGAGTTGAGACAAAGAATAGTCGATGAATGCGAATTAATCCGTAAAGAAATCTTGGAAAATATAACTCAGGGATTTGTTGGGAAGCTTGCATATTGTCAGGAGGTAAACGGCGAGCAGTTTGAACAGTTAAAATTATTTTGTTTAAGTTTGATAGTTCTAATTTTGTTTCTAATGTGAAGTGCTTTATCGTTTTACTTATTACAGATGAATTCAGAAAAATAAGGTATATTACAATCTGCCCGAATATACAGATACAGGGTGTTTCATTGAAATAAAAAAAGTTGGGGATATTTCCAGTTAAATTGGAAATACAGCGACAACAAAAAAACATTGATCACATGCGCTATGAGTCATCTGCAAAGTTTCATCAATATCGTCTCGTCCGTTTTCAAGATATTTGCTAGGTTTCATACTATATCCCAACCCTATATGTATATTCCATACATATTATATATCATTCGGTCATCATTTAAGGTCGGGTAAATATACTACTCTGAGCTATTTAAAATTATGGTGATTTTATTATTAACAAACTTGAACAAAAACATTTTTGTGACTTTCAAAATGAAATTAAACGCTGGAGGTAAATTCTACAAAAACTTTTAATCTTAATTTTTGAAAAATTATACCATTTTAACATGTCTGGTTTATCATAAAGAAAATCGAATACCACCAAAATTTAAAGAAAATACAGTGAAATCTCTCGCGACGACCACCTCTTTTAGGCGACCGCCTCCAAATATGACCAGTTTTGTTAAGAACAGTTTTGAATTAATGAAAATTCCATATATTTATTTTTCCCTAAAGCGACCACCCTCTAACCCGACCGAGACCGCTCCTTTTTGGGTATTGGCGACCGTTTTTTTTATGTTTTAATGGGGAATGACTTTGTCGGGCTGCAAAATTTTAACGGAACTTGACTTTTGTTATTTAGTACCGTTATTCGGCTGGTTTCTAAATTATCCCGGTTTGAAAACGAGGGGTGTCGATATCGTTACTTGTCCTAATCTGCCTACAACTTCAAGTTTCTTTCGTATTTTATTTAGTCAACAGGTTTTTAGTCAAACGATAAAGATCGTGTTGTGTAAACGATTGATAATGTCTGGCAAAAGTGCGCCAATTGCTCTAAATTTAGAGACGCGTATAAAAGTAATTGAAGATGCAGAAAGCGGTTTATCCCAAAGAAAACTGTTCGGGAAATATAAGTGCGGAAAAACTCAAATCCAAAAAATTTTAAAGGACAAAGCCGCAATAAAAGAAAAATGGCATAAAAACGCCAACAAAAATCAAAGACGTGAAACAAATCAACCTTATAAGGAAATTAACGAATTAACGTTAGCCTGGTTTGAAGGTGCACGGGCCAGGAAAATTCCTATTAGTGGTCCAATTTTGCAGGAAAAAGCCATTAACTTTGCACGGACGTTAAAAATCGAAACATTTACGGCAAGTGGTGGCTGGCTAGAAAAATTTTGTCGCCGTAATAATATTGTTTTAAAGACTTTATGTGGTGAAAGTGAATCCGTAAATAAAAATGATGTAGCTGAGTGGATTCAACAATTACCGTCTCTGCTAAAGGGATACGATTTAAAAGACATTTTTAATGTCGATGAAACGGGCCTTTTTTATCATGCTTTGCCTACAAAATCTTTGGCGTTTAAAGGTTCTAATTCGCACGGATCTAAAAAATTAAAGAACCGAATTACACTAATGTTTTGCGCTAATGCTTTGGGCGAAAAAGAACAGCCGTTAATAATAAACAATGCATTACGACCAAGATGTTTTAAAAATGTGAACATGTCCAAAATGAATGTGCAATGGTACGCTAATAAAAAAAGCATGGATGACTGGTTCCATTTTCACAGAGTGGATTGAAAATTTTAATAAAAAGATGAAGAAGGAAAAGAGAAAAATATTATTGCTTATGGACAACGCTCCATGCCATCCTAAAAACTTGAAGCTCAGTAACATTAATGTGTTGTTTCTGCCTGCAAACACATCAAGTACATCACAGCCACTAGATCAAGGGGTCATTCATTCTTTTAAGTTGCTTTATCGACGCCGCATTATCACAACTCTCTTGGCACATATGGATGCGGCAGAAAACATAAACGATCTAATTAAAAAAATTTAATTGGCAGATGTGATTGAATATGTCAAAGAGGCATGGAATTCTGTGACTCAAACCACCATACAAAAGTGTTTCAATAAATGCGGTGTTAATTGCGACATTATTGAAAATGATACATATATATATACAGTGAGGACGCGTGGGTTGGAATAAATTCATTTAAAATTTATGGGTTTAGTTATTGGAAAAACGCTCGGACACGTCGATTTTTGTTTTTAGAACTGCATCTTTTTTGATATTTATAATTTTAAAATCGTCTTTTGTTTTCGCACTATGACGTCATCAATAATTTTTTTAAATTGCATCCTATATTTTTGTTCACGAATTTGGATGCAGCGCATTTTTCTGAGTACAGAAATGTCAAATTCGTATGACCTTGAAGAGGAAAGTTTTCGAAATAATCAGTCCTAAAGTTTCAAAAATTTATGATAAAATTATTAGAGTAGACCACTAATAATATCATCAAGGAAGCGCTGGAAATCGAGCAAAACATTCAATTGCGTGTTTATTTTTCCGGTTTATTGAAGTAGACTTTAGATTTCAGATAACCCCATAGATAAAAATCTAATGGAGTTAAATCGGAAGACCTAGCTGGCCATTCGATAAAACCTCTCCTTCCAATCCATCTATTTGGGAAAATATTATGAAGGTATTCTCGTACTGTTCTCGAATAGTGTGGGGGCGCTCCATCCTGTTAGAATCATACTGAATGTGCCGGTATATTTGGGTTTTCATTATTCAGGTACACTGCACTTACACTAGGTATTATGTCATTTTGTAATAAGTCTAAATATTTTTCAGAATTAAGTGTTCCCTCAATAAAAAAGGACCCAAAATTGAGGTACCCACAATTCCGGCCCAAACGTTAATTTCTGAGGGAATTGTGTACGACTTTCCATTCTCCAATGTGGGTTTTCTGGTGCCCAATATCGACAATTTTGCCTGTTTACCGAACCACTCAAACGAAATGTTGCCTCGTCGGAAAAAACTATCTTACGTAAAAATTCCGGGTTGGCATTTCATCTATCCATCATTATTTCGCAAAATTCTAATCTGCGGTCGAGATCATCTTCAATAAGTTCCTCAACAAAATGTACTTTGTATGGGTGCCATTTGTTCTTGTGTAAATATTTTAGAACAGAAGATTTACTTAGTGACTGTTTTGCAGCTATTTGTTGACTTGATTTGTGAGGATTTTCTTGTAAATCGAGCAAAACATTCAATTGTGTATTTTTTTGGAAATGTAACATGGTTGGTTTTGTAATTGTCTCTTACGTGGCCAAAGTCTCTAAACTTTTTCTCCATCTTACTAACTACTGATTGTGTAATATGCTTCTCCGGGTACTTATCATTGAACAATTCACAAACTTCAGCTTGTGTTCGAGTATTATCGTCATATCCTACCATCATCAACATATCTATTCGTTGTTTTTCAGTTAAACGCGCCATTCTTCAAGCTTTGAAACTGTACTTGAGAAGTGTCAACAATCAAAAAAACAAAATAAACACACAATCGAATGTTTTGCTCGATTTCCAACGCTTCCTTGATGATATTATTAGTGGTCTACTCTAATAATTTTATCATAAATTTTTGAAACTTTAGGACTGATTATTTCGAAAACTTTCCTCTTCAAGGTCATACGAATTTGACATTTCTGTACTCAGAAAAATGCGCTGCATCCAAATTCGTGAACAAAAATATAGAGTGCAATTTAAAAAAATTATTGATGACGTCATAGTGCGAAAACAAAAGAAGATCGTAAAAGTATAAATATCAAAAAAGATGCAGTTTTAAAAACAAAAATCGACGTGTCCGAGCGTTTTTCCAAAAACCAAACCCATGAATTTTAAATGAATTTATTCCAACCCACGCGTCCTCACTGTATATATAAGGCGCCAAACAGCGCATGTATTTTAAGGAAGTTATAGCGCCAAATAGGACGCACAGTTACAGTCGGTTACAGCGGCAGTATTTCAACTAAATTATTTACAACTTGTAATAATAATAGACTTAAGACTATTGGGTAGTTTTTTTTTTTTTTTAATAAAATATTTTATTGTCTTTGCACTAGTAGATGAAGGATTTCTTGACTTGTCAGGGGAGAGCAATACTCTGTGGGTCAGTTTTTCTATGATACAGAACGTGATTTAATTGAAGAAGAAGTCATACAACTAGCAAAACAAATTAACTTCGATATTGACATTCAATTTAATGAAGATGAAGAATGTGAAGACGTAGCCGATTGGGAAAATCAAATTCTTGACATTCACAATGCCCAATATCAACAGCATGAAGAGTCACTGTCAGAAGAGGATGAAAAAATTGGTGAAATTCCCCTGACTGATAGCTTAAATTATGTTAATGGTCTTAAGCTATTGTCTTATAATTTTGGAAACTATGAAATGGTTGAATTAATTACAAAATTCCAAAATCTATTGGAAAAGGAAATTTTAAATAAAAAAGCAACATCAAGCCGACAAAGTACAATCGAAGATTTTTAAAAAAATGTTAATATTAATCATGTACATATATTTGTATATTGTATTTCTAGTATATTTTATTAATCATTAATTTTTGCTTTTTAATTTTTTTTTTGCGTCATAAAACATTTTCTGTATTTCTTATTGACTAAACAACATTTCACATTTACTCTGCTTTGGTTTAGTTAAAATATGAACATTATATTATGTAGTTAGACATTTATTATAATTCTCTAAGAAGACCACCTCCGGAATAGACCAAATATGCGCAGAACCACAAGTGGTCGCCTTAGGGAGGTTTCACTGTAATTTAATATTTGAGACCAATTTTGCGGCTAAAAACAGACCGAGATTGGAAACACAAAATTTAGATTTCGCAAAAACGTTGTAAGGGCAGTTGGGGTAACTGGGCAACCCTTTTGCAACGCGCGATTTTCAAAGCACCACAACTTTTGTTGTAAGTAATACCACATAAGTTATAATGTCATAGGAAAATATATAGAATGAAATATAATTTTTTTCAATTTTTCTTCACAGGGTGGCCCAGTTACTAGAATATTTGGGGCAACTGGACCATCGCTGTGTATTCTCCCACGTTTCGTGCAAAACGTGTAACAAAATTAAAACACTTTCATTCTACACAATTTTGAGTTTCATTTTCAATTGCGTTAGAAGGTTTGGTAACTAGTACCAAAAAAATCTTTAAATTGGCTACTGACTATAGGAAGGAAAATTCAAAGATGTCTCTATGGCCAAACTGACCTTACCTTGAATTGCAAATAAATGGTCCAATATTTATTTACGTTGCTTTTTTTAGTGGAATCGTCTCGATAATTCATATTGTGAACTAACGACTTTCTTTTGTAATAACTGAACCTAATAACGTATACACAGACATTATAAATTTAACAAGCTAGAAATAAAACGTTAATTAATCTCTATACACTGTACAAAATTTGATGAACCACCTGCACTAAAGCATTGCGATCCATTTTCTTAAAACCACCGGCTGTCATCGCCAATTCTTTATTGCCTCTTTGTATTATTAAAATCATATACTTTTGCAGGGACAAATTACTGCCGTACCACCTACTACTATAAGCAGCATCGCTACAATTATAACCCTACAATTAAAAATACAATAATTTATTCAATATAAAAAACGTTGGTAATAAATACCGCGTCAATCAATTCGTTTCCGAACCAACAGTAACACACCAACATTACGCTGCTTACTACTAGTTGAGGCATATATTGTAATACCTGGCCGGGATACTTTACCTGAAATAATTCACAAATTACTTCATCTAAAAACAGAAATGAAATTACCATTCCGAAAATAGAAAAGCATATAGTAATTGCACTGGTTAACACCTGAACCAACATAATCTGTTGATAAAATTTTTCCATTTCGGAACAAGTCCTAGAAAATAATGATTGCATCAATCTCACTTATGCATACGTAGTAACATGGAAATTGCAACAAGGAATGGGAATTGATTGTCTAGGACCGGGTCAATCAGTGCCCATGTAAATAACAGGCACATTATTTAAAAAGTTTGTTGCATCTTTGCCGTTTTTGTTTTAAATTTATTTTAAAAACTCCCAACTCTTTTTGATATTGCAATTTCCATGAGGCTGAGCATATTCTCACCTAGCTACAATATTATGTTGCTGTATGAGATTAATTAAAAGTTCGCCATTCAAATTATTTTTGAAGAGTTTCTTTCCAGCTCGATCAAAATGTGTAATACAATTTATTTGTTGGTCTGTTTCTCTAGTTCCAAATAATTTCAAATTTGAACCGATAATTTGTAGTTGTACCACACAAATAAGTATTAATGTAGCAAACAATATATCTACTAGGATTATACATGGACCAGCCATTAAAACAGTAAGACATTGCCAGACATAAATAATTTCGTATGTTGGACTGGTGAGTGATTCAAAAGGTAACTCAATTGAATAATTTCGAGTTCCCATTATTAAATGCGCTGAAGAAAATTCGATAGTAGCCACACACGCAATTACATAGAAACTGTAAATCATTCGACGATTGTTCTTTGCAATTTTGGAAATCTTATTTCTAAATTGAGCAGAGGCAGCTGCCACCGGCAAAAAATCGAACCAGATTGTTAAAATAATTTTTCTTAATTTTTTTCTGTAAATAATCACAACTACTAATTTTACACACACCTGAAACAATTATATCTTATTATTTCATATGACAGTTTCAGTGGTTACCTGAACCATTGTTGTTGCAAGACCAATTAATTGAATTAATGTCGGTATATCTTGATAATATATACAACAGCTGTAGATTTGCGCAAATGTAAAAATTATAACACTTCCTGTTATCCAAGTGGAAATTGATGAGAAAAAATTGTAATATTCGTTTTCGGGCCAATAGCCGGACCATTCTAACATCAACTTCATTAGAAGCAGGTTTCTTTTAGCTGGATCATTTTGGATATTCCGTGAAAATTCTAAAAAATTAGTTTAAAGCTTATTGTTTAATAAATTCGAAATAAAAACCAGCGGCTTTTTCAAATTGTTTTAACATCTTGGTCTTAGTAATGACTGAATATAACTGATCCTTGGATATAGGTAACAACGGCTTTTATACAAATTAATTAAATATTTATAACCTATTCCTTTGATACTAAATTCGGGTAATTATAGGGCAAAAGTTTTTAAAGAAGTCTGTAATTATTAATTTTTAGTAATTAATAAAGAATAATCTAGGTCTTATCGAGATAGAATTCATTCACAGTCGTTGTCGTTTGCAAGTTATGTTATTATGACAAATGGAAGAATTATCAAATGCTCAAGAAATAAATTTATGTAATCTTGATTTACACAATGGTAAGTTAATGCTTTATTTACAAAAAGTCCTTATTTTATAGCAGAAGATGAATAGTACTTTTAAGTGCAGCTTTTAAAAGGTTTTGTATTGTACTAGTGAATTAAAAAACACTGAAAAAAATATTGTAGATAAATTTATATAGAAGATAAAACCATTTCATTTAATATCGAATCTACAATTTCCTAGATAAAGGTCATACTTAACAATAATATGGAAAATAAACCGTAATGTAATGTTAAAAATGTTACCACCTTTCGATTTCAAGTAGGTATTTTGAAGTTGTTTTGTAGTAAATATTAGTTTATGTATTTATTTAAATGAAAATTCATTTAAAAGTCAGCATTGTGCTCTGTAAATACCAAGAAAAGTGGAACTTTCTTCTTCCATCGACGGACAACGACATTGCTTGCTTGTAATCCCGTAGGTAAACAAATTTTTTGTCCAAATTTCTACAATTGGAACAAAAAACTTTTTCTAAAATTGGGTACTTCTCTTTACTAAAAGTCTAAAAACGAGTTAAGAAAATAAAATTATTTATATGATTGCAGTACAAATAAATCAAAAGATTCGAAGAAGTTTCAAGACAGGTAATTGAAGGGCTCTATTCAAAAAGTCCTTAACGGCGTTTCACCCTAAGATTTTCAATACATGTAAAACGCGATTCGATTTTAAGCCTTCGTTTTTAATTTTGAAAGGGAAGTCGATACTTCATCTTACAGAGAATACCAATCTACTTGGGGACGACACCAAGCCGTAATTAAATAATCATAATTAACCAAGTTATTAATTAAAACATTAAATTTCAAAATTCGTTTTTTGGCCTTCAGTTATCAAAATTTTGTATTAAAATTTTTTGGGCTCGTAGATTAGGCTTTTTTATTTTGAGCTGACCCCTAGCAACAGCAATAATATCCGGAATACTTTTAAAGCCAGGTTCCGTTTTCAAGCAGTATATTTGAAATAGTTTATAGTAAAAATACTTTTTAAAACAAAGCTTTTATTAAGACGTAGTAAAAAGTTAAAACTAATTTTGATATTGACCTAAATGATTAAAAATAACGACACATTTTAATAAAAAGTTGTTTTATTGAAAAAGTTTTTTTATTATAAATTATTTTTTAGTCCTGGACAATTTTCATCTTTATTATCTACATTAACTTAAAAATCGCTCGTGAAGACCCCTTTAAATAAATGAATGAGAATAAGCTTAAATTATAATTTCTTTCCAAAAAAATTGTTTGACTTTTTTATCCCACATTAATTTAAAAAAATAAGCTGTAGTGGTAATAACTTATAATAAGCTAAAACTGCAATTTTCTGTAAAAAAAACACTACGTGTTAATGGGTTATGTCAAAAAAATGTAAAATTGAATTTAAAAATTAAGCTTAAATTGTATTTTTTTTATTAATTAAGCTGTAATAAAGAATAAAATAAAATAATTTACTCTTCTAATTACGGTAGCTTCTGAATGACGTCGATGTGGATACAGCTTATCATATTCTCCATCAGCTTTTGATGCGTTATTGTCTGACTCACCCAAGCGAAGCAACATGTCTAGATATTCACTGAAATTGTATTCCATTTTAAGACTTTTTAGAACATTTGACTTGTATCGTTTAAATTTGACAAGAGAATTGACATTGGAAAGTGAATTATTGTTGCCACCGTTTCCTAGGAGATTTGCGATGTTGCGACATTGATAAATTTTCCTCAGAGCCAAGAAACCGTACTTTAACATCGGTAATAAAGTTGATTTCAATAAATTTTTTACACTTTTTTTTTTAAAGCACCATCAACTGCATTTAATTTAGACTCTAACAATGAAATTATTACAAAATTGTTAATCGTATAGATTTTTATTGCCTGAATATGAAAGCTTATATTTTAGTGAAGAGACAACAAATTTTATTTTGGCTTTCAAAAAAAAGTCACTCCAACTCGGACCTACGAGCCTTTTTTTCTCGCGAGTTAAATTCTCCTTGTTTAGTAAATAACTGAGCTGTTAAATTTAATTAAGGTCGCTATTAATTTTACACTATACATTGATGGTTTATCTCAAATTACACTTAAATTATCAGCAAGTCTTTTTTAATCACAAAAATAATTTATTGTAATCGAATCGATGACCTAAGCGTGAATATTACATGCATTTGCAATAAAACTTAGAGTGCGTTAAAGTTTCCTACGTCACAACACATCTGATAGCGGTTATCTGTGTTGTATGCGAGAAACATAAAGAAAGCCAAATAGGTATATGAGAAAACATTTGTATTTATTAAAGGTATATTTACAGAATCAATATTGCAATTTACCCATAAATTTTTTTATCAGTCAATAAATTATAATATGTAGGTGTCATTGTGAAATTTTCAATTGTGCTGTGTAAAATTAACTTAAATATTTTACAGTGAGTGTAAATATTTACAGTATGTACACATTAAATCTTTGGGTTTTAGCCGTATAACCAGTTAAAGATAAACTTTAACAGGTAAATATACCTAATAAAAATAAATAAATTAATACAATATAATCTTAAAAAAAAATATTTAGACTAGATACATACAAAAAAAATATAAAATCTACAATTCCACTCTCTCCTCACTGTTTTAAATCCTCTTCCTTCTCGGCGTCGCGTTTCGCCCCATTCGTGTCACTCTCTGAGTTGCCATTAATTAATTCCTCATTCCGTTCGACCTTTTCCCACACCCATTCGCCTTCCAGCGGTATTTCATTTTCAAAATCGAAGTTCCACCGCGCCTTGGCCCTTTCCGATCCCTCCCGCAGCAGTTCCTGCAGCACATTTATGGAATTGTCGGTGTTTCCCTCACATTCGAAGAGTCTTCTGCGTACTGGTAATTTTTGATTCTCCTGTGCCATTTCAACACGTGTGGTATCTGAAACCAAAACATGGAAACCTCTTTAGGTGAAAAAATACTTAACGCTATCGTTTATTCATAACGAAAGGACGGCCTTATTAGGAAAAGCAGTTAATATTAAAATCAGATGTGTGCACTTATGCGAAGGCACGCTTCTGAGGCGGAAAGAAGTACAGGAAGTCTGCATTTAGACAAACTGACCGTTCGGTGAGGCACTCTATTTATTTTAAAATCACGTTACCGTTTTGCGCGATTAAATCGTGCGGCGACACACATCTGAATTGCGATTCGACAAAGGCTGAGTGAAATTGAAAATGCACTTACAAGATGAGGCACAGGTCTGTCCTGAAACGTATCGCGGCGCGTGCTAGTAATCAATAGACTGACTCGCGTCGCGGTGTCCCCCTCTTTTCCACAGGAGCGTCTGGCGTCCGACCATGTTGTTCACATAAAGATTCAAATTGTCCATGGTTTACCTTAGTGCTCGTTGTTTAGCAGTATATAGGTGTGTACAGAAAACACTGGAAGTTTAAATGCGTATACGTGCACGTCATAAAAGTGCATTTTTTATTGACTTAATTGTTAAATGACCTACTTATTACCGCGAAGGTTATCGGAAGTTTTATTATTATTAGCCGACTTGTTGGCAATTTAGAAACAAAGGTGCCTGTTATTTATTTTATATTAATGCCTATTTGTAATATTTTAGCCACTTGGTTGCTTAACCTTCCAGTAGTCGCATGCGGAGTTTCGCTCCGCACGACTATGTTTTTTTGATTATCCAAGGAATTTCCCATTCTCTCGAACGGCCGTTTTCAGTGCCTTCCTAATTTATTGTCTAAATTTCGTAGAGCAATATCAGAGCTGCAGATACATTATTTTTGCTTTTTTTGCATATTGCGGAGTGAGACTCCGCAGCGACTATTGACGTTTTAGGCAAATCTTTCTATACATTTTGACATTTTCGGTTTACAACAGCCCAAGGTAAATCTGTAATAATCATTTTCGATACAAGTGCACTGTCCAATAGTTTTCAAAGTGTGTGGTTGCTTGTTTCAAGAACGAAGTCAATGTGTGTGATGGAAAAGCTGCACAAAATGACAGCGTACGTTTTTTCATATTAAAAAACACATGAATTTATTGTAAATTTTGAAGTTTTTGACAAATCGTCAAGTTAATATTGGTTTGTTCAATATCCACTTTTTGGGGATATTGGGTTATAGATGTCGCAGACGGATTGTAAAATTCGCTACAATACAAACCGGCTAGCCGCATTATAAAACTGCTCGGTTTTGTAAATCGACTGGTTAACGTTTAGGCGGGTTGTAATACGGCTAAACGTAGGTCAGCCTCACTGTAACGACGTTCCACGTTCTCCAATGCAACAAATGACGGGTCGCCGTTTTATAAAACGGCGAAAGGGACTTTATATAAAGAAAACCTTTCCTTGTAGCTATGACAAATATAAAGTCATAACTATAAGAAAAAGGTTTAACTCAATATAAAAGGTTTTTTTTTATAAAATGTCTAACAATTCTTCCTTTATCAAACGGACTGGGTTGTTCAGTGATTCATAAAACACTTAAAATTTTCACTCAAATTGTAAAAATTCTCTGTTCATTCTATATTTTACAATCTCCCCAATCATTTAGAAAACGACTGAATTTACAATTCGTCGCCGACATCTACAATATGGCTGGTTGTCGCCCTACATTACACATAGTCAACATTCCGGCTAAACAATCTGCCTAAACGTTAATCAGTTGTTTTACAAAACAGAGCTGCTTTGTAAAGTAGCTTGCCGCTTCATATTGCGGCGGATTCTACAATATGGCTGCGACATGTACACCAAAGTTTAAGTTTAAGTTAAGATTAGCTTGTTCAATGGTCCACAAGAGAATCAGTAAAATAAAAAGTTTTCAGTATTTATTTTGTACAATATCTAGTAAAATTATTAAAATTTTGTGTTTGTAGGTAGTATTCATTAAAGTTTCTTGAAATTTTTTCTGCTCAAAACTTTTTTTTTAATGTTTATGGCATAACAACTTAATAATACACTTGGAAAGGGTATAATTTATTACCAATTTTAACTTAAAATTTCAAAAAAATATAGAATTTTCTTTTGCGGAGTCACATTGTGTAGAATCCGCTACAATACAAACCGGCTAGCCGTATTATAAAACGGCACGGTTTTGTAAATCGGCTGGTTAACGTTTAGGCGGGTTGTAATACGGCTAAACGTTGGTCAGCCTTACTGTAACGACGTTTCGCGTTCTCTAATGTAACAAAATGACGGGTCGCCGTTTTATAAAACGGCAAAAGGGACTTTATATAAAGAAAACCTTTCCTTGTAGCTATGACAAATATAAAGTCATAACTATAAGAAAAAGGTTTAACTCAATATAAAAGGTTTTTTTTAAAATAAAATGTCTAACAATTCTTCCTTTATCAAACGGACTGAGTTATTCAGCGATTCATAAAACACCTAAAATTTTCAGTCCAATTGCAAAAATTCTCTGTTCATTCTATATTTTACAATCTCCCCAATCATTTAGAAAACGACTGAATTTACAATTCGCCGCCGACATCTACAATATGGCTGATTGTCGTCCTACATTACACATAGTCAACAGTCCGGCTCAACAACCTGCCTAAACGTTAATCAGCCGTTTTACAAAACAGAGCTGCTTTGTAAAGTGGCCGCTTCATGTTGCGGCGGATTCTACAATATGGCTGCGACATGTACACCAAAGTTTAAGTTAAAGTTTAAGTTAAAATTAGCTTGTTCAATGGTCCACAAAAGAATCAGTAAAATAAAAAGTTTTCAGTATTTATTTTGTACAATATCTAGTAAAATTATTAAAATTTTGTATTGTAGGTAGTATTCATTAAAGTTTCTTGAAAATATTTCTGCTCAAAACTTTTTTTTAATGTTTATGGCATAACAACTTAATAATACACTTGGAAAGGGTATAATTTATTACCAATTTTAACTTAAAATTTCAAAGAAATATAGAATTTTCCGTACTAATGTCTCAAAAAGGTGCGACTACTGGAAGGTTAAAAATCATAAAAAAATGAAAAAACAATGCAATTCTTTCATATTAAGAAAGTGGTTATCAAAAAGAAAGTACGCAACTTCCGTTACAATTACGACCATTGAAGCCAGTAACGTAAACAAATTGAATAAGTTAAGATTAATTTATCTCTTAATGCACAATGATTTAATGGAGGAACGTAAATCTCGATGGCACGAAACCCACATTTCTTAATTATATTCCACTATCAACCTAATTAAAAATCGACCCGAGATGGATAATAAAGATGATTGGCAAAAGACAATAATTTTTTTCCATTACGATAACATTAAACAACGCAACAATAATCGTGAAATTAAAGTTTAACTGAATGTTTTGTTAAAAAAATCGCCAGTTGGACGAAAAAAAAACTTACCCTCGCATCGTCGCTTCGGCATGAAATCCGGCCGAAAAAGTGAAATGGCTCGGGAGAATGAAAGATTACGGTAACTCAAGCACCCATATTGTTCTTTGGTTATTTTAGTACTATAACATTATTTTGTGTTATTTTGCGGTCGGAAAGCAGAACAATTGGTATGTTAACCAATGAGGAGGTCTTGTTAGTTACATCCCCTCTTTCCTCTACTGTTATTATTAGGTTTAATTGCACGCTATTTCCGGTTTACGCTCGGCGATTCGAGACTGAATCTCTGCATTTCCAGATAAAAAAATTTGAATTTCATGATGTGTGCGCTCTATTCTCATGCACGGTGAAAATAATTATGCGCATGCATAAGCGATGCAGTCGATTTTTTGAATGCATTTCCTCCGCGGTCAATTTATTACGAAATTCGAGCGTCCAGGTAAGTTATTCTAAAGTGACCAAACGTACTCCTTAAGGGAGTTCTGTACTTCTTTTTTGTGAACCGTACTCCTTCTAAAACTTGTACTCCATCGGCGCAATGTTATTTAAATGGAAAACGGCATCACTCGTTTTAGCCATATTTTCAAGATTTGAAGACAAGGTTGCTATTGCATTTTATAAGAGTGATCCGTCCGCATTCTTCTATCCGGTTCTTTTTTTGATCGTGTCTCGATTAAGTTAGTTATTAATTATAATGTAAAAAAAATCGAAACTGGCATCTCTCATAAAGCCTCCAAATATTTAAAATTTTGGTTTCAAATTTATATGAGCTTATTGCTGACACTTAAACGCATTTTTGTATCCGCATCGATTTTCTACAAATATTATAGTTTGCTCATAATTTAATTAAAATCGTTTGAGTTCGTTGTGCAGAAAGCGCATTTTTTCATAGCTCGAGGGTAAAGTGTCAACAAGATATATTGCCCCAACAAAGGCACTTATTGACTGCCATAAAGTTTACCTTAAACGAGTGGAATCGTAAATTATTTCTTCGCAAAGTATTTATTTTTGAGATCTTTTGCAAATGATTTTAGTTTCGATAATTTACTTACTGTGTTGTCACGAATTTATTGATTACATAAAAATCTTATTTTATCGAAAATAATAATTGAAATAAAATATGATTTTATATAAATAATTGTACCCAATATAATAATAATGCACGTCAATGATTAAATGACTAGGTATTCCATAATAATTGAAAGGGTTAGAATAAAAAGGGTACAAGTAAAATTTACATTGTTTGAATATATTGGAGTTTGAAGTTATGTAACTATAAAACAGTCTAGACTTTTTTTCAATAAAATCTCATTTTATATTAGTTAATTAAACGAGAATAGAATTTTAATTATAAGTTTGTGTTTGGTGTAATAAATAGGCACCTCACCTTTAACAAAACGTACTTATCTCATAATTTTCAAAAATGCATTTATATCCTTTTTTATTCTGACCCCTTCAATTCATGCATTCAATGATTTACAACAAAGGTTTGTTTGATGGTAAATTTCTTTAATTATGTATCTATTCACAAAATTTACCGACATAGAGGCAGAGATGAAAGTCAAATTTTATTTCTTCGTGTGAAATAGCCAAGCTGTAAAAATTCCGTTTTAACTTCAGGTACTGTTTGATTTTGCTGAAGTCGAAATTTGTTCCCGCGATTATTCACAGGTTGCATGTAACCTACCAAATTATTAAAAATAATTTCATAACGCAAAATGTTCTTGTGCAAAAACTAAATGCGAGTCAATAATAACTGAAGTGTTTAATGAATATTGCAAAAAAATACTATTAGTAGATTTGAGATCATTTGTATCTATTCTATCAGATGCGTCGCGTCGAACCATAAAGAAATAAAATTATACCCAATTTTAGCAACTATTAGTGGCATTCGTCTTAAGAATTTAAATCCAGAATTATTAAAAAAAAATCATCAACTGAAAAATGTTATTTCTAGAACTAATGAATTTTTATATTATTTTAAAAACATCTAGTTGAATGGAGAAGACTCTGTGTTTTTATTAAAACCCCCAATCACCTTAATCCAATGAAAATTCATTTGTACTCCTTTTGTACAAAAAATAGTTGGTCACCTTAGTTATTCGCTTCACTCTGAAACGACCTGATATCTAATTACGGTTTAACTTTATGCGACTAAAGCTGCAGTGCTTTGAAAGGCGTTTAAGGTCGACTGTTTTGCAAATTCCACATATCCGTTACACGCATTCTCACTGCGGAATAATAGGGAAAAAAACGAACGAACTTCCTCATTGCATTTGCGGATTTCAGCATAAAGTAGAATTTCAACAATGATGAGAAAATCAACGAGCGGTTTTCTCAAGATAGAACGATAGTTTTCTACTGTCACAATCGTGTGAATCATTGTTAATTTGAGGCAAAAAATGTTGAAATAAAACGGTTTATCGCAATCACACACAGTAACTGATAACCGGTCTAATTAACGGTTCCAATTAGTAATTGCCTCGATAAACTGTGACGTCATTTGCATTTTTTTAATTGCCAAGTTATTAAGCTACTTATTAGATACGCGTCTGTTTTCAAAATTTGTTTATTTATAATAAAAGATATACTTACTTTCGGTCAGACGATGTTGCATAACTGCACATTAACATGTGAGACCTATGTCACCTCTGATCAATACTTATAAAGTACTGATAAAATTACGTGACAGGACAATTAGGTATAAAAGTGCGTGGCGCCTAACGCCTAGGCATCCCACAATACCGCACATAACGATGCACCTGAAAATTGTGATGCAAAACTTTTGGTCAATTTTACTAATATTTCAACTATGTCTGCACCTTATTAGAAGGTAATTTTAACTCATTTTTTGCAAACTCATGGACATTGACATTGCGATGAGCTTATAATCTTGTTATCTCCGGAGATGTGAAACAAAGTTGCTTCTGTTTGTGAGGCTGAACTGAATCAAGTCAAGGCGGAAATGTATGTATCCGTTGGAAAGCACAGGTGTGCATGTTTGGGAACAATTAGGTCTTGTGCGCGCGGTGAATTACATAATTTTCAAAGAAACCGTTGTGAGAGATAAGACTTTCGCAAAGTAAGCTTGATTAAATAGACCGAGTCGGTGTAAAAGTCAAAATGTAAAATGCTACCTGGATGTGTGGCGGGAATTTGTTACAACGATTATAGTAAAAGATAGCGTGTTGAACCAGACAGCCTGTCTGCAGAAATATAAACAGCCAGTTGAATGTAGACTGAGAAAACGAGCATTTCTGTTCAGTCCGTCTAGACTAGGTCAATAAGTGATTGATTTCGTTGTAAAACTATAACAACCCTAGGAAGACGTATACCTGGCTTCTCCTTGACAAGTTAACACGTTTGTCTACACGTGTGTGCGTTTCTGATTAGTTTTGATAAATCCTAAGGGTGGTTTATGGAATTTGGACCTTTTCGAAACCGAGGTGATGAACGAGGCTCTCTGTTTACGTTCTGGACCACATGTCGGTTAAATGCAATTTGATACCTATTCAAACCGATTTTTATATCGGCAATTTTAAAAAATCAATGAGTTTCATTTTTAATAATCTCTTCTGTTTTATTAAAAATTGTTTATAAGCTTCTCTTCCAGTTTAATCGTATCTTGGTGAATCAGTTATTTTTTCATTTTGTTCTCTTATTTTTTGACGGTCTCGGAAGGTATAGGGTGTCCCATCACTTGTGGCCGCTCCCAAAATTGAGCTTTGATTGAAATTTATTAAATATTAAATTGTCGGCGATAGTTTTCGACAAAAAAAAATTAAAAATGATTTTTTATAAAAATAATATGTCCCAATTTTGTCAAATTTTACTTTTTAAGATCAGTATTATTAAGGAAAATATATCCAAAGTAAAAAAAAATTCCAAAAGCTGTAATTAGTAAAATTCTCTTATATTGGAATCTTAAGAGTAAAAGTTTGAATTTGAATTTGAATTTTGCACTCATTTAATGACAACTCATCATCAGATTCAAAGGTTATTACGTGTTATACAACGTGTCCCGGAAATAATGTCATTAATTTTAATTTAATTTTAACTCGTAGTAGAACTCCTCAAAAGAAACATTCTTTCTATGTACCATTTTTTTGAAATCGCAATTTTGTTTTGGCATTTTACCCTCCCTGAAATTGACGAGCCGCCCTGATTTGATAAATCACTGACGGTGATCGTGAATATTAGGTTTTGCTGACTGCATAAAAAATTATCTTTCATTGGATATTCAAGGTATGTGCGTTTTATAATAAATAATTTTTTTACTCCCTTATTTAAACCACCCGCCGCACATCTAGTCTTTGTTATTGTGACTTGTAACTTGTAGCAATTATTTTAAACATACCATTTTTGTAGTAAAACTTTGACAAGGACTCAAATTATTTCATTTATGTATTACCATAGCATTTTTCAATTTGCATTCCAGAACTTTACAATAACAGCAACGGTCAAATTAATGAGTTGCTGCGTTGACAGAACTAAAAAGCAGGGAATGTTTTCTTGCATTGGTTTTTTGTTCTACGCTTATCGGTGTTTAACATTCAGCATTATTATCCATAGGCGGGTAACGAAATAAGAGTCAAATCTGTCAACAATTTGAACTTGTTAATCAAAACGTTTACACCAAAAAGTTATTTAAAATAGTTCTTGGATTTGACGAGTTCTATCACTGGTTAAAATTAATGACATTATTTCTGGGACACGTTGTATACAATGCAAAGTTCGTTATAACCGATTAAAATTTTATTAATTTCGGCTTTTCAGGTTCGCTATATCCGATAGTTCGTTATATCCGAGTTTTTTACATTGTTACATAGGGGAAAATGTCGGGACTTGGAATAAAGTTCGTTATAACCGATGGTTCGCTATAACCGGAGCCGTTATAACCGGATTCTACTGTACTGACTACTACTTCTCTTTACTCTTGATCATATCGAGAATAGTGAAAATAATAATATGTTCTTGAATCTAAGCTACTTCATTAGCTATTGTTTTTTAAATATCGCTTAGAATTTACTATGAGCCATTTAAAATATTTATCTAAATTGTACGACCGAATTAATTTTGAACTTTTAAATTTGAATTGAAAATCAATTTGTAACACAAATATCATTGCAAACTATTTTACCGTTCAAGTTACAAGTTTGAAGAAAAAAAATATACAAACGCTTTTTTATTAATCTTAATGACTCATTGCCTCAAGTTTAAAACTTCAGGTTTTGAAGAAAATAAAATAGAAATTATTAAGTTTTTTAGAGTAACGAAAAGTGCACCCCAACGTTATTCCAAAATTGAATTAAAAGTAAAACTCCAATTATTGGGGACAAAAAATGTATGTTAAAACTTTTTTATGTTTATGCTTTTTGTTTGTACATACAATTACGAAAAATTGATTGGTTGTTTTTGTCAACAACTCTTCAATTTAGCACAAAACTATTTTGCAATAACTAGTCGTTATTCTCTTATCACAAAAACTTGTTTTGCAAAAGTCTATCCTCGTTTTATCTTTATCCAATACGTTCTATTTACGGCCGCAGATTGAGAGTTGCAAATTTCACGAAAATAAAAAAATTTCCACGAAGTAGATCCAGCTTGATCAAGTCTTAAAGTTCCCCTCTGGCTTTTCAAGGGGTCATAGGTTATACATCCGTTCTAGGCAGGAAATTCTCACCCTCTGAAACAGCACCGGAGCAGTTTCCATTTTAGCTCCGGAAGTATCCACCAGATGCGAAAGTTTTAATTAAGAAGCGAAATTGCTCAAAAAAAAAATCATCCCAATATCGATCGTCGAAGATTCTAATTAGAAACAGCGGGTAGCCGAAAGTATGAATGGTTGCCAAGATTTTTATCTAGCGGCGGAACTACCAATCCGTTGAATTCAAAAATTTGAAGTATTACCCAATCGGTCGTATTTAGAGTCAATGTTTTCGGTTCGGGGTGTACAACGTAGCGTTCTCCCCTACCTCTTGGTATCCCCCGAACCAAACACATCCACCTTCCGTCGCTTGGCAACGACCAGTCGCGAGAAAGCAGGGTTTCAAAGAGGCCGTGTGCGCCATCGTTGTCAAGCGATTTGAAAATTTCGGTCCGAAATTGGTCGTTAAATGGTGTGTTAAGCGAGTTGTTTCGTTTGAAATCGACAGTAGTGTGAAACTATTTGATGCGAAATTAAGTTGTGCCATTAATAAAGTGCGAAAGTACCGCCGTATAATAAACACGCCTTCGTTCCGTGGCCGCTGCTTGTAGAGTTGCCTATAAGTTAGGTTTATGTGGAAAAATGAGTGCGAGCGTATTTAAGCCGATTATCATGGATGTGCAGAGAATAAGGTCGCCGACTTGTGATAAAAAGTACGCGTTCAGCAGAGGGCCGCCGAAAGTGCGCCGGGTGCTCTTCGGGCCCATCGACCACGAGCAGACCCAGCAGTTTTTGGACGACGAGCTGGCCAAGCACAGCATCAAAGAACAGGAGCAGTGGGAATTCGATTTCCACAGCGAAAGGCCGTGCTACACCAAAGGCAGATTCGAGTGGTACAAAATCCTGAACGTGCCGGTGGATAAAACGCGTCCCACGAAACGCCGCAAGCCCGAAGAAAACAACGATGTCAGCGAATATTACGCGCAGCGCAAAGATCTAATTCGTCCACTACCTGTCCGGCCGGCGGAAACAGATTCCTCGCCGAGAGAAGAGTTTTCAATTAAAAAACAATTGAAAATCACTGGTAATTACATTTGTTTCAATTTTTCGTTACGTCAGAGGTTGCACATTAAAATGGCCGTCCAAATATTTACCTTCCGCTATTGGCGTGCAGTGCAAATAGCGCAGTCCTGTTATCTACGCCTCCTCATGTTTATTTACTGGGATAACAAAAACCATAAGTTTGTTTGTAGGCGCAAATCTAACGGTCAAAACGGGAACACCCCCTCGTGGTTGTAACGCACCCCGAGCGCATCGGCCACAATCGCATCTGTCCGCAAAACTGCAACAGCTGTTGCAGCGAACCAACGTACGAATCGGTGAAATTGCGTGATGACTCACTCTTTCCATTTTTAAATAAATATTTGATTATTATTTTGCGATTCACCGTATGCAAATAGGATTTTCGTAGTAACGTGTGCTCCACTTAACGAAATCGGCTTGAGCAAGTTTTTACAGGGTTCACTCAACTGGAAAACTTTGAAATATTAGGGAAAAATTAGGGAAATTTATTGTACGTGGCTAAAAAAAAGTTTTAGTCCTGATAGAAACAAATTTCTGTCCCATCTCTATGGTTATTTCTACCTATGTAGGTATTGTAACGATTTTCGGGTGTTTCCATCTCATCTGAGCATTCTCCAACAACATGGAAAATAGAGAAACCTCTCAGCGTTGTTACATTTTCAACAGTGGAGTTTGTTATGTCAATTCTTACAAAATATATCTATGCCTACTTTTTCTAGTACATTACTAAAACAGTTGTGACAACTGTTGTGACAACTGTTGTGACAACTGTCCCCAAATTTGAGCTTCAATTGAAAGTTATTTATTTATGACTCTGGTATAAGGCTAGAAATTTCCAGTTTTAAATGTTAATTGTCGGCGTTAGTTTTCGACAAAAAAAAAACTGATTTTTATAAAAATAATATCTCCCAATTTTGTCAAATTTCACTTTTCAGGATATCAGTATGATTGAGACAAAGGCAACCAAATTTAAAAAAAAAATTCCAAAAGCTGTAATTAGTCTAAAATTCCCTTATATTGGAATCTTAATAGTAAAAGTAATAATTTATGACTATAAATAGTCCTTATTATATATCCGAAAAGTTAAGTACGAAGTAAATGTATGGCATTGTAAAATTTTCTCCGAAACTGGAAGTAGGTAACTGGTACCTCGAATGGTCTGTCCCTTTTCCATAACCGCACCGAAAATATTTCAAACAAAATATGTAATAAGTCGTCTTCGAGTTAAAAAAAAATTCAACATTCACACTTTAAAGTATCTTCGTACTCATAATCGTAATTTATTAGAGGACTTGCAATTCACGTAAATTTTAGAAATCTACAAGAATGTAAAAAGGCTCGCTTAGGTACGCTTCTTTTGTTCACATCGACTGACTTCCACTCGACAGTGACAAATTTTTACAATGTCATAAATTTAAATCGCACTTGTCTCTGCGGAAAATACTAACGACTATTTACAGTCATAAATTATTACTTTTACTCTTGAGATTCCAATATAAGAGACTTTTAGACTAATTACAGCTTTGGAATTATCTTTTTTACTTTGGATATCTTTGTCTTAATCACAGTGATCCTGAAAAGTGAAGTTTGACGAAATTGGGAAATAGTATTGTTATAAAAAAATCAGTTTCAAAATAACTTTCACTTGAAGCTCGATTTTGAGGGTGGCCACAAGTGATGGGACACCCTGTACAGGGTGTTATAAGTTTTACCGCCGGGGCTATTATACCTATTAAAAATTGAAGGAAAAGTATGCAATTTACATGTTACATCAGTTGAAATGTACACTTTCGATGAGTACAAATTATTTCTCTTTGAAGCCAGCCACAAAGTAAAAAAGGGGATTTTGGGGAAAATTTCATTCTTTAGTTTTTTATTTCAGAATGTGGCAAATTATTTATAACATAATTTATAATATAATAATTTTTTGAATTAGATCAATTTTAAAGTACGGTTAACCAGCAGCGCAATTGTTTATGGTTGACGCATCAAACTAGAGCGGGACAGCATTTTTGTTTTCACCAGAACCGTATTCTTGAATTACCTTTGGAAAACAAAATAAAAGAAGCTTTTAATATTATTATTTTACGAATGATACTTAAAATGTTACCCCTCTGCCGTGAACCCTACTTGCCAAATGTATGAAGAAAGATTGACGACCCTTACTCCGTATCTGTAAAATGTATCTTGTGCTATTCGACTTCTTCTTGTTGGATAATTTGGTCACCTACTCTCATAAATCATACTACCTCCGTCCGAAAATATGGTATACATTATTTTGATATACAAAAATAATATTAAAATGCATACCATATTTTCGGACGTAGGTACTATAAAAAATACATTGTAATACGAAAATGACTTCAGTTAAGAAACGTAAGTTGGTAAAGTTAATTAAATTACACTAAATTGTGTAATTGAGAGAAAGCCAAAATTTTACTTGCTTTTTTTCTTGTTTCAATCTTCCTTAGTAATATGAAATTACTCATACAATTTATGAGAATTGATGAACTATTTCTAAGGGCTATTATGATGAAACTTATAACAACCTGTATAACTTGAACTGAAAATTTTGACCGATTTAGGTAAGGGCACAAATTACTAGAAAAGGTTCTGGGAAAACACTGGAAAAGGGCCAGGGAAAACTTGAGAATGGAATTGCTTCGAACCCTGTTTTAATTTAATTAGTCGTAAACGTGTTGAGAGTCCGTTAACGATGAGATGCAGGGGGAGAATTAACCCCAACCGACACGCGGAGCAGAGCAACGTGCGTATGTGTATATAAATCCTTCTGCATGTGTAAACAGAAGCTGTTGGGGCACGAGCGTAAACAGACGGCAAGCGCATGATGCCACTGCAGAGTGTTTTTATTTTTACATCCCACCTCTAGTGGAGAACTGGAGGCTTGGTCGAAGCGTGGGGTAAAAGTGCAGTGTCCTTCGCTCATACACTTACGAGGTCAGCTTATTGCGCCGCGCCCCATCCATCAGGAAGGAACTGGGTCGTCGCGGCAATTTGCACGGGAGGAAACTTGCGATTAGAAACTTGTTTACAAACATCCAAAATTTTCATCGTCCATCTTGCGGCCGAGTCCATTCACCTGCTTCAAAAGACGTAAACATTTTGAATTTAAATTGTGGGTAAAAATTAAAACCGGTCCGGGAGAAGATATTAAAAACAAACTGTTGGTGTGGTCCTCCGAAAGAGCCGTCCTGAGAGGGGAAAAGCGGTTGTTTTGTTCGCCAGAAAGGAAACTGATTTGCTTAGACATCTCTTTCTCGTAGTACGTTTTCATCTGCGCTTTCTTTGTTTCGTTTTTTTTTGTCTCTTTTTTTCATTACGCCGAGGTAGCGGATGGCCACGCATCGACACGCACTCCTGAGGTGGATCACCTTGGATAGTACGTTCACCTAAGAATGTCATAGTCCTTTCGTGAGTTCAGATTTCCATCGAGATTAACGTGTGGGACCGTAATTTATGATGTTTTCGGCGCTTATTTCGTACGCTCTGATTTAATTGCTTAAGTGACCCGCACACGTGTTCCCTTAGCATTAATCAATTGATATTCTCAAGTCTACGACACGCCTCGAGATCGAGACGAACACAATCTCTGAACAAATCCGTACGAACGCAGATGTTCACTTTGGGTCAATTGATGCGATCAAGAGGTCACATTTGACGCGCTGTTATCCGCCACGTCGTTTTATCAAACTAGGGCCGAAAAAACATGGCCGCGTTTTCGCAACCTCAACAGTCGCGCGTTTTATTGCTCCGAGGTGCGAGTTTCGGCAAAAAATTGTTTTCAATCGGCCAACGAACGTTTTATGGGGGCCGCGTTGTACGGCACTTCTAAGTAAATTTATGACATAAGAATGTAGAGAAATAACAGATGTTTGACGACGACGTAGTAAAGCAACGTACTACGTGACCCTGGGAGTCAACGCACTGTTGTGTCATACGATTCCAAATACTAACATCCCATTTGAATGATATCCGCGGCAAAAGCCCGGATGTAATTGGGTCAGATCGACACACACACACTCACGCGTCGCCCGTCCGTATCATGGGAAAGAACGCGAATCACACACACACACACATGACGCACTGTTTTAGACGATTTCTGAAAGGGACAGGGGGGACACAATATAATAAGAGCGTGGGAATAACTGGACAAGTCGGGTTCAATTTTGAAATGCCGCATGTGCTTGGGGCGACACGTGTACACTAACGTTCTCTTCGTGTTTATTGTATTCATGACGCTTCGGTTTTTGACTTGTGTGGCGTGACCTCATTTTTTCTCTTCACGAGCGATTTAATTACTTTGTTTTGTTCCTCGCGAATTATGAATGAATTCGCCTGCACCGTCTTCAAAAATATAAATTCCCACGCGGTTCCATTATTACCGTTTCCAATTGAATCGCTCATTGCTGAAACGACCCAAGTCAATTTTTCGCCATTATGAATTAGGAGTGAGTATCGACAAAAAGATTTCAAGTTACAGTAGAATCCGGTTGTAACGGCTTCGGTTATAACGAACTTTATTCCAAGTCCCGACATTTTCCTCTACAAAACAATGTAGAAATTAATTGGTTATAACGAACTCTGATATAACGAACCTGAAAAAGCCGAAATTAATGAAATTTCAATCGGCTATAGGGTGAGCTTCAATTGAAAGTTATTTATTTGAAGGCTAGAAATTTCCAGTTTTAAATATTAATTGTCACTTGTAATACCACTAGAGGTTAAATTATTTCCGGATTTTAATTTAACGTCGAGTGGTATTCGGTAAGAAAATTTTGCACCTTTTTGCAATTTAATTTATGTATTGACATATTATCTATAAACGTCACTCAAAGCTATAAATAATACGATATTTTGATTGCAAGTTTATGGGAAGCGTTGAATGGCGTTTAATGTCAAATGGCATTGTTTATTCTGGTTACTTGTACTTAATGTAAGTATTAGTGACAGTAATTATGACGTCAAAAAATTTCCACTAAAATTCACTCCAGGATCCTACCCAATCGAAAAAAAATTCCGAAAAAATACTTGCGTTGCCTTGGTAGCGGTTCAAAAGAAAGGCTTCTGATTGGTTGAACAGGCTGGTGCAAAATTTTCGACGTTAGTTTTCAAGAGAAAAAATAAAAACTGATTTTTTATAAAAATACTATTTCCCAATTTCCCACTATGATTAAAACAAAGATATCCAAAGTAAAAAAATATTCAACAGCTGTAATTAGTCTAAAATTCCTTTATATTGGAATCTCAAGAGTAAAAGTAATAATGTATGACTGTAAATAGTCGTTAGTACTTTCCGCAGAGGTAAGTACGATTTAAATTTATGACATTGTAAAAATTTGTCACTGTCGAGTGGAAGTCGGTCGATGTGAACAACAGAAGCGTACCTAAGCGAGCTTTTTTACATTCTTGTAGATTTCTAAAATTTAAGTAAATTGCAAGGTCTCTAATAAATTACGATTATGAGTACGAAGATACTTTAAAGTGTGAATGTTGAATTATTTTTTTTAACTCGAAGACGACTTTGCATTTTTCGTTTGAAATATTTTCGGTGCGGTTATGGAAAAGGGACAGACCATTCGAGGTACCACTTACCTACTTCCAGTTTCGGAGAAAATTTCACAATGCCATACATCACATTTACTCTTAAGATTCCAATATAAGGAAATTTTAGACTAATTACAGCTTTTGGAATTATTTTTTTTACTTTGGATATCTTTGCCTTAATAATACTAATCTTGAAAAGTGAAATTTAACAAAATTGGGAGATATTATTTTTATAAAAATCAGTTGTTTTTTTTTGTCGAAACTAACGTCGACAATTAACATTAAAACTGGAAATTTCTAGCCGTATGCCAGAGGCATGCGTGCACCAAATTTCAAATAAATGACTTTCAATTATAGCTCAATTTTGGGGCCACAAGTGATGGGACATCCTGTACATTAGATAATAAAGGTCTCACAAACACTCTTGCATTTATTCTCTCATTAGCGCTTATAACGAACTTCGGATTTTGACGGTCCCTTGAGATTCGTTATAATCGGAGTCTACTGTATAGCATTATAGCAAGATCTTTTTGCACCAAACGATGGGTAAAGGTTAAAAATGTCGATTCTCACTCCTAACTGATGCAAAATTGACTTGGGTCGTTTCAGCAATAGGCGATTCAATTATTGTTGCGCGGTAAAGGCCTGACTTTTACTATGGACGCATTTTTTTACTACAAGGAAACGCGTAGTTGTAACGTTGATAAAAAAAAGCAAACAAGATAGGCGCAATCTCCGTTAGATATCCTAAATACAGTGTTTAACGGATGCTGTAGTTGCGTTTAAATTATATTCGTAAACAGTACAGTTTTAGCATGATCAGCGAGGTCTGGTGTTATCTTAAACGTGCAATTATTAGATTCAACATTTTTGACCTTCACTATTATTAACTGTTGGCTAGCGAATGTAACTCTCTCTCTCCTTGATAAAATTCCAAAATACACAGTTATGTTCTTTTCTGTTACAGATTTCATGAACGAACGTAAGCGTCCGGCGTTTTCAGCTTTTGCGAAAAAAAGCGAAGCTTCGACTTCGTCATCCAGACCGCCGGAAAAGATGGCTCGATCAGCAAGCTAAATCTGAGACGATACCCCACCCCCCATCCCCCCACTTATGTTATTGGGTGTTTTACAAATTTAAAGATCTCGTTAAAAAAAATTAATGTACAGTACAAGTTTTTCTTTTTTTTTAAAAATTAATTATAAGTTGTACAGATTTTTTATTATGAGTTTATGTTGTTTTGTCATATGTAGACTCACGTATTTATTTTTTCGTTTTGATCTCCAAAATTGGTTTTTTTATTCGATTGGGATTGTAAGGAGTTCTTCTTTGTTGGCTCGCCCATTCTGTCTTTAGAAATTTTCTCAGTTGTAATTGATTTAAGTTATTTAGGCCTTCTTTAAGTAAGTTGTATATATCGTACAATGAGTGTCTAAAATCTCCCAGTGCAGGGCGCAATTATGAAAAAAATGTTACTTTAAGTAATAAGTGGGAAGTTGGGAATTTTGACATTTTTTTTTGTAATGGTAGGTTTTTCGTTTTTTAAGAAGTTTGGTTAATATTTTTATATCCAAAGAAGAAAAATAAGTACAAAATATCATCATTAAATTGCACGTCGGGGCGCAGGACGTTCGCTGCTTTCATTCCCTCAGTTTAATTTTTTTTTGCGGCAGCTTTTCACCCCTGGCCTCGACGGTTTCAAAATTTTTTTGTACAAGTAATTTTTGTTTATTATTTTATTTTTGATTTCTGGATTGAAGCAGAATCGCGAATTATGTTGTTTGTATTGCTTTAATCATTGCAGGGTTTGCGATTATCATACCAACTGAATCGCACGCAGGGTTGCGAGATCTCAATTCTGCTTTTTTATTGTATAAGAATAAATAATATTTTTGAGATGTTAAATGAGAAAGAAAAAAGCATAATATATTTTGTAATTATGTAACACCTGTGATGTATTAAATATGATCTCAAAATATTAAATATTATTTTATATCAATATAGAGGACGGCAGTTTGTGGTGTCGTAAAATTTATATATTTTTGATATCGATAGAAGACAACATTATTTTTTACGGGCACCGCAATTTCCCTCCGCTATAGAAAATATCAAATATAGTTATTAATAAAATGTAAATTTGTTGTAAAGATAACAAAAATAACGTATATATAAGAGGCATACAAAAGAATAAAAGCTTCTTCTGTTAGTACAACATTTTTTATTGCACCACTTTTCTAAAACTTCCAGTTACACCAGAAAATTGATTCCGTTTGTGTAGAACGAGGCACGGAACAGTGAAGCGATTGTTTCCAGAAGTCCAGAAAAACCCGGACGTTATCGTACACCCGAACACGTGTTGATAATCGCAATAAAAACGCCCTTTTCATAGTATGATAAAAATTGGCGGGAATGCACTTCCTCGAGTCGTGACGCAAAGAAATTGTAGGCGAACTGATTTTACGCTACAATCCAGGTGCCACGATCTTCAGCGTCGGCAAGCTATCAAATTGCAAAAGTACGCTCGCAAAAACAATAGGCAATAACAAAACATTCACCATCTGAACACTTTCAATCCCGATAGGCACATATGCGGCTGCGTGTTTTATTGCTCTGATTGTTCTTGAATTAAAACGTTGCGACTTTGACTTTTATTGAATGAAACCATGATTAACGTATGAAGGTTGTTCGAACGAACAATCGCGTTGTACCTTATTTTCCTCGTATCTTATCATTGTTTACAAAAAGCCGTTGAAAGTGAAATTCGCCATTACAAGTGTTAATTACACCTCCATAAAAGAGAATGCATTTGTAATTCAGACAATTGCCAGACCAAACAAAATAAACATTTCTTAACCTTACAGTAGTCGCACCTTTTTTGAGACATTAGTAGTCGCTGCGGAGTGTGACTCCGCAAAAGAAAATTCTATATGTTTTTGAAATTTTAAGTTCAAATTGGTAATAAATTATAGCCTTTCCAAGTGTATTATTAAATTGTTATGCCATAAACATTTAAAAAAAAGTTTTGAGCAGAAAAATTTTCAAAAAACTTTAATGAATACTACCTACAACACCAAATTTTAATAATTTTACTAGATATTGTACAAAATAAATACTGAAAAGTTTTCATTTTACTGATTCTCTTGTGGACCATTGAACAAGCTAATTTTAACTTAAGGGGGGCCTATTTGGGCGTGGCGCGAAATGAGCTACAAAAGTGGTTCCGATGTTTAGCGATAATCGCATTTAATTGTTAAAATTACAGCGGAATTTAGATAGAATATAGATAGAAGTAGGTTGGAAGTCGGCCGTCAGATTGTTTTAGTTGAGAAATAATGCCGATTTATTATAAAACATGTATTTAAAAAAAAAACAAAATTTAAAAAAACATCCCTGAAATTTCGTGATGACCCAGGTTAGATTATTTGTAAACTACATTAGAGCCTTTAAAGTTCTTATATCTTATAACAACGCAGTAAAAGTCTAAAAACTTTGAAGGTTAAGAAAAGGTAGGTCCCCAAGGTTGTCAAAAGTGTGGCCATTATCAACGAGATGACGTTCCAGAATCAGAAGCCCGTCAAAACTTCGCGGCAAAATGTAATCATTGGCCTTGACCTTGCTATTTTGTTTCTGATGTATGCGGTAACCTTCCCTTACAATATAAGTGTTTAGAAGCCTTGCTCCCATCCCAGAAATTCTAAAAATAGATTTGATGTTTCATTTGGTATTGTCGGGCCATCTATGAAGCAGAAAAATTATTACACTTTCTTAGCTTAGAAACATTTGGACTGTGGAATAAATTTGTCAAACCCCCACCATTTCGTGGGGCGCTCTTTAACTTAAACTTTAGTGTGCATGTCGCAGCCATATTGTACAATCCACCGCAATATGAAGCGGCTAGCCACTTTATAAAGCAGCTCCGTTTTGTAAAACAACTGATTAACGTTTAGGCAAATTGTTTAGCCAGAATGTTGACTATATGTAATGTAGGGCGACAATCAGCCATATTGTAGATGTCGGCGGCGAATTGTAAATTCAGTCGTTTTCTAAATGATTGGGGAGATTGTAAAATATAGAATGAACAGAGAATTTTTGCAATTCGACTGAAAATTTTAGGTGTTTTATGAATCGCTGAATAACTCAGTCCGTTTGATAAAGGAAGAATTGTTAGGCATTTTATGAAAAGAAACTTTTTATATTGAGTTAAACCTTTTTCTTATAGTTATGACTTTATATTTGTCATAGCTATAAGAAAAGGTTTTCTTTTATAATGCGGCTAGCCGGTTTGTATTGCAGTGGATTCTACAATCCGTCTGCGACATCCATAACCCAATATCCCCAAAACGTGGATATTGAACAAACCAATATTAACTTGACGATTTGTCAAAAACTTCAAAATTTACAATAAATTCATGTGTTTTTTAATATGAAAAAACGTACGCTGTCATTTTGTCCAGCTTTTCCATCACACACATTGACTTCGTCCTTGAAACAAGCAACCACACACCTTGAAAATTATTAGACAGTATCGAAAATGATTATTACAAATTTACCTTGGGCTGTTGTAAACCGAAAATGTCAAAATGTATACAAAGATTTGTCTAAGACGTCAATAGTCGCTGCGGAGTCTCAGTCCGCAATATGCAAAAAAAGCAAAAATAATGTATCTGCAGCTCTGATATTGCTCCACTAACATTTAGACAATAAATTCGGAAGGCACTGAAAACGGCCGTTCGAGAGAATGGGAAATTCCTTGGAAAATCAAAAAAAGTAGTCGTGCGGAGCGAGACTCCGCATGCGACTACTGGAAGGTTAAATATCGGTGTCATTAGTAAATTTTGATCCCCATGAGACGCATTCAAGTTTCCCAGGCATAATCCTCAAATGTCACGCCTCGGACACCATATAAAGGGAAAGATCGAAGAGATTATTTCGTTTGTGTTGTAAATTTGTACTATTTCCCGTTTTCGGTTGGAGATTTGACGTTGCGATAACATGTCGAGACCTGTTCACTGATTAATTCTGTGTTGTGTTTGTTTGGAGATTGTACGCTTGTTTTGCACATTGGATTATAGCCAGACCCTGATTACACGTGACGAGTATTACATCACGTCGATGTCTGTTGCATTTTACTTATCGCCCCATTGTGTCGTCATAATTTCTTAAAACTTCAGGGGAAGCTACAAAAGCACGGCTATGGCGGGTAGTTCCAAGAAAATATAAAATTAGCATTCGTAAATTTTATGACTATGGTTTTAATTTTTGAAAACTTAAAAATAATTTTATACAATTGTACAATTTTTTCCATAGAAATTTAGGGAATTAAACGTGTGCTACAGATGAATCTAGGAAAAGGTGAACGTTGTAAGTCAGAAAAAGCACATTCTGAGTCAGAAAAATCAGATTCTTAATCAGAAAAATCATATTCTGAATCAGAACATTAGAATCTGAGTCAGAAAAATCGATTTTCGGACAGAAAAGTCACATTCTAACTTAGAAAAGGCAGATTGATTCTGGGTCACAAAAGTCACATTCTGAGTCAGAAAAATCAGATTCTTAATCAGAAAAATCATATTCTGAATCATAACATTAAGATCTGAGTTAGAAAAAGCAGATTCTCAGTCAAAAGAATCGATTCTCGGTCAGAAAATTAACATTCTGAGTCAGCAAAAACCAAAGCTCGGCCAGAAAAATCACATTTTGAGTCATAAAAAGCAGATTCGGAGTCAGAAAAATCGATTTCAGACAGAAAAATTACATTCTGAGACAAAAAAATCGATTCTGGGTCACAAAAGTCACATTCTGAGGCAGAGAAATCAGATTCTTAATCAGAAAAATCGATTCTCGGCCAGAAAAGTCACATTCTGAGTCAGAAAAAGCAGATTCTGGGTCAGAAAAATCGATTATCGGTCAGAAAAATCACATTCTGACTCAGAAATACAGATTCTGAGACAAAAAAATCGATTCTGGGTCACAAAAGTCACATTCTGAGGCAGAGAAATCAGATTCTTAATCAGAAGAATCGATTCTCGGCCAGAAAAGTCACATTTTGAGTCAGAAAAAGCAGATTCTGGGTCAGAAAAATCGATTATCGGTCAGAAAAATCACATTCTGACTCAGAAATACAGATTCTGAGACAAAAAAATCGATTCTGGGTCACAAAAGTCACATTCTGAGTCAGAAAAATCAGATTCTTAATCAGAATGTTCACTTAATCGAGATTGAGTTTGTTCACTCTATAGAACCTGGTGTATAATTTTTACTGTTCATTGTTGTGGATCGTTCATATAATAAAGTGTTCGTATAACCGAGCGCCTACTGTAGTTTAAGTGGTAAATTTTCCCGACCGCAAATGATGACCGAATGCTATATATGGGGAGTTGTAAATCAGACTCCATTGTAACCTAGGGTTATCAGATCCGGACTAAGAATTCATGGTTTCTATCCATTTTGCTGCGACACGACACTTTTTTTTGTGATTATTTTCACAAAAAGACACAAAACAGATAGTAACCATTATGACAAAAAGAATTTAATTGCTTCTGTTGGATAGTAACGGTAAAACCGTCAACGCAATCAGCAATGCGGAGATCCCTTGCACGATGACGTCAGAGAGATTAAAAATTGGTAACGTTAATTTGGACAGAAAACTATGAAAAATGTATTCTTTATACAATTTACGATTTTTAGAAATTTCGAATTGCATCACAGTTTTCACAGTATCTGTTTAAATATGTTGAAGGTGATAAACAAGAGCTCACAAAATCAAATAATCAATACACATTCTGCACGTCAATGTCACAATGTTTTCATTTTTTAACAATCGATCGATTTGCGAATACTGAATGCGCGAAGATAGATCTCTCATTGTACTGTCATCTGCCAATCTTATCCTGTTCGATTAGTATCGTTTCGATATACAGTCAATCCTGAATTTAACGGACTACTCGAAAGAAGGGATGTACATTTAATAAATGCGATTATCCATAAAATGGTGTCTGTATGAAGGTAAAAAAGTACACAAAATCACAAAACAACAAATCAAGTGGTAATACAAACTATTTCAATTTCTTTCGCCTGGTAAATATCTGGTACGGTTCGTTTTTGACACCATCAGATTCCATTTTTAAATGCCTTCTAATTTTTGTTAAATACTCAAGTTTGCGAATTGGTTTAAAACTGCAGGTCAAATAAAAAGTATCTGGTTCGTTTATAATTGCACGACTTGGCCCGCATGCGGATTAGAAAGTTGTGCGTGTTGTTTACGTACAACTTGAAATTTCAATTTCTATTGGTTATTATAAATTTGAAGCGTTACTCTTACTCGGATAGGTGGAGAAAGGTGAAAAGTGCGTGAACACTATATACGATCGTGAAATGGGATGTAGTGGTGTTGTGCGCAAGACTTTTAAGTTTCCCGAATCATCCCAAAATGTTATGAAAAGCGTCACTGATTATATTACGATTAAAAAAAGACTACTGAACCACTGAACCATCCAGCCATCATAAAATATTTTCAGGCGTCAAAGTGAAAGTTTATTTCTCTAAGTGGATATTCATTAATGTTTTTCTCGAGTTTGCGTACACGATCGGTAAATCCGCCACCCGCTGAACCCGCCACTGGTGCAATGGTGCAAGGTGTTTACCGTTTATAACGAAAGTGTTATAAGTAAAAACGCTGAACGACTTGGCCGGGGTATGACTGTATATCAATTGTTGATTGAACCCAGATGTTTTTATAAATAATACGTATACACATGAGCACAACACAATTTTTTTACAATTGTAGCGGTCGTTAACCCTGGAAAAATTCAACAGGAATTTTTTTTTTTTCATCAAGTATCGAAACTTTCTCTCTGCCCTACTCAACAATGATCTTCCATCGCAGTCTGATATTAATTAATGGTTCAAGCGAGTAGTCTTCGTGGAAGCCATTACTAAATTTTGTGGGAAAAAGTCTAAATGAGAATGATGAGAGTGGTGCACATTTAACATTATTATACATCTATTATTTGACAAAAAAAGTCTTGTCATGCGTCACATATTTTTTACGTAGATAGCTTCTTAATATCCGTAACATCCAGGATACACTGATATCATCCTATAAGCATAAAAGCAACTGGACTTCAATTTGGGTTAATTTCTGATCATACCAAATAATTTTTATTTATGTTATATGAAAAGAAATCTTGGCTTAGAAAAAAATACATTTTCGAAATTGGGAGAGGCTTGAAAACCAGCCTGCATATTTATTAGAATTTAGAGAATAGTTTCCGAATGTTATTAATCTAATAATTTACATATTTATCAAATTTCAAAACCAAGTGTGATTTCAGTTTTGCCTCATCACATGGATATGTCACGGAATATTTATTCTTTTTTTTTTTAATTTACGTTTCACCTTAGTAGTTTTATTAGAAGTAAAAAGCTTTAAGGTGTGAACAAGTTGTTTACTTGTCAGTACTACCTTAAAACTACTTGTCGGATTTTTATTTTGAAATGCTTTCTAAATGATTGAACGCTAACCGAACAACAAAGTTTGTACAAAGAATTTCCCATTTTTGTTTTTGTGGTAAAGGCTACTACCTGAAGTTTTTAAATCCTAGTCCTTTTAAAAAATTCATTAAAATCGTAATATTTACTTTAAAGCTGTACTTTTCTTTCAATAAATACCCCAAAAAAGAAACGTAATTTTAGAAAGCATTAAGGGACGTACGGAAATTAACAAGTGTGATAAAAGTGATTGGTGCAATTTTTCCAAACAAAAGTAATATAACGAATCACTTTTGATGATGAAGGTCCGGATTATCGAGATCGCACTGTACTTATGCGTTGATAAATTAATTTAAATTAAAGAATATTAATAGCCTGATTTACACTTAAAATATAAGTATTTATCTTATGAAATTATTGTCAGTTGCATGCAGTAACGAATCTTTTGATATAATGTCGCTCTTTATGTGGCACGTTAACCACTACCGATAAAAACAATATTACTGTTTACTAGTTTAACCGCATGAATATACAGTAGAGTCGCGATTTTTACCTATTTCCTTGCATTTTACGGAAAAACCAAAATGAACGTTTTGTTGCTGTGCACGTCTAGTTTTCAATTCTGTTTTTAAAATTTAAATCGGACAACTACAGGAGCATCCGGCCCTCCGCGAAAATATCGCAGAAAAAAATTGAAATGGTGATTGTGTAATAACCGTTAGTTCGACAGAATCGGAGTTTTGCGCACATAAAGTACATATAAGTAACTATCTGTGTGCAAAGTTTCAGTTCTTAAAATTAAAAAATTGCGGAATTATGAATTTTTTAAGAAAACACTGAATTTTACGGGTTTTCCGGGTTTTCTCCGGTTATAATTATTCGATCGGGACATTCGACCTCTCATTCCCTTCATAATTTAATTCTCTACAATTCGTTTATTGACAACATTTAGATTGCTTCATTAGTTTCCATTTTACAAGCAAGGAACTAAAAAAAACGCGATTTTTTCTTGTACATTGTTTATAACAAATTAAAAATTATGGTCCTCGAGTGGGAAATTATGTCCTCTATGTACTCGCACAGTCGGTTTCCGGGTAGTATTTATGTCATGAAAAAATGCTTTATTGCTTGGCCTACTATGAGAGATGTCCGTTAACAGTAAGGTGACCAAACGTACTCCTTTAGGGAGTTTTGTACTCCTTTTTTGTGAACTGTACTCCTTCAAAAACGAGTACTCGCAAAGTACTCCTTTGCATTCTTTTGTACTCCTTTGTACTTCTAGAAATATAAAAACTTGGCATTTTACGTTGATCTTTAACCTTTAAAAAAGAGTTTCCGTTTATTATAGCAAATAAAGGAAATGGCGATTCTATGGTTAAATGTACAATCTGCAAAGGAGAATTTTCTATTGTGATTGGTGGACGAAGTGCAATAACAAAGCACATTGATACTAATAAACATAAAACATCTTTTGATGCAGCGGCTTCAACGTCTAAACTAAATACATTTTTTAAAACTGATAGTTTTGGACCAAATGAAGATTGAAATAAAAAGTATTTTAAAGAAAAATAATCACTTTTATTCTTGGTTGATGAAGTTTTCCATTTTCTTGTTTTCAAATGATTGCAACAAGGGATGACTCTTAAGAGTCGGTTTGCCTAGGTGAAAGCATGCAACTTGCAGTGCACATTTTCATGGTTTTACCTAGGAAAACCGATTTTTAAGATTCAACCCTTGTTGTAATCATTTGGAAACAAGAAAATGGAAAACATTTGTAAATTTTATGAAAATGTGGATCCTAAGATAAATAAAAAAAAAAAATTAAAAAAAAAGAAAAAAAAATTGACTTGAGCACACTTTATGAAAATGTGCACTGTAATTTGCATGGTTTTGCCTAGGAAAACCGACTCTTAAGATTCAACCCTTGTTGTAATCATTTGAAAACAAGAAAATGGAAAACATTTTTATCTTAGCAAACTTTATGAAAATGTGAATCCTAACATAAGTCGAAAAAAAAAGACCTGAGCACACTTTATGAAAATGTGAACTGCAATTTGCATGGTTTTACCTAGGAAAACCGACTCTTAAGATTGAACCCTTGTTGTAATCATTTGAAAACAAGAAACTGGAAAACATTTAAAAAAATAATTGACTTGAGCACACTTTATGAAAATGTGCACTGTACTTTGCATGGTTTTACCTTGGAAAACCGACTCTTAAGATTCAACCCTTGTTGTAATCATTTGAAAACAAGAAAATGGAATTTTTTTTACCTGAGCACACTTTATGAAAATGTGCACAGCAATTTGCATGGAAAACCGACTTTTATGATTATGATTACAACAAGGGTTGACTCTTAAGAGTCGGTTTGCCTAGATGAAAGCATGGAACTTGCAGTGTGTTTGTTTTAACGTGTTTATACACATAATTTTTTGAACTAATGAATTTTTAAATTTTGTATAAAAAATAGTTGGTCACCTTATTAACAGGGATTTTACTGTACATAGATAATTTTGTTGATCTACTTAAAATAAAAGTTGTTTCTCAAAACATGTAAGTTATCTACACAAGAACCCCGAAAAAGTGAACACCCCTAAAGGATTGGCCGAAATCAGTTCACTAAATCGCGACTCTACTGTATATATTTTCTTTCAAAATAGCAACAGTCGTTTTGCTGAAATCCTCATTTTTGAAATACGTATGTATTGAGTCTTAAAAACCACTCGCCACTCGCCAGGTGCCAGATACGAGAAATTGCCGTTGATTATTTACGCCTGGGCAGCGATGAATTCGACCAGAAGTGAAGATACTAAAAAGGTTAATTTGCAACTAGTTTATTTTGCTTAAACGTGCATTTTTACACGAGAATTGAGTCCGCTCAAGCATAATGCAACATAAAAACAATTAACCAACAATGAAATTTACCTCGAGTCTAAAACCAAGGCATATCTCCATTCCACCGATCCCGTCTACTTGTTACTGTCAACGTTAATTCGATGCACACTCCAATGAATTTCTCTCTTTGACGTCGAGTTCCTTCAAGAAGTTTCGCATCTGCAGAATTAATCATGTGTGTTAAATTTTCATATGCGCGACCGCTCCTCCCAAAAAAAAAGTTTTTTTACCACAAAACTCGGTCCTTTTTTTGGAATTTCTTTTTTCGCGTCTCGCAAGAGTGTGTGCGTGGCCGTTACACGCGCTTAGGGTAAAATAACATTCAAGGTTTCGAAAACAAAAATATAGGACTTGATGACCTTTAAAATCTTGCTAATGACGCTACCGGTTAAAAGGCGAAACACTATTTGGCGCCAAACTTGTCCCGTATAACACTTTTGAGTTCTGCGAAAACGAGCCATGCATTGCAATTGCTCAAGGCAATTAAGTTTTTTTTCCACCGAGATATTCCCCGATTAAATTTAGAGATTACCGTCGAATAAGGCGCTCCTCTCCCTCCCTGTCGTTCGACAGTTCTCAAGGATTAACATCGAAGCCCTAACATTGTAATCGTGAGAAGTTAAGCTCAATCGCAGGTTACAATGCGAGTACTTTGCAACCCTTGCTTGATTCGCAAATAAATAATGGCAAACTCGATCTGAATAAGAAGGAGTACAGGTTTTGCAAAAAGGATTGAGCGATTCGTCCGTTGACGCCCAAAACAGGTATGATCATACAATCGGACAAAACGTATGTGCATACAGAAAGAATCAGTGACGGCTCGTGGTAGTGACGAGTGAGGAGGCTAATATTTATGACGAATAGGTCAACAAATTATGATGTTTTATTTTTGTATCACAATTTACCGTCCAACAAGAACCATCAAGGAAGTGTAAAGTTATTTCTTGCCAGGACTGGATTAAGAGTTGAAGGAAATGAGGGTGGAATAATGAGATATGAGCTTACAAAATGTATTTTCTCTTACTTAATAATGAAAATAATATAATGTGTGATTCAATAAATTACCATTTTAGGTTAATGGTAGCAACAAATCGTGCCTTAATTTGCAGAATATTATTGATAATGACTGTTAAAAATCGGCAAATAAATTAGTAAATAACAGAATGGGACTAAACTTGTAACAAGTGCAAACGGAAATTCGTTCAATCGCATATTATAAGTCTAGGAACAAAAACAAAAGTTCTAAAAAATAAACTAAAGTGAGAACAGAAAAGCTCTCAGAAAAAAAGTAACAAAACGAAAATTCTTTAAAAGGAAATAATATCCTCACAAGTTTTAGAAAATACATTTTGTAGTTCTACTTCTACAGGGTGATGAAAAAAAGGTGCCCATGATTGATATTGGGACAATGCTTTCTGTTGAAGCATTGTGGAAATCACAACAAAAGTGGTCCAAATAGATTCTGTTTAAAATTAAAACAGTTTGTCTAAGAGCACAACGTGGCAATACTGCACATATTTCTTTTTCTAAAGAATTACTTTCAGGTAGGTCTACTTCTTGTATCTAAACAACCAACACTGAGAGATACTGTCACTTGCGTAAGACAAACAACTGTCACGTTGACATAACTTTTTTTATTTCAAAAGAATTTAATGTAATTAAACAAGAATACACAACAAACAGGTAATTGAAGGGCTGTATGAAAAAGGTCCCTAAATCACGTAGAGATTTTCTACTATTTGCGCTATTTCTGATAAGAATGGATGAACTTTCGGTCGCACTTACTGATTCCTGTTTAAAATGCCCCTAACCATGATATTTAGTAAAAACAGATCAGTCAAAACGAAATAATGTAATTTCCAGATCAAATTGAAACACAAAATCTCAAATATCTCATAATAGGAAAAAGTGACTTAGAGACTGTCGCGCTAATCCTTGTATGCTTCGTCCTGATCCAGTTTCAATCGCTTCCACAACTGCTTCCTCCAACGGTGATGTACGAACTTCACGAGGTCGTCTACCGTTTACAGAAATCGGCACTATTTGGCCATTTTCTCTTAATTTTTGCTCCACTTTCTAATTACGTTAGCATCTGGATGACGTCGATGTGGATACACTCTAGCATATTCTCTAGCAGCTTCCGATGCGTTATTATCTGCCTCACCCAAGCGGAGCAACATGTCTAGATATTCACTGAAATTGTATTCCATTTTAAGACTTTTTAGGATATTTGACTTGTATCGTTCAAATTTGACAAGAGAACTGACATTGAAACGTGAATTATTGTTGCCAACGTTTCCTATGAGATTTGTGATGTTGCGACATTGATAAATTTTCCTCGGAGCCAAGAAACCGTACTTTTGACAATGGTAATAAAGTTGGTTTCAATAGATTTTTTACACTGTTTTTTTAAAAGCACCATCAACTGCATCAAATTTAGACCCTAACAATGAAATTATTACAAAATTGTTAATCGTATATATTTTTATTGTCTGAATAGGAAAGCTTATATCTTGGTGAAGAGACAACAACTTTTATTTTGGCTTTTAAATTCGTGTTTCGTTAGAAATCGTCTATAACATGTAGCTACTCACTCGCACCTTTATTTCATCACCCTGTATATCGTCATTCATGTTGAAACAATGAAAACCCGCAAATTCAAAATTTTATACCTGAATTCAATAATTGCAGTAGACCTGTCGCACCCAGTACTAAGGTATAATTGGGATCTTTGTCCGGCAAAACGCACTGATCAGGGCACGTGTTCGGGTGGGGGTGGAGCCGTAGCCTCCGCTGCAATAGTTTTATGCTTTCTAACTCAAGTATTGCAACTCATTTCTTTTTAACGTTCAAGGTCAAAATCGTCTCATTCTATAGAATTAAAGCAGATGTTTGGAGTCTAATGTAGCAAATTGCCTCCGACCCGATCTCAACCATATTTCTGGCACTTACATTCAACCTTCAAGTCCCATATTGTAAATAGAAGATCCCCTTTAATAAGGCCGTTCTGGTATGGTGAAAGAAAATTATCTACCAAATAACTATTACCATTTATTTAATTGAGTACCTAATAATTGATTTCATACTGAAACTTTAATGAAAATCAAATTTGATTATGTAATTATTTATTTATTTCGATTTTATCATGAGGAGGCTCAGCCTCCCTTGCCTCCTCTGACAAGCCGCCACTGGAAAGAATTAAGATGATTTTACACGCACACCCATTCCACGTACGTTACTACTACGGTATGCGTAGTAATTTCGTCCTTTGCACTGCATTTCGCCGTGAAATATTCATTAATAGCAGTGCAAGTAGAGTGAAACGAAATTTCCGTAATTAACGAACGAAAACCCGACCTGGAATCCGTTATGCATATCTTTCGCAAATCGAAATTTACGCGCACATTAACACACGTGTCTTTTGCCAATGACAAACTTTGGCGCCAAAACCGAACGAGGTCAAGCAGTCACTAGGCGAATAAAATGCTAAATTCCATTCAGGTGACTTGGTCAATGCACATCTAAAAAACTGCAGGTATGCCTACGCGTCTCATTTTTTAATCCGATACAAGAATAGAACAATAGCGTGACACTTTTTTCTCCGACCGTTAAAACGAAAAAGTCCTTGTGTCCTGGCAGTTTTTTTCGCAAACATATATGGAGGCCTTCGAGAAACGACTAATTATTTCCGTCTTATTTACATAAAACTTCTCCGTACAAGGATCAAATTAACACAAAATCTTTTTTAGAAATCCGTATGCAAATAAATTATAATGTGCATATTTTAAACTGAAACGATTAAATTTTAGTATCTCACTAGGAATGTTAAATAATTTAATCGATTTCTTTTAAGGCTAATTTTTGTGTAATAGCTATTGGATAAGTGAACGCTAGAAGTTTTTTTCGATAATTAAAACGATACAGGTAACCCCCGCTCAACATTATTTTTAAAAAAATTGTGTAAAGGCCTTTTAACGGTTGGCAGTTCTAGAATCGGTAGGTTTTTATTAAACAACCTATAGCTTCACTTTTATTGCAGTATTCTTCGCCCAGAGATTTAGTGCGTTTCATTTATGACTTCACGCTTTAAGTAGTGTACACAATGAAAATTTGCTTACCTGCAGATCTTTAAGTAAAGCTACACAATCAATTTAGAATTTACAGGTACGCACTGCTCCTTGTGATAATAAACAGATTTTAAACCCAAAATCCATCCCCTAAAAAATACTGTGGGAATATATTATACAAATCTTCGTCAGCGTATGTAATCTTAGCTGCAGTGTCAAGTGCATGCAAATTAAATTGACTACATATTTTTTATCCCTTCGTGAAAATTCGAGTAAGAAAATTCGCAATGTAGTGACTTTAGAAAAGAAACTAAAAATGATAGAAAGTGGTGGTAAATTTACAGCTGTAGGAAGAAATTTCAAATTGCCCGAATCTACAGTGTCCAACAAAAATACAAAATTAAAAAAGCTGCTGGAGTTGTTCGAAGAAAACGACGAAAATTACGAGAGAGTGAGTGCTATAAAACATGGTTGTAAATTTTGCGTAATAATCGTAGAGGCCAAACAAGGGAATCTTGATTCATTTTTGCAACGTAGAATAAAATGAATGAATTATAAATAATTATGTTTTGTATGACATTTATTTCTTTTATTTTGTTATGCATGAGATTTTTTGTATTAATAATATGCATTTATTTTATTAAGTGTTTTTTTTTTTCAGAATTTTAATATGATTTCTTATAAATCTCCCGTTGAGCGTTGAGCGGGGGTTACCTGTACTTGTTGCGTGGAATAAGAAACCTGTAAAATAAATTTATTAGGTTTCGTATTACAGTCTAGGTCATTTTAAATTCTGAGAATTATTCATATTTCGATTTTGACCTACTGTAATTGCTACAACCATAAATATTATCTGCCGGATGCCCCAAAATTAATGTAACAAGAAACAGGAACTTGCTTAATTTTATAATAATTAAGATAAGCTAAAGTTTTTATTACCAATGTAAACGTTTAGTTTTATGCAAATAATTGTTGATAATAGAAAATCATGAACTAAAAAGAAAAAGATTAAAAATTGTTAATAAATTCGTTACTCACACATTCACAAAATTACTCGAATAACTTTGGATTTTCAACTTGTAAACAACATTTAATTAACAAATTGTGTCTGCCATCTGCTAGAACAAAGTAAAAACACGTTATTAATAAATCAGGTAGCGACTCACTAAATAAAACGCTATCTCCGCAATATCAAAAGAAAAATAATAAAATAATTACATCTTCAAACGGGCACACAAGGTTAACAATCGACTAGAAATTCGCAAGTGGGATGTCGGATAACTAAATCGATTAGTTTACAAAAAGTATCTTTTGAAAAAGTATAATCATTATTACCGGCAAAATAACATTTCACGATGCGACGATTGAAATTATTGTTGTGAACTATATTACCTAAATA
Organism: Dascillus cervinus; assembly: GCA_949768715.1. Classification (NCBI taxonomy): domain Eukaryota; kingdom Metazoa; phylum Arthropoda; class Insecta; order Coleoptera; family Dascillidae; genus Dascillus; species Dascillus cervinus. The sequence goes on along the minus strand of OX458321.1, from coordinate 28,387,624 downwards.
AAAAATTCAAAATTGAAATTCATGGTAATACCGGGTGTTTTTTTTATTTTTCGTCTAGACAGCGATGACTTTTTATAAAACACAAATTCAAGCAAAACGTAGGTCCTAACGTGACATCAAGACGTAGGTTTGTTTATCAATGATTGTAGAGTTAGGACCCGATTTCAAGTCAGAGTTGCGATGGTGCAAATTGGTTACCATGGTAACAATTTCCAACGCGTCACATCCTAATTTCAAATTGAATTTGCCGGCTAATTCAATTTGACATTAGATGTGATTCGTTGCTTGTCATGTAACATTCCCATGACAACCGATTTGCACCGTCGCAACTCTGACTTGAAATCGGACCCTTAGGTTATATTTATACAGTGAACCTCCGATTTTTCGGACCTCGATTTAATGGACAAAACTTTCGGTTAATTTTTCGCAAAAATTTGTTGTTGTTTTCAACTTAAATAATAATATACTTTTACACGTTCATACAGACAATTTTACAGACATTTGGATTTAGAAAGTGTAGGTAAATAGTATTAAAGAAGACTCATTTTTGACGAAATTTAACAACAGAAAGTGACAAAAAAATCTTTTCTGGGTGTAATGTATTTTAATAATCTTATAAACAGTGACTACATTAATGCAAATAACTTCACAAACTGCAGTAATAAATAAAATTGCCACAATTGCGTTTCTGTTGCCGTTTCCCCCTTTGCAATTAAAACACCGGCGGAAATTGAAGCCTAACCGTTTAATTCGACAGTTATAGAGTACAAATATTAATTGCAGTCCACGAAACTTGACTATTTCTTGCTCTTAAATTACACGATTTTACCTTGCACGATATTTTTTATCACCAAATTGTGTATGAAAAAAAAAGTTTGGAAGAAATTTTCTTAAAAGCTAAGAGAAAAAATTGGTTACATATTTTTTATTTATGCTGTGGAATGAATACACATCTGAAACGGTGGCCCTTCGAATGTCCTGCAATTATATCGTATTAATCAAATACGTGGTGAAACTAGTTTCGAGTGTAGAACGAGATTCGCGGTTTGGCCTCGATTTAAGTTGTCCAAAGCTTATAAAAAGAAGATAAATTATATACATATGCAAATTGTTCTATCAAAACTTTATGCGGTGACCTCGAAAACGTTTTTTCGTATGCATCACTGTCAACACCGAGTCGCACATGCACATGCAAACTGCATTTAAAATCGCTACAATTTTTATTATCGGTCGCGTTTTATTATTCCGAACGCCTGCGACGCAACCAAACGTCGAAATTAACGAAAATTATCGTATTTGGGACAAATCAATTATTTAATCAATTTTAACTGAAACAAATTGGATTTGAGAAACGTCCAGAACGTGACACGACGCGTGACGGAGAGTTTAAAAAATTCTACAAGTAAAAAAACGTACCCGGAAAAAAATAAATCTCTACCAGGTCTGTTTACAAGCATGCAAAGGACATGTATGTAATTTGATTCACATTCTTCCTTAATGGCATCAATTAATGCATTCTCGAAAAAAGTCGCGCACATTTTCTACGACTCTTAACGACCCCCTCTCTGCACCCTGCGAAAATATCGTCGTTTACACGGTCGTCTCGGATTGAATTAGCAATGAGCCGGGGGTTATTATGCAAAATTCTGTTTGTAAAACTGGAAAAGAAAGCGTTTAGAGCCTTCTATTGTACGGGGAGGTGTAAGTAAAAGCACACCTGAAAACACTTCAAAGCGATTAAGGTGTTTTTTTCTAGATGTATAAAAGTTCTGTTTATTATTCACCGTTTAAGGGGGATGATTGTTCCCTCTCTCTCCTGTTTTGAGGTGTGTAACTAGGTCATAACTAGCGAAAATTATTACCTTTAATAGCCTAGGGATAGAATAGAATGTACTATTTGGCTTTCTATTCTCGACCATTGTTGTTGATGTCAAAAAATCGCAGACCTATATGTCCATTGTTGTTTTGTAGTCCAGTTTTTGATGTTTAAATCATAGAATAATGCAGGTAACGATTTCTTTTTTTCTATGGGGTTTCGAGGATTTAAATTGAGTATTCTGCATTGTGAAGCAGTTGGCTTTCGCACATGTGATTATTTGTACTGGACAACAACCCTACCGCGGAGATGTTGGGTTGCGAAGCATATAGTGACAATTATTTATTTATTGATTTTTATAAAAGACGACTACCGTATTTCTCGATTCTACCACGAACACTAATTTATTATAGTAGCATCAAAAAAATTAATAACAAAGCAACTCTAAAATATTGTGACACAATCGTACCGTGGTTGAGGTTTTTCTCTAAAGTTCATCTATACCTTATGTCGCCGCCAGATAATGTGGCACACCCGCGTGTTGTTCACGTGCAACTAGAAACTTGAATTTCTATTGGTTCCTAGAAAATTTGGGCGTTAATCTTACTCGCTTGCTCGCACGGGTGGAGAGAGGTGGAGCGAGGGTGTGAAGTATGTGAACACTACATACGATCGTGTCAGTTATCGTCGTGCTTTATATCATGTGGCCGCATCAAGTATATCTATGATAATCCTTCTATATACATACGTTATTTAAAACACAGATATTATTGATTTGTAGCATTTGCTACTATCCGCGATTTTTGGTATCCGTGGAATGGCTTGGAACCAATCACCAGTGAATAGCTCAGTTATTAATCCCTTGTTTCTGAATCAATATTAGTCTGATTCTTCTTTCAAAGGATTAACAAAAGTATTTAACGTCAAAGAACTATGCTTTAACATTATACCTGGCTTTCTTAAATTAGTAAAAAGCCTTTGAAAGTATAGAATTAAAAGACAGTAGTTTAGCACACATAAGACTAATCCACTCCAGCTAGCAAAATAAAATAGTAGTTCAAGTTCATTAACGTGACACCCTGTATACTTTTTAATCTTGTGATTTCTACTATAAAAATATAAAGAACATTAATATTTGATATAGTTGTTAAACAAAAATTACAATTTTAGTCTATAAAATTGTACTAATATTTATTTTGGATTACCGAACGAAACATACATTACCTTTACAAAGCCTACATTATACATACCTAAACTTTTCTTGCAGACACATTGTTGCAGATTACCTTTTTGACTGCATAGAGCACTTAAATGCGATTTATAATGCATACATCATATTTCCTTGAAAATTATTTTACAATAACAATGTTCCATATTATTGTGATTTTACTGTTGTTATTCCGTAGTTTCTAGTCTTGAATTCAATGTAAATTGTAATAGTAGTGCTGAAAGTACAATAGTATGTAAACACAAACATTAACTCTCCGTTAGTGCAGCAAGGTGTGACACACCCCGGTGAATTTGTTTTTATTGCCATTTCCACAATTGTGAAATAAAAATTGTGTACCTTCCCATACCTTTCTAAAACACTTGTTCTACGAATAACATGGGCATACTAATTCAAATTGTTAGTTCCTTTGTGCGGAATTTGTTACATATTATTTTGTCGTGGACTGCGTCACACCCCGCCGCACTACTGGCAAAAGTATAGCAAAATTAATAGAAGTCTCTTTAAATCAGCAACTCCCAAACAATTCAATACACAACATAAATTCGATATTTTTAACGTCTATAGCTTTTTTTTCAATATTTGTTATTCACAATATATTTTATGGTAATAAGTGAATGCTGTAATTAATATTTAATAATTAATTGACGATTGTTTGGTTAGCATCTGACTCGAAAGATCTAACAAACGATCAATGTTTTGTTATCGGTTTTCTATACCTATCTAGCAAAGTGATTCTTCAGCTGGTGTACCTTCAATATGTATTGAGATCCTAGATGCATCACTGGCGATCAATGATTAAGTGCGCTCGAAGAAGCGTCGTACCCTCAATATTACCCAAACTCTATTTGCTGTGAACCTTGTTGACAATAACCAACGACTATTGATAGCAGATATGTATATTTATTATAGTCTACTTATTCTTGTATTGTATATGTAAATATGTAATTTCTGTAAGTTCAATGATATTTTAGGCTTATACAGGGTTCTCCAACGTTAATGGTCACTCATAAAAAACTTAATACTGAAGATGAAAATTTGGCTATACAGGGTGATGAAAAAAAGGTGCCCATGATTGATATTGGGACATTGCTCTCTGTTGAAGCATTGTGAAAATCGCAACAAAAATGGTTCAAATAAATTCTGTTTAAAATTAAAACAGTTTGTTTAAGAGCACAACGTGGCAATACTGCACATATTTCCTTTTCCAAAGGATTACTTTCAAGTAGGCCTACTTCTTGTATCTAAGCAACCAACACTGACAGATGCTGTCACTTGCGTAAGACAAACAACTGTCACGTTGACATAACTTTTTTTATTTCAAAAGAATTTAATGTAATTAAACAAGAATACACAACAAACAGGTAATTGAAGGGCTGTATGCAAAAGTCCCTAAGTGACGTAGAGATTTTTTACTATTTGCGTTATTTCTGATAAGAATGGATGAACTTTCAGTCGCACTTACTGATTTCCGTTTAAAAGGCCCCTAACCATGTTATTTAGTAAAAACAGATCAGTCAAAAACAAAATAATGTAATTTCCAGATCAAATTGAAACATAAAATCTCAAATATCTCAGAATAGGAAAAGGTGACTTAGAATCACTGTCGCGCTAATCCTTGTATGCTTCGTCCTGATCCAGTTTCAATCGCTTCCACAACTGCTTCCTCCAACGGTGTTGTATGAACTTCACGAGGTCGTCTACCGTTTACAGAAATCGGCACTATTTGGCCATTTTCTCTTAATTCTTGCTCCTCTTTTCTAATTACGTTAGTATCTGGATGACGTTGATGTGGATACACTCTAGCATATTCTCTAGCAGCTTCCGATGCGTTATTATCTGTCTCACCCAAGCGGAGCAACATGTCTAGATATTCACTTAAATTGTATTTCATTTTAAGACTTTTTAGGACATTTGACTTGTATAGTTCAAATTTGACAAGAGAACTGAAATTGAAAAGTGAATTATTGTTGCCACCGTTTCCTAGGAGATTGGCGATGTTGCGACATTGATAAATTTTCCTCGGAGCCAAGAAACCGTACTTTTGACATCGGTAATAAAGTTGGTTTCAATAGATTTTTTACACTTTTTTTTAAAAAAGCACCATTAACTGCATCAAATTTAGACTCTAACAATGAAATTATTACAAAATTGTTAATCGTATAGATTTTTATTGTCTGAATAGGAAAGCTTATATCTTGGTGAAGAGACAACAAATTTTATTTTGGCTTTCAAATTCGTGTTTCGTTAGAAATCGTCTATAACATGTAGCAGCTACTCACGGGCACCTTTATTTCATCACCCTGTATATTCAGTTAATAATAAGCTACGATCTGATGTTAATTCCGTTTTTAGTTTTTATCCTAAAAAAAATTATTATGCAATTTTGATTACATTACACATATTGATTACATTGATCACCCCAAAAAAACCTCACTTTTTAAGATATTATTATAAACATTATGTATGTTATGTGTTATTAATAAGCTGCGATGTGATGTTAATTTCGTTTTCAGTTTTTATCACAAAAATGATTATGCACATTGATTACATTCGTTGATAATTATTGTAGCTGATTTGAATAGTCAAAACCAAAAATCGTTCGAATATTAGTTGGATAACTTAGTGGGCAAGGCTGCTTAGTTTGCCCATGAAAAAAAAATAATCATAAAACTAAATACTTATATTTGTCAGAAGTGTGAAAAATGTTTATATCAAACATAACGACTCTGTCAACGATACTAATTATGAAGAAAATACGGATTAAGAATAAATTTAATTAAACTAATAATCTTAGTACCTAATCTTCTTGTAGATAATTTCGAAGGGGCCTGTGGTTCTTTACAGTAAATGGGAATCCTGTGGTATTTCGTAGAGTATTCCTTACACAAAAAAACCCATCGTAAAACAAAATCAATGAATTTTGGAAATTAATAAAAAGTAGATTTTTCAAAATATTATTATTGATCTTATTTACAAATCCGTGTGTCACGAAATCAGTCACGTTATTTCAGGTTTAGGCAAATATTTATTTGATTAAGTTATTTGAAGTTCAATCTATTGAAATGATGATTGATTGCTATTGATTTGACACTAACTGTTCAAACTTTTTTTATACATATACTGTAATCACTTAATTAGTCAAGCAACATTACTTTTGTTGGTAACCTAATGAGGACTGTTGTCTTTACGAGATGCTATTTTCAGAACGGAAATCAACAGTCATTTAATAGTGATGTTGATAAACATATTATTAAAAACCATGTTCGTTTATGTTCATAAAAAAAATATATGGTTGTAGAATCTTTTTATTATTTTTTTTAACTTTATACGGGCGTGAAACTTCAATTATCCAATTTATATCAACTGCCACGTGTGACGCCAAATTTAATTTAACAGTTCCGAAAATATTAATAGGAAGTGTCGCTTATAAGAACCTATTATGGCGATCACTTTCTATAAAGTGACGGGATGTTATTTAAAAATCATGCCTGGTTTTGAACAATACTTCAAAAGACAAAGATGATGTTGGAACGCTAAAGTTTTCGTAGAAGAAAACAATTGTGTATTTTTCAAACGTTGAAGAACGCCGTCAAATTAACAACAATGGCGTTAGTTTTGAAATATAACCTCTTCTTCTATTATCTCAGTTAACCCTTTGCCTGCGGCACTAACCTTTAAGGATGTTAATAAATCCACACTAAAAAATTTAAATTTAGATTTTGCTGAACTTTATTAATCTATGTGTATTTATGCTATCTTTGTGTGAATATATTGATTACGGTACAAACTTTTATGCTGAGGATTATTCATTAATATTTATGGCAGTACTTAAGTGATGTTATTGTTCTTGTTCTGAAAATAGAGAAGTGAAGAAATGGTATTTCCAGTAATGAATAGAACATTTATAATTAATGCCTTGATTGTAAGTTGTAAAAACGATATTTAATAACTTAAACGAGAACAGATATTTTCTTCCGATTTTGCACGAGATTGTAACGTTACTTTTATTAAGATGCAAAAAATATAAAGAATTTCTGCAGTGGCGTAGTTAGCGAACGGCTGTGAATAAAAAAGAAAAAGCAATGCTACTTTCCTTTCGTGCATTGTTTTTCACCCTAACAAGGTTGCAAAATTAAGGTAAATTTCTTATACAGTCAATTCTCCATAACTCGAGAGAGTTCGAGTTGAAAAAGCGTATTTTTTTAATCTTATGTATGTAACAAAATTAAGAATTTGAAGTAACGAAGCTTCATTTTCATGTAAAATATAAACCAAAAGCTAAATCTTGCTAAAACATGCATACATTACGTAAAAACTCACTGAACGTTATGTAACCAGTCTGGAAATAACGTATGAACGCTAAGTATAACCTAACCTAACCTAAAAAAATAACGGGCTAAAAGATTTTCATTTCGAAAGATGAAAGGTGAATACTAGAAAGCAACGATAAAACTTTTTCAGCTGTTTTTTATTTTATAAAACTGTAACACGTAACGGTGATGAAATAGACTACACAATTTTCAAATTTGTTTTATAATAGTTTGCTGTATACTGCTCGTATTGATTTGTTTACCACAAACTACATGATGCAACAACGGTTTTGTCTCCCAAATGAAAAAAAAGACCTGAGCATATGAAAATGTAGATTTTAACATAAATCGTAAAAAAAAAAACTAAGCATACTTTAGGCCGCGGGTTGGCCACCCCTGCTTTAAAGCTTCTCGACATAAAACTATTTAACAAAAATGTTGCAACATCTTTCTGTTGTAAATGAAATAAATAATTTGTTTTTTACTAGAAGTAGTATTCGTTTTCATTAAACTTATCATCTGCTCGGATTGGGTTTGAAAGGTTTACAAGTGTACATACCATTACAAAAATATCATCTATAATTGGTATTAGATTGGCTGGCAAGCGATTTCCCAATATTTTAAACGTTTTTAGTCTCTGATTAGACCTCTCAATATGGACCCTAGCCGAAGATATTTGAGCAATCTCAATAGCTTCAGCCTGAGAATTTTTTTTAGGTTAGTTTCGGATGTATTCATGGTTAATGTTAATACTGACACATTAAATCTGGCCTACAAGTTGATATCAAACAAACGAATTACAAATTAGTTCATTTCTTCTTTAGAATTATCGAAAACTAATCAAATTAATACAAAACTCGAACAATAACAAACGCACGTGGTACGACGTGACGTCACAACCAGGAGTTCACTTAGTTGAATTTATTTACGCTAGAGTCGCATGCTTATAGTGAATTGTAGGGAACCTATATACGGGACATTAGTGTGACGTAGTCGCGGTCATTTTGTTGTCGTAGGTCAAGGTGCATTATCCAAACAGACCTAGTTTGATCGTCGACTGTAATGTTTACAAGCTGGAGCCCAGCACATAACCATAATGGATTAGGTCGTTTAAATTTACTGAAAACAAAGCTGCAGTACCTATCTAATACGACTTTGATCAGAAATTTACAACAAGAGGCAATTATGAGGTAATGTTACATTTAGTTAAAACCCATATTTCAGTTATTATTACTCATTTTTCATGAATGAACGCTTCTATGGACCACATTTAGTGATTTTTTACCGTTTTTGGTGATTTTTTCCCTTAAAAACTCCAGATAACTTAAATATATCACTATTTCGCAAATTTCACGTGTTAAACTAGGTTTGTTTGGATAATGCACCTTGACCTACGACAACAAAATGGCCGCGACTACGTCACCACTAATGTCGCGCATAAGAAGGGCATGGACATACGCAAGGTCGCCGCCATTACTAGTCCGAGATCGTGTATGCGCTTAAGGAAACATTAGTAAAATAATTTTTTGTTTTGCATAAGAATTAATTTTGTTTAAAATAGTTATTTATTTTACATTACAAATAATAAAAGGTAACAGAAATAAAAAAGAAATGATGAAAACGTATAAGTAGGCTCTGGTATAATTGCAAAAAAGCATCACAGCGAACCAAGTATTTATATTTTTGAACAATTGCGTTTCTCAATATAAATTAGTGTTGTTATGAATGAAATATTAAATAAAGGTAATCGTATAATAGTTATTGCAATTATTCAATAATTGATCAGTACAAAATTATATTTATAGAAAGAATAGTTTGAGATCCCAAAATGACAAAATTTTTGTAAATTATTAAATTTTATTAATACTTTTCGTGGGAATTGCAAACTGCATCTTTTCCAGTAAAATAATTTGTTTATAATAGCACTATAATAGTTCATACCCAGTTATAAATCAATTTAAAAAAACTTTACCCATTGATTAATTTGTATGTATGGTTTATAATTGGTACTATTAAATATAAAATACAAAGTATACAATAAAAATAATCCTACGTCATAGATTTACAACTGTAACGCTATCCAGTTTGTATTTTTTTCTTGCTAGCAAATTTTAGCCAAAAAGTTACAAACCTAGATACAATTTTACCATTGACATTATGACATAATTTTTTTAAGCTACAATTTGCTCTTATTTGATGCATAAAAAAGTTTTTCATATCAACATTTTGGTTCGATATTAATTGGTAGTAGTTTCTAAAAATTTCTTCCATTTGATAAACATATTTGCAAGTATCTACATTACTATAAAATAAGGAATCTTCACTCGAATTGCCCAATCTTTTCTTCTAGCAGGATCTCGTGGAAATACTTTCAAGAGAAAGCCTTGCTCTGATCGATTACAGCAGCCAAAGGCTGCACAGCCAGGCATAATTAAATTGAAATTATCTAAAAACATTATGAACTTATTACACAGTTAATGCATGCAATACATCTAACCTACAAGAGTATAAAATTGTGTTTAAAAATTGATTTACTTACCTAAATAATACACTTAAATACGCAATACTTATGCTTCATTGAGATCACTATATTATTATCGTAAAGTTTTTATTCTATAACACTTGTTTAACTCTTAAATTGCCTATAACGTTAATTTTTGGGACGCCGCTGGTTCAGGTTACGTTTACCATTCTTTAGCTTCTGACTCATTTCATCAAAAGCCAAGCAATTCCAACTTTCCCCGTAACGGTAATTTAGTTCCGGAATTAGAATAAGAATTTTTCCATGCATTTATTATGACAATGAACTAAATAATTGTTTTCTCGTAATAGCTAATAGATTCTTATCTTATTTTTTAAATTAAATAAACACTTCAAACGAGAGTTATCAAAGTACGGTAAGAAATTGCTTTATTGCACCCTCTAAAATTATTATTTGCCGCTTTTAAAACTATTGTACCCGCGGCCCTGGTAATTTTATTGGGAGTAAAACAGCGAGCAAATTATCATTTACGATGTGTACCCTCGTAACCGAGTTACAAGCGATATTCAAGGTCTGCGTTGGCGAGATAGACCGCAATAGCAAGATCGGATTGATAGCATATTTAATTAACTGCACATTTGTACAAGTCCGAGGTCAATCAGATAGGCCATTCGCAGCGCTAAAAATTACTACCGCGGAGGCTATACAGGGTGATTTAAGTTTTACCGCCCCGGCCATAGTACCTATTAAAGTTTGAGGGGAAAGTATGCAACTTACATGTTACATCAGTTGAAGTTTACACTTTCGATTAGTGCTACAAGTTTTCCAAATCATTTTTATTTGAAGCCAAAAAAGTAAAACAAAGAGTTTCGGGTAAAATTTCCATGTTTGGTTTTTTATTTCAAAATTTGTCAAATTATTCGTAGCATTGTTAATTGCAATTTGATTCGTTAAAAAATTATTACTTTTTGAGTTAAATCAAATTTAACATAAAGCACGAAAAATACTTTTATTTATGACTTTCCAACAATGGATAATACGGACTACCACGTAACAATACCTGATGATCGACCCATAAAACTGAAGGAACGGCGTTTTAGTTGTTGCCAGGCCCGTATTCTGGAAGTTGGGAGAAAAATAAAATAAGTTTTTAATAGGTAAATATTAAGTTTATTTAGAAAAGATGCTCAAAGTGATGCCCCATTACCTATAAATTAAAACCATTTCAAGCTTCTCCTCGACTGAGTATTGAAATGGCATGATTGTACCTGAACTAAACACAAATGTTCACTATTCCACAAAACAAAGTTTTAATTTTCACTTTTTACCAACGATATTTTAGTATTGGAAGATTTGTTGCGAATGTGAATGTTTCTTTATTCACAAAGTGATCTAGGGTTGTGACCAGGGTTTTTAAACTTTGGGTGAGTTAAGCAATTTATTTTATGGGAAGGTTCAATAACCGATAGGTATATTGACTTTGCAGACGGCAAAATTAAAACACAAAATTGTAGGATATACTAACGAAAATTAGAAACTAGTAAGCGATTTTCTTATCAAGTTTAAAATCTAATATTGCAAAAATTATTTTTTATTATGATAATAATTACCGTGTAGCTGTTAGTTATGATGTTGGGAACTTTTAAAGAAATAGCGAAGACCCTTATTCCGCTCCTGTAAAATGTAACGTTGTACTTTTTAACTTAACTTTATGACTGTCATAAATAATCAGTCAAGTACCCAAAACCAATACCATTGTTAGGTGAATTGGTCAGCTTATGTCGTAAATCATTTAAAAAAAATACCCTCTAATACGGAAATGGCTTTATTTAATAAACCCAAATTAGTAAAATTATTTCAATTACACTAAATTGTGTGAAAATATTTTACTGTTCGCACATAAAAAAAACTAATAAGTTGAGCAATTAGTAATTGAAAGAAAGCCAAAATTTTACCTGATTAAAAAAAAAGATTTTTTCTTGGTTTCTATGTACCTTAATAATATAAAATTACTCATGCAATTTATGAGAATTGACAAATTATTTTAAAGGCCTATTTTGTCACGGACGGTAAAACTTAACTCACCCTGTACTGAAAATGCATGAAATTCAGATTGACAATTCCGATAGAGAAATATTTACGGCTATATTCTTGAACAATCGTCCATAAACGTATAAGAAATAATTAAATGTAAACAGAATTAACTGCGCGTACCCTGCTGATTTTTATAACGCAAATTAAATTACACTGTGTGTCGTCACGGTTTGATCGAATAATAAATTTTTATACTATTTCCGCAGGTGTTCGCAGTGATTTCACACAGTAGCCATCCGGTCACAAAAAAACATTAAAACAGACTCGTTTTACAAATTGGTTTCATACATCTTTCAACTTTTTATTGTCAACTCTGTTTTAATTAATAACTGTTGATTTGTATTAAATCATCTTCCATATTTTCGGCCGATTTTTTATCGCTTTTTTTGCAATCGGTGTTTTACAGCGTCCATTAGACCTGCAGCTGGCAAATTAGGTAGAGAATTTTTAATGAATGTGTATCTATCAAAATTACAATAGGATATCAGAAATCAAGCACCTGCTGCAAAATGATGATAATAAAGGTAACAAAACAGCGAGTCTGCAGGGTACGAGGATTTTCAGCGGCATTGTAATCACATTTTATGTTTATAGGCTTCATTCTATCGCATTTAACCTTCCAGTAGTCGCACCTTTTTCCAGACATTAGTAGTCGCTGCGGATTATGACTGTGCAAAAGAAAATTCTATATTTTTTGAAATTTTAAGTTAAAATTGTTAATAAATTATACCCTTTCCAAATGTATTATTAAATTGTATGCCATAAACATTTTAAAAAAATGTTTTGAGCAGAAAAATTTTCAAAAAACTTTAATGAAAACTACCTACAAAACAAAATTTTAATAATTTTACTGGATATTGCACAAAATAAGTACTGAAAACTTTTTATTTTACTGGTTCTCTTGTGGACCATTGAACAATCTAATTTAACTTAAACTTTAACTTAAACTTTGGTGTACATGTCGCAGCCATATTGTAGAATCCGCCGCAATATGAAGCGGCTAGCCACTTTACAAAGCAGCTCTGTTTTGTAAAACGGCTGATTAACGTTTAGGCTGATTGTTATGTGTAATGTAGGGCGACAATCAGCCATATTGTAGATGTCGGCAGCGAATTGTAAATTCAGTCGTTTTCTAAATGATTGGCGAGATTGTAAAATATAGAATGAACAGAGAATTTTTACAATTTGACTGAAAATTTTAGGTGTTTTATGAATCGCTGAATAACTCAGTCCGTTTGATAAAGAAAGAATTGTTAGACATTTTATTAAAAAGAAACCTTTTATATTGAGTTAAACCTTTTTCTTATAGTTATGACTTTATATTTGTCATAGCTACAAGGAAAGGTTTTCTTTATATAAAGTCCCTTTTCGCCGTTTTATAAAACGGCGACCCGTTATTTTGTTGCATTGGAGAACGCGAAACGTCGTTACAGTAAGGCTGACCAACGTTTAGCCGTATTACAACCCGCCTAAACGTTAACCAACCGATTTACAAAACCGAGCCGTTTTACAATGTGGCTAGGCGGTTTGTATTGTAGCGGATTCTACAATCCGTCTGCGACATTTATAACCCAATATCCCCAAAAAGTGAATATTGAACAAACCAATATTAACTTGACGATTTGTCAAAAACTTAAAAATTTACAATAAATTCATGTGTTTTTTAATATGAAAAAACGTACGCTGTCATTTTGTGCAGCTTTTCCATCACACACCTTGGCTTCGTGCTTGAAACAAGCAACCACACACTTTGAAAATTATTGGACAGTGCACTTGTATCGAAAATAATTATTACAAATTTACCTTGGGCTGTTGTAAACCGAAAATGTCAAAAAAAAGCAAAAATAATGTATCTGCACTCTGATATTGCTCCACTAATATTTAGACAATAAATTAGGAAGGTACTGAAAACGGCCGTTCGAGAAAATGGGAATTTCCTGGGAAAATCAAAAAAGCATAGTCGCATGCGACTACTGGAAGGTTAAAATGCAAGTGCACTGAGGAAATTATAACGTGGCAGTGAGTAATAAATGAGTCTATTTGAAATGGTAGATTAGTCATAGTTATTGTTGCTTTCTTTTTATTGTAAACATTTTATGTTTTCGCGTTGCAATTTGCTTTTTTTTTTGTTTCTTGGAAAGTAATTACGGTACCTTGCGTTGCCATTACCCAGAAATAAGACAATTAAAAAAAACCGCAACGCCTAATCAACAGTCATTTTACATGTGAGTTAAATCGGAGGGGACGACGTGAAAAGGCTCCCTTGTTGGAACCGGTTTTTTCGTTGTGATTGCGAATAAATAAAATTATTTGAGATATGAGAGTGCATCGGCGGTTTATATACCAAATGCAATACGATCCGTCGAAGCATGACCGGGATCGTTGCACAAGGTTAGTGCACCAACTATGATACCTCCGGTTCATTGATCTCGAAGGATTTATGAGAAGATCTAACGGCTACTGTTCATTTTCAAGGAAATCTAATTGATGTAAGTAACATCGCCATTCTGTTCCAATCGACTTCCTGGTCTATTATGACGACCACACGACAACTGCATACAAATAAACCGCGTCCATTTTTTTCCAGATCGATTTGCGCTTATTGGAGGTTTTTGAAGAAATTTGCGGTCGACGTTTCCCGGCGACGCCACTGCGTCTGGAATAACAAATCATTAAACATAAATAAATGAGAATGCTGTTAATAAGTACACGGAGCCGTAGAAATATATGTGTTCAAGGACGGCCTGGAAAAAAATGCATTCGTACTCTATTGTATTCAAAAACGTCAATAATGTGAGGTAGGTATGTATTAAACTTGCAATTCATGGTAAATTTTATTGATGGTCAGTTTTATTTGTATATCGTCATTGCGGACGATATCACACCACGTAATTACGCTTTTAAATATATTAAATCAATTTTAATCTAATTTAAGTGCTTTTTTAAGGTGGTCCTTGAAGACACTGCTTGTGTTCCTTGCAATTACGCTGACAATAAAATGCTGCCGTCCCAATAGAAGAACATGTTCAATAGTGACACGTTTTTTTAAAGTTGTTATAACTTTCTCAAATAAAAATTCGAATGTAACAACATAATGTTTTGATACAATTTTCTTCATCATCATCATCATCATCATCTTCTTCTTCTTTTTCTTCTTCTTCATCTTCTTCGTCTTCTTCTTCTTCTTCTTCTTCTTCCTCTTCTTTTTTGTAGACATTACATGTTTTAGTTAGACATTTTCCATGGAATGTAGTAACCTTCCGATATCTTTTTTTCCTTCAGTATTGCATGAATTTACAAATGTTCTCTGTATTGCATTGTTTTCTTATTTCTTGATTACGTGCTCTATTTCTTAGGGTGAGACTTTGTGGTAGCTCATTTGGATGTGGCCAGCAAGAAAGCTACGTCCAGGTCACAATGAAGTGGAGGTGAAAGATCCAAAGTGGGACTTCTTGGATGCCGAGCAAAGTATCTGGGAGTGCAGCACAGAACAAACCATACAGCATATGTGCCAATGGTGTAAATATCCGTTAATGTGCATTGGTGAGGATTTAGTTATGGCAAATAAAAATGCATTTGATGTGGTCCGTTTTTAAAGTAACACTGTTATTGTATATAGATTGAATTCCTTCTATTAGCCTTCATTTAACTTTATATTTTTCTACCAATGCCCATATGTCTATGTTGGCAAACGGTATCTGCAAAGAAAATTGGGTGTTTGCGTTATGAATATCACTACCCTGATAAAAACATGGCAAGATAACCGCACAAAAGCTACACGTTGTTATTATCAAGAGCAAATTATTTGTCTGTTTTATATCTGCCAGGATAATTTTAGCTTTTCTGCTCACTTTGTATGTGTGTTGGTTCCAGGTGAGTTTGAATTCTAAAATAACCTCTAAATATTTTACCTCTCCCTGCAAGCAGATCTAATTGCTGCAAAGTGTGAGAAGACCTAAGCTTTCAAGTTTCTTCTTTCACGTGAATTGGATGATAATGGCCTTTTGGGCAGTGACACTAAGACCTTCCCTTTCCGTTAATTTAGTGACTACATTCAGGGCTACTACATTTACTTATCGAGCAGCTTCTCTATTGTCTTGAGATGAGGAGCTATACGGTATATCCAAATTCTCGGAATATAGTAAGAGTCATGCTGGTACGCAGAACGACACAGATTTTGGTAATCAGAACATCTGATCCGTTCTGCAACATGGCTGGTCATTTAAATGCTTCAAATGAGCTTTTCGCCCACTTGATCTTGGGGAACTTTATCACTTTCTTGGTAATTTGCCAGTCTGCCTTAGAAGCCCTGTAAATTTTGACTTCTATTTCTGCCAGTTCTATACGCTCTGTTCCAGGAAAATTTACCTGGAAGAACTCGATTATTTCCTGCCTGTGTAAACCCTTTAGCATTCACTGATAGAGAGGTTATTGTTTACTGACAGTCCTTCGAAAAAATTTTATAGAGTCTAACATATTTTGGATATCGTTGAATGTCCTCATAGTGCTTCTTTCATTATGATCTTCGAGCCTTTGCTGTACTCAATTAAGGAACGTCATACTTGTCCTAATATCCTGATGCCTTTGATCTATTGAACAGTCTCCTAACACCTTTTCTCAACTGATTGAGTTCGAAATTCCACCAGGAAACTGCCCAGTTGAATATTCTCACAGTTAACGGAGTACATTTGCCTCCCAAACCGAGTCCTGGTAGCTTCATCCTCCTGCGTATTGGGACCTCATTGGAGAACTCTGCGAATTTACTACAGTCCAAAATTCCCCCAGCTCTCCAGCGTCTTCCTTATACGAAATCCATTAAGTATTGTGCGCCTTTCAATGCGTACAATATCTTGGGATTGGGAAGAGTTTTCTGATGGTACCTTACGCACATAATTCAGGTGTTTAAGTCCAGATTCCCGTGGCTCCGGTCATACTACTTCCACCGAAGTGAGAAGTCTTTTTGCTAACTCAGCGGTTTACGGTCTTCCTGAAAACCAATATCATTCAGTAAGGTATGGCTTATTGCCATTGATAAGTAATTACAGTTCCAGAACAAGCTCCAGCTACAGTCAGGACCGATCTCCTACCAACTACTATCAAATCTTAAAATATTTACTTTTTTCTGAAGCATCCTGTATCTTTTAACTCGAATTTTCATAACATCATAAATATTTTAGAACGGAAAATGGAGTTTTATCGAGACGTATTGCTGCAATTATTATAAGTGACTCATTGAAACCAACAAAATATCTTTTCGTAAATGCAATTCCGAAGATACAGCAACTGTTTCACTGTTTCTGATGTGTCATTGTTGAACACGTTCCCCTTCTCTCATTACAAAAAACTCATTCATTCGCAATAAAAACAGGCACTTGACATATTTGAACGTAAATGTAATTTCTTCCTCATATAGTGGTCGATTATTTTTTTCTTTTCTATTACATCTGTATAATTATAATCAACATGCAAATCTTCATTCCACATCTCACTTATCATTTTTATGTTTCACTAATAACACCAAGCAGGAGAAAACGTAAATCTGCGGTAGAAATTTAATTTTAAACAGCGAATTTTCACAGCTTGGTTTAACACCCGGATAATTCTTTCAAACTTAAAAAAAATGGAAAATCACTCACCTTTTTGGATTTTTGGCGATGAAATGAAAAGAAAAATGATTTGACGGAGAGATTCAACTAAATTTGAATTCACCTTCGTATGAGCTGTTTTACTTTTATTCAACAGGTGGAGTTTGATTTTATAAGACTTGCACACTTAATCACTGAAAATTTCAAACTACCAAGTCTTTCTGCACTCGACCAGCATCATAAGTTGCCTACAATAAAAATACGAATCAAACCATAGGTTGCCAGCGGTTTTGAGTCTTTCCTAAACAATTTTAAGTGTATTAGAACGGCTTGGCGTTCTCCGTAACATCTAATACGTTTATAATTAAGGAGTTAAACGTGGAAATGATACGTTTCAAGACGTGTCATTAAAGTGTTTCATGGACGGTTCTCTTCTTTTTTCCGAAACAAAAAGGATATTTCAAAAACGGTTCGCGGTTAATCGAATCGGTTTTATTCTCTCAGCTCAGTTGAAACATAAAACTCGTACAGAAATAACATTTTAAATTACTTGATAATTTATGTAGGTGCTACCTGAGATTAGTACCTGTCTGGCTACTGTAGTACCCGCTATACAGATCTGTATCTAAAAACCCCACCCTATAAAGCGCCCTTGAAAATTGGGGCCAGCTTTACTAATCACATATTCATATCTCAGCGTTTCGTGTCTCGATTTAATAGATGGGCCAATTATTGAATGACATTACCATTTTTTTTTGTTCGTAATTACGTTCTTGGAGAAGAATAAAGAGGTGAGATCATTTCTCGCACTTTTGTAAACACATATTTCAACATCAAATGAATTATTTAATTTGTTGGAAACTTGTAGTTATTTTGGTGTGAATGTACTTTTGGGTGATCGATGCTCATAAATAAATTCCAGATTTGCATCGTTTATGAGACCAAACACCTCTGGGGGCACTCGATCAGTGACAAATCGCCGATTATCATTAACACCGTAAGTGCGCCATTCACTTACAGTTGGCCGGACGACGCATGACGATTAGAGGCGGCCTGAAATTCACCACACACTAGCAGGCAGCCGGACAGGTCGTCTTCATTCCAGATCATCTTTTAACTATTCACACAGTTTTTTTGGCAGTGTTTTTATAGCGTTTTGAAAATGGCAACGTCCAGAAAGAAAAGATTGTGCTTTTTAATATTAATATTAATATTATTGTTAAGTGAAACGTCTGATAAATCAAAAAATGTTTTGGGTAAAAGACTGGCTATTGGAACGACAAAAATTTTCACATATGCGATTAGTACAAAAATTAAGAGAATCTAATTCCGGCGGTTTAAAAAAATTTCTGCGCATGGATGATAATTGTTTCAAAACTTTACTGAAGTTGGTGCACCATATATGTACCTATTACAAAATAAAACTACAAGAAGGAGAAACGCAATTAGTGCAGAAGAGAGATTAATAGCAACTCTAGGTTTTCTGGCCACAGGACGTAGTTTTGAGGATTTGAAATATTCAATATGTATTTAAAAATTCAGTAACAAATGGTACACTATTATTATCACAGTTAATTACATCTATTAAAAAAAAAAAACATATTATAAATTAAATTAAATAATTCATCTAGAGAAGAAGAAATAGGCACAGTTCCCAGAACACTGGCTGCGTTGCCCCTCTGAATGGCAATACTAATTCGTTGTTTTAAGTATGTTTTCGCCTGAGGAATACCTGTGACGTCAATAATAAGTCATCCCAAAGCATCCAACAACAATAGAGCGCTCATACTCCAAGGATCAAAGGTTTCAACAGCAAAGCCAACGAAAATGTAGTGATCTGCTAACGAACTATATTTTCTTCTTTTAAGATTTTCTGCTTTGTTTGCAGCAGATCTAACAGATATGGACGACTCAGGTAAATGTGAAGGTGCAAGCGTATCTGTACAGGTGACTTCCCAGACAAGGGATTTGCCTTCCTTCCAAGGAATAATGGTGATTCCATCCGGACGTTTGCCGTCATCTCTCAGAACCCCGTTGGGTTCAAGTAAACAAGGGATGTTGGCAGATGAGAAAGCACGTTTTAAGATGTCGTTAATGCAGTTGTGTCTTGGGATTCTTCCTACACTTTTCATTCAAGACAGTCCATGATGACTGTACGTGTCTACTGAAGAACCACAATTAGATATATGAGGATGACAAATACTGCCTAATCTTAGAGAAACAGCAATTTATAAAGTGTTTTTTTTTTCTAACAAAGTGCCTAGTTTAGAAGAAGGTAGAGATTCAAGCCAAGCTCCAGATTCGGATTCAGACACTGCTAATAAAATAGTTTTTTGAGTAACATTTGAGGAAGACAATGGCTTTTAAAAGTTATTGTCAATAATTGGCAAATCCCAATTTCGTTGAATGGGGGGAGATGTCGAGGGTAAAGACGAGGAATTAGATATAATTTTCCATTCTTCAGTGGCTTCACTGGAGTAAGATGTTTCGAAGTTGGAAAAACGAGAAGGTAGAATAGCCTTAATGAGCCGAGAATTAGTAAAGATAGAAGATAATAAGACTGGAGTTGAAATATCTGCAACAGATCGAATACCTAGACCACCAAAACGGACAGGTAACTTGGTTTGATCCCATGACCTGTTTGTAAATTTTATGTTCAAAATTTTTTCCAGAGTCGAATGAATAGTATTATCGAATTTTTGACATAAATTTTTAAATTTCCAAACAGGGCAGCATCTAAGGAGGTAGATGAAATTTGGCATCCAAAAACAATGACGAAGCAAAAAGAGACTGATGTGCGGGCTAATTTTATAAAGGTTTGTGGAAAGTAAAAAAAATGTCTCCACTTTTTTAGAAAAAGAAACAGGGATTGCTTCATTAAGAATGGGACAACCAAGTAGAACAAAATTTGCATTATCACAAATACGTATTCCTTTACTGAAGTTGGTGAACCATATATGTACATATTACAAAAAAAAATACAAGCAGAGAGGTTAGTAGCAACTCTACGTTTTCTGGCCACAGGACGTAGTTTTGAAGATTTGAAATATTCAAATATGTATTTAAAAATTCAGTGACAAATGGTACACATTTTCGGTTATTTTTTAAATTATTTTTTTAAATACCTTCTTACTTCAACGATCTGTATATCAAGATATTTCCTTTATAATAATAATAAAAATAATTGGTAACTCATGAAAGTAAACTATGGGATATTCCTTGATGATTCTGTAAGTAACATTCCCCTATTATCCCCTTCAGAACCAGAGCACATTACAATGAACACAAAAATTTAATTGCGTTCCTACCCTAACTGAATAAATTAATATCTATTGCTTCTCTATTTGTTTGTTAATTGGGAAGTTTTGTATAGTACACCAATTATTTTCAAAAGATTTTCAAACTATTTTTTAAATTGGTTTACATTTGGGCTCATTTTAAGTTGTTTTATAAAAAAACGATGTTTTGCTGACCCAATTTAATTCGAGCTTAAGGGGTAAAATCTTAAAAATTCACATTTTTGCATTATTGTACTGTTATTATCACTAGATAACTATAGAAGTTCATCCATATTAGCAACATTTTAACGTTGGCCTTGCGGAATTTTTTCCAGAGCGCAGTTTTGCGCAGACTGAAGGCCACGGACTGATGGTAAACTGTAGGTGGGTGGTAAAAATCCGGCGACAGGCCGCGCCAACTGGCGATGTCGTCGGCCAACTGCAAGTGAATGGCGCACTGTAATATTCAAAACCGTACTAGCAAAGGATTTGTTAAAGTAAACAGTCACGGAATGACTGCGGGGCAGATCTACACCGTAAGCTCGTATTTCTCGAAGGCACACTTATTTCTAGCCAGCCAGTTTAGCGAAGAAAACGAGGCAAAAAATATTCAAGACGTGATCTGTTCGCGATTTGTGTTTTATACACATTTGCTAGGTGAAGAGGACACCGGATCGTTGAACCAAAAGCAAACGATGGTGATTTTTTATTTTTCTATTCCACAATTAAAGTGTCAGATTCGAAGCGCTAAACGAAAAAGAATACGGTTTATCGCATACGCACACACAATTAGCTCTTATGACCGTGATGTCTTAGGTCGTGATTTTTATTCCGCGCGTAAGGTCTTTGTACTTTGTGTATTTGTATTGTTGATGTTAATTTATGGAGCTGCTGGCGCGTACAAATTTCGGCGTGGGAGGATAGTTAAAATACAAGTAACTGACGCACGTGTCGAAAAGCAATAAAACTTAAAACTTTTAGATTTATCGGTACCGTCGAATAAATTAATAAAATATCCATTGTTTGACGTATCATTTGAAATTATCATGTGCTATTGAAATTTCAATTAGGTTGTCTCGTCTCACACCAACGCTTTCTAAAACCTCAAATTTAACCGCAACATGAATAAAACAATCCCATTTTCAGAAGACATTAACGAGGGTCTCAGCTCTCAAAATATTCTCAAGAGGCTACGGTTACTTCACGATACAGGTAACCCCCGCTCAACGCGCCCCCGGCGAACGCGAATTCGTTATACCGCGAATTGTTTTTTTTTTTTAAATTTGTGTAAAAGGCTGACCCCTTTTAACGGTTGGCAGTTCTAGAATCGGTAGGTTTTTATTAAACGACCTTCCTACAGTTTCACTTTTATTGCAGTAATCTTCGCCCAGACATTTAGTGCGTTTCATTTATGACTTCACGCTTTAAGCAGTGTATTTTTAAGTAAAGCTACACAATCAATTTAGAATTTACAGGTAGCACTGCTCCTTGTGATAATAAACAGATTTTAAACCCAAAATCCATCCCCTAGAAAATACTGTAGGAGTACAGATAGCCCTCGGTTTACGACGCAGTTCCGTTCTTACAAAAGCCGGCGCAAATTGAATCGGCGTAAAAAGAACTCATATTTACAGTGATGTATAGGGTTAGGTTCTACATAAGTGAAAAAGAAGCAAATCATTTTATTTATTAATACAATATAATGCAAGATACATATACACCTATCCCCCGATTTACACGGAAGATTGTTTTTTTATAGGCAAAACCGTGTAAATCGAAAACAACGTCATTTATTTAACGTAATTTTTTTTTAATAAGATATTTTGAAAAATTAATAATAAATAATAATAATAAATAAATAACAGTTCATTCATAAAATAACAAATATACAGTGCGAACCAGTCAAATGGAATAAATTCAGTATCTCAATTATTGTGCATACTTATAAAAAATCCGGTTTATGACATGATATCCGGCAAAGTAAAAATTTCATCTCTAATCTCGCTTCGAGTAACAGTTTCAACCCCCAAATTTTTAAATAGGAAGTAGGGGCTTGTGATACCTCATTTGAAAGGTCTCTTCATGCTCCATTAAAAACTGCTATGGTTTAAAATTTTATTGCGAAAAGAATTTGAAAAATGCTACAAAAAATAATTATTTATCGCTAACCAGTAAATATGAAGTTTAAAAAATTCTGATTAGTAAAAACACAATGATGTACATTTTTCTACTGGCACAAATTTACTGCAGTAATTTACGTGAATACGTAGGAAGTTTTATTGTGCATACAAAACGGGGAATCACCAATATGTATAACCAAGTGAACGGAGTTTTAAAATGATTGTAGAAATATGTACTCATCTGAAAATTCATTTTTACCATCTTATTTTGAATTCGTTATTTTAAAAACCGTGTAAAAGCGAAATCGTGTAAAAAAGTATCGTGTAAATCGGGGGATAGGTGTATTATAAATTTAATTTTTAAAATGTATTTTAAGATAAAGTGGAGTGAAATGTTTTTATTAAAAAATATTAACAAAAACAAATGAAATTTCAAAGTTTCGGATCTCTTACATTTTTTGGAAAAAAGAATTCACAACGTCGCGGCTCAACACTGAAACGAAAATCAGTCTAACATAGGAAGAATCGGTGAATTACCCAATTATGTACACGGCGAAACAGTGAATTCCACAGCGGCGTTATTGTGAATCGCCGTAAATTGAGCCGGCGTAAATCGAGGGCTACCTGTATATACAAATCTGCGTCAGTGTATGTAATCTTAGCTGCAGTGTCAAGTGCATGCAAATTAAATTGACTACATATTTTTTATCCCTTCGTGAAAATTCGAGTAAGAAAATTCTCAATGTAGTGACTTTAGAAAAGAAACTAAAAATGATAGAAAGTGTAGAAAGTGGTGGTAAATTTACAGCTGTAGGAAGAAATTTCAAACTGCCCGAGTCTACAGTGTCCAACAAAAAGACAAAATTAAAAAAGCTGCTGGAATTGTTCGAAGAAAACGACGAAAATTACGAGAGAGTGAGTGCTATAAAACATGGTTGCAAATTTTGCATAATAAACGTAGAGGCCAAACAAGGGAATCTTGATTCATTTTTGCAACGTAGAACAAAATGAATGTATTATAAATAATTATGTTTTGTATGACATTTATTTCTTTTATTTTGTTATGCATGAGATTTTTTTATATTAATAATATGTATTTATTTTATTAAGTGTTTTTTTTTCAGAATTTTAATATGATTTTTTATAAATTGAACGCGAAATTTCGCTTAACGCTATCAGGTCCAGAACGTATCCTTCGCGTTGAGCGGGGGTTACCTGTACTTTTTTTAAATGAAAATTATTTTTATCGCGCTCAGTCCATAATCGATCGATTCAACAATATTCCAACAGAGAAAGAAACTCCTTAGTTCAAGTCGATCAGTAAGTTTAAACACAAGTAAGTCACGATCCTTTGTCGAGTGGGTTCAAAAACAAGTTTTCAATTCTTTTCTTTTTATTAATTCATTAGGTTACCAGAAGCCGAGACCAACAAAAGTCCTTCTTTCACATCACAAAATGACTGCAATTTTGTCAATTTAAATTAGTCCGATGCGAACCGAGATTCCTTTTAAAATTAAAGAAGTCGCGAAGAATTGTTGCCCGCTTACAGGCAAGTTAAGACCTGCGGCAGTATCAAGAAGATAAAGAAGAAAAAGAATTGGGAGAGAGGAGAGAGGATAAATGACCGAGAGTCAGTGACTCGAAGTGGAGTTCAAGGAGATGCAAGAAACCGGCGGTCTTCAACATCACCATCCAAATTGTTTTCTTCTGGTCGAGGGTCACAAACATTTTTTAAAATACATTCACAACGGCCTGAGGGAAATCGGAACGCCATGTCCGGGAAAAAAAATTGCGCGCTATTTGAATGGGGGTTTTTGAATTCCTCCGGGTGGGCGAAGAACAACAGTTTGGTGCCTTCTGAATTTAACCCGTTCAGTGCGTAATACGGTGACCATCTCATCTGTATTCGTTGTATGCGTGAATACGTTTGTTGACTTTTCAAATTTACTCGGTAAACTCATGAACTTTGCATCGTTTGTATGTTTATTTGTTTACCAGATAACACCAAAATATTGATAAAAACTAGTTTGCCTATGATTTGGTGTTTGAAATGGGGGCAATTTTGAATTTTGGGAGTTTTCAATTATAATGATCTATTATTTCGATTGGATCTGGACGGTATGTCACGGTGTGTGCCTGCAACATAAACGAGTTTGTAAACATTCCTAGTGAATGATGAATTCTATAATTGATTTTGAATAGCAAGTACTACGCGATAATTTATACAAAGCGTGCATGTATTTGCAGTTCGAGTTGAAGCATATAACTGTGAACATTTATTTTATTAGCGGCGTTGATTATCGGTCATTCATCGTTGTCATTGATTCGCTGCAACAAATTATTTTTTTAATGAATGGGTAAATTGAAAAACAAGTTGCGAAATCATCTTCCAGTGATAAAACCACATAGCGGTCCTAGACCAACGTCACTCGATACCAAGCTATTGAAGAACACCATCACGTGTTGACACTCTACAGGGTGTTTTACCACCGGGGCCATAATACCTATTAAAAATTGAGGAAAAAGTATGCAAGTTACATGTTACATTAGTTGAAATGTACATTTTTGAATAGTGCAAAAAAATTCAAAAATATTTTTATTGGAAGCCATCAAGAAAAAAAAATTGTTTTGAGGATAATTTTGTTGTTTAGTTCTTTATTTCAGAATGTGGAAAATTATTCATGGCATTAATATTTGCATGTAAATAAATTTGTTATAATTATAACTTTTCCCACATTTTTAGCTTATCGAATGAATTTTGTGAAAGTTCTACAATTTTTTTCAATGTAACAGCTATTAAACAAATTGTTTTTTAGTTTATTTCCGTCGGAAAGAAAAGTAAGAAGAGATAAAAAGAAATCAGTTGATTCTATAACAGAATTAATAGTAACGACGAAGGTAAAGAAATAATTTTGATTTTCTTTTATACATTTAGTGTTACAGTAGAATCTGCTTTTAACGAATACCGGATATAACGAGACACCGCTTATAACGAGCAATACACATAGACAAATTTGATTTACTATGCAAACGCGGTTAAAAAAGTCCGCCTATTACGAGATCGGTTATAACGAGACTCCGGTTATAACGTCGGTTGTATTGAAATTTTATATAAAAAAATCCTGATATAGTGAGATCTAATATTTGACTAATATTGATAATGGTTTACTTAGAAATGTGCTGATTCCAACTAATCAGGCTTCAGGCGGTAAAGAATCAGTTTCACTTAGGTTACCGAAGAATTATCATGTCAACCTCCGGTAAATTAAACGTAAAAAAATATCAAATTGGCATTTCTACCTCCCAACACGACTTCAATACTGCAACCTATGGACCAAGGAATTATAAACTTCCTTAATTTTCATTTTCGAAAAGTACTTGTGTTGCATTTGATAGATGGCATTGAAATGGAAAAGAGGATCGGGTAACACTTCTAGACGCCATTCGATTTGTAGACCGAGCTTGGAAAAGTATTATGCAAACCACAATAAAAAATTGTTTCAAACATGCTGGATTTATAGGAGAAGTTGGTCCAGCTGAAAATTGGCAAAGTGAACTTTGTATCGCATTAAAGGCTGAAAAAGTCAACTTTCAGGAGTATGTGATGGTTGACAATTTTGTATTTACTAGTGAAATCCCAACCGAGATTGACATCGTTGAGAATGCGTACTAAAAATACAATCAAACTCAAACTGAAATTGCTAAATCTGATGATGATGAACCAGGCCTTTTACTAGAAAAGATTTCGTCTACGGAAGCTAGAAAGTGCCTGGCAAAATTGAAGAGTTTTTTTGAAGCCGAAACTGCTCTAAATGGTGCGGAACATTTTTTTCATTTTTTGGCAAATTTGGAAAATTTAATTAACGAAACAGACTATTACAGACTATTTCGGTTAATAAGTACGCCTAAATTTATATATGAAACGACTGTAACGTACACGCATTTTACTAATTTATGTCAACAAATAATATTTTCAATAAAAAATGTCTACATAATAATCCGCTTTTAACGAAATCCTCTTATAACGAGCTAATTTCAAACTCCCGTGCGTCCTCGCTATAAGCGGATTCTACTGTATATAATTGTTTATAAAATAAACGTGGTAAAACCTTTAATTATTTTCAACTTTACACAACCTTATAAAAGTTTTTTCCTTTTTCAATTAATGAATTTAAAAATTAATTTGTCCTTACAGAGCAGAGGAAATCAGTCTATCACTCAAAATGGTAATGTTAATGCAGACTGTTTGTCCAGTGTTGAAAAGTGTCAACACACTGAATTGAATAATAATAAATTGAATAATAAATTTTGTATTTTAAGACAAACAATATTTGGATTTTGTTCAGAACATTATTAGCAAAAACTTTCATAACTTTTCATAACTTTTTTCTGAAAACTTGAAAATAAAGCAATTTTTTCTCTTTATCAATTCATCAGCAGACTCCTCGAGAAATTTCCAGACACGGCCCTGCAAAAATAAGTTTTATACTTTATTTCTTTTGTAACAGACGAAAATAGTCCATTAAATTAGTTCATTTTAAATGGTTCTGATAATAAAAAAAAGTTTGTGAGGGTTATTAAATAAATAGGTTTTTATACGAGTCAGGAATGATACTACTCTTTTACAAGGTGTAGAGGGGTGAAGAAAAAATAATCCTCTGCTACCTGTCTTACACACACCTGCTACTGAGTCATTATTTGATTCAATTTTTTTAGTTGAATTTATTGCCAGATTTAGTTTATCCTGACCTCGACGGAATTAAATGTCATCTGAAATAGAATGACGCGAACTGAATCTGCAGAGTCCATTCGTCAACTAGTCATAAATCGTCATATACGTATTTTACAGGCAATAAAGAATGATGCGGTTCATCGTGTGACCTTATTTGGTTGGCAAAGGTCGAGTCGACTATTGACAAAATTTTACAATATTTACACGCACGATTAGAATCAGAATTATTGTGATTTCTCGGGGCAACAAAAATTACACACCGTGGAGTAAGTACATTTCACACCTGCAAATTACCTTAATCAATTAGCGCTCTCTTTTGATTATTTTCTCACCGAGAGTAGCAATTTCGATCGTTCAATAATTCCCTAGTTGGAATTGTTTATTTAAGAGAATCGTAAAAATGAGTGAATATGGCGACTTATATTATTCTGTGTGCATTTTATTGCCTTTGCATTCTCGAATCGTATTCATGAATGATTGATGATTTTTGAATTTTATGGACCTAACATATTTTGTAGTTTTCTCGGACGAGGGTCGTAAAATTCGTATTAAAGCAGAAAAAGATTTACTGGGAATGGAATTGTCGTAGATGCATTTCATTGTTAATTGGGATTGTAAAAAATAAAATTGCAGGCAACTGCTGCTCATAATCACTCTTAAAAATAAAAAAATGGTATTTTTAGAGGATAAAGTAAACCACATTATTACCCCAAGAAATTTCAACCTTCAAAACATTTCGTGGAATTCCGAACAGGGACAAAAACTAGCCATATAGGTTCTTTATAGTAATTAAAGATATAATGAGCCTATTCTACTGAAGCGTCAACTATTATCTTCTTATAATTGTAATGGAAAATTTATATTGTGTACTTTGCAATAAAAATTAGAACACAAAATAAATACAAATATTTAATTTCTTTCAGTTGCTTTGTTTTACAAGCAATGAATAAAAATGGTTCGCGTCAATTTGCAAATGTTATGGGACCTCGAGAGAGCGACACTTCTTCGTACAAATCTTTATTATTCGTAAATAACACTTAATTTAAAATAAAAGTGACTAAAACTATGACTTAACAATAGGAGAGTAGTAGAGACTAACGACAGACTGGTAGCAACTATCAAACTATCAAAACTCTTGACTGTAATTAATTTGAATCCCTTATATAAGAAATTTATCTGTAAACAGGATGAAAAACAAGTGCATACAAACCACTAAAAAATACAATAACAAATAAACAGGATGAGAACCAATATAAGATGAACCGCAAATAAACATGATAATAAGTGAACAGATTAATAATAAGTAAACAACTTCATAGTTAGGTGATTAATTAATATAGGTACTTAATAATTGTGTGATTAACTAATATAGGTACATAACACAAACTCAAAAACACTATTAAGGTTTTATGAAGGTGGAAATAGTTAGCAACTGAAAAATATGTTGCGGCTTTATCGTACAGTCAAACTCGGTTACAACGAACAACGTAGAACCGTTATAATCGTTAATGAATAAAAATAACAGGTAAGTAATCAAACATTAAGGTGCAAGAAAAACGGGCCACCCATTTTTTTAAAAGTTTTTAATAATATCACTGTTGCAATACTTTGAATAAATATTGGTATTTTACAATAAAAGAGGCCATCAGGGTGTATAAAAAGCAGCATATGGTGTTTATCAATTTATCAATTTATGCTCTCAATAAAAGAATCAGTGGTCGTGTTTTTATTTATTTATCATTTATCAACCTTCGAAATATACCGGGATTTTGAGAAGTCTCGGTTTCCACAAAATTTTATACAGTTTATAATTTTTGATAGAACGTATCTATTTTTTGTCACATTATCATTATGCTGCTGTATGTGTTTCCAATATGCCGAATTTAACTGAGATTGGATGTTGATTGTTCCTGATATTGCTAACTCCATTGAATTGTGAAGATAACTTTTGGAGTTTTCATGCTTTTTTATTTTTTCACTCAAGTGTACTAAATCAGTCACTCCTACCTGTGTCCATGCTTTATCTCCACCAAAAAGCAAACATGGAAAGCAAATAAGAGCATTTTTCTTGTTGCAGCCACAAATCTACTTATTCCTTGCATAAATTTCTTTGTTGAACTGACGTTTATACGGTTTTCCACGACTAATACCGCTTGTTTCAATAATAATGTCCGGCAGCGGTCGACCTTTATTTTTCAAATCTATTTTTTCTTCGTAACTAAACTTCACAAATCGCTTAAAGTTAATCAAATTGTCCACAACATCCATTGTCAAAAAAACACTAATACAATACACAAACACGACAGTATAAAATCAAAGTTTACAGCGACAAAGCCCCAAAGCGAAAAACCGCACGTAACATATCATCCGAAATCTGGAACAGAACTGCAAAGATAATAAAACAGAATAATAACTGACGAAAATTAAAACCCACGCACTTGAAGATAAGTTTCTGGGAACCTTGCAAATTTTCTGCCGAAGTTCGAAATACGGGAATTCTCGATTGTTTTCGGGACGGTTGAAAGCGCCATCATACAATTGTTGCTTATAATACATTTAATCAAGGACATTATATTTGAGTGACTAGGGTATGACAGAACTGCGTGAAATTCAGCACACAAAGAGCATTAAACTAGCGAAAGAGTTTGGGTATGTGCAGGACGCGAGGGGGATAGTGGGGGTGTTTCAAGCAGTTCTGTGCACTGCCTTGAATGGCCCAGTATAAAAACAATGGTCCGCTTCGCTGAAACCACGAAAAAATTTAATTGGTTTGTTGGAATGTTGGATCCTCGTTTGCATGGAGACGTGGAGTTAAAATTCTGTGACGAAATTCAATTTTTTCAATATTACGTTTTATAAATTAAATACAAACAAAGTTAATTTTTGGGCAGTTCTGCAGCTCTGTAGCACTTATGTACGAGCCGCCACTGAAAAGAATACATATCTAGCGCTAGCTGTTACTTTTCTTTGTCCATAAAATGCTTCAAGAAAGTATTCAACGTTTTACCATCAGCTTTTGAAGTTTCTGCAATTAAATCTTGATGTGTAAAATTAGCTACATCTTTGTTTTATTGTCGTTTCAACTGCTTCTAGGAAATGTCATTATCTTTATCTCAATGAATTTTTGCTATATTTTTAGTTACAGTTTTCCATAATTGATAAAATTAAAGTTATTTTTAAATCGTTATCTTGAGATAGGTACGGTCGGGTCTATTTTTATGCGGTAGATACGTTCCACAAAAAACCGCATTTAATTAATTTCCAGGACAAAAAACATTGTGTAGTATATGGTAAAATTAGAGATATGCTTCCTAATTTTCCAAAACCGCATAAAACTAAAGAAATTAGTTAAAATAAACCGAAAATTGCGTAAAAAAATCAGGAGTATAACAAACGATATTATGTATTGACCGATTATCACGATATCCTCATCCGAAAATCACAAGGAATGAAATATTGATATGAATTGTGTGGAATTGCATTTAGCACCTTTTTGCGTTTTTACAATTTTTGTAGTATATTTTATTAATTAGGCCATTACAACATATGTAGCAATGAAAATAAAATTTAGTTTTCGGCAAATATTTTTTCTTGTACCGCAACAGCATTTTTGCCTTGAAATTCTCCTACCGCAAAGAATTAACAGAGAATGTCTGTAATGCATATCAACTGAGAGCTTGTCGATTCCTGCAAAACTGTCCGTTCAAAAGAGATGTCCTCTTATTGGAGGTGTCTGCTAAAGAAGAGTAGGGGAGAGTGGGGCACCTTTCAACACTTTTTTATTAATGCTTGCTTTTGCTGATTATTTTTACAGGAACACCACAATTGTAATATGCTCATGTGTATTAAGTTTGAATTCCAACAAGTGTCATTTATATTTATCGGAATGTCTCAGCTTTACAATTAATTTTTTAAGACCGTGTTCATTGTTTGTAGGGTACATTTGAACATACTACTAGGGCTAAGAAAGGATACAGATATTTAGATTTAGGAAGATATATTTTTAATTAAAGTGAGTTTACACTACATTCGGGTTACGTTCCATATGGTAAAAACCGCATAAACCAAAGCAACAACTTAATTTATTTTTTTTAAAATCGCATAAAAAACAGAAAAATAACAATGACTAAAAAAACATCAGGTAAATTGGTTCGAAAATCAGAAATCTTTACAATAAAAATTAACAAAATTTAGATTTACAATGATGAAAAGATAAGCATCATACTTTCATGGAAAATTATACTTAACAGACACCACGGCTTGCACTTATACTTTGGATACACTTTGGATAATGAAAAAGAACAAAACATTAATTTTTTGAACGCTCACTGCACTGCACTGTTCATATACAATTTAATGCAACTTGGCAACTTGCTTATCTACAACATAGAACCACCGGCTCCGATATTGTGAGGAAGTCTCAAATTTTCTTCAAATTGCAAACCTCACAACTTCAAATCCGCATAAAAAAGACCCGAGTGTACATGTAAGTATAATACAAACTGTGGTTTGGTTTGTTTTCGTATATAATTCCTCACCACTGTGGTGCTTTATAATAAATAGATTGAAAAAACATTAACAGAATCAGTTGGGTCATCAAAATGTTCAAATATAAATAACAAATTTTTGAATAATGTTACAATTCAGAAACCACTTACTTTATACTTCTTCAACAAATAAAATAGCAACACTTCAATAACTGCACTTATTTTTAATTTGATTCAAGAAATTGTGTAATGACATTCTTACAATTTTGCAGCATAAAACAGGACATCCATCTCACAACAAGATATTACAACGAATAAGCTCAAAATCAGTTATAACGTGCCAAGTATATCCTCGAAAAGAAATCAGTACCTTT
Source organism: Dascillus cervinus (assembly GCA_949768715.1). Taxonomy (NCBI): domain Eukaryota; kingdom Metazoa; phylum Arthropoda; class Insecta; order Coleoptera; family Dascillidae; genus Dascillus; species Dascillus cervinus. Next base: position 28,355,115 of record OX458321.1, on the reverse strand, counting down.
TTTAATTTGCATTAAAATGTAACTGTTCAAATGTGCCCCACCCTCCCCTACACTGTAAGCAATTATCTGGGAACCTGGAACGAATTAAAATCATATTTACATTGTTTCTTATGAAAAAAAATATTCCATATTAATACAACTCGGTATTCGAACAGTTTCTTGGAACCAATTATGCCCGAATAGCGGAGTTCCACTGTACACATTCGATGATCTTGCAATATAACTACTGCTAATTTTCTAGCACAATCCGTGTCAAGTAACAAGGCTGTGTGAAATAATTTCAATAAACAATTAGTTTTATTTGTGGTTGTGGTCGGATGAGTTTTCGCTGCTTGAAAAAACAACAAATAATCAAAGAATAATGGACATGAAGAAACTTTCTCATATCCATGCATCATTAATTAATTACGCTTGTTAAAAAAAAAGTATGTTATCAAAGCATTCTTATCAGATTACATACATATAAAATAATTAGATATCTTTAGTTATTAAAAGCAAATATTTGACAAGAATGTAAAGTTATACAATTGATAACAATAATCGATTAAAAATATTTACAAAAATTACTGAAAATCTTGTACTTCACCGCTGAAAGGGTAAGTATTGAGAACATAAAAAACGAGAAAAAAAAACTAGCGCTTCAACAAAAAATCAACGTACAGTCAATGACGGGCGTTCAGGATCAGAAAAGCTTAGGGCTACTGGTATATACAAACCGGACAGGTATTAAAAGACAACAAGCTGTTGGCTACTTATTTTAAATCTGACTGAGATAAATAATGGGTCTGTGTGGAACGTGTACAGGTAGACACGCAATCTTACATCCACGGGCTACCGAACATAACATACAAATATTACCCAAATCCGCTTCAAAATTAAACTTTTGTTTCCACATAAAAATTAATTTTTTTAGGTTAAAAAAACTTCAAATCGTTTTATTTCCCATTTTATTTAAAATGTTTCTCACAAATAATAACGAAAGCATTGCACAAATTGATATGTAAAAAAATAAAAATAAATTAAATATTTGAACAGAGCAGCGCCCTCGCTACTCAGGAGTTCGAACTAAACCATGACGCTTGAGCGCCATATTACCGTGAAATCTGTTGGTTCTCTCGTTTTGTTTGGGTTTTTGAAAGTTTCAAAAAAATTCATTATTTTTCAAAATTATCAACATAGCAATGGATTAACAAAAATGAGTTTTTAGTAGTCAACTAAGATGAATCCGCCAACAAAAAAGCAAAAGCTGTCACAAGAAAATTATGTTAACAGTGTGTCGAAATATTTTAGTAAGTTTTTATATATTATTCACAAGAGAAGTTACTTTAATTCTGTTTCTTCCTTTTTCAAGAGCCGTGCATAAGTGCAAGTGACCTCAAAAGCTTAGAAAACTTCCAAAAGGAATTGCACAAGCTCACTCTGGTGGTGGAGAACTTCAGAGACAAATTTGCTGCGGACGTTCAGCAAAACCCAACTTATTCTCTCAATAATTAAAATAATCACTCGGAGGCAAGGTATAAATCACAATAATTTAATTCTTTAAATAACAATCCTTAATGTAATGGTACAACAGGAAACGCTGCACTTTTGTAAACGTTGTTTTCTGTTTCATCCGAGTGTTGCGCAAATCTCCGTCTTATAGGAAGCGGTAGACATTTACATGTATTAACATCAAATGTATTTCCGGTCGAGCAGGCTGTTTCATCTCTACACTGACATGCGCAGCGTTCAGGATTCCACAGTTTTGTATCGTTTTGTTTGTGGCACTTCTTTTGTTCGTCGATGTTTTTGCAAACACATTGACACTGCGATCTCCTGTATTCTTGTAGTTGATTGCAGTTCTGTAAAAAATAGATTTAATTTAACATCAATGATACATAATTTGAAAAATAGTGGTTTTTATGTGAAATTTAAGAAACTTTGTATATTTGTGGTTAACTTGAATGCAGTTGGATTGGCTGAAGCTTGGCACAGAAATTTAATTATTTGTTTGTAAAAAATATCACAAAAAATATCAGCTGAAAGTTATGTACAAAGTTGACTAATATTTAACAAAGTGACAATACAGGATTCACAGCAACCTGGAAATGTTAGGGAATTTAAAAATAAATTAAAATATCAGCGAAAAGTCAGGAAATTCAAGCATTTTATCAAAAAATCTGGGGATTTAGTTTATGTATCTGGAAAAACGTTTAAATTACTAGAAAAAGGTCAGGGAAAATACTCGAAAAGAGTCGGGGAAAACCTGGAAGTCAGGGAATTTAGAAATAAATCAAAATATTAGCGAAAAGTCAGGAAATTCAAGCATTTTATCAAAAAATCTGGGAATTTAGTTTATGTATCTAGAAAAACCTTTAAATTACTAGAAAAAGGTCAGGGAAAATACTCGAAAAGAGTCGGGGAAAACCTGGAAGTCAGGGAATTTAGAAATAAATCAAAATATCAGCGAAAAGTCAGGAAATTTAAGCATTTTATCAAAAAATTTGGGAATTTAGTTTATGTATCTGGAAAAACGTTTAAATTACTAGAAAAAGGTCAGGGAAAATACTCAAAAAGAGTCGGGGAAAACCTGGAAAAGTCAGGGAATTTAGAAATGAATCAAAATAGCGAAAAGTCAGGGAATTCAAGCATTTTAGCAAAAAATCTGGGAATTTAATTTATGTATCTGGAAAAATGTTTAAATTACTAGAAAAAGGTCAGGGAAAATACTCGAAAAGAGTCAGGAAAAACCTGGAAAAGTCAGGGAGGATTTGAAAATACAGAATTACCCTGCAATAGTTTACACCTGGTTTACACAAACAACCTATCTGCAAAATTGGCAATTTTAAATTTTTGAGTTCTAAAAGATTCACATAGAATTTCTAAAGCTCTCTACGAAGTATAAATATCCTAGGGTGCATTATTAACATGTCAAAGCACATTTAAATCTTTTGTCCTAACTGCAAAATTAACAAAAGTTCATTTAAAAGTTAAAAGTTGTGCTATTGCTTGTTTAAAAAAAACTATTATGCAAGTTTCAAGGTAATAATAAATTATGTAAATTAATACTACAGGCCTTGCAAGTTTTTGGTTTTTGGTACAATTTACCAATCAATTAATTAACCAAATAACTAATTAATTCGTTTTAAATTTTCATATATGTGCCGTAGCAATTTTATAGAAGTAGTGGTTTCTACATACTTAGAGAATACTAAATATTACGCTTGTCTACTTGCGTTCGTAATTTCAATGCAATAGGATATTACAAATAATTATTTGGCCATCATATCGTGTTTAAAATTAGCATTTGTTGAAATTGTGCATATCAATATTAGTCTTATCATACATTCAAAGTGGAATTTTAATTCGATAAAATGGCCATTGATTATTTTTTAATTTGAAAATTTTGTTTATAAAGTTAAATGAAAGTTTTACCTCTGGCTGAATTTTGCAGTCACATTTACATTTTATGTGCTGCTCCACCAACACTGCCTCTTTTGAAGTCGCTTTCAGTCTTTGTCCCCCAACAAACTGTGTCTTAATCACCTAAAATAGCAAAAATCTTATTAGATTTTTTCCTACCATTTGTAGTAATCTCGTACCAAGTAGTTCAGAGTTTCTGTTTCAATCGGTCTGCATGTGAGCAAATTGTGTGAACAGCAACCGCCACACCGCTTTACTCTCGTACATTCAGGTATGTAAATCACACTTGGGTCGTCTGATGTGGCTATTGTTACAGTTGTCACTTCGGGCATACATACTGCCGGTTTTGGTGCCATTACTGCACTCCGTTCAACGTCAAAAAAGCGATCTGTAAAATGGAAAATTCCGATGAGGAACAGAACAAAGAAGCCACCAATTTTGGTGAATTTTATTTCGACCTCATCGATAATCATAGGGAAACGTTCACTTATTATCTATCCGAAACTGCAGTGCTGGACTGGTTTGGACAAACTGTTAAAGGAGCGAAGAAAATCAGCGAGTTTCTCAAAAAAAATGTGGAGACTATACAGCACCATTTTCCAAGCGTCAAATCTGTCGGTAACATTGGTTGTCGCGATACACATGTCATTAATTACCAAAAGTAAGCATTGATTGAATTATTTATTTTTTCTTGATTGAAAATTTTGTTTAGAAAAACCAGCGAAAATAAAATATCGTCTCCGACAATCACAACACCCAGTGAAGCCACACAACATTCTACACCTCCAAATTTAACGTCGCCGACTTCCAGTAAATTAATAGAGAAAGGTCAAGGTGATGGACTGCATAATTTACCGTCTTCTCCGATCAAAAAATGCAAACTCGAAATGGGAGACGGGGATAGCCCTGAACCACGCTTACCAGTTAAATTCATATCCAGTGATGGCAAAGTTGAGTTTCACAGAAGTTCCTCGAAAAAATTACAGCAGGAAACAAAATGGTCTCGGCCATGTATATTACAAGTTGCCTATTCTTCGGTGGATCATCCAGTAGAATACACCATTCATTTGATCATTTACCAATCGAATGTAAAATGTCGCCGAAATTTGTTCAAAGATTTCGAGAAAGCTGAACTTAATGATTAATTTCCCTCTTTTTCTAGTATAGTGAAATCTTATTTTGTTGATTTATTTTTTATTTTATTTGACACTAGTTCGCTCACTTTTTTGTTGTACCTGATCATATGTGAATGATTGTGCCTCATTTAACATTTTTCTATCAGATCTGTTTGCATTTGACTGTATGTAATTTAGTGGTGATTGGATCAGACAACTTGTGATCTTTAAGTGCCAAATTCGGTTTTGGCAATTTTGTAAGAGTTACAATCTAGATTTAATTTTTACTACAGTTATTTATAAATGTGAATTTATACGTTTTGTTATTTAAAAGGAATGTATAAGAATTTTGTTTAAATAAAACTTACTTGCAATAGCTGGTTCTTGATCATCAACCAAATTCAATAACAAATCACTGATGTTGTCGTAGCTGTTAAATTTCTTCATGAAGTCTATTGGTATCTGAAATTAAAGAAAAACACGTTTTATCACAGAAAAGTTTTACAATCAGCAAGTTATTTTAATTTACCAATTTATACCAATTTTACCATCAAGGTGTTTCAACTAAAATTAATACAAACTTACCCTCAATGGATTATGAAATCTCAAAGGATAGTTTAATCATTTTTAACCATAATTATTAATAAAATTTTTTGTACTCATCAGAATAATGAGGGCCCTGACTCTTCCATTCCGGTCCTTGTTTATTCAATTTTTGTTAAGGTCAAATTTTATCACTTCTCCTTGCATTTTGATATAAAATTTAATGTAACAAAAAGAACGGCAATTTGTAGATTTTAAAGTTAGAACAGATATATTTTAATTGCCATTCCACTTCTGTTTCGACCGTACGACTATTCTTTATTTTTATGCAAATTCTAGTCAAACTCGCTTATTACGACACGGTCGTTTATTTTCTTAACTAACTAGACATCAAGTTTTTACTAACATTGTGACCGTGCATGCTTGAAGGATTCATAAACAAACAAATCATTTAGTCAATTAAACATTTGTCATTTTGAATAATAATTTTCTGAGCTCCAAATATAAGTCCCAATTATTTAATACTGATATTAAAATAAGTGGTGAGAAATAATCCTAATATGGGAAAAAATGTAAGCAAATTTATATTTCTAGCACGAATAACAAAAATATTTGATGCACCAAATTAGATAAAATATATACGCGGACCGCCAATAGATACAGTTGCAGTTAGTAAGGCGGCTTCCATAAATGATGTCACAGGTTTTTCGTCAAGTTTCACTCCCACCCCTCCATGTCACAAGGTGTCACATTATGCCAAAAAAACCCTTTCCCACGTGCAGTATTGACAATATTTGTATTGTCATATTAAGTATATTGAACGTCTGAACTGCCCATAAAGCCTAAACCATTTAAAATCGTACATCTTTGTTGGAAGTTTTGGTGATTTTGTTATTAATCAATTTTTAGGCTGAAACACGTTTAAAAAATTTAAACAAAAACATTTTTGGGACTTGCAAAATGAAATTTAACGCTGTAGGTAAATTGCACAAAAATGTTTGGTCTTGATGTTTCAAAAATTATGTTTTTTTGTTCTTTTATGACGTCTAGTTTATCTTAAAAAAAACTAAAACTGTCAGTTTGTGATCTATGAAAAAAACAAAATTTGAAGATAATAATTTAATATTTGAAACCAACGTTATAGGACCCTGTAAGGGTGTCCCATCACTTGTGGCCACCCCCAAAATTGAGCTTTAATTTAAAGTTATTTATTTGGAATTTGGTGCACGTATGACTCTGGTATAAGGGTAGAAATTTCCAGTTTTAAATGTTAATTGTCGGCATTAGTTTTCGATAAAAAAAATAAAAACTAATTTTTTATAAAAATAATATTTCCCAACTTCGTCAAATTTCACTTTTCAAGATCACTATTATTAAGGCAAAGATATTCAAAGTAAAAAGAAAATTCCAAAAGCTGTAATTAGTCTAAAATTCCCTTATATTAGAATCTTAAGAGTAAAAGTAATAATTTATGACTATAAATAGTAGTTAGTAATTATTCGCAAAGTTAAGTACGATTTAAATGTATGGCATTGTAAAATTTTCTCCGAAACTGGAAGTAGGTGACTGGTACCTCGAATGGTCTGTCCCTTTTCCATAACCGCACCGAAAATATTTCAAACGAAAAATGTAATAAGTCGTCTTCGAGTTAAAAAAAAATAATTCAACATTCACACTTTAAAATATCTTCGTACTCATAATCGTAATTTATTAGAGGACTTGCAATTTACGTAAATTTTAGAAATCTACAAGAAGGTAAAAAGGCTCGACTTAGGAACGCTCCTGTTGTTCACATCGACCGACTTCCACTCGACATTGACAAATTTTTACAATGTCATAAATTTAAATCGCACTCACCTCTGCGGAAAATACTAACGACTAACTAACGCCGACAATTAACATGTAAAACTGGAAATTTCTAGCCTTATACCAGAGTCATACGTGCACCAAATTTCAGATAAATAACTTTCAATTTAAGCTCAATTTTTCGGGTGGCCACAAGTGATGGGACACCCTGTACATTACAAGCAAAACTAGAAAGGTGTTTTTGCGAATCAATTAATTTTGTAATTTTGATCGTTAAAGTTAATCGATGAAATTTTGAAATAGCGGTATTTAGCAAGCCGTGGGGAATTAGGTATCTCCGCACAGTCGCCCCACTATTCTCAAAAATTATAAATAGAAAATTGCATTCAAATAAGCAAAATCAACACCGCCAATCCATGAAGAATTAGTCATTTCCTATCGCCACTACATTCATAAATTTAATTACATAACTTGACATTACAAGGATTAAAAAATAATAAAGGAACCAAAGTCGTTCTATTGTGCATTGCAATTCCGTATTCACAAGAGGCCACTGCGGAATAAGCAGTGCCAGGACGTCTTCAAAATCAAGGACGACTAGGTAGTTTGTTTAAAAAATTTCCTCCAATGTAAACAAATAAGATATAGTGTGAAAATGTACTCACCGCAGGTTCGGTGTAGACGATATCGTCTCCGTCGATGCCGGGTATTACTCCCGGTCGATCATTTCCGTTCCGGAAGGTGTCCTCGCGCAAACGATGATTGTGGTGATGATGAGGTCGAGGACGAAGAGAATCGCCGTCATCCGAAACCTCTGGAAACGCGATCATATCTGGGTCATCGGGTATTTTAATTTTTAAATTTGACCCTCCTTGATACGAATTTCCATCACACACAATTAACAATGCACTTAATATAAGTAACATCTTGACAGGTAAAACGCACATGTTGAATTAATTTTGTGTACTCGAAAGACGTGTTAACTGTCCTCGGTGTCGATTCAAACTGATTTTATATGGAGTGGGTTTTACCAAGACATTAAGCCATTACCTGCGTCCTTATCTTTTTTCTTTTACTTTCCATTAGCTTTAATGGGAATTTAATGGTTCATTTTCTCTTTTGCATTATTATACGATCGGTGATACATTTAAGCACGAACGCAAATAAATTAACACCTCTAAATCATCACACACAATATTTCTAACGATTTTATGTCTGCGCGTACATTTCATAATCAATTATTTCTGGTCCGGACGGCGTCGCCTCAAAGTAGTCATTAACCACATATCCTAAAAAAGGTCGATGATAATATTGTGATTCTTGTAGTAATTACTAAGTTAAAATTTGGCGAAATGTCGCAACTGCAGGAAATTTGCAAGTCCCACAATTGCGTTGAACAATGTTAGGCTAGTGTCACATATGTGCGGTTGCGGTGCGGTTGTAAACAAAGTTGGAACTGGCCTTCATAACCGTTTTTCTGAAACACATAAGTTTTAAAAATTGCAAAGAAAATGTTAAAAATTCAAATCAAGTTCAATAATTTGTAAATAACTGTCCTTGTATTTTTTTTTTGTTGCCAGTCAAAAAAGTAACTCTTACTCCAAATGAAACATGCTATTTTTTCTCCAGCCAACAATACACGACAAAGTATAAAATTTATAAATTCTAAAGTAATGATAAGCAGAGTGATATTCAAGTAGCCGTGACTTTATTTAGTTATGTCATTGCTTTCTGGGAAAAAAGGTCAACTAAAAGAATCAGCCAAGAATGTGTGTATTTTGTGTGAATAAAGATGAATTGGGAAAAAGAAGACTTACTTCCGTTTTGTACGTTCAAACCAATAATGGAAGACAATCTTTTTTAAGTGCAGGATTAAAAAAAAATTAAGCCTAGGATTAAAAAAGTGAATGTTGACTTAGTAACGAAGCAACCAGTTTATCTTACAAAAATGGTATTAAAAATAAGGTGTTTTAAGGAGGCTGGAGAAAAAATACATTTTCTCACCTTATAGTAACAGTTAGTCTTACTTCTAAGTTAATGAAATCTCTAAATACAGTGTGTTATTTTTGTAGATGAGGCCTCATGAGAGCAACAAAATCGTCAAATGAGCCAATGTTCATTCTGTAGTAGTAAAAAATTTTTCGAGGTATTCCCTCAGTAGCCAGTAAAGCAGCCTGTGGTAAAGGTACCAAAATTGGCGTTTAGTCTTATATAAATTATTATTTATGGGGCGGACCAAATATCTTCTTTTTTTGACGTCGTTTTTTCAGAGCATAAATAATGCACACTGTCTCTTCCAACTTGCTAACTAAACATCTTTCACATACATCGAATAAACTTCAGGGAGGAGCATAATCGCGCGGTTAGAACCGCCGGTGTGAACGCTTCCCGACGAGAACTGTCGGTTTTTGACAGTGTGTTTACAATCTTTATCTTTGTTTACAACCGCAACCGCTACCGCGTAGTATGACGCTACCCTTAGAAGATTGGCAACGGTGCGTTATCCTATGGCGGAAAAGGGCAATTTTATGAATTTATTGCATGGGCCACCATGAGACTAAAGCGTCGATGTGTTAACCAATCCTTTAGAGTCAACGAACTTTACTTGAAATTAACAAAAAAAAAAATTAATACAAACATCGACCATACATCAGGCCTCTAATAATAAAAGTGGTCTTAGAAAAGCCCTGGAGATTTGATTAAAATAACAGGATATAATTGCGGAAAGTTGAAACGTTTCCGGTTTTTGAATAAATATAAACTTGCGTGGTCGATCCCGGATTGGTAATTTTTGTACGGCGAAGGATAACCAAAACAATGCTGCTTGTTGAACATGACATTAAAAAATGGGTCAAATTAGAACAAAAAGGTTTGGTGTTTTAACTAACACTTATGTAATCACAAAAATATTTCAAATGATGTAAAATCTCAACCTTCTTATCAAACCTACTTCAGGAAGTTTACCGTGAAAAACGTGGGATTTTGCTGTAGAAATTCCCAAGGCGTGTGCGATATCTACTGCTCGTACGTGCACAAATCCGCCTTTAAAATATGTACAGTGTGTCTCCGGATGCACTGAAAAAGAAAGAACTTTTTTATTTTTTATTTTACATAAAAATGTTATTCTTTGTAAAAGTTTTTGTTTGTTTCAAAACTGATGGTTTTTTAAACAAAATCCAAGTAAAATGTAAATTGTCGGCGTTAGTTTTCGACAAAAAAAATAAAAACTAATTTTTTATAAAAATAATATCTCCCAATTTTGTTAAATTTCACTTTTCAAGATCAGTATTATTAAGGCAAAGATATCCAAAGTAAAAAGAAAATTCCAAAAGCTGTAATTAGTCTAAAATTTCCTTATATTGGAATCTTAAGAGTAAAAGTAATAATTTATGACTATAAATAGTCCTTAGTAATATCCGAAAAGTTAAGTACGATTTAAATGTATGGCATTGTAAAATTTTCTCTGAAACTGGAAGTAGGTAACTGGTACCTCGAATGGTTTGTCCCTTTTCCATAACCGCACCGAAAATATTTCAAACAAAAAATGTAATAAGTCGTCTTCGAGTTAAAAAAAATAATTCAACATTCACACTTTAAAGTATCTTCGTAAATTTTAAAAATCTACAAGAATGTAAAAAGGTTCGACTTAGGTACGCTCCTGTTGTTCACATCGACCGACTTCCACTCGACAGTGACAAATTTTTACAATGTCATAAATTTAAATCGCACTTACCTCTGCGGAAAATACTAACGACTATTTACAGTCATAAATTATTACTTTTACTCTTGAGATTCCAATATAAGGGAATTTTAGACTACAGTTTTTGAATTTTTTTTTTTACTTTGGATATCTTACAATTAGTCTTAATCGTAGTGATCCTGAAAAGTGAAATTTGACGAAATTGGGAAATAGTATTTTTATAAAAAATCAGTTTTTATTTTTTTCTCCAAAACTAACGCCGACAATATTAACATGTAAAACTGGAAATTTCTAATACCAAATTTCAAATAAATAACTTTCAATTGAAGCTCAAGTGATGGGACAACCTGCACAATAAATTTTAAAAAATTTACAAATGCGAGATGAGACATTAAATAACAGTTTCTGGAATTCGAAACATGTACGGATTATTAATAACGTCTGTCCTTGCGCTTTCAACAATTAAATAGAAAGTTGATGTTTACCGGATTATTTATTGTCACCGCAAAAATGAGAACAGCGACAAGTTTCGAAAATAATATTTTATTCAATTTCCATGAATTTCCGCAACACGAATTTATTACCAGCGATGTTACAACCCCTTAAAATAGTTAAAAAAAATTGTCGGCGCGGTGGGACAATTTCTAAATAAAGTAATAACGCCTGCGCAAGCAATATCAACGTTTGATCAATGTACAATCAAAATACCTACTATAAACCATGCAACCTGTAACAAACAAAGCAAGGTGCTCCGGGTGCGTGACAGGTGTCCAAGTATTGTACTCGTTTAAAAGGGGCCCGAAAGTGTGTCCCTCTTAAGAGGGATAGGTATGTTAGGGGTGCTCACGTACCCCTCACACGTTCTGTTTGTATTGTCAGTGTTTTATGTTTTTGTCGTGGATTCCAAAGAATTACCAACATTGGATATAGAAAAACTTGCCAAAATTACCCAAGGAACAGGTAAAACTCGATTTGAGTAATTAATTACGCCTAATATGCATCGCGGAAATTTTGGCCGCGCTTTCTACATTTCGATTCATGGAATTCCTGCAGAGCTATTAAATCGATGAGGGGAAGTTTGTGTGCCAAGCACCGAAGTTTTAATGATTAAAATTCACGAAATTAATTTTTGGGTAAACAAACGCATCTTTAAATTTATGACGACGCTGGTTGTTCGCGTTATTTTATGATGACCTCATTCAATGCATCGCTGATTACTTTGTCATCAATTATATAGAACGCTCTTGTACCGTTTTATGATCTATTCCTTAATTGCCTAAAATGACCATAAATGTTTGAAATTTTTCCGTCAGGTAGTTTTTAAATTAATTGCTTGTTTACCGCACATTTAACACTTTCTTGACGTGTAATTCCCGGAGTAACCACAATTTATTTTTATCGATACAGAAGGTCACACAAACTGATTCATCTGAAATTACTTATCTCAGGTAAGTAAGTTCGTAACATACCACTAAAGTTCATCACACTTTCTTTAGGCGAATCATAACTGCACTTTTCTTGCATAATACAGCGACACTCGCCAAAACTTTTAATTGAATTTAATTTACATATTTTTACATAATTTTTAACATATAAAATTTCGTAAAAAATTAAAAGGGTACAACGTCCATAATTTATGCATTTTAATATCTAGAATTATAGTGTCCCAAAAACATATATGTATATGTCGCAGCCACATTGCAGAATCCGCAGCTATACAAAGCAGATGTTTTGTAAAACGGCTGATTAACGTTTAGGCAGATTGTTGAAGTAACACGTTCAATAATACCGCGGCCCACGTTTAGCCGAAAAGTTGACTATATATGTAATGTAGGGTGACAACATGTCTTACAATTTGACTGAAAATTTTAGGTGTTTTATGAATCGTTAAATAACTCTCAGACCGTTTTGTAACAAAAAAAATAAATTATATTGAGTTAAACCTTTTCCTTATAGTTATGACTTGTATATTTGTCATAACTATAAAGAAAAGGTTTAACTCAGCATAAAAGGTTTTTTTTATAAATAGAATATCTAACAACTGAAGTTTAGTTAAATGTTACCAAAGAGTATTTAGCAACTATTAACAAAATGTTTCGTTTGGTTATTATTTACCAAAGTGTTTTGCTGCGTTACTGAAAGTTTGGTTACTTTTTTATTGAGTTTAATTTTACTTGAATGGTTTATTATTTATTTATAAACTATTTTGCTACGTCTCCAAAATGGATTTGCTCGAAGATTGACAGAGATAGAAAATTAAAAGTCAACAATGAAAAACTAAAAGTCGACGAAATGGCCGTAGCTCCGTTAATACTGGAGCGAATCGAATGAAAATGTGAATCCTAACATAAGTCTAAAATGTGAATCTGATTCGTATGACTCATAATGTGACTTTTCTGACCTAGAATCGATTTTTCTGGGTCAGAATGTGATTTTTCTGGCCGAGAATCGATGTTTCTGACTCAGAATCTCCTTTTTCTAACTCAGAATGTGATTTTTCGGAGTCAGAATCGATTTTTCTATTTCAGAATCTGTTTTTTCTGAGTCAGAATGTGATTTTTCTAACTTAGAATGTGACTTTTCTGACCCAGAATCGATTTTTCTATTTCAGAATCTGCCTTTTCTGAGTCAGAATGTGATTTTTCTGACTTAAAATGTGACTTTCTGACCCAGAATCGATTTTTCTGGGTCAGAATGTGATTTTTCGGAGCCAGAATCGAATTTTCTATTTCAGAATCTGCTTTTTCTGAGGCAGAATGTGACTTTTCTGGCCGAGAACCGATTTTTCTGTTTTACCATACTTTATGAAAATGTGGATCCTAACATAAGTTAAAAAAAAAAAACCTTTATGAAAATGTCTACTGCAATTTGCATGTTTTTTTTTGTCAGAGAGTCATATAAAAATGAAAACTTATGTATTTTTTTGCGAGAAACACGATGGTGCAATTAAAAATTGATCTTAAACCTAACCTAACCTAACCAAACTGGGTTTATCTTTTCGTGTTTCTCTTTCGGGGATATTTTAGAATTTTTACACTGTCTAAGATTGAAGATGTTGAGTCTCTAAAATTACAATTAGGAAAAACAGACCTTCATGCAAGAAAAGAAAATAAAGATTTCGATTCTGAAGATGGTTGGCTGCTGTCAATAGACTTTAACTTTGCGAACATTGATGAAAACTGAATCTTGGAAGACCATTGAATTTATATTAATCCGGTACTAATGTAGGAGTTAATGCTCCATCGGATGAAGAAAATCTGAATATTGCAGAAACTGATTTAATGAAGTGCAGTGTTATAACATTTAACGATCATGTTGCAGTGCGAAGTTTAAAGCAATTTTTGCATATTTGCAAGCAAATGTTAAGGTTTATTGGGAAAAAATTGGAAAAAAAAACTCAAAAATCATATAAAGCGCCAATCTTGAGATTTAATCTTCATATTCAAATAAGAGAAAAAATTTATTTTCAATGTAGAATGAATACCTCTTATGCGACAACAAAAAACGGACACAAAAAATCTCTCTGTAAATTTTAAAATTATTTTGATGAGTTTTTCAAGTTTTATGTCATTTAAAACTACCAATAACTCTATTAGCTTCAACAATTAATTGAAAACATTAAACTTAACTTCCCTGCCGTAACAGTAATGAATAAATCACACGATATTACTTTTGTGCCTAAATTACCTATACAAAATTCAATACCTTCCTTAATTGAATAAATTACGTGTTTTTTTCGGATGGATGTTTTTTATTTCCCTACACGTGTTTAGATTGACAATCAATTTTTATTACTTTTTTTCAGAACTGTTATTATTGGAAAGTTCACATCCTAAATCGTACCGTTTGGAGGACTTTTTTTGGACCGGCTCCGGCGATGGAAACGACGAAAATTATTGGGAATCGAACAAGCCTTCAACGGTTTATAAAACCACCACAGTATTATCGACAATTTTTATCGAAACGCCATCGACCTACGTTAACCAGGTCAGTTTTATTAATAAAAGTACTTGGGTCAATATTTACTCATTTCAGAGCGTTGCGGAAAACACAACAAAGTGCACTGCTAATTGCAACCCGTCCGTAACGTCGGAAAATGAAATCCAACCCACTCCGACGTACGACCCTGACGTTCCGACGACCACCGAAGACGCATTTTCTGAGGCAGATCGACAGTTTTGGCTTCTGACCGTGTTAAAGAGCGACGGCAAAGATCCCGTGATTCTTGATCTCAAAAATAGTTTAGTCAAGCTTTATCGTACGGCATTTCATAGGTAAATAACTTCTCGAGTTAAGGGGGCCACTTGAGAAGCAAGATTCACAAGATGGCGCCACCGTAGTAAAGTGTCAATTTTGTAAAAGCTCTTTTCATTAACAAGCTTTTTTATGTAAAAACTAGTGGTGGATATAAAAGATTAAAAAATGATCTAGGTATAGACATAAATTTGCCATGAAAAAACTTGAAAAAAGTATTTATTCAAAAATGTCACAGTTTCCGATGCTTTTTGACTTAAATACTGACAAATGTGATTAGATAATGTACGAGTATACTTATGATTAATGCTTCCAGGGTGTGATCAGCAAGATTTTCTTTACTTTTAACAAAAAATTCAAATATTATTGAAAATTTGACATTTTTGAATAAATACTTTTCTCATCTTTTTCTTAGATCATTTTTTAATCTTTTATATCCGCCACTAGTTTTTTATATAAAAAAGCTTGTTCATGAAAAAAGCATTTTACAAAATTGACACCTTTTTCTACGGTGGCGCCATCTTGTGAATCTTGCTTCTCAAGTGGCCCCCTTAACGCATTTTAATTATCGGTTAAATTGTAGGCAACAAGAAATTCATTTAGGTATTAATCAACGCACAAAACGTCAAACCACTAATACTAACAATAAGCCGGTCAGCGTATACATTCACAATGTTGAAAAATCTAAATCGAACGGCGAAGAAAAAATCCAAGTTTTATATCACGTAACAGTGTCTGGCAAACCGGTGGACGCCATCACAGCAGCTGCAGATATGACCTTGGTTTCGGATGAAGAAGTCACGCAAGAGTTGGGGATTCCCTTTTTGATTAAAGCCGAACGTAAGTTGTTATGTTCTATGTAATTATTTTTGTTTGTTTCCATTTTTCCTACTACAGTGGGACCTCCATAATGAGCACTTATAGAACCGGAAAGTGTCCACTATATGGAGGGCTGACTAAATGAGGCAGTTTGAATGTATACTATATCTAATTCTGGTCATATCACTTTCCTTCTTCTGTAATCTAACAACATGTAATCTTTCTATTTTGTTGAAAGTCTAGTTTTATGCTCCATATAAAAATTCTGGTACAACCATTACTTTATAAAACTTTAATTTGATTTTTTCTGGCAATCTTTAGACATTGTTTAATTGTTCAGGTTTGAGAACATTAACTTATTTTTCAAGTTCTTCATTTAGGTATTTAAATTACTCCACCTAATAAGATCAAATTTAAAGCTAAATGGATACGATTCAATTTTTATGAACTACCGCGTATAGCACGCGTGCGTGTATAAGACGCACCTGAATTTTGAGACAACATTTGTGGGGATTCTTTTTTCTCAGTTTCACCGTAGACTCTCAAAGTAGCTTCGTTTTGCGAAATATGGTAATGTTGTACCATACATTGTTCTAAACTAAAGGTGTTTAATGTATTTAATTTTAAAATTCCGAGTATAGGACGCACCCCATTTTTACCTACCTATTTTTAGTATTAAAAGTGCGTCTTATACACGCCTAAATACGGTACAGAGTATCTGGGCTTGTATAATTTTTTGTGAAAATTATTTAGCACTTACAGCACTTTTTTTTAAAACAAGGTTCTTTTGAATTTGGTAAAAAAAATTTTCTTAGAACAAACGATTAGTCTAAGTCACTTTCTAAAAAATGTTTATTGCAAATTTTGTCCTAGTTGAAATGATTTCCTTTTACAAAATTCTGACCAAAATGCAAATCGTTTCGGCGATTTTTTTCTATTAGGACAACGATGTCCCGTTGGTTCACTGTACCCAAAAACTGGTCGGCGATGTTCTTGTGACTACTGTTGCAAATAACTCTGAGTTATTCTGCATTTACGACTTTAAATCGCAATCAACTTTTACTGATGATAATGAGGGTTCACTGCAGGGTGCCACAAACTTCGTTGCTTTAAAAAATATTTTCGTAGATACTTCAGGACCGCACGACGAGCGTAAAAGGTCATAGAAAATGCACTTATACAGAATTCATCAAGTACCTAAGTTAATCAATAACCCCACATACCTACCCAATTATTAGAAGAGGTTTAATGTTTAACTATATCATATTTATATCTAAGCGTCAAGAAATTTATAAAAATTTACTAAATACAGCCCTGGGCATTTTTGCCCATGTTGATTATTACGGCTTACCTACTTTTATGGACGGATTACTTATAGTATTGTAAAAGACAGTCATGAACGCAGAATATCTTTAGCCAAACTTTACGCACAATTAGATAAAATAGGAAAGGAACGCTCAGTCGGCGCTGTTCTTGTTTAATATTTAAAAAAAAAACTAAACACTGTATCGAAATTCTGATTCTTTTATCGTCTTTAGCGCAAACATTCACACAGTCTCATATAAATTAAGCATTAAAAATATTATTTTTAGGTAGATAAATCATTGTGCGAAGAGAGTAGCTTTTGCACGTAAAAGATAAGCCGGTCGCTTGGGTCGCTGTGACGTCACACGGCAATTTTAAATGTCTTAATATCTTCTAAAACAATTTTTTTACATTGGATTTTTACCAAATAGTTTTTAATAGTACTAACTACAATAATTTAACATTAAACAATAATTGAAAGAGATTTTTTTTGTGTATTTAATTAATTTCTTTCCATGCAGCTTACTTGAAACCAGAACCGTTAGTTATGCAAGGATCTAAAAATACCTGGATGTTCATAGGAGTCGCACTGGCCGTTTTATTCATACTCCTTCTTATGGTAGCTTTATTAACGATGGGAATGAGTAAGAAGAACACCAAAGCACAAACCAAAGCTGAAATTGGCGAAAAAGAAGGTGGCAGTGACAACAAGGCATTCATTCACACCGAAATTGAAAGGCCCATTCCAAAAGGCTACAAATCGGGAAGAAGAAGGCCATCTCCAACTTACATCAACTTCAGAAATCAGTCTTCGAATCAAACGTTAAGAACAGGTGTTAACTTCAGTCGACCAGGAAGTTCGCTAAGTTCAATGTCTTCTAGGTAAATTTTTTCTTCCAGCATTTGAAATTTTGAACAATTGAGTTTTCAGTAGCAGCAGTTTAGACATATCTCCCATCATGACGATAAACAAGCGCGAAAAGACGCCACGAAAACCACCGAGACCGAAAGCAGCCTTGAACAAAACGGTACCAATCGGTGCCAACGAGTTGAAATTAGACAGCGACAGCAGCAGCGACAGGACGAGGAAAGGTTCGTCGGAAACAATTTTAATTAAAAACTACGACCCGGGAGTCGTTAGCCCCAAATCGTATCTTTCAATGCCATCGGTGAAATCGTTTCCTCGGAGTAACATGCCAGAACCTTTAAACAAAGTCCTGGAACCAGTCACGGTGCTTCACTTGGATATGCCGGATGATGGAAACTACTACGAAAATGAGGACAATTTTAACAGGCCGAAAAGTGGATTAGTGAGGTACGGCAGTGTTGGCGCTGTGGAAGACCCTGGAGTTATAGGACCCGTCGTTTGGAGCATGCATTGCCAGAGATTGCAGCATGGTAATCTTCACGCGAGCTGTTACAATACTTAAAAATATTTTTTTGTTAGGAGTTAGTATGGATGAAGGAATTAACGAAAAAATCGTTAATAACGCGTCGAGGATGAGAAAGCGATTCCACGAACTGCTTGACGAAACGTTCTCGTTATTCGGCAGCAGAAGAGACAGTTCAGAAGAAACTAAAGATAGAGCTCTTCCAGTTGAAATGAAGAGTCACTCGGCGATTGATAGCAGACCTGGGGGAATGGTGCAACCAAAATTACGACCCAGGCCAAAAACGTCGGATCCGAGACGCGTGATACCGTCGCCGAACTCCGAACCGCCCCGAAGAGCTTGGGGTAGCAACGCTCCTACTCCGTTATTGAGACCGTTCAGTGCCGGTGTGATACCTCAAATCGATGTAGAGCATGTATTAGCACGAGGTAATCTGCCGCAAAATGATCCTGCAGTGCCTTTAATTGCTGCCATAAAAACGGAATTGGGAAAGTGTTCATTACCAGGTAGTACAACTAATTTACACGAGTAGCTGTTATAATTATTTGCGCCGTTTGATTTGATCGACGAAATTACAAAATGAAGTACATTAGACAAGAGGAAACTGCTCTCAGGGTAATTTTTGTCAAAGATACGCTCTTTGCGATTGTTAATTACGTTTACAAATTTCAAATTTTATCTGGTAAATTAGCATTTTTTAGTTAGAGCCATGTCAAATATTTATCGAGTTTTTACCATCAATTGATGTCAGTGACCGGAATTCAGAAGCAAACAAATTTCACTTAAAAAAGATCATATTATACAGGAGAATATTTTCTAAGAAATACAGGGTGTCCCATCACTTGTGCCCAACCCCAAAATTGAGCTTTCATTTAATTCCAAAAGCTGTAATTAGTTTACAATTTCCTTATATTGGAATCTTAAGAGTAAAAGTAATAATTTATGACTATAAATAGTCCTTAGTATCTATCCGCAAAGCTAAGCACGATTTAAGTTTATTGCATTGTAAAAATTTCTCCGAAACTAGAAGTAGATAACAGGTACATACCTCGAAAGGTCTATCCTTTTTCCATAACCGCGCCAAAATATTTCAAACGAAAATAAGTCGTCTTCGAGTTAAAAATAATAATTCAACATCCTCACTTTAAAGTATCTTCGTACTCATAATCGTAATTTATTAGAGGACTTACAATTTCCGTAAATCTTAGAAATGTACAAAAATGTAAAAAGGTTCGATTTAGGTACGCTCCTGATGTTCACTTCGACTGGCTTCCACTCGACAGTGACAAATTTTTACAATGCCATAAATTTAAATCGTACTTAACTTTTCGGACAATCCTGACGATCTTTACAGTCATAATTCATTATTACTGTTAAGATTCGAATATAAGGGAATTTTAGGCTAATTACAGCTTTTTGATTTTTTTTTTTACTTTGAACATCTATGTCTCAATAATACTGATTAACGCGATAGTAGATATTTCGAGCCACCTGTATTTTGTAATAATTCATTCACATCGTAACAGTAGACGTTAGGTATATTCCATTCGTGAACTAGTTGCCGCTTCCAGTGCATCCAAAACGTATTTATGTTCATTCTATAATTTTGTAATGTAATTTATGTACTTAATTTGCTTTACTTTACTTAATTTTATTTGTTTTACATATTTTTTATAAGTAGATGTTTTGGATGAAAAATAAACTTGAAGTTTTGTTCCAACGATTTCAAATTCCAGCCGCCATTCAAACGTTTAATTTTTTTATTCTAACGACCTTTTACTGGAAGCACACAGATCAACCGCAAACTGATTACCCTTACAACAGAGAAATTCAAGTATGTGTGAGGATTTTCTGGATATTCCAGTAATTTATACCAAACCGGGTAGCAAGTTGGCGAATGGATAATAGCTATGAGCAACTTCAAATATTTATTAATATTTATAAGACTGAATCTATTTAACATTTTTTTTCAAATCGCTTGATGTCTACAACCGAATATGTATTCTAATCACAGACAAAACCATTGATCTAAAAAATATCATAACATTTTTGTAACATGTCATACAGAAAATCTTTTCCAAGAATTTATTTCTCCTAAATTTTATTAAAAAATAGTAACATCGTAACAGTACACGTTAAATAGGTTTGTAAAACTGTTTATTACAATAAAATTAAAATAACAAACTGTAAATTACGGTATACACAGGTTCTCCAACGTTTATGACAATCACCAAATCTCAAATATTAAATTACTATCCTAAAATTTTGTTTAATTCATGGAGTAAGAATATACGGCCACAAATTGGTGGTAGGTATTAGTATCTTTTTATGATAAACCATAAGTCGTAAGAAGTAAAAAAATATAATTTTTGAAAAATCAAGATTAAAACTTTTTGTAGAATTTACCTAGAGCGTTTAATTTCATCTTCCAAGTCACAAAAACGCGTTTGTTTAAATTTTTCAATGAGTTTTAGCCTAAAAATTCATTAATAATATGTAACCAAAATTTTCAACAAAGATTTACGATTTTAAATAATTTAGAGTGCTAAATAATTTATCCGACCTCAAATTACGATCGAATGATATATACATGGGGTTGTAAATCAAGCCCCACTGTAACCTGAGGTTATCAGGTCTGGATTAAAAATAAACGCTTTCTATTAGTATTTGTTAATAAGGATTCTACCTGTGCTTTCACATTGCGCTATTTTTATATTAGTCGTGTTCACTTATTTAAAGTGAACAGCAGCCAGTATTTCAGAGACTTGTAAATCAGAAATTTCAAAACCTAAATACGCCCTGATACTGAACACGTGCTGCTACTATCTGACATCGCCGGGACATTTTGTTTCTTCAAATAGGTTTGTAATTTTACACTTGCCTGATTTATTGGTTATGACTTGAAAGTTGTAAATAACAATTCTTACTCACATCACAGGATTTCTAATCAAATAAACAGCGAATTTCATAGGTTTTGATATTTTCATATTAAAAAATGAAAAGAACAGAAAAATCCATGAAAAATGACATCAGTGAGCGTCGTAACGCCAGATCATAAAAACGTAGCTTATTAATAACTGAATACATAGCCAAATTTTCCTAGTAATATCTTCAAAATTAAGTTTTTGGGGGGGGGGCATTGACGTTGGAGGACCCTGTACATACACCATACCCACAGTTTTGTGTGATTACGTTTCGCAACAAATTATTATTATATATATTTTTTGTGGAAAAGTTACATTTCTCAGTACAAATTAGCGTACAAAATAAGCTAAAATGATATACACTCGAATATGTGTATGTTTGGTTGCATTTGGAACTGATTAGGTTTATGAATAGGTCTATATCGTACCCTTATACATAAGTTGATAAATATTGCATTTTTTTATTGCAAGTAACCTACCCACATTATCCACCAGTAATTTTGCAACACTCTTGAAGGATTTATAAATTCATAATTGTATTACTTGTAGTTTTTCCGTGCACATCGTAATAATTATTTTATCATAACGTACCTACTCACCCAAATTACAGACAGTTTCATAACAAACGGATAGGACGGAGAGGTTCGGTTGAATGGCCACTCAATAATTCTCACACCTCGCAGATTTTATCCTTTGGAGTTACTTATTCATCAAGATCATTCAAAAACAATGACAAACTTCAAGGACCAATATTGTCATTTTTGCAACAAATTCAAATGAATTTTTCGAAATACACAACAACTTCGGTTGTCAGTGGTCACTTTGCGATGTTACCAGAGCCGCGTTTAAAGCTTTTTGGGCCCTGAATTCGCGATTCTTATACAATCAGTGAATGGAATACCGTTGTATGGGCCCTAGGCTGAGTAAGGGTCGCGATATTGTTTATTTTATCTGTGAAACACACCGATGATAGTTTTTCGATGTAATTACCAAATTATATTTTAATGCAGGCAATAACGAATTTATTTAAGTTTGCACTTATTTCTGTACATACTTGTAAAGCCGGCTCTGGCTAAAGGTATTTTAAATTTGGAAATAAATGTACTAAAATAAAAACAAACCTAAACATTAAATCACTTTTCCACTTGGTACAACGAAGATTGTTGGAGACGGAAATTGTTTGGTTAATTAGAATATTTACGAACCCACGTGGTACTCTGTAAATCCATCATTCTGATTTGTAGTTTCCTTTGTGACGATCGAAAATAGAACTTATTGGGAGATTTACTATCTTATTTCACGGTTAGAAGTGATCGTAAAGAGCGTAGAATTTGAGGTTAACAATTAAAAAAAACAATTTATTGAAATATATTCATTAGAACCATAATATAAGTTGTTTATAATGACGATTTCTGTTTTTTTTAAAAACATTACTAGTTTATGTTACAATATAATCTAAAATACTATGTAGACATTTATTATTTACATATAATACAAGTAAAAAAATCACTAGTAACTGGTTTTTATTAAAGTTATTAAATACAAATAAAGAACGCCATCCCCAACTAATATAGTTGAGGAACAATTTTGTTTCTTTTTTAAAATAAAAGATTTAATTAACAGAGACACACTGAGTGCATGATTTGCTATTTTTATTCAGCATTTAAAAAACTTTGATAAAATATCAAAACAATTCGTACATGATTTGTTAAAATATTTTTTTAAAATGCATGGTAACAAAATTAAAAAAAGATTGTACTAAGTTCGTTATGTATAAACATACATAAAAAGGTAGATATACATATATTATAAAAATAATGAACATGCAGTTTGAAACTGCTTAAAAACGTGTAATAATTATCGTGAGCAACAATAAATTCGCTCAGAGACAAGCAAAGTATAAATAGGTACACACTGAGTACTAACAAATAACAGGTATTTAGGTGACAATTATCTATATAAGGCTCAGATCTGAAAGGCACATAATCACAATTGATTTCTTTTCAATGAAAATATAATTTATAAAATACTCTGCAACATTTAACATACATGCAAGTCCCATATATTCATAAAAAATGTACAAATATATTTATTACCCAAGGTCCCATTTTTCAAACCATTTCAAAATTTGGTTCATTCACAAAAATTCATATTTTGATCGGTTTTTACAAAAAAAAAATAGTTAAAACCACAAAAAAAGTAAAATTCGAATATGTGCAATAAATTATGTAAAACACAAAGCGTCCAATTATTTCACCATCGAAGAACACAAGTCGCAAAATCACACCTCAACACCTAACACCCTGTCCACAACATAGTCGTATCGGCACAATTCTTGCTTACTGCTTTCACTCTCGACACCCTCAGCATTTTCTCTAACTTCACTTTTACTATCGTCAATTTTACAATGGGTTTTATTGATGGGGTAGTTTTCGGGAAGGCACTCATCCGCAGGCAGCACAGGTACATTGATATTCACCCTCGTGAAAAATGCCATTTTTTCTCTAAAAAGAAAAATTAAATATAATGTATATGTATATAACAACAAAGTAAAATAACATAACATAAGTAATAACTAGAATAAATAAAATAACTCATTAAGGGAAGAAGAAAGCGGGGCTGTACCAAGAACACTAGCAACGTTGTTTCTCTGTATAGCCAAACTTATTCGTTGCTTCAAATATGTTTTGGCTTGAGGAATTCCCCTTGTTTGAACAATACGCCTCCCCAAATCTTCAAGGAGAGAAAGGGCATCAGCACTCCAAGGACTCAAAGTTTCCACAGCGAAGGCGACGA
Organism: Dascillus cervinus; assembly: GCA_949768715.1. Classification (NCBI taxonomy): domain Eukaryota; kingdom Metazoa; phylum Arthropoda; class Insecta; order Coleoptera; family Dascillidae; genus Dascillus; species Dascillus cervinus. The sequence continues at coordinate 28,331,060 of OX458321.1, read as the reverse complement.
AAAAATAATCATCAGAAATTGCCTTATATTTTTTTTTCTTAAGATTTTCTGCCAAGTGTGCAGCAGATCTTGCAGAAAATGAAGAATCAGTCAAATGAGAAGGGGCAACTGTATCCGTACAAGTAAAATCCCAAACTAAAAATTTACCTACTTTCCATGGAATAACTGTAATACCATCTGGACTTTGGCATCATCCCTCAGAATACCATTAGGTTCAAGAATACAAGGAATGTTGGCAGAAGAGAAAGCACATTTAATAATGTCATTAATACAGCTGTGACGAGAGAGTCTACCAGCAGTTTTAATGCACGATAAACCATGATGACCCAACGAGTCTACAGAAGAACCGCACGAGCAGATATGAGGATGACAGAAATTGATGCCCAATCTGAGTGAAATTGCAATTTGTAAAAAGTTTTTTTTCTAAAAGAGTACCTAATTTACAAGATGGAAGAGCTTCAAGCCAAGCTCCAGATTCAAGTTCAGATCCAGCTAATAAGATAACTTTTTGTGTGATATTTGAGGAAGATAATAAATTTTGAAATATTTTCTCACAGATAGGTAAGTCCCAATTTCTTTGAATAGAAAGCTCTTTTGGAAATAAAGACGAATTAGAAATTTCCTTCCAATAATCAACAGCCTCGTTAAGGGATGTAATTTCAAAGTTAGAAAAACTGGAAGGTAGAATGGACATAATAAGTTCAGAATTAGAAAATATAGAAGACCAAAAAGGCAGGCGAGGAAATATCAATTATACCTAATCCACCAAAACGGATTGGTAATTTGGCTTCGAGTCCAAGATCTTATTGTAAATTTAATATTAAAAATTTTTTTCAAAGAAGAAATAACAATATTATCCAATTCAAGACACTCATTTTTAAATTTCCAAAAAGAACAACATCTGAGATTATAAGTGAAATTAGGTATCCAAAAACAATGGAGGAGTAAAAATAAACTAATAGGAGGATTAATTTTACATAGATTTGAAGAATTTTTTTAGAAATGAATGGAGGAATTGCTGCATCGAAAATAGGACAACCAAGAATAAAAAGGTCTTCAACATTACAAACGTGAATACAAGAAGCTAATAATTTGAATCTCTCCAAAATTGAAGACTTGTCTAATTCCGAAGCATTATTAAGGAAGAAAAGTTCGCATTTATTGAAATTAAGAACCAAACCAATTTTCTTAAATTCGGAAATTATCGTTTCTAAGTCTTGTAAGACATTAAAAGCCTTACCACCTAAAGAACCATCATCTAAGTACCAAACATTCAATTCTGAATTCAAATTCTTAATAATTTGATGAATAGATAAACTAAAAATTGCAGGACCGAGAGGGTCACCTTGTTGACAACCTACTGAAGATTCAATAACATTTCCATTAAAGAATAATTTTGATTGATAAGCATAACATTGCCTTTCGATAGAATTGAAAGCATTTTTAACATCGATTTTAAGGAAAACCTCAGCATCAGACTGATTATTAATATAAGTTCTAATTGAATGAAAAGCTCTCTCACAACCACCCTTAGTTCCAAAAACTGATTGAATAGGATGAAAAAAGGAAGATTAAATTAATTAAAATTCTGAAGTAAAAATCAAGTAAATAAACTTACTTGAAAGAAATGATGTCTGGTTTTCCATTCCCTGCTTTGCTCTTCCTTAATTTATAGATCTCCCTTGATATTTTTCTCAGCATTTTTTCTACTTTCTTCTCTTCTGGCGTTTTTGCTAGCCTATAGCTTTCGGCCTGAACCATCAGATTTTGAAATTCTTCATCTTCCAGGACCCAAGTGGCTATTTCGGTGTTTGCATTTTCTTTAGCGCTTTCTAATCTTGATCTAAGATGTCTCAGTCTATCTAATTCTGAATTAAGCATGTGCAATCTGGTATGCTGTGCTTGCAGATCGAGTTCTAAATCTAAAGACGTTCTCGCCGTTGTCGGAATATGACTTTGTGATTTACTCGTCGATAATGCGGCCAACGAACCGGACTGTCTCTTAAATCTTAAGGAACGTCTTTCAACCGAATTCCTTTGGAATGGATTTCCGCCCCGTCTGTACAAAGGCATCGCACTATCACTATCGCTTCTATTTAATTTACAAATGTAATTATTTTTAGAAACCGCAGCGCTCGGTGAAAAAGTCTGTGAACGTTTGATTATTCCTCTGTCATCAGAATTTGTATTTCCCAACGCCGCCAATTTCATCTGTTTCGCGTGTTCCGGGTAGAATGTGCATTCGGTGTTTGTTTGTTTATCGGAGAACTTATCGTAACAATCAATTTCTGGATTGCATTCTCGACATTCAGGATGGTCACAATCTTCTTGCACAACTTCCAGTTTATCATTGTGACGAAATTCGACCATGATTCCTTCCTCATCGTCTTCGTCTTCCTCAGAATCTTCGCTGTCATAATCGTTGGGGTTTCTTAAACAATTGACTAATTCCTCAAAATTCACTGGTAAAACGCCGTCACAATCCTGATTTCTTGTTAAGGTCGACGTCTGTGACGAAATTATAGTGGAATCATCGGAACTTTCTTCCTTTACCACACCAGGCTGTTGTCTGGTTACAGAAACTTCAGATTCTTGTTTATCATGACTTCTGGGTGTCGGTTCTTCTTCTGCAGAGTCCATACATCGAAGGCTCAAGATATTGTACCATTTTTGGGATACGCTCTGAGGGTTGAAATCGGCTAAACTAACTTGTGCACATCCCTGAAAACAAATCAACCATGAAGATAGCTGCATAACAAAAAACTTATACTTAGTAAAATTTTTATCTTTCATTTTTCTGGATGAGTAGTGTTCGGGCAAAACGGAATTACAAAAAAATAAATAATTAAAAATAACAGTAAGAGGAATATGTACGTTTCGATGTGAGTATAGATCAATGTTAGGTTGAAATCCACAGAGAACTTATTGAATGAACACTTAAGACTGCTCATACCTCGAATGTAGAGAATGCAAGAATGTGGTAGGGAGATATAAGGGCTGTAAGTGATTGCAGTCATTTACAAATTTGCTTTAAAAATTAAAATAAAGAACATAAGCAACATAAACATAATGGGATAATAAAAGATGCAAATAGAAATGTAAGAAAATTTGTAAATTTTATTAATAAAATTAGGAAACATAGATGATAGTTACTTTGGTACTTTTTCCCACAGAATAACTGATAGGATCTTCAATGTCCAGTAAAAATATGCAAACATATCATTGGGAAAACAGAAGTAAAACCTAAATGTGTGAATGAAAATAGATAATTCCTAATGTATTCTACTACCAACTCTTTGCGAAAAGATACAAGTTTAACTGTTAATTTAATCTCTGCGATATTATGCGGCATGAAATTTTTTAAATCCAAAATTTGCAAATATGTACCAGGACCATTGCAATTAAAAAGAAAATTTCTAGGAATATATCAATGGCTTTAATGCAAAAGTTTGTAACCCTCAAAAATGCAAGAGATGATATTTTCAAAGTCATTTGAATTGCAGCATAAAGAAAGTGACAAGACACATAACATGCTTTCAAAATATAGACCTGCAAAGCAATAAATCCGAAATATTCAGTTTTTAGGGCTTTCTGAAAATTTTCTTTTGCTATTTTTCTATTTATGGGATACAGAATTTTGCGTTTGAACCAATCAATACGTATTTTGCTGTGGGCAATATTTATGAACCCGGTAAAGCAATAATACAGTACAATTTGCTAATCCGAACTAATTGGAAACGGATTGTACTCAAATTAGCAATTTGTTTGGATTACTGAAACAACTTACAGTAAAACTCGGTTATAACGAGATGTCTGGGACTGCCAGCTTTTGCTGGTTATAGTCATTAAAATCAATATCCGAGATGATCAAAAAATTGAAAACAACAAAAACTTTTTCAGAAATACACACTCCTATTATTTATTCTTTATTAAAGTATAAATTTATAGAAAAAAAAGGAAGAGAGTTGTAATTTTGAAGATTATGGAAAGTTCACACATTGAAAACAAATAAGTAAATAAACTGGAGATAAGAATTCCTTTACTCTATTATTGAAAATAATTTATGATGGTTGACCGGACAAGACTTGAAAGGGTTTATAAAATTTGAAAAGCAGATACATTATTTTTTTTGTAGTACCATAATACAAATTTAAAAACATTTATTAGATAAACATGATTTTTATAATGGTTTTTGATGTAATAATGAAAGTTACGATCTATACCACCAATAGAATTAAGTAAATGGGCTGTGTGAAATAAATTAGGAAAACAGTTGATTCAATGATCTTATACATCACGGGTCAATATTGTTAAGCTAAATCCATGGGTCAACAAATGTTTGTTCAAAATATTCAAGAGAAAAAAAATAAAGACATGCAATAACACATCAGAACCAGGCAAAACCAAGTTGAGAACATATTAAACCACATGGTAATAAGCTACTTGCTAAATAGATTTTGTACAAGGCATTTTGTGTGTCATTTTTAATACTATTCCATCGTTTTTAATTCCTGCCCTTTTAAAATGATAGATTAAAATTTCACCATAATTAATTTACAATTAAACTGAACCACTACTTACCACACATTTTTCCTGTTGATCTTCCGTCACACTCCACACATTGACTTGCAACGTTTTCGTATAAAGCTTATTTAATGGAACTGACAAATTAAAAATGTCACCAAACGTTGGTTTCACAAGATCTTTCACAGGCTTCGTACAACACACTGATGGAATCGAAGGAATAATCGGTAATAAAGCCGCTCTGACGTACCTATTAAAATAAAAACAGCGTTATTACATCATTAAAAAAAAAATCCACTGCACAACTTACACTTGTGAATTTTCGGCAATAACGAGGGCACTCAAATTTCGGGCTCTCTCTATACACACAATCAACATGCATTCAGCAACACCGTATCTCAATTTAATTTGTACTTGTGCAGTATCAGAAATGTCTTCAGGCGCAAACAGTCCTGAAGTCCTCTTTCTATTAGAAGCCTCAAATACGCCGGAATCACCGGCAACAGATTCATCGCTAACAGCGGCCGAAACTGATCTCGTGTTCGTTCCAGACGACGAAGTTCGAGATAACGTGACCCCTTGCAGCATTTCATGGTCAAGGATGGGAGGAGGCGTTTCAGAAATGGGCGAAAGCGGCGGATCCCCTGAACTTTCGTAAGAATGACGAGACGGCCTTCCCAAGCCGGAACCTTGGGACATATTACTAGCGTGCGCTTCCAACAGATCAGTTAGCGGCGATAAACAAGGGAGAGATATCCTTTGCGTGTAACTGTACGAATATTCCTGGCTTGTCGAATTCTGAAGTTGAGGATGTGAGAGCCTCAATTCGGCGAGTCTGTCGTCCAAATGCTTCTGTTCGGCGTTGTGCCTCCTGTCCCTTTCGATCTGTTCGTAGGAAGGTGGAGGAATGCTGCACGGAAGGTTTTCGTACATGGGTGAAACAGGCGGTGAAACGGATGATAAAGAGCTTCTCGGTGATAAGGAAGGTTGAGATCTTCCCGGAGATGGCGTCATCGAGCAATCGTTTCCTTTAAGCAACCTTTCGACTCTTCGATGTAAATCTATCATGTCGATTGGTTTGTCTAAATTTGTTGAACCTACACACTGAGGGCCCCCGTAAATATCCGTAAAGCTTAATCCAGAACTTAGCGATCCTTTGCTACTCGTAGTGCTCAAAGAACCGAGACTAGAACTGCTGCTGACTGAAAGTGTACTCGCCGAAAGCGTTTTCAGTTGAGACTCTAACTGCGTCATAGTTTTTAAAGCGTCCCTCAGTTGCTGCAAAAGCAACTGTTTCTCTTCGTGAAGCCGCAACCTGTCCGCAATCGCTTTGTTCGACATTTCCAAAGCTTTGTTCAAATCTTGTTCCAACCTTTGACATTCCAATTGAATATCGGACATTTCTTCTTTCGATCGTGTTCGCGGCGTTATGCTCCTCAACTCCCTCAACAACTGTTCCTTCTCTTGGAAAAGCAACAATCTGTCCTTGTCGGATTCGATCTGTCCTGGTTGTACTTTTTCTTCCAAATCGGCCAATTTCTGCTGAATACTTTGCACCTTTTTCCTGGCTTCGTCATATTCCAATCTCATTTTGGCCATCTCCGCAAGTCGCGTACCAATCGGTACCATATCGTACGATAAATCCGTCTGTGAAGCCGTGCTCAATTTTTCTTGTGGAAGACTCAGTGTGGAAACATCGGGTGAACTTTCGCATAACTGCAATCTCGTTAGATCATCCTTTAATTTCGCAAGCGACTGCATCAATTCAGCTTTTTCCTTTTCGCCCGATTGTAAACTTTTCTGGATGTTTCGCAGTTCCGACATGATGGCTTGAGCTTCTGCGATGTTGTAGCAGCCTGGATGCGAGCTTAATTTCTGTTCTACCGTCGTCAAAGTGTCTACACCTAATTGCGTGCAATTCATTTCGTTCCTAATTTGTTCTAATTCCCGTTTCAATCGAGACACTCTGTTTTTCGCCATCGCAACATCAGATTTGAGAAGATCCGGATCGTATTTTGTACTGATACTGCTGGTGGATGAACACACTAAAGAGAACACTGTGAGAAAAATTTCAAGAATTCCTGAAAAATACTTACGGCTCGTTCGTGATGTGTTGAGCGTGGCTAAAGCATTATTGAGATGGTTGTATTCGTCTTCTGCTAAGACTAATCTTTGGGACTTGACGTTATAAATATCCTTCTTTGCCTGGAAATTAAAAAAAAACAAACTTAATAATCGGGCAAAATTCTCGCCATACAGCGCAATCGAATAATTTTATCTTCCATAACTCTATGAAATTTAGAGGTATTTTAATAATATAACGTTTATACAGGGTGTCCCAAAAATAGCGGACAAACTTATAACCCTCCGATTTGGAAGGTGATAAGGAATCCATAAAAAGAAGGAAAAAAATTTATTCCACTTCTTTTTTGTAAGTTATTGAAGTCCGAAGATAGTGCAATTTGGCACCATTGTTACAATTTAGAAAATGAATAATTTTTACTTGCATCTCAAACGCATGGCAACGTTAAAAACGTGAAGTTTAACTTGTCAATAACGTGTCAAGAAACGTCATAAGTTGTTACCATTGCGCACAAAACGTAAACTGATTAATAACGAACGTTTAAAATAAATTTAACAACAAAATATACGTTCAATTTGATGATATTAACTTTTCAAAGTGAGACATTCAAAAGTTCATAGCGCAAGAAATGAGCTCGATAGAATTTTTTTAACATTTTTCCCGGGCCTACGTTGGATTACTCTATCGAATCTTGTACCGTTAGTCCGCCATTAATGGGACACCCTGTATAAGGCGAGCAATCGTACGTTTTTAGGGAGTTTCATACTCCTTCCAAAAACCTGTACTCCAAAAATACTTCTTTGCATACTTTTGTACTACTGCAAATATAAAAACTATAACGATTATTGTATGCAACCTTTTATGCATCGTTTATAAATTTAAAACATTAGAATTACTATAATTAATATTGCTATTATTTTAAAAGTATATAGTGGAATGGAGGAGACTCAGTTTATTTTTCATAACTCCAATTCACTATACGCAATTCAAACTAAGCATGCGACTCTAGCGTAAATAAATTCAACTAAATGAACTCCTTGTTGTGACGTCACGTCGTGCCACGTGCGTTTGTTATTGTTCGAGTTTTGTAATAATTTGATTAGTTTTCGATAATTCTAAAGAAGAAATGAACTAATTTGTAATTTGTTTGTTTGATATCAAGTTGTAGGCCAGATTTAAAGTGTCAGTGTTAACATTAACCATGAATACATCTGAAACTAACCTAAAAAAATTATCATGCTGAAGCTATTGAGATTGCTCAAATATCTTCGGCTGCGGTTCATATTGAGAGGTCTACTCAGAGAATAAAAACGTTTAAAATATTGGCAAATCGCTTGCCAGCCAATCTAGTACCAATGGCAGATGATATTTTTGTAATGTTATGTGCACTTGTAAACCTTTCAAACCCAATACGAGCAGATGATAAGTTTATTGAATGAAAACGAATACTACTAGTAAAAAAAATACTTTATTTCATTTACACAAAGATGATGCAACATTTTTGTTAAATAGTTTATGTCGAGAAGCTTTAAAAGTTTTGCATCGTCTCCTAAAGTGATCCAATTTTTCAGATAGTTTGCGCTGTTGTTAATCTTTCAAATCCAATTTTGGCAGATGACAAATTTGTAACATAATTTTCCCAATTTTTATAAAGCCACATATTTACAAACCGGCACTGGCGTTAAAAATTTCTATCCTGGATATGACGTCACAATGCGACAGTTACCTATATTATCGGTACGCGGTAAAACTAATTTGAATTTCCAATATCCAATGAAATTCCGTTCGTACTCTCGATTTGTACAAAAAATAGTTGATCACCTTTGTTTACAGAATGTTTAAAATTAAGCACAAACATTTTTCTTATTGTAATGAATAGAATAATTTCGAGTTAAATTTTCTGTCAGATTTATAATGCCAATATCACTTGTACTGCCAACATAAATTAAAAAAATAATAATTTCCTAGACTTCTAGGATAAAAGTATTCGATTATAATATGGTAATAACCATCTTATTATTATTTTATCACGTATGTTAGCTTCCGACCAATTATGGTATGGAATACGTGATAAATATCATGAAGTAACCACTATGTAATTTCTCTTCGAAGCGAACGCAGTTCGAGTCTTTCAACGGAAGCGCATTTAAACTTACAAATTTAATCCGATGGGTAGAAAAAACCGGTGCCGACCTAATGTCTGAACGATGATTTGCGACAACATAAGAGGCCGGCAACGTTTGAAACGCCGGTAAACTGTTCAGCGACGATAACGAGTGAATTGCCGGCAAGGTATGCACTTGAAACGCGGGTCCGTCGACTGGCAAACGCACGTAACATAAGGGCCACATCTTGAGCCCCTGGAGGGTCGAACAACACTGCGGCCGGGCGGCCTTGGTCCGTCCTTCGCACCCTGCCGGCCCGGGCCACTTTAATTTCCGTGTGCATTCCACGGGTCACGCGGACCGCTCGGGTTCACCGCCTGGGGCCCGCATTGTTCCAACCTAAGAGGGACCAGCTATTTTGATGCCCCGTGAACGTACAGAAATACTCGGAATTCTTTTCAAATAACACCTAATCCAAAGGTCAACGTTCACACAAAGCCGGGGAAGTACCCCTCGAGTGTTGCCCAAAAATTTTACCGGCGTGACGCAATCCGAGACGAGACGAGTCCGAATACAATTTCAGCGGCCATTGTATGTTATTAAGAACTGATCATGAATTCCAGCGCTCACATGCGTATAATACCGATTATCTTGGAACGCATGTTTACCAAGAATCCACCAGGATTCAAGGTTAATAAAAGAAAATTAACTTCCAAGGAATGTAAACTATTTTCGTCTGATTAATAAAAGGAATGCGCGGTTCGATCGAATAAACAGAGATCGTGGCACTTGTAATGCCAAAAAATAGTGACTTTAGTGAATTACTTTTGATCGTTTATTATCTTGAAATATAGAAAATAAATTTAACACATTTTTAATAGTAACAATAATTTATAATAAACTCCAAAATAAAATTAAATACAGTCGAACTCCTCTATAATGATTTTTTCTCTATATTGATGTTTTTGTGAGGAACGTGCATTTTTGAACGTTTTCCATATAAAAATACCTCTATATTATGATGTTAAGCCTCTATATAGTGATTATTCTTTACGAAAGGTTTACCAAAATTCTCGAGGAACGGAATTTTCGGCAATAGAAAACCTGAAAAATCCTTAAAAGAATTTGTTGCAAAATCCTTACTTATGCAATCAACTTTGGACAGATTTTTTCATCAATTAGCACATGTTATGTAAGTATTCAGATGAAAATTTGTATTGTTTATTAATAACTGTGTGTATTTCTATATACTTAAACAAATATTTTTTCAAATATAATAAATTTTAATAATAATAAGTAACTTACTTTTTGTATTATTAATGTCTTATTATTAAATATATATCCACATAGGGGAAAATAAAATGATATTAAATAATAAATTTTAATTTTTTGTTTTGAATATCAATTGGTTTTTAAAGTGACTGCCAAAATTATACTTGAATTCTATACAGTGAAGTTTCTCTATAGTGATGTTTTTTCATGGCTTTTCGAACATCACTATAGAGGAGTTCGACTGTATTCTTAACAAACAGAAACAAAACAAAATGATAATTAAATCATTTTTTTACATTTCTTTTTGCAACAAAATTATCTAATATGATGAGTCGTTCTTTAAAGAATATCTTTATTTAATAAGTCAACTTTTTTGGTTTTCTCTCCTTTTTTTCTCATCACCAACCCCTTCAAGTAAGACTTGAGCAACACCTGCTTCGTAATATTATTCTTTTCTAGTGCTTGTTTCAATTTTCTATGGCTTTCATCCAGTAGCTTCGCTACCACTAGTTGTTCATATGATTCTTTAGTTTTGTCTTCCAACTGTTTTCCAAATCAATTTTTTTATGTTTTCCAAACTCTTCATTTCTTTGTTTCTCTTCTTCAAGCTCTTGCTTTCTTTGATCTTCTTCAACTTCTGATTGTTGTTTTTTCGATTTTTCAAGCTCTAAATAACTTTTATATGAATTATAAGCTCTACGACCCATATTTAGAAGTTCCTGTGTTATTTGAACCAATTCTATTTGATTATTATATATTTTTAAACCACTACGAATATGTATGTTATTCAATGTTCGTAGACTCATGTTTGACTTGTTTGGAGTTAAAATTTGCCCCGAAAGGGAAAATCCCCTTTCAACTGATGCACTTCCATGTGCCAAAGATAGACACATTTTAACAACTTCAAATAATTCTTTATAGTGGTTGAAAGATAACCAGAACTCGTCTACTCTTAGGTTTCCATCAAAATTTCTCTTCTCTAATAAGACCAACTGCAGGAATTTGAATTCATCACATACTTTATCCACAGCAATGTCCATGGGAACGTTAATCACTATCAGACACTTTAGTAACATTATTTGGGATAACCATGAAAAATATTTTAACAACACTAATTTCAAGGCAGACTTATTTATTAAATGATGAGCAGCTTTCATATAAAAATGTTGGCAACGTTTTAAAAAAAATTAATTGTTCCTTCTCAGGTAGCTTCCCAAGTTCTTGTTGAGTTTTTACTCCACAATTTAATGCCTTCAATGGCAAAAAGAATTCGTGACGACACAAACATCTGTAGTATTCAGCACATTATCAAAATCAACAGCTGCTTCTTTTTCAAAAATTTGAATAATATAGTTTTAGTTAACTCTTTCAATTCTGAATATAATACTTGAATTAACGATTCATTCTTTTGAAAAAATTCTGTAAACTTTGTAAAAATGTGCGAAACATACTCTATAAAATAAAGATCCACTAAGGAAGTTGTATTTTTTTAAAATATAATAATATTTATTATAAGATTTAGTTTTGATTAAAGAACTTTTGTACTTTGGAATAAACTCCAGAAAATATTTCTTTATTGCTGTATATAGTGTTCTAAAACACGGCTGATGGCTGGACCCAACGTTAACCACCTGCACCAACATCTTTTATAAATTTGTGTGAAGATAACTTTAGATTACTCTGAATTTTCTCAAAGTCTTCTATTCGTAATGTCCAAACATCAAGGAAATGATACAAAGCAATGATAAAATCACTTATTTCGCTTGAAAACTTTTGTAAGCTTTTTAAAAAGGAATATTGTGAACAATATGAATATTGCAGGCTTTTTATTTCGAGACGATGGTCGAAAAATTTCGCCCCAAAATAGTGAAAAAAGTGACTTGTGACCAATGTTTAGAAATAGTGACCTAAAAGCTAAAATAGTGACCTCACTGATTCCTGAATAAAACAGCGGCAAATCCGCGAAAAACGGTACGATGGGTTTAACAAAAGTGACCTATTACCGCATTATCGGCTGTTAGACATGTCTAATACCGTGTAATCTGTTTAAAATTCGTTTTTGGCCGTCGTTTCGAATCGGAATCTGGCGTTTCCACCGACATTCCGGGAGCATCCAGCGTGTCGCCCGGATCACCCGTATTATATAAACCAGCCCTATTGTGATCCGACTATGATAATACAACTTGTTGATCTACGATCATCAAGAGTGAAGAATGCGACTTCGTTTGGGCTCGGTCGGAACCGTAGGAATGCAGGGGCCCGCTGAGATCGTGCGGTGTAACACAGGTAGCTGCTGCAACACGCGGCTTTTCCCCCTTGCCGCCCCCCTTTTAAGGTTCAAACAACGCCTCCGTCTCTTCAAAAAGAACAAGCGGTTCTACTCTACAACTACACGGGCGAAACGCGGGGACCATTAATAACGGCCGATTCAATGTCGTGCTGTTCGCCATAAAAAAATAATTAAAGGAATTTTTTTGTGAAAATGCTGCGTTCCATACGAGGGACCCATCGGCCGGGGGGCGACGAAATTGCGACGGTGGGCGATGGGCGCCTTTTTGCGAACGGCCTCAACATTCCAGCGCGGCACGAGCCAGCACTGACCCTTCTGACCGCGGTTTCCAGATACAATAAGCGACCGTAAAGACCCGCTATGCCGAATGTCAAAATAACTAAATCAAAGATGGTGGAGGGGGGCACAACAAATTCGTCTTTCACGCACAACATTCCGTAAATTCCGACAGCAATTGATCGAGCACAACTAAATCCCCCACTCATTTCAGTAATTACCAAGTACATTTCTATTTGGATTAACGAGTAATTTAGATAACAATGCGCCACACTACTTATCTAATTCTTTAGTTGATGCTTTTATAAATTATTTATGAGTCTGATAAACATAATAGCTTTGTCGAGGCAGCAAGTAATAACAGCCATTCTGAAATTCTCTGACGCAACAGATACCGTCATTTGAATTATCATCCTCTTTAAAGCATTTTTTCGTGATACGACAATAAAAAAAAACGGCCAATACAAGAATATGCTTAAGGCACGCAACCAGCTTACCCGATTACTGATCTATTTTCGGCTCTTGTAAAATCACGATGGAATTTTGAAATTTTACACCAAATCGCTGGAATTAATCTCGGACGATAAAATAATAATTTTGACAGAGAACGTAAAACGATGATTCCCAATCGAGATAAAACGCCGTGATTGTCACACTAAGCCAACAAAAAAAATATTCGATGCTATCACTCTTGTTGATTTTATCTCGTTACTTTTTTTGTTTATTAGAATCGATTACAGCTAAGGTGAAAAGAGTCGGTCTACGTTACAGGCGCCACGTTTTACCACATTAAAATTGCAAAGCATGTAAACAAATAAATAGTCTACGGATTTTTTCTCGGTCTCGTCAACAAACTGAATTGCGTACATGTTGATAAATTACAACTTTAAACGCGTATTGCTTCAACAAGGACAACACTTTTTTAAATTTTAAATAGGCGCGACACAATCGATATATACTACTGACAAACTTTTAACAAGATTTATCGATTCGCTCAGCAACCAAGAAAAGCAACCGAAAATTTTATTTTATAGATCCCTTCATCTCACTGCACTGCGATTATACAGCCCTTAGCAGCTGACGGACCTCACTAAGCATTTTAAAACCCAGGAGGACCGCAAATAATTTTCCGAATGCCACAATAATCACTATTGCAGGGTCGTAAAAAACATCCGAAAAATGCAACTTTAATTTAATTTAAAACGGAAATTTTAGATTCAAAATTTTTGTTTAATTTATTGTCAGTTTCAAATTGCCATTTGTGTAACAAGTTAGAAAAAGAAAAATTTAAATACTTATCAGCAGTTTGAAAATTTGTGTAAAGAAAAGTGAGTGAAATTGACAAATGAAGTAATTTTATTAGCACATTTCGAACAAAAATTCTGAGTCTACACATTGTGGAGTATATCGACAAAGAAGTTTGTAAGTTTGATAGCTTTTATAAAATGAAAGTCAACCATCTCTAAAAAAAAAAATCGAAATAGAAACATTCTTAAAAGAAGCAGAAGAAAATCATCAGATGTGGCAAAGGGATATACTGAGAGTTCTGCTGAATATAAATTTCAAACAGCATCTCAAATATTGGACCAAAAAGAAGAGGTTAACATAAATAATAGCTCTGCTTCTATTTCCTCGAAGACTTGTTGTAGGGTTTCATTCGTCAATTGTAAAAAGGTTACTGTTAATATTTATAATCACGATTTACTAAATGAACGCAATTTCGAGAAACACCAAGAAAAAAATTAAACTAAAATCACTAAAAAATTTTAACGTACGTTACTTCTAATATATTAATACAGTAAAATTCCCCTATAATGAAATTCTTTTTATATCGATTTTTTGAAGAACCCTGAATAAGTTATATTTTGTAAGTACACATTTTTGGATTAAACAACAGTGCTTAATCGCCTTAGTTTGATGCTAAGTTATGGATAAATTTATTTCACGACTTTCAGAACAAATATATTAATAATTGCAAAAAATTCGATCCCAATAGAAAACCGTTTGAAAATAAATAAATCAATAAAAGGCATAGCTACAGATTTTAGATTTCTTGGTACTCTTATTGCAACTTTATAATAACTTTAATTCGCATACAGTGAAGTCCGGATTAAGTGAACTTGAAAAATGCATCAAAATTGGTTCACTTTATCCGAGGTTCATTATAAACGAAACACAAAATGCTTTATGTTTATTATGGGAAGATTTTTTGGTATTTCAAATAGCGTTCACTATAACCGGAAGTTCACTAAAACCGGGTTCATTATATCCGGACTCTACTGTATTTTGTTTCTTTCAGCATCGCACCAATGAGAATTATTAATTATTGATTGTTTTAATTCAATTGAACATGAAAGCTTCAAATAATCAATTTTCATATTTTTCTGTTTATGAAGAAAAAAATATTTACTGGCATATAATTGAACGCATATATCTAAGTTAATAAATCGTAGTTCTCATTTCGCAGAGGTTGATGTTTTGAAGGTTTGCTATTGAACGCTGTTACGTGGTATGCATTTCAAGAGGTCAAAAAAGCATTGAATTTTAATGTTCAGTTTTATAAATATTTGCGACTGCAATAAATTAATTTTAATTGAGCTGTTGATAAAGCAAAAGTATATTAAATTATTATTCAGAAATAACAGCCGCGCAGTCAGTCGAGCGCACAACCGCAACAATGTAAGTACATAAATATCAATGTTCCTTAAAAAATTCCTCATATTTTACAAAAGACAAACATTTTAATAAACAACATTAAAGAATTATTATGATACGAAGGTAGGTGGCATTTTTTTCCCATTAATAAAGATACATCCAGCGAAGCCAACTTAACAGTTACAGTATCAATTGTTACAACTCTTTTTTAAATATGATCTCATTGCAATTCCATGTTGAAATTTATTTTACATGAAAAATGACTTGTACAAATATACTACCTACATATTTAATACCGCTTTTCAAGCAGCCAACTTTATTTCAATTATATTCGACGCTGGTTACCTACTTTCAATCGGCCAAAACTTGACAAAACTCAAATATTTCAATTTCACTTATTGTTAAACAAACACTGTCCAATATTATGAGAAAGCGTGGACAAAAAAAAATCGGTACATAACTGCGATAAATTATTAAACAAAAAACCACAATTTGATATTTTTAATGTGCGACCTCGATACGCCACCGAAGGATAGACCCTAATCGTTACTTTCTTCTAAAGAATGTCTTATAATAATAATATGAGAAATTCGCTAATAAAACACTCGGAATGCAAATAAATGCGATAGGTAAATCCAGGCCCGGATTTGAATTATTAAAATTCCAAACAAAAAGATTCCGAAGCGATCCGTGAACCGTAAAATGGAATTTCCTTTTTGTAAAGCGAGAGATTTAATTTTCGTATGGTTGGAAGCGCATTTTGATGTATGTCTTATGACAATATATTGGATTATCTTGATGCATACAAGAGGTGCAGCCATGCGTGGTCCACACACACATACACACACACGTACATCGGAATGCGACCGCATAAGAATAGAAAGTATTTCATTCTTTTCATAAAAAAAGTCAAATATCATTTCCGTCCGCCCTTTGCCGAGCGATTGCAATTAGAACGAACAAAAAAAAAAACACGAGCAGACTAACGAAAGGAAATTGCCATTTTCCCACGCCCCTCTTCCTCTTCTTTTTTTTTGAGCAGTTTCACTCGAGCAGTGCGTTACACTTGCAGCGATATTACTCGCTCATTACGTTAGAGGTTCATTTCCAAGTAGTTGCAATAATAATATGTCTATGCCAGATAGTGTGCGTTTAAAGATTTTTACAATTGCTGTTTATGGTTGTATAAATGCCGCAATTTACTGTATTTGCCATTATGGAGGAGATCTATAGTCCCCATGAGAATATTTCTCCGAGAATGAACAATTTAGGGCGTCCATAAATTCAAAAGTCACTTACCTCTAATACATCTTGAGCAGTTTGCAAATATTCTCGTAGCATAGCCTCTTGAATGGCTCGCCATTCTTGTCTAGGATCCTCCAGTTGTGTTGACTCTGTAACAACAAGCGCAATTTAAAAATGGTGATATTAACGTTCTTTTTTTCGCAGACGCATACGGTTGTTAACTATTAAGTATTACAAAAGTTCATAGATGCCTTTTTTATAGACCATTATGCGGTTACAATTAATGAATGGCAAAAGATATACGATGCGGTTGCAAGTGTGACGGTAATTCAAATGTTGATAGGAGTGTATGTTTTAAATTTCTACAAGGCGCCGTATATTCAACTGCGTGGGCGTTTCACTTTTTTATTGGTTTTTACAAAGCAGTGCTTAATATGTACTAGGTATTAAAAATATTGTCAGTTCTTAACTTGTTGCAATACAAATCAACAATTATGTACGTACTTAAGTATGATTTTCTTACCTTGAATGCATTTTTTTTTTGTGAAAATAAAAACTTTTATTAATTTGAATAAATAAACGTTAGAACTTTGACGACAAAAAAAACATTGTCTAGCAAAGGTGTCCCCACCAATCGAACCATAAATTGCATCTTGGTGATCTGATCACGTTCACGGTCTATAAATCACATGTGATTCATTTGGGGGTTGTATTTGATGTATAAATGTTACATAGGTAAACGAGTAAATTTTGAAATCACCAATTAAACCAAATTCTTCTTAATACAAGGTATGCATCACAGTGACAAGTTGAGAAAATTTAACAAATAGATATCTCATAAAGTTTGTGATAGTGTGTAAGTGAAAAGCCTATTATTCGCACAAAAATAATCCCATTGTGAAAGGAGTTATTATTATACAGTAATCTCTACGTTGACGGACATCTCTGTAGTATGGACAGTTTTCTTAGAAGGGAACAACGTCAACTGTCTTCCTGAGATTTTTTTGAAAAAATAAAACTAAAAATTTATTAATCATAAAATCACAAAAACTTCCAACAAAGATTTACGATTTTAAATAGCTCAAGAGTGGTAAATTTTCCAGACTAATGACAGAATGATACCTATATATGGGGAATTGGAAATCAGACCCCACTGTAACCTGGGGTTATCAAGACTGGATTAAAAATAAACACTTTCTACCCATAATGACTTCTTATTATTTCCTAATACGGGATTCGGTTAAATATTGTAAATATTGGTTATTTGGTGCAAACAGCAGCCATGTTTCAGCGACTGTTTGTAAATCTGAAATTTCAAGGCCTATACGCCCACAATATTGAACGTGCACCGCTACTACCTGGCATCTCCGGGACATTTTGTTTCATCAAAAAGTTTTGTAATTTTGTAAAAATTTATGAAAAGAAAAGCTTAAAAAATACATGAAAAAATACATAAATGAGCGTCGCGACGCCAGATGATAAAAACTGAAAACAAAATTAACTTTAGTTTATTAATAACTGAATACATATCCAAATTCTCATAGTAGGACCCTGTACAATTTCGTGATGTAAATAGTATTCAACGTTTTTGGAACACCTTGTATGTAAGTATTTCGTTTATCACCCATTCCGGAGATGGTTTATTTCGGCACTTATGTTAAAAATTCTTGGTCAGTTTGCATTCCTTGTGAAATACTTCCACAAAGGCTTATAAATTCCCTGGCAAAACTATGAACGCACGAAAAAATAATTGTGGCATTCGTTTTCGGTAATGTTTTCGTCAAAATGAACCTAATTTCATCAAAACAGCTCACGCTATTCTCTAATTAGTACAAAATCAATTTATATAACATTTTAGATGCATTTTTGAATTAAATCTGTACGATGGACACCTCTCCATAACGCACAATGTTCGTCGTAGAGAAGATTTACTGTATTTGGTAAAAATGCAATCAGTTTAAGAATTTTGTGCCACAAGGAACTTCTACGTGCAAAGATATATGATTGTGATTTCCCTCTAAATAGCTCAAATATAGGTTTTTATGGTTTTAGGTTGAGACTGTCCATTGTAGAATTTAAAAAATGAAATAAACAGTCAGCTTTTGCTCGATAGAATGGTCAGTTACACGATACCACTAAAATACTGTTATTTAAAAGTTATCGCTAATTGTTGTTTTAATGAACAAACTAATTTTGTCCAAAACGGTAAAGTTATTTTTTTAATGATATTTAACTATATCAAACTAATGGATTTGCTGTTTTGTTCAGTTACAGAAAATTAAACTTATTCAAAACTCAAAGCAATAGCGGCCTGAACTAACTGAATCCATTTGATTTGTTTTCATAGTTTGCAGCATATAAATTGCAATAGTACAGTATTTGAACATTAAGCGCTTCTAAATGGATAAATAGAAAAATTGCTTCGATTATGCGACAATCCGTGCACTTTACGACTACCAATTCGCCACGGTATTCGTCTGCAACCGCACACTTGGCAAGCTAAATCGTAAACTCAAATTAAATTTGGGTCAGGTGCGAGTAAAAGAAATTGTCGATTACAAAAAGCCTAATGAAAAATTACGTTTCAGGCCACGTCGTTTTTTTTTTTAAATAAATATGTACTAGGAAAAGTGTTTTCGACGGAAGTCGTTAGCAAATGTTATTTGGCGAAGATTTATGTCGTGATGAAATTTCATGTTTCTGGAAATTACAGATTAAGCACCGAAAAGGTCAACTGCCAATTGTCGGAATTGGCTGTGTTGCAGGCTGATATTCTTATCCTAAATGTGCAGCGCGATAATGCGGCAAAAATAAAAGATAACGCTGAAACATGCAGCAACATAAAAAAATAGAAAGAGATATCGCAAATTCCATCACGAGCCATCGCGGTGTTGTGTTGGATTTTGTAATGAAAGGCGCCGGGTTTATGCAACGAACTGAAAGATGTTTTTAAAACAAAACATCGAACTGTTACGAGAAGCAATGTGCATGCGAGCATACTTCAAATTTGAAGCTCTGCGGGACGAATGTAATAATCGTTTTCGCACGGCGACGAGCGTCGAGAAAAAAATTTAAGATGGCAATTTACGATCAATTAACGCATTTTCCAGTAACTACGTTTGCATTAACAATTTACAGGGAATTCTAAAATTACATAAAAGAAATACTGGCGCCTGACCGTAAACATACATATAACTTGCGTAATTACGTGCAAAATTCCAGATGCCATATAAAAGTTTATAAAAAGCTGTCGGCAATGTCAACAAACACTACACAGGCCGAGTTCAAGGCACTAGACCAACTAGAAAAAATCGTCGCACCGAACAATTAAAAAAAATTCCATTTTATTAATTTTTTATTGCCATTTTTATCAAATAGCGTTCATTTTCCTATTCGGGTGGTAGTTCTGTTGTTAAAGCAATCCTTGAAATCGATCGTCTGACCAACGGTTTGTATCCGGTAATTGAAGAATCGAGGAACGTTTTTTTTAACGAAAAACTAATAAAGTAACAGTTAAATGTTTTAGTCCAGAAAGTTTGATACGACATGACTCATACCTGACATGCAATTTTTTGAGTGATTTGTGTAATAACAACACAAACTATTAACAGTCCAAAAGATTAATAAAAGATCTGCAGACAATCGCGACAAAAACGTCGAGGAAATAAAACGAGGGACATTAACCGTTTATATTTTAATCGGCATATACCGTATGATCCAAACGTTTTATCCTTTAAAGACCTACACAGTATTTTTTAAGTTTTGTTGACAAGTATACTATACACACCTATCCCTCGATTTACACGGTACTTTTTTACACGGTTTTCAAAATAACGAACGTGTTTTGGGATTTTTGATAAATATGCACAATAATTGAGATACTGAATTTATTCCATTTGGCTGGTTCGCACTGTATATTTGTTATTTTATGAATGAACTATTATTTTTAGTTTTCAAAAAAAACACACACATGACTTTGGGAACAAGGGTTGTTTTAGATTTACTCTATCGGTAATAGAAAATCCAAAAAAAACACCGTGCAGCTGAATGTCCAATTGAACAAAAAAAAAGTATGGGATGGGGTAAACCTAAACGAGTTTCGTACGTTTGTGCGTTTGATCCAAATTTGGAAGTAGTGGTAGTATAGTAGAATGATAATTCTGTGGTACTGTAATGATCAATTGTACAGGGTGTCCTATCACTTGTGGCCACCCCCAAAATTGAGCTTTAATTGAAAGCTATGTATTTGAAATTTGGTGCACGTATGACTCTGGTATAAGGCTAGAAATTTCCGGTTTTAAATGTTAATTATCGGCGTTAGTTTTCGAGAAAAAAAAATAAAAACTGATTTTTTATAAAAATACTATCTCCCAATTTCGTCAAATTTCACTTTTCAGGATCAGTATTATTGAGACAAAGATGTCCAAGGTAAGAAAAAAAATCCAAAAGCTGTAACTAGCCTAAAATTCCCTTATATTCGAATCTTAACAGTAAATGTAATGATTTATGGCCATACCGATCCTCAATAGTCTATCCGCAAACTCGAGTACGATTTAAATTTATGGCATTGTAAAAATTTGTCACTGTCTCGTAGAAGCCGGGCGAACTGGACATCAGTAGCGTACCTAAATCGAACCTTTTTACATTCTTGTAGATTTCTAAAAATTTTATAAGTCCTCCAATAAATTACGATTATGAGAACGAACATGATTTAAAGTCTGGATGCTGAATTATTTTTTTTGTCTCAATAATACTGATCCTGAAAAGTGAAATTTGACGAAATTGGGAGATAGTATTTTTATAAAAAATCAGTTTTTATTTTTTTTCTCGAAAACTAACGCCGACAATTAACATTTAAAACCGGAAATTTCTAGCCTTATACCAGAGTTATACTTGCACCAAATTTCAAATACATAGCTTTCAATTAAAGCTCAATTTTGGGGGTGGCCACAAGTGATGGGACACCCTGTACAGGATGCGTTGAGTTTTGCCTACACCCCAGTTTTTGGCCTTAAATATTATAGGAAAAAAATTAAACTTATACAGCACACGTATTAAATATTAGCATTTAGAGAGTGCATATTAGTTTTTTAAGATTGTTCATAATAGTAGACCCCAAAATTGAAAAAAAAAACTCATTTACAGCCTCTTGATTCGACAATCATAAATTACGAAGATAATAGACTGCGGACAGCGAACACCGAAGCTTTTATGACTGACCTAGTGCTGCAGTTGGTAAAGGTTTCCAGGACTGCAAGGTTATTTTTACAATTTCAATAGTGAAATATTCCCTGGTTAACTTCAAACAATTATATTAATCATAATTAACCGTTTTACTATCCGGAATCAGTATTATAAATTTTACCACTATTAATTTAAATAGTTATGGTACGATGGTTAATAAAATGTGAAGAAAACACTAACCCAGTCCTGTGAAATTTCCCTACATTTGCGATGGGTTTGTTCTATGGAACTTCACATATAACTGATAGGAAGAGGTTCCGAAAAATTGTCATAAATTCATCAAATATTCAGGGTTGAAAAATTAAACTGGATTTTTTGAGCATACTTTATGAAAATGTGGATTCTAACATAAGTCAAAAAAAAAAAAACCTGAGCACTATGAATATGTGCACTGCAATTTGCATGGTTTTACCTAGGATAACTGACTTTTAAGATTCAGCCCTTGTTGTAATCATTTGAAAACAAAAAAATTGACCTGAGCATACTTTATGAAAATGTGAATTCTAACAAAGTCAAAAAAAAATTTAAAAAATGGGTACCTTCGCATAATTAGCGGTTTCGATTTTCGAACTGGAGGCAAAACTCGGCGCATCCTACACAGTACACAGTAAACTAAACGATATAACAAAAATGAGCGTAAAAATGAAACAGTTCCACAACCAAACGTTTGCAAGAGCCACACTATATATATATATCTGTGTAAAAAAATGTAAAATACATCTATGTACAACCAGATTGTTTCGAAAGTTTTCATTTCAAAGTGCAATTTTTGTTATTTTGTATTTTGTGGAAATGCTTTAATAAATTATTATTTTTATTAATGATACCGTTATTTGCCAAAGGTGTGTGTGTGCGTATACGCTCTCATTTTTCTTGGAAGTGTTCACAAAAATTTTCAATAAAAGTGCAAATTCGTGATAACTAACGTATTTCAAGTAATACTGAAGAAAAAAAAGTATAAAAATTGATAGTTTTTATTATCTTAACCATTAATGGGTTAATACTGAATGCAAAGTTTTAAAATACCTAGTTTAAAGCTGGAAAATTGTGGTCACATTCCTTATTGCCATGAATAGGATTTGCAGTGACATAACAATGAACTGTCAGATGTAAAATGTAAATGTCACTTTTATCCTCATCTTTAGAAAAAATCCCACAGCCTTCTGGACGATACAACTTTTCGATCGCAGCGTACTTGGAAATATGAAGAAATTTGTTTGCTTGGATGTACTTACGGTTTACGTGGTTTATGTAGTATGGTCCGATCTGGCCATCGTAGGCCTCCTCCCATCCAAGAGGTAATTCGTTTCCAATGCAGTCAGCAAATGTTTGTGGCTTCGTAAATCTACAACAACAAAAAAAATGATTTGTTACAAATTTTTTTTGTTAATGAAATATGTATTTCAGTTTACGAATTATTCGGTAAATTATACCTGAATGAATGTTAGCACAATCAAACTTGCGAATAAACCGTGTAAACTGTAAATAAACTTCCACAATCAATAAAATTCCTGATGTGATTGGCGAAAATCATTAGATGGCACCATCGATCCATCTAAGTCGCTTGAATGAACTGTGGGCATCATAATTTATTTTTTGTGCCATACGGGGTTTCCAAATTCCGAAATTACACGGAGAAAACAGCATGATGGCGCCTTTTGCAATTAATTAAAAACTTGTTTTTTCAAATCGGAAAGTAAAAAATGTATTTTTAAACAAAGTCATAAACATATTTAAAGGTGTGGCGAAGCACATCCTTGTCTAGCCACTTGTAAATTATGCAATGCAAATATAAATTGCAAGCCATTGAGAAATCTAAACAGGTGTAAATGAGCGCAGGAATGTCAATGTATACGTGACTACGTCGTTTTTTACTACAGAAATTGCAATATAACTCGAACAAAAACAATATCCGGCTAGACAAAAGTATAAATTTTTTCTTTATATTATTTTTTTTGTCGGAATACCAAAAATTAGGTTGAATCATAGTTTTTACATTCCAGCGCGACTGATAACGATATTTTATCGCAAGATAATGAAAATATGCGACCTAGAAGGATGTTCAGCACGTACCTATTTGCCTTATCTAAATAATTTTTAAATGCCAGACGTTCGCATTTTAATCAAATAATTCAAATTCGGGGAATTCGTTTAAAAAAATTGAAAAACTTATGAACTACCTAATTCCATTTTGTCAGTCATTTGGACGCCATAGATTCAATTATTTTTTTTGGACGAAATTCCTTCAAGTTTCATTGAAACACCGTGTCGTGGAATTCTTTAAACAAACGCGTTGATATTTTTCGAGAAAATAACTATCTAATATTGATCTTTTAATTTCTCAAACTCAATAATAATTGCATAACAAAGTTTAAAAATAACGCAAATAAACATGGTAATTCCAGCGTACAAAAATATTTGATAGCGATAACAGAATAAAAACAACACAAAGATTGAATTCCTTTTGCCTTTCAAATATTACTACAGTAGAACCCGTCTATAGTGATCGTTGTTGATATGAAAGAATATTAATCACTGCACATAAGGATCGTGACAATATAAACGTTGTGCTGAATATGACACATCACACCTATTTTATATCTACAAAGAAGAATCTTATCATTACGGATATGCAATCAATCTAATCACAAAAATTGTGATTTCATAGTCAATTTACAAGGCCGCATTTTTGTGTAATCTATCTAGTAAGTTGCTGTGGCATTGGTGTGTCTGTACCGAATTTGATTCATATTACCTATGTAAAATATAGTTCACAATTTTTTTTTAATCAAAATGAAATACTAAACTTAGCAGCATCATAAAGTTTATCAAAGCCCATTAAAGTATGAACGAAATAATTTCTGTGAAGTAGATTAGTGGCACACCAAAATTCGGGGAAGGTTGAAATAGGTTGAAGATTGGTTCTATACCAGAAACTACAGTTTTAAAAGTTTTGTAATGAAAAATGGGTTTGCCAAAGGTGTTCTTCAGATGAATCGTTTTCTTTGGAGAATTGTTACAAGTGATAAGACTTAGATGCACTAAACAAGAATGAATGCACTGGGACCACAAGGCTGCTGAAAAATTGACAAGTAAAAGTAAGGTATTCAAGAATATGGAGATTGACTAAGCTGCGGCATGTGTTCTACAGCCCAGATTTAGCATCCTGCAATTTTTGTTTAAAAATTAAACAAAAGAACCTTAACGTTCGGATGATAAACTGAAAGGTGCTAAACGTGAATATCTTGAAGAAGTGCCAATAAGATTATTCTCTAGAGAATGAATGCAAAAGCTAGAGAAACGTTGAAATAAACGCAGAAGTTAGTGATGTAGAAAAATAAATTATTCTAATGGTCTGCGTGTTTTCTTTAATGGCTATGTAGATTACATAAAAATTTGTCCTCGTACTTATTAAAAACGGAATGGATTTGAAAGTGAACAAATTCTCCATCGTTAAAGCGGAAGCTATAGCAAAAGTTGCTATAATAAAATTAGAATACCGAAAACAAATTTGCGAATGTTGAAAAGCGTCCATTACTTGAAAAAAAAAATATACATAAAGTACAAGTTTATGCTTCTCTTGAAAACTTTCTGTTGTCGACTAGTCGGTATAGCTAAATTACTCTAAGAGGAACCTGCCACGTGGCAACACCATGCACAGTTTCGTTTTCTCAATTATAAATCACGAAGTGACGAATACATATTAAATTCAAGCTGATTTTTTTTTTCATTTTTATTGTGCAGGAATTAGTGACTATTTTTAATGGGTGACAATGATTGACAATCGTTCACGTGACAGACCCTTATTAAATAACCCAATTCACTGGTTACTTTAACGAGTATGTAAAAGTAAACGTAAAAAATATTCCAGTAAAAAATATAGAGCGTCCTCAACGTTAATGATAACCCAAAAAAAAAAACATATTTGAACTCACAATCAGTATGAAAATTTAGCTATGTATTCAGTTATTAATAAGCTACGATTTAATGTGAATTCTATTTTCAGTTTGTATTTTCTGGAGTCACGACTCTCATTAATGTCATTTTCATCGATTTTCTAAACTTTTCTTTTCATAAATCTTTTATTTCTAATTTTTTTTTAACAATATCAGTTTTTTACTGAAATTATGCATTACTTCGATTAGAAATCCTGCGATGTCAGTAAGAAATGTTATTTAAAACTTTAGTGTTGTAAAATTACGAAGTTTCTTGAAGAAACAAAATGTCCCGGAGATACCAGGTAGTATTTAAGCTTTCAAATTTCAGATTTACAAAGTCACGGTTGGGTAAATTTACCACTATAAAAGCCAGTTTATTAATGTGCAGCTGAATTTAACCAATAACTAACAACAATCGTTGTTATAACTGCAACAATTTTTGGTAAACATTTTAGCTGGCAGATCGTATTAAATTGGCCCTAAGCTATTCAAAATCGTAAATCCTTGTTGGAAATTTTGGCGATTTTATCATTAATGGATTTTTAGACTAAAACGCGTAAAATACATTTAAATAAAAACACTTTTGTGACTTATTTCAGGTAAAATTCACAAAAATGTGTAATTTCAATTTTTGAACAATTACACTTTGTTGTTCTTTTACATTATCTGGCTTATCATAAAGAAAACAAATACTCGATGAAATAAACATTTGAAGATATTTGACCATTAACGTTGGAGGACCCTGTACAAATATTCATAGTAGCAGCTACAACATTCCTTATTTACATCTTCTAGAAATTAAGTTATGGCCTACAAGAAAATAGTCGCCTTACCAGATTTTACTGTATTTGTTAAGTTCACCCTAAACGTTTACAACACCACAAATCAAAGATTCACTTTCTCTGATTAAAGTAATGCTATAATATCTATTAGCCGTTACTTTCATTTAAAACGCTATTACGAAATTGTTGTGCGGGTGTCTTGAGCTTTGTGAGCAAAGTCACTTTTTCTCGGTATAAAACGCGCTGTCTGTCACCAAGCTGATTAAAAAATAATTACGAAATTATTGCAAGTCAATGCGATTTTCTCTTTTCCAATCAGCGGATCCGCCGTATTTTCGCCCAGTGTTACAATGAAATTATACGTGTCGAATCTGAGAAATTCGAGATAAATAGGCATCATGCAGAAGGAATTTAAATATTAAACAACTTGGAAATCATGTCGGAATTTAAAAAACGTAAATAAATTGGATAATACTATTAGTGATCAACACGTGATTCAACCGCATTTTCAATATGAATCAGAATTCGCAATTGCGCCTTTCTGCTGAAAAAAAAAAAGAAATCGCCGGTCTCGAATTTTTCTCGAAAGCGATCGGTTAATGTGAATTCTTTTTTTAGTAAAAAAGTTTGCAAACAAGTTCGCAAATTCCGCCCGACACAGTTGGGATGGGCCGAGTCGGGACCATTGGAATGCGAAATATGCCGAAGGTGTCTTATGGAACCCCGGAAGGAAGGTCGCGTGGAGGAGGGGAACCGTGATATGGTTGAAAACCCGGGACAGGTATAGACTGAAAAAAAATAGGGGGCCCCTCTCTCATGACCGTCACCGCATTCCATTTTTCTGTCTTATTTTAACAGTCCCTCCGTCTCTACTATCATACCGGACTACTAGTGAAGCCGAAAACATCGACCGATTCATTTATAATTTTTTGATACGAGGAGAAATGTGCGTGTGTTTGCGCAATGTGGCATTTTCGCTATCATTATTTTAATTTACGCCACGTATATACGTTACGTCAATATTTAACATTGATCAAGTATCTCCTTGTGCTTTTAGGAACAGGTCTTTAAGAAGAGAATGTTTACCTTTAAAGTTTAATTTGTTAGCGTTATTGGAATGTGGGATAATTTTGTTTAATTTTAATTGGTTTCATAACAACATCATTTACATTACCTTCGTCAACTTTATTGCCAGAATGTCCAATTCACATTCAAATTACTACGCATTTATTTTGATAGTCCTGTTGGCAATTAAAATACAAATTATCGCCAATACAATTCCGGGGCCACCCTACCCATAAAATTAATCATAACTGACACCTAATTTTTGCTGCTTCTGGGATATTTGAAATTATGACCATAAATACTCAGCGCCACGAAGACGTCTCAAAAACACTAAACATGTGCATATGTAAAAACCTTCTAATTAACTGGAAATCCAATTAAAATAAAGGAATTTCAAAAACTCCTTTGAAATCATTTCTTTTTTAACACCAACCGCATTCTTTAAGAAGAAATTTCTAGATTATGATTTCCTTACCATTGACGACCTTTTTTAATTTTTAAGAACATGTTCTTACTGCTATCCACATTCACCGATAATTTTTATTAAAAGCGACCAATTTACCGGAGATAAGCGATTTTACGCATATGAATGCTATACATTTTTGTAATTATTTATTTAAATAATATCGTTACGTGGTTATAAGGTACATTTTATGGTTAAAAAAAAATCAGCAATGCTAGTTTTATCATAGTGCAATATAAATGACTATTTCCTTCATGCACATAAAAAGTCTCAGTCACCATGGTTTTTCTCATTTTTATAGCGATTAAATTTTGATGCTTCAAATGTGCCAAAATTTATCCGATTAAATTTTGACGTTTCAAATGTGTCAAAATTTACCCGATTAAATTTTGACGTTTAATCGCTTCTGAATTTTTTTTTGCAATCATTATCAAAGATTCTTCGACAAGTAAATAAATAATTTGTTGTAAAATCTATTTATTCAGATTAATAATCAGGAAATAATCATGCCGAATACCCCGCGTGCATGAAAACAGCCTGATTAAACTTTTACGTTTTTGTCGCAACGTCGCAAAATAGCCGATTAAATTTTGACGTTTTTGTCAAAATGTTTTGCCATAAAGAAATATTTCTCGTAAATTTTCCACCCAAAATCCCTCGTGCTTCGCACTCGAGATTTTGTTACGTGGCAAATTTGCTCGACATATTTCTGGGCAAAACATTTTGACAAAAACGTCAAAATTTAATCGGCTATTTTGATGCACTTGCGATATTACTATTGAAAAACGTCCTTGAATTGAATTGAACTATTCTAATTTTTGGAGTAAAATAATTAATAATAATAAAGAATTCAAAACGGGCGCAATAAAACTTCCCTGTACTTATGAAGTTGGCAAGCAATGCCCGTCTAATTATAGAGAGTTGGAATTAAATTTATGACTGGTGGTAAGAACAAATTCTCGAGTAACATTGTAGAAATTCCTTTCAAACAAAATGTCGTATCCAGGGGGCCAGATTAGTTTTATTGCTCGCACGTCTCATCTCTGAAATGCCGCTGGTTAAAAAACCGACTTAAAACAGTTCAATTTACGTTACATAAAAGTAAATCACATTATAATAAGCCACCTGCTTAATTTATGTAATCGCTGAATGGAATAGAATGTGAACATTTCGACAGACCCCTGCAAGATTATTACAAATTCTATCGGTATGCGTTTTGTAAATATTATTAAGCCTCACCTAAAAATAAAGATATATATTTTTTTAATTGCTATCTCAACTTGAGCAATAACAATTCTCTCGACATCTTGTGCAAATAAATCTTCGGCATTAAAATAATTTATTAGTAAATGGACGAAATGTACTGATAAAAAAAAACAACCAACAACGATAAAATCGAGCACAAAAATGACATCTGTGGAATATAATAAAATATACACAAGTATCTCTAGGCAGGGGTTGTCCACACATATTAAACGACTCCGCGTTGACGTTCAACAGATGTTACGGAGCTTCTTAAATAACAAAAACCGACCTGTCAAGTGTGTTTTCGAAAGAATGCGTGTCCCTACGAAGGCAAAAAATTTATAGCGTTAGGTTATCGTTCGTTATCAGTGCACTGTTCGTTCTTACATTTCTGATAACGCCTGCTTATATTCTGAGAATACGACGCGATGCAATTTTTTACATTAAACGCTGAAACAAACAAAATTTTTCCTGATGCACAGCGAATGCATTTTTCCGAGGTTCAACGCGAATTTGTCCGTTTTGTTTGAACGCAAACAAATCTTATCGTATGAGCTGGAATGCGTTTAGATGTGTGTGAATGTGTGTATAAAGGGGTCCACATAAACATCGGATCGCAAAACAGATGTCGGAACCGTCTCTGCCGGCAATAATCCATTCTTTAATGTTTACCAAAAGATATAGGATTTCATTAATTTAAAGACCATTATTTAGTTTGTTTATTAATGGAAATTAAAGAACGATTATTTATGTTTATTACGATTAGGTGCGCTATAAAATTAACCGGTTAGATTCGATAAAAAAGCGAGTACTGCTTCGAGAAGATAAAATGGAATTTCACAATTTTATGGTAATTGGATAGTAGATAATTCCCCCGATGTGGAATTTTAATTATTCAGAGTCCGGGATTCGAAGGAAAAAATTGTGCACTGCTTGTGAAAAGAAGACCTCGTCGCATCACATTTCGTCGCAATTGGTAAAGAGTTGGTGCTACATGGCCTTGCCAGGTGATTTGTGGGTCATTGCTTGTTATGTTAGCACCGACACGTGGCCTTGACCGAGGTCACCTGTCACTGGACACCTCTCATGCATGCTTTGTTTAATGCACACACTGCATGAAATATTACCGCACATAATTTAAAGAGAATACAGTCGAAGGAAATTACAGCCATCGCCGTCTAAAATTCCGTACGATTTTTCTGGAAAACAGAATCGACGTGGGATTATCATACAAAGTGTCCCGAGATGTTTCGTAACCCTTCTTGGCTAGTGCAATAGTTTATACAACGCTTTAACTAACGATTTTTTTTTGGAATTTTGCAATTTTGTCACTCGCAATAAATATTTATTACATTTATAAACAATACAACCAGCGATTCTAAATCATGTCATGAGAAAAGTGAATAAGTGCCCCGTTAACACTAAATAGTTATTCATTTATTTTGATTATTATTTATTTTTACCAACCCCACAAAATAACTAAAATGTCTCGGTAAAGTTTTGGCATTTGTTCCATTGTAGCAAATGTTTGGGAAATGGTGCGGTAAACCATGATTAGAGTAATTTAATAACGATTTCCATAACTACACTAGTTTTTTATTTTTTATTCGGGAGACGTAAAAAACTTCGGTCCACCGAACAGGTAGTGTCAGATTTGCTGACTAAAACATCGTGTAATATGAAGTTTAATTATTGCTGTAAAATCGATGTTAACTGAGTTCTACAAAACCTTTTAAAATTTATTCCTTTTTGTCCAAAGTTTATAAGGAAAGTCCAAAAATTTTAAACAAATATCTGTCGAAAACGACTAGATATGTAAAAATATTTTAAATTTTGTTCGCCTTTTCTTTGAAATGCAATGACCGGGAAAAGTCAGTAAGTAAATTCAACCAATTTTTCAAAAAAACGTTTGTTATATCAGGGATTTCGTCTTAAGCGAGGTCGACTGTATTTTCACACATTTTGATTTTATGAATAATCATTAAAAGCAGCGAATAATAAATGTGGAAAGTTTTGAAATTGATTAATTGGAAATAACGAAAGTGTATGACGTTTGAAAAGATGCAAATTCGTGAACGACCTAAAGCTTGAATGCATTGTGGCGATAATTACACATTTATTATCGGGCAATAAATATCGCACCTCCATTAGCATACAATGCGATGTACATAATAAAATAACAATTAGGGCATCCTTTGGCCCGAGTAAAACTTCCCACACTCGATATTTACAAAATCCAAAATGACACATCATTAGTGTACGAAGGTGACAATTTCCAGTCTGACTTTTGATTTGAACTTGGCCGTAATTTCAACGGAATTTTAGTATCCGCAGCATGAAATTCGTAATTACAAATTTATCTTAATTTTAATTACACAATTAAACCGACACATAAAGCATCATTAACCATTTTATATATCCTGATCCATTAAGTGCGCCGTCGTAACTCCTATGATTTAAAATCATAA
Source organism: Dascillus cervinus (assembly GCA_949768715.1). Lineage (NCBI taxonomy): Eukaryota > Metazoa > Arthropoda > Insecta > Coleoptera > Dascillidae > Dascillus > Dascillus cervinus. The sequence goes on along the minus strand of OX458321.1, from coordinate 28,299,405 downwards.
GTACCTGAATAAACATTCGCATCCAGAAATTATATGGTTTAAAAATATCCAAATGACCCAAAGGCGAATGCATCATTATCTTTAAAAATAATGCAAAATAATTACGATCTGCATGCAAGTTCATTCCACTGTTATTCTTATAACCAGTTCTTTGAATCTCGTCTTGCGTGTGGAGTAGCCATTTTTATCCATTCAGAGACTGCACGTTTAATCGAAACGAAAAAAATAAAATATTTAGACACCGAGCGATCAACCGTAAGCTATCCAAGGCTCAAAACAATGGCCACTTTTACGGAAATATATTGTGAAGATGATTCAGAGAAAGTCATTCAATCGTGAGTTTAAATAAAATTCCATTTAAACGATTCACCTTTACGACCGACTGTCACATCAAAATGTTGAATCAATGTTATTTTGTGTACTTTGACGAGATCGTTACGAGGAGAGTGAATTAATATTAGTTTATGATAAATGTCTTTGTGCATGGCGTGCGAAACGCTCTTGTGCCTGTGCCGAAAGGATACAATCGTTAGATTCAGAAGCATCGACCCTTCTTTTATTAAGAACTTTACATTCAGGATTCACAGCAATACTGTATTTTCAAATTTCCCGACTTTTCAAGGTTTTTCATGACCCTTTTACAGTATATTTTCTGACCTTTTGAAATTTTCAGTTCTAGTGATGTACAAAACACAGCAGACATAGATATACAGTGTGTCCACGAATGGAGTGGCGCACTCTTGAAAACTTTCTGCTTATTTTGGGAAATCATAAACAGGGAGCTCTTGAAATTATAAAGTACAAAATCGATCTTAAGCAAAGTATTCTTATTTTTCATTTTTGTGAAATATATTATTTTACAAATTTGTTTCAATATGTAACAAAAGTTTAAATGCAAATTTTGGGTTAACAAATAACATAACTCCACTTGCACTGAAAATGGCATTTTATTTATGTCAACAAGTCAAGAACAGTGCATGCCATATAAGTTGTTTTAAGGAAAACATCAAGAAACTTAGATATTAGCAAATTTGTTATTCTAGTTATTTTGGCGAACAATAAATTTCATGAATTCAAAATTGAACGTCTCTCTCCCACGCGTGACGTCGCTATCCTCACTATGTCCATCTCTTTTAATTTGGATAGGTCTAATTATTCACAAGTTTCAAACCGGAGATGATGCTAGTCGTTTGGACTTTTTTAATGGATGAGAAAATGTTGGCAGATCGATTCTTTTCAACAAACGTTTTATTCACGGACGACTCAACTTTTACAATTAATGGGGTAGTTTCTTCACAAAATTGCAGGCACTCGGCCCAGGAAAATATCAATTTTTGAATTGTAACCAATATTAAAAATGTTTAAAAAAGATAAGTGCTTGGTGCGCCATGCTGCATCACAAAATAATAAATCCTTATTTTTTTAAATGAAAACCTGAATCAAATTCTTATTTAGAAATTTTAAATGATTTTGTTCTGGTTGAACTAGACAATGAAAACTTGGACTTTAAAAAAAAAATTACATTTCAACAAGACGGATGTTCTGCACATTCTGTATTACAAGTTCGGCAGTGGTTGGACATGTACTTTTCCGACAAGTGGATTTCTCGCATTGGGCAAATATCTTGGCTTGCACGGTCGCCTGATCTAATCCCGTTAGATTACTTCTTATGGGGGTATTTTAAGCAAAAAGTCTATGAAAATAAGTTGGACGTCAACACTGATTTGTTAAATAAAAAATCGTGAAAGCTGTTGCTACCATAAATGAAGATCTGTTTATGAAGGATTTAGAAAAATACTCGAAAAATGTGTACACGTTGGAGGTCTTCACGTTGAATGGTTCTTGACATAATTAAATTGTTGTTTTAAGTGTAAATGCATTTTTGTTATCTGTTAACCCAAAATTTGTATTTAAGCGTTTGTTGCATTAAGAAACAACTTTGTAAATAAACATTTGCTACTTTGGGTACTTTGCTTAAGGTCGATTTTGTACTTTTTAATTTCTAGAGCGCCCTATACATTTCATTATAAATTTGACAACTGTTTATGATGTCCCAAAATAAGCAGAACCTTTTGTCGAGAATGATTTTGTCGCCAAATAGCAGATAAGAAAATTTACAAAAGTGCGCAACCCCATTAATGGACACACTGTATATTGTAAGAATTAACATAACATAAAATCGGATGAGAAGGAAATACCCGAAAATAATTCCAGTGACAAATACCTACAAATAATGATAGAGATGGCAAAGAAACTTTTTTCTAGGCACAAAATAAATTTCCCGATTTTCCCCCGAAATTTTGACTCACTTCTAAATTCCCCGACATTTCCAGGTTTCTGCAAACCCTGATTAAAGATGACTTGGTAATTAAATTATTTAATTGTAGGATTTGAGTTGTTAGCGGATGCTAAAATTTTTCCCGTCGTTTAACTTTTAATAAATGTGATGCAGATTTTTTTTGTAAATCGTAAGAATGTATAAAATTTGCAACCAGACCGGTTGAACGTTAGTGCCTGTTAGGAAGTGATGTCCATATTTGTATGCTTCAAGAATCGACGTTATGAGCATATAATTCCAAGAAACCTCCGTTCATATATAGAATAGGTTATTGAAAGATTCGAGCCGCAGATGCTACGACTGCAGAAATTTTAGAAAACCTAAAATCTCGCTGTTTACTTAGCATAAACAATAAGATAAAAGAAATTATAAATATAACAAGTGTGAGTCACTTTAAAATAGCATAAAACACACAAGTATGTACAAATAGAAATAATAAACCCGAATACCGCACTGACAAGTCACACTGCAATTTGCGCAACTGAACCTCGGCCGTTTTTGTCGGTCCGAATACACCATTCCGATAAACGAAATTATGCGTATCTTCGGAAATCCTGTTTGGAAATCGACATGTGTGAACTGATACTAAATTATTTCCTATTATAATGGGGGGATCGGAGTTATGCGTTTTCTAAACTTTTTTTCGTCGAGTGTAGTACATTGACCACTTTCACTCCAGTTGTCACAACAATGCAGATATCGTGAATTTATGGCATCCTTTTCTCGTCCGTTCGAACGCGTCGCCCGAGAAAAAAGAAAGGCGCTAACGACGTAACCGAGAATTAAAAATGTCTGAAAACGTTCAAGAATTTTATTGGAAGGTTCGAAAAAAATGTAAGGACTGTTACGTTCTTAATAAGACTGTTACTTCACGAGTAGTACTTTCGACGCCAAAAAAATTTCGCCTCGGGTTCATCCTGTTCATTTTTTCGCGGGGTGCAAAGACTCGAATAAATTAAAATAGTAATGAGCACGGGATCGTGTGAAGATTTTTAATTATTTCGATTCTGAGCGAGTTTTAAATGATGAAATTATGTTTCAACGTCACTAAATCAATAATCACTACAGAATGTTATCAAATCCCCATTATCGGCACGCAAATTCATAAATTAAAGGCTTTCTCTACAGATTAATAGAATATTGTGTTGGATTACGCTGATTCGCGTTATTTATCGCTCGTTTGCGAACAGCAGGTGCCAAACTTGTGAATTCCTTAATGATACTCGATACGAGCGACGAAAATAACGTAACTTTAATTTATTCCGTTTCACATTCCGTGATCAAAATCGATTGCAATACAGTAAGTCCCCACATAACGTCGTTTCAGTTTTTATAAGGTTCGTTCCAACCTAGCATTATAAACAGATTTCCAACAGTTTGCGAATTGTTCTTAACGCGCATGTCTGTAAAATAGTTGGCTTTCTGATCAATTTTATGTCCATTGTTGGAACAGTTGATGCTAAAAATGTACTAGAAGTTTGTCAATTTTCATAAGTCTTGCGGTTTTTAATTATCTGTTTGTCTAGTAGCAATTCTAAATCATCGTCATCACTACTTTCCATGGATGATAATATATCACTCACCACACTATACTCTTCGTCACTCATATTGATTGCAATCCTTTCAAATACAAACAAATAACAAATATTGATTAGACATGAAGAAGACCTAACAATAAGTAAATCTTTACAAAGTGCAAATGAAAACAGTGGCGTGTCTGCTTGATAGCACCTGGGAAAACTACCACCTAAGACTTTGGAAAAGTGTTTTGAGGAAAATACTTAGGAAGTTCTGAAGAAAATTCCATTGTTTCCTGCGAGAAAAAATTCAATTCAAAGTTGAAAATGTTAAAAACATTAGTTTAATGTTAGAGAACATGGATAGTTCAACTTAGCTGAAGCAGAAGTAACTGAGTGAGTCAATGAAGACTCAAATTTGTTAAATAAAGACGGTAACAGAAACTAACACTGACGAAAACACGTTGGTAACTTCGTCTGCATGTCACAGGGTGAACTGAGTAGCTCTGTGGTTATGTTGCCGGTCCCAAGCCCGAATAAAGGCAGATCAGGTTTGCTAATATGCTGTAGGAAAAAACTAATAGCTTCTAGTACTGAAGGCGCAAAAACGGACACATACTACGAACAGCTACTTGGAATATCACATCCTACAATACAGAAGTTCAAGAAATCGTTGAAGAACTAGACGAGAGGGAAAACTGAGTTGTCTCGAAGAAGAAGGTCTTAGACAATACGGTAAGTACCATGGTGGTATAAGCAACGACCAGTGAACCAGAGCGGAAGAAGGTATATTTATAAACCAAAAACAACAAAGCTGCCAATATGAATCAGAAAGAATAAGCGTTAAGCATTGCACTGGAACAAACTAAGCTGCATGTTTTATCCGTTTATAGCCCCGATAAGGTAGCTAATATAAATGAATAGAGAGTACAACGAAAGAAACAATGGAATGAACACATAAACCGTATGGCAGAAAACAGATTGGTAAGAATAGCGAGGCACAAATCCCCTTGGTAGATGTGGTGTTGGACGTCTAAGAAAAAGATGGAGTGACAACCTAGACCAAGTTGAAGACAAAATCGAAGAAGGAATAGACCTTAGGTCTAATACAGAAGAAGAAGAAGACACCTTGACGAGTTTCGGCATAACAGAACCAAATAATGTCAGTCTTAGATATTCTTTTATTACTATACCTCGCTTTTTAATGAGAGACACGGTTAGAAGGCTGTTAAAAAACATTTTTCTTTTTTCTTTATGTTGATAGTAATGAGGGATTAATGCATAACCTATATAATTTTGACAGAATCACTTAAATGTTATAGAAGATTAAAGATAAAGTTTTCCTCAACGGAAGTTTTTTGAAAATAGGCATATTGCCTCCATCGATAGAAGTGTTTTATGCTATATTTTCTAATTTTAAAGCGACATTACTAACATAACCTTAAACAACAGATGCAAAATGCCATTACTCTCAACATAAAGTGAAAAGCAAAATTTTTCATAGCGTCAAACCGTGTCTCTCATTAAAAAACGAGGTACAACAATAAGTAACTAAACTAAAAGAATATGTTTTCGAGAAGAAAAAAATAATTAAGCAAACTGAAGTTACAAAATATTTCTGTTCTTGAAATATTTTTCTATTTCCGTTTTCCTTTCTGAAGATTCGGTAATCCGGATGTTGTAATACTACATAATGGAATTATTTGAATTAATCCGGATTATCGAGGAACAACTATATTGACATTTCAGGAGTTATATTAGTATAGTTATTCATAAATCTAGCGTGAAATTCTTTTATGCATAACAGTAAGATATGCGACCATTCTCTACTTTACAACTTTATCTAAGTATACCATTTCGAAAGTAACTTTAGGAAAACTTTGTGTTCAGTACCAAACATTCTATAAAAGTTATGTCAAAGTTGTTTAAAAACGAACTATAGACAATAATAAAATTCTAGCCATTCCGGAAATTTATTTCGTTCATTATGAAAAGCAGATTCTTTGAATCGTACGCTTTCGTTTTACGTTGTTTCGCTTAACATCGCAATTTCTATATCCCTAACCACAACATTAAGCGAGGATTTCCTGTATGTTCTGCAAATTCGGGGGCGAACATGTCAACTCTTATGTGACATTTGTAAAAGTAAGAAATGTGAAGGCAAAGCGATATAAACTGTTTAAACTAGCAATCTAACAAGCTGAAAGAATTAATCCGAATTTAACAAGTAAACGTGACGTTCCGTTTCACATTTCATTGAAATGAAATCAATCGTGACACCTTAAAAGACAAAAGGAACAAATAAGTAGAGCAAACGCAATCAAAACGAGGAATTTAAAAAATGTTAACGTGCAAGACAGTTTGAAAATCGTAAATCATCACGCGGCCGGGATTCAATCAATTTAATCAAAAATGTCCTTCGTATTCAATTACGAGAGAAACTGGAGCGCACTGTGCTAATTAACTGTCGATTTTCTTTCGCAAAGTAATACAAGTTTACATTTAAATTTATTTTTGTTTATGCATCAATAAAAAAATTTGATCAACGTAGGCGTTCTTGTGTGCCGCCGATTTTTATCTCTGACAAATATGACATTTACATTATCTTTGACGCACGAAATGGTTACTTTCTTTTCAATCAAAGTCATACGGAACAAACACATAATGTCACAATTAAAAATAAAACGGAAAAAATCCATCCGTATAAATAGAGCATTAAATCTCCTTCGACTTTTGTTGTAAAACACGAAATAACCATCGAGTGGAATGCAAAAACGATGAAATCTGAAAATAGACCGGGCTCGAGAAATCGAACATAAATAAAACGATAAAATTACAGTGGTTGTCTCCAGTCGACGCTGCCGACGCCAAGCCGTCTCTGGATGGTCCCACGATTATATTTCGATGCGAGGACAGAACTGCTCCGGCCGCATTAAAAAGTCGGAGCAGATGTGTTTTACAAGGGTGCATTCCATCGGGAATCCGGGGGAACCGAATTTATTTCGAAAGCAATGTAAAATTACTGACGCATGAGGCATTCACGGAAAAGTTGTAAATATTTTTAGACACAACAATCTAATATTTATGTTCTTTTAACGCATATTTTCGTACGGTGGCAGCACATTCACCAATATTCTTTAAACACAGACATCTAATTAATGAATGAGTTTAATTAGCGCACCAACAATTCCTCATTTAAATCCCAGCAGGAACCGCAAGGAGTGCAGGAAGTGGTGTCACGGACGCGGTCCTGCGAGGTCCCGTGCCGTGTTTGGCGCAAATCGCACCAATTGCCATTTGATTTCGAGTAAACGTATTGGAGAGATTGTTAGTTATGGAATGCAGTTGAACCTACCTGTCCCGCGGGTCGATCCACGTAGTTTTCTTGGAGTTATGATCGATAAAATAAACTTTTCCATCATAATCTCTTCCGAAATCCCATCCTGCGGGCAAAGGTATTTCACCATTTCTTCTTCTTGGCATATTTCACTAGTTAATCCATCCAAATCCTCAGCAACTTGCACACACACCACTAACTACTCAGCCATGTTGAATACCACATTATCATGAGCGGTCGCACCTGACGTCATTAAGGATCAACCAATCACAATGTATTGCCTTAGGAAAGGAATGCGACTACTGAGTACTAACCCCATCTAAGCGATCATGAACATGTATGAAATTCTGTGTGGCCCGGGATTAAATTAATTTAGATCCAATTTCACCCGTTCGGCAGCTATCGAATGTACGGATTAATTCACACACGGGTTGCGCTTGACCGAATTCGAGTTTGTAAATCTTTGAAAAATTCTACTGTTCAAACTACACATCAACAGTGCATTTAACTGTGTCGCATGAGCACAAACGGAGATATTGGTATGTGACTGTGGAATGCGCCAAGGTCCGTCCCACAATCCACATTCCACAAAGTTTAACAGCGCTTGTTTAGTTCGCATATTTTTTACAAGGGGGAATACCTCCGTTTGCAATATTATCTGCACCCAAACCAAACTTAATGGCGTCATCTCTCATTGAGTCGAACAACTCCCAGTTCCTTAGCGCGGAATTGAACAAAATCGTTAGACGTCAGAACTTTGACAGCTGTTACCGAGCTGTAAATTAAGCTTAAAAAAAATTACTAAAACGTGTTGAATTTCACAAGACATGGAAACATCTGACAGTGAAAATTTTGAAAGTGCAGATGAAGAAGTTCATTCCGATGCAGGGGAAGTTGCCGGCAGTTTGAATTCCAAAAAACGCATCGATCTGGCGAAAACCGATGTCACGGTCAAAGTTGAACAATCTGAGATTGATCAACCTGGAAAACAAGAAAAACCAAAAGTCAAATCCACCAAATTGGGCACAAAACCGGGAGCTAAATTACCACCTTCTGAACCTCATCCTTGTGTCAAAAATATACAAGATATTCCAAAAGGATTCGGCATACCACCAGCAAGAGTTGATTGCCGATTTGATGATATGATGGCCAGTCAACCACGGAAGATTGACGAAAGCAGTTCAAGTAAACCAAAAAGGCCGGAGTATGGTGTGCCGCCTGCCAGAGTTACGTGCTGGTTTGATGGCGTCAATAATGCCCCAATACAACCAAACACCCAAGAATTAACATACACGTTTAATGATTTGATGGTAACACCTATAGCCCCCGATGAAGAGAAACAAGTTGAAGAAGAAAACATGTGGAACGATGATGAAGATTGGGAGCCTGTTTCAGATTTTAAGCCAACAGTAATATCTAATGATAAATCAGTAAAGAGATCAACTGAAAATGACGCTTGGGAGCCTGCCGCCGAATTTAAATTAACAGACAGTGATAATTCTAGTTGGGGTGGATGGGGCAACTGGGGAGTTTCATCCATTTTATCCACAGCAACTACAATTACAAGTCATGTTTCACAAGGAATCACAAATGTTTTGGAAAGTGGTATCGGAGTTCCCGATCCAGAAGAATTAGCCAGAATTCACAAAGAGGAAAAAGAGAAATTAAACGAATCACTATTGAAAGAACCCCCGTCAGAAAGTCAGACTAGAAGTAGCTCAAAAAGTTTTGGGTTTGATTTGGGAAATTTAGTCTCTGGTGTAACCAAGTTGGTTGAAACAACCGGAAGTAAAGTAATATCGGGAGGTTTAGATACCTTAGAAACTATCGGAAAGAAAACCATGGAAGTACTTCAAGAAGGCGATCCTGGGTTTAAAAAGAAACGAGCGTTTTTAAAAATAGAAAATGATGGACCTGTTTTGTCACAGTTATTGCGGGAAGCTAAAGAGAAGGCCGATCGAGAAAACAAAATTCTAGAAGATAAACATTACTCGAAAACAACCAATTATGAGAGTTTGTTTGATGATCACCAGGGTTTGGTGCATTTAGAAGCATTGGAAATGCTTTCCAAACAATGCGAGATTAAATTACAAGCAACTTTGGAATCCTTCTCAGGAAATAAGCTAACAGAAATTCAAGAAACTTTGGCACAAGTTAAAGAAATTTGTGAATTTGTAGATGATGATGATGAGGAACTGTTAAGCACAGACAACATAAAGAATGAATTAGAGAAACACGCTACAGACATTAATATACCTATATCGTTTGAGAAATTAATTTTAACGTGGGAGGAAACAACAGCATGGTTAAACAATGTTAACAGCAACATCTGCAATGTGAAAGATATACACCAACAAGCCATTGAAACGTTAGCTCAGTTAACAGCACATTCCGTAGAACAATTCCATAAAGCTGGAGAATTGTTGCTAATAAAGGAACACCCTAACACTGCAGATGAGTCTGATGGATTGATGATGTAAGCATTTAACTTGTTTTCTTGGCAAAAACGAATAAAACTGGTATTTTTTAGGATAACCAAGATGCTAATTTCGCTTATTGGGGTAGCAGCAACTAATTTTTCCGATAAATTAAATCATTTCATGCAAACTTCAAAAAATTCCGATGAAATCAACAGCCTTATCACCAATGTATTTTTTGAGGTATGAAAATTATTCCCGTTTTAAGGGGCGTTTACATCGAATTAAATTAAATTAACGTACGGAAATTAACAAATTTGGCGGAAGTGATTGATTATTATTACTTTTGCTTGGAAAAATTGTACCAACCGCTTTTGACAAGCTTCTTAATTTCTTAAACGACCATTTTGTTCCAGGCTGCCAACAGTAGCTCTTACATTCAAACAGCTTTCCAACTATTGATACCTGTACTTCAAGTTGGTGCTCTCAAAAATTGTTGAAATCAGTTGCTTGGTGGCTCTTTGGATAAAAAGGCGTTTCATTTCACACCGCAGACAGGAATGTCATCCACACTTCACTTCACACAAGGCTTAGATATGTAATACAATGGAACATGTTAAACATGCATTGAATTTATTTATAAAAGAAAATGTAAATTTTTATCCACTTTATAAAGGTAATACGTAAGTTATAAATATTATTTAAGGTTTGCCGCGTTTATTTCCTATCGGAGGCTTTTGTAACTGAAAAGCCGACGGAGACTGAAATGATTGTCCAAAACTTGAGCCGAAAGTACTGCCACCTAGATTACCTAGATTAGCTGATTGGGTCGCACCTCCATATCCTGCAAAAAATCGTTACAAATAGAAAATGCTACAGCTAAAGTTACCTCTTCCAAAGTACACTTGTGAAAGACCTGAATTATTTATTTGTAATTTATAATTTGACTAAAACCTGAATCTTACCTAAATTGGAAGTACCTGGATAAGAAGGTGGTGTTTTTTTAATTTGTGCGATGCCAGAATTTCCCATTGAATTAAATGGGGTCGGTCCTGCTGTAATTTTTGGCACTTGATAAACAATATTTTGTAGCTGAATATTTAAAGGCTCGGGTTCCGAGGTCACTTGTTCAAAAATATTTGTAGCATCACTCAACATGTACTTGCGCAAGTTTAGATACTGTTCCTTTTGAGACTCTACTTGATTATGTACCGACTGCAATCGTCCTGCTAAAGCTACAAACGTTTCGTGCAATCGACGCATTCCCACTGCTAATTCCTGAGACGTAAGTGTTACAGGCTGGCCTGTATTCATAACATATTTATCAATGTTTTCAATTTGCAATTTTATAGCCTGCATTTCCTTTTCAAAACTATCTACCAATCCAAAAAAATACATTAAAGGAGCCGAATTGTCATATTGCAGTCCTGGAGGAGTATTGTAGGTTCGTTGGGCTATTTCGACATGTTGCAGGCCTTTGGCAGTATCGTACTTTAATTTTTGTGCCACAGCCCTGTTTTTCTGTAATTGATTTTCCACTTCACTTAAAAGGTTATTAATCAAATCAATATCTGCTTCAACTTTGCGGAATACCTTGACTGAACACCTAGATACATCTGAACTGAATGCCTTTTGGTCTTTGACATAATTTTTAAAATTCTCAACAGTTTGAAGAATTTCATTGGGTAACGGCTGATCTTTCGGTGCAACATCAACTTGCTGTGTAGTTGTAGTTTTCGGTTGAGTGTTTGGAAGACCACCTAATCCAACGTTTGCTTGCGTAGTTACAGTTGTTTTTGGTGTAAGAGTACTTCCTAAAGTTGTATTGACTAGTCCACCTAATCCAAATGTTGATGTTGCCGTTGTAGTTCCCCCAAATCCAAAATTAAGACTTGTAGGAGTAGCCCCAAAATTTACAGTTGATGGTAAAGGTGTAGCTCCAAAATTTACAGTGGGTGCTATAGGAGTAGCCCCAAAATTTACAGTGGGTGCTATAGGAGTAGCCCCAAAATTTACAGCGGGTGCTATAGAAGTAGCCCCAAAATTTGCAGTGGGTGCTGTAGCGGCTCCAAAATTTACAGTGGGCGCTGCAGAAGTAGCCCCAAAATTTACAGTAGGTGCAACACTACTTGTAGGTGTTCCAAAATTTAAAGTTGGAACAGCACTATTGGCGCCAAAATTTAATGTGGGTGCAGATGTTCCAAACAATGAAGGAGTAGCTGAATTTGCTAAGATCCCTGTTAATGTAGATGTTGTGGGTGGAGCTGTTGATGTGCCAAATAAACCTCCACCGGTTGGAGCGCCAAATGATGGAGTTGTAGTAATTCCTTGTACACCAGTTGAAGGAGTACCGAAAGAGAGACCTGTAGTCGGTGGTTTAAAATTCAGTGACGGATTATTAAAATTGAGAGTTGACGTTGGCAAAGGGGTTGCTCCTAGTGCAAATCCTGTTGTAGCAGTGTTTGAACCTAATTGAAAGCCGCTTGTAGATGCAGTAGTCATTCCAAATTGTGGCGGAGCAGTCAGCCCAAATTGTGGCGCAGCAGTCAGTCCGAATTGTGGAGCAGCAGTAGTGGCGGGTGGTCCTAGTGTCATGGTACCGCCCGATTGGGAACCAAACGTTTGCCCAAATGGTGGCGTTGCAGCCTGTCTTTATATAACTTATTAATTATTTAATTTGGCTGGAAGTTGTAACAGACTTACTTTGCTCCAAATGAAAAGCCAGAAGACATTACATTACTTTTTAAATTTGACTACTGTAAATTTTAGGTTACAATTAATCTGATAAACAGGCTGACAAACATATACAAAATTACTTTGCTGCAGTCGTGTTCTTGTATAAATTTGAGATGTTCAAGTTGTTTTTGCAATGTTCTAAAACAGTACGAAGATGTTACAGTACAGTAAAAGAAATAAATATATCACACATCACCGATAGTCATTATGGTAGCAAAATTAAAATTCAGGTATTTGTACAAATCGCACAATTTTTTCTATTCAACATGGACATTTTCAAAATAGGGATGGGTAAAATCGTTGAGAAAAATGAAAGATACTCTCTTTTTTGATGTCAGTGATGGTTCCACAGATAAGAAGTTACAAGTTGTAATCTCCCAAACTAATAAGCCTGAAAATTTAACCACTGGAGCCTCTGTAGTAGTATCAGGTCTTTTAAATTTAGCCCCAAATGGTCAATATGAGCTTCGTGCTGATAATGTAAATGTTTGCGGTGCTTGTGTTGTGAGTGATGGTTATCCATTTGCACCCAAGAAGACATATCAACCAGAATACATCAGACAATATTTACATTTAAGACCACGTACCAGTAATTTCTCTTCACTTTTAAGAATTAGGAATTCAGCAATTTTAGCAATTCATGATTTCTTTGATTCTAAAGAGTATATTAATATTCATACGCCAGTTTTGACATCAAATGATTGTGAAGGAGCAGGAGAAGTTTTCACAGTTTACCCTGAAAGTGCAAAAGTTTTGAAGGATATGTTAAAACCAGGATTAATGAAGGAAGAGGCATATTTTAATTCAAAAGTATTCTTAACTGTGTCCGGGCAATTGCATTTAGAAGCTGTAGTTCACGGATTAGGCAGAGTTTACACATTTGGGCCAACATTTAGGGCAGAAAACTCAAAATCACGATTACACTTATCAGAATTTTATATGTTGGAAGCTGAGACTGCATTTGTAGATAAATTAGATGAACTCACAGACTTCATAGAGATGTTTATTAAAAGCATTACTAAAGTTCTTTTTCATAAGCATTCAAATGATATAAAAATTAATACATTTTGGCTTGATAGAAAGTTTCCTGTTTTAACATTTGATGAAGCCGTAAGCATTTTAAAGAAACATAGAGAAGTGAACATTAGTGACGGGTTTTCAAAAGAAGAAGAATTACTTTTAGTAAAACATTGCGGAAATATTCCTACATTTGTCATTAATTGGCCTAAAAATATCAAGCCGTTTTATATGAGAGATTGTGATGATGATGATACGAAGGTATACTTGTATCACATCAGCGCATGATATTCTAACAATTTAGTTTGTAGGTTGCTGCTTTGGATTTATTAGTTCCTATTGTTGGTGAATTAGCAGGTGGAAGTTTACGTGAAAACGATTATGATAAACTCAAGAAGAAGTTGCCGACATCTGCTTTAAATTGGTACTTGGACTTGCGGAAATTTGGAGGAGTTCCAACAGGTGGTTTTGGTTTAGGATTTGAACGATATTTGCAATTTGTTTTGGGGATTAGTAATATAAAAGACGTAATCCCTTTCCCAAGATGGCCGCATAATTGTAATTTGTAGATTTAATATAAACATCTATATCACAAATTGTTATAGTTTGTCAGTGTCAAATATAAACATAACCTAAAAGTTATTCAAAGTTGACCATGCCTGTTCTGCAGGTAATATATTTTCATTTTGCTTAAATATTGTACTATTTCATTATTTATTGTTAGTTAGCCGATGACAATGACCTAGAAGAAAAATCAAAAACTTTCGTTTTTGAGGGGGAAGGACATACTTTGGGTAACGCTTTACGTTCCATAATTTGTAATTAGTAAGTGATTAGTTTCTACTGTGGATTATGATTTTCAAACTTAAGGCAATTTTGATTTTAGTGAAGGAGTTCAGTTTTGCGGTTATACCATTCCACATCCTTCGGAAAGTAAAATGCACTTTCGCATTCAAATGTATCAAGGAAAAGCTCTTGATACGCTTAGAAGAGGTTTACACGATTTAGTGCAATTGTGTGATCATACAGTAGATACATTCCAAAAAGAAATGTTCAGTTACCAATCTCAAAATTAATAGTTCTTAGTTTATTGTAACAAATTAAAATTGAATAAATATTTGTCTAAAAATTATCGTTTAATTTATAAAATGACAAAATATGGGCGCAATAATTTTTAACAATGTCAATAGTAAACAATTATGCGATTTACAAAAAAAAATGCTAAAAGTTGTGTGCAGTTTTATATTTTAACCATCAAGCTTGAAATACACCAAGAATAACACTAAATTACTTAGAATTGAAATATACAAATCTTATTAATTAACTTTATTTAAATACACCATATACAATTGCAAATGAATCAAGTTTCTTTCCTGTGTTATCAGAGTATCAATTTGAAAAATTAACCGAAATTCAACACTTATATGTAAAAACTACTCTCGACACAGAAAAAAATAAATTAAATGCTAGTAATCAATTAGAAATAAACAAATAATGGTTTGTTGAATTTATTCGCTCTTACTGACTTAAGTACAGTTCCGTACACTATGACAGTGCACCAAATTAAACTTAATTTTCCATAATAATCAACAAAATTAGTACATCCTTAACAAACTCAATAAGGTAAAACACCATATAACATAAAAAGATTTTATTTTTAATACAATAACCAAATGTGGACCAATACTTAACACAAAATAGATAATAAGATCAATCCATCATTTTTATAAATTAAGAAAAAATTTTATATTCACACACAAGGTAATCAAATGTAACATTCAAAAAATATTTACATCTCCAGGAATGTCTTTATATATATAATATATATTTATGTAGGTATAATATGTAAAAGAATCCATGATTACAAAAGTCCGTCACTTCAGATATTTACAAACAATTTTATTAGCACTAATTGTTTAAATTTACACACTTACTAGAAAAATCACATTATCGAACACAAACCTGTCAATTCTGAACCTTTTTTAACAGTCGGCAGTCTTTTTAATTCAATATTTTCTAGTGCAGGTTTACGTTTAAGTTGTACAGGTTCCTCACCAGGTGGTAAGGGTTGATTAGGATCAATTGTATCCATATTTATTTGTGTTTCACAATTTACATCTTTATTTTCTTTTGGAGGTAATACAGGTAATGGTTTAGTAATATTAATTTTAATCTTACCACCTAAGCCACTAGTGACAGGTACCCCTGAATCAAGTTGTACATTGCCGTCCATAGAACTCACCAACTCTGCATGAGTTGTGTCTGCTATATCTGCCGGAGAAGTCAATCTTTCTTCATTCAGAATAACCTCATCTAAATAAGAATCAAACATGTTCTGTAATCATTTCAATTAAGATCAAATATCTTACCCGGATCAATTGGCTCAGTCTTTATTTTTACCTCTCCATCACTTTTAAGTTTGATAAGGCTATTTTCAATATCCATGAAACCATCATCGACTGGCTCCAGCTTAACCGTGACTCCAGGTATGAGTCCCTCACTTCCACAGTCCGATTTATCATCGCCATCATCATCCAGGATAATCTTCTCAGGAATAATTTCGTTAATAATGACATCATCGTCATCATCGTCATCATGGTCTTCTCCATTTTCAACTAATTTTTCAACAACTGGTTCTTCAACGGTTATGCTTTTTGTCTTCTCTTCTAGTTCAGATGTTAAACTATCATCATCTATAACTACCTCGGGCTCTGCATCTTTTGAATTATCATCAAAGTTGTTTTCCAGGCCGGGAATTCCAACAGGTTTTTCTTGTTCTTCATGTACACTGGAGTCATCAAGAGTGGCGTCTTCCAATGATGTCTTAAATGACAAAATATGTTAAACAATTTTCGCACAAATCAATATATATTACCTGGTAGTCTTCAAAACACAGTGGATGATATGTTTTACCGTCAACCCTAATCGCCATTTTCAAATGCCATTCTTCTTTCTCTTCATTATAAAATTGTTCGAATTTATCTCTGCAGACTTCACAACATGCATTTAACTCATTAACATCGGTAGGAACGCTAGGAATTTCAATTTCTTCGTCTGTATCATCATTGCCAGCTTCTTGAGCTTGCTGTTGGTTTTCAAAATAACTTTTTGCTAAAAAATTACATACTTAGTAGCTGCAATTAAAATAATTTTTACACACCTCTTTCTTCCAAATCTTCAATTTCTTCATAATTTTTCCAATCCGACAAAGTGTAATACCATCTCCTGCTAGCTGTTTTACGCATACTTTTCTTCCCTTTTCGATTTTGCCTGAAGTGCCAATCAAGATGTTGACTGTAATATACAGTTTGCTCTCGTGGAAATCGCATGCCGCAACTGCTGCACTGCATTCCATTATATAAACTTTTAATAATAGGCGCTTGTCTCCTGAAATAAAACAAAATGATTGACTAAAATGCTACTTAGAAATTTAATACGTACAATTTTAAAGTTTGCAATTTAGCAAAATAAACTGGTGTTATTTCTTGATTATCCTCAACATCTTTCTTTTTTCCAGAAAATCTATGGTGGTTGTGACTAGAACTTTCTGTAGTTTTGACCATTCCGCTAGCAACCAATTTTTGAAATAATTCATTGATGTTAACTGTCGAAGGTAAAAGTGGCATTTGATTTGCGGGTGTCACAAGTGCTGCTTGATTACTGATTTGACCAACTGCGTTCATTTCGTTACCACTTAACCCATTTTCAATTTGATAACCGCTTTTAGTTGTCGGTGTGACAGAAGAAGCCATTACATTTGAAAGCATATCCAAGTTTTGTTGTTGTAATATATTTTGAAAGAAATGTGGTGAATTTGAATTACGATCAGGCGGCGAATCAGTTCCTAATCGCTTCTTTTTCAATATCGGCAGAACAGGTTCATTGCTATCATAATGATCAAAAGTGTGATTTTCTCGACTGTCTTCATTATCATTTTTGGGGCTATTTTCGACACCTTCCATATCTTTTATGTGTACATATCCAGGTCGAATTCCTTTGGGTAAAACAGAAAATCGAATGAAGTGCTTCTTTTCACCAACGGTAATGGGCTTTGGCAATCCTCCAAATTCGACTTTAAACGGCACATCGTTAATTAATACAGTTCGCAAGGAATCTGCGAAACGAAGCGTATTTGATTGACCATCAATTTCAAATTTCTGTGTTTTAGCATCTAAAAACACAGGCACCATGCATTTAGCATCAATTATTAAATTAATCTTTCCAGCAACCAAATCTGTTCTTTTCGTGTTTCCAATGCGAACTTGAGGCGGAGGTGCATCTAACTTGACAACAACGATGCGATTATCGATTTCAACACCAATTCCAGGACCGCCAAAGTAACATTCATACCATTTACCATCGATATAAATCTCACGTGTCGGTGCTCCCAAACGTACTTGATGATAAGTTCCGTTGATAGAAACTTCTCTGTACGGTTCATTAAGTCCCAAAGTATAAATTTCATCATCAAACAGAACTCTTCTGGATCCACTTTGAAATGAAATTTCATGTGGATCATCCCAATTCATAAAAGCAATTCCAATTTCGTCATAAAACCTAATTTGTCTCGGAATCCCATCAATATTGATGGTTGTTAAACCGTCTTGGTTCCCATAATCTACTACTAAACCGGGGGGATTGTCTGAAGCACCTCCTTGTTCAAGGTGCGTGCCATCACTATCACCTTTATTAAAATTGGGACCCATTGGCCTCCATGGATTGATGGGTCTAATCCATGGATCGGGTGCCGTTCGAATTCCAGGTCTGGATGCTAATATTCCAGAATTTTCCCATTGTTTTCGTCTTCCTCTCCAACCAGGCCCACCTCTTCTCGGATCTCTCATTTCTACATTTCTTGGATATTTTGCATACGAATCTGGTTGTAAAACATTTGTCGATGGCTGCACAACCCTATCGTCTTTATCAACAAAAGTTTTCTTGCTATTTTCTTCATCGGATTCGGCGGCACTATAATCAGCTTCCAATTCATCATCACTGATTGGCTGCAATGATATGTTAGTTTTATTTTCAGATTCCTTTCGTTGCGCTTCTCTTAATTTCTGGGTCTCTATTTGAGCAATTATTTTGTTCATTAAAGCAGCTTCCTGCGCTTTAGTCATATTGCCCGCTTTTATGCATTCTTCATCGGCCGGAGATATAATAATTTGATTTAATCGATCGTCTTTCTTTGTTGAACTTCGCATATCTGTATCTTCTGATAACATTGATTTGTCATCGGCTTTTTTAGCTATAAAAAATAATAATATTAGAATCAAACTATTGATTTATTGTCCGTTTACTTACCAAGCAAATTAAATCGATTTTTTGTCATTTTATCTTTATTGGTCGCATTTGCTAATTTAGCTCTAAGCGTATCTAAATGGGAAATTTTTGGAGTTTCTTTTTTCTCAGTTTCTTTCTTTTCTTTGCTCTCTTCTGATTTTGATGAAATAATCGGAGCTGGCGGTGTAGGAGGCCTTTCAACTGCTTTTGGAGATGTTAAAACAGGCGGTAATTGCCTTAAGTCAATGTCCTCATTTCCAAACAGGCTAAAACAAGTCAATAAAGTTTAAACATTCATTGCTACTGTTTCTTGCAATAATTTCAAATCATTTGTAAACTTAAGGGGGTCGGGAAAAAAACACGCAATTTTTTTGTTTTTGCACATTTGATAACTGCATTATTTTCTGAGCAAAACTATTCTATTCAGAGAGTTCTATGATAACTAAAAGTGTCCAAATTTGAGGACAAAGACAGCAAAGTCGTGCGATATACACAGAGCAGTCAGTTAGCTTTTCGCTTGATCTGAAAAGTAGACTTTTTTCACTTACGTACATTTATCTACATGACGGTTAATGATAGAGCCTTGAAATTTTTTGTACCGCAAAACATATACAGTGCTTTCGTAAAGTATGGAATAAATTCGATAAAACATTTTAGAAGAATTTTCACAAAAAATCCTCGGACCGGTCAACTTTAGTTTTTAAAACTGCATCTTTAATATTTATAATTTTACGATCGTCTTTTGTTTTCGCACTATGACGTCATCATCAATTTTTTTAAATAGCACCCCATACTTTTGATCGCGAATTTGGATGCAGCACATTTTTCTGAGTAGGAATATGTCAAATTCGTATGACCTTGAAGAGGAAAGTTTTCGAAATAAAATAAATAATCTTTGCATAACGACTTTTTTGAGTAGAAGAAATAAAAAAAATTGAGAATTCTTTATTCAGTAGCTCAGAAAGACTTAAAATTAAATGTGTGCAAAATCCGGTTGAAATCCGTTGAACAATTCTCGAGAAAAGTATAGTTCTGTAATACATTGATCCTTATGGAAGCTGCCTAGCGTACCCGACCGCCTTAATAAATAATTATTGAAAGTATCACTGCAACGAGCAAAAATGATAAACTGGGGATGTATTCTGAAAAGTTGCTTTTTAGAGAAATCGAAAAAGCTATTTCTTGTAAAATCCTCATTATTTATAAATTAAATATGAGCAATAATGATCTATAAACTAATTAAGAGCAGTTACGTAAGGTCTAAGCGAAACAATCATGGTAAGTAACTGTTCTTGTTGTACCGGGTGTCCCATCACTTGTGGCCACCTCCAAAATTGAGCTTTAATTGAAAGTTATTTATTTGAAATTTGGTGCACGTAAAACTCTGGTATAGGGCTAGAAACTTCCAGTTTTAAATGTTAATTGTAGGCGTTAGTTTTCGACAAAAAAATAAATAAAAACTGAATTTTTATAAAAATAATATCTCCCAATTTTGTTAAATTTTAATTTTCAAGATCAGTATTATTAAGGTAAAGATATCCAAAGTAAAAAAAAAAATTCCAAAAGTTGTAATTAGTCTAAAATTCCCTTATATTGAAATCTTAAGAGTAAAAGTAATAATTTAATACCTACTTAATTATTCAAACCGTACCACCTGAATTCTTTCGACATAAATAATTATACTTACATATCAAACATTTCAGATTTCGTCTTTTTGCTGCTTGAAGTTTCAATTGCTTCAGTTGACAGCCTTTTCTTCGATGCGACAGATGCTGGCAATTGTCTAAGGTCAACATCCATACTCTGGTTTGAAACATCGACAATTTCACCTAGAAACAAATCTTTCGCGTTTAGATTTCATTTTTCGAAATACATAGTCTTTTACTTCCCACCCAAAAAAATCAGTTACTTTATCTTACGATTCATTTCATAATGAAATTAAAGTGTCTTTTAAATTTAGTTCGTTAATTGCTACACCGCTTTCAGAAATAAAATTTCACTTTCTCGACTTAGAAAAATTACTATTAAATATAAAAGAAACTTTTACCCAATGATACATAATCGTGATAGTAAAAACAAAAATGAAAACCCCATTGATTTGTAATTTTTTTATTATCCTTACTTTGATCATCTCCAGCTTCAATTTGTGAAGGGGGTTGCTTTTCAATTGATCCTCCCATTCTTAAATCCACGTCCATGTGAAGTTCAGGACTGGCCGATATATTCCTATTTCTTCTGATGTAGTTGCGATTCTTTGTAGAACCTTTGAGATCCTTAAAAACAGTAGGTGATGTATCACCTTTACGTGTTTTATCAATTTTAGGACTTTTATTATGCTTTTCACCACATTTTTTATCAGACCGCAAAGAAGCCAAAGAATCTTTTTCCTTCTTTTTATGTTTATTCGGTGATTTAACAGGGCTCCTAGCCGACTCACTTTTATCACTTTTACTTTTTACAGGAGAACCTAAAGAACTGGTCGAACTTTTTGTTGAATCGGACTTCATATCTGACAGATCTGATGTTGAACCAGATGACTTAGAACTACGTGCGGACTTAGAGGATTTGCGGGATGATGACTCAAGTTTTGAATTAATTTTAGGTTGTGACAAGGATTTAATTTTGTTTTGGGAGTGGACAGCATCTTTATTATTACTAGTTATAGTACGAGATTCCGCATGACTGTCTCGAACACTCAATTTATTATTTACAACTTTATTATCTGTACTGTGTGTGTTTGGTGTACTAATTGACTTTGGCTTAGATTCTACAAGAACATTAGAAATAGTTGTGTTTGATTGCACTTGCTGTTGATGTTTTAATATGCGGGGATCTCTGATAGGACGGGCATTTACCAGTGCATTGTTGACTGGAGTTATTCTTAACCCTCCCCCTGCTGAACTCGATATATTCTGCAGTCTTTGATTCATTACAGATGCCATGACCTGCACAAAACCAAAAAACAAATTTAACTATTTAAGTTTATTTATAGCAACATGTTCTTATTCAATGAATATTTGAAGCAGATTAGATCTGTCGAAATAGTGAACCCCCATTATAGTGCTACAATACAACCATATAATTAACACCTGACTCATTAATTTCATTTAATAAACCAGGCAATGGCGCTATAACCAAGGTTCACTGTACTTACTGAAAAACTTCTTATATACATATGAAAAAAACTATATTAATAAATAATCAAATTAAATTCGCTAGTTTATTGAACTTTAAAATAATAATAGTAAAGTTTAGATCTAACAAGCAATTTATATACAGTAATCTCTCATGAAGAGGTTTTGCCCTTGAGTTAATATTTTTGTTAGTCAAGCAATTACCATATTTCAATGAACTTACATTGGCAGAATTTTTAGCTTTTAATCCACTTGTTAAACCAGTTTTTCCAGTAAGTTGCTTAGCCACTTCAGGTTTTAGAAGCAAATTCTAAGAAAAAAATCTTATTAAAAAAAAAAACAAAAAAAAAACCAAGATTATTTACCGATACATGAGGGGTACTAGTCTTTGCCACTGTAGACATACTATTACTGGTTGTGGTCGGTTGATGTTTCAATTGTTCTTGTAATTTAACTTGAGTTTGCAACAATTCCAATTCCAATTTTTTTTGCTGCAATTCTAACAACTCTCTTTGCTTATTAATTAATTGCTGGTGCATATCTAACGTTGAAGGATCTAAATTTGATGTGTTCGAAGCTATTAACGACGAGGATAGAGGTTTTGCAGTTTTTGCAGAATCTTTGCTAGATGTGGTGCCGGTCTGGAAAAATGATTTTTTTACGTGGGTAAAATTTATTCAAATCGTTACTTACAGTGTTTTTCAAAAATTTCGGGTTAAAGTGAATACTGTTAGAAGGAGGGGAGGCTGTAACTGGCCATGCTGGATCCAACAGGTTAATCTGCACATCCAAGGCATATAGTTTTTTCGGAGGAAGGACATCATTCCAAGTTTGTCGCAATCGAAACATCTCCGAGCGGGTTTTTTCATCAACCTAATGAATTATTTTCATTGAAAACATTGTATCAATTTCTTTCAGCAGAACTTCCACAATCAAACTATCTTTCATTAGATTATTTCTAGTTACAATGTTAAAATTTCTAATAGTCAAATTCGGTTACAACAAACCAATCAATTATGTCTATCTACCGTAGGGTGTAAGGCAGGAGGCGACTGGCTTACACTTTCAAACACACCCCCCAATCGTGTAATAGCTTGGTAGATATTAGTAACAAGC
Organism: Dascillus cervinus; assembly: GCA_949768715.1. Lineage (NCBI taxonomy): Eukaryota > Metazoa > Arthropoda > Insecta > Coleoptera > Dascillidae > Dascillus > Dascillus cervinus. The sequence goes on along the minus strand of OX458321.1, from coordinate 28,276,510 downwards.
CGCTGCAACTGCTCTAAAGTATTAATGGAGGTGGTGTATACATTACTTTTCAAGTGCCCCAAAGGAAAAAATGTTCAGATTTGGTGATGATTATTTACTGGTGCTACTTCAATACACAAATGAAACACATGGCTTTCGGATAGATATTTATATAGGCTTTTTGAATTGGCCAAGTGTGTAGAATATTTCGGAGTTTGGCAAAACAGTTTACAGACACCTGCATATTTATTTCTATTCAAATGCCAAATAAAATTACTGAGTAATTAGCCAAGTATTTCACTTTTTACATATTTTAATGTTGACATATCTTTCAAGGATTATAATCCGTCTTCCAACATTTCTGCTTTTTGAAGAATTGAAGATTTTATTTGAAGTTGAAAAATTCTAACAAGATATCTAAAGATTTAGGTTCGCATGAAAATTAAGTTTAAAATTTTCATTATGCTGGAACCAAATTTGTTTCTATAATTTACTACATTATACACTCTAATAAGCGGACACACACAGCAATTTTCACAAAAAAACCTCCCGTCGGCGAATCCGTAGCTCTAATAATGTGCTAACACAATAAAAATTTGCAAATCTGTACATAAAATCGGTGGTTTCCCGTTTCAGCTATTATATTTCCTGTCTTACCGCAGTTACCGTTGGTGAACGAACGAATATAGATTGATTAAAATGGCAGCGAGAAAACCAGTGACGTTGTCTGGCAAAAAGGTTACTTAGTTTATTTAACAACGGCCAAATAAAATTTACCATGTTAATCATTGATTCGATATCGGAGAAACGCAAACTTTTCGATCAGCAATCAGCAGTTACATCTTATGAAATTTTTTAATAAATACGTATTACAAATTTATAGAGTATGTAGAAGATTTAAAATAGACCAACCTTGCATAAGAAACGAACCGTTTTCGAGTTAAGACTTGACTTGGGAGTAATGCGTTTCCGGAGTTGTTTCTTATTAGAAGTTGGTTTAATGTCAATTGATACATCTATAACTTTGTAACACTTATTCATTAAAACTTTTCTCAAAATTCAGGTAGTAATTACTATTACATAAACCTCCAGCTCGAAAATGGCGGGTTGTTTCTTATTAAAAGTTTATCTATTTTGAATCCCCTACATTCGCTATAAATTGTAACAGGTATTTATTAATACCCTGTATGTACTACATAATTATTTTATTTTCCAAGAAAACTGCAAGTAAGTTTACCAGTACAGTATTATTTTCTGGTGTAAATCTAAAACTATCTACATCCAGTTTCTCACAATGCCTTGTCACAGCTATAACAACTCTTAAGTTAAGTTGCTTTCTGTTTTTAATATTAACTCTCAAACAACCGGAAACTACATCATTTATCCACCAATTTATCTACCAATCCCCATAGTTCCCACTTAACTGAAAGCTTTCTGTATATCGATACCTTTTTACCAAAGTATCGTAAGCCACATCTGTCAAATTTTGCAGGAGACAACTTTCTTGACCACAAGGTCATTGCATGTGACTATCTTGGTACTTACGATAGGTTTATTGTGTTCTTATCACCATAAAGAATAAACTGATTGGTATATTACTCCGCCAGAACAAGCATTTAGTCCGATATTTACGATATAATGCAAGATCTCAATTTCGCTCAAAATGTCACTTACGATACTTTGGAAAAAAGGTATCGATATGTGCTTATAAAAAGGTTGTAATGAATATACAGTACAACCTCGCTAATCCGAAATAGATACCTCTATAATTCGAACAATTTCAAAAAATCTTAATCGTTAATTTTGCTGAATGGACTGTATTCACACAATTTCTTTTTTAGAAACCAGCACGTGGGTCAAGTGAAACAAACCACAAAGCTTTTCTACGTTTATATTATATTCCAGTAATCCGAACACAGCTCGGCCACAATTAGTTCAGATTAGCAAGGTTTTACTGTACTTTGTTGGATTACTCAACATAAACAGCCAATTCTTTGAATAAAATTCTGTATCCGAGAAGCAGCACTTTTTCCAACCATGAGATTTTGATGTATATTGATTAAAATATGGGCCATCTACACATAACAGAGAGAATTATGTCCAAGCTTAGAATTTGTGTTGCATTATGATGTATCTCCAAGCATTACTTTAAGGCAACACCAAAGATATCAAGTCATTAATTTGCATTTCCTAAACATTGTAACTTTTGGACATACACCGTCTGCTTCTCTGGTACAGAATTAATAAATCAATGTATTTTTAATAATGCATTGTCTACTTATCGCCACTACATCAAATGCAAAATTTTAGAGTACAGCGATTGTTTCCAAGTATTTACTACATTGCAGAAACATTAGGAAAAATGCCAGGCAAAAAAGTATAATCAAAAATGATCGGTTTCTTTGTAAAAATCATGTCTAAACATTTTTGTTTACTTGTATTTTCAATTAACTACCTTTAATAAGGTTCGACTTATAGAAGTTTGTCTGCATAGATGAGTGACACTGCAATGAGCACGATAAAATATGAAAATATACGTACTTGTTCAAAAACACTGCAGAATGTCGACACGATGTTTTGGCAGAAGAGGACTGTGTAGGAGCCTCCTACATTCTTGATGATACAGTCGATTAGGTACAGACATGGTAGCTTCACCTCCGTTCGAACCTAGATACAAATACACTCACTCTTGCAGCCAGCATTGCGGCTTATATTTTCACTATATTATTTTAATACTATATTAATTAAGTTAATGAATGTGTTTAAAAAAAAGAAGAAAAATTTTGAGCTATTTCCATAATAAGTAATGACATGATGAATGAATCGCAACGATCATAACAAGTTTAGATTAAGATTTTTAATACATAAAAATTACTTGTAGTTTTATATTATATTGTTTTAAAGAAATGAAACGATTTTTAACGTGATTCTCGTAAACGGCTGATCCTTTGGAAGATCCATCTTAACTTAAACACTGTGTTTATTGCGATAAAGGTGAATGGCTTCAATAACCATCGTTTTGGTTACTCTTATAAGTGTTTATGGTTTAACCCTCAGAGTACTAAATTTAACTCGGCTACAATTACTTCAATTAAGTGTCGTCCATGATCTGGAATATTAATGAGCACAAGCGGACAAGTAACACAAAATTTTATAATGGCATGTTATTTTTTCATTGTTCGGAGCTGATAAAAATTTCTGGGAAAATAATCACAGTTGTTTAAGTACTTCGAGGGTCAAGATCAAATTCTTCAAAACTTTGACTTTTAAGCTGAATTTTACCAGCAAGCAGTGATAAAAGTAACACACAAAAAACTAAGTATAAGTTTGTATAAGATGTTAAGACAGTTAATGATGGGGAAATAAAATTAAGCAAAAAATAATAATTTTGCTGCTCATTCAAGCATCCATGATTTTTGTGGAAATAAATAATTGTATTTCCTTTAAATTCTTTATTTAACAATACACAATTATTGATAAAAAGGTGAAAGTACCAATGAAAAGAGAATCCCCTGCTCGATATTCAATTTTTAATAAACACAAATTATTGAATAAAGAGCAAAAATACTACTGCAGTGAAGTCTGCACTAAAATACTAAACAGATAAAAAAATAACCTTTGCTAGATGTTCTTCTATTGCCTCGACGATGTCTTTTGCGTGTGCTCTGTTTTCGTCTGCTAATATGGTTAGCACACTAATGAGGGGTTTACTGTTAAAGGTCAGGTCTGCGAGACTTGATTTGTACTCTTCCTTAATTTCTGAACCAGTGGCCATTGTAATCACGGTTAGAGCTTCAGTTAATGTCCATCGGTTACCTATATTTTACGACAAAGGTCACTTAAAACAGCCGCTTCAAATGTGACTCATTAGAAAAGCGTATGGTGAAATTATAAATACAATGAAATAATGCAAAATACATAAAAAAAAATACCTCAAACTTTAGTGCATATTCTTATTATCATTCTAGAAATGTTTTTAATTAAATGTTCACACTTTATCACGACTATTTGGAAATATACGATTAACACTAATCACAAAATTTCTTTAAATATGGCGATCGTCCACTATCTTGGAATACGTCAACTAGATATTTATACGCCGCAAGCGCACCTTATTGGTCGAAACTGTACGTACCAACCTGGTACCAACCAATAAAAAATCACACTAAAGTGAGAGCTGTCAAACATAATTTGACATATAAAAAGTATTGTTTGTTCTGCAATTTTATTTCTAAATAAATGTTTTGACTTAAAATGGTACGTACAATTCAAATTTTTAAAACGACCACTATCACAACTGGTGGCTTAACGAAAAGAAAAGTTTAGTGGTTTGTTTTTTTTTTACCATATGTGATACACCTAATGACGCAATAATTATTTGTATAATTTGCGTCAGGTACAAAATTGTGAAGATTCTAATCCACTTTCAAATCCAGTGACGTCGCTTGTGTTATGATTGGAGTTTCTATGTTTGCATAAAGAAATTACATTTTCTGAAATGGAAGATTATAAATTTCTATTCAAAGTCGTTCTGGTTGGAAATGCAGGTGTTGGTAAAACATGTCTTGTAAGGCGGTTCACCCAAGGCTTATTTCCACCTGGCCAAGGCGCAACCATAGGTGTCGATTTTATGATTAAAACCGTAGAAGTTGACGGAGAGAAAGTAAAGGTATTTTGTTTCATTCAGTAATTTTGTTTATGTTAATGTTATGAATTGATTAGTTGCAAATTTGGGACACAGCTGGACAAGAAAGGTTCCGATCCATAACACAGAGCTATTACAGATCAGCACACGCACTTATTCTGGTGTATGATATTTCTTGCCAACCTACGTTTGATTGCTTACCAGATTGGTTAAGAGAAATAGAAGAATACGCAAGCAGCAAAGTACTTAGGATATTAGTTGGTAATAAAATTGACAGGGAAGATAGAGAGATTCCCATTCATGTTGGAGAGGATTTTGCCGCTAGGCATAACATGTATTTTTTGGAAACTTCTGCAAAGGAAGCTGAGAATGTTGAAAAGCTGTTTATGCAAATAGCAGAAGAATTAATGGAGGTAATGTCAGTGCTCTTTAATTGATTCACCAACATGCATACCTAAATAACTCATGTGAAACTAACCGTATATCCTTTCCAAACAATGGGGCTTTTTAAATGAGAAACTCATAAATATAATTTCTTTTCCAGCAGGCACGAAGTAAAGACCTCCCGAGGTATGATACTAATATGACAAATATTAATGGAAGATCGTCTTCCGTAGGTGATTCGAATTGTTGTAGTAAGTTATCGTAAACAACTAATTTGTTGCATTTAATTTATACCTGTAGATTTAAATGTTACTCAGGTGTCATTTGAGTTTTCATTTTTTTTGTGTTCATTCCTCATAGTCATGTTAACATTAGGTTTTATATGAAAAGCATTGTGCTGTAACAAATGCAAATAGGTATTATTTTTTATTAAGATCGATAACTGACATGGAAATTATTTTTTCACGACATTACTATACTGCCCTGCTTAGGAAGAAGGCAGTAACTACAAAAACATGAAATCCGAGAAATCGTAGTTTAATAAAATTCTTTAGATGAACTACGTGTTCGATTTTGTTTCTGTCGGGTATAAAACCAACTAGTTAATCTATTTATAAGATAAAAAAATTTTTTAATCATTTTAAAATTATTTAAGGGGGTTGGGTATGTTACGTAGCTTCCATAAGCTTACATAAGTATACTTTTCTCGAGAATCGTTCAACAGATTTCAACCAGATTTTGCACACATTTAATTTTATGTCTTTCTGACCTATTGAATAAAAAATTCTCAAATTTTTTTATTTTTTATACTCAAAAGTCGTTATTCGAAAAAAAGAAAAAAATACACTGAAGAATTTTTTTAAGCAAGTTCCAGAAATAATTTTTAAAATTCCTCTATTCAATCGCTTCAGATATACATGTTTTATGACACAAAAAAATTTCAAGGCTCTAGCTTTATGCGTTTTGTAGAAAAATGTACCCAAGTGGAAAAAAGTCTACTTTTCAGGAGAAGCAAAAAACTAACTGATGCTCTATGTAATTTGCACGACTTTGTTATCTTTGTCCTCAAATTTGGAGCACTTTTAGTAATCATAGAACTCTCAGAATAGATAGTTTTGCTCAGAAAACAATGCAGTTATTAAATATGCAAAAATAAAAAAATTGCATTTTTTTAATTTTTTCATATCTGACCCCTTTAAATACATTTACTGCCGTTCTACCATGTAAAGTATTTGGGAAAAAACGTATCAATAAAGCAGTATACACAAGTTGCAGCATTTCTGCCTTTTACTGGTGGAATACTGTTATTTTCTTTGGTATTTCATATTTTTGTAGTTACTGCCTTCTTCCTAAGCAGGGCAGAATAGGTTGAACATATTACGTATCAATCGCATATCTTTTTAATTAAATGGAAAAGAATCGAATTTAAAATAAGCGTCAATTATTAATTTCGTTGTCAGTTTTCCACGTACGGCTTATATTTTTATAAATGGCAGCTTTAAAGTACGCTTATTGAATTATTTAAAAATGTGTGTACAAAATCAGTTCTTTTAACTTTAATTGACCAGTGCAATAATGATATTATATAGTTGTTTAACAATTAAAAGAATTCGGTAGATTCATTTTATCTTAATTAACGACAAAGACTGTAATGTGTTTTTAAGTATTTCTTCAAAATAGTATTTTAAGTTGTACTTAATTTTAGTCGTAGGAAATGAGATATCTATGTATAAATGTGATGAGCTCACTAAACCTTCAATTGCACTCTTTATTTTTTATGGTGTAGGCATTTTTGTTGACATATTTACTCATTACACATCTAACATGCAACCAAAGAATAACTGTAATATAATTAATAAATAAATGCAGTTTAACTATATTGTGATTTTATTTATTGGAGAAAAAGTTACTGTGGAAGACCATATTTACGGCAGTTTTGTAAATTATTAAAACTTTCCAAACACATCAATTTCCAAAAGTTTTTTGGTGAAATTAAATAATTCTTTTTGTAATTCTTCTGAATGCGATGCTTCACTTGCTGGGGCAATGCGGCAATTGCTAATGTATGCACCTCCTTTACCTTCAAGATGGGGTGAGATGCAAGCGTGAATAATGGGATTAGCGCCCTGTTCAGGAGTCTAAAAGAAAAAAATTGTTATTTTGTTATAATTTCATTCGATTAACATACCTTAAAAAATAAAATTGGTACAAAAGGAAATATTGTTTTTATGGGTGTATTATCGAACAATCCTGTATTGACAATGCCGGGATGAACGGAATAAACTTGTACAAAATGACCTTCAGTTTTTAAGATGCCATTCAAATAATTACTAAATAATACTTGTGCTAATTTCGATTGTGCGTAAGCCGCTGCAGAAATATATTGAGTCTGATAATTAATATCATCAAAGTTAAGGGAGCCGGCTGCGTGTGCACAAGATGTAACATTTACAATTCGTGCATTGTCAGTGCTTGTTCCTGCGGCAATTAACTGTGGCAGCAATAAATGAGTTAATAAGAAATGTCCCAAATAGTTTGTAGCAAACTGAGATTCATATCCGTCTACTGTTTCAATAAATGGTCCGAACATTATCCCAGCTATAAAAATTCGTGTAATATATTAATTCGATTTGTTAATGACTTACCATTATTAATTAATAAATTAATTTTTGAATAATGTTCCTTGATAATACTAGCAAACTGCTTCACTGATTTTATGGAGCTAATATCTAATTTGAAAGCTACAATATCACCTGTTTCTATACCTTCTTCTCGAAAATTTAATATCAATTTTTCAACAGCCTTTACGTTCCTACAACCTAAAGAAAACAATAGTTGGTAATAAAATAGTGAAACCCACACGATTTTTATGACGTACCGATAATAATGTGCATATCACATTTTGCAAGCATTTTCACAACTTCTAATCCGATTCCTCGAGCTCCGCCAGTTATTAAAGCTATTTTTTCACTCTTTTTAAATAATTCTAAAATACAAAATTATGGAAATAAATTAGCGAAATCAGTAAATTCACCTGTTTTATTTTTGCTTTTCATTATTTGATCTTCTAGTAACGCTTTTGAACCCATTGCATTGTATATTAATTCATATTTGGCTTCGGCAAGTATGTGCTTTAAGGGCTTTTTCGATTTCATAAGTAATATTACCGCACCAACCAATATAATTATCACGCTAATTATAAAAAACATTTTAATTTTAATTTAGAAAATGGAGCAGGCACTAAATAATTATTTGTACTGTTTACAAACCACTTGAAGACCTGTTTCAAAAATTTCACTTCAGGTAACTTTCTAAACTTTCTAATTTGAATGGTAAGGAATAAAATATTGTGTATAAAAATTGCAAATTGTATGAGATTTTCTAAAATTATACCTTTCGCTGGTTCAATATGACTAGTAAAAATTGTTGAACAATATCAAGAAAATAATAAAATTCATTCCCACTCAGGACGTGTTTCCCATTGTATCCAATTTCGAAATGATTACATACAATTCATATAAATCAGATGCTACACGCAATTTAAATATTAGTTGCCCAATTAAAAAGTACTTATTGTTGAATGCAGATGGTACTGTTGTCTTTAAAACAATAATTTCAATTTAAAAATTTAATATTGCAAGTTTGACAATCTCAAATTGTTTGATATTGAACTAAAAACAACAATTTTAGTGACAGTAGTGTTTTTGAGCAGAAAAACAACTTTTCGAAAAAAAATTTTCTATAAAATGATCATACAACTTCCGATAGAGTGTAGCATCTGTGCAGGCTCTATTAAAAAAGATGTCGCTTATAGTGTCATCTTTGTTTGAAACAACGTTTTAACAACCTGTCATGAAATGACCGAATCATTTACGAAGTTCGCAGCCTTGTGTAGATTTTATTAAATAAAGTTGTGACTAAAGTTTTTATAAAAGCAGGTACATAAAAGTGCGCATTCACCTAATTACGTTCGCTGAACAAAAATGTGGGAATTTGATGATTTAAATATTTTAGGTCATCATTAACATTAAACACGGTTCTGTTCCAGTGAAAAATGAGCGATAATACAAATAATACCGAAAATACTGACCGTCCCCAGTCAAGAGGATTGAATGTGGCAGCTCTAAAACAGTACATAATTGCTCATAAAATTGATGTCGGTTTGTGGGCCATAAGAGTACTAACAATCATTTTCACACTTGGATATTTCATTCCAATATTTGGGTAAGGTTAGATTTATTAATTAGGAGTTAAAATTATTTTATTGTAGATGATTGCGGTAAAACAACTCATAACCTTGATATTTTAAACTCGTTTTTAATAGGAAAACATGCTGATTAGTTTTTTATGCATAGCGACAATCAAAGTACACCAATTATCAGTAATGCACTTAATTTATTTTAACTGACCTACTATTGCAATTTTAAAGAAATATTTTGAAACTTCATGCAGCGAAACAAAATTAATGTAAGGCTGTTTGAACACATATGACTAAGTGATTATATCTAAAGTGTGAATTGACAATATTTGTAGTTATCTTAATTTTGCAGACTATGCATGAATTGGTATCTTCTATTTTTCAATTTGAATTAGCATAATCACAAGTTTTATGGAACTTGGCAGAAATGCAAACGAGTTGAATAATTTACAAAATTCAGCATTTTTGATTTAATTAATGCATAATAAACAAGGCAAAAAAAAACTGAATTTTAATATTTGTATTTGGAAATAACTGATTGTGTGTTGTTTTGACCCAAACATTATCATCATGAAATTAGGTAATTAGACCTTACTTTATTCCCATGGTCATCGTATTTTTTTCAGAATAAAATTTGTGTTTTGCCATGAATTTGAATCTTCTCAATTACCTGTTATTTTGAAATAAAGTCGTCCCTTTCATCTACATCTTTATTAACAGCATTTTCTTTTTTACTTTTGAAAAGTATTTAGATCAGAAGTTCATTCCTCTAACCGTATTCTAGTTATCAATTTGGTTTTGGACAAAAATAACTTACGAAATAAGCAAATTAGATAATGTTTTGAAACAACACAAGCAGTAACAAAAACAAAAAAATTGTGTGGGATGCACTTGTAGATGTATTTCTTCTTACTGTGACATCTCCATACATAATAAAGGGTTTTCCAATAAGAGGTGTTATTTTGAATAGCCCGTTATTTCGGTAGATGTAACTTTTGGAGCTGTAATTTTTTGACATTTGACAAGTAGAAACTACGCCATTAATAAAAATGGAACGATACACGCTTCAACAACGCATTGAAATTATTAAAATTCACTATAAAAATGGTGAAAATTTGGCAGAGACGGTTCGTAAAACTCGAACATTTTTGGGTCGTCGTGAAGCACCTTGTCGGACCGCAATACAGAAATTGGTGGAAAAATTCGAGCTGTTGGGACAAGTTAGTGATGTGAAGAATAAAACCCGTGCACGTCGCTCAAGAACAGCCGAGAATATTGCTGCTGTAGCCGAAAGTGTTGAAGAAAACCCAGGTTTGTCCATTCCTCGTCGTTCTTTGGAATTAGACATTCCAAAAACGTCATTACACCGTATTTTGCATAAAGATTTGGGTCTTAAGGCTTATAAAGTTCAGTTAACACAAGAACTCAAGCCGGCCGATCATCAACAACGTCGTATCTTTGCCGATTGGGTCCTTGAAATGCATGAAAATGATCCGGAATTCCATCGAAAAATCATCTTGAGTGATGAGGTCCATTTCCACCTGGATGGCTTCGTCAACAAGCAAAATTGTCGCATCTGGGGCTCAGAAAACCCAAGAGTTATTGTTGAAAAGCCTCTCTATCTTCAACGTGTGACTGTTTGGTGCGGTTTATGGTCCGGCGGGGTCATTGGACCTTACTTTTTCGAAAATGAGGCTGGAGCACCAGTTACGGTTAATGGATTGCGCTATTTTTTAATAATTTCAATGCGTTGTTGAAGCGTGTATCGTTCCATTTTTATTAATGGCGTAGTTTCTACTTGTCAAATGTCAAAAAATTACAGCTCCAAAAGTTACATCTACCGAAATAACGGGCTATTCAAAATAACACCTCTTATTGGAAAACCCTTTAGTTGTTGATGAACATGGCAGTTTTTAATTTTGATACTATTGATAGTACTGATTGACTCAAATAAACCCAAATCATTTTCTCAGTACTTCCTTTACTCTATTTTTCCTTCCAGGATTACACAAAGCAGAGCATATCCCAATTTTTGAACTTTTATCCATTCATTTTAAAGTTTCCATGTGCTAAGAAATATTTGTGTGAAAATATATCTAAAATTCAAGTTTTCAACTTCTTTGTTTTTTCTTTTTTTATCATTTAACTTTTTAGTTTTTAAGGTTGGTCATTGAAAACGAGTTCAAAATATCATGCTATGTTGTGATAGACTACAAAATAATGTAATTGTGCACAAATATACAGGGTGCGCCGAGTTTTGTCTGCACCCCAAATTTTACAAACTTAATTAGACTTCTTATTTCAAAATTTTATTTACTTTTAATAATTTTTAGGGTCATTGCAAATTTTTTTCACCTTATAGGAGCAGTCAATATTTTTATATTTTTATTTTTTCCTACAATGTTCATTATACAATTTCATACCACGCCATTAAAATTAAATTAAAAAATATATTTTAATTTCTCAAGAAAATTCAGTTTAATCTTTCAACACTGAATATTTTATGAATTTATGACAATTTTTCGACAATGGAGCGGTTAGCTGTAGTCGGAACCTTTTCCTGCCAGTTATTTATGATGTTCCATAGAACGAATCCATCGCAAATGCAGGCAAGTTTCACAGGGTCGGATTAGTGTTTCCCTCACATCATATTAATCATCGTTTCATAACTATTCAAATTATTTATAGTGGTAAAATTGGTAATACTGATTTACCAGATAGTAAAACGGTTAATTAAAATTAATGTAATTGTTTGAAGTTAACCAGAGGATATTTCGAATTGTAAAAATAAGATTTCGGTCCTGGAAACTTTTACCTACTGCAACGCTAGACGCTCCAATTGCGAGAGAGGCTGTAAATAAAACGATATTTGATACTCGTGTAAAACTGCGATTTACTTGAAATCTAATTAATATTTTTCAATTCTGATTTGAGTCTTCAGTTCTAGAAGTTGAAATGGACATCATAGCGTGGAGAATAAAATTTACAAATCTAATGTAAATGAATTTTTTTTAAATTTTGGGGTCTTCTCTATGATCAATCTGAAAAAACTAATATATACTGTATTTCGTTTTTTTCCTATAATATTTAAGGTCAAAAAGTGAGATGGAGACAAAACTCGTTGCACCCTGTATATACATAATAAACTTGTAATTATTTTTTTACAGAAGTGCCCAAAATGCCTATTATAAAGCACTTGTTGCGAATGCAGCCACAAGTGCATTAAGGTTGCACCAGAGATTAGGTCGGGTGCAGTTCACACGAGAATTTTTAGCGAAAATATTGTTGGAAGATAGTTGCCATTATTTGTTTTATTCGCTAATTTACCTCTACGTTGCTCCTGTGACATGTATCCTTTTTAGTTGGCATTTAATTACGTGTTGATTTCTTAACATACTTTTAGTGGTCTTACTGCCAGTAGTCCTTTTTGCAATTCTACATGCCTCAAGTTATTCTTTAACACTTTTGGACGTAAGTTAATCGAAGCATTGCAATTTGAAATATTAATTATGAGGTTTTAGACGATGGGGCAAAATGCCTGGTGGGGCGCGAGGTTACTTATATCGATTGTGGAATTTCAGTCACGGAACATTTTGAGATTAGTCAGTTTTACAGAGATTGTTTTGTTACCTTTTAATGTTATTTTGGCGTTAATGTAAGTAGTAGTAGCGTTTAATAACGTAAGTGCTACATAATTATTTGTTTAGGGGGAGAGCTGGACTTTTAACTCCGTTTATTTATTACCATTTCTTGATGCAACGATACACATCAAGAAGAAATCCCTACACAAGACACATGTTCCACGAGTTGCGCATGTTATTGGAAACAACAGCGCACAAACCGAGCATGCCTGGGATTGTACGTAAAATACTGATGGGTGTGGTAGACTTGTCGTCCAAATTAGCACCACCAACTGTTGCAGCACCTTCACCTACCACACAGTGATTGTTTTTGTATAATTATTGTGAATTATCTAATTTAATATCATGCATTTTTTAAATTAAAACTTTGGTAATTATGAATCGTGTAATATATTTAATTTGTTTTTTAATTGAGGGTTGTAGAATGGAGCAATTTTTCCACAAAGCATATGAACAATTCTTATATTTCCATACATTTTACTGTGTACTTTTCATATTGCACGATTTATCGAATGGTATTAACTATTTAAGTGGTGTTTGTTTATTTTACTTATTGTTATTGCAAATATTTTCACAATAAAGGACTTTAATGTCTTTACTGTACTTTTGGGAGTTTTAAATAATTCAAATAAACTACGTTAATCAAATTTTATTGAAAAATTATTTAAACGACGGCTACAGCAACTGGTGGAGCGTCAGGTTTTGCAGCTTTGATGTCGCTGTATGGGTGTTGAGGTAAAATTTCCTCCTTTGGTTCTACCACTGAAACGTTGTCAGGTAGAGGACGCTTGGGCCCAGTTTTACCATTAGGATCCCATGGTAACATAATCTTAACCTTAATTCCAAGCACGCCTTGCCTTAATAATACGTGACGAGTGGCAGTATCTACATAGTCATTGCATGGGTCTCCGGAATGAATCATAAGGCCATCAACGAACTTCATTGACTTGGCTCTTTGACCTCTGAGTTTGCCAGACACAACTACTTCACACCCTACAAAAAAAAGCTGAATAATCAAATCTGAAAATAATAATAAATAGACCACAAACCTTTTGCGCCAGATTCCATTATAAATCGCAAAATACCATAGCAAGCTCTTCTTACAGCTAATCCACCAATTAATTTGTATCTTAAAGATTCTGCTTGGGCAATAGCACATAACCCTCTTGTCGCTACCTTTTCTGCATACAATTCCACTGAATGTTCAGGGAAATTGAAACGTTTTTGTACCACAGACGTCAATTCACGAATCCTTCGGCCTTTTTCACCCAAAACATTCTGTGTTCGTGTTGCCATTATGATAATTTCAGTGCGAGTTGGTGTTACCCGAACTTCAACACCAGAATAACCATCCTCGGCTAATTCACGTGTTAGGAATTCATTTAATTCAGCTTTGAAAACTCCATCTCCAACAAACTAAAATTTCAAAAAATTACACATGAGATAACCTGTCCAATGTTGTTATCTGAAGTCATCCTTGTTTCAACCGGGATTTTAACATATATCTTTGACTTTTAAACATACGTTCAGTACTTAGATGTTAAAGAAATCAATCGTTTTATAAAACGCACAAATAAATAATTACAAAATTTAAAGAATTACCTTGCGTTTCTTCGATATTGTGGTCGCCATCTTTATTGACACACGAAAGGAAGTAGTATATTTTTGACATTACCGTTTGACAATTTTTGCCGTCAAGTTTTTGTTTCTGTAATTTGAGGTTATTGTAAATATTTGTGAAGATCGGGGATTGTAAATATGTAATAATGTACCCTGTGATACATATTACTCGGAAAAATTACATTTTATAACATGAAACTTTTGTGCGAAGCGAAAATAATAGACGTGTTTTGATTACCAGTTTTTATCATTTAATTTCATGTGATTATTGAGCAATAATGGGATTGTGGAATTATCTAAAGGGGTTTGCTTGCATTGTATTATTATTTTTCATAGTTCCCATTAAAATCAATTATTCTGATCCTTTTCAAGAAGAATTTGAAAGTTTCATCGCAACATTCAACAAATCATATCCAAATGAAACGGAATATCAGAAACGATTTGAGGCCTTTAAGGTACGTTTTTCATAAGAATTCTTTGTGGTAAATGTAACATTTCTTTTTCTAGTTTTCTCTAACTGCAATTAATGAAATGAATATGAATCGTACTTCGAACCACAGCGCAACATATGGGTTAACGAAATTTTCAGACATGACTCTCGGAGAATTTTCTGACCATCATCTTCAATCTAATTTAATTGAAAAAATATCTTTTCGTCGAGAACACTTGCAACATACTTTCGAACGCACTAAAAGAATGGTTATAAACCTTCCCAAAAGAGTGGATTGGAGAGAAAAGGGGGTGATTTCTGAGGTAAACAATCAAAAATCATGTGGGGCCTGTTGGGCTTTCAGCACCGTTGAAAATATAGAAAGTATGAATGCCATTAAATATGGAAAATTGGAAAAACTGAGCGTCCAACAAGCCATAGACTGCGCTGGCTATCGAAATGAAGGCTGCAAAGGGGGAGATATGTGTTCGTTGCTGCAATGGATGGTTGATTATAATGTCACACTGGAAAAAGAAAGTGACTATCCTTTGCATTTGCAAAATGAAAAATGTAAATTGCCCAATCACACTGATGGCGTGCAAGTAAACAAGTTTGAATGTGGCAGGTATTTCTTATTTTCATCATGGTACTTTGTGATTTTAAATTATTATTTTCAGTTTTATTGATAAAGAAGAATATATCTTGGGTTTGTTGGCGTTGAGTGGTCCAGTTGCAGTTGCTGTTAATGCTTTATCCTGGCAAAATTATTTGGGAGGAATAATTCAGTTTCATTGCGGACATTCTTTACAATTGCTTAACCATGCCGTACAGATAGTTGGTTATGATGAATCTTCTGAAATACCCCACTACATTGTAAGAAATTCGTGGGGTTCAGATTTCGCAGATAATGGATATCTTTACATAGCGATTGGCAAGAATCTTTGTGGGCTTGCCAATGAAGTGTCTGCATTAACTGTTATATAAAGGAAAGGATTTTTAAGTGAGTTTAAGGAATTTTAATTTTAGTTTGATTTTAATTTTCTAAGAAATAGTTTTATTTTCATTTTTAATCAAATTTATTATTTTTTTTTTGTATACAGAGGTAGTCACATAAGAGGTACTTAAAAATTAGTTCATATGCAGCTTAAAATACAATTTACAATTAACTTAAAAAATGAAACCTTTAATCCAAGGTTGCTCGTCTATTGGTCATCTTGTCCTTTAAATTACTAAGTTGTTGGTGTTGTTTGTATTTTGGGTTGCATATGATCCGATATTTTAAGTAATTGCTGTAACTAGCCCTGTATATATTTTACAGATGGTAATAGATGGTTGATTTACTGTTATTTAAAAAGTGCAAATAATATTTTATATTTTTATAAGGTAATGATAAATATAATATGAAGCAAACAAAATGCTTTATTAAGATACACCACTGCAATAATACACGCTTGTAACAAACTGATATGACTTAATCTTCAAATATTGTACTCAATCCGACAATTAAAAAATATAAAATAAATAAAATAGATTTGATTAATAACTTTTTGAAGTTTGAACAAGTGTATGGGAGCGCTGGTGCCTTTTTGGCACTGTCAAAGATATACATGTTCAGCGTTCCATTTTCATAAAAACACAACATGCACTGTTCATTCCCTTTGGCTACTAATTAAATACCAAACAACATTTCTCTTAATTTTAATAATGTGATGGAACTGCACAACATCATTATTTTTTTTTTAAATAGTAATTATTTCGTAAAATTGACCTGAACTCTATTGACTAGGCACACTTAGTTTATATATAATAACAAGAAACTGTACTATGAAAAATAGAAACTTCCGACAATAAAATTAAAAACAAATAAACATTTTTCTTTCGATCATCCATCTGAGATGAAAAATCCCGGTAATTTTGTCCGGAATTACAACGGCTTACTTCTTTTTTTTGGGTTTTAAAAATAGATCATTATTACAACATATAAATTATCAAGATATTTCTCATATTGTTCAACAGTACCAACAGTTTTATGTTTATTACATGGAATGCTTGGCCAGATAATGTGCTCCATAATATAGTTATTTATAATCAATAATAGATAAATATACATATCAATAATCGAGTGAGTTTCACACCTACATAAATTATGTAGTTAAATATAACGATCATCATATATGAAAATAAACAATCTTTTTTGGAATGTGCATAGTTCCAAAGAAAAAACGTCAACCAAAACGACGACGACGACGCACCTTAACTTTGTAACATTTTGATTAACAACTTTGAAAATATTTTTGAGATACATATACATAGGTAGTAGTTTTGCCAACAAGTGGGGGAGGGGAGATACCATAACGTTATTGTCCACTGCCGCAATAAACGAGTGAGGTGCACTTGGTCTAGGAGGGTTGGTGCAGAGGCGCATGCACTAGACTAGGCCAAGCAGGCAGCCGACGCCGACGCGGCCCCTACTGCGTATTCATAACAACCGAACAGTCAATCAGAAAATTTGATTATGTCAACAAACGCAGCTCAAAAATATATTGCCTTGATTAAAATTTCGCAAATATAATAATTAATAAGAGAGAGACACAGAGACGATATATCAGTCTTACAGTTGAAATAAGTACACACATAAGCTTTAGGCGGCAGGGTCACCTACAAACTAGCAACACGAGGACTCACACGTAAGGCGTCACATCACAAGCAAGCGTCGGAGAAGCACATTATCCTGGGGACATGATATAGCCACGATATGTCAGCTAACACATGTAAGAAGAGACAAAAGTATACAATGAACACGCACTATTGCTATCAAATATAGATTTTGCGATTTGTCTGCGCGATCTATGGCAGGAACGATGACGGACAAAGCGGCTAATATCCTAGAGGTGAAGTCCGATGGGCGCGCGCGAGACTGGCAGGATGCGTCGGTCTCCAGAGAGACGTGCGGCGCGTCCTGCAGCCGAAACAGCGAGCGCGCCCTCAATTGTGCGGCCTCACAACAAGAAACACTTAATATTAAATTCGGTCAGTTCTAACAAATATAATTAGTATACCTAAACTACAATAGACAATCTACACGGTAAGAAATCCAATCGGCAATTATCGTTAAGGACGTACAAAGCCACATAAAAATACATCATAATCATTCATAATTAAGTAATAATAATAATATTTGATATAAAACGACTAGACTAGAATAAGACGTAAGCAGCTACTTGGTCGGTGGCGCGGGCCGCGCTTGCTTTGGTCCGCGAGTTCCAGCCAACAAGCAGGGAATTATTGGTGTGATCAGTACAGTCAGTACAACACGTACATACATTGGTGTTCGTACTTTAAAGAAGATCGTGGAATGGAAGAGCTTATGGTTACGCGCATCTTGCAAAAAAACGACAATTTCGAAATTTTTCCTTTTCCTTTTTTTTTCGTTTTGTTTTGTTTTGTTTTCTTCAATTTCCGTTATAATTGGTAACGAACAGAGATGGAAATTTTTAATTACGTGCATGGGTACAACAGGCTACTGGTGGGTGCGTGTGATAACGTTTTGGATCGGGGGAAGGCATTTCCGATAATCACAGTCTGTTAGAGGTTCTGTCGAGCGCATTACCAGGAAAAAGGGTGCTCGGAGGTGTGGACTCTGCGGCGTGGCGCATTAACAGTGCACAACAACAATCTACAACATGAGCAAAATGCATCAAATGTATAAAAATTTATAATTCTGGAACAATTTCATGCAGCGAATAACAAGAGACGGTGCGACGGGAATATGTGACCCACGAAGGGTAGGGATTAGAAATGCGACGATCTTCGCACCTAATGAAATCTTAACGAGAAAATGTACACTGCAAGTACAAAGCGGTACAGGAAACTATTTACACTCCACCTGGTTAAAGTAGTATATGTTCCCTAGAGTAATTGACATGAAGGTAAACCCAACATATTCAAGTGAGAGACCCTGCCGCACCCGTAACCTGAACGCGGGCAGACGATTCGGAGGCGCCAGGCCCCGTTTCTTTTCTTTTTTTTGTGCGTGACTGAATGAGAAGTTCCAAAAATGAGGCGCAAGCGACGGTCCGAATCGAACGCCCGAGGTGTGTTGAGCTTCGGGCAGGGAAACTATTGCATTTGCGTATCACTAAGTTCGTTTCTATCAGAAGAAATGTGTTGTAGAATCATCAGTCTTTCCGAAATGCTTTGATAATAATTAAAAGTCAGGATGCGGACACCAACTATCTTGGTCCGCCACACGCTTTTTTTAGACTGCTTACTAAATACTCAAAATACTACAAACGCTACTAACTAATGACTATGATACCATAAAATCACACATGCCTATAACTAGAATAGGATCTGCTAAAGTTGGGCCCAGGAAGATTGTTCAAAAATCTTTTACATAAGCAGTTGCTTTCACAGGAGTATCATCACTTAGCCTAGGTATAAAAGAGTAGAGTAGTAGAAAAAGGGTTGCTCCCGCAACCGTGCCAACCAAGCTTCCTTCGGGAAAAGGACGAAGAAGACCACGACGACGACGTCCAATTGAATACTGCAGAGATCAAGCGAAAACAAGAAAGAAATAAAAATAAAAAAAAGTAATGAAAACTGCAAGAACTGGTATTATTAATTAAAAAAAGCTTTTACAACAAAAATTCAAAAAAACAAAACAATGTACATTTAATTTAAGAACAATTTACCATTAAAATTAATATAATAATAACAACAAAGTAGTAAAAACTGCAAAACTGGGTACTTATAGAGGGCAGTCAGGTTCAATGCGATCGGCAGTTCTTTGCATACACATCCAAGGACGTCGCGAGGAACAATAGAAAAAATAGAGTGTACTCTGAACAAGACACTAAAAAAACTTAACACTGATCGGATCGGTATCAGAGAAGGCCGAACATTGAACCGTGTCTGCGTGCAGTCAGTGTTGGGGACTGGTATAGGATGAGATCGCTCAGCCCCCGCGTAAATGCGATCGCCACCGGATTTCACTTTTCCTTTTCTCAAAAATAACAAACAGTATAAATAAGACGGTATAAATAAATGGTAAATGTAAAGGTGTACGCCGGCCGAACGGCTGCGGTCCAAGGGCTGGCGGCCGTTCGCCCCGCGTTCGCAACTAAATAAATCATTTTCCTAACTAATAGTCTTGGTCGCAAGTTGAGTGGGGTGTCGCGCGCACTACATGCATGGCGTGGACCCACGCGCTTACTATCTTAAACTTGGCAGCATCAACAAAGAAATATATTACTACTTACTACAACTAATAATAATAAGTGGTGAGAATATTGCATGCACCAGTAATTCGCTAAACTTAAACTGATCATAGTACATAACAAAAATGAAAGATAAAAAAAATAAAAATCATAATAATAAAACAAAATAATTAAGGCTTAGCTTATGGGCACGGCACGCGGTGTAATACAGAGTGTAAATACCTACAATATTACAAACATTCATTTAGTTACAGTACTGTTCGTGGGTGACTAGGGTCGCTAACAACGCGGCTTCCCGCAAAACAACAACGCGCTATGCTACGGACATTCACAACACCATACACGCATATTAAAATAGATATATCATATATGGAAACTGATGCATAATTTAATACAACAATGGCCCAGGCACCGCTATGCATGGTTAACATCTCTATAATGGTTTGTATCCCTGTTTTGAAAAATTGATAGTTTTGGTCATACGTTGGGCCGCCACTCCGAGAAAGGAGAGCTTATCAAACATATTCGTGAAAATCGACAATATTAAAAATATCAACATGTTACAAATTACAAAACTATGATCATAAACATCGCTACGTAATTATTTTCTTTTTCAGTTTCTGAAGAGTCGAAGTGAAATTCCATAAAATAATTTACAACAACAGCAAACCACTCCTTTTCAAAAATGCATCAACAAAAGTGTAGGGAATGGTGGCTGACAGACCCTGTCTCGATAACTGTGGTCTTCTATTATTTTTACAGCCCGATCGGCGGAACCTGCACATAGCGGTATATGTACAAACGGTAGTCTTTGCTGGCCAGAACCACGGAACCGTCGTCCATGAGGGCGACGTCGAAACACTGCGCGTGCTTGACTTTGCTCTCCAGGGCCGACACCAGTTGCCCGTCCTGGGTGAAAATCGTCAGGTTGAAGTTGTTGTGATTGTCCGCGATTAGAATTTCGCCGGCCGCGTTAATTCCGACGCCGATCGGATAATTGGTTATGCCCTCGCCGCCGATTTGGCGCAAATAGACGCCCTCGTAATTGAATACCTTGACGCAGTGGGCCCGATTGTCGCTGATGAAAATCTCCTGCTTGTCGTTCACCACGACGCCGTTCGGAAATTCGAGGTGCTTGGAGCAGCCGAATTTTTGCAGTACGGCCCCCGACTGGTCGAAAATGATGACGCGCATCACCTTGCACTCGACCACAACTATGCGACCCTTATTGTCGACGGTTACGCCGCGCGGGTGCTGCAATATATTCGCGCCGAATTTGCGCACGAACTGTCCGTATTGATTGTAGATCTGAATCTGATGGGTCGGAGACCTTTCTGTCACTATGATGTCTCCTGATGTGCGCACCACGGCCACGCGATTCGGATATAAAAGTTGACCGTCTCTCTTGCCGCACTCCCCAAATTGGAACTTGAAGCGACCTTCCTTATCGAAAATCTGAATTCTGTGGTTGTTCGTATCGGCTACGATTATGTCATTTTGTGCGTTCACGGCGACCCCGCTCGGCTCCGTGAATTGCCCCTCCATCACTCCAAACTCCCCAAATTTACAGTGATAAATCATCTTCTGGCGTTTGATCTGAGATTTCGGGGGGAAAATCGTGGTCGACATCAGTTTGGAAGTGAGATCAAGCATCGAGTCGGTGCCGTTGCCCGAAAGAGAATACGGATCGGAGGCGCCGTTTTGGAAAATGCTGTCGCCGCCGCCGCCGTTCGACCATTTTTCGTACGGGTTGATGCCGTTGAGATTCAGGTCGCCCATGGTCGTCGAGAAGGGGCCGAGGCTGTTGGCACTGCTGAAGCGTTTTGAGATGATGTTCGATTCGAACGGAGAAGTGGACTGGCTGGAGCCGGTCAGCGTGAACGGACAGTGGATGCCGCCGTTCAGGCTCCCGGAACTGCCGTTGACGCTGCTTCCGCTCGAACTCGAGCCACCTGTGGGTCGCGCGATCGGAGGCTGCTTGCTCGGACCGCCGCCGACCACTTCGGAATTGGACCTCACGTAACCGAACGTGTTTCTGACGCCGACTTGTATGGCTTGGTAATTGGAAACGAATTCCAGCTCGCCAGATTGCACGGTCTGGTCGACGCTGAAAGTCAAGAGATTCTGCAGTTTCCCGTCCAACAATTTGCGGAACATCAGTATTTCCATTACGGTCGCGCACTTATTTAGTTTTTCGACGAATTCACAAGTTTTGTAGATCTGCTCGACGACTTCCTGGCCCTTTTGGGTCGCGACGCCCAAGGAGATCTGCTTGGCCGAAAACACACTCTCCAACTCTTTTAGCAGTTCCTGCTTGCGTTCGTCCAACATGGAGCGGTAGAACAAGAACGTGTCGTTGATTTCGTTTTGTGCTTTGTGATATTGCACTTGTAGTTTACTCGATGCGTGTTCGGCGTTTTTCAAAATGTTTCTGATATCGGTTGCTTTAGCTTTGGCCTCCTGAACAGCGTGAGAGATTGCCTCGAACTGTTTAGGAGCAGCATCGCTGATATGTTCGCATTCGTGGAGACCAGCGGGATGGTCTAAAGCGCAACATTCCTTGCATATGGGAACGGTGCAAGTGCGACAATAATATTTTAAAAATTCGCTCTTGTGCTTTGAACAGAGCATGTTTTTTTCGCCGTTTGTGATCGCACCGTTCGTAATGATGCCATTTTTGTGGTCTTCCTTTATGTCGGTTAAATTAAGAACTCGATGGCCCTCGAAACAGTGCATAAATTGGTGCGCCATTACGCAATTCGAACACAAATAATTGGCACAATCAACGCAACGAGCAACAGCGTCTAACTTCTTTGTTTTGCAGGCCGTGCAGCGGACAACAGATATGTACTGGTCGCTGTTGTTCTCTGTATTATTGAACAGCAGGTTGCTCAGGATATTCTCAATGGAGTCTGATTGGCAACGGGGGCAGCCGAATTTGCTCTTCTCCAAACAACTGTTGCAAACTGAATGAAAACAAGCCAGCAACTTCGAATCGAGCACGGGTTCTTTGCACTGCAGACAGTGTAGATCGGAATGGTCGCTGTCGCGGTCCACGGAGTCGCTTGCCGGCGGAGACGAACCACTGACTGTCAAGGGAGAATCGGCCAAGGGCGAAAGAGACAAGTAATCTGCGTGATCACCAAAAGATCCAATCGAATTAGCTCCAGGTAATGATTCTAAGGATGGAGTCGGAGATGCCATCTTCAATTAACCGTCATCCCTGCAACAAAAAGGAGAAAATTTACAACACATCCGGATAAATTTAAAATTATTACATTCATTTGAGCGCAGCAGCGGCGCATAAATAAGAATGGCTTAAAAGATATAGGATGCATCCATTGACTGTCAATTGGCGGGGGTGAAATGTTTAGACAAGACTGGAAGGGGAGGGCGATCGATGTCCCGACCGAGGGACTAATGCTGTTGCCACGGCAACCTGTGAGGGTCTGCAACCCCGACTTGAATTATTGCTGCAACAAGGTTGCTGCGACTGAATGTATAGACTAGCGTCTGGAATCGTATTTGTTTGTATGTATTTCGTATGGCGTGTTTAAAAGA
Source organism: Dascillus cervinus (assembly GCA_949768715.1). Classification (NCBI taxonomy): domain Eukaryota; kingdom Metazoa; phylum Arthropoda; class Insecta; order Coleoptera; family Dascillidae; genus Dascillus; species Dascillus cervinus. The sequence goes on along the minus strand of OX458321.1, from coordinate 28,252,833 downwards.
CAGTTTTGCAGCATTTTGCGTGGAAATGTATAACCGGCAATGCAGTCTGATTGTCGCGTTCGATATTCAAGCAACTTTGCGTCACTGACTACCTGTTGCCAAGGGAGATCCATTATTAAACTGCTCATTTCGTGCCGTTTCAGACGAGAAAAATATTTGCTTTCACGTGTACAGGGTGTCCCTTCACTTGTGTTATTTATTTGAAATTTGGTGTCCCTGGTATAAGGCTAGATATTTCCAGTTTTAAATGTTAATTGTCGGCGTTAGTTTTCAACAAAAAAAATAAAAACTGATTTTTTATAAAAATAATATCTCCCAATTTTGCCAAATTTCACTTTTCAAGATCAGTATTATTAAGGCAAAGATGTCCAAAGTAAAAAAAAAAATTCCAAAAGCTGTAATTAGTCTAAAATTCCCTTATATTGGAATCTTAAGAGTAAAAGTAATAATTTATGACTATAAATAGTCGTTAGTACCAATCCGCAAAGTTAAGTACGATTTAAATGTATGGCATTGTAAAATTTTCTCCGAAACTGGAAGTAGATAATTGGTACCTCGAATGGTCTGTCCCTTTTCCATAACCGCACCGAAAATATTTCAAACGAAAAATGTAATAAGTCGTCTTCGAGCTAAAAAAAAATAATTCAACATTCACACTTTAAAGTATCTTCGTACTCATAATCGTAATTTATTAGAGGACTTGCAATTTACGTAAATTTTAGAAATCTACAAGAATGTAAAAAGGCTCGACTTAGGTACGCTCCTGTTGTTCACATCGACCGACTTCCACTCGACAGTGACAAATTTTTACAATGTCATAAATTTAAATCGCACTTACCTCTGCGGAAAATACTAACGACTATTTACAGTAATAAATTATTACTTTTACTCTTGAGATTCCAATATAAGAGAATTTTAGACTAATTGCAGCTTTTGAATTTTTTTTGCGTTAATCAGAATGATCCTGAAAAGTGAAATTTGACGAAATTGGGAAATATAAATATAATATAAAAAATAAGTTTTTATTTTCTTTCTCGAAAACTAACGCCGACAATTAACATGTAAAACTGGAAATTTCTAGCCTTATACCAAAGTCATGCGTGCACCAAATTTCAAATAAATAACTTTCAATTGAAACTCAATTTTGGAGCCAAGTGATGGGACACCCTGTACAACTCGGAACATAATTTAAGTCGCAAACTTTATGCAACCCATCATACTATACGATATAACTTTGGGCGTCGTAGTGTAATGGGTTGCCTAAAACTAGAGACATAAATTATGTTTCGAGGTGTACTTCTAATAGAACCCTAATAATGATAAAAGTAAACGGAAACTTGTGCGTCTTTTGCTGTGAATTAAAATTTGTACGTAGTTACGTTTAATGAGTGAAGGTAACCCTCAAAGTGAACTCTGCCGACACGTGTCGGCCTTAAAATTATTCTGCTACATTCTTCCCGCTCCCTTTTAGTACATCTGCGTATCTAGTTAATTCAACAGAAAATGAAGTTGCGCTTAAATATTTGGAGTTCCAAACTTACGGCGATACGACTGCGTTCGGGGCATTCACATCCACTCACTGCGATTAACCCTGGGCGTAATTCACGTGAACTCGCCACCAGCATTCATTTGATACTACCTTCGGCATACCATTTCGTACCGCATACGCTTGGCAGGCCTTTAAAAAGCCCGACAGACCTCCCATTCCGTGAACAGCTGCTAAATGCATAAGAGATAGGTGTGCATTTACCCCGACATATGGGGGCTCACAAAAATTCATCTTTTTTAAATTGTTAAACAATGAACGCTCGCCCACCCATTCTTTTATCGTTTCACGATTTTTTCTTTGGTAAATTATGAGGAAGCTTAATTTAATACGGCAACCCCTCTGTTATGCAGGGCACGTTCTAACTAAAATTCGCTCGAAAGGTTTATTATTAACAGTACTTGGAAAACTCACAGTCGTTCGTTATCGATAACAACTTTCCGAACTTGGCAAACATATAAATACAGTAGAATCTGCTTTTAACGAATACCGGATATCACCAGACACCGCTTATAACGAGCAATACACATAGAGAAATTTGATTTACTATGCAAACGCTGTTTAAAATGTCCGCATATTACGAGATCGGTTATAACGAGACTCCGGTTATAACGTCGGTTGTATTGAAATTTTATATAAAAAAATCCTGATATACCGAGATCTAAATATATACCTTTGACTAATATTGATAATGGTTTACTTAGAAATGTGCTGATTCCAACTAATCAGGCTTCAGGCGGTAAAAAATCAGTTTCACTTAGGTTACCGAAGAATTATCATGTCAACCTTCGGTAAATTAAACTTAAAAAAATATGAAATTGGTATTTCTACCTCTCAACACGACTTCAATACTGCAACCTATGGACCAAGGAATTATAAACTTCCTTAATTTTCATTTTCGAAACGTACTTGTGTTGCATTTGATAGATGGCATTAAAATGGAAAAAGAGGATCGCGTAGCACTTCTAGACGCCATTCGATTTGTAGACCGGGCTTGGAAAAGTATTATGCAAACCACAATAAAAAATTGTTTCAAACATGCTGGATTTATAGGAGAAATTGCCCCAGCTGAAAATTGGCAAAGTGAACTTTGTATCGCATTGAAGGCTGAAAAAGTCAACGTTCAGGAGTATGTGACGATTGACGATTTTGTATGTACTAGTGAAATCCCAACCGAGGATGACATCGTTGAGAATGAGTACCAAAAATACAATCAAACTCCAACTGAAATTGCTAAATCTGATGATGATGAACCGGCCCCTTTACTAGAAAAGATTTCGCCTACGGAAGCTAGAAAGTGCCTGGCAAAATTGAAGAGTTTTTTTGAAGCCGAAACTACTCTAAATGGTGCGGAACATTTTTTTTCATTTTTTGGCAAATTTGGAAAATTTAATTAACAAAACAGACTATTAGACTATTTCGGTTAATAAGTACGCCTAAATTTATATATGAAACAACTGTAACGTACACGCATTTTACTAATTTATGTCAACAAATAATATTTTCAATAAAAAATGTCTTTACATAATAATCCGCTTTTAACGAAATCCTCTTATAACGAGCTAATTTCAAACCCCCGTACGTCCTCGCTATAATCGGATTCTACTATATCAGCGGAAATGTTAATTTTACTGTAATTTTTCCAACGTTTTCCAAGTTGGTCGATTTGCATTACGCGCGGCTTGTAAATTTGACGGTTTGCCAACATTCGGTCTGGTCTAACCAAAATTAACGCATTTAATAGAAAAACCGACAGTTTCATCGGTTTAATAATAGAAATCATTCAGCGCCGAAAGATCTCGTTGTTGGGGTCGAGCGGAAGTCAAGCGTGTTACCCTGAACTTGGTTTTTAAAGTTAAGTGGTTCTAATTGTACATACAGGTCGCTTTTTCTTTCTTCATTTTACACCCTAGTGCACACACGGACCCGACGACACGCCTTTAAAACGTATAAAAAAATGTAAATGAATAAAAACGGTCGTGAGAAAAAATAATTTTATTACCACACAATTAGAATATTCTAAATATTTGATCTAAGATAAATTTGAGAGAAAAAGTTGTTTTTTGAGGTGATTATAAAGGTGTTATCTGGATAATTTATGGAAGACCGGCTCTTCTTTAACGAATTTTTGTTTACGCGCCAATGAGAATGTATTATTCTTTTCAAACTGGATTCTCAACAGCTTTACTTGGGCGTGTCTTTAATTTTCGTTAATAAAATTCCACAAAAGAAATATACGTTTTAACACAAGCGCATCCTTGACATGTAACCACATTTTATGATTAGATAACACTCATTGATCGCGGTATCGACTGTCGCGTTTGTGGCTGCAATATGTAAGCTGACACCTATTGTGTTTTCAATTAGGAAAAAAAATTGCAATCACAAATATGTGACACTTGTTGACGCAAATCGGGAAAATGTACCGTTTGGATTGATAAAAATAGATCAGTTTTAGTGCAACTTGCTCAGAGGTCACATAATTACAATTACAGTACAACTTCACTAATCCGGACAGATAAAGTTTTCTCCTGAATCGGATTTGGGAATTTTCCTGATTATAAAAATCTTAAAAACACGAAAACAATGCAAACGAGACATAATACATACATCATAACAAGGCTACATTCAAACAATTTTTTTTGTTGCTTTGTGTTGTTGAATAAATGTGAAGTGGCTTTTTCCAGGAATCTTTTTAATAACCAGACGTCCTGCATTGGTATGTCAATATGCTCTGCCGATAGAATGCACTGAAAAGATGACTGAACAGCATTTTTCTGCTTAATTTTATTACAAAATTCTTTTACACATTCGGAATCAGTAAATTCAAAACATTATCCTCTGACTTTGAAGTTTCTGTGGAAGTATGTGATTTACATGATTTTGGTATGTGTCCGGATTATACAGGCAAGTGACACCGAACTGTCCGAATTACCGCATGCCCAAAGTAGCAAAGTTGTACTGTACACAGCTGTCCCATCCCTTGTACCCCCAAAATTGAGCTTCAATTGAAAGTTATTTATTTGAAATTTGGCGCACGTATGACTCTGGTATAAGGCTGGAAATTTTCAGTTTTACATGTTAATTGTCGGCGTTAGTTTTCGGGAAAAAAAATAAAAACTGATTTTTTATAAAAATACTATTTTCCAATTTCGTCAAATTTCACTTTTCAGGATCACTATGATTAAGACAAAGATATCCAAAGTAAAAAAATAATTGAAAAGCTGTAATTAGTCTAAAATTCCCTTATATTGGAATCTCAAGAGTAAAAGTAATAATTTATGACTGTAAATAGTCGTTAGTAATTTCCGCAGAGGTAAGTGCGATTTAAATTTATGACATTGTACAAATTTGTCACTGTCACACCCTGTACAAGAGGGGCCAAACGTGGCAGTTATTTCAAATGCCGAAATTGTGGGTTAAAATAAGGTGCAGTCTGAGGAATATTTTAAGGAACGGGCGAAAAAAAAAAATAGGAAAGTAAGAAATAAAAGTCAGAGATCCAGTTAAAGGAAACAGAAATGTTCAAGTTCGCGTAAAAGTAATATAACGTAAGCCTTGAGAAGATGCTTGTAAAGTCTGTCGAGCAAAAAAGCAATAAGGAAAATAACAAAAAAACTCTTCGTGCTCATTTTACAAGATTATTTAAACTCCCCCGGCGAATCCATCTCGCCAATATTTTTGCGGGAAATGAATGAAAACTCCCGTTGTTTATTTTATAACCTTTTTAAACAATTAATTTAAAAAAGCGGCCGCTGCACTGTACACACCTATTCACAAACAACAGTGTTTTCAGAAGCGGGGTGAAACCCGCTAAGTAATTAAGCTATCGATCTTCCTTCAAAGTTTATTGTTGTATGTTTTGAGGGTGAGTTCAACTTTAACCGTCATAAAACGCACAAAAATTTAATTTGCTTTTATTGCGTCTGAGATGGCTTAATTTGGGCCAGCTCGGTATGAAAAGCGCGAAATAAGCGCCGAAACATGGGCGGATAGATTCTCAATGAAATACGTAACAACGACGGCTTACGATTTGACAAATTTACCGTGAACATATAAATTTAGTCACAAGTTATTCATGAAGGCAAGTCACGTCATTTCAAGTCAACCAAAACAATAATAAACGAGTTAGCAGCCGCAGGCGTCCTAATTACATATCCCACCGCATGTGAACATTGCACGTCTATAATATCAACTCGACAAAATTACCATATCGCTAGTTTTTAATAGCGAACACTTGAAAAGTCTCGGGGCAACCGCAGGAAGTACAACATTCTATTTCCGGCCCGCCGTTTCGCGATAAAATGCCACATTTAATACAATCCGACTGTATTGCAATAACACTACTTTCACTTTGGAAAGTAAACTCCCGCGCCATGGAATCATATTCAGTTACGATATACAACTATCCTTTTACCCGGGTTACGTAAAACTGGGTGCAGTCATTAGGCAAAACTGGAGCTTCAGTCTTGTAAGGGGCTTATTATTCGTCAAAAAGGAAAGGCAAGCTGGCGGAACCGTGCGGAATTGATTGCAATTTCTCCAAACGTTTATAATGAAAATTGGACATTTCTAAATACGGGAGTTCCACCAGTAATTTACCAATTTTTTTTTGGCATTCTAGGACAATTAAAAAATAATAATTAGGACATTTGATCAGATCACATCGTCACTAACAAAAAGAAAGCAGAACATAACGTTATTATTTTATGCAAAAATTATTAATTGTCTAATAGTATATTAAAATACAAGTAGCAGAAGGCATCTATTCAAGCACGAATTTGAAATTCCGAAACGAGCCGCAAGGCGAGTGGAGGAACAAATGAGTGCTTGAAGGACCTTCTGCTACGAGTGTTTTATACTGTTTTTTCTATTTTGTAGCTTTATATCATTTTATAAACTATAAAATAAAAATTTTAAATCTAGGGAATTTCGTGGTGATTGCTGACATTTTTGTGGCGTAATTATAGGCGGTTGTGAAAAAATTTAATTTCAAACGTCAGTTTTTTTTTATTTTCACGTTTAATGTTTAAAAATAAATGCTGAAGAAGGTTTATCACTAACGCCGCCGAAAATTAGGCAAATTGAACAAAATACGTTAGAAAATTTACTACCGTTATAGGCAACATCAATGTTCATCAAAATACTGTGTCCGATCAGAATTTACATGGTGTCACTATAAATTCCCAAGATACATCACATGTAACTGCAAGTGTGTATAATAATTGTACTTTCCACGGTAATAATTTAGATTAAGCTTCTTTTTCATTGTTATTTATTAATTTGCTTTGTTTTTTGACGTGTCAGTTGACGTTGACAGTTCAACGCTACCAGGCTACCAACATCAAAACAGTAAATTTTCCTACTCTATTCTAGCACGCCAGCGACTTATTAAAGCACTCAAATGACGTCATTTGGGTGCTTAAATGGACTTATTTTAAACGCAAAATAGAAAAATAGTATATTAAAATACAAGTAGCAGAAGGCATCTATTCAAGCACGAATTTGAAATTCCGAAACGAGCCGCAAGGCGAGTGGAGGAACAAATGAGTGCTTGAAGGACCTTCTGCTACGAGTGTTTTATACTGTTTTTTCTATTTTGTAGCTTTATATCATTTTATAAACTATAAAATAAAAATTTTAAATCTAGGGAATTTCGTGGTGATTGCTGACATTTTTGTGGCGTAATTATAGGCGGTTGTGAAAAAATTTAATTTCAAACGTCAGTTTTTTTTTATTTTCACGTTTAATGTTTAAAAATAAATGCTGAAGAAGGTTTATCACTAACGCCGCCGAAAATTAGGCAAATTGAACAAAAGACGTTAGAAAATTTACTACCGTTATAGGCAACATCAATGTTCATCAAAATACTGTGTCCGATCAGAATTTACATGGTGTCACTATAAATTCCCAAGATACATCACATGTAACTGCAAGTGTGTATAATAATTGTACTTTCCACGGTAATAATTTAGATTAAGCTTCTTTTTCATTGTTATTTATTAATTTGCTTTGTTTTTTGACGTGTCAGTTGACGTTGACAGTTCAACGCTACCAGGCTACCAACATCAAAACAGTAAATTTTCCTACTCTATTCTAGCACGCCAGCGACTTATTAAAGCACTCAAATGACGTCATTTGGGTGCTTAAATGGACTTATTTTAAACGCAAAATAGAAAAATAACATTCTTTATTTATTTTGGTGCTTTTTTCTTCTAATTCGTCAATTTCTTTGGTAATGGCACTTCTGACAAAATTTGGGATTGACTAATTTTTTTCCTGCTTGACTTTACAAACGACTTTTAGCTCATTACCTTGTTTTAAAATCATTTCCTGTTAATATCATAATTTAATAAATTGCCATTAATAAATCTTGACATCAACTTATACAATAATAAAGAAACATCATAGTTATAAGCATTGAATTAAACAAACATCAAACAGGAATTTTTCTAAAAAAAAATCAAAAATCAACTCAATCTCACAATACTTTCTTTGGTTAAAAATTTTAGAGCACCGAACAAATTTTTGGGTCATTTTAGGACATTTTAGGACAAAATCAAAGTTTTAGTAATTTTTAGGATCTTAGAATAAGCCGAAAAGTAATCACCAAGGGTCAAATCAGAAAAATCTGCCTGCAACGCTTGAACAAACGAAAAGGGTAAACACACGTGGAACAATAAAAGGAAAAAAGCACAAAGCTCCCGACACTTTCTACGTAAGGTCACAATTAATGTGTGTACCAATACTCGAGATGGAGCACCACTACATTCATTGTTCCTATCCAAGACCATTACGTAATACCGCATAACTCTCTAGTGAAAGTACATCTACCTTGATTTATGTTGCATAAACCTCGAGCATTCTATTTTTATATTATGTATGATGTGAAAGAATCGGCGCCATCGCATTGTTAATGACGGCCAGAATTTTTTTCCTTTTTGTCGGTTTCTCGTTCGACCGAAACCGAGAAATCGGTGGGGCCGATTGAAACGTGCCGAACTTTGATCTACCGAAGGCGCCACCGACCCATCCAGCTCTTGGGTATTTCGGTAGCGTTGCCGACGACGCTATTATCTTAACGAATGTTTAGATTACGTCAAAAAACTTAGAGGGTCGACGAATGACACATTGCAGTATTTCAAAAAATATTTATGAATCTCCCGATGGTACCATTAAAAACGGTCTTCTTGATGTTTTATTTATGAAGGATTTTAAACGCAACTCTGCATTGGAAAAACGAATTTCCTCTCAATTTATTAATAAGTGTAACTGGGGCACTTCTGCTGTTTTTAACGATCACATCGCCGAAGAAAAAACGTCTGCACATGGTGTTGTTTATGTTACAGACAAACTGATACGCGACACATGTATTTCTTCACATGGCCTTAAATTAACGCCATACGCTCTTTAATATGATCTAATGATAATATACGCCTACTTTTAAAATATACTCAATTTGCACAATCTCTTTCTCTCTGTGAACAGTTGGCATTTTGCGAACCATGACGCAATGTAAATTGAAGTAGGACGTGGCGTGTGGTGGTCCAGATTGTGGTCACAAACGTTACAAGATCAGAAAGCGACCAAGGACGTTAAGGGAACGTTTTTTTTTGGCACGCTCTAGGTCCACGGTGCTCAACCTTTTTTCCCTTCGGGCCACATATATATGTTTACCATGTTACATGGGCCGCAATATTTTTGGTTGATAACTTTTTTTTTAGGTCATCCATTTAAAATTAGTTAGTGGGGGACCTGGTTTTAGCGTTTCGGGCCGCATATAAAAGCTTGACGGGCCGCATGCGGCCCGCGGGCCGCAGGTTGAGTACCGATGCTCTAGGTCGTCAATCGACCATACTAATTTCTCTTCCTCTCACATACTCAATGTGGACGCGGTAGTAATCGCCACACACCTACGGCAACAAAATTGATTTTTTTTAAGAAAAAAAAACAAGATTCTAACAGCATTTGTGACTTGATGATGGTGTTTGACTGTAAAAATTGAATCATACATTTTTTGGTTCGAATTCTAACTTAAAACATTCTTTTTATATGTACAGTAGACTATCGTTAGTGCGAACAAGAAAAATTTCAGCGAAAGTTGCAATAATCTCAATATTGTACGGAATCTTAAAATATACAACCGTGAAGTGTTTTCATTCATTTATTATTGCTGTATACTCAATAATTATGATCAAAGTGTATTAAGAATTTAAAATCAAGTTCGCATGCGCTGACGTTGATAAACAACTGTACTACACAAAGTGCAAATAACAATTAAAAGAAAATGAAGATCCTTTCTTTATAGACTGTTCGCTTTATAGAAGGTGTCGTTCGTTCACACTGCAGAATTCACATTATTGAATCATTCATATTTTACTGTCGATCAATTGAATCGGTCTTACAATCGAATTATATGACGTGGCATGGTATTTATAAGATAGAGCTAATTAAGCACTTTTTCGCTTCATAAGTAATATTTTCATTTCTACAGTATAAAAGGAGTCAGGACCGGCCACAAGGGGGTTGCAGAGTGTACACCCGAGTTTCAGCTTTGCAATTTAAAATATTGATGAAGTTGAACAAATGTTTGCACCTGAAGTAATTTATGTACAAGTCGGTTATGCCAAGAGTAATAAAATTAGTGGTTACAATTAATAAAAGAAAGTGAGAAGAAAATATTACACAGAGAACTTTACTATTAGGTCATTGCCAAAAAGAAAACTCGATAATAAGGACCATACAACCAACTTTGGTGGACGGGGTTGAAGTTAATTTCGTCAGGTACAATCCGTACAAAAAGTTTAAAACTGTGATGTAAATCATAATCAACAATCTTTTAGACAAAAATTGTAAAAAAAATCTACTTACAATTTGGGATCAAAATTAATCAGCAGAAATGTTAAAGTGATATTTATTTGTGCCTGGGAAGGTATTTTCAGACAAGCTATTGCTTATTTAATTTTTGCGCCTAAAATTACAATAGTTTATGTGTTTTCTGTGGTAGCACTGTAGTTGTTAAGTTCATTTACTGACGAAATATAGCAATATAATAATTAACGATTTGGTATAATTTGGTAGATCTGACTTTTAGCGGTGACAGTACAAATATTCACGTGAACATTGCTTTTAAGCACATTACTACTACATCTTTTCGATAAACAGACTATAATATGCATTCAAACCAGTAAAAAATGAGTTTTTTTAATTATAAAAAAATAAATACAGCCAAAGTTGTATCTATTAACAAGTTCAATGATTATCTTTCGTCCCATTCAATTGTGCGGTTTTTATGTTATAATCAGTTTTAATGTTTTGCGATTCTATTGAAGCCCGATCGATTTTGACCATTATAGAACTTAACTCATAATTTCGGTTTGTGTTACGAAAAAGTCATGTCTTAAGAGTGGCCACTAAAAGATGGACGCCTCTATATCTATAAAGAATACACGCGTTGTGCGTGTGTGTGTGTGTGAATAAACTTTGGACTGCGCGAAAAATATATTTTCGTATAAATTCGAAATTTATTACAAGCATCGGTGTATCGAAAGCGACGAAAAAATTCGAAGTAAAAATTAAAAGCATGTTTGAATAATTAATTTTGTAAAAGAATCAACAGTTTACTCAAGACGTTCAGAATTCTAAACAATGACGTAAATTTTCGGATTCATTAATTTACGCCGAAGTGAATGTTTTAAAAATACCTATCAGTTTGCTATCTTTGTTTTCGTCGAGTTATTTATAGGCTCATCATTAACAAAAATAAAACGCACATAAATACGCGCTTTTCAATACACAAACTGAAGTGCCCCACCCCCGCGCCATTTCAAAAATACGCTACCTGCCATTTATGAGAATCAATAAAGTGCACGTTGAAATTTTCATTCGAAATCCTGGGAGGCGGCGTCGCCGACTAAAAATGAGGCACTCCCAGCACATGTGATCTTTTTCGAACGAAGACGACTGCGATAACGAGCGCACACAGGATGTGTAAATAAACAGGACACACGGCCGCTTCGACGCATTTAAACAAATAAGGGTAAACTTTTCATTCGGCAGATCCAATGGAAAATTTATCTTACTTACGTAGGCTCACAGAATTCATAAATTATCACTCTCGGTTTGACACAAGCACGTTTTATTTTTCAGGTTAGAATGGAGCGGATGTACCTGTAGTCTTTCCTTGATGGCGACGAAAATCAAATATTCTAAACTACACTTTCAAGTGATTTAAATGTGTACTATTCGTTTTAAAGTAGATAATGACGGACTCTGGAATTTTGGCCATTACGATAGCAGGGTTTTTTCCAAATTTATTATTTGGATGGACAGATGCAGATAAACACGTAAAAGGTCAGAACGGCTATAGTCCATTTTTAAACTAGCAGGTCACAAAGTTATTGTGTTATTTAATTTATGTTAACCCTTAAGTACTCGCACTATTATAGGTTAGCATTAATATGATTTATTTAAAGTTTAGAGAACAATTTAGAAATTTTAATTAAATGTCAGTTCCGCATAATTCCGGCTAAAATCAGTAATCGCAAGGAAATTCTTATTTGTGGCATATATTTACACAATATGAAAATTGCCGGGTAATTTAGAAACCTTGCAGTTAGTTAAAAATGAAGAAAAGCCAGTTTCATCCAAGTGATAGATATGTAAATTTTCTAATGGTGAGAAAGGTCGTAAACCACAACAAAAAATATAAAGTCGGCGAAATCACAGTTAAAAAGAAAACTGCTTTAAAAAATGAACTACTTAAATTGCATTAAAAATGTATTATTACACGCATTATACAGAGCGCGTCTAAAGTTAACCCTCCTCCTTCTAGCTTTTTAATTACATAATTGAGTTTGAGGATCCGGCTCAACTTAATGAATTATTTTTTGGCTTTAAATTGATTCTTGTAAATTAAAAGGTATTATCAACTTAAAATATTCAGATAACAATAATAATCATGTTGCACCTCAATATAAAGATATTTCAATTCTCTATCAACCTATTTTTGCAAAATAAAAATGCAATTATCTGTTATCGAGTTAAAAGCGTTTTCATCAACATTGGTATCCACTGCGCATGCGCGACGCAAACCGATACCTATCTTATTTATGATTTCGCATGCGTTGCTATGGATACTACTGTAGATAAAAACGCTTATACCTAGACAACGGATAACCGAATTTTCATTTTTCACAAACAAGAAAATTGAAATACATTTTTTAAATGTGAACAAAGTTTAGAAAATTTTAAGAAACTACTCGCGTGGGGCTTGCCAGACCCCATAAAGTGCACTGCCGGGAATAATTGATTGCCATACGGTTCCGTGTGGATAATTATCAAAGTTAAGTTAGTCAGTATCAACTTAAAAGTCTAACTGAGGAATATCTGACATGACAACTTTCTGAACCTTATGGTGTAAGTGCTATACATACATTTTTTAAATAGCCGTAGGATCTGCGCGACCCCACGCGTTTACTTAAGGGTTAATAATATAACCTATACAAGTTTGACAGAATCAATTAACAATTTTGAAGTGACATTACTAATATAACCTTTAATTGTCAGATACAAAATCAGTGTATTATTACCAACATAAAGTAAAAACAATAATTATTTCACGGCCTTCTAACGCTCTTCCTGGTTTAAAATCGGACTGTAGTAAAATGTATTGCTCAGAGTAAACAAGTTCAACAAAATAGTCGGTAATAGCTACAGATTAGTCCTAAGTACATATAATTAGCACAAATACAGTTATAAAATAAAACAATATACAACAGATCTTCTGTTTAAACAACGAAAGATTGTGCATGTAACAGATTTAGGGTACATAAATTGTGTAAACAAAACTTGCAAATTATTTCCCGCTTTTTTTAGAAATTAAAAAAGGAGAATTACTCAACGTAACGGAAATGAAGACTTTAAAAATAATTTCACAAACGAGTTAGGGGGAGATGTTCAATAGTTACACAGCATAAACATTAACACAGTCGTCATATATTTTGCATATTAATGAATAATCAAAATCAAATTTCACTGATGTTATCGGTGTTATCTGGATCCATTAAGCAGACAAGGGTGAGAGGTCGTCGACGATTTTTAGAGTTTCACCGAAAAATATAACATCTCTCATAAATTTTGCTGAGTAAACTGATACTCATGTCGGTAAAAAAATATTTCTCGTTTTGAACGAAAAGTGCTGTCCTCAAACAGTGACACGTGCTTTAAGGTATAACATACTCGTGTCACTACAACTGCAAAGATTCACATACAATAAAAATTGAGATGTTTGGATTTGGCAAAATGTTTTTTTCTTTATCAGTTTCAGTTTCATAAGATTAAAGGACAAATTTGATGTTAAACATGAATTTCTACAATTTTGAAGAAAAGGAATGTGGCTTTCTTATCCTGCCACGTGCTGTTAAGCAGTGACACATTATGATAATTTATATTACATGTATTGTAAGTGTATTTAAGTAGAATGTTTAAAAAAAAGTTATAAACAGTTTTAACAAAGCGCGTGTCACTGTTAAACATGTTCCCCTTTACTTGAAAGCCATTCATTCGATTAATCGAATTAAACATTTCACGTGTCTCGTAGTTATATCGAAGTTACGATTAGCAAGTTTAAAGAAAACTTTTTGCTAAAAAGACAACGTACTACTAAAAATCTAGAATGAGACAATAAACGTTGTATACATATTGCCAAATATTTGTTTTTGCTATTCATTTCATATTCCGAAAGGCTTTAAGTTATGGTGCCTTTACATTGCTCGATTTTTACATCCGATTTTTTTGTACGATTTTCTATTCGAATTTGTCTCGAATGAAATATATATTTACACTATCCAACACTATGCGTCAACTTAAAAAATATGGCGCATTTCATAATATCATATGCGAATAGATAGATTATACTGTAAACTTCGGTGTTTGAAAGTTTACTGTTTAACTTGTTTTTTTTTTTAATTCGATGGTTTGGAAATGCCATCGAGGAGCAAAAGGAGAAAACTTCTGGAAGCTTTTGGAAGAAGTTCATTAGAAAACACGTGGTACGAGAAACGACACGAAACGACAGTGTACGAACTGAAAAAAGTACACTGCGCATGACACAACTGAACAAATCGTACGAAATCTCGTATGAGAATAGGTACAGTCCTATTCTTGAAAAATTGAATGCTTTCTTGGAATATTGGAACTCGAATAGTAAATCGAACAGTGTAAACACAAAAATATGCCGCTCGAGCTGCTCGAATCGAATGCAAACTCGGACAATGTAAAGACACCATTATAATCAACTTGACGTTTCGGCAGCTCTTCTGTGGCCTCTTTGAAGCACTATTTGCAAACTAATTTTACTCATCAACAAACTTGTAGCACAGGGTTTGGCAGTCTGTATTTTTGTGTCGAATTTCCCTTTATTCTTTCAAAAGCTATCGTACAGGTGCATCAATAAAACAGTAGTAATATGCAATTTAATTTTTGTCGATTAAAATAAACCATCGCGGGCCGCACAAAGAACTTCAGTGAGTCGCATGCGACCCGCGGGCCGCGGGTTGCTCACCCCTGGTCTAGACACACACACACAACCAAACACAGGCAAGTGAGACTTGAATGGCCATTCACCGCTAAAAAATTCAACGGTAGGTAGTTGTTCGCGCATCTACCTAATTAGTTTTCGTTTTTACCATTTTTCTCACTGCTCGAACTCTGATATAAACGTCAATAACAGATAAAATTTAATAATTTTCCCGCTGGCTCAACGAATCAGGTTATATCCGAGTCGCAGCACCGATTCCATTGCAACATCACGGGGAATTGTAAAGATTTTCTTAATCACATAGTTATTAAAAACGCAACGTAGGCGTTGAAATGTTAATTACAAGCGCAGTAAATTAATAAGTTTTATGCGTTACCGATGGTCTGATTTAATAAATCCCACGGATTAATGTTGTAGAAACATAGATTAAAACACGGGCGCGCAGGATAAGATGAAAATGTACCTCAAGTTAATGTTGAATAATAATAAACTTACGGTGTGTATCTCTGAGGCGCTTTTATGCGCCTATAGTCACATGCATGATAATTTATGAATATTTAACGTTGCCACGCTACCGATTTACTCGGTGCATGAATGTTGTGGGTAGAGTAACATAAATAATACGTCTGCTTCATCATTAATCACCCCAGCTACACATATGAATTCCTTTTTATTGAATTGACAACTAAGTAATATCGGTTTTATCTCGCTCTCTATATACAACGTGTCCCGGAAATAATGTCATTAATTTTAACCCGTAGAACTCCTCAAAACAAACATTTTTTCTATGTACCATTTTTTCGAAATCGCAATTTTATTTTGGCATTTTACCCTCCCTGAAATTGACGAGTCGCCTTGATTTGATAAATCACTGACGGTGATTGTGAATATTAGTTTTTGCTGACTGCATAAAAAATTATCTTTCATTGCATATTCAAGGTATGTGCGTTTTATAATAAATAATTTTGTTACTCATTTATATAAACCACCCGCCGCACATCTAGTCTTTGTTATTGTGACTTGTAACTTGTAACAATTATTATGAACATACCATTTTTGGTAGTGAAACTTTGACAAGGACTCAAATTATTTCATTTATGTATTACCATAGCATTTTTCAATTTGCATTCCAGAACTTTACAATAACAGCAACGGTCAAATTAAGGAGTTGATGCGTCGACAGAATTAAAAACCAGGGAATGTTTTCTTGCATTGGTTTTTTGTTCTACCCTTATCGGTGTTTAACATTCAGCATTATTATCCATAGGCGGGTAACGAAATAAGAGTCAAATCTGTCAACAATTTTAACTTGTTAATCAAAACGTTTACACCAAAAAGTTATTTAAAAAAGTTCTTGGATTTGACGAGTTCCATCACTGGCTAAAATTAATGACATTATTTCTGGGACACGTTGTATGTTGGGAACGAAATAGATTTGCATAAATAATAGTATTAGCGCCGTGTAAATATTCGACCATTAATCTTTTCCTCGACTTATTGAATTTCCATTAGTCGATTTTATCATGATTTAAAAACCGAATCGACGTAAATCTCTATTAAAACTAAAAAAGAAAAAACCTTTTGCATTTCGATTTCAATTGTAACGATATTTCATTGTCGGTCGCGGTGTATCTGATTGCACACGTATGCGGTTCCAAATCGATTGGTTAGCGTCGCTTCGTTCATTGTCACAAAAAATTACATTTTCATTGTTTTCCACGATTTTTCCCAGTCGTTATTTAATATCTGCAGTCATGACCGCGAAAGTGTATCGCCCTGTGTTCGTTGACAACCCGGGAACATTTATCTTAATCTGGCCTCGGACCCGTATCGTTGTTTCTCATATTCTACTCTTATTCGTTAAAGTTCATTCTCTTGTAACTCGAGTTCGAATTTACCGTCTGCATCGTGCTTCAAATCCACTAACATTCTGCAGTGGGACGACTACTTCACCACATTAAATATTTATTACAAACCAGCAGTTCTCAAGTCATACTATGCCACTTTTCCAAATATGAAATATGAAAATCGCTCTTAACTCAATAACAGAATTCTCCGACGTTTATTTATGTCATTTTTCATGGCTCTTTAGACCTTTTCTTTTCATAAATTTTTTTAAATATCAAAACCTTCTCTTTATTGAAATTCGTCATTATTTTGTGATGTCAGTAAGAAATGTTATTTACAACTTTAAAGTCAGAGTCAATAAATCAGACAAGTGTTGTAAAATTACAAAGCTTTTTGAATAAACAAGATGTCCTTGAGATGGCAGCGGCACGTCTCAGTGTACTTAGGCATGGAAATTTCAGTTTACAAAGTCACCGAAACACTGAACAGCGTAATGTGACAGGATTCACAACAATTGTATATTTTGGTATATGAGAAATTTAGAAAACGACTCGAAATAAATGTACAAATTGGAGGTCTTCACGTTGAATAGTTCTCGACATAAATAAAATGTTATTTTTAGTGTAAAATGTATTTTTGTTACAGGTCCATTTCATACTTTCTAATTTATAATTTATGATTTCTCAAAATAAGCAGAACTTTTTGTCAAGAATGATTTTTTATCGCCAAATGGTAGATAAGAAAATTTACATTTACATTTGTAGACACACTGTATAATGTAAGAATTAACATAACATAAAATCTGCCGAGAGATCTTTCTATTTCTATCTAATCGGATAATGCTCAGATGAGAAGGAAAGATCCGAAAATAATTCCAGTGGTAAATACCTACAAATAATGATAAGAGATTTTTTTCTATCACGTCTTAAACCTTCTTTCCAGGCACATAAAATAAATTCCCTGATTCTTTAAAAAATACATAATTTCCCTGACCTTCCCTGACATTTTTGCTTACTTCTAACTTCCCTGGCATTTCTGGGTTTTCTAGCTTTTCCGGGTTTATTTTTAGTCCGGATCTGGTAATCCCAGGTTACAGTGGAGCTATTAAAATCGTAAATCTTTGTTGGAAGTTTTGCTGATTATATTATTAAAAAACCTTTTTGTAATTTGCAAGATGACATTAAACATTTTTTATGTTTGGTTTATCATTAAAAAAAAACTAACACCACCAGTTTGTGGTCGTACATCACTCAAACAAATAAACAAAATTCGAAAATAATAATTTAAAAGTTGAGACCAATTTTGGGGCTGACCATTAACGTTGGAAGACCCTGTAGAAAAGTACGAATTAAATAAATTTTTAAAGTTTTTATATGGTGGAACATATTTAATTTCTTTCGCCATCTACAGTTCTCTAAGAAAAGCTGAATAGAAAAGTTTTCTTTATCCTAAATGAGTGCCAATTAAGGACATAAATCACCAAATCCGCCAAGTAGAATAAAATAAGTTAAATTTGAATGAATCCTTTCGTGCAGACGTTACTTAGTTTTTACCGGGAAAAACGTTTCACAATTTCCTTTCGTCTGCCTAGTGGCAAGCGGTGCGGTGCCGATTCCTCCGAACAATTACTGTTAAACAATTCACTTTCCTAATGAAATGCATGATTGTCTTTGAAAACATATTGTTACGAGTTCGTTACTAAAACCATGTAATAATGTACCCAGATGAATACATTTACAGGAGAGTGGGTCGCTGTGTGTAATTGTTGCCCGCATATACGTAATAATTGTTCTTTGTGTTGCAGCTCTCGGTTGCTGGCTCAAACGGAAGCCAGCCAGTAAGCGATTGTGCAAGTTTTATGAGAGAATCACCGGTTGCATCGAGGAAATTTTCTGAAGCCACCCCTTTTACCTGCATTGCGCTACACACAAAGCGTTTAAAATGGGAGGTTTGCGCTATTCAAATAAGGGGTAATTACCGTATCTCGAAGTAAAATCAGGCATGAAACGTTACTTATTAGTCTGATGAATGAGACCAAGCGCATAAAAGAATGAGCGCACATCCACTTTCGATTTCGATAATCGCACATACGAAAGTAAGAGTTGTAATGCAGCTTTCATTTGAAAATTTATTGTCGGGTTTATATAATTGCGACGTCTCGAAATATACAAGTCTATTATGGCTGCTTGGCAATTGTACAGGGTGAGTTAAGTTTTACCGCCCGTGGCAAAATAGCTCTTTAAAATAATTTGTCAATTCTCATAAATTGCATGAGTAATTTTATATTATTAAGGTATATAGAAACCAAGAAAAAAAATTTTTTTTTAATCAGGTAAAATTTTGACTTTCTTTCAATTATTAATTGTTCAATTAATTAGTTTTTTTGATGTAAGAACAGTAAAATATTTTCACACAATTTAGTGTAATTGAAATAATTTTACTAATTTGGGTTCATTAAATAAAGCTATTTCCGTATTAGAGGGTATTTTTTTAAATGATTTACGACATAAACTGACCAATTCACCTAACAATGATATTGCTTTTGGATACTTGGCTGATTATTTATGACAGTCATAAAGTTAAGTTAAAAAGTGCAACGTTACATTTTATAGGACCGGAATAAGGGGCTTCGCTATTTCTTTAAAAGTTCACAACATCGTAACTAACAGCTACACGGTAATTATAATCATAATAAAAAATAATTTTTGCAATATTAGATTTTAAACTTGATAAGAAAATCGTTTACCAGCTTCTAATTTTCGTTAGTATGTCTGTCTAAAATTTTATGTTTTAATTTTGCCGTCTGCAAAGTCAATATACCTATCGGTTAGTGAACCTTCCCATAAAATAAATTGCTTAATTCACCCAAAGTTTAAAAACTCTGGTCACAACCCTAGGTCACTTTGTGAATAAAGAAACATTCACATTCGCAACAAATCTTCCAACATTTAAACATCGTTGGTAAAAAGTGAGAATTAAAACTTTGTTTTGTGGAATAGTGAACATTTGTGTTTAGTTCAGGTATAATTATACCATTTCAATACTCAGTCGATGAGAAGCTTGAAATGCTTTTAATTTATGGGTAATGGGGCATCACTTTGAGCATCTTTTATAAAATAAACTTAATATTTACCTATTAAAAACTTATTTTATTTTTCTCACAAATTCAAGAATACGGGTCTGGCAACAACTAAAACGCCGTTCCCTTCAGTTTTATGGGTCGATCATCAGGTATTGTTACGTGGTAGACCGTATTATCCATTGTTGGAAAGTCATAAATAAAAGTATTTTTTGTTCTTTATGTTAAATTTGATTGAACTCAAAAAGTAATAATTTTTTAACGAATCAAATTGCAATTAACAATGCTACGAATAATTTGCCAATTTTGAAATAAAAAACCAAACATGGAAATTTTACCCGAAACTCTTTATTTTACTTCAAATAAAAATGATTTGGAAACTTGTAGCACTAATCGAAAGTGTAAACTTCAATTGTTGTAACATGTAAATTGCATACTTTCCCCTCAATCTTTAATAGGTATTATGGCCGGGGCGGTAAAACTTAACTCACCCTGTACAGGTTGTCCCATCACTTATGGCCACCCCAAAATTAAGCTTCAATTGAGAGTTATTTATTTGAAATTTGGTACACGTATGACTCTGTTATAAGGCTAGAAATTTTCAGTTTTACATATTAATTGTCGGCGTTAGTTTTCGAGAAAAAAAATAAAAACTGATTTTTTATAAAAATACTATTTCCCAATTTCGTCAAATTTCACTTTTCAGGATCACTATGATAAAGACAAAGATATCCAAAGTAAAAAAATAATTCAAAAGCTGTAATTAGTCTAAAAGTCCCTTATGTTGGAATCTCAAGAGTAAAAGTAATAATTTATGACTGTAAATAGTTGTTAGTAGTTTCCGCAGAGGTAAGTGCGATTTAAATTTATGACATTGTAAAAATTTGTCACTGTCGAGTGGAAGTCGGTCGATGTGAACAACAGGAGCGTACCTAAGCCGAGCCTTTCTAAAATTTACGTAAATTGCAAGTCCTCTAATAAATTACGATTATGACTACGAAGATAGTTTAAAGTGTGAATGTTGAATTATTTTTTTAACTCGAAGACGACTTATTACATTTTTCGTTTGAAATATTTTCGGTGCGGTTATGGAAAAGGGACAGACCATTCGAGGTACCAGTTACCTACTTCCAATTTCGGAGAAAATTTTACAATGCCATACATTTAAATCGTACTTAACTTTTCGGATGCAGACTAACGACTATTTATAGTCATAAATTATTACTTTCACTCTTAAGATTCCAATATAAGGGATTTTTAGACTAATTACAGCTTTTGAATATTTTTTTTACTTTGGATATCTTTCCCTTAATAATACAGATCTTGAAAAGTGAAATTTAACAAAATTGGGAGATATTATTTTTATAAAAAATCGGTTTTTATTTTTTTTGTCGAAAACTAATGCCGACAATTAACATTTAAAACCGGAAATTTCTAGCCTCATACCAGTGGCATGCGTGAACCAAATTTCAAATAAATAACTTTCAATTAAAGCTCAATTTTGATCGCTATCTCGGCCTTGCAGTCGAAGAAATAGGTGGGCGGTGAACGTTAATCATTTTCTAAATTGCGGTTGTGTAATGCCATTTTTTTGCGATTCGTAGGTATCGACTAAACGTCGCGAAGGAAGTCTATTTTAAATTTTCTGATAAAAATAAAAACACACACACATCGCGCACCACGATTTTAATTCGATTCTATTTCAAGCGGCTCATGCGTGCTATTAAGAAATAAAATTTAATTTTCGCTTCTAAAATCTACGAAATGCTATCTGAAATAGGTATAAAACGGAACGAGCCCCCTTTACTTCACTAAATTAAGGTAACACTATTTTGTCTCTCGAATGCGGTAGATAACGGCAAACGTTTGTTATACGCCGTAATTATATCTTTTCAAACAATATTTACTCTCCGTATCCAAAGCCAAACAACTAATTACAACTTATTTAATTGAATCTGTAATATGTGCGTTGCTACAGCAAATTACTTTTACGAACCAGCCCTGCCAGCTCAATGAAAATTGAACGTTTGTTGAATTAGGAAGCGAAAATTCAAAAATCGTTGAGGATCTTCATAGTACATCTACTATTTTTATATTTCATTTTTTTGGGGCCGATTTTTGTAATCGGTTTCCTTCGTTGCGAAATCGCATATCTGCACCGAAGTTGATCTACACTTTCGGGAGTTTTGAATGGCATGAAGGGGGCGAGTTAGTCGTCCTACGCCCTTCCTTTTCTGGAATGGTTTTGTCGATATTAGGGACGTTCGCGTGTACTACTATCTACAATGCGATTCAGTGAACTCTAACAATAATCATCCCGCTATGTCATCAATATGTATTTTGCTTACTCGGCGTGCTTCCAAAGTTTCACTTGTTCTCGTAATGTTTCCTGATTTGCTTTCGTTTGTATCGCACAAGTTTAGATGGAAGCCACGTTCTTCACAATGCCTAATTATATGCTACCTCGCAGTTTCAACTCGATTCGCCGAATCGTACAAATCATGAGTTGGAAAATGCTTATTTTACTTATGCAAATTGAACACTGGTGCGTAATACTACGCAGTGATTCTTATGTAATAAATACCTATTCGAAACACAAATTGCAACGAATAATTTCAGTCTATTGAAATTAATCAAGCATGTAAATCAAAATAGAACACAGCCGCAAGTTCATAATGATTAATAAACAAACAGTACGCGATTATTATTTACAATGGTTCAATAATTAGAGAAAAGGGATACATTTTTTCTGTTAAATTGTAAATTAAAGTTTACTACAAAAATAATTTTTAGTTGTAATTTATAATTTGAATATTTACAATTATCTTATCATTGAATTCGTATGAATTATTAAATATGTCAAACATGTTAAGAGTTTAATGCAAACCAAAACAAGATTCCTATTATGGAATAGGTCAAGTATATGCATCGTCTGCTGTGGGTTCACAAGTTTTGCGCAGGCAATTATATTGATTGTAAGTTTCTCAAGGCTAATTAAAATTTTCTGCTAATTTTATTGATATTGATTTTCAAAATTCGATGAAATTTGGATTTTTGACTCACCAAAGTGTTCGGCAATAGGGAACCAACAGCTATTCGAGTTCACAAACAAGGCTATATTGTATTTCGGATGTCTGTAGAGTTTGTCTAAACTTATTCTGCGTTTATGACTGTGCCTTTTACAATACTATAAGTGATCCGGCCATAAAAGTAGGTAAGCCGTAATAATCAGCATGGACAGAAGTGGTCAGGGCTGTAGTTGGTAAATTTTTATAAATTTCTTGTTGCTTAGATATAAATATGAGTAAACATTAAACCTCTCTAATAATTAGGTAGGTATGTGGGGTTATTGATTAACTTAAATACTTGATGAATTCTATGACTTGTATTTGATTATTTGTTCTGAACTTAACTAAAGTTGAAATATTTAAGTACGGTTCTGAAGTATCTACAAAAATATTTTTCAAAGCAACCAGATGTGTCGCACCCCGCAGTGAACCCTCATTATCATCACTAAAAGTTGATTGCGGTTTAAAGTCATAAACGCAGAATATTTTTAGTCAAACTCTACAGACAGTTACAAGGATTCTAGGCAATAGATTTTGCAGTAACAGTCGCCAATATTCCGAGAAAGAAACGACTCATAGGCGTGCGCTTGGACTTATCTATATTTTTGTTGGAATATAATTTTGAAATAATCAAACGTTTGCAAAAGTATTAAAATAACTTAGTATGGTCATCTGAACCATGCAACTAATTACACTAGAAAAAGTACAGTTACACCGAAATCACTCAATCGAAATCGGCGCCTTATTTATAAATATAAACATAATTCTAAAACGCCACTGACAATTGGCAATAAACAAATTCTTTTAAAGTCCCAAAGAAATAAACTATAACTTATAACAATAAATTAACTTGTCAAAATTTTGTTTCAATGGCTTAGTATGCATAAAATAAATAAAGTACAGACAGACATGCAGATATACATCATTTGTAAGATCATATAAAGGAATTTGACAAAATTTGATCCCGATATCTTAAATCATCTAGGAACCAAACCTTGAAGTTTTCAGTAATCTATGCTATCCTTCGCATTCTCTTAATCGGGTTTTATGATGGGTCTTATTGTGTGTACGAAGAAAGGAGCCATATCGCAGGTATTTCCATTTATGTTAACGACCGACTAGTAACACTGCAAAATTTTGTCCTGGTAGGTCAAAAGGGATTGAAATGTACAATGAACACAGTGACCATAAAATATTTTATGTAAGTATGTATAATATAATATTTTTATTGTGGGAGTATTTTCGTTGAAGTCAAAATTAAACTTCTACTTTCCAATGCTTTTTATCTGTATAATTTAGCCTGCATACGGGTTACAGAGTTCTTGCTGTGTGCCGTGTGAGGGACTTGTTACTTTCTTAAATCGTCTAGGCAAAGCATCATTAATTGTATCCCAAGGAAGTGATTGCACCAGGTACTGATTTCATAAACTGCGAACGCATTGTTTCTCTTCTGTTCTCTTATTACAAAACGACGGTCATTTATTATCGACCCCACGTTGTGATAAATTTTACAAGAAGTGCATAACAATCGTTTTAAGTTGTTTAATATACATATTATGGGCATAATGCTTTTATAGAAGACAGGAAAAATCAAACTATCGACTTTACGCAAGATATTTAAGATATGCGAAGAAACTTTGGGGAGATCTCATTCTCATATCCAGGTCAGCCCGATTGAGGGGCGCCATTGATTTAATTAATTAAAATATACATTATGCATTATTTAATTAATGCTCAATGTTGTGAAGACGACCCTACTCATATCGCATAATAGGGCCAAGAATACATTGTTTTTTTTTTAAAAAAAAAGGAACAATCTTTTATGGACACAGGGTACAGTTAAATTATTTTTCTAGAATATTTGAAAATAACTAAAAAGGGCATTATTCCAAATTAAAAGCTCATTTAAAAAAACTTTTAACTTTTTTGTTCTTTGCTGAAGACACCAATGCAGAGAAGCTGACATTCAAGTTCCTGAAAGAAAGTTTTACTGAATAATTTGTCAGTATTTTCATGTTTTTATCTGTTGCACCACCTGTGCAATGCTTGGTATTCTACAAATGTCGCTTTCCTCCACTCGCTACATAAATTACAGCGAATAATTTAAGTTTATTGAAATTAATGAACCATGCAAATAAAGGAAATAAAAAGCGGGCACAAGTTTACATTGATTAACAAACAAAAAGTCGCCGATTAAAATTTACAACGTTCAATATTATATAGGTATCATAAAATAGGGGCAATTCATGCGGATACAAAACAATAAACAAGAATTTAATTTGCTCCGAGAGTTTTTATCTTTCATAAAGTTCGATTGTTACATCGGTTCCAAATTAGAAAATCTCGAATGTAATCGACGAAAATAGGGCAAATTGCGTGTTCTATAAATTTATACGTCCTATAAATAAATATTTATTCAAACTTGCGCAATTAATATTTATTAAATTTCGTACGTATGTGCTGGGATGTGAAAGCCGATGTCAAATAAGTCTAAATGTTTGAAGCGTCATCGTCGCTCACAGGAAGACGAATAAATTAGCGTTTCAATATAATCTCATTTGAAATACAGCGGTTGAATATACGTAGGTGAACGAGATGCGTTACGATTCGGACGACATTCAATTCGACGTTGATTTTAGCGCTGTTTGCTTTCTAAAATCGGCGACATCTCCGGAAATATAGATTCGCCGGTCAAAATTTGACATCGCCTAATTTACGGTTCTCATTCCTCGGTTAACCGTATAAATCGTGACACCAAATTATAAACGCAAATGGCTAAAACTTTCGCATAATACAGGGTGTCCCATCACTGGTGGCCACCCCCAAAATTGGGCTTTAATTGAAAGTTATTTATTTGAAATTTGGTGCACGTATGACTCTGGTATAAGGTTAGAAATTTCCAGTTTTAAATGTTAATTGTCGACGTTAGTTTTCGACAAAAAAAATAAAAACGGATTTTTTATAAAAATAATATCTTCCAATTTTGTCAAATTTCCCTTTTCAGGGTCCTTCAAAGTAAATGGTCACACTCAAAATTTGTCTCAATTACTAAATACAGTAGAATCCGCTTTTAACGAATACCGGATATAACGAGACACCGCTCATAACGAGCAATACACATCGAGAAATTTGATTTACTATGCAAACGCGGTTCAAAATGTCCGCATATTACGAGATCGGTTATAACGAGACTCCGGTTATAACGTTGGTTGTATTGAAATTTTATACCAAACAATCCTGATATAGCGAGATCTAAATATATACCTTTGACTAATATTGATAAATGTTTACTTAGAAATGTGCTGATTCCAACTAATCAGGCTTCAGGCGGTAAAGAATCAGTTTCACTTAGGTTACCGAAGAATTATCATGTCAACCTCCGGTAAATTAAACGTAAAAAAATATCAAATTGTCATTTCTACCTCCCAACACGACTTCAATACTGCAGCCTATGGACGTAGGAATTATAAACTTCCTTAAATTTCATTTTCGAAAAGTGCTTGTGTTGCATTTAATAGATGGCATTGAAATGGAAAAAGATGATTGGGTAATACTTCTAGATGCCATTCGATTTGTAGACCGGGCTTGGAAAAGTGAAACAAACTGAAATTACTAAATCTGATGATGATGAGCCGGTCCTGTTACTAGAAAAGATTTTGTCTACAAAAGCTAGAAAGTGCGAAACATTTTTTTCATTTTTTGGCAAATTTGGAAACTTTAATTGACGAAACAGACTATTACAGACTATTTCGGTTAATAAGTACGCCTAAATTTATATATGAAACAACTGTAACGTACACGCATTTTACTAATTTATGTCAACAAATAATATTTTCAATAAAAAATGTTTTTACATAATAATCCGCTTTTAACGAAATCCTCTTATAACGAGCTAATTTCAAACTCCCGTGCGTCCTCGCTATAATCGGATTCTACTGTACTCACCCTCAAAATTTGTCTCAATTACTAAATACTTATTTTTAACTGGTGGTATTATTTGTGTTTTTTTTATAATAAACCAAACGTCGTACAAAAGCAAAAAATGTGATTTAAAAAAAATCAAGACTAAAAGTTTTTGTGAAATTTACCTACAGCGTTTAACTTCATTGGCAATTTTCATCCATCTTTTCTAAATCGGGTTCCTCTTTGATTTTTGTTTTCCGTACGATCTCATTTACATGCGCGATGCTGCTTTTAAAAATTTCTACGAAATGTAGTTTGGTGTGTGCGATGTCGTGAGAGTGGTTGTATTAAATTATTTATTGTCAGTGCCTTCAGCCCATCAAAGTGAATATTTTTACTGTCTCTCGCGTACCTGCGTTTAATATATTGCAAAGAGTAACTTCTCTTTAATCTTCCTCTATCCTTTCAAAAAGAATCGTACAGATGAATATTTATTTCAACGTTTTAAATTTGATTGGTGCCATCCAACAACTTCAATAAACGACAGGTCCGCAAATATTCCGATTAGAATGTGCGGTGGCCGCCACTTAAAGTCTTCAAGTAAAATAACAATAATTAACTCGAATTTACAATTCGCAATTTTGCCTTGTTTATTAACTTCTAAACAACAAATTTCACTTTTTAGAAACTATAGCACATAATTTAATGAAATGGCACCAAATTAAAAAATGATCCTTACTTTCCATGCGCTAAAACCGCCAGTTTTACCGCTGAAAATAATTCGAGCCGATCAAATCCACTGCAGCAATTCACATCTTTAAGGCCGACGTAATTGTAACAATAAGCAGTACGTTGACCGAACGTTCTCCTTTCAGTCCATAATAAACAACACCAGACCACTTACGAGATCCTCTTCCCAAAGCTATTTCCGGGACCCGACTTTCAACATATTCAAGCCGTTTCAACGCATCCGCCGATTAATCGATTACTTACTCTTTTTCGTCGGTCGAATGAAGTAACTTTCTTCGATTGATGTATTTAAAAACTTTCGTCGAATTGGCTCAAAAACGGTTACACGCAGAGTTTATTAACCTTCTGGTTTAATGTTTTTACCATCGTGTAATTTAATTGACTTCATCAGTGTGTGGTGTGGTATGAGATCATCTCGCAGTAAATAAATATTAAACATATCGTGAGCTTCTGTTTTATGTTAAAATGCTGCCTCTGTGTATGGATGGCTTTATAGGGATATGAGTTTACAGCTGCAGCTGTGTCTGTGGCGTTTTTCTCGGCCCAAACGTAAACTTTTATAAAAATGTTTATTTTACCAGCTGCCGTTGTTTCGTGTACGATAATAAACTTACAGGGAGGTTTACATGTTGCCGTATCGATTATAAATCGTACAGACACAACAGAAAAATTATGCGACGACGAAAGAGGCTCGCGATAAATTTCCTAGACAGGAACAAACAATTCGATGTGTCTGCTTTCCAAACTTAATTTGGTTAAATTACATTTTTTGTTAATTTTTTGGGAGGATATTTCGTGATAAGAAAGACAAGTTTTGTTTAATATTCAAACACCAAGGACTCTTTTGTTGGTGATGTAAATTATGCATGAATTCGTATCCTATAGGGAAAACGTGTAATGCTTTTAGTTTGATTATTAATTTGTGAATACGAACTGCCGGTCCAAAAAGGGGAATATTACAATAATCGCCCGGGCATAATAAATTGATTTGTGTATTAAAAAAAATTGCAGCAATTTGATTGTGGAACAAGCCTTTTTTTGGCAACACTTTTTCGGTAGTTTCTAATTTCAATTTTCTAAGGCAATAGTTTTGAACCGTAAACAGCAAATAATGATAAGAAATGTTAGGAGAAGGAAAGACTTTGCTCATAAAAAGATTTCAATTTTTTGGATGTGGTTCTTGCATCATTTATACAGGGTCTTCTAATGGCCATCCCCAAAATTGGTTTCAAATATTGAATTATAACTTTACATTTTGTATATTGTATTGATGGTATTACTTTTTACATGATAACCAGACTTCTTGAAAAAACAATTTTTGAAAAACGAGACAAAAAAGTTTTGTGTAATTTATCTGGAAACGAAAATAACACAGATGGTAGTTTATTAAGGTGGGTTTGGTAGGTCTAGAAGTGAGGTTAGAATTATTGAATTTTCAATCCAAGTTAATTTAAATATTACAACTTTAAGAAACATTTACTCAGTGTTACACTGTAGCCTACTTAATACCGAATGAGGAGACATACTTGAGAAATTTTGGTAATGAGCAAAATCGCTTGAAAATATTTTAATATAACATAATAAATTATGAAAAGTATATGTCATCATACCTTCATGCCAGTGGTTTGCGATTTCTACCTTTTGAAGCTTATCTGCACTGTACATTTTAAATTAACTTGGATTGAAAATTCAATAATTCTAACCTCACTTCTAGACCTACCAAACCCACCTTAATAATTGAATCCAACGCCAAATTTTCATAGTACCCAATATCTTCAGAATGTAGTTTTTTTAATAACAAAGTTATTTTCCATAACTACAACCCTTTGGCAATTGACACCTGTTATTCGTGGCAACTTTCGTCAAAATTAAGATAATGAAAAAATTGTAAATTGACACATTGCGAAAACGCAATATTGGCAAACGATGGGTTAAGATTTTTTTTTTCGCCAAATAAAACATAATAAAGTTTACAAAAGTGCAGCATCCCATCCGGAAACCCACTGTGTTGTTTTGAGATTATTGTTACATAGAAACTCGTACGATTGATCGTTGCCGCCTATTCTCGGTTAAAGTGTGTTTACTATAAACTTACAACTGTTTAATTATTTAATTTAACTGCTTATTCGTTCGATATTTATTTAATTGCATCATAATGTGCTTCACCAATTTTAGCTTTAATGAAAGGCTTTTTAAAGTTTTGTTTACGTTCGGTTTGTTTCGTGACACCGAATTACTGCAGTTTTCTATTAAAGCACTTAACAGGTTTCAAAAGTCAAAATATTTACACGACGATGAATAGACATGCTTTTGAAACGGCCGTGACTAATTATGGAACTCTTCTTGCTGCTATACCAATAAGAAGAAATTAAAAAGGAATATGATGATGAATTGGGCGCATTTCCGCGAATGTCGGAATCGAGACGCAATTCCGTAGGGTAAACGACCTCGCGGGATGCGATTTTACACTTTATCATCGATTAAATTGCACTTCTTCGATTCAAACGCCGAGACAATTAATGTGTGCCGGAAAAAACGAACCATGAACGAGTGCCGAATAAAACCGATTACCGAAAGAACAGTAACTTTAAAAATTCATTGCCTCGATAAAATGCGGTAATTTGATTTTCGGTTCAGATTCGCCTTTTACAACTTTAGCAAGCGAACGTTTTTAATTTAATTTTTTGTCGGCAGCACGACGTTAACTTAACATCGGGTCGTTTCCAAAACGTTTACATTTTTTGCAAACATTCATGTACAGGCTGTCCCATCATTTGGCCCCAAAATTGAGCTTCACTTGAAAGTTATTTATTTGAAATTTGGTGCACGTATGACTCTGGTATAAGACTAGAAATTTCGAGTTTTACATGTTAATTGTTGGCGTTAGTTTTCGAGAGAAAAAATAAAAACTGATTTTTTATAAAAATACTATTTCCCAATTTCGTCAAATTTCACTTTTCAGGATCACTGTGATTAAGACAAAGATATCCAAAGTAAAAAAAATTCAAAAGCTGTAATTAGTCTAAAATTCCCTTATATAGGAATATCAAGAGTAAAAGTAATAATTTATGACTGTAAATAGTCGTTAGTACTTTTCGCAGAGGTAAGTGCTATTTAAATTTATGACATTGTAAAAATTTGTCACTGTCGAGTGGAAGTCGGTCGATGTGAACAACAGGAGCGTACCTAAGGCGAGCCTTTTTACATTCTTGTAGATTTCTAAAATTTACGTAAATTGCAAGTCCTCTAATAAATTACGATTATGAGTACGAAGATACTTTAAAGTGTGAATGTTGAATTTTTTTTTTTACTCGAAAACGACTTATTACATTTTTCGTTTGAAATATTTTCGGTGCGGTTATGGAAAAGAGACAGACTATTCGAGGTACCAGTTACCTACTTCCAGTTTCGGAGAAAATTTTACAATGCCATACATTTAAATCGTACTTAACTTTGCGGATCGATACTAACGACTATTTATAGTCATAAATTATTACTTGTACTCTTACGATTCCAATATAAAGGAATTGTAGACTAATTACAGCTTTTGAAATTTTTTTTTACTTTGGATATCTTTGCCTTAATAATACTGATCTTGAAAAGTGAAATTTGACAAAATTGGGAGATATTATTTTTGTAAAAATTCAGTTTTTATTTTTTTTGTCGAAAACTAACGCCGACAATTAACATTTAAAACTGGAAATTTCTAGCCTTATGTCAGAGTCGTAAAAAATCTTTGCTTTTATGAAAGTGACTATGATTAGTAAAGTTCCTTGATTTCAAGTGTTCGAAGTCGAGCAACTTGAAACGGTTTGACCAATATGAACCGATCATTTTCTAGACTTAAATATCTATCCAAGTAAAAGTACTTTGAACTTCTTACTAGCCTTGAAAGAACATTGATACTTGCTGGACTTCATGCGACTTGAAGTCAATTCACTTGGCTAATAAGCATGAGACTTTATCTCGACGGGAAAGTTTTCAACGCAAGTAATTCAATAACAAATGTATCAAGACAATATTTTTAAAAATTCTCCTTGTAAATAAATGGCTAAGTTTAGAACCTCATCGCTCATTTGATTCCACACTTCTTCACACTTTTATCGCGATTAGTTGAGCGCGACGGTTTCGGGGAAAAACGGCTGGGCCATCAAAAATATCGAATAAAAGGTATTGTTTGATGTGAAAGTGTTTTTAAGTGCCCACAAAAATATTTGCCAGTTAAACAAAAATTCCACATAAATAGCAGCATTCGATTCGATACTTTCATTTTCATTCTACGCAAACATTTTTCACCGAACTCTGAAATCGCGGTTACACGTACCAGGGAAAAAATTCGTACCCCTCGTAATGGCAGTAAATAAAAACTTCCGCATCAGGAGAAGAACGGCGAGGCGCAGAAATTTCATAAAAAATTCAGCGCAGCCATGAAAAATGCTTTTCTTGTTTTCATCGTAAATCGCACAAGTGATCCGTTAGTTTCGTTATTAGCTTTCCCGGCCATTTTCTGTTAAATACAGAAAAAAGAACGAGATTTTTCAATAATCTTTCATGACAGCCACGGAGGTCTGAGAACTACTGACACAGGAATAATGTGCTCATTGTAACTTCGTGCAGTAAATAAGATAAATTCCGCAACATGTCAATGTTAAGTGGAAATTTAATTGCCGGGTGTTATTAAAACAAACAGAAGTCTTGGACAATTCGCTTCAAGTGACGTATTTAATATGTAAAATGATTAGAAATTAATAAGACAACGTTGGAAAATGCTAAATTAAGAGCAGATTGGCCGCTTTAAGGTGGGTTTGGTAGGTCTAGAAGTGAGGTTAGAATTATTGAACTTTCAATCCAAGTTAATTTAAATATTACAACTTTAAGAAACATTTACTCAGTGTTACACTGTAGCCTACTTAATACCGAATGAGGAGACATACTTGAGAAATTTTGGTAATGAGCAAAATCGCTTAAAAATATTTTAATATAACATAATAAATTATGAAAAGTATATGTCATCATACCTTCATGCCAGTGGTTTGCGATTTCTACCTTTTGAAGCTTATCTGCACTGTACATTTTAACTTAACTTGGATTGAAAATTCAATAATTCTAACATCACTTCTAGACCTACCAAACCCACCTTAAGTAAAGCGATATTTTAAAAAATTTAACCGGAAGCTGAGAGAGATGCTGGGTCTCTGGAGATGTTTTACATAAGACTAAACAGACATCCCTAAAAACACGAGCCATTAGGTCGGTCTTCTAGTGCCAGTCTGAGAATGTCAAGTCCCCTTTTCCTCTTCACCCACATATCAACACTAATGAAGTAACATTCCCACTGGAATGACTGCAGAACGCCGTAACGTTGGAAAAGTTTCCAGTTTGAACGATTTGTTTTTTAAAAATTTGTAAAAAAGCGTCGCTAATCGTGAAGCTGATAATTTTTGTTTGCACAATAAACGTATCAACGTATCTTTCACGCGCCATTGGCTTTATAACAACCATATGGTTTTATGACGCGCAAACGTGTATTACAGGAAAGAATTTTAATAACCGAGGAGAAATTTTCGTTTTAAAACTAGTTTTAATCTTCTTTTCGTGATGCCATATTAAAATTATACGTTAAACTGCTGCTTTATTAAAATTTGTAAACGCTATAATGCTGCAGACCAAAAAAAAAAAAAACAAAACGCGATGCAAGAAACGGAAAATATTGCTTAATCTGATTTCTGGAGGAGCTTGTAAGGCTGCACGATTTTGCAATTTTTTGAAATGTTGGGTCGTGGATTTTCAATTTTAGGTCATTCTTACCCAATAGGTTAAATTCGTTTTCTTACGACACATACCTGAAACAAAAAAATGGTTGTTAAAAAGTGCAAACATTGTATTGCGTCGATGTCATTAGTAAGCAAAAATGTAGTTATTTTCTATCATTCCAAATAACAAGGAAAAATTCGTATTCACGTTTCACTTAAATTCGGTTTGTGTGCCTAGTCTTCAAGCCGCCATAAAACATTGCTAATAGTATTGTAAAAATTTAATCAACCACGATAAGAAATTTGAGAAAAGTGATGAGAATAAAAATTGTTTAAAGTTTTTAATTTTTGGTTTTTTCGACATCAGTTTTATAGAAGAATAGTAAAATTTCCTGTAACCGCTAATATTTTTCATTCTTACTTAAAAAATTTAATGTACATGGTCCTCCAACATTAATGGGTACTCCCAAAAAAATTCCAAGTTGAAGATATTACTGTAAAAATTTGGCTATATTGTATATTCAGTAATTTCCAATTTCAGTTTTTATTTACATATTGTTTTTAATAT
The DNA here is from genome assembly GCA_949768715.1 of Dascillus cervinus. Lineage (NCBI taxonomy): Eukaryota > Metazoa > Arthropoda > Insecta > Coleoptera > Dascillidae > Dascillus > Dascillus cervinus. The sequence goes on along the minus strand of OX458321.1, from coordinate 28,218,778 downwards.
AAAATTATCAAAACCTTATCAGCTTTTTATTGAAATACGCCGCTATTTCGATTGAAAATCCTGTGATATCAGTAAGAAATGTTATTTACAACTTTGAAACCAATAAACCAGGAATTTTTTGTAACATTACAAAGATTTTCGAGGAAACAAAATGTCCCGGAGATACCATGTACCTAGTTGCCACGCTCGTTCTGTATGAGGGGTCTATTTAGGCTTTGAAATTCCAGATTTACAAAAAGTTACTGAAACACTGGCTGCTTTCAAATAACTGAAAACAACTAATGTGAAAATATTTTAAGGTGAAAGCACAGGCAGAATGTTTAATCGCCCCTTATTAAAAAATACAAAGTCATTACGGGTGGAAGGCGTTTATTTTAGTCTGGACCAATAACCCCAGGTTACAGTGGGATCGTAAAATCGCAAATCTTTGTTGTACATTTTGGTGATTTGATAATTATTGACTTTTATGCTAAAGCGCGTTTAAAAAATTGAAACAAATACTTCTTGTGACATTCAAGATAAAATTTAACGCTGCAGGTAAATTCCACAGAAATTTTTAGTTTGGATTTTTCAAACATTATACTTTTTTATTTGTTTTCGACGTATGGTTTGTAGTCCGTGAAATAAACTATATTTGACAATAATAATTTAATATTTGAGACCAATTTTGGGGGGGGGGGTGACATTACCTAAACTTAATGTTAAATAGAAAATGATTCAATGAAATTGTGAGTCAGGTAATTTTGAATTCGATTACAAATCGAGTTAAGGTCAACGACTTTTTCAAATTCCGTCAAAAAAATGATCATTTCTGTAGAAAAAGAATTGTTTACAATGTAAACGAACGAACAATTTTTATAGTCACATAAGTCAATGAAGTTTGTTAGACGTTTCCTTTTATATTCAACAATAGGTGTGCTTTGAAGTTACCATCAGTTTACATAGTAGCTCTTAAAAAAGTCCACCCGCCTACATAAACATTCTACAATGAGCACTTCAATCACACACAGCATAACAAATATGAAGAGTACAAGCACGTGTAATGTGCGCAGGAAGACCAAACAAAAAGCGAAAAGTGATAACACAACGAACTATTGTTTCGCCTTAACCTGCTTGAGTAAACTCCGCGGAGAAGCACGTATAACAGCTAATTTTACGTTTTCAAGTGAAAAATGAGTGCGGGGCACAGGTGAACGTATCCTCCAAAAATATTGTTGTTACCATTAAAAGTTAAAACGGATCGATTCGTCAGATTGAAAAAGTTGCCGTTGACGTATTTCACTGCAAGTGCGGCACCTGTTGTTTAATGGATTTTTATTTTACCGGTATCATATTTCATCAATATTTTCAGAGAATGTGATCGCGTGACCGTTAATACCAAAGCGAGGGTTTTATTCCGTTTGTCAGGGAAACTATCCACTATCCAATTTCGAATCAGTTAGTTTCCAGTTTCAATGAAAAAATTATTTATTTCATTCACTTTAAAATTAAAACATGTACGTGGCATCCCATTTAGTTCCTGTAAAATGTGGTTACATCGTTAAATGTTTCATCGTGGGGTGTATTCTTCCACAAACGAGTTCTGAAAAGTCTGGCAGTATAATGGAAATTTATTTAATAAATTTGCTTTTTATTACAAGTGAAATTTTCGCACTGGAGAAGTTATACAGTCTCAATATTGTATAAAATCTTGAAATAATGCAACCTCGAAGTGTTTTCATTCATTTTTCTACTCTCACCTAAGGAAACTGATTTTTGGGTTGATTTTGTCTTGGTCAGCCTTGTCATCTCACGAGACCAACCCTTAGAAGGTATCTTCCGTTTGCACTACAAAGGAGTAAATGCACACAATTTAATACGTGCATTATTGAATAGTTCCTGTTGGCGGTGTTCGCTCTAACGCAGGTTTACTGTATTTCTTTTGCTTTATGACTACATTCAGAAAATATTGGTTCCGAAAACGATTACCTATTGGAGACATCAACAACAAGGCACAAGTTTTGAAAAGAGTGACTGTAGATTTTCTCAGAAACTGGAAAAATCTGCCTGCTTTGAATGCCCTGTAAAACCGATAGGGCAACATTGTTTAAATTCTTCACTTCACTGCTACAGTTGGTTTGAATTTGTTAATGTGCAAAATCTGGCAGTTAAAGTTTAAAAAACATTTCAATTGGATATAAAATACCTGATTTTCTTACAATTTCAAAACTAACTAAAAATTAATATACTAAAAGATTATTCGTTCTACACTGTTGTGCAGCAAGCTTTCTTTTCTGACCAATTTCCAGTAAATAATAAATTAATGATAAGTGAGCAGCATTAATTATAACTAAAATATAAATATGTTATCGTTAAGCAAATGTACCTATTTTACAAAAATAAAAATATTTACTAAAGTGCACATATAACAATCTCAACATAGAGCAAAAATGATGAATGACCCTTTATTTGCAATATAACTTAGTAAATTAGTATTTAGTAAAAACCAAGATTTTGCTTGTCTTTCTTTGTGGCAGTTATTAATTTTCGGTTAGTTTTCATATCATTTTAAATATAAACCATGCGAATAAAATTAAATCCACTGCTATTACTGCTTCTTTCAATTTTTTGCTCCATCAATTATTGGTTGACACATAATATTTATTACTTGAGGAATTCTACCTCTCCTTTTGCAACAATACTTGAGGATTTTGTACCTGCAGAACTGGCCAGATTTACCCTAATCACTTGTTAAAATACCGCTTCGTACCTTCTCACATTTTAAAATTTTCGAAAACTTTCTACAAATTTAATCAACAGGCGATTTTTACAATTATTCTGGTTATTCAGAAAAAAGATTGAATCAGTTCAAAACGGCTTGATACCGTGTGTTCAAAAAATTGCTACATTAAAGTAGTAGATTAGTTCATCTTTGGTTGAGAAATGATATAATTAAGCTACTTTTTGAACATAGTATTTATGAACTAAAAAATTTTAAAGGAATCTTTGGTGAATGAAATGATATAATTAATTAGATGGTAAAAAAACAATGTTTTCGCTCTTGAAAATTCTACCCTCCCAATATTTTCACCGCCAATTGAGGTGGGTGTCCCAAACAACCGATCTAAAATTAGAAACACTTTTTATACGCATTTCGAGGGATTCGAGTGACGACGGTGTAAACAAAGGTATACAAGTGGAGGTAAATTATATCTGAACGAGCATTGTGTATACATCCAAAAATAAATGTAATGATTTGATGGAAATATTCGATTATTCGTTCTCCGTATCCTTCAGGAGTCGCTCAACATAATGGCTTTCGAGACGTTACAATGTAGTCAATGCAGAAAAAAAAGCACAACAGCTGCTCGGATTTTTCCCGGTAATTCATTCAAAATTTGAAAGCTTCTCATAGCTTACCTGTTCGCGAAGGCGAGCAACCGTGGCGTCATTTTAATTACAAAAAAACGTAATTGTGTTGTTCCTATATTGGATTCCTGATGCCGATATTGGCTAAATTAAAAATATGGTAATAAGTGGATCTCCGTTCGCGTTGTTTTTTCACCCGGCAAAAAATCCACTTAGTTGAAAATGAAACGCAAGTTTTTAATCCGAGTATTCCGCTGGGACGCCATGAAACCGACATACGTAATCACACGTTCCTTTGTTCAAATAATAGTTGGGAATCTCAGGTTCATCGTTTCGGTTGGCCGAGTCTCAGATGGATCTGCGTGAGTGCAAGGTTGTTGAAGCCGCAGAGAGTCCTCCATGACCCCACCTCGTGGCCGCATGTAACTGCGTACGTTAACCCATCCCAATCACACAAAGTCGAAGGTAAATGCCGTGATATACTCATTTTGTTTGCACGCAGGTGACCTTGAAATATCAGGTCCATTATCCGCGCAATCCTAACAAAGAAACTTTTTTCTAATGCCAACAAACCCAGGCCCGCGTTCTTTCAATGCCGGAAACTGTTGAGTTCGATTTAAGATTAAAATGGTTAAATGAATAATGCGATCAACATAAACGGCCTTTGCCAGTTGTACCTACTTGGCGTGGAAAATTTTCTTTCCTGCTCGCATTCTTAGGTTCTCGTCATACTTAACGGCACGGCGTCGGCACGGCACCGTTTTTGACGTTGTTATTATGATTTGTGTGAGTATTCGGGAGCAGTTTTCTTAAAGACCGTTCGAGAGGAAGGTCAGTAAAATATCAACAGGTGGACTTAATTGTTTATATTACTTAAACGATTATAATTAATTTTAATTTCCAATCATAAGATAAGTGTTTGCCGTTTGTTCACAATATTTATTTTGACAACGTATTAATAATCAGTGACCTCTAAAATCCCTAGAATTATTAAATTTGTGTATTTCGTTACAATTTTGGTTGAAATAAATTGTCATCCTTGTTATTTCATAGTTTGATCAGAATTGATATGTTAGCGGCAAAGTGCACAATTCGCTGCTGAAGAATTATTAGATTTCTTATAAAAATTTATATTCAGTTTTCCTATAAAACTCGTAACTTGAAGGAAAATTTTTAACTCGATATAAAAGGTATTTTTTTATGAAAATATCCAACAATTCTCAAGTTTACATAAAATATCTAGGCATTCACAGAATACTGAATTATGCACTTTACTGCTAACAGGTACAAAATTTAAGCAACTTTGAAATGTTGAAATTGATTGAGATAGTTTGTGACGGACGATTGTCGCATTTATAAAATTAAAATGTCAGTGTCGGCTCGAAGTTGATTTATCAACTTTTGTAAAAGCTCATTGTTCGGTAATCACAGGCCGATGCATTTATATTTCCATTATACAACGTGTCCCAGAAAGAATGTCATTAATTTTAACCAGTGATAGATCTCGTCAAATCCAAGAACTTTTTTAAATAACTTTTTGGTGTAAATTTTTTGATTAACAAGTTAAAATTGTTGACAGATTTGACTCTTATTTCGTTACCCGCCTATGGATAATAATGCTGAATGTTAAACACCGATAAGCGTAGAACAAAAAAACCAATGCAAGAAAACATTCCCTGCTTTTTAGTTCTGTCGACGCAGAAACTCATTAATTTGAGCGTTGCTGTTATTGTAAAGTTCTGGAATGCAAATTGAAAAATGCTATGGTAATACATAAATGAAATAATTTGAGTCCTTGTCAAAGTTTTACTACCAAAAATGGTATGTTCAAAATAATTGTTACAAGTTACAAGTCACAATAACAAAGACTAGATGTGCGGCGGGTGGTTTAAATAAGTGAATAAAAAAATTATTTATTATAAAACGCACATACCTTGAATATCCAATGAAAGATAATGTTTTATGGAGTCAGCAAAAACTAATATTCACGATCACCGTCAAATTTATCAAATCAATTTCAGGGAGGGTAAAATGCCAAAACAAAATTGCGATTTCGAAAAAATGCTACATAGAAAAAATGTTTGTTTTGAGGAGTTCTACTACGGGTTAAAATTAATGACATTATTTCCGGGACACGTTGTATATTAAATGTACTTTTGGCTACAAACAGTTCACAAAAATCTGTAACGAAATACACAAATTTAATAATTCTAGGGATTTTAGAGGTCGCTGATTACTAATACTTTGTCAAGATAAAGATTGTCAACAAACGCTTATCTTATGATTGGAAATTAAAATTAATTATAACCGTTTAAATAATATAAACAATTAAGTTCACCTGTTGAAATTTTCATGATTGCAAATACAGTAGAATCCGCTTATAACGGCTTCGGTTATAGCGAACCACCGGTTATAACGAACTTTATTCCAAGTCCCGACATTTTCCCCTATGCAACAATGTAAAAATTATTCGGTTATAACGAACTCGGATATAACGAACTATCGGATATAGCGAACCTGAAATTAATAAAATTTCAATTGTCTATAACGAACTTTCCATAGTGTATAACGCGTAATAACCTTTGAATCTGATGATGACTTGTCATTAAATGAGTGGTTACAAAAATAGAAACAAAGGGAACGTGAATTTCAGCAAGTGAAGGGCTCTATGCAAAAAGTACCTAAGTCACTTTTCATATTCTGTGATATTTGAGATTTGATGTTTCAATGTGACCTGCAAATCACATTGTTTTGACCTTGAATAATCTTTTTTTTACTAAAGTAAGTCTTCTTTAGTGAAAAAAGATTAGTCAAAATCAAAACAATGTGATTTCCAGATCAAACAGGAATATAAATCTCAAATATCACAGAATATGAAAAGTGACTTAGATACTTCTTACATAGAGCCCTTCAATTAGAAAATTCAAATTTTTCGAAAACTTAAACATGAATGACTATTAATGTAGACAATTTATTAGTTACAACAGAATATTTGGGTATTTGTGGCAGACAAAAGTGGCCAAAAAGAAGCCAATGAGGAATGAGGATGAGCCCGAAACACCAGCATTACAAATTTGATCTACACAGGAAACTGTGAGAAGTATTAACAACATTCGTGATTTTTTACAGTTTTACGGTGCGCCGAACTCAATTATTGAATATCTTAGTGACGTTCAAACGTGTGTGGACAATTTATGCTTCAGTCGAAAATTTAAAAAAATTTCAAATAAAATTACTTGTTGCATTTTGCTTTGTTTCACTTAAGTTTAGTCCTTATATTCTTAATGGTTTTATAAATATGCATATTTATATCAGACAATGAAGGTCTCATAAAATACTCTTGCATTTATTCTTTCAATAACGCTTATAACGAACCGATTTTGACGGTTCCTTGAGCTTCGTTATAACCGGATTCTACTGTAATTGAAAGAATTCTGAAGTGGAAATTTTACTGACCTTTCGCGCCGGTCTTTAAGAAAACTGCTCCCGAATACTCACACAAATCATAATAAAAACGTCAAAAACCGTGCCGTGCCGTTAAGTATGACGCCGACCTTAACAACAGAGCGATTTTTACAAAAAAAAAGGATCAGGTTTGAATATTCGCGCCGGATTGGCCGCTCTCGACGACCATTATTCCAGCAGACGTGGAACAAGTCACGTCGAAATTATGCATTACTCGGAATAAAACATAATAGGAAACACATTTGTACCGCACGTTGTGTGCGTTGAAAGAACGGCCGCGTCGTCGCCTGTTGCTTCGCGTTGGTCTCCTCGAAACAATCAATGATGTAATCCTTCAGAAAACTTTTGCTTGATCCGACGTAAGATAGGAAGAACGTGTTTATGAATATAAATGATCACAGGACATCCGTTCGTACGCGATCAAAGTCCATTGGAAATGAACGGTTGCTAAAGTTCGGTTGTCGAGTTTTCATTCCGAATAAAACTGGTAGACCTTCTAATTTTATTCAATTGACAAATTTAGCGATCAAGTTCAAAGTTCATTGTAGCCATTTATTTTTAAGCTTTTGTTGCATAATCAAGATTTACGTCGTTGTGCCGAAGTAATTCGCTAAAATTTCATTTTTAAAAGTGAAAGACAGAATAAAAGCAAATAATTGGATGTTAAGCGGAAATTGCCAACGAAGTCATAACCGCAACTATTTCTTTTTCAAGTGGCACCATAAAATGCAAACAATAAAACAAATCACGTTAATTGATGGAATCGTTATTCGCGTTTGCATACAAATTGACAACGTTTTAATCGATTTTTGCAGACCGATTCACCTGACAAATATATTCCTGTGAAATCACAAGTAAATATTGTTAATAAAAATGGGTTACGATATAAGTAGGTTTGCCCGACAATTTTTATCACAGCAATTCTAAACATTGATTAATCGCTATCAGAAAGGGAAGTGCGCCTTTTTTCTTGATAGCTTGACAACAAGTTGCACAATTCAAATGCGAAATCCTCCATAACTATAAATTTAAAACACGACGTCGCTTGCATAGATATTAATTTACTTACAAAGTCAGCCAACGTTCTCAAATTTACGTCACTGAATCGTAGAGTTACAGTGGTTTCAAACCGCTTTTACTCGTGGTCTAAAATTTGTACACACAATTGCCTAATACTAAATTTGAACAAAAACGCTGGTTAAAAATATATTATTATACAGTGCGGCCCCAGATGAACTGAAAAGGGAAAAAACTTTCTTATGTTGGATTTTACAGTTTTTACCACAACTCCGAAAATCGAAACTGCTAATTATGTGAGGGTACCGAAATTTTACATACTTAATTAAATCTTATTTAGAAATTTTATTTATTTTCAATAATTTTTAGGATCATTATAGGAGCAGTTAATATTTTTATATATTTATTTTTGGCTACAATGTTCATTATGCAATTTTGCATCACTCTATTAAATTTAAATTCAAAAATATTTTTTAATTTCTCAAGAAAATCCAGTTTAATCTTTCAACACTGAATATTTGATGAATTTATGACAATTTCTCGACAATGGAGAGATTAGCTGTGGTCAGAACCTTTTCCTCTCAGTTATTTATGATGTTCCATAGAACGAGTGTTTTTTTCACATCTTATTCACCATTGTACCATGACTATTTAATTACTTACAGTGGTAAAATTTGTAACACTGATTTACTGGATAGCAAAACGGTTAGTTATGATAAATGTAATTGTTTGAACTTAACCAGAGAATAGTTCACTATTTGAATTGTAAAAATAACGTTACAGTCCTGGAAACATTTACCTACTGCCGCACTAGACACTCCAATTGCTAGGTCAGTCATAAAAGCCTCAATTTTCGCTGGCCGAAGTCTATTGTCTATTGTAAATAAAACCTTGTCTAAAACTGTTGATTTGCTTGAAATATAATTAATATTTTTCAATTCTGATTTGAGTCTCCAGTTCTAGAAGTTGAAAAATGTAAATGAGTTTTTTTAATTTTAGGGTCTTCTATGAACAATCTTGAAAAACTAATGTGACTCTCTAAAAGCTGCATAAATTTCGTATTTTTTCTTAGAATACGTAAGGCCAAAAAGTGAGGTGGAGGCAAAACTCGGCGCACCCTGTATATTGTTAAACGGTCATAATATGGCTCTTTATGGACAAGTTTGTTAATGATAAAGTAGAACGGTCGCCTGTCAAATTTTCCAATGACTATTTAATGCGTTTCTTGTAGATAAAAGAAAATCTCTTGCATTAAATAAAATATAAACATAAACAAAGTCATAAAGTCATCGATTCTAGATGTACAATGAATAACAGAATAAAGGTCATCCCCCAAAAATCTTAATTTTGAAGATATTACATTGAAAATTTGGATTTGTCTTCAGTTATTAAGAAGCTACGACCTAATGTTAATTCCCTTTTCAGTTTTTATCATCTGGCGTCGTGAAGCTCATTCATGTCATTTTTCATGGACTTCTTAATCTTATCTCTTCATAGATCTTTTATTTATCTTTTTTTTGTTATATATAAATATCAATACCTTATAATTTTTTTATTGAAATTCGCCATTATTTCAATTAGAAGTCCAGCGATGTCAGAAAAAACGTCCGGACCTGATAACCACAGGTTTACAACCTCCCATATAAATATCATTCGGTCATTATTTGTGGTTAGATAAATTTTCCACTCTAACAACTTTAAATCACAAGTTGTAAATCTTTGTTGGGAGATTGTACAAAAAAGTTTAGTCTCGATTTTTCAAAAATATATCATTATCATACCACCTGTTTGTGATCATAATGAAATAAACAAAATTTAATATTTGATACCAATTTTGGAGTTGACCATTAACGTTGGAAGACCCTATATAACAATTAAAAAAATCTCGCGCGAGAATATGTTCAAAAGTGGCACAAGCATTCGTATCTCTACGTTGAGAACGTAAAATAAAATTCTATTTTCGCCTAATTGGCTGCACGTGTGGGGGCAATCTGGAAATCAGCGGAATTCGATGCTAAAATTTTTTATTGCTCATTGCTTTAATTTATCACTTTATTGTCGTTGTCCCACATGCGTAAATAAAGCAACTTAAAAATTATCTGCACTTGAAAGGAGGAGGAAATCGAATTTCCCCAATTACGAAATTAATTGGCAAAGTCCATTTCCTCAGGTCTTAAGAATGTACGTGCAACGTAATTAGGGATTCACCGAGGTGTGCTTTCTTGTTAGTCATTTTCTCAGTTTGTTGGCAGATTTGTCATTCACGTGAGTAAAAGGTATTTCTGCTTACTGGCTGTCGCCGCCACTTCGTCGAATTTCTTATTTTTTTTATTGCGAAACGACGGCGGTGAATGAAAGCGCCGATCGTCCCACTAGGATGTTACGATGAAAGGAAAAATAATAAACCGGCACCAAAAGTAAAGTTAATAGGTTTTTCCCAGATTTTATTTGACAATAATTGTATGATCGCACTGCATGATTTAATTTATTTATACACAATGGCCAAAGCGAGTGGTCACGAAGTTGTTTTACTATCGGTCATCAGCTAAACACAATGGAACAATAAATTAATATTTTCGAATAATTTCACTTCGGGTGGTGTATCCAAAATGGCAATAATCAAACAGCAATAAAATATATATATATAATCACAAAAATTTTTATATAAAATAAAATTACTTACATAGACGCGTTTCGGTGGCTATGCCACCATCTACTAGATGTAGATGCACTGAAGATGGTGGCATAGGTAAGTAATTTTATTTTATATAATTTTTTTTGTGATTATAAGGTTCTTGTTTTTATTTTCATAATCAAACAGCATTTAATAATTAGATCCACTAAATTTAATTGCAAACAAAGGTTGCTAAAACCTTATAACCACGCAAAAGAATTCCAATCACATTCTTAATGGCAATAAAATGAAACAAAACAAAAATTGCGGTTTTATCAACGTTTATAAGTTTGTAAACGATAACAGCAAAAGCAAACACAATTTGTTTTCTTAGTTTCAATATTTCAACCGTCTTTGTTGATAATTTTAAATCATACGTCTTTATTTAAGTTTTGTGCAAATTGCTGAGCAAATATTTAAGTTATAATCCCCATTCAAATGAAAGATCTAATTGTAATTTCTACTCGATTGACCGTTATGAGGTGAAATTAAAAAAAGCTACCCAAACAACTTGTAGCACCTGATATAAAAATATAATCATCAACAGGTCGTTTAAAGGAAAATATTAATATGTAATTCGAGCACTTTTCATTCACAACCATATTCGTTCCTATCGACACGAATTTCCTTCTAAATTGACATCACAAATTAGAGAGAAAAAAATTGAAATTGAAACGTAATAAGATATTTAACGTCCATGCGAAGGCGGAATGAAAACTAAAATTAATTTTGCTCAGAAAATTGAACAGAAATCTCATTTTGTCTAGAAACGTACAAGAAGTCGAAATAACGATCACAAAGAACAAACAAATTTGCATCAAAATTTTTTGTACTTTACACAAATTTCCCTTCAATATGAATCTCAACTGTTGAATGTTCCAATTAAAAAGAAATTGCGAAAAACTAATCACACTAACTAAATTTCCATTTCTCTCCAAATGCAATTATGAAATTGAGTGTTGAAATGTGCGATTAGAAGGTAGAAATAATTACAGTTCTGATCTTTGACATAATTGCAAGTGAACGATGCACTTTCAAAAGCAAACTATTATGTGAAACACTTAAATAACGCAAAATCCTTTCCCCGTACTTTCACGGTTTAATTTTATCGTAAATAAATGATTACTGGAACATTTTGTTTACGTTTACTGAAATTTCTTTCTTCTACGTAAAAAAACACGTAATTGGAACGGCGAGGAACGAATTTTGTGTCAATTGGAGTATTGATTTATTCGTTCAGAAAAAAAGTGCGCATTTAGTCTTGATAAAAATAATATTATTACCGTTACCGCACGTCACAATGTACTTATTATCAATCTAATGTTAAGAAACGCAATAAAAAATAGATTAAGGCATTGCGACATTATTCCGTAAAATTAACATTACGGTCGTCACGGAGCAGTTTTTCGAAACCGCCCACGCTAATCGCCGGAAAAAAATACAGTAGTACAATGTTCGCGAACATTATTTTACGATTGCGGAAAAAAGTGAAATAAAAATCGTCGTCGCAATAGCATTTCTACGTGGTCACTCTATATCGGCGGCGGTTTTCCGTTGGTTAAGTAATAATCGGTGTTCACGAAATCATGACTCGGATAATGAGGATAGGAAACACCGAGATTCACTTTAAATTAATAAACATATTGTATCCAACTGGATTGGCAAATTAATATGAATGTGGAAAGCCTTCGCGCTAGGGAATTGAAAACAACAAAATAAATGAAAATGATAGCAAGGTAAAATGGTAAAATGGATCACATGCAAGTTCACTTTTTCCTGAAACCTTAGGGACCAAGATGCGACTCGGAATTTAGAATTTTTGGCGGTAAAAATGGGCGGTATGAATAAAAAGAACAGATGCTACATGAGTCGGAGCAAAACCTCAAAGCATATGCTCATAGTAAAAGGTGGGGGCAGTGGCGGCTTGTCAGAGGAGGCAAGGGAGGCTGAACCTCCTCATGATAAAATTGAAATAAATAAATAATTACATAATCAAATTTGATTTTCATTAAAGTTTCAATATGAAATCAATTATTAGGTACTCAATTAAATAAATGGTAATAGTTATTTGGTAGATAATTTTCTTTCACCATACCAGAACGGCCTTATTAAAGGGGATCTTCTATTTACAATATGGGACTTGAAAGTTGAATGTAAGCGCCAGAAATATGTTCGAAACCGGATCGAAGGCAATTTGCTACATTAAACTCCAAATATCTGCTTTAATTCTATAGAATGAGACGATTTTGACCTTGAACGTTAAAAAGAAATCAGATGCAATACTTGAGTTAGAAAGCATAAAACTATTGCAGCGGGGGCTACGGCTCCACCCCCACCCGAACACGTGTCCTGGTCAGTGCGTTTTGCCGGACAAAGATTCCAATTATTCCTTAGTACTGGATGCGACAGGTCTACTGCAATTATTGAATTCAGGTATAAAATTTTGAATTTGCGGGTTGCATTGTTTCAACATGAATGACGATATAGAAGTAGAACTACAAAATGTATTTTCTAAAACTTGTGAGGATATTGTTTCCTTTTAAAGAATTTTCGTTTTGTTACTTTTTTTCTGAGAGCTTTTCTCTTCTCACTTTAGTTTATTTTTTAGAACTTTTGTTTTTGTTCCTTGGCTTATAATATGCGGTTGAATGAATTTCCGTTTGCACTTGTTACTAGCTTAATCCCATTCTGTTATTTACTAATTTACTTGCCGATTTTTAACAGTCATTATCAATAATATTGTGCAGATTAAGGCACGACTTTTTGCTACCTTTAACCTAAAATGGTAATTTATTGAATGACACATTATATTATTTTCATCGGTAAAGCTGTTTTTATAATCGTATGTTATAATGCTTCTGTACATGTACATAATTTCAGCCATCATAAGATTATCCAGGAGCACGGTGAATTTATCTCTTATCTGAATTTGGTCACCACCAAAATTAGCCTTAAATATTAAATGATTATCTTCAAACTTTGTTTATTTCATGGACCACGAATTCGCGGTATTAGTTTTTTTCAATGATAAATCAGATGTCGTGAAAGTCGTGTCGTGTCAAGACTAAATTTTTTTGTACAATTTACTTACAGCGTTTAATTTCTTCTTCCAAGTCACAAAAATTACAAGAAAGATTTACCCGACCGCAAAAATGATGACCGAATGATATATACAGCAGGTTGTAAATCAGACCCCACTGTAACCTGGGGTTGTCAGATCCGAACTAACAATAAAGGCCTTCACTACATTCTCAACAAGAAGTTTCTTTTGTATTATCCCCCATCGTGGTATCAGGCCTTGTTTAAGTATTTTTTACAATGAAATACAACTCGACTATAATAAAGCAACTTTCTGTTTTTAGAGTTTCTAAAATTTTCAAGAACTGCGAAATTTCCCACAGAATGTGGCGATTATTTCTGAAACCTTTTCGTTATCTCAGCGGCGGTTTCGTCCAATTAACGAGCCAGATGGCGAATCCAAGTTCACGAAATGATTAAATGTTTTGACGGGACAGAACTGAAAACAAACCACTAGGGCTTTGCAACGAGCACGAGAGGGTCGGTAGATTAAAAGCTCGCGTCAATACCGCTAAAATACAGCCACAACCAATAAATCGCCGTTTCCATTGAAATTCGGAAGAAAACAAGTTTCAAAGCCATTATCAATTTTTTCCTGCTGTGCTTATCGAGGAGACAATGGATGAATTTGCGTCGAAAGTGGAAATTTAACTTTTGATAGATGGAACATGGCGGGGCAATTCAACGTGGATATATAGTAGAATCCGCTTATAGTGAGGACGCACGGGAGTTTGAAATCAGCTCGTTATAAGAGGATTTCGTTAAAAGCGGATTATTATGTAAAGACATTTTTTATTGAAAATATTATTTGTTGACATAAATTAGTAAAATGCGTGTACGTTACAGTTGTTTCGTATATAAATTTAGGCGTACTTATTAACCGAAATAGTTTGTAATAGTCTGTTTTGTTAATTAAATTTTCCAAATTTGCCAAAAAATGAAAAAAATGTTCCGCACCATTTAGAGTAGTTTCGGCTTCAAAAAAACTCTTCAATTTTGCCAGGCACTTTCTAGCTTCCGTAAGCGAAATCTTTTCTTGTAAAAGGGCCGGTTCATCATCATCGGATTTAGCAATTTCAGTTTGAGTTTGATTGTATTTTTGGTACGCATTCTCAACGATGTCATCCTCGGTTGGGATTTCACTAGTACATACAAAATTGACAACCGTCACATACTCCTGAAAGTTGACTTTTTCAGCCTTTAATGCGTTACAAAGTTCACTTTGCCAATTTTCAGCCGGGCCAACTTCTCCTATAAATCCAGCATGTTTGAAACAATTTTTTATTGTGGTTTGCGTAATACTTTTCCAAGCTCGGTCTACAAATCTAATGGCGTCTAGAAGTGTTACTCGATCCTCTTTTTCCATTTCAATGCCATCTATCAAATGCAACACAAGCACTTTTCGAAAATGAAAATTAAGGAAGTTTATAATTCCTTGGTCCATAGGCTGCAGTATTGAAGTCGTGTTGGGAGGTAGAAATGCCAATTTGATATTTTTTTACGTTTTATTTACCGGAGGTTGACATGATAATTCTTCGGTAACCTAAGTGAAACTGATTCTTTACCGCCTGAAGCCTGATTAGTTGGAATCAGCACATTTCTAAGTAAACCATTATCAATATTAGTCAAACGTATATATTTAGATCTCGCTATATCAGGATTTTTTGATACAAAATTTCAATACAACCAACGTTATAACCGGAGTCTCCTTATATCCGGTATTAGTTTAAAGCGGATTCTACTGTATTTGCGTCGAAAGTGGAAATTTAACTTTTAGTTTGATCGATGGAACATGGCGGGGCAACTCAACGTGGATATAAAGTGGTAGCCAGAAGGCAAATAGGTGGATTAATAAAACCGACTTAATCTGCATGAAAAGGAACAGACTAAGTGCATTACTCTCGATTGAGTACTTAATTTTAACCGAAAGTTAACTTTCGGTTTTTCAGACGCGTTATCTTAATTTTATTCGCGGATTAAGACTTTGACGGTTGCCAGAAGGTGTGATAAATTTATTTTGGCTGATAGATAAAATCGTTTGATTTTAAATCACGTCGGAATTTAAAAAAAATCCGTTGAGGAAAAAAAGCATTACAATTGCTGGGAATAATAACGATTTAATCGTTGGCAACAACTAGAACACCTGTGAA
The DNA here is from genome assembly GCA_949768715.1 of Dascillus cervinus. Classification (NCBI taxonomy): domain Eukaryota; kingdom Metazoa; phylum Arthropoda; class Insecta; order Coleoptera; family Dascillidae; genus Dascillus; species Dascillus cervinus. Next base: position 28,203,046 of record OX458321.1, on the reverse strand, counting down.
GATAACGAAGCTTGTGAGTAGCAAAAACCGCCCAGCTCCATCAATGCGTATCAAAAACATTCAAATGATGTGTAAATTTAAAAGCCAGATACGCAATTTCTAAAAAAATCTGTAACGTTTATTTATAAAAAGATAAACACACTTAATATCGTTACACGTCCTGGGCGTCGAAATAATGTCGAGTTTATGCGGAAAGTAAAAGCCCGCGACAGAATCCGCGGTGTAAAAAAACTTGGCGGACTTCAGGTTTAATACGGATCATTGTGCCAACGTGGGTAAATGTACCCGCGATGAGTGTTCGCCGCGGATCAAGGTCGACCTTGTGCAAAACCTGCTCCATACCTGGACAAAGAACCCTCTCTGGTACTTCTGTAACCGTAGGCCAACCAACAATAAGAGCCTCAACTCTGCGAGTTCTTTAATTAAAGTTTCTTTCGAGTAACGATTTTTGATAATGCTCGCGTTACGATCTGGTTCCACAAGGTCGGGGTTAAGGCTTGATTCGGATTGATGATACAACCTGTGAGAATTTTCAGCCGGTTTTTTTAATCCTAGCGCAATGTTTGAAATAAATTAAATTCATTACAAAGCACACAAAGGAAAACACTTAAAGTAATAGCATTGCGAGCGCACTATGATACTTTTCTGTTTATCAGGACGGCAGATTGGATCGCGTATGTGATTATGTGTGTGTGTGTGTGTGTGTTGGTGAGAGTGGGTGGTTGTTGTCTATTGCGCCTCATGTTATTGGAACTGCCTCGTGTCTCACTAAAACTCCACTCTTAGGAAATAAACTTAATAACGTCAATATTGACCGTTCCTAAATTTATCCATTTTAATGGAATAGTTCTGGAAAATTATGTATTTATGATACAAACGCAAGTTGCGGTTTCTTTCTCTTTACAATATACCCGGAATCAGCGACCAATCTGGGACGCTATGTAGTGTTGACAACAGCGTCGCGCTTATCACTAAAAAATGGGTGTCTAAGGCACACTGAAAATGGGGGACGCATCATTACAAGATACAAATGAATCCACTAGCTTCGAATTCTAAATTTAATTCAAACCTATGGATTTGTTATCAAATTATTAAAGCTACCAGAAATTTTTGTTTTCGCAGTTTTGAGAGTCGGGATAAAAAAAAAATGGAAAAAAACGTAATTATTTTGTTTTCCCGCATTTAATAACTGCATTATGTTCTGAGCAAAACTATTCTATTCCCAGAGTTTTACGATAATTAAAAGTGTCCCAAATTTACACAAAGCAGTCAGTTAGTTTTTCGCTCGTCCTGAAAAGTAGACTTTTTTTTTACGTACATTTTTCTACAAGACGGTTCAAGATAGAGCCTTGAAATTTTTTTGTGTAGCAAAACGTATATATCTGAAGCGATTAAATCGAGGAATTTAAAAAATAATTTCTGGAATTTGCTTAAAAAAATTCTGCAGTGTGATTTTTTTCTTTATTTTTGCATAACGACTTTTGATTATAAGAAATTTAAAATATTGAGAATCCTTTATTCAGTAGCTCAGAAAAATTTCAAGTGCAAAATATGGTTGAAATCCGACATTGATCCTTATGGAAGCTGCCTAGCGTACTAGACTCCCTTAAGCGACCATTGTCGTTTAAGATTGGCGATCTTTCAAGGGAAAAGTTTTAGTCACTTATTAGTTTGAAATCGACGGCTCTTTCAAAATTTTAAAATTCGACACTAAAAACAAGAACATCATTTTGATTTATTTGGCTTTATAATGCCCTGGCGCCGTTGAAATAATTGAATTAAAAATAATAAACGCCAATTTTATAGTACGATAATTGTAGATTATAGATCGTGAATTTTTTTTTTAGGAGGATTACTATACGATGGACCTGTTCAGTGTGTTTCCACGATGAACTGCAAATGACAATAACTATACAGAAAAATGTTATTCTCCATAAAAGTTATAGCTTGTTCCAAAACTAATAATTTTCTAAACAATATGTGGATATTGCTTTTCCCAAAACAATTTTTCGTGTTTCTATTAATTAAATTAATGTCATAGTTACTGAAACAATATTAACCCTTGAACAAAGAATTTATCTTGTTTAGTTTTATGGAATTGGAGAACTGTCTTACATCCACGCAATACAGAAATTTGATGAGGAATTTACAAATGTTAAAGTCACCAAAAATGCTTTACGCAACCTTAGTCAAAAGTTTGATAGAACAGGTAGTGCTAATAAAAAAGTTAAGGTCAGCACAAAGATGCTGCAACATAGCTTGTAAATTCGCTAGTTCAGGATCTAAAAATGTCATTGCCACGTAGATCTACATAGTTAAAAATCCCATTAACAAAACTACACCTCATAAGGCGACTTGTGATGATGCAATGGGTTTGGATTTTTGCTTGTCGGTGTAAGAAACGCAGTTAGAAAATCAACATTTTTATTAAATGAAATTTTTCGGTGTGGTGTTACGAAAATGAAAATTATAGAATCTTATTTTTTCAATGAAAATGTTAATCAAATATTCTTATTTAACTTTCCCTCAAAACTTTTTAAAGAGGAAGCTAATATTAAAAATTATTGTTTTCAACAATTTTTTAAAAACAATATTTGAATTTCGTTTAAACAATTATTTATGAAACGATCAAACAGTAACATTTGTCTGTAAAGTTATAAACAAAATCGTTTTTGTTCTTTTTCAGCTAATCTGGGGACACACTGTATACCCACCAGTAATACAACATATTTTTAAGGGCCCAACTTTAGGTGCGGACCTGGTCAACAGCAAAAATGAAGAAAAAAGTTGCGCCAAGGTGTACAAAGCGGTTTAGTTTTTGCAAAACACCAGCAGATTGATGGATTGCTCCTAATATGGCAATGGCTTGTCGAAAAAATTTAAATAAATTAATAATATTAACCGGAGGTCTTGTTAATATGTAAGCAAACAATGCGTCCTATTCCAAAGGTCGATTTTAATAATTCCCCCCCATTTCCTGAATCATTTTCCAAAACGCTTAAAAAAAAAAATCGGTTGGTATTTTTAAATTTTTTTAGGCGCTCCACATGGAGTGAAATAATTTGCCGACAGGAAACTCAAATACAAAATCGCCATAAAATTGGTGTGTGTGTTAAACTTTGACATTTTGCGGTTCCGTTCTGTAAACATTTATTCAAATAATTTTTTGATTAATTTCGCATCTGTTGCCAAGATGCGCGGATCGTTAAATTTCGCGGATTTAATTCGGTTTGTAATAACCAGCTAATCGCCAAAACCGCGAGACACGAATCGGAAGTCGCGATAAAAAAATCTAAACAATTACTTTCCAAAGTTCATTCCCCTCCTCGGGTGATCTATTTTCGCTATCATTTCATACATGCGCAATTTTTTACCGCCAGACGATTTATGGCGAGCTGAATTTTCTACATGATTTAGACATGTTTTCAAGTGTAATCCCTCGATATCGGCTCTGTTTACAGTCAGTATCTATTTTTGCGCGATTTTAATATAAAATTTAACGGTCGCTTTCGTGCGAACGAAAACTCCCAATATATTTCGACTACTCCCGTCTACAAAAACGAGATTTTTACTGTTCATTGACGTTACCAACGTCATAACGAGGTCACGGAACGCGAAATTAAAAACGAAGATAAAACGAGTTTTCGAGTTCGAATTTTTAAGTTTTTTTCGACGGTTAAAAAGCGTTGTCGTTTTCTTTTCGATACGCATAACACGCACATCTAACTAACGACAAAATGATAACATAAAAATTTATCTTAATTACGGCGTTTTTCTAGAGCTTGTTGCGAGGGAAACTGTAGGCCCGACCCAGAGAGAAGAAAGTTATTACAGCGATCTTATGGCTTTAATTTTTTTATTGCAGTTTATCTAAAGTACACATGTCGTTATCGTTGGATGATAGCACACAAAATAAATAGAACACATGGTTTCCTATAGCGTCACGATGTGGGATTGCGGACTTCCTTCGACAGAAAAAAATGTATTTAACCCGGATAAGCAAAAAGGATGCTTATTAAAGGGGCACAATACACAAAAAATAAGTTGGTTTAAGTTTAATTTAAAAGTACGTTTAATTCTAAGAAACAAACATCTGCTTTAATTCTATAGAATGAGACGATTTTGACCTTGAACAACAAGAAATGAGATGCAATACTTGAGTTAGAAAGCATAAAACTAAAACACGTACCATGGTCAGTGCGTTTTGCCGGACAAAGATCCCAATTATTCCTTAGTACTAGGTGCGACAGGTCTACTACAATTATTGAATTCAGGTATAAAATTTTGAATTTGCGGGTTTTCATTGTTTCAACATGAATGACGATATAGAAGTAGAACTACAAAATGTGTTTTCTAAAACTTGTGAGGATATTGTTTCCTTTTAAAGAATTTTCGTTTTGTTACTTTTTTTCTGAGAGCTTTTCTGTTCTCACTTTAGTTTATTTTTTAGAACTTTTGTTTTTGTTCCTAGGCTTATAATATGCGATTGAATGAATTTCCGTTTGCACTTGTTACAATCTTAATCCCATTCCGTGATTTACTAATTTATTTGCCGATTTTTAACAGTCATTATCAATAATATTGTGCACATTAAGGCACGACTTTTTGCTACCATTAACCTAAAATGGTAATTTATTGAATCACACATTATATTATTTTCATTATTAAGTAAGAGAAAATACATTTTGTAAGCTCATATCTCATTCATTGTTTCAACATGAATGACGATATAGAAGTAGAACTACAAAATGTGTTTTCTAAAACTTGTGAGGATATTGTTTCCTTTTAAAGAATTTTCGTTTTGTTACTTTTTTTCTGAGAGCTTTTCTGTTCTCACTTTAGTTTATTTTTTAGAACTTTTGTTTTTGTTCCTAGGCTTATAATATGCGATTGAATGAATTTCCGTTTGTACTTGTTACAATCTTAATCCCATTCCGTGATTTACTAATTTATTTGCCGATTTTTAACAGTCATTATCAATAATATTGTGCAAATTAAGGCACCGCTTTTTGCTACCATTAACCTAAAATGGTAATTTATTGAATCACACATTATATTATTTTCATTATTAAGTAAGAGAAAATACATTTTGTAAGCTCATATCTCATTCATTGTTTCAACATGAATGACGATATAGAAGTAGAACTACAAAATGTGTTTTCTAAAACTTGTGAGGATATTGTTTCCTTTTAAAGAATTTTCGTTTTGTTACTTTTTTTCTGAGAGCTTTTCTGTTCTCACTTTAGTTTATTTTTTAGAACTTTTGTTTTTGTTCCTAGGCTTATAATATGCGATTGAATGAATTTCCGTTTGCACTTGTTACAATCTTAATCCCATTCCGTGATTTACTAATTTATTTGCCGATTTTTAACAGTCATTATCAATAATATTGTGCAAATTAAGGCACCGCTTTTTGCTACCATTAACCTAAAATGGTAATTTATTGAATCACACATTATATTATTTTCATTATTAAGTAAGAGAAAATACATTTTGTAAGCTCATATCTCATCATTCTACCCTATGCATTTCCTTCAACTCCTAATCCAGTCCTGGCAGGAAATAACTCTACAACTCCTTGATGGTTCTTGCTGGACGGTAAATTGTGATACAAAAATAAAACATCATAATTTGTTGACCTATTATTCATAAATATTAGCCTCCTCACTTGTCACTACCACGAACCGCCACTGATTCACATAGTCTCATATAAATTAAGCATTAGGAATATAAATTTTAGGTAGATAAATAATTGTGCGAATCGGGCCCAGTGACGTCACACGGCAATTCTAAATGTCTTAATATCTTCTAAAACAATTTTTTTACATTGGATTTTTACCAAATAGTTTTTAATAGTTCTAATAATAATAATTTAAAAAGATTTTTTTTGTGTATCATACTCCTTTAAAATAAAACTCGGTAAGTACGACATAAAATTGCTGCAGGTTAATAACCCACGAGGTATATTATGCAAAGGTTTGTAAAAACGTCAAGGTCAAAATGATTTAAGAATAGCTGGTTTTATACATACAAAATTCGCAGAAGCTGAACATTCGTTGAAATCTAATGAAATGTGAAAACATGTTTTAAATTCATGCAGCGGCTCGATTCTCGGACGTGTGAATGTGATTCTCAAAATTAAGAAAATACAACTTTTACCGGGTGCAATCATATTTTTTTTCAGAAAAAAGAAAGCGCACCTGTAATTAATGACCGTCGGAATTCCAGCACATTAAATGCATCGTGGCAGTCATACATCAAAAGCATTAGAAGCATACATAATAACCCAAAATTTCAGAAACATTTATTACAAGTCGGATAAGAATAATTTAGCATCTACGACGGCGTGACAGTGTCAACAGAAGTCAGCGACCAGCCCATGATTATAAAATAACAGATAGCCAAGGAAACTGGCTCGTAGTACCGACAGTCTTTGCAAACAACGATAAAAAACAGTCAAATTATTCTTCCCGGTGATTACACTTAATCTGAACCGAAATAAACAGCTTTAGAGGATTTTTAATTTTTATTACTGCAGGCAGACATGAATTCCGAATTCCATTACAAAACAACGTTTAAACTCGGCGGCTGTCATTAAAGTCTTTCAAGGCGAAAAATGTATTCCCTTCAATTAATGTGTCAGACTATGGGATCGAACTGGAAAGCGTGCAGCTTTCACCATCTCAACGTCTCCCTGCTGATGCAACATTGCAGTTCGTTAAATAATTGCCCTCTTATAGCATTACTTTTGTTTACTCTCAACATTAACACTTTCAGATTTTCTTTCTTTATTGCACCTTGAGGAATGGAAATGTACAAGAATTATTTTTTTTTCTATTTCTGGCGAAAATGATTGCATGGCTATCAATAGCTACGATAGGATGTAAATTTCTGTTTACTACACAATCTACGTTGGAAAGTTGAGATTTGTTGGTCACAAATCATTGGGCAAATATTTTAAGTTGTTCGTAGACTGGTCATTCTAAACTATTGTAAAGTGGAAGTTGTAAAAATGTCAAAAACACACAAAACACCAGCAAATTTCAATAAAAACCTTTGTGTAAAATATGGACAAGTTGAATTTCAACTAAATTGTTTTTGAACTGACTCTAGTTGAAACTTGCCAAAATAGCTTTTTTTAGAAATGCCTAATCGTGGAATACCAATAATATTCTGATCTTATAAATTGTAGACGAATGAGATAATATCGAAATTTATTTAGTTTTTTTACAAAATCAGTCGAGAATTTCAATTAACCTTGACAAATACTAGTCGTGCTGTTGCTACATATAAGTTACCTATTCCACAATAGGCAAGGTGTTTAGACCAGTATTAAGAACCCAACGCCTCTGACGTATTTGCCATTCTTTGAGAAATATTTAAAAAACTGAGTAAAAGAAGTGAAATTTCTAGTCAATATAGCCGCAAATTAAAATGATTTTCTAATTAAATTTTGCCAGCGGAAGCTACTCTGATTATCTAATTATTATATTATCGATGAACACTTTGTTATTCATAACTTATCACATTATCGCAATGTTTTCTGAAGTGCGATTTTGCAATACTAAAAAACCGGTATTTATGAATGAGAAATGCCGGTATTCTTCTCAGTATCTTTTTCTAAGTTAAAATTTATGGTTCGTATTTATTTTTTTAATTATACAAGTATTGTTAACTTTGCTTGTGTTTGAGAATGTTATTATTTCATTTATTTTTATATTTATTAATATGAAAATAAAATGAAAAACTAATACCCCGTTTCTTAGTGATATAAATATTTAATTTTTCCAGTTATTATTTTGAAGAATTCAGACCACTTGGTCCGATATTGTAATCACTATTTGATTTTTTATTTCAGCTCTGGCTAGGAATAAAATTTAAAAAATCATTCGGACAATTTAAATGCGTTAACATTCGAATTCTTCACAGGGCATGTTGAATTATTCTCATTTCTTAGAATACGGCCCTGTTATTTGTAAACAATCGTGCAATCGTTCTTGTAACAGCCTGCGAAGGTTTCGAACATCTAATTTAATTTGTCCCACACCGTACTTCTCCCTACTTTGTAGCTTGTCTTCTTGTAGTTACATTTTGAGTTTATATCCGTCAATAAAAAATAGAAAAGGTGTTTTTTTTTCAATCCTATAAATAGCAGCCTTTTTCTACAAATTGTAAATTTGTTGTGGTAACTAGTTTTATAATAATAATTGGAATAGTTGGTTATAACGAGATCTCTGGGTATGAAAGTTTTTAAATTAAATTTAAAATCCCCAAAGATTATTTTTTTAGAAATAGATACATAATTCTCTATCAAACCAAGTAAAAAAAGAATGAGGAAGGCTGCAATTTTGCAGATTTCAGAAAGTGCATTCACTGTTAAAACAAACAAGCGAACCAAGAATTCCTTTTCCCACTTAACTAAAATAATTTATGACAGTTGACTGACCAGACTTGAAAGGTTTTTAAAATAGGACCCTTTAAAATTTACCTACTCCTTTCTACGAAACGTATTTAGGAAAAATTTTAAAAAAACATTAACAAACCTTTGTCCTAAACGACTTTTTAAGATAAAAATACTTAATAATAACTGAATAACTGAGAAGTTAGTAAGCAATGTAATATAAATTTATTGAAGAAACGTTCGTTATATCCGTGCTAGTCTTAAAGTAGTTCGACTGTATTTATAATACAATAATAATTGCCAACTGAGTGTAATCATTTTTCATTTCTTTATTTTAATTACGGCGAGACGAGTGCAATTCGCTTTGCACACATAAGTGCAAAGAAATGATTCACTCTGTATTTGGATAAAATCATAAAGTTATGACGGAACCGCTTGCAAAATAACCTTCCAGTTATAAACAATAAAACATTATTTACAACAGTTCTGAATCATAGATAAAGCAGAATTACCAAATGGAAATATTTTTCTAATTTCACATTTAATCTAAATTTTAAAATTGCACGAACCCACATTGGGAATAATTGGTCTCAAGAAATAATAATTATTACCACAAAGCCCGGTGTGTATCAAAAGAAAATTACTAAAACAAGAACAAATTCGAAAAATTATATTACGAAGGATTTTATTGTTGCATTGTAGTGGGTGTAATAAAAGAATCTTTTGTGTAAACCCTACTCTAATTAGAGGCAGACCAACAACAAAAAAAGAGGGAAATTCGCGATAATAAAATCGGTTGTTAAATTCAGAATTTTTTTTAATTTCTCCGCGCGTCGTACCGCCAACAAAAAACCGTTCGTGTCATGTAAAGTAATAATTAGAGCTCGCGTGAACTTTTCGAACAGTGAAAACTTGTCAACTACAAGTTTAAGTTCTGATATCTATCAGGCACGAGTATCAATATCAGATTCAACCGCAACAATTTTCAATTGATCTCGCGAAATTCAACCGGAAATACCAACCAATTAAAAGACTATTTTTAAACCGAAAAAAAATTAATTGCCAACGCACTCACTTTCTAACCATCTCAAGTTAAATTAAAATGGATCCAATTTGAATTCATTATTACAGCGAGCCTAACACGACGCGTTTACAATATCAAAACAAATTGAGAAATCCATTGTTCTTATCGAATTTTTTTTCCAAAAGGAAAAAACGTCGAAATTAAATTTCTCTCCGTGTCCTTCGTTCGTTTTTGCCGCCGTTGTGCCGGATTGCGAAAAATCCTTGGAATTAGAATTACAACGATTTGCAAATCGGAATTTAATAACGACTCGGATTAACTTCGATTAGCCAACTCGATTTTTTAACGTCGTTTTGATAGAACACGAAGAAAGTACAGGAAACCATTATAAAATCTTGCGAAATATGCAATAAAAGTTCATATCGCCCATAAAAGATGTCAATGAAATCAGATTATCGATGATAAATTCTTGCGTTGCCAGAGTGAATGTGTACTTTACGACGAGAAACCGACATCAATTCGTTATGAAACGTTGTTAAAATTTTGGAGTCGCTTTTACCCACAGTATTTTTTCACTTATGTTAAAAACGTCGATTTACAATTTTTTCTGTTTAAAATAACCGTCTGTTACATTTTTTTAGCTGAGATGCGTCTAGAGAACATGTGTTGAACGCTACCGATCCCCTTGGTAATTCAACCCCAAATTTCGGTCGTTTTTAGGCAAGTTTGTGGGTAATTTAACAGTAAAACTGTGCCCTCGTTATAAATTTACAGATTGATAAAAACCAATTTCGGTCGGTCGGTCGGTACGGCGGGGATTTTCTAAATTGGCTCTGTGTGATTCCCCTTTTTAACAAAAAATTCAATTTACCGTTAGCGCCACAACAATGTGTCCAGCGTGATTGAATTTCCGCGCGTCAACTTTTTCCTGGCGTCCAATGTCGACGGAATTTCATATTTGAAAATGGAGAAAATCGAATTGCGAATGTTTTAAGTTGAGGCAAGACTGGAAGGAGATACGCAGCCGTTAGCAGATACTCCAAGACAGTTGCATTTGCAAAAACCACTTTCACTTTCGAGCAGCCGCGAGATAATCCCACACGTTTTTAACCGTCTGCAATTATGACGATGACATCACTCGGATTTACTGAAATGTTCCGGATTATATCCGACTATTTTCCCATGCAATAAGTGTTCACCTCTTGGGGTACGGTGGAGTGGGGACAACGGCATCTGAGGGCTCGCCCCCTCTCCACCTCCAAAACTGCTAGATTAGTCTTGCAAATGTAGCGAACTCAATAAGTCAATAAAAATAACGCTAACATTTTGGTCCTTCGATCCACAAGCATAATCAACCGAACCACGATTCATTCAAAGCAACATTCATAATCGTCGAAATTACCCGTGTGTAAGAAAAATCATCAAAGCATCACAAATCGTGCGAAATCATCGGAAGCGAGCCATCAACGCCAACATCATCGCGAGGGAATCATCAAACTCAAGGGTGTTAAAGGTCAGACCTATAATATCCATTCATTACCTAACTTCGTCAATTTCCTTTAATTAATTCACTTCGAGAACCATGCCGAAAAGGGATGATCTTGTTGATTTGAAGCTGGATAGACGTAACGTAAAAAGTGCTATCACACGACTTCAAAACGGTTTAGATAGTTCGAAAGCAAATAATTTTCAATTGCAAACGAATTTAGAAACGGTAACGGACTTATTTAAACAATTTAACAAAATTCAGACAGACATTGAACGGTTTCAGTTGAACGATACATCGGCCGACGAGACGGCCTTGGAGGCCGAAGCCGACAAAGAACGCGGCAAAATAGAAACGCAATATCGGGCGATTGTAAGCAAAATAAAAACATTCTTGAGCGAAAATTTGCCAGCTGCTTCCGCTTCTAAAGAAGCAGACACTGCAGGTACTATAATTAATATTACAAATAACGGGCACGACAGAGAACCGTCAAATAGCGTAATATTAAAACCCTTACCTTTAGCAACGTTCTCCGGTAAACACAGCGATTGGTTTACGTTTTACGAGTCATTTTATTGTTTGGTAGGAAAGGATACGAGCATATCTAACATTCGCAAATTTCACTACCTTAAGGGTTGCTTAAAAGATGAAGCTCTTAGGGCGATAGAATCACTATCGGTGTCGAGTGATAATTATGACAACGCAATCGCATTATTAAAAAAGAGATTTGAAAATAAACGGCTAATTGTACAAGATCACGTCTCCAATATCTTGAATTTTGCTCCAATCTTAAAATCGTCACACACACAGCTACGCGAATTAATTGATAACGTAAATAACAACATCGCAGCATTAAAAGCATTAAAAATCGAAGTCCAATACTGGGACGCATTGTTAATACCAATTATTTTAGAGAAATTGGATTATTCTTCAAAAAAAGAGTGGCAGGCCACTTTGGAAAAAGAAGTTCCCACATATACAAAATTTGATGAATTTTTAGAAAAACGATATCAGGTATTGGAAGCATTGAGCAATATAAGGCCCAATGATAGTCCAGCAAATAATCAGTCAAAAGACAGTAAATTTCATTCAAAAAACGGAAATAAGTATTCAAAACCAAATACCTTTGCGAAACCTAATAAATTCACTTCAAATGTTATTTCATCAAACAAGTGCTTTATATGTAAAAAAGAGCATAATGTCTTTCAGTGTGAAGAATTTCTAGCATTAAGCATAGCCGAAAGAATTCAACATGTAAATTCATTAAAACTGTGTAGAAATTGTTTGCGGAACAATCACGAAGCGAACAAATGCAGGTCAGCCAGTGTATGCAAAGAGTGTGGCAGAAGACATCACACTTTATTGCACGTGTTTGAATTTGTACCTAACGCCAACCCTGGAACGTCCTCTAGTACTTTATTAGTAGCTCAAACCAATCAGGTACTTTTTTCAACGGTTGTACTTCTAATCAGAGATTATCAAGGAAATTATTGCAAATGTCGAGCGGTACTTGACCAATGTTCTGAGGTTTCGTTAATAACTGAAAAAATGTGTAGAAATTTGAAACTAGGCACATATTGTACTAGTACTTCAATTACGGGTGTTAATGTAACAGAGAGTCTGACAAATCAGGGTTGTAAAATCAATATCAAATCAAGAGTAGGTGAATTTGAGACTAAACTAGAATGCTTTGTTTTGTCAAAAATTACGCGGCCGACTCCTGCTATATCATTCGATAAAAGTCCGATCGAGATACCTTCGGGTGTTGTATTGGCGGATCCAAATTTTAACATCTCTGCAGACATCGATCTGTTAATAGGAGCGCGATTATATTGGCAATTATTAATTGGAGCTCCAGTTCAGATACAAAAGAATCAACCATACCTACAACAAACGCAACTGGGTTGGATTGTAAGCGGAAACTTTGATTTTAAAAATTCTATTTCAAAATTTAGTTGCAATTTGATTCGTAATCCCGAAACTTATTTGGAAAACCAGGTAGCAAAATTTTGGCAAATGGAAGATTTAGGCGAAGAAAACAATGTAGAGAAGGCAGAGGAACAAGCATGCGAAGAGCATTTTCGAAAAAACACGGTTAGAGCGGTATCGGGTAAATTCATTGTAAAACTACCTTTCCGAGAAACTGTCGATTTGGGAAAGTCCCGTGCATCAGCACTAAGCCGTTTTATCTTCCAGGAAAAAAGGTTCGAAAAGGACAATAAATTGAGAAATGAGTACAAAGACTTTATGGCGGAGTACCTGAAGCTCGGCCATATGCAGCTCGTTCCTCAATCGCAGTTAAATAACCAAAAATCATTTTACGTGCCCCATCTGGCTGTTTTTAAGCGAACGGCCGAAGGGCCTCAAATTCGTATTGTTTTCGACTGTGCAGCAAAATCCTCTAACGGATTAAGTCTAAACGATAATTTGTTAACGGGTAACAACCTTCAAAATGGGTTGTTTGACATACTTTGTAGATTCAGAACTTACAAATACGCTATTTCTGCGGATATAAAAAAAATGTACAGAATGATAGAAATCCATTCTGACGATACCGACTATTTGCGTATTTTATGGAGAGAATCTAAAAATGCTCCTATCCAAACTTATAAACTAAAAACGCTAACCTATGGGCTCACGTGTGCTCCCTTTTGTGCAATACGTTGTTTAAAGCAATTATCAATAGAAACACGAGAAAGTCATCCTACAGCGAGTCAGATTATAAATCGAGATTTTTATATGGACGATTTGCTAACCGGAAGCAACTCCTTTAACGAAGCTTCATCGATTAAAAGCCAGGTTACAAACATTCTAGCGACCGCAGGTTTTAATTTATGCAAATGGAGCTCCAATAATTCTTTATTATTGAGCGACAATTCTAATTCAAACTCTACAATCGAATTATCAAAAGGCGAAGATGTCAAAGTACTGGGTTTTTTCTGGAATTGCAATAATGATGAGCTTAAGTATAAAGTCGAATTTCCGTCAGACTTGAAAACTATCACAAAACGTAATATTCTGGCAACAGTAGCAAAAATTTTTGATCCATTAGGATTAATTAATCCAGTTGTCGTTAAAGCAAAGATTCTCATACAGCAAATGTGGATACTGAAACTAGGTTGGGATCAACGCGTACCCGATGAAATCGAAATCGTTTGGAAAAAATTATTAAATGAATTATCGTATTTGAACGAATTAAGTATTCCGCGAAAATTACTATTATCAAATCATTTGAAGTCCGTCGAGTTGCATGGCTTTGCGGACTCGTCATTAAAAGCGTACGGTGCAGCCCTGTACGTCAAAGCTAACTACGATTCTGGGACGTCTTCAGTAACGTTACTATGTGCCAAAAGTAAAATTACACCAATCAAAAATATTACGCTACCGCGATTAGAACTTAATGCGTGTTTATTACTTTGCAAATTAATGTCAAAGGTTGATGAGGTTTTCAAGTCAAGTCTAAAGGTTGAATCGAATTTCTTTTGGACTGATTCTACCGTAGTTCTGTGCTGGTTGTCTGAGGCACCGGAAACTTGGTCTCAATATGTAGCAAATAGGGTTAGACATATTCAAGCGGCTAGTGACATATCTAAATGGCGTCATGTTAGATCACACGATAACGCTGCCGACATTGTTTCTAGGGGCATGCTCCCAAATCAATTAAAAAATTCAGAGCTCTGGTGGCATGGACCGCACTGGTTAAAACTAAACTCCGCCGAATGGCCGCCGATCTGGTGCAATTCTCAAAAAACCGAGAAAATATTAGAGGATAGGAGGCCAAAGGCAATTAATGTTATACAAGCAGAACCTGAGTTATCGGTATTTTCGAAATTCTCGTCTTATATGAAATTACGAAGAGTCATCGCATATTGCTTGCGTATTGTTAACAAGAATAAAAGTAAAAATTTATCATCTACAGAACTCGAATACGCCGATTTAGTTATAATTAAACATATCCAAAGGCAATCCTTTGAAAACGAAATTCGGACTATTGGTAATAATGAAAAATGTAAATCCAACAAACTGTTACGTTTAGATCCATTTATTGACAAAAATGGAGTACTACGGGTAGGCGGACGGTTAAAGAACGCCCAAATCAATTTTGATAATAAATTTCCGATTTTATTACCTCAGAAACATCACGTAACTAAATTAATTATTCGTCAATTTCATGAGAATGAACTTCATGCGGGAAACGAAGCAACATTAGCTGCGATTAGAGAACGATTTTGGCCAATATCGGGCAGAAGTATGATACGAAAAATCATTCATTCGTGTGTGAAGTGTATGCGGGCTAATCCAAAACCTGTAATTCAAAAAATGGGTGATCTCCCTAAAGAGCGGTTGCAACCTTTACGACCGTTTTTAATTTGCGGTGTAGACTATGCCGGACCATTCCTTATAAAAACAAACAAATTGCGTAACGCAAAGAAAGTCAAAGCTTATATCGCTCTCTTTGTCTGTTTCTCGACTAAGGCCGTTCATGTTGAGTTAGTAGGAGATCTAACTACTGACAGTTTTTTAGGAGCTTTCAAACGGCTAATATCGCGTAGAGGACATGTAGTAGAAATGTTTTCCGACAACGGTTCCAATTTTGTAGGAGCTGAGCGCGAATTTTTCAAATCGGAAAAATTTCAAGACAAATTATTAACGCATTTTTCAAACGTAAACACTAAATTCAGCTTCATACCAGCAAGATCACCGCATTTTGGCGGACTTTGGGAACGTTCAATTCAAAGCGTTAAGCATCATCTAAAAAGAATATTAGGCGATGCTTACCTTACATACGAGGAATTTAATACTTTGATCATTCGGATTGAAGCTTGTTTAAATTCACGACCCTTAACCCCCTTGTCCCAAGATCCTAACGACCTTCAAGCATTGACACCTGGACATTTTATCATTGGAGCCTCTCTTACTGCACCTGTTGAAAGCGACGTTACCGGCATCCAGTTGAATCGCTTGTCTAGATGGCAACGAGTTCAGCAGCTCCAGCAGCATTTCTGGAAACGATGGCAACGGGAAT
Source organism: Dascillus cervinus (assembly GCA_949768715.1). Taxonomy (NCBI): domain Eukaryota; kingdom Metazoa; phylum Arthropoda; class Insecta; order Coleoptera; family Dascillidae; genus Dascillus; species Dascillus cervinus. The sequence goes on along the minus strand of OX458321.1, from coordinate 28,187,109 downwards.
ACCTAACCCAACTACAGACACGTCCTCGAGGTCAACAATCGGCTCAACCCAACGTCACAGTTGGAACATTGGTGGTCTTGGTTGAGGAAAATACCTCACCTCTGCATTGGCGTCTCGGGCGAGTCATCGAGGTGCACCCTGGCAGTGATGGTCTCGTGCGGGTAGTGTCCGTTAAAACAGATACTGGTGTTTTTAAGCGCGCAGTTAGAAAGATTTGTATAATTCCAACAGAAAAGGAGTAACTGCACTTTAATTTTTTTTTTCTCTTCTTTTCGTCCTTTGTATTTCTTAGTTATTTTTTGTTGTGTATATGCCTAAACTTTAGAATCATTATGTTTTGAAGTACACTGTGTACATTGACTTCAAGGGGGGAGAATGTTCACCTCTTGGGGTACGGTGGAGTGGGGACAACGGCATCTGAGGGCTCGCCCCCTCTCCACCTCCAAAACTGCTAGATTAGTCTTGCAAATGTAGCGAACTCAATAAGTCAATAAAAATAACGCTAACAATAAGACGCGCAATTTCCCGAGTTCCGCGTGTCGAGATTATATAGGGTGTGACGGTGGTCGGTTCGGAAGGAAACATTAAAGGTCACGCTGTATCCAGTGCAGGATTTAAGTATAAGCTACACAAACTATAGCTTGGGGCCCCAAAATAATTATTATTACTTCACTATCTATATACTTCTTAATTGTATTTCAGTTTAACCCTCTAGGTACCCGAAAATCATATTTGGCCCCATATCTCAAATAGCTTAGGGCCTTATAAAGTCTAAATCCGGTTCTGGCTGTATCTAGTGAATAGAAAAATGTACACTTTCAAACAGGATACTTTTACAATGCTATAGTTAATTTTTTAATTCGAGATAAAAAATAAAAAGAAGCTATACTAGAACAATTCTTGATAACATGCTGGATGCAATTCTTCCAATGATCATATGTAACATTATTTAGGAGTGGTTTAACTTGAGCTAACTTAAAAATTTTGTTTTTTGAAGCTACCCCATTTTTAAAATTTTTATCTCGAATTAAAAAATGAACTAAATCAGTAATGAAAATGAAATTGAGTGTAGGCCGTGTACATTGCGGCGAAGGTTGCAAAATATGAGTTGTTTAACCGCGAACCGGCGAGTTCTTTGTTCTCTCGATGCATCAATCGGTGGAATTGGTCCACAAAAATTTGATAAAAAAATATCTTTGGATATCACTTTTTATTTGTGGCCTGCGACGATTGATGAGCGCAATAACGACGCCGGTGACAAGATTTTGGACAGTTAACACGAATCGCTGACTAATGAGACACGAAAGAACACATCACTAACTTCACTAGGATGATCCGTCTCGCCGGTGCATTTTTCGAATTAACGATCCGGACACTACACCTAAGAGGAGGAGGCCCGTCTGCTTACCTTCGAGTCGCCATGCGATCCTTAGGTAAACGTGAAAGTATGTAGTCCAAGGGATAGACGACGAAGACACAGTAACTATAACAATACACAATAACAAGCAGACGGCGCTCGTTGATCAGCGAGCGAAGCGAAGCGCTTGAAACGGAGAATCGCGCCACAATGAACTAGCCTGCCAGTTCGAACCGTTTGCCGGCCGGGCTTCGGGTGAGAGAGGGGACCACGTGGGGCTGCTGGTTGCGCGAGGGGAACCCGTCGCGTATTGACGCAGCTACCCTATAACCCGCACCTCGCCCCGTGTGTTATGATTGCGAGGATAATTATACCTGGTCAATGACGGCGGCCGCGACGCCGAGCGATTCTGCCCTTTGGCTCGAGACGCGACCCCCGTACGCACTGGCGGCTAAACGTAAACATTTTTCAGCCTCCCTCAACCTCAAAACAACAATGAAACTGTGAGGAATTGAAAGAATCGCCTTGCACTTTCTTTGTTTCGGTTTGTTTTTTCCGCGATCAGGAGATTTAAAAGGTAAAAAGAGGTAAGCCTTCGGTTAGCCCAAGGTTGTAAAAGTTGTTGGCGATTTTTACTATAATGCTGCAACCGGTGTGCAGCGAAAAGGCAATCTACAGATGGACCCAAGAAATCTAGTTTTAATTAAATCTCGGAATATGGCGCGAATTGCGGTCTAGTTTTTCTCGTTCAAGTGTTTAACGGTTGCACTCTTTTAAACAAAGACCTGACTGAGTTGATTCGACCCTAGACTGAATGTACATACCTATTATATTAGCCCCTTCTAGCACAACCAGCTATTAAACGAACAGCCGTTTATTTTATTATAGTCAGCAGAGTTCACTGTATTGCCACTGCTTTTTCATTTGTAGAAGAACAATATGCATTGAATACAGTCGCATTTCAAATTAACGCTCGAACGCGATTGCAGTTTTATTGATTATCGGAACGCAGACGTAAATAATAAAGGTTACGTTAGGTTAACGGCGAAGACATCGATCAAAAACCGGCGCATAAAAGAATCGAATTTCAACAAATCACATTCACAAATCACAGTGGCGGCTCTTAAATAAGTGCTGCAGAGCTGCAGAACTGCCAAAAAAATTAACTTCGTTTGTACAGGGTGTCCCATCACTTGTAGCCACCCCTAAAATTGAGCTTTAATTGAAAGTTATTTATTTGAAATTTGATGCATGCGTATAAGGCTAGAAATTTCCAGTTTTACATGTTAATTGTCGGTGTTTGTTTTCGAGAGAAAAAATAAAAACTGATTTTTAAAAAAAATTATATCTCCCAATTTTGTCAAATTTCACTTTTCAAGATCAGTATTATTAAGACAAAGATATCCAAAGTAAAAAAATTTTCCAAAAGCTGTAATTAGTCTAAAATTTCCTTATATTGGAATCTTAAGAGTAAAAGTAATAATTTATGACTCTTAAGATTCAACCCTTGTTGTAATCATTTGAAAACAAGAAAATGGAAAAAAAATTTACCTGAGCAAACTTTATGAAAATATGGATTCTAACATAATTCGAAAAAAAAATGAAAAAAAATTGACCTGAGGACACTTTATGAATATGCGCACTGCAATTTGCATGGTTTTACCTAGGAAAACCGACTCTTAAGATTCAACCCTTGTTGTAATCATTTGAAAACAAAAATTTTACTTGGGCATACTTTGTGAAAATGTGGATTCTAAAATAAATCGACAAAGAAAAAAAAAAAACTTTATGAAAATGTCCACTGCAATTTGCATGTTTTTTTTTTGTCAGAAAGTCATATAAAAATGAAAATTTATGTATTTTTTGCGAGGAACACGATGGTGTAATTAAAAATCGATTTGCTCTAAGATTGACAGAGATAGAGATCTTAAACCTAACCTAACCTAACCTCCCATAACCAAATTTTGTGTATCTTTTGGTGTTTCTCTTTCGGGGATATTTTAGAATTTTTACACTGTTGAGGTTATGTTGTGATCATTTACCTGTTCTAAATAAACAATTGCACTGTTAAAAAAGATGAAGAAAAAAAATTGACTTGAGGACATTTTATGAATATGCGCACTGTAATTTGCATTGTTTTACCTAGGAAAACCGACTCTTAAGATTCAACCCTTGTTGTAATCATTTGAAAACAAAAATTTTACTTGGGCATACTTTGTGAAAATGTGGATTCTAAAATAAATCGACAAAGAAAAAAAAAAAACTTTATGAAAATGTCCACTGCAATTTGCATGTTTTTTTTTTGTCAGAAAGTCATATAAAAATGAAAATTTATGTATTTTTTGCGAGGAACACGATGGTGTAATTAAAAATCGATTTGCTCTAAGATTGACAGAGATAGAGATCTTAAACCTAACCTAACCTAACCTCCCATAACCAAATTTTGTGTATCTTTTGGTGTTTCTCTTTCGGGGATATTTTAGAATTTTTACACTGTTGAGGTTATGTTGTGATCATTTACCTGTTCTAAATAAACAATTGCACTGTTAAAAAAGATGAAGAAAAAAAATTGACTTGAGGACATTTTATGAATATGCGCACTGTAATTTGCATTGTTTTACCTAGGAAAACCGACTCTTAAGATTCAACCCTTGTTGTAATCATTTGAAAACAAAAATTTTACTTGGGCATACTTTGTGAAAATGTGGATTCTAAAATAAATCGACAAAGAAAAAAAAAAACTTTATGAAAATGTCCACTGCAATTTGCATGTTTTTTTTTTGTCAGAAAGTCATATAAAAATGAAAATTTATGTATTTTTTGCGAGGAACACGATGGTGTAATTAAAAATCGATTTGCTCTAAGATTGACAGAGATAGAGATCTTAAACCTAACCTAACCTAACCTCCCATAACCAAATTTTGTGTATCTTTTGGTGTTTCTCTTTCGGGGATATTTTAGAATTTTTACACTGTTGAGGTTATGTTGTGATCATTTACCTGTTCTAAATAAACAATTGCACTGTTAAAAAAGATGAAGAAAAAAAATTGACTTGAGGACATTTTATGAATATGCGCACTGTAATTTGCATTGTTTTACCTAGGAAAACCGACTCTTAAGATTCAACCCTTGTTGTAATCATTTGAAAACAAAAATTTTACCTGAGCATACTTTATGAAAATGTAGATACGAACATAAGTCGACAAAAAAGAAAAAAGGACCTGAGCATACTTTATGAAAATGCACTGCAATTTGCATGGTTTTACCTAGGAAAACAGACTCTTAAGATTCAACTCTTGTTGTAATCATTTGAAAACAAAAATTTTACCTGAACATACTTTATGAAAATGTGGATTCTCACATAAGTCGAAAAAAAGACGAAAAAAAATGACCTGAGCACACTTTATGAAAATGCACTGCAATTTGCATGGTTTTACCTAGGAAAACCGATTCTTAAGATTCAACCCTTTTTGTAATCATTTGTAAACAAAATTTTTACCTGAGCACACTTTATGAAAATGTGGATTCTCACATAAGTCGAAAAAAAGATGAAAAAAAAATTGCCCTGAGCACACTTTATGAAAATGTACTGCAATTTGCATGGTTTTACCTAGGAAAACCGACTCTTAAGATTCAACCCTTGTTGTAATCATTTGAAACAACAAAATGGAAAATTTCATCACCCAAGAATAGAAGTGATTATTTTTCTTTGAAATCCTTTTTATTTCAATCTTCTATCACAGGGGTGGCCAACCCAAATGATCTTGCGGGTCACTTTGGAAATGCATAACTCCGCGGGCCACATATAAAATTATATATCCCCATATTAGATTTAGACATTATAAAATAAATATATTTTGTATAAGTGTGATGAATCTCGCGGGCCGCATGCGGCCCGCGAGCTGCGGGTTGGCCGCCCCTGCTTTAGACGAACATTTACAAAATGCTTCTGTATTTAAAGAGACGTCTCAAGAAATACAGAACGATCTTTTAAACCGCATGCTTGAGGTTTCTCACGAAGAAATTATATGAGATGAAAATTGCAGAACACCTGTTTTATTTACGAGCCGCCACTGTTCTATGCAGAAATTGAGACGTTCAGTGTCAAAACGCATTTCCTGCGGTCCCGTCAGAACTGCTCCAAAATTTTCGACTACTTATTGATTTTACTAGATGTTTTTGTACCTGTGTGTGTGCAACAGAATGTGTTGCGTCCGGACCAAAAGCGATTTATAAGACAAAGGAGAACGTCGTTTTCATGAAAGCATTGCGCGTGCTCTTTGCTCATCCCGAACGATTTTGTTCCCGCCATTCAATAAACGTTCGTCCTTTACCATAATTTACCGATAAAGAGAAGAATTCTGTTTTTTCCGGCGTATAAAATTTCTAATGTCAGGGGCAACTTATTGTCTTTTCCAGCAAAGCCCGGTAGATTTTGGAAGTATTTATAGAAGTTGGGGCACTGCGTTTCCGTGCAGCGATAGATTAGGGGCGCAGATGTGTGGGTGCTTCGAAAGTGTAGATAGAGACCGTCAACTTCTCTTTTCTTTCCTCGCCAGAAATTCGTACTTATATCGTAACGCGAGCCATTTTTTCCGCAATTCATCTCGCTAGCAGCCAGTGGCGGCTCGTGGTAGTGACGAGTGAGGAGGCTAATATTTATGAAGAATAGGTCAATAGTCAACAAATTATTATGTTATATTTTTGTATCACAATTTACCGTCCAGCAAGAACCATCGAGGAAGTGTAGAGTTATTTCTTGCCAGGACAGGATTAGGAGTTGAAGGAAATGCATAGGGTGGAATGATGAGATATGATCTTACAAAATGTATTTTCTCTTACTTAGTAATGAAAATAATATAATGTGTGATTCAATAAATTACCATTTTAGGTTAATGGTAGCAAAAAGTCGTGCCTTAATTTGCACAATATTATTGATAATGACTGTTAAAAACCAGCAAAGAAATTAGTAAATAACAGAATGGGATTAAGCTTGTAACAAGTGCAACCGGAAATTCATTCAATCGCATATTATAAGCCTAGGAACAAAAACAAAAGTTCTAAAAAATAAACTAAAGTGAGAACAGAAAAGCTCTCAGAAAAAATGTAACAAAACGAAAATTCTTTAAAAGGAAACAATATCCTCACAAGTTTTAGAAAATACATTTTGTAGTTCTACTTCTATATTCATTCATGTTAATACAATGAAACGCACAAATTCAAAATTTTATACCTGAATTCAATAATTGCAGTAGACCTCTCGCACCCAGTACTAAGGAATAATTGGGATCTTTGTCCGGCAAAACGCACTGACCAGAGTACGTGTTCGGGTGGGAATGGAGCCGTAGCCTCCGCTTCAATAGTTTTATGCTTTCTAACTCAAGTATTGCATCTCATTTCTTTTTAACGTTCAAGGTCAAAATTGTCTCATTCTATAGAATTAAAGCAGATATTTGGAGTCTAATCAATAAATTACCATTTTAGGTTAATGGTAGCAAAAAGTCGTGCCTTAATTTGCACAATATTATTGATAATGACTGTTAAAAATCGGCAAATAAATTCGTAAATAACAGAATGGGATTAAGCTTGTAACAAGTGCAAACGGAAATTCATTCAATCGCATATTATAAGCCTAGGAACAAAAACAAAAGTTCTAAAAAATAAACTAAAGTGAGAACAGAAAAGCTCTCAGAAAAAATGTAACAAAACGAAAATTCTTTAAAAGGAAACAATATCCTCACAAGTTTTAGAAAATACATTTTGTAGTTCTACTTCTATATTCATTCATGTTAATACAATGAAACGCACAAATTCAAAATTTTATACCTGAATTCAATAATTGCAGTAGACCTCTCGCACCCAGTACTAAGGAATAATTGGGATCTTTGTCCGGCAAAACGCACTGACCAGAGTACGTGTTCGGGTGGGAATGGAGCCGTAGCCTCCGCTTCAATAGTTTTATGCTTTCTAACTCAAGTATTGCATCTCATTTCTTTTTAACGTTCAAGGTCAAAATCGTCATTCTATAGAATTAAAGCAGATATTTGGAGTCTAATCAATAAATTACCATTTTAGGTTAATGGTAGCAAAAAGTCGTGCCTTAATTTGCACAATATTATTGATAATGACTGTTAAAAATCGGCAAATAAATTCGTAAATAACAGAATGGGATTAAGCTTGTAACAAGTGCAAACGGAAATTCATTCAATCGCATATTATAAGCCTGGGAACAAAAACAAAAGTTCTAAAAAATAAACTAAAGTGAGAACAGAAAAGCTCTCAGAAAAAATGTAACAAAACGAAAATTCTTTAAAAGGAAACAATATCCTCACAAGTTTTAGAAAATACATTTTGTAGTCTACTTCATCGTCATTCATGTTAAAACAATGCAACCGCAAATTCAAAATTTTATACCTGAATTCAATAATTGCAGTAGACCTGTCGCACCCAGTACTAAGGAATAATTGGGGTCTTTGTCCGGCAAAATGCACTGTCCAGGGTACGTGTTAGGGTGGGGGTGGAGCCGTAGCCTCCGCTGCAATAGTTTTATGCTTTCTAACTCAAGTATTGCATCTCATTTCTTTTTAACGTTCAAGGTCAAAATTGTCTCATTCTATAGAATTAAAGCAGATGTTTGGAGTCTAATGTTGCAAATTGCCTCCGATCCGGTCTCGATCATATTTCTGGCCCTTACATTCAACCAGCAAGTCCCATATTGTAAATAGAAGATCCCCTTTAATAAGGCCGTTCTGGTATGGTGAAAGAAAATTATCTACCAAATAACTATTACCATTTATTTAATTGAGTGCCTAATAATTGATTTCATACTGAAACTTTATTGAAAATCAAATTATGTAATTATTTATTTATTTCAATTTTATCACGAGGAGACTCAGCCTCCCTTGCCTCCTCTGACAAGCCGCCACTGCTAGCAGCTTCCCCTGTTTTGGTAGACGAACCGTGTTTGTAAATATTATTATTAATGCGCTGCATGATTAGATAAGATACTGAATGAAATAAACCGCAAATTCTTGAGAATGTGAACGCGTGGATTTCCCTTTTATTAATGGAAGTCATGTGAGAAATGTAATTAGAAGTCTTCGTAAAATAAATTGGAAAAATAAATCAAACAGTCGCTCCAAACAGAAGTCATAATGTTTAATTAAAATTATCAAAATTAAACATAATGTCAGTCATCGATAAAAGAAATGAATTATTATGCTTTTACGACGACTCACATTTGAGTTCATAAGCGAAGTAATCTGATTGGAACAGAATTTATAAAGCGATTTGAAGTAAAGTCGTTTAACTGGGAACATGTGAAGCAAGCGAATTTTATAACCACCATAATTTGGGTTAAGTACTTAACAATAGCCGCTGCCCTTTTATGATCCTAAAGTATAAACCGAAATTTCTAGTGTTATTTTCTTGTCAAGAGAGTCATTATCTTTATCCCGAGCAATTGCCGATAAGATTATGCCGGAACATAATTAAAATGATTGTGAAATATTAATTTGGTGGGAAAGTACTTTTGGTATTTTATACAAAAAATAATTCAACGTTTTTTTGAAAACTTTTCAATTTTTAATTAATTCAAAGACGCATCATACCGGGCGGATTTATAAGATTTAAGGGCAATAAAAGTTTGTAATGTAATTCTTTGTATTTATTATTGAAAGCTAAAATAATAATCAATTAAATATTATCGTCTAATTAAAATTAATTTTCACAAGCACAGCGACATATACTTTGCATTAATCCGGGGAAATTATTGATAATTTAATTGTCCGCAAATTTGACAGTAATTTTGCAAATTAATTTAATTAGCGATTCAATAAAATTAATCGAAATTTTCGGATAACACTTGAACGTTAATCAAATTTTATGCAAAATTTACATAGCCTATCTACACATTTTCAAAAACCATGAAGGAAGAAATATAGAGAGAGAGATAAAACCTTTTCTCAGTAGTCAAATAATTCTGAAAATTGGAAACAATATTTTTCAATTGCACCCTACAAAATGACCGATTAAAAAATTTTCTTTAAATAAATTTGATAGTGATTTATTATCAAACTGCTTAATTTCTCTTTGTTAGAATCCCCTTCGCAATTTCACCTGTTACAGTGTAAATTTTAATAATAGGCAAATTGGCATTTAAATGTTAACAGCAACTGAATAAATCGTATTTTTATTTTGTCCAGTGCATAATACCATTATTTATGGCTCGTAAAGATGTAGTAGAACTTGTCAAGGTGATTTAAAAGCGCCTGAAAGAAAAACACATGCAGAAGGACGTCTGGGGTATTCTGTTTGTGATTATGGTTAGCAACTAGCGCTTAAGCGACCATTGTCGACTAAGATTTATATGTTTTGTAGGAAAAAGTTTTAAACATTTAACCTTTTGATATCAATGGCTCTTTCAAAATTTTAAATTTTGGCAACGTGTTTTCTGTGATATTTTAAACAAAAATTATTTTGATTTACTTGGCTTTATAGTGTCCTAAATTCGTTGGAATAATTACATTCAAAAAACAAAAACGCCCATTTTATAGTAAATTTCTTGTAGATTATTGACCGATGGGTTTTAATTTGTTAGGGGAATAAAAAAGATGCTTTTTGGGGAAAATTAACCACCCGGTATAAGCATTGGAACGAATTACAGTCAAACTTCTCTCTCAATCGAAATTTCATGGGTGTTCTTGCGATTTCCATTTGGAGTAACGATTTTTGCTTTTCTATAAGTAGAAATATTTCCATCGTATTTTGATGGTTCAACTTATGGAAGTTTGACTGTACGAACCCTATACCATATCCCCGTAATTGTTTCCTAAGCATGGTCAAATAAAATCAAATCAATCTAAAAAAATTGCATTCTTCCTGATTGTCAAAAGAGGATACGCAATTGAAATTATCTCGTTTCAGTTTGCTCACTTATTTACAGTAGCTTTCAAAATTGACGGTTTCATTCACAGTGGATAATTCACACCACGATACGATCGCCATAAACGCAACAATTTTCTTATCGGATATAAATCAGCTTTTGCAATGGTTATTGATGTTTGTCGTTTAATTGACGAATGGCTTTGTTGCTTTAAAAATAGAACTCAGCATACATATGGGTTTGTGTGTAGATTGTAGCACTTTTTACATTTTGAAAATAAAAACAAGAACCTTTAATCACAAAAAAATTTTATATAAAAAAATAATATGTAGATGTACTGAAGATGGTGGCATAGCCACCGAAACGCGTCTATGTGAGTAATTTTATATTATTTTTTTATATAATTTTTTTTTGTGATTAAAGGTTCTTGTTTTTATTTTCATTATCGACATCACAGGGTCCACTATATATATTTTATTTTTACATTTTAATTAATAAAACCTTAAATAATTTTTAAAACAAGCATTTTTAGATTTTTTCAAAAATATTATTTTCAAAGTGATGAAATTTCTACTGTTTACGTGATTTAGGAAATATGGTAGCAAATTTACTAACGACTATTTCCAGCCATAAATCATTACATTTACTGTTAAGATTCGAATATAAGAAAATTTTAGACTAATTACAGCTTTTGGATTTTTTTTTTTACTTTGGATATCTTTGCCTTAATAATATTGATCTTAGAAAGTGAAATTTGACAAAATTTGGAGATATTATTTTTATAAAAATCAGTTTTTATTTTTTTTCTCGAAAACTAACGCCGACAATTAACATTTAAAACTGGAAATTTCTAGCCTTATATCAGAGGCAAGCGTGCACCAAATTTCAAATAAATAACTTTCAATTGAAGCTCAATTTTGGGAGTGGCCACAAGTGATGGGACACCCTGTACATACAATACAGACAACCCTGTTCTAACCTCCATTTTTCATAACCACTACAACACGAATTGAATTTTTTTGCAACTGGAATTCTTGTGGTTTAAATGCTTTTAGTTAATACATAATACATCAAAACATCAAGCTATAGCACCAGTTTAAATTCATGCAAATGATGATGAGCGGAACGCTGGACTCGAAAGATGGTGAACCTTATGACTGGTCAGGATGAAGTCAAACAAAATCCTGATTTAGGTTTGTTTTAATTCTGACGTGTGCATGCAAAACATGAAGTTGAAGTTGTCGTGGCAATAATTTGCCTTAAAACATCACCGTCAATAATTGAGCTATCTTCACCGAAATCAATCATGCGACAAACACGCGACAAAGAATCTCAGGGCGCGTTAAAATTTAACGCAACAACGTTCCAACATACATTACCGGTTTGGCCCTCTGTTGCAAAAGTTTTGTGCTTTTTTACAGCGGAAAATAAATTAAAAGCTATTAAATACTTGAACACGGTGAAAATGTTTCATCATTTGCAATCTACTACGGAATTGGACAGCAAACTGTATGGAACATAATTAAAAATCATTCGAAGACAAACAAATTTTTTTACTGGATTTGGATTAACCGTGTTTTTCAATTATCCGAAGTCAACGCTCTTCGGAAGGAATCTATGGAATCTATGTGAATGTAGCAGAAACAACATATAGATAAACGCAAAATAATACAAACATTGTTCTTACATAATTATTATTGAATTGAAGTTTATATTACCTACATTAAACATGATTCTTCATTGGTAATACAGGGTGAGGCAGGCCAAAATTTTATCTGTTTTTTTTCAATTTTTTTCCCCTTGTTTCTGTGTTCCTTAGTAATATAAAATTCCTCATGCAACTTATGAGAATTGACAAACTATTTTGAGGAGCTATTTTACCACCGTCAGTAAAACTTATAACCCCCTGTATAGTATAAGCATATTATCTGTATGTTATGTGCATTTAGATCTTAATAGTAACTGAATAAAGCATATTCTAATATCGTTTAGTGGGTAAAAATGACATTATTTATGACAGAATCTCTAAATGACGAAGGTCGTCAAGTAATGGTAAAACTTGACACACAGATTTACAAGCTTCTGCAATAAAAGTTATTCAGAACGACATCTGGCACAAACCTAGTCTCATCCATTTGCAAGAATATCCAGGACCGTACGGCAGGTATTCTATGGAATTAAAAACCACCAGTACTGTCAATTTTTTGTGCGTCGAATACTTAGAAAATTTGATAGCTTTGATGATAAGATTTGATAATATTACTTTCTTCCATCCTTGAGCTGATTAAGGACTTCTACGAACTGTTAAGTAGCTACTATAACTTTCCCTAACTTTCTTAAGAAGTATCTGATAGTAAAATTGAGACCAAAATTATTAAGTCCGGGTCTAAAGTCTGCCTGTCTCATAGGGTATATTATTGGTGATTACGGGTGGTAACTAGCGGCTTGGTGACCATTGATAACTAAGATTTACAATACTTTAAGTGTTGTCGCAAAAAACTACTTATATTATTTCTGCAGGAAAAATACTCAATGATTGTTAATTTGAAATCGACGACTATTTTGAAATTTAAAATTTCTGTAATAAATTAAACGTAATGACTTGGAAAACTTCATGTATTTGACTTTAATTGCACTAAAAAGAATAATAACACTAATTTTATAATACACTAACGTGTAAAAATTATTGGTCGCTAGTTTGACATTTTTAGGTGACTAAAAAGATGAGTCTCCTCAGTATATTTCATGGAAATCTTGGGAAAATTCTGTTTTAAATTGGTTGCAATGTCGAGCGCGAAACAAATTTTGACTTGGCAGTGTTGTTCACAAATAATTGTTGTTTTTTTGTTGATTTTTGTTTGTTGCATCAGAATTTTAAATGAAGTTTTTAATAATATAAATAATAATAAATAAGTAATAAAATGTTAAGTAAAAAGTGCCGAAATAATATATTGAACAAAAATTATCTACTACACCCTACAATACAGTACAAAGAAAACAGTTTTAAAAACCGAAACGGTGTTACGGTTTCCTAACTTTGGGCTACTATAAAATTTGAAGTGTTGCCATTGTTATGCAGTTACGGAAGAATTTGTATTTTATTTGCAACTTTGGTCATAAATCATCCCTAAAGTGAATGATTTGAGAAGTGTCATTTTTCTAAAATTTACGAACCGGAGCAGGTGGAAGGTAATTTTCAGATGCAGACAGGCCAGTAAAATGTTCTCGAAAATACAGTAGACTTTTGTTAGTGCAAAAACCGCTGATAAGAACTATTCAATAGTGCGAATATCAAAATGTATTCATTGACTATTTTATAGTGCGAACGAACGACATCTTCCATAATTCGAACAATGGTAGGTAATTTGACTTGTGAAACTTGTTAGACCTGCAAATAACTTGTATGGGGGAAGAACTTTCTTATGAGTGGGGTCCTCCAATGTTAATGGTCACCCCTAAAAATGACCTCAATTTTGAAGATATTACTATGCAAATTTGTCTATGTGTTCAATGATTAATAAGTTAGTTTTTATCATCTGGCGTGGTGACGTGAATTTATGTCATTTTTCATGGATTTTTGAGCTTTCTTTTTTACCTATCTTTTATCTATAATTTTTTTAATATAAAGATATCACAATATCCGCATTTTATTGAAATTCGCCGTTATTTAGATTAGAAATCCCGATATCAGTAAGGAATGTCATTTACGATCATAATCAATAAATCAGGCAAGTGTTGTAAAATTGCAAAGCTTTTTAAAGAAACAAGTGTGTTGTAGCGAATTTCGTTAAACAGATGAATTTCTTTTTACTCTTCATTTCTGCAAGAAACTTTAAACCATAGCATTTTTGAATAGAGCATGAAAAGACCTTTCAAATGAGGTACCACAAGCCCCCATTCTCATTTAAAAATTTGGGGGTTGCAACTGTCACTTGAGGATGGTTGAGGTTAGGGACGAAATTTTCACTTTACAGGATATCATGTAATAGACTAAAAATGACGTGTTTCGTTTTATTCCTCAATATGCACAATAATAGAGATAATGAATTTATTTCATTTGGCTGTACTGTACAGGGTGTCCCATCACTTGTGGCCACCCCCAAAATTGAGCTTTAATTGAAAGTTATTTATTTGAAATTTGGTGCACGCATGCCTCTTGTATAAGGCTAGAAATTTTCAGTTTTAAATGTTAATTGTCGGTGTTGGTTTACGATAAAAAAGATAAAAACTGATTTTCTTATAAAACAAATATCTCCCAATTTTGACAAATTTCACTTTTCAAGATCAGTATTATTAAGGCAAAGATATATCCAAAGTAAAAAAAAATCCAAAAGCTGTAATTAGTCTAAAATTCCCTTATATTGGAATCTTAAGAGTGATGGTAATAATTTATGACTGTAAGTAGTCGTTAGTAGTCGCAAAGTTAAGTACGATTTAAATGTATGGCATTGTAAAATCTTCTCCGAAACTAGAAGTAGGTAACTGGTATCTCGAATGGTCTGTTCCTTTTCCATAACCGCACCGAAAATATTTCAAACGAAAAATGTTATAAGTCGTCTTCGAGTTAAAAAAAATAATTCAACATTCACACTTTAAAGTACCTTCGTACTCATAATCGTAATTTATTAGAGTACTTGCAATTTACGTAAATTTTAGAAATCTACAAGAATGTAAAAAGGCTCGACTTAGGTACGCTTCTGTTGTTCACATTGAGCGACTTACACTCGACAGTGACAAATTTTTACAATGTCATAAATTTAAATCGCACTTACCTCTGCGGAAAGTACTAACGACTATTTATAGTCATAAATTATTACTTTTACTCTTGAGATTCCAATATAAGGGAATTTTAGACTAATTACAGCTTTCGAATTTTTTTTACTTTGGATATCTTTGTCTTAATCATAGTGATCCTGACAAGTGAAATTTGACGAAATTGGGAAATAGTATTTTTATAAAAAATCAGTTTTTATTTTTTTCTCGAAAACTTACGCCGACAATTAACATGTAAAACTGAAAATTTCTAGCCTTATGCCACAAGTGATGGCACACGCTGTATACATCAATATAAATGGATGAAAAATCTTCAGGGTTATGGTATTTCAAGATTGAGATTATTGTGTATACTTTCTATAGTGTTCGCACTAACGCGAACCTACCGTACTAAAATAAATATATTATATTTTGGTTTTGTGAAGCAATCCATCATTATTTGTATATTCAACAGGCGTTATGAAGCTCTCCAGCAGACATAAATTCTGCACTAACAGTACTTTACCAACGTTACATGTGTTTCAATTACATTAAGTACAGAGAAGTGAAACACACTGCAGAGCAAAGTGTTGCTCTTAAATGTATTTCCCAACTAAGACCATAGACAATGTTTACTCTGTATAATTTATAGCCTATAAATGGCACTCAACGCCAGCAACGGTCTGGCCTGTTCGACGAAGTGGACAGAGTCCGTCTTTCAGCTACCGGGCCTGGCAGCGTCCATATTTAGATGAGAGGACATTATATTAAAATTCCGACGAAAATTCAACGGACCAACATTTCGATCAGGTTCCTCGTTTCGGAATATTTTTTTAACAGTACACATAGAGAAAACAAGTGAAAAATTTGTTAATAACAAGGCAACTTTGTTAATTATTATTAACAAATATTGATTGATATTTGTCCCACCAAATGTTTATTTACGATTAAATGACAGTTTATTAATACAATTTCAATTAGCTTAATTTTCTTCTAACACATTGGTATTTATAATAAAGTAAGCAATTATTAAAAACAAAAAAGAATTTGGTAATAGTTAACACACGTTTAGTTACACCAAATAAATTTATTATTCAGTCTTAATTTGCTTTATTTTGAAGGAATAGTTGTTCATTAATTAAAAATAAATGTATATTTAAATCAAATAAATATTCTCTCATAAATATTTGTTAACATTAAATATACGTTTAATAATAGTAAATAATAATACAACCAAGATTTATTAATTATTTATATCATTTTAATATACTTAAGTTGTTTTTACTAATGAATTTCAGTTAACAATTAAATTAGCATATTAATAATAACAAATAATATGCGGGAAATATTTACTATAAACCCTTAATTATTTATTAATAAATATTTAATAAATTGGATTTTTAGTAACAATCTCATATAAAACTGAAATTTTTTATTTAAAATGAATAAAAATACTTAAAATACAATAAAATAAAATAAACATGAAACAAAACTTATACCTATAAATAATAAAAAAATTATTAGAGGATCATTCAATGTGAAATGTATTAGAAATGTTTGTAAAATGTCTAAATAATACAGTTGCTGTCGTTATAGATACCTATTAATATTCTTGGTTCATGCAGGAAATAAATTTATATCCATCGCCGATTAAATGAATATGTGTGGGAAAAGTGCAACAAATATTTTTAATGTCAATAATTTGGTTAGAAGTGGAAAAATCATCATCAGTCACTTCATATGCTTCAAAATCTTTATCAATACCATAACAAACAATTGTTTTATATATTAAATACATTTATTTGTCACCATTGTACAATACATTAACAACCTTTCCAAAAACTGGTTCACCATATATCGTCCCGATTTACTTGAACGATTATACCTTTTTTTAAAATGATGGCGTTTTCCATATTCTTATTTTAATGCACTTCTCAACACTACCGAATAACGCAAAGAAATGATTTGGCTGTTCATTTGTAAAATAAGCATTTTTTTATCTTAGACAACTTACCTTTTCAACAAATGAGTATTTATTTTTAATAAAAATGTACAAATGTATTTTCTTTCACTAACAATGAATTAGTACCAAATAGTAAGCATTACACATAAAAAACTTAATTATTATAAACAAATACCCATTGTTATACTTAATAAATTTTTGTTTGCATGGATTGAGAACATATTTGTTTTAAAATAATGTTGATCTCAAACAAAGTCGAAAGTAATAGATAGTTTATTTCTAAAAAATAAATTGATTTATAAGAATTGGTAGTAGTTAATAATGTGTACTTTTTGACAATTTAAATACTTAAGCATAAGCTGCAAATATGCGTTTTTTTACTATTAGACTGACTATTTTTTTAACAGTAGTCGAGAAAGTTTGTAAGGTCAAAGCAATAATTTGTAGGCGGTGTAGGACCGTGACTAACAAGACTGATAATGTGCGAGGTTCAGATGGTTCCTAATCTCGCGAGGCTCGAGGCAGCACGCGCGACTCTCCTTTTATTTACAACATACATTTATATGCGTGATATTTTTATCTCCCTCCTGCGAATGCCACGCTGAAAAATCTGCCGTAAAAAAGTAAATTTACGGCGCGCTTCTTTTAAAAAGTTTTTTCATAAAGCGTAATCATCTCGTACACTTTTACATCCCTTCAGAATCGCGCTTGTTTACTTTGCTGAAAATTTTTAAATTCTGAATGAAGAACCCGCCTTGTTTTCGGCGGGAATTTCAAGTATTTTGGAAAATTAAGCGATTAAAAAAAAAATTCGCTCGGGGAATATTCCACCGGATTCCATCCAAGAATATTGTGATCAATATAAACGCATTTCTAAGTTAGAGAGAGAGTTGCATGAAGCAGGGAGACGGTTGCTATAAGAGTTCCCCCATAGCAACGGCGACTTTTGGCGGTGGGTGGTCGAAGCGGGTTTGTTTGGCCCGGGAGTTAGGGTAGGACATGGATCGTCCTACGCGTTCAAATCCTCCCGCTGTATCGACCCACGAATACACAAAAAATAATAAAATGCGTAGTACATTAAACTTGAAATAGAAGTCTGGTAGTCGATTTTCGATCGTTTTCAAATTGGCGCCGAAAAAATTCTAAAAACAGACATCACAACAAAGTTAACTTACAATGGAATTAATTTTATTTATGTGACTCATAAGCTTAGGCGCATTTAAGATTTTTTAAATAATTTCAAAATTCATTAGTTCAAAAAATAATATGTATAAACACGTTAAAACAAACACACTGAAAAAGTTGCATGCTTTCACTTAGGCAAACCGATTCTTAAGATTCAACCCTTGTTATAATCATTTGAAAACAAGAAAATAGACAATTTCATCACACAAGAGTAGAAGTGATTATTTTTCTTTGAAATCCTTTTTATTTCAATCATTAACCGTTTTTAAATAAACACGTTAAAACAAACACACTGTAATTTGCATGGATTCACCCAAGAAAACTGACTCTTAAGATTTAACCCTCGTTGTAATCATTTGAAAACAAACAATTTTACCTGACCACACTTTATGAAAATGTGGATTCTAACATAAGTCGACAAAAAAAAAAAAAAAATTGACCTCAACACACTTTATAAATATGCGCACTGCAATTTGCATGGTTTTACCTAGGAAAACCGACTCTTAATATTCAACCCTTGTTGTAATCATTTGAAAACAAAAATTTTACCTGAGCATACTTTATGAAAATGTGGATTCTAACATAAGTCGAAAAAAAATTGACCTGAGCACTTTATGAATATGTGCACTGCAATTTGCATGGTTTTACCTAGGAAAACCGACTCTTAAGATTCAACCATTGTTGTAATCATTTGAGAACAAGAAAATGGAAACAAATTTTACCTGAGCACACTTTATGAAAATGTGACTTCTAAAATAAGTAAAAAAAAAGAGAAAGTTTTTATATTTTTAGAAGTACAAAGGAGTAAAAAAGAATGCAAAAAAGTACGGTTCACAAAAAAGGAGTACAAAACTCCCCAAAAGAGTATGTTTGGTCACCTTAGTTCACCTTTTTACACCTCATATAACGAATATTTAATAAAACGAATTTTTTCAATACCACTGTGACACCTCATTAAATGCAAGTTTGGCTGTATGTAAAGGTGTCCCAAAATTAACGCAAGATCTGAATTAAATAGAAAACACAGTTTTTAGTCTTTAGATTGTTATTTTTTTATTGAATCATAATGTACATAGGATAGAGTTATTTATGGAATAACACATCGGGGAAATGGCCTCCACGGCTTTGCTGGCACATACGCTGAATTTCGTTGATGCAGCGTTTATTTTCTTCGTGTAATGTACAAGTGGTTGTGGCTTGTTGACATAGACTTTTGACTTCAAATAACCCCATAAAAAGAAATCTAATGGTGTTAAATCACACGATCTAGGGGGCCAATTCTGAATACACGACCAGGAAATGTCTCATGCATTAATTGAATTGTTGCACGGGCTGTATGGCATGTGGCACCGTCTTGTTGAAACTACATATTGGCCACATCAATATCATCCAATTTCGACAGAAAGAACTGTGTTATTAGGTCGTGATATCGAGCACCATCGTGAAACGCTCCATTTTTACTGACCCTAAACTCTTACCTGTCAAATTGTTTTTTTTTTTCAAGGTTGCCAACAATTTACTGCGCAAATGGCGGCAAATTCAAATCTTGCGTTAATTTTGGGACACCTTTACTTACGATACGCTGCATTTCTCAAGTCATGAAGAATTAGATTTAATACAAGGAGCCATCCATAAATTACGTAACGCCAAATGGTGGCCGGGGGGGTACGTTGGCACGTTACGGCGTGTTACAGAGGGGGGCGTAGGGGTTTAACGTGTTGTTATATAACGATTGATAATTATACCAAAAATCATATTTTGAATTTTTTTATTACGCCAAAGGGGGGTTGTAGAGTCTTCGCGTTACGTAACTTTTAGGGGGGTGGGACTTGCATGGTGTTATGAACTGTTACAGATGGGGGAAGGGGGTAAAAATTGTTCAAATTCTGCGTTACGTAATTTATGGATGGCCCCCAAGTTATAGATACCGGTAAGATCTATAATCGAAAACATACAAAATATCAACTTTGTTTTATTTTTAGACATTTTCAAAAACTTTGTTACAAAGCATTTTACTCAAAGTGGTCCAATTCTCTTCCAGTATATATGATAGATGGACCATTTTTTTGTTTTCAAATGATTACAACAAGGGTTGGCTCTTAAGAGTCGGTTACGGTCGAGCACGAGAAAGTGATTGAGTAGTGGGGGAGACTGGCCGCTGAGGGGAAGCGCATTATATAGGAATTGAACCGTTTTGCAGCTATTTCGCTGCAATTTATGGAAAAACCAAAATAGTCATTTTGTTGCTGTGCACGTCTAGTTTCCAATTCTATTTTTAAAATTTAAATCGTACAATCACAGTAGCATCCAGCCTTCCGCAAAAATATCGCAAAAAGATATTGAAATGGTGATTGTAAAATAACCGTTAGTCCGACAAAATCGGGGTTTTGCACACATAAAGTACATATAAATAGCTACTTTTATGCAAAGTTTCAGTTCTTAAAATTAAAAAATGGCGAGATTGTGAATTTTTTTAAAAAATACTGAATTTTCCGGGTTATCCGGTTTTTTTCGGTTTCTAATTATCCGATCGGGTCATTCGACCTCTCATTCTCTTCGTAATTTAATTATCTACAATTCGTCTATTGACAACATTAAGATTACTTCATTAGTTTCCAAGTGTTTCCAAAAGTGTTTATAACAAATTAAACATTATGATTCTCGAGTTGGAAATTATGCAGAATTCATCTACTAACTGTCTTTGACAAAATCGCACAATCGGTTTCCAGGTAGTATTTATGTTAAATTATGACATTTTTTTTGCTCTGTTGCTTGGCCTATTTGCGAAACATGTCGCAGCTATAAAAGTTCCTTCTTTCGTGAAAATAAGCTGAATAAAACTTTCTTAAAAGAATTAATTTTGACTGACGGCTCGTAATTATTTTTTAGTGGTTCTTAATTCCGAGAGGAATTTCATAAAGCAAATTGGATTCAATCAAGTCGAGTTGTTCTGTTTTAAATTTTTTCCTTCGCCACAACAAAGAGGGTCCATGTTCGCGAGACGGCTTTTACAAGTCTCTTTACCCCTAATTTTCATCACCCCGTCGTCGTCTGTCCATATATGACAAGCGGATACTTCAATTATTGAACATAAGCCTTTCATCCTTGTATATAATTATCATTGATCTCTTTAATTACTGAACCGCAATTGTTGAAATTGTACTATTGCATCGATTAGTCGTTAGGTTATGCATATGTAAATATCAAAATGGAATTGTTAATTGAAACCATTTAATTATTAAGTCAGAGGTGCCATCCATTATAAACGCGTTATGTTAACTGTTGGTCATTTTAGTGACGCATTCTCATTCTTAAATTCTCCTCGACTCTGTCTGCTTGTGTTTCTGTTCGCTCAGTTTCTAATACGGTCAAACTCGGTTATAACGTACCCGAACGAGATCACCAGATTCGTGCGTTATAACCGATGTACGTAACAAGCGCAATTTGACATTAAATTACAGTATAGTATTATAAGTATAAGTATAAGTATAAGTATAAGTATAAGTATAAGTACATTTGCTTAACGATAACATAAAATAACATAACATAAGTAATAACTAGAATAAATAAAATAACTCATTAAGAGAAGAAGAAAGCGGGGCTGTACCAAGAACACTAGCAACGTTGCCTCTCTGTATAGCCAAACTTATTCGTTGCTTCAAATATGTTTTGGCTTGAGGAATTCCCGTTGTTTGAACAATACGCCTCCCCAAATCTTCAAGGAGAGAAAAGGAATCAGCATTCCAGAAAATGAAGAATCAGTCAAATGAGAAGGAGCAAGTGTATCCGTACAAATAAAATCCCAAACTAAAGATTTACCTACTTTCCATGGAATAACTGTAATACCATCTGGACGTTTGCCATCATCCCTCAGAATACCATTAGGTTCAAGGATACAAGGGATGTTGGCAGAAGAGAAAGCACGTTTAATAATGTCATTAATACAGCTGTGACGAGAGAGTCTACCAGCACTTTTAATGCACGATAAACCATGATGACCCAACGAATTTACAGAAGAACCGCACGAGCAGATATGAGGATGACAGAAATTGATGCCCAATCTGAATGAAATTGCAATTTGTAAAAAGTTTTTTCTAAAAGAATACCTAATTTACAAGATGGAAGAGCTTCAAGCCAAGCTCCAGATTCAAGTTCAGATCCAGCTAATAAGATAGCTTTTTGTGTGATATGTGAGGAAGATAATAAATTTTGAAATATTTTCTCACAGATAGGTAAGTTCCAATTTCTTTGAATAGAAAGCTCTTTTGGAAGTAAAGACGAATTAGAAATTTCCTTCCAATAATCAACAGCCTCGTTAAGGGATGTAATTTCAAAATTAGAAAAAGTAGAAGGTAGAATGGACATAATAAGTTCAGAATTAGAAAATATAGAAGACAAAAAGGCAGCCGAGGAAATATCAGTTATAGACCTTACACCTAATCCACCAAAACGGATTGGTAATTTGGCTTCAGTCCAAGATCTTATTGTAAATTTAATATTCAAAAATTTTTCCAAAGAAGAAATAGCAATATTATCCAATTCAAGACACTCATTTTTAAATTTACAAAAAGAACAACATCTAAGATTATAAGTGAAAAATAAATAAATATGAGGATTAATTTTACATAGATTTGAAGAAAGTAAGGAGAATGAATCAATTTTTTTAGAAATGAATGGAGGAATTGCTGCATCGAAAATAGAACAACCAAGAATAAAAAGGTCTTCAACATTACAAACGTGATTACAAGGAGCTAATAATTCAAATCTCTCCAAAATTAAAGACTTGTCTAATTCCGAAACATTATTAAGGAAGAAAAGTTCTCATTTATTGAAATTAAGAACCAAACCAATTTTCTTAAATTCGGAAATTATTACAAATTAGATAAAATCAGTAGATAGGTATTTTAAATATCTCCAGACGGTTTAATCATAAAAGTTAACTGACAAAATGTGTAAAATATCGTCCGTGTGGAAACTACTTTTAAGTTAGTTTAGTTCCAGCCGCATTAAAACCACTTTGAATGGCTCGGGAACTTTAAAATTAATTTGAAACTTCAATAAACTACAATCTAAACATTAAAATTATAACGCCGTTATAAAATTAAAGTTCCCCAGGTATTTTAAATTGCTCAATCGCGGCGCAATGCATTAATATCAATTCAGCATTTAACCAGCCGTTAAAAGAAATTCGCCAAAAAGCGAAATTACAATCGTGAAAGAGAAACGTGATGTCTAAATTGAACTTCGGCAAGACTAATTCCTTTTCCGGATATTACCGCGTAATCCAATTCTCACACAAAACGTTTGATGATCGCAATGAAAAAAAATACGTTGGCTGCTATGTGGCATTCCCAAGGGCCGATATCTCTCATACCTGGCCGGTCTTCAGAAGTGAACATTAATTTTTCATCCTCAGACTCGCCCTAACAGGGTGTGATCAAACAGCTAACAAAGGATTCGATGGAATAAAATTCCTCGAGTCGACTCTTTACAGCTCAAAATTAAAATGTAAGGACAGATTCAAGAGTCATGCCGCAGCGTAATTATGGAATGCATATCTTGTCGTCTTAGGTGTACGTAAATATTTGATTATAAGTGTCACTTCTGCGGTACAAGGTCTAGGTCTGAGAAACTTTCACATGGCCAGAATCAACGGTTAAAAGCAAACATCTCTACCTGGGCTGTATTAAATTTTTTTACCGCATCGTAAATAATGTTAAATGTAACTTATTCTAATTCCCCGTTCTAAAATGAGCAACGAATTTTGTTATTTTTTCCTCCCTAACATGCGTACGTTACAAGATTAGACAACAGTGGCGGCTTGTCAGAGGAGGCAAGGGAGGCTGAGCCTCCTCATGATAAAATTGAAATAAATAAATAATTACATAATCAAATTTGATTTTCATTAAAGTTTCAGTATGAAATCGTCAATTATTAGGTACTCAATTAAATAAATGGTAATAGTTATTTGGTAGATAATTTTCTTTCACCATACCAGAACGGCCTAATTAAAGGGGATCTTCTATTTACAATATGGGACTTGAAGGTTGAATGTAAGGGCCAGAAATATGGTCGAGACCGGGTCGGAGGCAATTTGCTACATTAGACTCCAAACAGTTGCTTTAATTCTATAGAATGAGACGATTTTGACCTTGAACGTTAAAAAGAAATGAGATGCAATACTTGAGTTAGAAAGCATAAAACTATTGCAGCGGAGGTTACGGCTCCACCCCCACACGAACACTTGCCCTGGTCAGTGCGTTTTGACGGACAAAGATCCCAATTATTCCTTAGTACTGGGTGCGACAGGTCTACTGCAATTATTGAATTCAGGTATAAAATTTTGAATTTGCGGGTTGCATTGTTTCAACATGAATGACGATATAGAAGTAGAACTACAAAATGTATTTTCTAAAACTTGTGAGGATATTGTTTCCTTTTAAAGAATTTTCGTTTTGTTACTTTTTTTCTGAGAGCTTTTCTGTTCTCACTTTAGTTTATTTTTTAGAACTTTTGTTTCTGTTCCTATGCTTATAATATGCGATTGAATGAATTTCCGTTTGCACTTGTTACAAGCTTAATCCCATTCTGTTATTTACTAATTTATTTGCCGATTTTTAACAGTCATTATCAATAATATTGTGCAAATTAAGGCACAACTTTTTGCTACCATTAACCTAAAATGGTAATTTATTGAATCACACATTATATTATTTTCATTATTAAGTAAGAGAAAATACATTTGGTAATCTCATATCTCATCATTCCACCCTATGCATTTCCTTCAACTCCTAATACAGTCCTGGCAAGAAATAACTCTTGATGGTTCTTGCTGGACGGTAAATTGTGATACAAAAATAAAACATAATAATTTGTTGACTATTGACCTATTCTTCATAAATATTAGCCTCCTCACTTGTCACTACCACGAGCCGCCACTGATGCGTACGTTACAAGATTAAACAAATATAAATAATCAGCTCCCCCGTCAATTTAGAATGTTTTTGAAAATTGATGCTACGGTTGCGCGGAGTGTTTATTGTGTTAACAATTCCCTTCGTTGTTAATTTCCAACAATTGTTGTTTTTATAAGGATGATGTTTGGTTTGTGTCTAAAAGCGTTTGTAATGAAAATTTTCGGGCAACAAATCATAAAAGCGCGTTTCGGGAACCACACAAAAATAAAAATTCTGTTCCACATGAGTTATCGTACCTGGATTTAGTTTTGAAAGTTTTGTTGATTCTTGGGTATTACGTTATCTATACATGTCGTCAATATTCGAAGGTAGCTCTAATGTTACACATGGGGTTAAGAAAGTATTCACTAAATATTCAATATTTAACAAAATATTTACTTTTCAGTATCAAAATCAAAATTATCTTGCACAAATAAAAATTAGATTTTTTTAAAATACGTGAGTCAATGATCTTTTCAAAAGTAAAAGACAGAATCATGCGCAGTTGCACTGCGCATCGGAGGTACTGTCAAATTGATGACTTATTTAAATTTTGAAATTATGCGGAACGAATTGTTACAAAAATTTAAAAACATTAATTTTAGTGTAGTTGAGACATTTGTGACTTCGAAAGGGGTACGGAATACGCAGTTTAAGCGAGCGTATGCTTTTTTTAGTGAAAGTTTTGTTCATGACATTTGATACTGGGAAGAAAAAAATTTGCTAACAGTTAAAGCAAAATACTATGAATCGCAGAAAAGAAGCGAAGCTCCACATAAACTCAGCTTTATACTCTGTGATAATGGCGTTAGGTTATACCCTTAATGGTGAGATGCTACGTACTATACTACAGAATGGAAGCATAAACGTTGAAGAAGACCAATGTGAACAAACTGCGTTTGAGTTATGGATATATCGAGGAATGTTGAGAATATCGTGGGTAGAGAGAATAAGTAATGTAGAAGTGATGCGACGAATGAATAAGGAAAATTAAGTGATATTGACAATTAAAAGATGAAAATTGTTATATATGGGACACATTATGAGACGAAAAAAGTATCAGCTACTTCAGGTTATTGTACGGGGAAAAATTGAGGGAAGAAGATCGGAAGAGAGGAGAGGAAATTCATGGCTAAACAACCAATTATTTAGATCAGCGGTTTCAAAAATAAAAATCGCCTAATGGCACCTAAAGAAGAAGATACTCCTAATCATTTTGTATTGAAAGAATATAAGGAAATTCCACGAGAACCAACTTGTACGGAACTCCCCCAGCAATGGCACAAACCTCGGGATGAAGCAATAGAAAATGAAAATATTTTAAATAGTGTCTTTGCAAAACTTGAAAGCAAATTAAAAAGGAAGCACCCAATTTCTTGTTCACTGTATAATGCTTGCAAAGGAGTTTTGGAGCCATCTGAACAAGATATTCAGAACGTCAGCCGCTCACTTGCGGAAATAAAAGAAAGGATTGAATATTCATACCTTTTATCAAGTTATGAAAAGACCAATAATGAAGAATTAGTATCTCTGGGTGTAAAGTACTAAAAAACTCGGTTCTCATACCAAATGGAAAGTTTCACGCCTATCAATGAAAATAATCATCTTGCCAGAAGAAATTCTGCCATAAATTATTTAAGGTTGCCAATAAAATCTGATCAAAATATTTTGAAATATTTATTAACTGTAAATGGTCTTTTATTCCACTTGCATTTGTGTGTGTCTCTTTTTATACTTTTTGCAGTCTCCTGTGTTTAGTGAATGCATGTAATGATATTGATTTATCGAAACTTTTTGATTTATAAAAAGGCACGCAACACAATACCTGCACTGCGCAATGGTCGTTCGTGCAATGACGTCACGGTATTTTTATAACAAATCAGTTTTAATTTTTTTCTCTCGAAAACTAACGCCGACAATTAACATGTAAAACTGGACATTTCTTGCCTTATACCAGAGTCATACGTGCACCAAATTTTAAATAAATAACTTTCAATTAAAGCTCAATTTTGGGGATGGCCACAAGTGATGGGACACCCTGTATATAAAAATTCGAGGTATGAAATAAGGATTAAAACATGACAAAGCCAATTTTTAATTTCCGTGAACAGATCTTAAGTAAAACATTCAGACAGCAATCAAAGCTCTAAAACTGTTTTAAGAATGTAAACAATCCTTGAAGCAACAAACTCACCCTCATGTGGGTACCAGGACGTGAAACAATAGAAGGAAATGCAACATCCGACGAACTGGCTAAATAAGACACAGAGGTCCCACTTGGAGAGCCGAAACCGTCCTGTGGGCCAACCAAAAGTCAGAGAAGGGCAAAAATCTGTAGATGGTAAATAAATACTAAATAAAATCTAGGACAAAAACAGACGAAAAAGCTCATCACATATTGTTGAAAACGTTCTCCAACCATCTAAAAAAAATGGCAATGTGTAGACTAGCATGTGATTCGATACAGGAAACCTCAGAGCACATAATATTGCCATTGCAACGATTTAGCAAGGTCCAAACTGGCACACTTCAACGAAGTGAAATGAAAGTCTCGGAAGCATTATAAACTATGCAAAAAAAAGTTAATGTTTCTTGGACAATGAATCAGACTGGGTCTGAACAAAGAATCTTTCTTATTGGTCGGAGTTCAGAAATGCTGGACAAGCCAAGCGACCTCTACATAACCTATCAGTTTTTAAACGCATTACACCACTACTAAATATGGTTTAATTCTTGAGATGCAATATTGTGTCAAGTAGGTGGCCATTTTTTAGAAATTGATGTAAGATGAGACAATTTATTGTTTACACAAAAAGATACTTTCCCACGATAAACTAAAATGTTAGCACTGCAAGTTTAATTGTAAAACGTATTATCTTAATAAATTTAAGAGAATTAAAAAAAGATTGGCAAAAAATCAAAGAAACTTTTGTTGTAGACGACGATATATCTTTGTAAAAAGGAAAGTTACGATTACTTAAGAAATCTCGCATGATAAGATTTCAATACGTCAATGTAATAACCACTTTAGTTTTATTCTACCACAGCTTCAAATACAAGGAAAAAAAATAAATCAGTGGGAGTTGCTTGAAAACAATATAAATATTATGAATGAAATGCATAATTGCAATGAGCGGATTTAACGGCAACAAACTGCACTCGATATATTTAGTCTGGCATCCAATTTGAGCTGCAGTTTTGTTTGCAATAAACGAACCAGGTCTCCTGCTATTAATAATTAAAAAATGGGACGCTTCGACTGAAAAAATAAATAAAATATAGGTTAAACGTAGTTCGGAATAAACAGAAAATACATGCATTCAAAATCACGTACGAATGAATACAAAGAACGTCGAGGTTGCACATCTTGCATCTAAAAAGATAGGTTTCAAGGTGTTGTGCTCCCGTGCCTTGCATACGAACCGGAATTTAAAATAATACAGGTAACCCCCGCTCAACGCGAGGGATACGTTCTGGACCTGATAGCGTTAAGCGAAATTTCGCGTTCAACGGGGGATATTAAAATTCTGAAAAAAAAAACGCTTAATAAAATAAATACATATTATTAATAAAAAATATCATGCATAACAAAATGAAAGAAATAAATGTCATACAAAACATAATTATTTATAATATATTCATTTTGTTCTACGTTGCAAAAATGAATCAAGATTCCCTTGTTTGGCCTCTACGTTTTGTACAGGGTGAGTTAAGTTTTACCGCCTCGGCCATAATACCTATTAAAGATTGAGGAGAAAGTATGCAATTTACATGTTACATCAGTTAAAGTTTACACTTGCGATTAGTGCTACAAGTTTTCCAAATCATTTTTATTTGAAGCCAAAAAAGTAAAACAAAGAGTTTCGGGTAAAATTTCCATGTTTGGTTTTTATTTCAAAATTTGTCAAATTATTCGTAGCATTATTAATTGCAATTTGATTCGTTAAAAAAATATTACTTTTTGAGTTAAATCAAATTTAACATTAAAGCACGAAAAATACTTTTATTTATGACTTTCCAACAATGGATAATACGGTCTACCACGTAACAATACCTGATGATCGACCCATAAAACTGAAGGGAACGGCGTTTAGTTATTGCCAGACCCGTATTCTGGAATTTGTGAGAAAAATAAAATAAGTTTTTAATAGGTAAATATTAAGTTTATTTTATAAAAGATGCTCAAAGTGATGCCCCATTGCCCATAAATTAAAAGCATTTCAAGCTTCTCCTCGACTGAGTATTGAAATGGCATGATTATACCTGAACTAAACAAAAATGTTCACTATTCCACAAAACAAAGTTTTAATTTTCACTTTTTACCAACGATGTTTATGTGTTGGAAGATTTGTTGCGAATGTGAATGTTTCTTTATTCACAAAATGACCTAGGGTTGTGACCATGGTTTTTAAACTTTGGGTGAATTAAGCAATTTATTTTATGGGAAGGTTCAATAACCGATAGGTATATTGACTTTGCAGACGGCAAAATTAAAGCACAAAATTGTAGACAGATATACTAACGAAAATTAGAAGCTGGTAAGCGATTTTCTTATCAAGTTTAAAATCTAATATTGCAAAAATTATTTTTTATTATGATTATAATTACCGTGTAGCTGTTAGTTACGATGTTGTGAACTTTTAAAGAAATAGCGAAGACCCTTATTCCGGTCCTGTAAAATGTAACGTTGCACTTTTTAACTTAACTTTATGACTGTCATAAATAATCAGCCAAGTACCCAAAACTAATACCATTGTTAGGTGAATTGGTCAGCTTATGTCGTAAATCATTTAAAAAAATACCCTCTAATACGGAAATGGCTTTATTTAATGAACGCAAATTAGTAAAATTATTTCAATTACACTAAATTGTGTGAAAATATTTTACTGTTCGTACATAAAAAAACTAATAAATTGAGCAATTAGTAATTGAAAGAAAGCCAATATTTTACCTGATTAAAAAAAAGATTTTTTCTTGGTTTCTATGTACCTTAATAATATAAAATTACTCATGCAATTTATGAGAATTGACAAATTATTTTAAAGGCCTATTTTGCCACGGGCGGTAAAACTTAACTCACTCTGTATACAGGTTGTATTATATTAAGTGTTCACCATTGGTAACTTTGTTATTATTGGAGTTGCAAAGTCGGTTAAATTAGCAAAGAATTAGTGTTTTTTCCGCTGATTACCATTATGAAACCAAAAAAGCAATCGAACGTCAACTGTTCGAGATATTCACGAAAATAACATTTTTTTAAATGGAATGCCCTATCCTTTTTTGCATATTTTGAAAGAATGTTTAATTTTGAGTGAAAAAGTCTTAATTCACTATTACGATTAAAATAACTACCGAGAAGTTACAAGCAATTGAAGTTTTTATTTCAATTAATTACAAAAATCACGTAGGCACTGAAACAATTGAAAATGGTATTTATTGAAACATTTCTTCCACGGCAAACTGAGAATAGAAATTTAGAAAAACATATTGCATAAGACATTATAATAAATGTTCGAAAATGTCACCGTCTTGTTCAACACATTTTTGGGCTCTTTTTTGAACACACCGCGCTGCTTCCAAAATTTTTCTACCATCCAATACATTAATTATTGTTAAAATTTTATTCTCCAATTCATTAACTGTTGCAGATCTCTCTCCCTGTAAACGAAATGGGGGTTAAATCTGGCGAACGTGGTGGCCAACACACGGGTCCATTAGTTCCTATCCATTTATCAATGAATAATCTGTTTAACAAATTGGTTGTTCCGTGATAATTATGGGCCGGTGCTCCATCCTGTTGTAAATGGATGTATTGTCTTGAAATTAAATCCATTTCATCCAAACAGTTATGCAGGACAGTGTTCATAAATTCTACGTATCTCACTCCAGTCAAATTACCACGGTAAAAAAATGGTCCAATAATTTTTGAACCTACAATTCCACACCACACATTTAGACTGAACCGCATTTGTGGATTTATAGGGTGTACTTGCAACGGATTTTCGCGGGCCCAATAATGATTCGTTTTTCTGTTGTACATTCCAGAATTTGAGAAGTTCGATTCATCGGTCCACAGAAAATGAAACTCGCTATTGAAGTGTCGTTGGCAGTAACTTAAATACCAGTTGCAAAAAGTTAATCTTCGATTTAAATAGCCTGGAAGTAACGTTTGCACCGGGTGATAATGATAAGGAACCATCTTATGTTTCTTTAAAATCCTTTCAATGCTGTTCAAACTTAAATTTAACTCCCTTGAAATATCTCGTATTGAATTTCTAGGATATGCCTCAAAATACGCAATTACATTAATTTCGACTTGTTCAGAAATTACAATTTTTTTCTACTCTCTTCCCTTTTGAAACACTGTTTCGTTACTCCTAAACTTTCTATACAGTCTCAGAAAATACTGTTGAATTGGTTGCAATCGAGGCGGGTACTGCTGCTGGTAATAATCTCGAGCTCTCGCCGAGTTCTTGCCGCACATAAGATATGCTTCTAACATGTCACATTTTTCTTAATGTGAAAATGCCATGTCGGGAACCAAAATTGAACAGAGCTGTTACTAAATCACACCAAAAGTAATAAATGTTGAATATACCACGTTAATGTTTGATGAAAATATTAACTAACACATTCATTCAATTGTTTTTGACGTTTTAATAATTACAATTTTCAATTGTTTCAGTGCCTAAGTGATTTTTGTAATTAATTGAAATAAAAACTTCAATTGCTTGTAACTTCTCGGTAGTTAATTTAATCGTAATAGTGCATTAAGACTTTTTCACTCAAAATTAAACATTCTTTCAAAATATGCAAAAAAGGATAGGGCATTCCATTTAAAAAAATGTTATTTTCGTGAATATCTCGAACAGTTGACGTTCGATTGTTTTTTTGGTTTCATAATGGTAATCAGCGGAAAAAACACTAATTCTTTGCTAATTTAACCGACTTTGCAACTCCAATGATAACAAAGTTACCAATGGTGAACACTTAATATAATACAACCTGTATACTCCCACAGTATTTTTTAGGGGATGAATCTTGGGTTTAAAATGTGTTTATTATAACAAGGAGCAGTGCGTACCTGTAAATTCTAAATTTATTGTGTAACTTTACTTAAAGATTTTCGTTGTGTACACTGCTTAAAGCGTGAAGTCATAAATGAGACGCACTAAATCTCTGGGCGAAGAATACTGCAATAAAAGTGAAACTGTAGTAAGGTCGTTTAATAAAAGGGATCAGCCTTTTACACAAATTTAAAAAAAGTAACAATTCGCGGTATAACGAATTCGCGTTCGCCGGGGGCGCGTTGAGCGGGGGTTACCTGTACTTGGTGAATATATTCTTTCATTAAAACCTTTACGACATAATTTCAGTGCGGTGTAATTGATTGAACGTTGAACTCAATTGGGCTAAACTAGAAGTAAACAAGATCGATATTAATGGATGATACCCTCCGAATACGAAAAGGTCTTAATGGCTTTTTCCGTTCCGATATTCATGTTATTTTACTTTTTTAATCAAACTTTATAGAACGGAAGTTGACCGTAATTTACACTGTATCACTCGCAATCAAGACTTCTGGGGACGAGCTAAGTACAAAAAAGTCAATTTGATGTTACAGCAAATAATTAGAGAACCGGTTGCATATCACGAGACACGAGGGGTTGTTAACGACCTGAATTTCTCCACAATACTAGCGGGCAGGTTGAAATTCGTCACCTATTTAATGCCACAAAGGTATTTCTATTGTATCCAGAGAGCGCCTAATGAACAAAGCAAAAACGTGTAAGTTAAATTCATGTAAAAAATTAATGAATAACTGAATGTTTAATGGAGGCTTTAAACTTAACAAGCTTATGGTTAATACTGATATAATGAAGTACTTATTTATAATCGATTAATTCGCCCGGCATTACGGGTTAGATAACTTTCTGGAAATAATCATTCTTTCAGCGCTGCCACATTAATCAAGTTTTTTCGTGCTTCCGAAATTTCCAAAATGATTCTTTAATGATTTTAGCTAATGCGAATAAGCTGAGCGTTTCGCAGGCGACCAACATTTTTCCAGCTAAAAGTAATTCACGGCCTTTTTATTGCCGTGTTTTTTATCGCAGATGGAAACGAAGATATTTTTTATTAACGATCTTTCTTTGCGTTAATTTGTTCAACGAACCTGTAACATCAAGTTTCGTTAGGATTGTCTCATCTTAACCGTGGCGGCTTGTCAGAGGAGGCAAGGGAGGCTGAACCTCCTCATGATAAAATTGAAATAAATAAATAATTACATAATCAAATTTGAGTTTCATTAAAGTTTCAGTATGAAATCATCAATTATTAGGTACTCAATTAAATAAATGCTAATAGTTATTTGGTAGATAATTTTCTTTCACCATACCAGAACGGCCTAATTAAAGGGGATCTTCTATTTAGAATATGGGACTTGAAGGTTGAATGTAAGCGCCAGAAATATGGTCGAGACCGGGTCGGAGGCAATTTGCTACATTAGACTCCAAACATCTGCTTTAATTCTATAGAATGAGACGATTTTGACCTTGAACGTTAAAAAGAAATGAGATGCAATACTTGAGTTAGAAAGAATAAAACTATTGCAACGGAGGCTACGGCTCCACCCCCACCCAAACACGTGCCCTGGCCAGTGCGTTTTGCCGTACAAAGATCCCAATTATTCCTTAGTACTGGGTGCGACAGGTCTACTGCAATTATTGAATTCAGGTATAACATTTTGAATTTGCGGGTTACATTGTTTCAACATGAATGACGATATAGAAGTAGAACTACAAAATGTATTTTCTAAAACTTGTGAGGATATTGGTTCCTTTTAAAGAATTTTCGTTTTGTTACTTTTTTTCTGAGAGCTTTTCTGTTCTCACTTTAGTTTATTTTTTTGGAACTTTTGTTTTTGTTCCTAGGCTTATAATATGCGATTGAATGAATTTCCGTTTGCACTTGTTACAAGCTTAATCCCATTCTGTTATTTACTGATTTATTTGACGATTTTTAACAGTCATTATCAATAATATTGTGCAAATTAAGGCAGGACTTTTTGCTACTATTAACCTAAAATGGTAATTTATTGAATCACACATTATATTATTTTCATTATTAAGTAAGAGAAAATACATTTTGTAAGCTCATATCTCATCATACCACCCTATGCATTTCCTTCAACTCCTAATCCAGTCCTGGCAAGAAATAACTTTACACCTCCTTGATGGTTCTTGCTGGACGGTAAATTGTGATACAAAAATATAACATCATAATTTGTTGACCTATTCTTCATAAATAGTAGCCTCTTCACTCGTCACTACCACGAGCCGCCACTGCTTCTTAACATGATATTTTAATTAGTTTCAGTGCGTTTAGTACTGAATAGGCTTTTCTTTCATTAAATTCATCTTATAAAAATTCCATTTTGATTGATTCGAACGACAAAGAAATTTAATTATGTTAAAAGATGCATCTCGTTTATTTCAGAAGTGGATAGGAAAACACACATGTGAACTGGCAGGTAAAGCCCTGGCCTTGGTTCCTAGTCGAGTTGCGCAGCCGCGTGCCTTTGCGGGCACTGACACTGCCCTTGTCTGCAGATAGACGGGGTTCCA
Organism: Dascillus cervinus; assembly: GCA_949768715.1. Lineage (NCBI taxonomy): Eukaryota > Metazoa > Arthropoda > Insecta > Coleoptera > Dascillidae > Dascillus > Dascillus cervinus. The sequence continues at coordinate 28,152,386 of OX458321.1, read as the reverse complement.
AGACGGGGGTCTTGGAACCCCGTCTATCCGGACGTTCTAAAAGAGAACTTCAAGAGTTCCCATCGTAATGATTATTGATGTTATGGACGCCGTTTAAAGTTATAATTTACGAGGTAAAACTCGCCTTTAATAAGAGGAAGTGATAATTATCTTAAAAATGATTTATCCAATTAAAGTAGTGCATGAAATGAACTGCAGCTCTGGAGAAAGGAATGTGCTTGACCGCTTCTCTATTATCGATGTCACTTAAAAAATAGAATTTTTCAAAGTAATGAAAAAAAAATCACATTTCCATTTATCGTTTATACTCCGGAGGATCATGAATTTCAACGTAAAATATTTTGGCAGCCCGGAAAAGGGGTATAAAAGTTGTTTTGTAACTATTATAAAATATTTTAAATGTTGAGCACTAAAGGGCCTTTTTATAAGCATTTAATAATTTACAACTTGAACGCTGAATTTACTTCTCAACTCCCCAGACGTGTTCGTGGGACCGTGGTTCTAAATTTTCTTTTTTCATCAACCAATGACCTTACACTGCTACACCCACGTGTTCTTAACTTTTTGAGCAGTCATCCTATGTCGTCTTCGACACATTTCCTGGGATAATAATTTTTTCTTCGCGGTGCTTCTGTTATACGAGGGACGGTCAGCAAATAAGTTAAAATAAAACTTAGCCACGTTGGACAGGGATTGCCAAAACAGTTTGAGATAACTTTGAAATACAGGAAATGTAGCAATATATCGTTTGCTGATTATGTATAGTACAACATAAGTTTTACTATATTGAAACGGAAAAGGGTAGAACATGAAAAAGTAATCCATATTTTTTTTTTATATTATGGAAGACTTTTCTGATCTTACAATATTTTCCACTTCGTTTAAAGACTTACATGTCGTCGGGTAACATTTTTGGATTATTCTACAAGAAAAATTCTAAGAATTCGAGTTAATAGAACTTATGGATGTTGGAAAATTTACTTAAGGAGAATAAATACAGTGATGAAACTTCTGTTAGCGAAATTCTGCGGTAGTTAGATATAATTTGAATACTAAATTAGATTTCAGTTAACAGCTGAAAACAAAGAAATTGGATCTAGAATTGACAAATAGGATTTTATGAGGATTCTCAAGAATTTCGCTCGACCATAACTTAAAAAGATTGGAAATAGGATAACAATAATTGCAGAGCTTTGAACATCTCGATATTTTTTGTGGAAATGGTTGCTTGTTTGGTGTATTACTACTCGAAATTCCGAAAATTTTGGAAGAATTTGGTTTATTTTGACAAAGTTTACTAAGTTTTAGAATTATACTGGGTTATCCAAAATAGTGTGACATTTTTGAAAACTCTGTGACTGAATTATAAACTGCGGTGTACTATATTACATTTGAGGGATCTGAATGCAAAGTCCCCACACCAATTTTAAAAAAATGCAACTTGGATGCGGAATTTTGTTCCTTATTGCAAGGGAAATAAGTTGACAGACAATTTCGAAGCAAAGTTCGCTGAACGGCCTTGACTTCGAACATTGTAGATAACACAATCGTGCTGTTTCTAGTAGTGTGAGCAGTAGTTCGTCCTGTTGAAAGCATACAATATACTGCCGTCCTTAAACTAAAGATCCTATTTGCAATTTAACTGTTTTGATTTAAATGAACTTTATTGTTTTCATTTTTTTGGCATTCAATCCATCATTTCCTTAGGAGTATTGCCAATTAAGAGTTTGATAAAATTTGATATTAGTTTTTTTTTTTCTAAATTCAAGTTAACTAGAATGCAACAATAATAATAATAACTATAAACTTTATTGAACTCCAATACTATTTACACTGAAAACAATAAACACATTTGTATTTGTGAACACTAGTAATTCCTTCTAGAATTTCATTCTGTTAGCTGGAATATGCGATTTCAGGTTAGAAACTAATGTAGTTTTCCTCTCTAAACTAACACTCTACAGTCATAAATTATTTCTTTTACTCTTGAGATTCCAATATAAGGGAATTTTAGACTAATTACAGCTTTTGAATTATTTTTTTTTACTTTGGATATATTTGTCTTGATCATAGTGATCCTGAAAAGTGAAATTTGACGAAATTGGGAAATAGTATTTTTATAAAAAATCAGTTTTTATTTTTTTTGTCGAAAACTAACACTGACAATTAACATGTAAAACATGTAAATTTCAAATGAATAACTTTCAATTTAAGCTCAATTTTGGGGGTAGCCACAAGTGATGGGACACCCTGTACATCACGCCATAAAATAAACAAAATTTGAAAATATAAATTTAAGATTTGAAACCAATTTTGGGGGTGGCGATTAACGTTAGACGACCCTGTATTTATAAAGGAAAGGAAGGAAAGGAATTTAGTTAATTAATTACAAAAAATATACCGGTTCTCAACACGAAAAATTCGGCAAACGCTGGATAACAACCTTGGGGCGTTCCCATGTAGGACCAAAACCTTATTTTTATGGAATGTGGGAGTAGCCGTTTTAGGGGTTTAGATTCAACACATTGCAAGTCGAACCTACCGTATTTATTCATAAGAACTGAAGCAATGGTCAGCACCTGCAAAATTTGAATCGAACCACACAAATGCAAAATTTCACAGCTGAAAGTGAAACTTTAGTTTAGTTGCTTTACGACGCAACTTTGGGGTTTGATTGTATTTTTCTCTCAGTTTGATTAAATAAATGCAAAAATTTTGTAACAGGTAAATCCAATTTTCTTGGTTACTAAACTTACAACATAAAATGAAAACGAACCTCCTACAAACAAACTCACGAAAAACTTGTTTCAAATTTGATGAAATTGATATCATTTTGCAGATCTCATCGTCCTGATAACGTATGTAATTAAATCCTTTGTTCACCTTCATAAGCACGCAAGTAATTCAATAAAAAACCATAGAATTAAGCAGTTAGTAGAGACTATCTAGCCTTTGGCAGGAAGTGAGGGTCCATTCACAAAAACGTTTAACCATCACAATAGATAAGCGTTTTACAAATTTGTCACCAAATTCTTGCGGTTTTCTTCAAATTTAATTTAAATCGAGTTTCCCCTGTTATGCAATTAATTGTTATAGTTACTTAGAAATTTTTCCTTTTTTCCATAACAACACTTTTTAAAACATTTTAAAAACATAATCATTGTCAATTGACATTTTAAAAATGTTTTTAAAATGTGTTTTAATGTTTTTTAATTAATGTGTAAATTGTGTTTTTTAAAATGTTTGTGGAGTTAAATTTGTAATATGTGAAAAGGTTTTAAAAAGTGTTGTTATGGAAAAAAGGAAAAATTTGTAAGTTCTTCAAATTGTTCGCAAGCTTATGAAATGAGAGAAAATGTTTAGTTGTAAAGTAGAATCCGGTTATAACGGCTTCGGTTATAGCGAACCACCGGTTATAACGAACTTAATTCCAAGTCCCGACATTTTCCCCTATGTAACAATGTAAAAATTAGTCGGTTATAACGAACTCGGATATAACGAACTATCGGATATAGCGAACCCTAAAAAGCTAAAATTAATAGAATTTCAATCGTCTATAACGAACTTTCCCTTATACAGGGTGAGTTAAGTTTTACCGCCCCGGCCATAATACCTATTAAAGATTGAGGGGAAAGTATGCAATTTACATGTTACATCAGTTGAAGTTTACACTTTCGATTAGTGCTACAAGTTTTCCAAATCATTTTTATGTGAAGCCAAAAAAGTAAAACAAAGAGTTTCGGGTAAAATTTCCATGTTTGGGTTTTCATTTCAAAATTTGTAAAATTATTCGTAGCATTGTTAATTGCAATTTGATTCGTTAAAAAATTATTACTTCTTGAGTTAAATCAAATTTAACATAAAGCACGAAAAATACTTTTATTTATGACTTTCCAACAATGGATAATACGGTCTACCACGTAACAATACCTGATGATCGACCCATAAAACTGAAGGGAACGGCGTTTTAGTTGTTGCCAGACCCGTATTCTGGAATTTGTGAGAAAAATAAAATACGTTTTTAATAGGTAAATATTAAGTTTATTTTATAAAAGATGCACAAAGTGATGCCCCATTACCCATAAATTAAAAGCATTTCAAGCTTCTCCTCGACTGAGTATTGAAATGACATGATTATACCTGAACTAAACACAAATGTTCACTATTCCACAAAACAAAGTTTTAATTTTCACTTTTTACCAACGATGTTTAAGTGTTGGAAGATTTGTTGCGAATGTGAATGTTTCTTTATTCACAAAGTGACCTAGGGTTGTGACCAGGGTTTTTAAACTTTGGTTGAATTAAGCAATTTATTTTATGGGAAGGTTCAATAACCGATAGGTATATTGACTTTGCAGACGGCAAAATTAAAACACAAAATTGTAGACAGATATACTAACGAAAATTAGAAGCTGGTAAGCGATTTTTTTATTAAGTTTAAAATCTAATATTGCAAAAAATATTTTTTATTATGATTGTAATTACCGTGTAGCTGTTAGTTACGATGTTGTGAACTTTTAAAGAAATAGCGAAGACCCTTATTCCGGTCCTGTAAAATGTAACGTTGCACGTTTTAACTTAACTTTATGACTGTCATAAATAATCAGCCAAGTACCCAAAACCAATACCATTGTTAGGTGAATTGGTCAGCTTATGCCGTAAATCATTTAAAAAAATACCCTCTAATACGAAAATGACTTTATTTAATGAACCCAAATTAGTAAAATTATTTCAATTACACTAAATTGTGTGAAAATATTTTACTGTTCGTACATAAAAAAAACTAATAAATTGAGCAATTAGTAATTGAAAGAACGCCAAAATTTTACCTGATTAAAAAAAAAGATTTTTCTTGGTTTCTATGTACCTTAATAATATAAAATTCCTCATGCAATTTATGAGAATTGACAAATTATTTTGAAGGTCTATTTTGCCACGGGCGGTAAAACTTAACTCACCCTGTATATAACGCGTAATAACTTTTGAATCTGATGATGACTTGTCATTAAATGAGTGGTTACAAAAATGGAAACAAAGGGAACGTGAATTTCAGCAATTGAAGGGCTCTATGCAAGAAGTACCTAAGTCACTTTTCATATTCTGTAATATTTGAGATTTGAAATTTCAATGTGACCTGTAAATCACATTGTTTTGACCTTGAATAATCTTTTTTTTACTAAAGTAAGTCTTCTTTAGTGAAAAAAGATTAGTCAAAATCAAAACAATGTGATTTCCCGATCAAACAGTAATGTAAATCTCAAATATCACAGAATATGAAAAGGGACTTAGATACTTCTTACATAGAGCCCTTCAATTAGAAAATTCAAATTTTTTCGAAAACTTAAACATGAATGACAATTAATGTAGACAATTTATTAGTTACAACAGAATATTTGGGTATTTGTGGTAGACAAAAGTGGCCAAAAAGAAGCCAATGAGAAATGAGGATAAGCCGGAAGCACCAGCATTACAGATTTTATCTACAGAGGAAGCTGTGAGAAGTATTAACAACATTCGTGATTTTTTACAGTTTTACGGTGTGCCGAACTCAATTATTGAAAATCTTAGTGACGTTGAAACGTGTGTGGACAATTTATACTTCAGTCGAAAATAAAAAATTTCTTCAAATCAAATTACTTGTTGCATTTTGTTTGTTTCACTTAAGTTTAGTCCTTATATTCTTAATGGTTTTATAAATATGCATATTTATATTAGACAATGAAGGTCTCATAAAATAACGCTTATAACGAACTTCGGATATAACGAACCGATTTTGATGGCTCCTTGAGGTTCGTTATAACCGGATTCTACTGTATACCCATTTTATCAAAATCAGAAATCAAGACTTTCTGACCGTCCGCTGTTGAAAATTAAGTGAAATATAAAATAAAAAGGAAGAAAACATTCTTGAACAGATTTTTGTGCAGGTATGTGCAGGTTGGTTCTCGAAACAGCACGGTTCGTCCTTCCGTCCCAAACGCGCGGTTATTTATTTATCGGGCAAACTTGAGATTACGATCTTCGGCTCGGCGCATTTTTTGATTGCGTCTGTGCACGTTATTGTCACGGTTTACAGCGTTAGGGTTTTGGTAGCTTACAACGGCTTTTTAACAGAACGCCCCCATTGTGCGGTCGTTTCGTTGTAAAACAGAGGGTAATAACCACACATGTACGTATGTGTCTGTGTGCATTCAGTAAAAGTAGTTTGTTTCGGTTATCTTGAGGCAGGTGTTCGAAAATGTCGCAGCCACGCATTTCGGTTGCAGCAGGTGGTTCACGGTTTGCGTACTTATTCAACCGTTTTACGAAAAAATATGTTGATGCTCCCTGCCTTGGTAACAAGGTTGATCCCACTCGTTTGAAGGACAAAAGTTCCTGTTCCACGGAAAAGAATCAATTGAATGAACGTCCTTTCAGAACGTAAAAATTGTAGGCGTTCGATTTGTTAAATGTCATCTACGCCACTCGAATTCCGGAATAAAATTGTCGGTCCCTCGAGGTGTTGTTAAACTTTTTCGACTCAACGACTATTAATTTACAGAGATCAACAAGCACGTAAACTAAAAATAATTACGTTTTGCTTCCACTAATTAGTATCGCTTCAATTAAATCTGAATTAAAGTGCAGTTACGTAGCGCCCACAAATTATACCTTAGTAGTTTACGAAGGCTACAAAGACTCATTAACACACAAAGGTGGCTTAAAAGCAAAAGATGCATACATTAAAAGTTCTCTAATGACATTTCATGTTAAAAAGAAGGTGAACTTATTTGTCACTTTAAATGCCATTCAAATCTAACTTTTGGGGTCTCATTTTAGCAGTTTATTAATTCTTGTTTGTTAGCTGTGTATGAACTTCATTGCTTAATTTTTTTTTACTACTATAGTCGATAGCGTTAGAAATTATTGTTTTATTTAATTAATAGTGTCAAAATCACTAAAACGTTACAGAAAGTTGCTTCCAAAGTGGTCATATTGCTTCCTTTCATAAAAGCGTTTCGTGATATATTTTATAATCTTGATATTATTGCTAATATAACCTTAAACTGTCTCATGTAAAATACCATTATTACTGCGTTACTACCACCATAAACTAAAAAAGAAAAAAATGTACAGCTTCCTAACGCTCCTCCTGATTTAAAAATCAACTGTAACCTACATGGATATGTTGCATCTATTTTTGGAGTGTGATGTTGTTCATTCCCTACCGCTTGCTTTAGAGGTTCGGAATGATAATAAATTTTGACCAAAGTCAATAATGAAATTTGTCACTTTTTTAGTTCAACCTTTTCAATGAAAAAACTATTTATTAATTATAATCAATAGCACAAAATATTCATAAACAAAACAAAACAAATAACTATTTTTCTTGTCTTACGTCCAACAGATCAACTAAAAATCATCACTTTGAAATTTTTTTGTAGATATGTCTGTTTATAAAACAATTAGGAAACATTACAAAACTACTGCGTTTTAATTTAAAAAAAAAATTGATTTACAACAGTAGACAATGTTAAACGGTCTTACGGTACTAGTAGTGAAAAGAATTGTATAGCAACCACGGTTATGATAATTAATAATAATAATGCACTAGGGCTAAAATAATAGTCTTCACAACCTTGGTTCATAATATACTGCATTATATTATCAAGTCTTTCTTATTATAGAAACAAAACTTAAACAGATTTTAATATGTTTAATTTTTCGTTTAAATTAGTGTAAAACAATTCATTAAAAAAAGTTGAATTTGGTAATAGATACAGGGTTTGTCAAACGTAACACTTGAAAAGACTGTAGCATAAGTTGTTGGTATTAAAATTTATTTGTTGAATCGGTACTTGGTTAAGGCTATCTCATGTCGTTTGTTACTTTATATGACTTGTAGTAAACAAGACGGTGCGTTTGTGGTTGAGGTTATTTCTTGGAAGGCAAAACTGGTGTCACGGTAACTATACTGCCGTTCTTAAGAAAAAGGTCTGCAAAATTGTAGATTTTAGGTTTTAAGTTCTAAGGATTCTCAAAACACAAATGTCCTATATGCGTTATTAACATGTCAAAGCACATCCAAATGTTTTGTCATAAATGCAAAGTTGGCAAACATTACTTACTACAAAAACCATATATGATGAATTTCAAATAAATAACTTTTAATTGAAGCTTAATTTTGGGGGTGGCCACAAGTGATGGGACCAGTGGCGGCTCGTGGTAGTGACAAGTGAGCAGGCTAATATTTATGAAGAATAGGTCAACAAATTATGATGTTTTATTTTTGTATCACAATTTACCGTCCAGCAAGAACCATCAAAGTGTAGAGTTATTTCTTGCCAGGACTGGATTAGGAGTTGAAGGAAATGAGGATGGAATGATGAGATATGAGCTTACAAAATGTATTTTCTCTTACTTAATAATGAAAATAATATAATGTGATTCAATAAATTACAATTTTAGGTTAATGGTAGCAAAAAGTCGTGCCTTAATTTGCAGAATATTATTGATAATGACTGTTAAAAATCGGCAAATAAAATAGTAAATAACAGAATGGGATTAAGCTTGTAACAAGTACAAACGAAAATTCATTCAATCGCATATTATAAGCCTAGGAACAAAAACAAAACTTCTAAAAAATAAAGTAAAGTGAGAACAGAAAAGCTCTCAGAAAAAAAGTAACAAAACGAAAATTCCTTAAAAGAAAACAATATCCTCACAAGTTTTAGAAAATACATTTTGTAGTTCTATTTCTATATCGTCAGTCATGTTGAAACAATGTAACCCGCAAATTCAAAATTTTATACCTGAATTCAATAATTGCATTAGACCTGTCGCACCCAGTACTAAGGAATAATTGGGATCTTTGTTCGTCAAAACGCACTGACCAGGGAAAGTGTTCGTGTGGGGGTGGAGCCGTAGCCTCCGCTGCAATAGTTTTATGCTTTCTAACTCAAGTATTGCATCTCATTTCTTTTTAACGTTCAGGATCAAAATCGTCTCATTCTATAGAATTAAAGCAGATATTTGGAGTCTAATCAATAAATTACCATTTTAGGTTAATGATAGCAAAAAGTCGTGCCTTAATTTGCAGAATATTATTGATAATGACTGTTAAAAATCGGCAAATAAAATAGTAAATAACAGAATGGGATTAAGCTTGTAACAAGTACAAACGAAAATTCATTCAATCGCATATTATAAGCCTAGGAACAAAAACAAAACTTCTAAAAAATAAAGTAAAGTGAGAACAGAAAAGCTCTCAGAAAAAAAGTAACAAAACGAAAATTCTTTAAAAGAAAACAATATCCTCACAAGTTTTAGAAAATACATTTTGTAGTTCTACTTCTATATCGTCATTCATGTTGAAACAATGTAACCCGCAAATTCAAAATTTTATACCTGAATTCAATAATTGCAGTAGACCTGTCGCACCCAGTACTAAGGAATAATTGGGATCTTTGTCCGTCAAAACGCACTGACCAGGGCAAGTGTTCGTGTGGGGGTGGAGCCGTAGCCTCCGCTGCAATAGTTTTATGCTTTCTAACTCAAGTATTGCATCTCATTTCTTTTTAACGTTCAAGGTCAAAATCGTCTCATTCTATAGAATTAAAGCAGATGTTTGGAGTCTAATGTAGCAAATTGCCTCCGACCCGGTCTCGACCATATTTCTGGCCCTTACATTCAACCTTTAAGTCCCATATTGTAAATAGAAGATCCCCTTTAATAAGGCCGTTCTGGTATGGTGAAAGAAAATTATCTACCAAATAACTATTACCATTTATTTAATTGGGGACCTAATAATTGATTTCATACTGAAACTTTAATGAAAATCAAATTTGATTTGAGAATGGGATTAAGCTTGTAACAAGGGCAAGCGGAAATTCATTCAATCGCATATTACAAGCCTAGGAACAAAAACAAAAGTTTTAAAAAATAAACTAAAGTGAGAACAGAAATGCTCTCAGAAAAAAAGTAACAAAACGAAAATTCTTACAAGAAAACAATATCCTCACAATTTTTAGAAAATACATTTTGTAGTTCTACTTCTATATTGTCAGTCATGTTGAAACAATGTAACCCGCAAATTCAAAATTTTATACCTGAATTCAATAATTGCAGTAGACCTGTCGCACCCAGTACTAAGGAATAATTGGGATCTTTGTCCGGCAAAACGCACTGGCCAGGGCACGTGTTTGGGTGGGGGTGGAGCCGTAGCCTCCGTTGCAATAGTTTTATTCTTTCTAACTCAAGTATTGCATCTCATTTCTTTTTAACGTTCAAGGTCAAAATCGTCTCATTCTATAGAATTAAAGCAGATGTTTGGAGTCTAATGTAGCAAATTGCCTCCGACCCGGTCTCGACCATATTTCTGGCGCTTACATTCAACCTTCAAGTCCCATATTGTAAGTAGAAGATCCCTTTTAATAAGGCCGTTCTGGTATGGCGAAAGAAAATTATCTACCAAATAACTATTACCATTTATTTAATTGAGTACCTAATAATTGATGTCATATTGAAACTTTAATGAAAATCAAATTTGATTATGTAATTATTTATTTATTTCAATTTTATTATGAGGAGGCTCAGCCTTCCTTGCCTCCTCTGACAAGCCGCCACTGGATGGGACACCCTGTATTATCGTTCTTAAAAATTCAACCATGCATTAGGAAATGTTAATCACTATTTTTTCTCAATAAAGGACGCTTAAGAAATTTTCAACATTTTCAACATCGGTATAACAGCGGTATTAATAGTTTTAAAACAATAGCTGATTCGGGTTCGCTCTTCTCTACCTGCGATCCATCCACGAAATCTCGTGCGTATACTAATGCATCATTGAATAACACACCTAAATCATGTAGAAATGATTTATTCGAGATGATTAAATGGCCCCCTTTGTAATAAAGCAGAAATGGGAACTCATTGTTTAACAGCGACAGCAGTAAATTTCTTTATTGTAATTAATTACATCACCATAAGATGAAAATCTTTCCGCTTTCTTCGCGTCATTTGCTCCGCGAGCCCGGCGCGTTTAGTTATTTGGAAGAAATATCCACTTCCGGTTAGATCAGATATAAACGAGGAGGTGTAAATAAATAGAGTTGGATGCTCACTAATAGCTTCCTGAAAGTGGGAATCCTTAAGAGCAACAGACCCTCAGGGATTATGGTCATATAGGCATCCTCCGCGCTCATGCTGCCAACCCAGCGGACATAACTTTCTTAATTTAGTGGCCTTGATGTACCTACACGCAATCCCGCCGGGTTGAACTTTTCACATTTCCGATTTAAACCGGGAACCGCCAGGTTTTAGTGAATTACGTATGATGCTGCGAATATTTAGATAATTTCGACGAAAAAAGATGTTCGCGTGTGTACTTTATTGATGGAATGTTTGGAATTTATGACGCGAGCCGTGAAGTTCAACGGCTAGTGCATTCACGACTCAATAAATCTCGGTTGAAAAAAGTGCCTTGTTCGATGATCGCGAAATAACCTTCATCGTAAAAAAAATTAATAAAATTTTTGTTGGGAAACGCAGTATTTTTATATCCACTACAATTGCGGATTACGAGATTTGGGATCGAAAGTGATGGCAAATTTTTATTTTACGTTGATTCAATATTTTCAAACGCAAATCAATATCATTCAATAGGAACCCAATAATTTTATAAATCTTAAACTGTTGAGGTGTGAACAAAATCTTAATAAAAACATTAAGTTTAATTTCTCACTTTATAACATAATATTTTTATATATATACAGGGTGTTTCTTGTTAAAGTAATCCCGTCATCACAGATTTTTTTTATATAGCAAGGTCATTTAATGGTTAAAATGATAGCGTAAAAATTTTAGCCCACAACAAAAGAAAAGTATTGGAAAAAAAATCGTTGAAAAGAGCGGCAAAAGTAACGTAACAATTCGATTAAACTTAAACTTGTTGAGTTTTGAAACAAATCCTAGAATAGTTCGATTTGTAAATTTAATTTCATACCTTTTAACACAACACTTTTATAAACATGGTCTTTTTTGTCACAGTAATGACCATATTTTTAAATAGCAACCTATAGTTTTTCGTCATGGTTTTGATAGGTCTTTTAATCGTCGAAATAGTAAAATAAAAATTTTAGCCCCTTCTGTAAAAAAAGTATTCAGTAAAAAATTCTGTAAAATTGAAAAACGTTTGATTGTTTTCCATAATAAGTAGGTATTATTCTTCTACCGATCTATTAACCAGTAAATGCATAAACTAAAGGGTTTTCCAATAAGAGGTGTTATTTTGAATAGCCCGTTATTTCGGTAGATGTAACTTTTGGAGCTGTAATTTTTTGACATTTGACAAGTAGAAACTACGCCATTAATAAAAATGGAACGATACACGCTTCAACAACGCATTGAAATTATTAAAATTCACTATAAAAATGGTGAAAATTTGGCAGAGACGGTTCGTAAAACTCGAACATTTTTGGGTCCAATGACCCCGCCGGACCATAAACCGCACCAAACAGTCACACGTTGAGGATAGAGAGGCTTTTCAACAATAACTCTTGGGTTTTCTGAGCCCCAGATGCGACAATTTTGCTTGTTGACGAAGCCACCCAGGTGGAAATGGGCCTCATCACTCAAGATGATTTTTCGATGGAATTCCGGATCATTTTCATGCATTTCAAGGACCCAATCGGCAAAGATACGACGTTGTTGATGATCGGCCGGCTTGAGTTCTTGTGTTAACTGAACTTTATAAGCCTTAAGACCCAAATCTTTATGCAAAATACGGTGTAATGACGTTTTTGGAATGTCTAATTCCAAAGAACGACGAGGAATGGACAAACCTGGGTTTTCTTCAACACTTTCGGCTACAGCAGCAATATTCTCGGCTGTTCTTGAGCGACGTGCACGGGTTTTATTCTTCACATCACTAACTTGTCCCAACAGCTCGAATTTTTCCACCAATTTCTGTATTGCGGTCCGACAAGGTGCTTCACGACGACCCAAAAATGTTCGAGTTTTACGAACCGTCTCTGCCAAATTTTCACCATTTTTATAGTGAATTTTAATAATTTCAATGCGTTGTTGAAGCGTGTATCGTTCCATTTTTATTAATGGCGTAGTTTCTACTTGTCAAATGTCAAAAAATTACAGCTCCAAAAGTTACATCTACCGAAATAACGGGCTATTCAAAATAACACCTCTTATTGGAAAACCCTTTATGTCAATAATTAAATAATTAGTAAATATCTACCTACCATACTAGCGATTTTATACTAAGTTTTATTAAACATAAGTTGTCAATTTATTTTTCAATCTTTTTTTAATGCAAACGACTAAAATTTTCATAAAGCCATTTTAACATTTAAAAGGCCTATCAAAATCATAGCAAAAAAATACAAGTTTGTATTCAACATGCATTTAATGCAAATTTGTTGTAATGGATTGTTGCTTTAAAAATACTGTGAACCGAAACTAAACTAATCGTATTAGCATTTGTGTTTATTAAAGGTAACACGAAATAGTTGTAATCGGTTTATCATTCGACACTTTCAGTACATTGAGATCATTCAATAAATTACAGTAAAACCCCTTCATAGTGGACACTCAAGGGTCCGTAAATTTCCATTTCCATTGATAACATAATTTATAATTTATAATTTATATAATTTATAAGTATAATTTTCCATGCAAATTGTTACCTAAACGGTCTTATGCAGCCACGGCGGCTGCTTGACTGAGCACGGACGTTGTAGCTGGCCATGTTTTACTGTTGCCACGGGCAAATAAAATAAATAGAAACGTCACCTTTTTACAAAGGGAATGACCAGACGTGTTTTACATTTTATTCCGTATTTTATTTGTGTTTACATGTGAGTTATTATTTAATGTTTCAATGAGTTTGTAACATTTGACGGCCCAACGTGGGGCACAAGGAAAAGGGCTTTTCCACCGAACTTTCACCAACGACCCCGATGCCGCGATGCCGCGACGCCCTTCTGGAGGGGGATCAAATCCTAACATCAGGAACCTCCAGTGGCGCCCGCAACCGATGATCGCTACACGATTCAGCGCTAACAGCTGCAACAGGCGACTCCACTTCCCGGAGCTCCGACGCACAGCGTCGAACTACAAGGGGATCGTCAGCGACCGAACAGCGCCGCGAAGAGCTGCATTCCGCCGCCTTCCCCGCTTTCGGCATGACACGAAAGATGCCTGCGTACTAGACCCGCGTCACTCCATGGGACTATGGATGCCTGCAGCAAAGTATGAACAAGTAGCAAGCAACCACGCAACCGACCACCGCTGTACCGACCCGGTAACAGAGTGCAACTACGCACCACTGCAAGAACCATTATGTTGAGTAGAAACCGGAAATTACGAATATAGGTTGATTTTGCGATGTCGCCAGGTCGCCAAGACCCGCTTTGAGAAACTACGTTCTGACGTTTTGGTCAAACTGGAATTAGTACTCGAAAACAAACACGTGCAATCTCTCGGTGGGCATTTATCCAAATTGATAAAAGGCCTCGCAGAATTGCACAAAAACACTCTTGGACTACTGTCAGTACCTCCGCTATTTCCGATAGAAGTCGATTTGTCAAACAGTGCTTTGCAGTACAAATCGACAACTCCAGTGGTTCAAGATAATGATGAAGAGCATGAAATAGAAAATGGGGAAGTGCAAGAAGTGCCTGAACCGAATTTAATTTGTAACCTGGATGTTTTGGATGACGCCGAACCAGTTGAACTGAGTCATCGATGCCCGATTTCGGAACTATCCAATTAGAATCTGATTATAGTGTTATGGAAAATCTTACTCTTTTGATGACCCTGCTTCCCGGAGTCCCAACGCACAGCGTCGAACTACAACGGGATCGTCAGCGACCGAACAGCGCCGCGAAGAGCCGCATTTCGCCGCCTTCCCCGCTTTCGGCATGACATGAAAGATGCCGGCGTACGAGACCCGCGTCACTTCGAGGAACCTGCAGCCAATAGCTAACCATAAACTATTTTCTTTATAATATAAATAATCCAAGGCAACAGCTACTTCCAACACCCTGCTCAGCCTTTAGGGAGGGGCGTGTTACCTAAACGGTCTTATGCAGCCACGGCGGCTGCTTGACTGAGCACGGACGTTGTAGCTGGCCATGTTTTACTGTTGCCACGGGCAAATAAAATAAATAGAAACGTCACCTTTTTTACAAAGGGAATGAGCAGACGTGTTTTACATTTTATTCCGTATTTTATTTGTGTTTACATGTGAGTTATTATTTAATGTTTCAATGAGTTTGTAACAAAATATGGTGCTTATTTTTTTATTATTGTTAATCTAAATTTTGTTAATTTTTATTATAAAGATTTAATTTGTACCAATGGGAAAAAAGTACCAAAGAAAGGCAATTTCTTTGAAAATCAAAATTGTAATTTTAGATCGATAAGCAAAAGGTCTTCAACTTTGTGATAAATTGGAAAATCACTTTCTGGCCAAAGACAAATTCAGAATGAGCCTTCAAATTCCAAAAGAAGCTCAAGAGTTGCATTGTTGGATATCTTAAACTGCACAATCGATTAGTAAAGCCATCCCAAAGTTTAATCACCGATTACATTGTCGTAAGGAAAAAATCTACATAAAACGAACCCTAATTCAAGGGACGAAAGTGATATCGCATCAGTTCACAAAAGTTGCCGGGTGCTGACAGATAGTGACAACAACTTCTAATGAATGTTTGTAAACAAAATTGTTACTTTCGAAGACAATTAAAAATAAAATTCTAAAACAAACCTATTTTAAGATTTAGATAAACTTTCAGATTTTCGAACCAATTTACCTAATGTTTTTCAGTCATTGCAATTTTTTTATATGATTTGAGTTTATTTTCTTATTGGTTGTTTTGGTTCTATGCGGTTTTAGGAAACTATCCCTATTTTTAATATACCTATTATTTTTTATGCGATTTTCTGTGTATTGTCAAGTTTATTTAGTATTTATTAACAATGCAACTGGAATTTCAATTTAATTTAAAAACAATTAAATTGCTACTAATTTAGAAGAGTTTGTTTATGCTAATAAGGTTATTTGACAATAAATAAAGTTGTTGGTCATCGTTTATATTTTGTTCGCCCTAATTGTGGTGAAATTAATTTTTTAATTAGAGACAAAGGTAACGTTTTAAACGGGTGGTGGAACAACACAATCCCACAAGAGCTCTCGACTATGTTTCCCGGAAATTGATCTCCTTGTATAATTCGTGCCTGGGTGACGCCACTTCCGGTATCATATGACCCAGTTGTACCACCCTGCACTGTAATATCAAGTTATCACTAAGGGTTTCCTTCCTTGAAACGTTGTGTGCATTTTCGTGCGTGTCAAGGCTGCTGCAACTTTTGCGAAAGTACAAGTAAACCAATGAGAACGGTTTCAAGCGAAAATGGTATTGTCACGTTGCACTTTTACGGCGAGCGATAAGACGAGATTTGTTGGGAAACAGAATGTATTAGCACTTTGATGACCGAAAAATAAAATTCCGAACGATTCGTGAAAGTTTAACTAGCGTGAACTGAGAAATGAATAAAGTTCACTGGAAGGTATAACGAAAATACGTTTAAAAGTTTCTTTTGTTGTAGATGTGCGTCCAAGGCCCGAAGGAGAGGCCTATGATCTAAGATGACTCTTGAATTTTAAAGGATACAATTTGGTTTGGATTTTTTGTGGCCGTTCCGAAGTTACACAATATTGTGTAGGTAGACAAAAATTTTAACCGAGTTATTTCAGCCTCCGTCTCGCTCCGTCTTCCCAACCTGTGGATTCGATTAGAGCCATATTTGAATATCTATAATTGATCTATGACTCGAGTTTCTTTGTTTCGTACGAATTACGCGGGATTTTTCTGTCGGAAAGGTGAGCGACTCCGGCCCTGCGTTGAAAAACCGGATGGGGGTGGTCAGACAATGGTCACGGGTCGTGGGCCACTGACCCCCCGCTTTGTTAACCCACCCCCTTCACCGACGATCTATCTACTCTCACTGGGCAGCAGTGGCGGCTCGTGGTAGTGACGAGTGAGGAGGCTAATATTTATGAAGAATAGGTCAATAGTCAAATTATGATGTTTTATTTTTGTATCACAATTTACCGTCCAGCAAGAACCATCAAGAGTTATTTCTTGCCAGGACTGTATTAGGAGTTGAAGGAAATGCATAGGGTGGAATGTTGAGATATGAGATTACCAAATGTATTTTCTCTTACTTAATAATGAAAATAATATAATGTGTGATTCAATAAATTACCATTTTAGGTTAATGGTAGCAAAAAGTCGTGCCTTAATTTGCACAATATTATTGATAATGATAAAAATCGGCAAATAAATTAGTAAATAACAGAATGAGATTAAACTTGTAACAAGTGCAAACGGAAATTCATTCAGTCGCATATTATAAGCATAGGAACAAAAACAAAAGTTCTAAAAAACAAACTAAAGTGAGAACAGAAAAGCTCTCAGAAAAAATGTAACAAAACGAAAATTCTTTAAAAGGAAACAATATCCTCACAAATTTTAGAAAATACATTTTGTAGTTCTACTTCTATATCGTCATTCATGTTGAAACAATGCAACCCGCAAATTCAAAATTTTATACCTGAATTCCATAATTGCAGTAGACCTGTCGCACCCAGTACTAAGGAATAATTGGGATCTTTGTCCGGCAAAACGCACTGATCAGGGTACGTGTTCGGGTGGGGGTGGAGCTGTAGCCTCCGCTGCAATAGTTTTATGCTTTCTAACTCAAGTATTGCATCTCATTTCTTTTTAACGTTCATGGTCAAAATCGTCTCATTCTATAGAATTAAAGCAGATGTTTGGAGTCTAATGTAGCAAATTGCCTCCGACCCGGTCTCGACAATATTTCTGGTGCTTACATTCAACCTTCAAGTCCCATATTGTAAATAGAAGATCCCCTTTTTTATAAGGCCGTTCTGGTATGGTGAAAGAAAATTATCTACCAAATAACTATTACCATTTATTTAATTGAGTACCTAATAATTGATTTCATACTGAAACTTGAATGAAAATCAAATTTGATTTAATTATTTATTTATTTCAATTTTATCATGAGGAGGCTCAGCCTCCCTTGCCGCCTCTGACAAGCCGCCACTGCTGGACAGCATTCCACGCAAGCATCGCACTCGCGCGTTATTATTTCTTGTCTCCACATACGGCAGGCCGTCTCACTTTTACGCAACGAATAAATTTGGTCAGACGATTATTAAAATTTAAGTCCCGCAACCCCGCGTATTCGTTCAATGATAGGGCGGTTAAATTGGACAATTGTTTAGTGAGAATTGCTACATTTGTTGTGGGAATTGAATCGTCCGTTAGGTTGGCGGTTTCCAGTCCGGGAGGAAAAATTACAAGCGTGGGACGATCTGTTTTGAAAATAACTTTTAATGGAGTTTCGGGGATTTATGAGAGATTTCTGCGCTGACATAAAATTTTATTTGATATCGAAAAAGCGGTAAAATTAGTGATCACGATAAAAATCAACATTCTCCATTTTTCCGGATTAGAAATTATGCGCGAAGTTGCAATCTCACGTATAAATGCAATCGTCAGAACCATTCCCAGTAATTAAAACCGGTCTATATTTTATGATTAAATTTAAAATGGGAAACATAATAGACGACAACTTCCTGTTTAGTTAAACATTCAATAACACGAAAAAGAAAATAGACAAATTCCTCTTCTTGTATAATGTCTAGACCGGGCCCATCCCATAAAAAGTAGTCTTTTTTATACATACAAAGGACGTGGGTAGTTTATTTAATTTTTAAAACAGACTTGGTTGACGAGTTCTTCTCCTCTTTCAGTCCGGTATAATTTGTTATGCTGGTGTTTCGAACAAAAAGGCTTCTCATAAAAGCATATGCGTCGGCTGCACCAGACGATATTTCCGCTAAAACGCGTTTTTTCAAACTGTTCAAATTAACTAAGTTACAACTAATTCATGGAGTCATTCTGAAAATTAAATTCCATTATTTCCAGACTGAGCAATCCTGCAAAATAGGATTTTTTATTGTTGTTTGAAATTAACCACTTAACGACTATGTACAGGAAAAGTAGCCCTCAAAAAGTGTTGTACATTGCCCGCGGATGGGATAATTCGTTTTTATTCTCACAATCAGCAGAACTGAGCTTATCGCTAATATACAGTAGACTCTATTCACTAAGATCGGATTAATCGCCATTGAGCATTTAGGTGATTCGCTTATATAGTGTGTCACTAATTAAAGTCATTAAAGTTAAGTCGTTGAATTGAGGAATTCAACCAGGGATTTCAGTGTTACTAAGATGACCAAACGTACTCCTTTAGGGAGCTTTGTACTCCTTTATTGTGAACTGTACTCCTTTTAAAACGAGTACTCCAAAAGTACTCCTTTGCATTCCTTTGTACTCCTTTGTACTTCTAAAAATATAAAAACTTGGCATTTAACTTTGACCTTTAACCTTTAAAAAAAGAGTTTCCATTTATTATAGCAATTAAAGGAAATGATGATTCTATGGTTAAATGTACAATCTGCAAAGGAGAATTTTGTATTGCGATTGGTGGATGAAGTGCAATAACAAAGCACATTGATGCTAATAAACATGAAACATCTCTTGATGCAGCGGCTTCAACGTCTAAACTAAATACAGTTTTTAAAACTGATAGTTTTGGACCAAATGAAGATTGAAATAAAATGTATTTCAAAGAAAAATAATCACTTCTATTCTTGGTTGATGAAGTTTACCATTTTCTTGTTTTCAAATGATTGCAACAAGGGTTGACTCTTAAGAATCGGTTTGCCTAGGTGAAAGCATGCAACTTGCAGTGCACATTTTCATGGTTTTACCTAGGAAAACCGACTTTTAAGATTCAACCCTTGTTGTAATCATTTGAAAACAAGAATATGGACAATTTGTTTACCTGAGCACGTTTATGAAAATGTGGATCCTAACATAAGTCCAAAAAAAAATTTTAAAAATGGCCTGAGCACACTTTATGAAAATGTGCACTGCAATTTGCATAGTTTTACCTAGGAAAACCGATTTTTACGATTCAACCCTTGTTGCAATCATTTGGAAACAAGAAAATGGAAAAACTTTTTACCTTAGCAAACTTTATGAAAATGTGCACTGCAATTTGCATGGTTTTACTTAAGAAAACCGACTTTTAAGATTCAACCCTTGTTGTAATCATTTGAAAACAAGAATATGGACAATTTTTTTACCTGAGCACGTTTATGAAAATGTGGATCCTAACATAAGTCCAAAAAAAATTTAAAAAATGTCCTGAGCACACTTTATGAAAATGTGCACTGCAATTTGCATAGTTTTACCTAGGAAAACCGACTTTTACGATTCAACCCTTGTTGCAATCATTTGGAAACAAGAAAATGGAAAAACTTTTTACCTTAGCAAACTTTATGAAAATGTGGATCCTAACATAAGCCAAAAAAAAATAAAATGAAATAAAAAAATAAATTAAAAAATTGACCTGAAAGTGTGCACTGCAATTTGCATGGAAAACCGACTTTTATAATTATGATTACAACAAGGGTTGACTCTTAAGAGTCGGTTTACCTAGGTGAAAGCATGCAACTTAATAATCTTTTGAACTAATGAATTTTTATATTGTTTAAAAAACATATAGTTGAATGAAGAAGACTCAGTGTTTTTATTCAAACCCAATCACCATATCAAATGAAAATTAATTTGTACTCCTTTTGTATAAAAAATAGTTGGTCACTTTAGTGTTACAGGACTGGGGAAGTGTTTTAAATCTACAAAAAACAGAAATTTAACGAAAATTGTACAAATGTTCATGTCTCCGCAAATACTTTGCGTCACTTTATTCAGAAGTTTGAAAGAACATGTTGCGCGTGATATTAAAAAAGACAAAGAATGTCATAACACAAGGTTGTAGATTTTATAGCTGAGAATTTATAGATGTCATATGGACGTAAATCTGAACAGTCAGGAACAATTTTCTTTAGCAGCGAATTTTTAAAGACAACAAAATTTAACTTTATAACTTATGAACGGATTTTGTATATGACTTAAGAAATGGTGATGATGCAATATGATATTTTCTTGCGTTTACATTTGCAACAAAAGAAAATTTAAATGTCAGAATTGCAAAAAAGTTTATATTTGATAGTGCCATGAACATCAAAATTATAGCATCTTATTATTGCAATGAAAATGTTAATCAAAATCGAAATTGTTTTTTTGTGTTCTACCTATTCTGCAAAACTGATTCGGAACTTTCTAAATGAGAATTTTCCAAACAAATAGATAGATTTATCGTTACGGACCAGTAAACTGACCACACCGGATTTAAATCTATTAAACGTTTTTGTGGAAGCATTGAAAACAGTTTGTTGCTTCAATAATTTAACAAGCAAATGTTATCAATAATGTTTCTACAGAATTATCGCACAGGACTAAAAAATGTGTTGAAATTGCGCGGAAACATGTTGAACAATTTTCATTTTTTATATTAAGAAAAACAATATTTGGATTTTATTCAGAAAATTATTAATTTTGAGCAAACAAAAACTTTTATAAAGAATGGACTTTTTCTGTAACGTTAAAAAGTGCATTTTCTTTGTTTAAGTCTATCTTGGGACACACTGTATAGCGCTATAGATTTTTTGTTTAAATATAATCATGTAGAAATTATTTTCTTTATAAAGTATATGCATTCAATTACAGTAGAATTTCCATATAACGAATCGCCACGGTGATCATAAAGAAATTCGATATAATATAGAAAACTCGTTGTGTAGAAATTCGTGGTGGTAACAAAAATTACAATAATTAAGTAGACAATGAAAGAGTTGAAAACAGTAATTATTAAAGTTTTTTTAATTGATTAAAATGTAATGTGTTGGAAGCATTTCTTAATTTTTCATAACAAAGTCTCATGTGGTCCTTAACACGAAAATTCCTTGTTACCACTCATGTGGCCACTAAATTTCCTATTGATGTTAAAAAGTTTAACTTATGTGACTAGGTACATAAACGAATATTGTTCATATTCCGTTGTTTTATTGCCTACTTGCTTTTTGTAGTTAACAGAAGTGAAAACTTACATTGTTTGTAACTTCCAAATGTTGAATTTAAAAAAATATATTGAATTTAAGGTACTTTGTAGCTTCTATAACAACAAAATTACCAATGGTGAACACTTAATATAAAATACAACCTGTATAGAAAAATTTGTTAAATGGCTTGTATTATAATAATTTTCAATATTACTGGGCTAATTTGGATTAGTAATATGTGTATATCTATAATCTGGGATAATCAAGCGTCTACTGTATTCAAACTTGCCCCTGAACAAGATGACTAGCCAAGAATGTCCGAAGGTTTGATTGCTTCTTAGCGTTTTTCTCCCAACTTGTCTGCGTGGTACAGAAATACCAGTTTTATAAAAAAATATGATCATCACAAATAGGTGTTATTTGTGTCGTAAAATTAACCCAAAAGAAAAAAAGAAACGTTAAAACCCAACATGACTAGAAATTTAAAAAGACCAAATACAGAATTTTATAAAAAGTGTATCATTTGCTAAATAATATGGACAAGTAGATATTGTAACATTCCAAATATTTTTTTTTACTTTCTTTCATTTTATTTGTTTGTTACGATTTTTCTATATTTTTCTAATTTAAACGTTTGGGAAAACAACTTTTTTAAATAACTTACAGTTTTCGTTATTATTTTTAGCGTTTGGAATTTAACAAAGCGTTAATAAAAATTACGATTTTTTAATCATTTCGTAACGAAACTTTTATAATTTAAAAGTTTCGGCGCTTAAAAGGAAACGGAATAAGTTTAAAATGGCACGAAAAGCCAAATGTGAAACATTCTGGGATGTGTTAAATAATTTATATTTAAGACTTCCTGGTTGTGAAAGAGATATTTTTTCGAAGACTAACAATCTATCATTGGGTAACTCGATATTTAAAGGAAATGCCCTCATGATTTCGCCGGGATAAAAAGAATACGGGTATCGTTCAAATGTTATCGACCTTTTATTTAAAATTAAAAGGTTGTTATGTAATTTTAAATAAAAGGATGGAATACACAAAGCGCTTTTGTGTACTTGAACGTGGCAGGAAAATTTAAAATCCGTGTGAGGCTTAATAATGTAATTTCAATAGAAAGAAACGAAGTGTATTAATTACGTCAATGCGGTATCCGACATTAAAATAAATTGTACTGTAACCTAGATTGACGTTTCGACACAATCACAGTAATCGAACACCACTGAAATTGCAATATGCGATAATATGTAATAACCGGATTTCGTTCAACACGGGATTAATGAGAATGCAAGGCGAAATACCAATATTTCACGTCGCCTAATTAAATGAGCGCAAATTACGTTTTAACGAAAAAAGTAAATTGCGTGAGATATGAGAAAATAATTATAAGCTTGCCAATACCTAGTAAACGCTATCTACATTGAAAGTGAAATGCTTACTTACCTTGAAAATCAGAACGCGTTCACTGTATCGGATCTGCACAACGACCACAATCTGCAACAACAACAAATATATTATGTTACTCTTGTGAGTGCGAGTCTGCATTATCACTGCTTTCGTTTACATAAAACATCTTTCAAATAAATTATAAAAAATAATTTTCCAAGAAACAATTATGAACAAAGAAGCTACAATTTTCACTTTATGAGCTTTATAACAAAATTTAAAGTACTAATGAGAGTTTACGGTTATAAAAATATAATTATACCGTGTCGTCAATAAAAAATTCAAGTAGGGTAGGTTCTGATTTAAAAATTAAGTTGGCAATGCATTTAATGGACGTTGCCAACTTAAAACTAAAATCACAGCCTATCTTAATTGAGTTATTTTTATTGATTGGTACCATTATAAAGTTAAAAAAACCTTTTGATAGAAAAATATTTGTAAGTTAATATTTGATCATAAAAAAATAATTTTCCTAGAAACAATAATAAACAAACAATTCCGGTTAGCTACAATTTTCACTTTACGAGCTTTATAACAAAATTTAAAGTACTAATGAGAGTTTACGGTTATAAAAATATAATTATACCGTGTCGTCAATAAAAAATTCAAGTAGGGTAGGTTCTGATTTAAAAATTAAGTTGGCAATGCATTTAATGGACGTTGCCAACTTAAAACTAAAATCACAGCCTATCTTAATTGAGTTTTTTTTATTGATTGGTACCATTATAAAGTTAAAAAAACCTTTTGATAGAAAAATATTTGTAAGTTAATATTTGATCATAAAAAACTAATTTTCCTAGAAACAATAATAAACAAACAATTCCGGTTAGCTACAATTTTCACTTTATGAGCTTTATAACAAAATTTAAAGTACTAATGAGAGTTTACGGTTATAAAAATATAATTATACCGTGTCGTCAATAAAAAATTCAAGTAGGGTAGGTTCTGATTTAAAAATTAAGTTGGCAATGCATTTAATGGACGTTGCCAACTTAAAACTAAAATCACAGCCTATCTTAATTGAGTTATTTTTATTGATTGGTACCATTATAAAGTTAAAAAAACCTTTTAATAGAAAAATATTTGTAAGTTAATATTTGATCATAAAAAAATAATTTTCCAAGAAACAATAATAAACAAACAATTCCGGTTAGTTACAATTTTCACTTTATGAGCTTTATAACAAAATTTAAAGTACTAATGAGAGTTTACGGTTAACAAAATATAATTATACCGTGTCGTCAATAAAAAATTCAAGTAGGGTAGGCTCTGATTTTAAAATTAAGTTGGCAATGCATTTAATGAGCCTTGCCAACTTAAAACTAAAATCTCAGCCTATCTTAATTGAGTTTTTTTTATTGATTGGTACCATTATAAAGTTAAAAAAACCTTTTGATAGAAAAATATTTGTAAGTTAATATTTGATCATAAAAAAATAATTTTACAAGAAACAATGATGAACAAAGAATTCCGGTTAGTTACAATTTTCACTTTATTAGCTTTATAACAAAATTTAAAGTACTAATGAGAGTTTACGGTTAACAAAATATAATTATACCGTGTCGTCAATAAAAAATTCAAGTAGGGTAGGCTCTGATTTTAAAATTAAGTTGGCAATGCATTTAATGAGCCTTGCCAACTTAAAACTAAAATCTCAGCCTATCTTAATTGAGTTTTTTTTATTGATTGGTACCATTATAAAGTTAAAAAAACCTTTTGATAGAAAAATATTTGTAAGTTAATATTTGATCATAAAAAAATAATTTTACAAGAAACAATGATGAACAAAGAATTCCGGTTAGATACAATTTTCACTTTATGAGCTTTATAACAAAATTTAAGGCACTAATGAGAGTTTACGGTTAACAAAATATAATTATACCGTGTCGTGAATAAAAAATTCAAGTAGGGTAGGCTCTGATTTTAAAATTAAGTTGGCAATGCATTTAATGAACCTTGTCAACTTAAAACTAAAATCACAGCCTATCTTAATTGAGTTTTTTTTTATTGATGATTATTATAAAATTAAAAAAACTTTTTGATAGAAAAATATTTGTAAGTTAATACTTGATGTAACATTTAATCTCACCTCCGGAATAGTGTGAAATAAAAAGTTAGACAAAGCTGTGGGTAAAGTGGAAGATATTTTGGCGAATACATTGACATTCGCAGTCACTTAATTAAAAAAAAATAAATAAATGTAAAAAAAATAAATAAAAAAAATTTAAAAAAAATTTAAAAAAAAAAATGTATTAACCATATTTTCCATGGTCAATAATTATAATAATGTTTCTAATAAGTTATATTATTAATAAATCACAGATTGTTTATAAGTCAAGAGAAATTAATAAGTTTGTCTACAGAAGTTTCGTAGACTGCCGCAAAGCGTTTGATAGCCTTAAATCAGAGGTTGTGTAGCTAAAATTGTCATTCATCAACTCCATAAACGAAATAAGGCAATAGTACGTGCCATGGCTGACTAGTTGCTACCTTTCAAACTCCCGAGAGATCAAAAAAGGAGTATGACAAGGGTACTTTCACTAATTCTGTTTACCATTAAGAATAAGATCAATACATTATGAGAAGAACTCTGGAAGGGTGGAATAGTAAATACCTTCGTTACGTTAATAACACAATGCAAAGGTGATGCAAAAGTTGAAAAAAGTAAGTCCCACGTGGCAGCAAAATGAAAGTCACGATTGTTGACAAGAAAAAAACTAATTTCAAGCAGTTAAGAACTTTATGGACCTAGATCTCAAATGAGGGTGAATCTACCAGGGACATCAAGAGAATATCCTCTAAGACTTGCAAAAAACCTAAAACGATAAAGGTTGATCAGTAATAAAGACCATAGAGTGCTAAAGTTTCCAAGTTAATTAAAATTTTCTTCTTTTGCACTATGGTGTTGGCAAAAAATCCTGTGTGCACTTTGAACCGCAAACAGAACCAATGTTTAAATGCCGCAAGAAGTCGACAAACCACAGCATCTTTCTTAAAACCGTTTGTTCACGTATTTTCGCATGCTTTGGTCACAAGGCTGTTGATCAAAATGAAGATCTGAGATGTTTTGATAAAAGAAGCCATCGAGTTTTACAATCCAGGAAGCAACAAGAAGTGCTAGAGGGTGATACATTATGCGCAGAGTCACAAACAATAGTGAGTAAGTTGGAATCACGACTTGTTAAGAAAAATGCCACAAGGGGAAGAAAAGTGCGTTGAAATTGATGCATATTAAGCAATTTAGACTGTTAGTAAAAAATGTAAGTGGTCAGCTTTTACACTAAAGACAATTCAATCAGTTTAACAACCAATAATTTTCCTACTTTTATATACCTAGGTAGGTATCAATCAACGCGATTTGCACATTAAATTGTAAGTCTTACTTTGTGTACTTCAAAATAGTGAAAAGTGAGCACGAGCTGCTTCTTAAATCGCACCTCTCGTAAAACGATCGTTCCAAATAGTTACTTACTGAAAGTAATGACTATATGGTTGCCATTACATCCCCAAATTGAAACTGCTGTCATTTCTTTTATATGCAAATTTCGAGGGTTTCTCATTGCTGCATAACTTGCAAGTCATTTATTTGCACGTTTCATAAAACATTTTCCGTTTATATTTAATGACGATGAAATTAATTTGCACCTACAGAAATATACGATCAATGATTATTTAAAGTTTCTTTTTATGAATCGTTTGTTTCTCATGAAGTCCTTTATGGTAAATTGTTTCAATTTGAGCAACTTTTCTATTAAATGTCTAAAAGCAGAAACTAAATTTAATCGTAGATAATATAAAGATACAAAAAAAATATTTGTAGTATAAATTACATATCGTGGTGAAAGATGCTTCATTACAGTTGAGACGCGAAACGTACCGGAAAGATACAGCGCGAAACTGTAAGAAAATTTTCAAATTTCGATCGTCAAATTTGACATCAGTTAGTATCTGCGCCATCTGTTAAAGTATTTTCGAACTTGTAGAAAACTGTAGCCACATCCTGACCTTCTACACTTTCCAATTGGTTGGGAAAGTTAATAACTACTGACTTTGCAACTTTTTCACAGTCAGGAATTGACATATTAACTTACATATTACCTTATGTTACAACCAGATACAGTGCCGCGTTTTATTCACGTTACTGTAAATTTGGGGCGTTACTCTTACTCGCTTGTTCGCATGGGCGGAGAGAAGTGTACGTGAGCAGCACGTGAAATGAGGATTAACCGATTCTAAATAAAATTAATTATCATTCAAGCTTAGGGACATATCAACCAGTTTTTAATATTTTTTGTTTTATCTGAATATAAAAAATTCTTACTTTCTCCAACAGAAACAGTATAGTAATCATGAAAATTTTTCAACTGGCTGGTCCATTTTCTACTAAAATAAATTAAAAAAATAATTTAACAAGTAGCTTTGACTGAACCAATACCAATAATTGTCCTTATTTTTTTTCATCAGTCAAATTCTTTCCAAACTCTAAAAGGCTTATTTAAAGGTATACTTTAATTTGTTTAATTTGAACATTGGGGATAGTAGAGGATTTTCCAATTCAGCATTATCATTAAATAAATCATTAGTGTTTGAGTCTAACTTTTTCGAGATTTATGCTGGACCTTATTAGAACCTCTTTGTCAGGTCTTACGAAAGGAAGTTAAGAGCAGAATTAAATAAATGAGTGCAATAAAAGGCAACATTTCAGTGAATACCAAAATTCTGCCTGTAAAGAGAAATTTGCAGTAAATTCAGAAAACACTTTCTACTAACCGGTTGTAATAATACCTACCGATGACTGGAATTTACACATTTTTTTACGGTGAAATTGAAATATATTTGGGATGACCATTTACAGAATTTAGGTATGTGCACTCATGCTAAACAAAAAGTTGTATTTGTTGTATTTGGCAATACAATATTTACAATGTTTGAAGTTGAACTTAGAAAAGGGTTCTTTTATATCACATGAAAACATAATTATTATCTGCACGTTGTCTGCTGGTTATATTAATAATCAATTGAAGTAACTAATAAAATTTTTGGAAATAAGTGTCTAAAAACTGTATATGTCTTTCGCAACCTAGTCCAATATAAACTGTTAGTTAAAAACATTAACATAATATAATAAATTTTAGTTCATAGACAGCATCCATTTTAACAAATAGCTGGAAACTTAATTTGAAAAATAGCAAAATAACAGTAAAATAAAATAAATTTTTCTCATAATTATTAAAACGACATGATAAAAATTTGTAAGTTTTCTAAAAAATGCATTATGTTTGTGTTACAGTCTCCGATTCATTTAATAAATACATAATTGACTCCCCCAATTTAATTATCAGATAAAGAAACATGTTCAATAGTGGCATACTTATTTCTTTACAATTATATTTGGGAAAGTTTCAGTAGTCTTAAAAAAGCTTGTCACTGTTGAATACGTTCCCTCGACGAAAATTAAAACATCGACGGTAGATGCATATCGATTTATAATTTGCCAAATGGATTGGAAACTTTAATTAAGCTTGGATATTATAAGACGACGTCACTGATTTACCAGTCGGTTAAGTACGTAAAGCGTGTCAAAAAGGAATCAATACCTGCATAACACCCAGAACAAGATCTAACATCGCTGCATTAATTCCGCTTCCCAAATATACACAGTTGAGAAAATAATCGAATTAAAACATACGAATTATAACCAACCGGAAATAACTAGCGACGAAATGTTTACCTTTGCATATACGTTGTTATGCACAATTGTTGACTGCTCTTAGGAGCAACTTGTTGACTTTACTCGGACCTCAAAATAATAGGAGAATATGTCGCATTTGCGTTGCAGGCGATCGAAATCAGTGTGGGTTGTATTAAATCATGTAAAATGAAATTTCCACGCGACATCGAAAATTGTTATCGTAGAATGAATTCAAATTATCTAGTTAACAACTCAAACATTAATTTATTACCATTTTAGTTTTGGTTCATAAATTTTTGTATAAACAAGCATTGAATAACATTCGATAAAAATTGCGATAACACTCGAAAATATCACGAATATACACATGTTAGTTTATAATACACTAAGACCTTATTATTAAAATGACCTTGTTTAACGCTGTTTCGTTTAGCGCTTTGACGTCTAGGAACACATTCTGAGCGCTAAACGAAACAGCGTTAAACAAGGTCATTTTAATACATAGTAGATAGGGAAAGGGGAATACGAGACCGAAAATAACCAATTTTTATTTCTAAAATTGTTGGTATTGTAGAAACAGGCATATTTAATCCACCAGAGCTAACGCGAAATAAATTTTAATTGTCACTGGCGCCTGTCTCAGAGACCAAAAGTTTTGATAGTTTAATTATTATTAAAAAATATTATTTTATGTTAAATCTAAATTTATAGTATATTGGAAACTGCGTCCTCTCTACAATAAATCACAAATAGATTTAACCCTTTCAGTCATTATGTCCCTTGTACGGGACATTCATTTTGTTAGAATATAAAGTGCTTTTTAGAATACCATAATAAAAAATAAGTATTTTCATTTGTTTAAAATTTTTTGCTTTCCTTAAAATCACTTTGTACTTTCCATAAAATCACTTTGTATCTTAGGAGGGACAATACATATCTCTAAAGTCAAAAGGGCTTTATTAATTGTGATTGGCTCAAAAAATTCGAAAAAATTTAAATAACAAGCATGCGAAGTTTCAGAATTTTTGTTTATATATTACAGAAGTGTGACTGAAAGGGTTAATATAACATTATTTTTGTTAAACTTAAACAGTGGGTATTCCATTGATATGAAAATTATGTAACTTTTTTGTAGCACCTGTAAAAAGAAACACATCATTAGACTTTCTTTCCAAAATAAGTTTAGTACTAAGTTTTAACACAATAAGCTATTAAACAAAATTTAAAAAAAATAATTAAAAAAATTTTTTAAAGGAAAATTGCATTCAGCTTATTTTACTTACATACCGACTGGCGTCGGGTCCCACAGCCGGTGGCTACGCAAAACACAAAAGCAATATGTCTGCACACGTCGCTATCATACGAAAGACTGATGATAGCGCCCAAATGAGGCAGCTACCCGAAGAATCAGCCAAATTCATTAAAAGATTAAAATATTATTCAGCGTTTTCAAAAAAGTCGGTCTCTGAGTCTTATGGCGCTAGCTCTATCGGGTTAAAGCAGTTCCAATGTCGACTTGACGTTCATCGTGTTCCAGTCTCCTCAGCATCTAAATTTTAATATCGTTCGAAATGATTTTTCGTGTCATTTTGGTTTTATTACTACACTTATTCATTCTGAATAATCTAAAAAATTGTACGGATTTATTTTTAATGAACAAATAGAATTTTTATTGATTTTCTTACACAATAATATCGAGGATTACAGCACATAAATTAATAACTGCTAATGAACAGGATACGCGAAAATTAACGTACCAAGCAAACATAGATTTAGGGGAAGTACAGCGCTACGATAAATTGCCACCGTTCGCTGATTGTTCAGAAATAATGTCATTAATTTTAACCAGTGATAGAACTCGTCAAATCCAAGAACTTTTTTAAATAACTTTTTGGTGTAAACGTTTTGATTAACAAGTTAAAATTGTTGACAGATTTGACTCTTATTTCGTTACCCGCTTATGGATAATAATGCTGAATGTTAAACACCGATAAGCGTAGAACAAAAAACCAATGCAAGAAAACATTTCCTGCTTTTTAGTTCTGTCGACCCAGAAACTCATTAATTTGACCGTTGCTGTTATTGTAAAGTTCTAGAATGCAAATTGAAAAATGCTATGGTAATACATAATAAAATAATTTGAGTCCTTCTCAAAAAATTTTTTTTTTGACTTCGAGCAGACAGCGTTATATCGAATCAGCGTTAAACGAGGAAGCGCTAAACGAGGTCTTAGTGTAAATCCCACAAGAAGAACAAATAACAATAAAATAAATTAATAAACATCAGAAACGATAGCGAAAGGTCAAATGAACGAGCGGGAAGATAATTAAAAATACGAATTAGTTATTATAGCGCTCCAATTCGTAGTCTTGCGTTAATAATGCGCACAAGCTTTTATGAAATGTTATCTGGTTCTATTTTGGGTCAACTGTAAATGCGGTGTAGATACGCCTTCGTAAGGTATCGCATAAACTACTGAATTATCTGCATAACTGTTGGAAAAAATCACAGCTCGCCTGAACAGTTTCGATTGCGATTTCGAAAATGATTGATCAGAAAGATGGCGTCTTAAAAAGCGCATCCTTCGCCCGCCATGCACACATAGTGACCTAGACAGCTGGAATGTGACTTCACACATGTGTTTCTTGTCCCCGAGTTGATGCACACACACTAGTTATGACGCGCTCGAAAGGTGCCCTTTCGGAGCTCGCATTAACGAGTGGAAAAAAAATTAGTTACGCTTTGTTGGAAGTTCCTAATTAAGAACGCTTACAGTTAAATATAAATAATTAAGGCGACTTTCACTCGAATTTTGCGTGTTACATAACAATGATACAACGACCGTAGATAAACAAAATTGCGGCTTGGCAATGTCAGTTTTTTTCCTGAATTCACAATGCCAATGTAACGGATCGCAATCGAACGTTAGTAATGTGAAAGTTGTATTAATTTCAATTTATGTCTTTTTAATCGCACTGTAAATAAATATACTACACAAGTCTGTGTTCATGTCGATAAAAATTTCATTTTCATATTGTTTCGTAACGGAATGATTTTAAATGGATCAATGTTAGTAATTGTTCATTTCACGTTGGAGCCGGTATGTGAAACACTTTCAAATATTGTATGCTGCAATTTGTATTATGTTACACGGACTGACTTTAATTTATAGCTTTTAATACAATAAATTGTTTCCTTAAGATATATCACATCACAGCTATTAATTCCAAGTTAACAAAACAATCAGACGTTTACCATTTATCAGAATGCGGAAGAAAAAATTGCTTTAATCGTTCAGATTTGTGAAACAGGATTTTTCCACAAATGCATTGATTGGCAAAAGAAAAAAGTGTGCCTTGACGAAAATTAATTGATTGCAGACATTCTATCCCGTTTTAATTGAATTTGCAATAAAATTATTATTATTCTTCCAATTTCTTTTATAAAAGAATTTTTATACCAGCACTCAACTGCTTATTTTACCAACTTCCTACAATAAAAGAAGATGTATAGGCAGTGGCGGCTCGTACATAAGTGCTGCAAAGCTGCAGAACTGCCAAAAAATAAACGCCAAAAAAAATAACTTCGTTTGTACAGAGTGTCCCATCACTTGTGGTCAACCCCAAAATTGAGCTTTAATTGAAAGTTATTTACTTGAAATTTGGTGCACGCATGCCTCTGGTATAAGGCTAGAAATTTCCAGTTTTAAATGTTAATTGTCGGCGTTAGTTTTCGACAAAAAAAATAAAAACTAATTTTTTATAAAAATAATATCTCCCAATTTTGTCAAATTTTACTTTTCAAGATCAGTATTATTAAGGCAAAGATTATCAAAGTAAAAAAAATTCCAAAAGCTGTAATTAGTCTAAAATTCCCTTATATTGTAATCTTAAGAGTAAAAGTAATAATTTATGACTATAAATAGTCGTTAGTTTCTATCCGAAAAGTTACGTACGATTTAAATGTATGGCATTGTAAAATTTTCTCCGAAACTGGAAGTAGGTAAGTGGTACCTCGAATGGTCTGTCCCTTTTCCATAACCGCACCGAAAATATTTCAAACGAAAAATGTAATAAGTCGTCTTCGAGTTAAAAAAAATAATTCAACATTCACACTTTAAAGTATCTTCGTATTCATAATCGTAATTTATTAGAGGACTTGCAATTTACGTAGATTTTAGAAATCTACAAGAATGTAAAAAGGCTCGACTTAGGTACGCGTCTGTTGTTCACATCGACCGACTTCCACTCGACAGTGACAAATTTTTACAATGTCATAAATTTAAATCGCACTTACCTCTGCGGAAAGTACTAACGACTATTTACAGTCATAAATTATTACTTTTACTCTTGAGATTCCAATATAAGGGAATTTTAGACTAATTACAGCTTTTGATTTTTTTACTTTGAATAAATTTGTCTTAATCATAGTGATCCTGAAAAGTGAAATTTGACGATATTGGAAATGGTATTTTTATAAAAAATTAGTTTTTGTTTTTTCTCGAAAACTAACGCCGATAGTTAACATGTAAAACTGGAAATTTCTAGCCTTATACCAGAGTCATACGTGTACCAAATTTCAAAAAAATAACTTTCAATTGAAGCTCAATTTTGGGGGTGGCTACAAGTGATGGGACACCCTGTATTTAATTTATAAAACGTAATATTAAAAAAATTGAATTTCGTCGCAGAATTCTATTTTCTTAATCGCAACAACTCGCACCACCTCGTAACTCCACGTCTCCATGCAATCGACAATCCAACATTCCAACAAACCAGTTAAGTTTTGTCGTGGTTTCAGCGGAGCGGACCATTGTTTTTATACTGGGCCATTCGAGGCAGTGCACAGAGCTGATTGAGACACCCCCACTATCCCCCTCGCGTCCTGCACATACCCAAACTCTTTCGCTAGCTTAATGCTATTTATGTGCTGCATTTCACGCAGTTCTGTTCCAGATTTCGGACGTTATGTTACGTGCGGTTTTTCGCTTTGGGGCTTTGTCGTTGTAAACTTTGATTTTATACTTTCGTGTTCGTGTATTGTATTAGTGTTTTTTTGACAATTTGATTAATTTTAAGCGATTTGTGAAGTATAGTTAGGAAGAAAAATAGATTTGGAAAATAAAGGTCGACCGCTGCCGGACATTATTATTGAAACAAGCGGTATTAGTCGTGGAAAGCCATATAAACGTCAGTTCAACAAAGAAATTTATGCATGGAATAACTGGATTTGTGGCTGCAACAAGGAAAATGTTCTTTTTTGCTTTTCATGTTTTTTGCTTTTTGGTGGAGATAAAGCATGAACACAGGTAGGAGTGACTGATTTAGTACACTTGAGTGAAAAAATAAAAAAGCATGAAAACTCCAAGTCATCTTCACAATTCAATGAAATTAGCAATATTAGGAACAATCAACATCCAGTCTCACAATCAGTTAAATTCGGCATATTGGAAACACATACAGCAGCATAATGAAAATGTGACAAAAAATAGATACGTTCTATCAAAAATTATAAACTGTATATAATTTTGTATAAATTTTTGCATGAAGAAATTACATGAGATGAAAATTGCAGAACACCTGTTTTATTGTACCACGAGCCGCCACTGTGTATAGGTTGTAATAAAATTTAAAATAAAATCACATAAAAAATCCTCCGATCGGCTGAGCAAACAGATTCTATAATTAAAACATCAAAAAAGCTTCTAAAAATATGAAAGTCATTAGGACTGAAGATATATTTCCGATAATCGTTTAGTTCGAATAGAACTCGAGGAATTGCATTTACAGAACATGCAGTAAATGCTAAGTTTAAATTGCAAGAAAGAACTCCCACCCGTCTTGTTTCAACTTGTTATGATTCGTCAATGCCTAGTCTTTTACCGCCTGAAACGCATAAATATGTTTGCGGTCGCATAATTCGTACGCACTTTAAACTTGGCGAAGGCATAAAACGATGCCGCCCAATAAGCGCGACGTTCGATCATTATACAGG
The DNA here is from genome assembly GCA_949768715.1 of Dascillus cervinus. NCBI lineage: Eukaryota > Metazoa > Arthropoda > Insecta > Coleoptera > Dascillidae > Dascillus > Dascillus cervinus. The sequence continues at coordinate 28,117,188 of OX458321.1, read as the reverse complement.
CCAGACAAAAGTATAGCCATATTTGTGTAGCCGATATTATTCGTTTTAGAATTAAATGGTGAAAGTTAAGTATTTTACACAATTCAGTATGTTTTAGAAAAAATAATTTGTTGAGATAGAAGCAATACCATAACAAATTATGTATTTATTTTTTAATAATGGTTTGTCTAATTAAATCGAAAGCATCAGAGTTTCTGTAATAAATAATTATTATAAATAATATTCGAGAATCTTGCATAGCTTACCAAATTTAATATTTCTTCTAGTTGGGTAATTTTTAAAAGAATTGACCAAATTGATTTTAAATTTGGAATGTATTACCTATCAAAACGTATATCTGCCTGTGGTTAACATACCTACTAGGTAAAACACGATAATGCCCTCTTTTTGAAACAACTTGTATATACAGGGTGATGAAATAAAGGTGTCCGTGATAGTTACATGTTACAGACGATTTCTAACGAAACACGAATTTGAAAGCCAAAATAAAACTTGTTGTCTCTTCACCAAGTTATAAGCTTTCCTATTCAGACAATAAGAATCTATATAATTAACAATTTTGTAATAATTTCATTGTTAGGGTCTAAATTTGATGCAGTTGATGGTGTTTTCTTAAAAAAAGTGTAAAAAATCTATTGAAACCAACTTTGTTACCGATGTCAAAAGTACGGTTTCTTGGCTCCGAGGAAAATTTATCAATGTCGCAACATCGCAAATCTCCTAGGAAACGTTGAGAACAATAATTCACCTTTCAATGTCAGTTCTCTTGTCAAATTTGAACGATACAACTCAAATGTCCTAAAAAGTCTTAAAATGGAATACAATTTCAGTGAATATCTAGACATGTTGCTCCGCTTGGGTGAGACAGATAATAACGCATCGGAAGCTGCTAGAGAATATGCTAGAGTGTATCCACATCGACGTCATCCAGATGCTAACGTAATTAAAAGAGTGGAGCAAAAATTAAGAGAAAATGGCCAAATAGTGCCGATTTCTGTAAACGGTAGACGACCTCGTGAAGTTCGTACAACACCGTTGGAGGCAGCAGTTGTGGAAACGATTGAAACTGGATCAGGACGAAGCATACAAGGATTAGCACGACAGTGATTCTAAGTCACTTTTTCATATTCTGAGATATTTGAGATTTTATGTTTCAATTTGATCTGGAAATTACATTATTTCGTTTTTGACTGATCTGTTTTTACTAAATAACATGGTTAGGGGCTTTTTAAACGGGAATCGGTAAGTGCGACCGAAAATTCATCCATGCTTATCAGAAATAGCGCAAATAGTAGAAAATTTCTACATTACTTAGGGATTTTTTGCATACAGCCCTTCAATTACCTGTTTGTTGTGTATTCTTGTTTAATTACATTAAATTCTTTTGAAATAAAAAAAGTTATGTCAACGTGACAGTTGTTTGTCTTACGCAAGTGACAGTATCTGTCAGTGTTAGTTACTTAGATACAAGAAGTAGGCCTACCTGAAAGTAATTCTTTAGAAAAAGAAATATGTGCAGTACTGCCACGTTGTGCTCTTAGACAAACTGTTTTAATTTTAAACAGAATCTATTTGGACCACTCTTGTTGCGATTTCCACAATGCTTCAACAGAAAGCATTGTCCTAATATCAATCATGGGCACCTTTTTTCCATCACCCTGTATAATTCGTTTGAAATGTACCTACAATGAAACTTCCCTAACTCGAACTTCTATAACTCCGGTTATTCTCTAAGCCGAATTTTTATCTTGTATATGGAAGTTTGAATTTTCGAACTTCTATAAGTCGAATACATATAATTTCATGTTAACTCGAATTCTTAAAGGGTTACAGCTGTAAAATTACTTACTATTTAACGAAATTTGATTCGCAATGTGAATTTCGACGACAAACAAAAAATAATTCATTTGGAGCAGAAACTGTGTGTATAGTAAAAACAACCAAGCATTATTAGACCTCACTTACATATTTTATTTCTTGTTCTACGTGAAAGTTTGCGCCATCAATATACTAAAAGATTACGTTGTAAGTAATGTAAATAATATACAAATAATATTTGGCTAAAATTTCTGTATTTGTAAGTTTTGGAGATTCGATTTAGAGACGTTCCCATGTACTTACCAAATAGTAGCGTTACTATACCATTGAAATTCTCACATCTAAGTTACTGAAGAGAGAAGTGCGCTAATATTTCTCAACCTCCCTGTATAATCTCATTCTACTTATTAAGTTTTGTTTTATTGCCCACATGTTACATCAGTAGACCATAGACAATCCATTTTTTTAAAGTTAATAGCAGAAGATATAAAAGTGTTTTCTAGTTTTGGCCGTCCTGTATGTATAATAAACATGAAATTATCACAAAGATTGTAAATCAGTCAGACCATTTATCGCCGTCGTACATAAAGTTTCTCATTTGGTTACAATTAATCATAATTTATATTAAAATCGGAAGCACTCGGTTGTTTCAGATAAACTAATGGCAGTAAAGCTGAAAGCAACATAAATACAAAACAGCGATGCATGTTAGTGTAAAACAGGAACCGCTGGTCTGGTCGGGATACACCGGATGGGACCTACTCTCTGGATAAATGGGTGTGTATGCTTGCCGAGTGTGTTTAACACATGTGTGTGTGAGAGAGCAGTTTGTGTTGTAAACATAGTCGGTATAAATAACACAGACACCCGCGGGTCTGCAAGAATTTCGAACATTTAAATTGCCGTGCCAGCGCAAAAAAAGACACCTCACGTTTGAATTTTTCATTAGATTTTCTGGTTGCGCGGAACAGTCGACCGGAAAATTGACTGTAAAGCTCTGTTTTTTTCTTGGTCTCGAAATAATTTCAAAGCGCTATTCTTCATAAAATCGGTTATGTATCCAACAATACGAGCTCACAACGACACATCATATAAACAGAAAATTTACGATTCAGGCATTCAACATTTTACGTTTAGTATTTTTACGATCAGGGTTTAAAACGAAATGACAAACATTTTACAGTGTGTGCCGTTTATAGAAATCAGTGCCCACCTTTTGAAATTGAAATGAGTTTAGGTACAAATTCAATACAAAGTGTCCACTTCCTCTGTTCCCGTGTTAAACTTTTTACGAGGTTTCTGACTTTTGTCGTCTCTCCTTTTCGGGTCGGTTATTATTAGATTTAATGTCTCAGATCGAGTCATTAACCTTGACTTTTAAAAAATGGAATCGAAAAAAAAATTATTTGGACGTTTACCTTTGTGAATGATTAACATGTCATACGTGATTTCACATAATAGAACGACCGCTACTAATCTCAGATGACCTTCCTTCAAGACGAATTCTCTGACTCGACAGTCGTGCAAGTTATAAATGCGGGTTGTACATGAAAGGTGAAGAGGGATATCATTCAATTAAATTCACGTCTGCAGCTTTTATTTATGATAAACGAGACGTTTAATTGTGTTAATTTTACTGCATCTTCGGGGAGGTAAAACAACAAACACATAAAAAATAAACTGTAAACCTAAAGGCATTCGCTCAAAGAACGTGGGACGTAAAGTTTTTATTACAGACGGAACAAGATATCACAATTATCGTCAAATTAGTTTAGTTTCTTTCGAAAATTAAGCTACATTTTATTCTTTGAATTTAGATGCTCACATTCCTTTACAAACTATAGGTAGCCCTCGATTTACGCCGATTCACAATAACGCCCCTGTGGAATTCACTGTTTCGCCGTGTACATAATTGGGTAATTCACCGATTCTTCCTATGTTAGACTGATTTTCGTTTCAGTGTTGAGCCGCGACGTTGCAATTTTTTTTTCCAAAAAATGTAAGAGATCCGAAACTTTGAAATTTCATTTGTTTTTCTTACTATTTTTTAATAAAAACATTTCACTTCATTTTATCTTAAAATACATTTTAAAAATTAAATTTATAATACACCTATCCCCCGATTTACACGATACTTTTTTACACGATTTCGCTTTTACACGGTTTTTAAAATAACGAATTCAAAATAAAATGGTAAAAATGAATATTTCAGATGAGTACATATTTCTACAATCATTTTTTAACTCCGTTCACTTGGTTATACATATTGGTGATTCCCCGTTTTGTATGTACAATAAAACTTCCTACGTATTCACGTAAATTACTGCAGTAAATTTGTGCCAGTAGAAAAGTGTACAGGGTGAGTTAAGTTTTACCGCCCTGGCCATAATGCCTATTAAAGATTGAGGGGAAAGTATGCAATTTACATGTTACATCAGTTGAAGTTTACGCTTTCGATTAGTGCTACAAATTTTCCAAAATATTTTTATTTGATGCCAAAAAGGTAAAACAAAGAGTTTTGGGTAAAATTTCTATGTTTGGTTTTTTATTTCAAAATTTGTCAAATTATTCGTAGCATTAATATCTGCAATTTGATTCGTAAAAAAATGATTACTTTTTGAGTTAAATCAAATTTAAGATATAGCACAAAAAATGCTTCTATATATGACTTTCTAACAATAGATAATGCGGTTTACCATCCTAACAATAGTTTATGACCGACCCATCAAACTGGACGAGACAGCTTTTCAGTTGCCGATAGACCTCCATTCTTAAGTTCAGTTTAGTGACCGCCATAAGTAATCTTTCAAGCACCCCTACATCAATACCATTGTCTGGTAAATTAGTCCGCTTATGTCGTAAATTATTTAAAAAAATACCTTCTAATACGGAAATAGTTTTATTTAATAAACGCAAATTACTAAAATTATTTCAATTACACTAAATTGTGTGAAAATATTTTACTGTTCGTACATCAAAGAAACTAATAAATTGAACAATTAGTAATTGAAAAAAAGCCAAAATTTTACTTGATTAAAAAAAAAAAGATTTTTTCTTGGTTTCTATGTACTTTAATAATATAAAATTACTCATGCAATTTATGAGAATTGACAAATTATTTTAAATGCCTATTTTGCCACGGGCGGTAAAACTTAACTCACCCTGTACATCATTGTGTTTTTACTAATCAGAATTTTTTAAACTTCATATTTATTTTTTGCAGCATTTTTACAATTTTTTTTTTTTTTTTTTAAACCATAGCAATTTTTAATGGAGCATGAAGAGACCTTTCAAATGAGGTATCACAAGCCCCTACTTCTTATTTAAAAATTTGGCGGTTGAAACTGTCACTCGAAGGGAGTTGAGGTTAGGGATGAAATTTTTACTTCGCAGGATATCATGTCATAAACGGATTTTTTTATAAATATGCACAATAATTGAGATACTGAATTTATTCCATTTGACTGGTTTGCACTGTATATTTGTTATTTTATGAATGAACTGTTATTTTAATTTTTCAAAATAGCTTATTAAAAAAAATTACGTTAAATAAATGATTTACACGGTTTTGCCTATAAAAAACCAATCTTCCGTGTAAATCGGGGGATAGTTGGATATGTATTTTGCATCATATTGTATTAATAAATAAAATGATTTGCTTCTTTTTCACTTACTTATGTAGAACTTAACCATATACATCACTGTAAATATGGGTTCTTTTTACGCCGATTCGGTTTGCGCCGGCTTTTGTAAGAACGGAACTGCGGCGTAAACCGAGGGCTACCTGTACTCTGAAATAAATAAGGTCAAAAAAATTATCAAAAAAGCGGCAGAATTTCATTTCCTTAGTCAACATTTTTCACGTGGCTCATAGCTTACTTTCATTTATATGATTATTTCCTTCATGCACATAAAAAGTCCCAGTCACCATGGTTTTCCTCAGTTTTATAGCGATTAAATTTTGACGTTTCAAACGTGTCAAAATTTACCCGATTAAATTTTGACGTTTCAAACGTGTCAAAATTTACCCGATTAAATTTTGACGTCTCAAAGGTGTCAAAATTTACCCGATTAAATTTTGACGTTTAATAGATTTTGAATTTTTTTTACAATCATTATCAAAGATTCCTCGACAAGTAAATAAATAATTCGTTGTAAAATCTATTTATTCAAATTAATAATCAGGAAATAATCATGCCGAATACCCCGCGTGCATGAAAATAGCCTGATTAAATTTTTACGTTTTTGTCGCAACGTTTTGCCATAAAGAAATATTTCTCGTAAATTTTCCACCCAAAATCCCTCGTGCTGCGCACTCGAAATTTTTTTACGTGGCAAATTTTCTCGACATATTTCTAGGCAAAACATTTTGACAGAAACGTCAAAATTTAATCGGGTATTTTGATGCAATTGTGATATTACTGTTGATTATTTCCTCCATGCACATAAAAAGTCGCAGTCACCATGGTTTTCCTCAGTTTTATAGCGATTAAACTTTGACGTTTCAAACGTGTCAAAATTTTCCCGATTAAATTTTGATGTTTCAAACGTGTCAAAATTTACCCGATTAAATTTTGACGTTTAATCGCTTCTGATTTTTTTTTTGCAATCATCGAAGATTCTTCGACAAGCAAATAAATAATTCGTTCTAAAATCTATTTATTCAGATTAATAATCAGGAAATAATCATGCATAAAAACAGCCTGATTAAATTTTTACGTTTTTTGTCGCAACATTTTGTCATAAATAAATATTTCCCATAAATTTTCCACCCAAAATCTCTCGTTTTTCGCACTCGAGATTTTGTTACGTAGCAAATTTACTCGTCATATTTCTAGGCAAAACATTTTGACAGAAGTGTCTATAATTTTGATCCTAATTGTTGTTTTCATGCCTCAAACCGTTTTTAAGCTGAGGTCAATTGAAATTCTGAGAGTTCTGCTTACCTACCCACCGATTGTGCTGTTAATGAACATCAATTAAGCTTGGTTTACGAGATGAATCATTTTATTGTAACAATCGTCGAAATTAGCACATACAAGTTCGACAAACTTTTCAATTGTTCATGGAAATGATACATTGTCAATATAAACTTTCTTCGATTGAGGTTTGAGAATAATTCAAGAAGAATTTATGTCAACACCACTTGTAGCTGTGCTATTATTAAAATATTTATCATCACTAGTTGCACAAACTCAATTGAAAAGGTTTTTCGGTTAAAATCGAACTCCTAGTAAAACCGAAAATAGCCAACAATGCAACAAGGGGAAAACAGAAAAAGGGATCAATCAATGAAAATAAAATAACCACGCAAAAAGTAGAAAACACAATAAAGCAAGCAAAATGGAGAAAAGCCGTGAGCGAGGATAACAACCCTAGAGATGATCAAATTCCCGTGAAAGACAGGAAAATAAAGGTTTCTGGAGTTCATGAGCACAGTTATATGTATATTGTTAGGTAAAGAAGACACACTATAGAACTGTTGAAATGGGATAATAACGTCGTTGTTTAAATGTGCGGGACTGTGAAAATTGTGGAGGGATCACTTTGTTGATTGTTTTAGGCAAAGTATTCACGCGAATGTTGGAACAAAGGTTAAAAACAGTATCAGAAAACAATATCTAACAAAAGAATAAAACAACTAAGGAAAAGAGGATTAACAGAGTGCCAAGAACAGTAATTAAAGCACTTTACAAAACAGTTCAAACCTGGTGGGTACAAGATCGGAAGAATCTTTAAAGTTGAAGACGAACAGAGGTCTAAGACAAGGTTGTGTATTCAGTTCAATGTTATTCACTTTTGTAATCGACCAAGTAATAAAGGAAAGCAATAAAAGAGTAAAAAAATATTAAATTCGATGGTGGAAACTGAAAACCTTAGAACTGCTGTACGAAGAAGACATGGCCATAATAGTAGTCTACAATAATATCCATAAATCTATTTTCTTCTTCTTCATGAGTCTTATCTGCTCCACTTCAAGTTTCTTCCAAATGTCTCTGCTCTGTGCGAGAGGGAACCATGTTGTGTCAGCTATTGTTCTGTTGTCCATTCATTATTTCATTGATGTTCCAACACTATCTTTGCTTCTCAAGGTCTCCATTTAAGCCCATTGTCACGTCATCCTAGCAATTCTTTCTGCTACTCCAACCACTCCTCTTTACTTTTTGATCCCCTATTCTCTCAAACTAACACGCAACGTCTGTCTTTCCATAACTCTATAATACGTAACTACTGGAGATGATCATGTTGAACATAAAAATATCAAAGTAATGATGATCTCAGACAAACAAACTACTTACAGAGTACAATAAATAACATGGGTAAGCATGGGCGAGTATGGGTGAGCAGTAACATAAAGATACATAAGAAAATGAACGAAAGAGTAGCGACAGCCTGAAGAAAATAATGAAGGACGTGCCAGGTGGCGTAAAAGTAGAAGAGTATAAGAAAGCAGTAGTCCCACTACTCCTTTCAATATTGAGTTTCTCCAAAGAAACAAAGAAGTAAACTAATAAGCATTGGAATTAGGTATTTGGACAAAATATTAGTGGAGCATGAAGAAGATAGTTGGGATGGCTACGATACCTCTTGAAGATGAATAAATACAGAATCAAATGAGGCGTATTAAAAGAAGGATAAACTAAACGTTTCACCGGAGGAAAGACATGAACAGATAGAATGATAGAATGATACTGATAGAAATCACATAAATAAATTAAAAACTCACCAACTGTAACGTGTCCGACACATATCGAAAAGTTGAAAGGTAATAAAAACGCAATTAAAAAAAGTATCAATGATTTCAAATTGATAATGTTTGTTATAGTTTTTGCCATAGATGTAAGAGTTATAGACGCAGACTTGGTCGCTGGGTATTCAGAAAAGTCAAGAGAAGACGTGGGAGATTAAAGTTAACCTCTGCCATAACTCCAGTTATGACCGAGCTCAGGGTAACAACGCAAAACGCGTTGACAGAAATAGCTGGAAGCTCTCTGCTGTCGCTACGCCGACCCCAAATAGGCCCCATGGCGAAGAAGAAGAAGCAAATTCAAATAATTTATCTCGTGGTGTGCAACTTAAAACTCGTCTGTATATTTCTGCATCAGGGCTCATCACAATATATACACATAGAGAAAAGAAGTGAAAAATTTGTTAATAACAAGGCAACTTCGTTAATTATTAACAAATATTGATTGATATTTGGCCCACCAAATGTTTATTTACGATTAACTGACAGTTTATTAATACAATTTCAATTAGCTTAATTTTCTTCTAACATTGTTATTTATAATAAAGTAAGCAATTATTAAAAACAAAAAAGAATTTGCTAATAGTTAACACACGTTTAGTTACACCAAATAAATGTATTATTCAGTCTTAATTTGCTTTATTTTGGAGGAATAGTTGTTTATTAATTGAAAATAAATGTATATTTAAATCACATAAATATTTGTTATTAATAAATATTCTCTCATAAATATTTGTTAACATTAAATATACGTTTAATAATAGTAAATAATAATACAACCAAGATTTATTAATTATTTATATCATTTTAATATAAGTTGTTTTTACTAATGAATTTCAGTTAACAATTAAATTAGCATATTAATAATAATAAATAATATGCGGGAAATATTTACTATAAACCCTTCATTATTTATTAATAAATATTTTATAAATTGGATTTTTAATAATAATTTCATATTAAACTGAAATTTTTTATTTAAAATGAATAAAAATACTTAAAATACAATAAAATAAAATAAACATGAAACAAAACTTATACCTATAAATAATAAAAAAAATATTAGAGGATCATTCAATGTGAAATGTATTAGAAATGTTTGTAAAATATCTAAATAATACAGTTGCTGTCGTTATAGATACCTATTAATATTCTTGGTTCATGAAATAAATTTACGTCCATCGTTGATTAAATGAATATGTGTGGGAAAAGTGCAACAAATATTTTGAATGTCAATAATTTGTTTAAAAGTGGAAAAATCATCATCAGTCACTTCATATGCTTCAAAATCTTTATCAATACCATAACAAACAATTGTTTTATATATTAAATACATTTGTTTGTGACCATTGTACAAACAACCTTTCCAAAAACTGGTTCACCATATACGTCCCGATTTACTTGAACAATTATACCTTTTTTAAAAATGATGGCGTTTTCCATATTATTATTTTAATGCACTTCTCAACACTACCGAATAACGCAAAGAAATGATTTGGCTGTTAATGCAAAGATCCGGTTCAATTGTAAAATAAGCATTTTTTTATCTTAGACAACTTACCTTTTCAACAAATGAGTATTTATTTTTAATAAAAATGTACAAATGTATTTTCTTTCACTAACAATGAATTAGTAGCAAATAGTATGCATTACACATAAAAAAACTTAATTATTATAAACAAATACCCATTGTTATACTTAATAAATTTTTGTTTGCATGAATTGAGAACATATTTGTTTTCAAATTGATCTCAAACAAAGTCGAAAGTGATAGATAGTTTATTTCTAAAAAATAAATTGATTTATAAGAATTGGTAGTAGTTAATAAAGTGTACTTTTTGACAATTTAAATACTTAAACATAAATAAATCAGCTGCAAATATGCGTTTTTTTACTATTAGACTGACTATTTCTTTCAGTGTAGTTTTATTATTATCTTTTTAGTAATCATAATCATAACCTTTTAAAAAACCGATACATTCTACCGGGTGATTGAGTTGATCGATTGATTTCGAAATTAATTTGCAAGAATTCAACAATTATGCAGAAAAATATTTTATTTTCACAAACAGGAAATGCCTTTTTCTTGTTCGGGTAGTTTTATTTTAAAAATGCAGTCGTCCTTAACTTGATTTATTATTTTTTGTTGTCAAGGACAGGCAAAAATGTATCGGTGAAAATGTGACTATAAATATTTTTAAATGAAGTGTATCGTTGAGCATATGTCCACACACCACAAAAGAACAAGATATTCAAGAAGCACACCCACTCTCACATCCGGGCATCTGACTGCATTACATATTAAAGACGTTATAATTTACAACTCAGCAACGTTAAAATGCTCAACAAGAGAATTACACCGTAATTAATAAAATTACAAATTCATTCATTTATTCATGAAGTTTAAATTATAAATTACATATCATTAGCTGCGTAAAAGCAATAAATATAATTACAATTAAAAGACCACAGTCAGACAGTCGAATTACCTGTTGTTAGTGCGGCCATTCATTACGCCTTGCAATTGATGAGATACGAATGAAAAAAAGCTCAATCCGCGCTTTCCCATTTTAAAAATGCATAATGTTATTGTAGCAATGGACGAAGAAAGATCGTCGAGAATTTTATGAACTATAACGTTATATGTATTTCGACTTTTATCGAGTCTGCATTTTCTGATACAAGGAATTGTTCTACGAATTTTCAGTAATTTATGACCACTCGAATGTAGGAAATTTTACGACCTACCGTTTTTGTTGCTTAAAAATACTTTCATCCGATTGCTTTTATTGAGCCATTTAATTTTCTAAGTGAGAAAAGGGTAATGAACTTGAAGCAATTGCGCTTATGAAACGCCGACCAAATAAGATCATAACAACAAAATCTGTTTTCAAGATGTCTCTGTAAACTTTTTAATGCGCCATTTCAGTTCTTCACAAGTCAAATGTATAATCGACTGAAAGTACTGCTTTCATCGCAGAAACAACGGGAAATACTTTATGTGCTTCGTGCATCTCAAACTCCCCGGTTTATTTTTCATTGTTTCATCTTTTAAGCGGTTTAACGGAGACGGTTCGAAGGCAGCTTTCAAGTTTTTCGTTTCATAAATTAAAAGCGGTATCACGTTTCCCTGTAGCTAATTCGAAATGAAATTTAACCTCCATTTTTATGGGTACATAACTCATACGCCATTAATTACAAATAAAAAACGTTTCTAAGAATAATAGAGTTATTTTACGGTATAAAATAATTTCGAAAATTACTTCCAGGCTTCATTACTCCGTAAAAAACTTATAGGCGCGTTTTACGGCGCGTCATAAATTTTGAAAAATAAAAATTTTCAGTGAGCTAGACTTTGTAAGATTTATTCCAAGCTTCATAGTTATTCCTCCTATAAATGTCGCATTAAACGCTTGTGCTTGGATTGCGCCCGGGTAAAGGTGGCGGAGAATCCAATAGTGGCCGGGCCTCAAATAGTGGCCAAACGTTATTTGAAAGTTTACTGACATTTCTTTTGTAGTGGTTCAAATTAAAGACAAATTATAGATATCCGGAAAACCAAAATAACTAGAACTTTTTAACTACGCACTCTCGAGCCATTTGCTCGAGCAGTTTAATGACAAAATGGAAATTTTTACAGCTCACTTCATTTCTAAGATACAAGAGTAAAATTAACCTTTTCTTGTCGTTTTTGATTCAGTTTCATACTTCTTAGTTTTTATCTTCGGCACTGAATTTTAATTAAAACTGCATGCAATCAAAATTTTTTAAATAAAATTTTGATAAAATACCAATACCAATAGTCTTACTTGCAGAAAACTGTTGAAATTAAAAAGTAACGATTGGTTGGTTAGTAGATAAGCTATGAGTGTTCTGCTTCGCGAATCAATTTGATATAGCCGTGGCTTAGAACCCGTGTTGCTTATCTACTAATTTTTGTTTTCCAATTTTTTTTAAATCAAGATGTCACATAAACGAAAATGCTTGGATTTAAAACAAAAAAGTGAAGTGCTAAAATGTTTGAGTACATGAGAATGTATAACCATGCTTGCTAAAAGGTATGGAACAGCAAAGTCTACAGTGTGTGAAATAAAAAAGCAAAAAGTGATGATTTTGAAGAGAGTTACACAAAATTGGAAGCGTTCAGGAAGAACAAAGTTTTTAAAAGCATCTTCATATCCGACAGTGGAAAAAGCTTTGTGAACTTGAAAGAAATAAATGTACCTGTTGGTGGACTAATGCTGCAATAAAAGGGGAAGATTTTGCAGAAATCAATTGACAAGACTTCATCATTTAATGCTAGCAAATCTTTATTAAGAAATCCTAAGAAATTGTTATGTATAGAAAGTGTTTATTTTTAGTCCGGACCTGATAACCCCAGGTTACAGTGAGGTTTGATAAATATCAACGAGTTTAAAAAATTTGAATAAAAACATTTTTGTGACTTGTAAGATGAAATTAAAAGCTGTAGGTAAATTCCACCAAAACGTTTAGTTTTGATTTTTCAAAAATTGCACTTTTTTGCTTTTTTACAATGTCTGGTTTAACATAAAAAAATAATAATATCACCAGTGGTAGTGGTACATCATTCCATGAAATAAAACAAAAATTGACAATAATAATTTTGGAATTGACCATTAACGTTGGAGTATCCTGCACATAACCTGCAAATAAGAAGTATAACAAATTTAATTTCTTGTGTAAATATATTGTACATAAGAAAGTGTTTCTCCCATAAGCGTTATTTTCACGTCTAAGCAAGTGTCCCAAGTTAAATTATATTTTGATGTTCGCATTTGATGTTTGCATTATTGAAACGTTCATTCATGTTGCCATTCCGACTATATGTTGCTTCCACCATTTCTTTCTACGCTGTACATTATTCTTCGATTTTCACTTTCCCTTCTTTGATTTTAGCAGGTTGACTGTGATATACCTTGCTCGTAAGTAACACCGCAAAAAGAAATCGTAAACTTCCATATCAGGAAATTTTGTGTGACGTTGCCTCGTTTTGTTGAAAATGTGTTTTTTAATTAATTGCGGGAAATTAACATATCTTTCAAATAAAACTCCCCAATAAAAATGTCAGTCCGCAATTGGATTTCACTCACCTTAGAAGACTGAATATGAAATGTGTTGTCAAAGGTAATTGCAATTGTATAATTTTTGAGCGCTCTGTATTCTGGAAACGAATTTATAAAAACCTTTGTATTCTAATGAGCTTAATACAAAGACCTAAAACCCAAGAATTTACAGATAAAATTTCTTCAATTGTTACAGCTTTTCAGATATCTTTCTATACAATTGTCACTATCTAAGTTTATTGTGATACGAAAAGTTAATTGAATTAAATTGTTATTATTCCATGGAGTTATTATAAGCTGCGAGCAAGATTAGAAATTACGAATCATATGTAGGTATCTAATACAACCTTTACGGTATTTAGCAAATACCTTTTTTGTTTTCATTATTGCATATTTTGCTCGGTAAATATATTTCGCTGAATCGAGAGCATGCACTTTCGAGTCATTTTAGCCTTGACACGCATTAATATAGACGCAAGTTTTATTATTAGCCTCTTCTTTGTTGCGATTCTCGGTAAACAGTTCAGGAGAATGTATTTTATTGCACTGATGCGGCTTATTTTTGCATCAAGTTAAACAGTTTGTCATAACTGGAAAATTAATTAAATCTTAACTGGCCGATAAGTCTCCGGAGTGCTGTATTTTTTTAAAAATAACTCCCTGGATCAGTGGCGGCTCGTGGTAGTAACAAGTGAGGAGGCTAATATTTATGAAGAATAGGTCAACAAATTATGATGTTTTATTTTTGTATCACAATTTACCGTCCAGCAAGAACCATCGAGGAGGTGTAGAGTTATTTCTTGCCAGGACTGGATTATGAGTTCAAGGAAATGTATTTTCTCTTACTTAATAATAAAAATAATATAATGTGTGATTCAATAAATTACCATTTTAGGTTAATGGTAGCAAAAAGTCGTGCCTTAATTTGCACAATATTATTGATAATGACTGTTAGTAATCGGCAAATAAATTAGTAAATAACAGAATGGGATTAAGCTTGTACAAGTGCAAACGGAAATTCATTCAATCGCATATTATAAGCCTAGGAACAAAAACAAAAGTTCTAAAAAATAAACTAAAGTGAGAATAGAAAATCTCTCAGAAAAAATGTAACAAAACGAAAATTCTTTAAAAGGAAACAATATCCTCACAAGTTTTAGAAAATACATTTTGTAGTTCTACTTCTATATCGTCATTCATGTTGAAACAATGTAACCCGCAAATTCAAAATTTTATACCTGAATTCAATAATTGCAGTAGACCTGTCGCACCCAGTACTAAGGAATAATTGGGATCTTTGTCCGGTAAAACGCACTGACCAGGCCACGTGTTCGGGTGGCGGTGGAGCCGTAGCCTCCGCTGCAATAGTTTTATGCTTTCTAACTCAAGTATTGCATCTCATTTCTTTTTAACGTTCAAGGTCAAAATCGTCTCATTCTATAGAATTAAAGCAGATGTTTGGAGTCTAATGTAGCAAATTGCCTCCGACCCGGTCTCGACCATATTTCTGGCGCTTACATTCAACCATCAAGTTCCATATTGTAAATAGAAGATCCCCTTTAATAAGGCCGTTCTGGTATGGTGAAAGAAAATTATCTACCAAATAACTATTACCATTTATTTAATTGAGTACCTAATAATTGATTTCATACTGAAACTTTAATGAAAATCTAATTTGATTATGTAATTATTTATTTATTTCAATTTTATCATGAGGAGCCTCCCTTGACTCCTCTGACAAACCGCCACTGCCCTGGATGGTCCTCCAGTCTCGAAGGGCCTTTTAAAAGAGCCACTCGCTAATCAATAAATAATTTTCCCCCAAACACTGTATGTACCGACGTTCAACTTATTTTTAGATTTTCGACCTATGTTAACATTCTGCTAGTTGTGTGGTTACATCCATTTTATTGACTGGGCCTTAATTAGTTATGACGGCCTCCGGCTGGCTGTCTGACAAAGCGAATAGAGCGTTCGCCTTCGAAGATTGTTGTGATAATTATATTTCAAAACGAGTTGTGCTTCGATTAGTCTGTAATTTTAAATAAATTTACCTCTTGGTATCACCCGCGCGGGGGAGGGGGTCGCGTAAATTACGAATTAAAAAGACGATGTTAAATGAGTAATTTAGATTAACCGTTTCGTAAATTAAACTGCATTACCTCCTCCCTCGAGCCGTAACCCTCCTTTGTGTTGAATCAATCGAACTCGCTTGTTTCCCTTTACAAAGCCGAGAGAATCGATGAGAGGGTGACTCAACTTTCTCTTCCAGCTATATCGGCGATGATTCACATTTTTCTGTTTTCCCGACTTATCAAGGGAAAAGTGAAGGCACTTCAAGTTTAATAGAAAAATTGGACAAAGACTTACTTATCAAGGCGTGACATTGTAGTGCAAAATAACATAACGTGGCCTTAATATCACTACCATTCCAAGGGAGCGTTTTGCTTGCACGACACAAAATTTGTCCCACTTGATTGGACTATTTCGTGGGTGCAATTATTTCAAATGAATTGAACTTAATTATTTTCAAGTAAATCTTAAATTACACGATTTACCAAATTACAAACATTCTAATTTCATTCTAGTTCTGAATACATAATGAATAAGTTTCGAGAAACAGACGAGGAAGAAGAATGCCAACAAGAGAAAGTTCTTCGGAATACTGAATTATCGAAGATGGTCGTCTTTAAGCTTATTTGAAATTACAGCACGTCTTTTGAGGCATTGCAATGTTGATGTTATTTTTCCACGAAATTTCTGTTGCGTTTTAGTTAATTGACTTTTATTAAACGAAAACTACAATATAAAATCGCTTAGTAAATTTAATCGATGCGTAAAAATTTTTTATTCAAAAAATTATAACAAACCATATAAAAATTCTGAGTACAGTGCGACCTCGATAATCCGAACTTCCATTATACCTACCATTAAGGTTAAGGACCGTAGTATGCTCTATCACATCCTTCAACTGTGTTTGTGTGTCTCCCTATTAACAAATTATTTTTTTGAAAATTTAAAGATATTAATGGAAGAAGAATGGCATTTCTGGAATTTGTAATGACAAATAGAGCTTTTTGGGTCGTTTACCAAACTATTGTGGCAGAGACAACGAGTAATAAGTACTAAACGATACCCAAAATGTGACAATCAAAGTTGTTTTTACTGTCAAAATGTAACAAATTAGGAAAGGCCGGTGCAATTAGGCCTGACTCGAATTGATGCTTATTTTCGGTTTAATCCCTCAAGTAGATTTTAATTACAGCTGATCAAAGTGAGTGTATCGAGTAATTTGTATAATGATGGAAATCATTGTTCAATGCATGAAGGCAGGGTTAGTTAGCAGAAAAGGATCAAGCAAACAACAGTTACAAAGTACTTCACAAAATAATATAAAATTTAATGAGTATGCTTCTGTTTCAAATAATTTTGTTCGTTTGCATTAAATGTTTCTCTTTTCAATAAAAAAACTGTCTCTCTTTTTAGGAATCCAAATTACAGTAGAGTCGCGATTTAGTGAACTAATTCCGGCCAAGCCAGTTCAGTCTTTAGGGGTGTTGATTTTTTCAGAGTTCTTGTGTAGATGACTTACATATTTTGAGAAACAAGTTTTATTTTAGGTAGATCAGCAAAATTATCTATGTATATGTAATATAATATAAAATGTAGGTACATATAACAATATGTATATGTGTATTATGTAATAGGTAGGATAAAAGGTTATTTATAGCGAAAGTAATTTTGGATTGTTTGAGCTTTTTGTTTAAGCTAATTATTTGTACTAATTTTTGTCTCAAATCATGTAACATGAGCAAACTGCAATATTCCACTTCATATCCAGTTTCCTCAGTCGACTTTATAGATTTTAAAGGTTGATTTGTTGAAATTAATTTGTCATCTACGTTTAACATGTCCTATTCTTCTTCCTTTTCCGATTCGGAATCAATTCTTCATTCATTCTCTAACGGATCTATACCTTCTTGTTCTATATCTTTATTCGATTCTTCAATGTCAATCATCTCACATACTACCTAAAACATACAGGGTTGTTGAAATAAACATCAATATGTACATATGTATATGTTGTAAAAGGTTTGCAACAACATGGTTAGCATTATGTGCTTCATCGTTGAGTAATCGTGTTTATAAAACGCTCAATGGAAGATTGTCTTCTTCATCATCCAAATGTACAGCAAAAATATTCCACCAACATTTCTTAATAACAGATTGCTTTAACGCATTCCAAGCCATAGCTAAATTTCAAACTACGTCCCTCAAAGTGTATGTTTTCAATAATGCACTGAGATCATCAGAATTGTTTGATAACAATTGTGTCAATAAATTTTTACGATAGAATAGTTTCATTATTCTAATAGCATTCTGATCCATGGGTTGGATTGTGGGTGTTACATTTGATGGTATATACAAAGTAGACAAAGTAGGACTTTTTAGCTCCACTTCAAGTGGACAACTTGGTGCATCGGTCTAACAACAGTAGCGCTCTGATTGGTAAGTTACGACCGTAAAAATGTTGTTACCTAAAAGTTTTATTGTATTGTCAGTTAGGTGGGTATTTTAACACATTTTACTTACTTCTGGAATAAACATATTATGTAACAATTCTCTAAAAATTTGTATTGTCATCCATGCCATCTTAAAATCTCTGCAATGAACAGGACAATTGAAATTTCGAAACACCTGAGGTTTTTTGTATTTTCTTATGACTAATGACTTCTGTTGCATTAAAAAATCGCCAAAAATGTAGTAGTAATTTTTTGTTTAGAAGTTTTTTTGTCTAATAGTTTCCAATAAAGTCCTGTTTCGTCTGCGTTGTAAATTTGTTCTTCTATCAGACCGAAGTCAAAAACGGATCAACTAATTCAGGCTGAGAAGACAATTTTTCTCCACTTATTGTAGAAGTTTTTTAAATCTGTTTAGTCAACCATTGCGAGCAGTAAATGATGAAGTCTCGTCAACCGTTTCTGCAAAATCTTAGTACATTTCTTTCTTTTATTTTTCCTGAACGCTTCAAATTTTGTGTAACTCTCTTCAAAATCATATTTTTCTTCTTTTTTATTCTACTCACTGTAGACATTGCTATTCCATACGTTTTATCAAACGCGATCATACATTTTTCTTTACTGAAATATTTTCACATTTCACTTTTTTGCTTTAAATCCAGGCATCTTCGTTTGTGTGGCATCTTGATTTAAAAAAATTGGAAAACAACAATTTACGTTGTTCAGTGTCGAGATTTGCCACATAGATACATACAATCAGTAATATGAAAACCACGTATTTAGGGGCATCCCTGGAGAAGTAACGCCAATAAATAACATAGTTTACTATTGAGTGTTCACTCTATCGAATAGTTCACTCGAATGGGTATTCACTAAATCGCGATTCTACTGTACTTACTTATCCAGATCAAAACGGTTTTAATGAGTCCGGATTATCGAGGTCGCATGCTTTTTGAAAATATTCTTTCCCATGCCTTTTAAAACGTTATAATTTGGCGCTTTTTATCGCATCGTTATTAAAATGGGATTAATTGCTGCAGAAAGTGAAGACACGTATTCGCAATTCGCTCATCACGATTCAGCCGGTGATGCAACGAACTTTGTCAGTTCGTTACTGAATGGTTAAATCTCATACGTGGATGAAAGAATTTAATTTGATCATCTTTTGAAGCTTCAGAAAACAATTATTTCCGGCCACGCGGTGCCGATTCATTTATAGTATTTCACACAGTTATCAAATCGTTTTTGAGATGGGAAAGAAAACTTGAACAATCAAAATAGAAATTGAAATGTGTCAATTCCGGCAGTGAAGTAATCAAATCGGAAAAAGTAATTAAATAACGGGAAGTGGGTTTCGCAAGCTATGACAAATTTTTCGGTGTTACTGCAAACAAAGAAAAACATTTCGCTTAAAAAATTCAGGTCACTTTTTTATCCAGCTTATATGCATTTTAAGCATTAATAGCGACAATTAGCGTCGGTGGATCTTCTATTTGCGAAATGTGTATGTTGAAATGAACGTTCGAATCGTGCGAACGTCTGGGATATAAACTATACGTATCATCTCGCGGATTGTATCAAATGATTATGTAATTAATGTCAGAGTAGTAGGAGATCGCACGAGGTAAACTTTCTACTAACCTCATTTGTGTCATCAGCCGTTTCATCTTTCTGTACGTAAAAATGCAAAAATTTCGAAAGGGGGATGGAATGTAGATGTTACAATTACGTAATTGTACCGCTTCGTTGGTTTCATGGACAATAATTTTTCCCCATTATATGTGCATACCTTTCGAAGCGATTGCGTCAGTTTTATGCAAAATTTTATATTCGCTTGAAAAATTGTGAATGCACGTGAAGCTTGTCTTGTACAAAAAGCGATTGTGCAGAGTGGATTAATAATTAGGCGCATTTTAAGTTTTTTTGCTGTTCCGGATTTGTGGGATGTACAGGGTGTTCCATCACTTGTGGCCACCTTCAAAATTGAGCTTCAATTGGAAGTTATTTATTTGAAATGACTCTGGTATTTCACTTTTCAGGATCAGTATTATTGGGACAAAGATGTCCAAAGTAAAAAACAATCCAAAAGCTGTAATTAGCCTAAAATTCCCTTATACCATATTTGAATCTTAAAAGTAAATGTAGTGATTTATGATTGTAAAGATCGTCAGGGCTCTCCGCAAAGTTAAGTGCGATTTAAATTTATTGCATTGTAAAAATTTGTCAATGTCGAGTGCAAGCCAGTCGAAGTGAACATCAGGATCGTACCTAAATCGAACCATGCAGTTGCTGATGTAATTCTATGTGGTAAGGATGATATTTGTGCTTTTTTAATATCCTCCCTACTGAAGATCGGCTAATTCCAGTGTTTTAACTGATTTCCCTAATGGTCAATTGGGGATTATTATAGGCGAAATTTAAAACTGCAGCATGATTGACTATCGTTTTTTCTTTGCCCTTTAAATTTGCGTTTTGTTTCAAGGAATCAACAAGTCTTTGAAATATTTTTCTTTCTGGCGGAATTCTTCGCGGAAAACATTGGGCGTAAATTTGAGCAGCTTGAACAGAATTTTGCCGTGCTTCTCCATAAATTAATATCATATCAATCTTTTCTTTGAAGGTAAAGGTAACCGGCAGTATAAACGAAAACTGATTAAATCACACACTAATAAAACACACAGATAAAAACTTTTTGGACGAAGTTGCTCTTCAAAATCTGAAGTTGAACTGATAGCAAAAGTAATTCACCCACCCTACGTTTATAACTGACAGTCAATTTTTACGACTACGTTTACTATTGAAAAATGTAATTCCGAGGCAACTTTAGCAATAAAGTCATTAAATATTTATGGATGAGACTTGATTTTGAACAGGTTCTCACGAAAAACTCGAGCAGCACCTTACGACGACAATAATCCGTGAAACTAATTTCCAAATTTACGGGGATGACAAAGTTAGTCTCGAACGAGTTCCGAAATCATTCAGTTCGATACTCGTTATCAGCCCGTTATTCAAAATCTTTCGCATTCATCTTTGAACTGAAACATTAATTCAAAATGTAATAAGTCCTCTTCGACTTAAAAAAAATAATTCAACATCCATACTTTAAATCATGTTCGTTTTCATAATCGTAATTTATTAGAGGACTTACAAAAATTTTATAAATGTAAAAAGTTTCTTACAATGCTATAAATTTAAATCGTACTTAACTTTCGGATAATTCCTGACGATCTTTACAGTCATAAATCATTACATTTACTGTTAAGATTCGAATATAAGGGAATTTTAGACTAATTACAGCTTTTAGATTTATTTATTTTTTACTTTGGACAACTTTGTCTCAATAATACTGATCCTGAAAAGTAAAATTTGACGAAATTGGAAGATAGTATTTTTATAAAAAAATCAGTTATGTTTTTTCTCGAAAACTAACGCCGATAATTAACATTTAAAACTAGAAATTTCTAGTCTGCAATAAAAACATTTATAGGAGGGCATCTGACACGAAGTAACAAAGCAGCAATATCCAGACCCGTATGTGAGGTATTCTGTTTGTGATTACAAAAATATCGTTTAAATTTGTTTAACTTTATAGCGCCGTCAGAATAATTAAATTTAAAAAATAAAATGCCCATTTTATAGTACGGTAATTGTAGATTATTGTTTGAAGCTTTTCGACTTTTTAGGGAAATTAGAAAGATGCTTTTCCGCGAAAATGCTATTCGATGGGCCACCCTGTATTAAATGACTTAATTTCGTTCTGTACCGTAATTTTAAAGTTAAACAAAGCGATCGAGGTTTGATTAGAATTTGGGGAACGTAAAGAACCGATTTTATATGACGTCCATAAATCATAAACATAGTAAATTCTATAAGTAATTGAATTAAGCCGCTTTAATATTTAAATCTTTATAAACGGAAGTCAAATCAAAGGGTCACTTTACAAAAGGATATAAACTTGGTAAACACAATAATCACTTTAAATATATTTAATTATATCATCGTTTACTGCCTAAGTGGAGAAAGTCTTGTAATGATTGCTTTGCCATTCTATAAATGTACTATAAGATAAATGGAGTTCATAACATGTGTTTTTCTAATGAGGTACATTTTAAAACTGTTTGTTTAATGGAAACCATTTTTAAACTTGGGATTATTATTATTGACATTTAAAATGAGTGTTCAAATGTCAACCTTTTATTTCTGCAGTGAAATCTGCGCTGCCATGTCGCTCTCGGCATGAAGCGGAAATGTTTACATCTTTTATGTAAAACGATGATTAAAATATAAATTGCGTCTATTTGATTTGGTATTCCGAGAAGTCCGTACTATCCAATAAAAGTTCCTGAAACGTTGAAACCTTTGATAAGTCGAAATTAAACCTTCAATAAGCCTGCGACTACTTTTTGTTGCCAGCGAAATTCAATAATGTAACCTCAGCTTTCGTTTCCACATTTCAGTTAAATTTCAAAGTTGAAAATTACAACTGTTTTACGGAATTAATTAGTCTGCTACACTTTTGCGTCCCAGGAGAATCGCAGACCGAACAAATTCTTTCAGCGGATGAAACATTTTATTAACAGCGCTGTAAAATATACGAACAAAAATATCAAATACAATTAAATTTTTAAATGTGTAGAAAGTTTCACAAATATGTAACGTTTCGTTTACATTTCCTGAATATGAACGATAAATATTCATAGTCAATTTCCAGCACTAATTTTTTTCTCGATTTGTAAAAAATTGGATAAACAAATCGTTAGTTTTTATTAGTGAAATATTTATTCTTAAGATTTAGTTACTTATCTTTGAATCCATAATTTTAAAAAGATGAAGTTTTTATAATAAAATTTTTCAAGAGGCACTAAATGACTACAGAGGGAATCAGAATGAATGGGGAAATCATTAACAATATCAGATACGCAGACGACACGGTTATCCTTGCAAGCAGTTAAAGGACATTCAAACTGTTCTTGAGAAAATCAATTCAGTGAGCGAGAAATATGGGCTGAGCGCCGATAAGACAAAATATATGATCATCACTAAAGTACCAAATCCTGCCACAATTGTAAAATTCAATCAGGATTTTAAAATAGGGGTTGAAAAATACACTTAATTCAAATTTATAAGAAGTAGATATTGAAAAACCAATGGCTGTAATTAACAAAATGGAAACATTTTTTTGTCAGCAAAACCTTAAGGCTATTGGTCAAAATAATCAGATGGTATTATGCTCTCAGTCCTTGGTGTACGGAATTAAGTCATGAACCATGACGGAAACTTTAATAATAAACTCGAAGAGTTCTGCATTTTTATGAGTGGTAGGAAGAATGGATCACGTAAAAGAAGTAACATACACAAAGAAAAAGAAAAAAATAGACTGCTTTGGTCATATTTTTGAGAAACCATAAGTATTGATTACTATAATCCATTGTTCTGGGAAAAATCAATGCCAGAAGAAAACCAAGAAGGAGAAGGTTGCAAAACTTGTGTGAGTTGCGCCCTATATTAATTCAGATAAGCAGTTGCAACGTTCAAAGAGGAAGAAGAAGAATATAATTTTATACACAAGTGCGAATTTCAAAGTGTAAAGTTTGCTAATGAGTAAAATCAAACATTAAATGGACTTCAAAAAAAATCTCAATTACTTAAAGTGATTATCACTTAGTAACTGTTTTTTCTTTTTATTGGCTACCTCCACCCAATCGCATTTTTGTCGTCTGTTTTAGAGCATCCCATCTCCATTTCTATTACATAAATTAATTAGGTTCTTTGTCTGATATTTTATTTTGTAATAACGGTTTAAGAGCTAAGCAACGCAGTAAAATCGAAGCTTTACAGTTTGCAGATCTTATTATTCTTCTGCCTTATTCGTTCCGGACGTTGGCTATCATTATAGCAATACAAATTTTGTTGGCAGCACAGCGGAAGAGTTGGGTGGATGTTGTTTTAAACCATTTTCTTAAGTTTCCAAGCCATGACATTCTGCTTCTCCCTGGTCCTCCACGCCTTCTACTTTGCCTTGAACGATATTTTGTAGCAGATCATATTCGTTGTTATGCCTCATCCCAGATGCTTATTCCAGTTTTGCAAACATAATCCCAGGTTTGCACTTCATCCTAGGGAGAACCTCTTCGTTGGTTGTCCTTTCTATCCAAGGAATCCTGAGTAGTTTTTGTTTTGTATCTTATAACAAGGTCCGAGCGAGAGGAAAGTGGAGTGTATGTAACCAGATGTTATATAGTTTTTCAATGTCAGATCTCACCGAAATGTAGCAATTTCATTGGTGTGAATGATGTTCTGGCCTTCTCAATTCTACATTTTATTTATCTTAAATGGTCCTATTGGCCATTAAATATGCAGCCCAAATACTTGATGACTAGTCTTCCACTCGCATTGTCGCCTTTTGACCCTAATAAAGATTGGTGACGATTTTAATATTTTTTTCATCTACATTTACCATTTCATCATGCTTACATCTGTCGAAGGCCTTATAGTAGTTCAGAAAACATATAAATACATCATAGTTGACGTTTCTGCAACATTGAACTAGAACTTGGATTGTAAACAATACCTCTCGCATGCGCATTCCAATCTAGAATCAAAATTGTGATACGAATTTTTGAAACGAAAGCAATTGTAGACGAAAACACATTGAAATAAATGTCTCCACAACTACATTCTGTGTTTGTAGTTACTCCAACGTTTTCTATTACTCCCTCAGAGTCGCCTTTTAAATTTCTAAATGAAAAGAACTCACAGGATGCTAAATCTGGACTGTAAGGTAGGTTCACATTATTCACATTATTGAAAATAACTTTATGGAGCTTTCAGATGCTGTGCAAAGCAAATATTTTTGTCTTCATCTTTCTTCTAAGGGTTTCTGCAAGTTCTAATTATTTTTTAATCAATTGAATTGTACAAATTGCATTAATTGCACTTGGCCATCAAAACTTCTGCTACATTCTAAACAACGGTTGCCATAAATTTTGGCCTTTTTTGAGGTTGTAAATCGTTGTGCATCGATGATTGTGAAGTGGGAGAGTGTTGTAGAACAGTTAAATGTGTCCTCAGAAGCTGTTTAATTTTAATTAGTAAGAGAAAAATAAAAAATGGTTTATTGACTTTAGCACACCACGGAATTAAAAGAACAACACATAAACAACAGCACATAAAGTTACAATTTTTAAATTTTGAACGTGTTTTCACCATTTATGCGATAAAGGAGGTTGAAAATGAAAAAGTTAGCAATAGTTGAGTTTCCAATTTTGAAAAAGTCAGAAACCGATTGTGAATAAAAAAAATAATTAATTTACTTGCTTTTTTGTGCAGATTAATAAACATGCTGGATTTAAATTTAGTCTGAAATTAAAAACATAATAAGTAATTTTCTTGAAGTAACTCTTGAAGCGTGAGATATTACAAGTGACTAATTTGAAACTTTTAAATGAACACTTGTTCAAGATTACAAACTTTATGTAAGCTTATTTCGGCTGATTCATTAATTTAACCTTTTAAGCGTCTCTCTGCTTACATGCAGCTCTCACGTCTTCACAATTTCTTTCTTTATTTATCATTGTTAAGGTTTATTCCACCGAGGGCCTTAGAACGCATTGCACTGTTCATTCTAATTATACTTCTTAAAGTCACACAAGGATAAAGATGTTGAAAAATGTTATCGCGCGGAAGATGATATCTCCGGAAGCGTAACCCGGCAGTTACGGCACACCTGGTATGAAATTCATTCAAGGGGGCGCGTGCAAATCGATCCAACAGTTAATTACCCGACCCCGCTGCTTCCATATCAATATTTCCATCGCACAAAAAAAACTTTTAAAGTAACGACAATTTTTAGTTTTGTTGGGGTGCGTTGACTAATGCATGCAGACCTAGGGGTTAATACTTGACTGATCGATACCGAAATTATGGTGGCAACGTCGCCATATCTGGATTGTAAAATATGTCCTACGGGAATCACAGCGGCTCGTCCACTTTAAATAATTTTTTTGCGTGCGTGAAAATAATACTTGTTAATTATCATTACGGTAATAAATTTGCCACTCGGAAAATTTAGGACGCAATTAAAATTTAATTGAAAAATTAAGAGTGCAGGCATAAATGAAAGATGATAAAGGTGTTGCGTAGGTATCGATTGTAATTTAAAACTTGACGAAGCACTCGTTAAGTAGACATCGCATCGTTAAAATAATGAAAAAGTGACATTTAAGCTTTATATTTTTTTTAGAGCCGTAAACTGCTTTAGCGCACAAAACGTAACAATTACTAGCTACTTTAAGAGAGCATTTCAGCAAAGAATAAAGTTACAGGGTCTTTCAAAATTTCATTTAAAAGATGTAACACCAAAGACATAAATACTGGTCTTTACACATTCGACCGTGCAATGACTGTGGTGCCATAAGCGGCAAAGGATATTTACCATTTAATTTACATTGGAAAATGGTTTAATTTTTTAACCTTCAAGACTGTGTCGCAAACCAGGATCCTACCGTGCTGTTGGCCATCGATCATAAGAGTCGTTTATAATTCAGCAAGCTATGGAAGTCTGTGTAAAAATGTAAAAAAGGCATAGTCGGTTATTTCATCTTCAATCCTGACTCCATGTGAAAACCTGTGGAATACAGTTGACTGCGGCAATTCACATGATAGAGTCCTACAATCCTTTCGAAAGGAATTAACAATGAAGGCTCAGGAAGTGTTTTGGTATTTTGTTGATACTTTCCAATTTGCAAGAAGAACTTGTAAAAATTGTAAAACTGTACTACAAACGCCAAGAGTGAAGAAAACTATTATTCAGTAAAACAACTTGCAAATAAGCTTTACTTCCAAATTTAATACCACTGTGCTTTTTCAAAAATAATTTAATCAAGAAAGAACAACATTTACTAGCTAGAAAATCTGCTAATATCAAATAAACTATCATTTAAAACTAGAAAAAACTTCCTAAAATTATATGTCTGTATGGTTGTGAAACATGGACGATATCTCAAAGAGAGAAGAAAAAATTGGAAGCTTTTGAACTATGATGCTATCGACGGATGTTAAAAATTAGTTGGACAGACAAGGTTACTAATGAAAACGTATTAGGAAGGATCCAAGAAAGAAGAACTTTATGGAAGAACATCAAGAAAAGACGAGATACAGTAGAGCGTCGATTATCCGAACTAATTGGGACCGACTACCGTTGGTATAATCGAAAATTCGGATGACCGAACAGTCATAGTTTATGAGCACTAAAACGCTCAAAATGATAGAATATAAACATATATTGAACAACAAATAATATTTCAATCACATTATAATGTAATGTAATGGCAAAGTTAACGACGATTCGGATGATTGACGTTCGGATAAATCAAATCGTCATTCGGATGATTGACGTTTCGGATAATTGACGTTCGGATAATCGACGCTCTACTGTACTCTGATTGGACAAATATTGAGGCATGACGGAATTCCTAAAATAATACTCGAGGGGTCAGTAGAGGGTAAAAATCCACGAGAGAGACCAAAGTTACAATATAACTCTAAAATAATTCAAGATCTCAATTGCCAAACTTACAAAGATTTGAAAAAGGTGGGTCCAGAGTAGGAAAGATTGGAAAAGGTATTGCAATAAACCCATCGAAAGATTGTAGACTGAGAGAGGGAGAGAGAGAGAGAGAGAGAGAAAAGCAGATTCTGAGATAGAAAAATCGACTCTGAGGCAGAAAAATCGATTCTGAGTAAGAAAAATCACATTCAGAGTCAGAAAAAGCAGATTCTGAAACAGAAAAATTGATTCTGAATAGGAAAAACCACATTCAGAGTCAGAAAAGCAGATTCTGAGACAGAAAAATCGATTCTGAGTCGGAAAAATCATATTCAGAGTCAGAAAAAGCAGATTCTCAGACAGAAAAATCGATTCTGAATAGGAAAAATCACATTCAGAGTCAGAAAAAGCAGATTCTGAAACAGAAAAATCAATTCTGAGTCCAAAAAATCACATTCAGAGTCAGAAAAAGCAAATTCTGAGACAGAGAAATCGATTCTGAATAGGAAAAATCACATTCACAGTCAGAAAAAGCAGATTCTGAGACAGAAAAGTCGATTCTGAGTAGGAAAAATCACATTCAGAGTCAGAAAAGCTGATTCTGAGACAGAAAAATCGATTCTGAGTCGGAAAAATCAGATTCAGAGTCAGAAAAAGCAGATTCAGAGTCAGAAAAGCAGATTCTGAGACAGAAAAATCGATTCTGAATAGGAAAAATCACATTCACAGTCAGAAAAAGCAGATTCTGAGACAGAAAAGTCGATTCTGAGTAGGAAAAATCACATTCAGAGTCCGAAAAAGCTGATTCTGGGACAGAAAAATCGATTCTGAGTCGGAAAAATCAGATTCAGAGTCAGAAAAAGCAGATTCTGAGACAGAAAAATCGATTCTGAATAGGAAAAATCAGATTCAGAGTCAGAAAAAGCTGATTCTGAGACAGAAAAATGGATTCTGAGTCGGAAAAATCAGATTCAGAGTCAGAAAAAGCAGATTCTGAGACAGAAAAATCGATTCTGAATAGGAAAAATCACATTCACAGTCAGAAAAAGCAGATTCTGAGACAGAAAAGTCGATTCTGAGTAGGAAAAATCACATTCAGGGTCAGAAAAAGCTGATTCTGGGACAGAAAAATCGATTCTGAGTAGGAAAAATTACATTCAGAGTCAGAAAAAGCAGATTCTGAGTAGGAAAAATCACATTCACAGTCAGAAAAAGCAGAAAAAATGAAAAAAAAAAATTTAAAAAATTGATCTGAGCACACTTTATGGATATGTGCACTTCAATTTGCATGGTTTTACCTAGGAAAACCGACTCTTAAGATTCAACCCTTGTTGTAATCATTTGAAAACAAAAAATTTTACCTTAGATTCATCCTGTATAAAAAAAGTTTTTGATCTTGACACATCGTAAACTTTTTATTCCTGAAACCTTAGTTATATCTTCTACCGTTTTTAAGTTACGATCTACTTAGTAACATTTTGGGAGTTCTTCTGAGGTTTTTTTAGACTATTTGCTGACCGATTTTACTCTTTAATTAACTTAAATCTCTTTATTCTCTCAGCAATTATCGCCTGCTTGAATTAGCACATAGATCTTGCACCAAAAACCCAGCTAAAATTTTATTTTTGTGAATTTGAAACTAAATGCGAACAAAATGTCCATAGGGATTAATATTGGTAGTATTAACTCTTCCCACACTCCGGTTGGTGAAAATTAACAAACAGAAATTTTGTCAGTTGCGCATACTCTACATTAAAAATTCATACAAAAAGCCACGAATTATTTTAATGAATTGTGAATAATTGACGACTGCAAATTTGTATGCATCTGTTAAAATTTGGTATTTGAACGAGTCTAATAGTTTGCAAGCACCTGCAAACTGTTCCTGGAATAAATCCATTGTTTGCCAACCTGTAAATCGAGGACAAAATATTCTTCGAATTTTACATTTAACAATACTATGTAATAACAACAATACAGCGATATTACTGTTTCAATAATACCTTTTTCAAGTCCATCTAATGCAGAAAGATAAGAAGCAATAAAATGGTGTTCCTTTCTTTACTAGAATTTCTTGTTTCACAGCATGAGACACAAATGCCCAAGAATGTTAAAATCGGAAGAATATTCTGCAAATCCCTTTCTAATTTACAGCACCAAAATCATTGTCACGGTGCTTTTGAAAAATATCACCGACACAACAGACTAAATTGCGTCAAGTTGAATAGGTTTGTGTTCGGTGAGAAATCGTAAACTTACAAATCTTAGCTATTGGTTAAAGGTATTTGCGATTTAATTTATGTACATTACAAAATAATTTTGTATATTGCTACTGTGCTACACGGTAGCATCAAAGTGTGAAATTAAACCATTAGTAATTCATATCTTTGGTGAATGATAAAGTAATATTATACACTCAGGGTGGGCCGTTTTTCTTGCACCTGAGTGTAGATTAGGAGAATAAACTCTTGATTGGTGATTGTGCAAAAACTAATAGTTCGACAGAGTCGGAATTTTGCATACATAAAGTGCATATAAATAGTTATTTTTGTGCAAAGTTTCAATTGTTAAAATTAAAAAATGACGGAATTGTAAATTTTTTAAGAAAATACTGAATTTTCAGAATTTTCCCGCTTTTCTTCGGTTTTAATTATCCGATCGACCTCTCATTCTCTTCATAATTTAATTCTCTACAATTCGTCTATTGACATCATTACAATTGCTTCATTAGTTTCCATTTTACAAGCAAGAAACTAAAAAAACCGCGATTTTTGATTGAAAATTGTTTATAACAAATTAAAAATTATGATTCTCGAGTTGGAAATTATGCATAATTCATCTATTAACTATCTTTGACAAAATCGCACAGTTGGTTTCCAGGTAGTATTTATGTTAAATTATGACATTTATTTTGCTCTGTTGCTTAGCCTATTATGGTAACTTTGGATTTACTTAATCTTGCGCAAGTAATATTGCCACAAAGGTAATAAAGAGATTTTTTTTCAAGTCTAAATTAAACTGATTCTATTTTATGGAATAGTTATTAGCTACCACAACAAAAACCCGAAATGACTAGAAAAACATTTCTGATCAACTGATATAAATAGGTTTTGTACAGTTTGAATGAAAACAACCCACGTGGAGGTACATTACTGTGACGTTCCGCGGAAATATATACCGACTAAGGCGGCCACAGCTCACAAAACCCCCGCAAGTAAAATAATTTGCTGTCTGAATTACTCTCCATCCAATATGTATACACGGTAGGCCATATTTTATAACGTTTTGCACGTTGAAACTGAAACTATATAATTCTCGGCCCGGCCAAGTGCATATTTAATGAAATGAGCCGTTTATTTTGAAACTGGTGCAAGTCCATTTTTTGTTATTGGGAAATATTTAAAGCTTTGCATTTTAATTATTTTTTTTTGTATTTTGTGGTACTAGATAATCTAAACTAATTTACCAGACAATGGTATTGATGTGCTTGAAAGATTATTTATGGCGGTCACTAAACTGAATTTAAGAATGCAGGTCTATCGGCAACTGAAAAGCTGTCTCGTCCAGTTTGATGGGTCGATCATAAACTATTGTTAGGATGGTAAACCGCATTATCTATTGTTAGAAAGTCATAAATAGAAGCATTTTTTGTGCTATATCTTAAATTTGATTTAACTCAAAAAGTATTCATTTTTTTAAGAATCAAATTGCAGATCTTAATGCTACGAATAATTTGGCAAATTTTGAAATAAAAAACCAAACATGGAAATTTTACCCAAAACTCTTTGTTTTACTTTTTTGGCTTCAAATAAAAATATTTTAGAAAATTTGTAGCACTAATCGCAAGCGTAAACTGCAACTGATGTAACATGTAAATTGCATACTTTCCCCTCAATCTTTAATAGGTATTATGGCCGGGGCGGTAAAACTTAACTCACCCTGTATATATTCGTTTATATTATATTGAATTTTATTTAGGATTTAACATTCTAAAATCTTCATGAAACTGAATTACAACTTACTTACAAGCTGATAACAGAAATTGAATATTTCGAATTTTCGCAGTGTTGCCAATATTACTAAAATTTGCCAGTGTTGCAAGAAAACATATTACTATTGAAAGACTAAAATTATAATACAGTACAGTAGAATCCGCTTATAGCGAGGACGCACGGGAGTTTGAAATTAGCTCGTTATAAGAGGATTTCGTTAAAAGCGGATTATTATGTAAAGACATTTTTGAAGTGAAAACTTCTTTAGGCGCGTTAGACGATTTTTGGATGGGGTAAAACTTACGAGTTCGTCCCTAGTTACGTCACGCAGTTACCACCACTAATTTGATTAATTTATCGACAGATCAATCCCCAAAAACAATTGTAAAGCATGTTTCTAAATGTCAGAATTTTCATAATTTACAAATTGGAGGCCCATACTCGTACTGGGGGCCTATCAACTCGGAATGAACCATACATTCCAGAGTCACATTCAGATTATGATGAAGAAATTCAAAATCATATTCCTTCACAAGTTCAAATTAATTATGTTCCACAATTACATGAGCCAATAATAACAAATTATGAACTAAATACTCAAAATTTTCCTTATCAAAATATTATTCCACTGTTATTTCATAGTTTTAAGACTCTTCTATACCCGCGTGTGAACGGTGAGCTGAGAGAGCAAGCAAAGTTCAAAGTTGGATACCAATAGATGACGCATTGAAAACATTCTCTATATTATCCATGCAGCTGACGTACGGAGTCAATTAAATGAAAATGGATTGGTGCGGGCGCCGACAAAGAATCTTGATAAGGCACGTGCAAATTTTTACTGTCAACGGAATAAGACCAGTGGTGAATCGCTGAACAATTATTTTAGTTGAGTTCGTGTTTCCACCCGTGTCTCAATTTTACAGAAGATATCGGTTACCTAACTAATTAAAAAAATGGGTAAATCTAGTGGCGATTTACTGTTACCAGACGAAAATAACACCCACTCAATATTACCAGATGGTAATATAATCGCAATGGTTCACGAAATATTGGCAAATGAAGTCAAAATGCTTTTGCCTTTTCGCGAATGTCAGACTTGTTTTTTATATCGTCGTCTTGACCACCGTATCCCAATCTCACACGGCCACGCGTGACTGGCGTCTTTTAATCAGTTGGTAACATTACGTAAAGTAACCAAATTTGGACGAAAGAAACGAAGCAATGGTCAGCAATTAGAAAATTTAAATCAATTCAGGGGTAAAAAAATACATAAATTATTAGCATTAGCATTAGCGTGATTACCACAAACCTGTGATATTAAAACTGTTTTGCAAATTAATTTATAAACACCCCATACAACATACAATTTTTTAAAAGTTCACGAAAAGAAAAGTATCACTTTCGTCGCTAGTAGGATAGAAAAGTAACTTTTCTTCTAAGGAACTAGCACTTTCCATTATCTTGTTATGACTATAAGGGTTATCGTTTGATAATAGTATATTATGATATGAGTTTAATAAGAAGCATTTTGTCGCACGCACGGGTTTAGGGCACGACGAGCTTGTGAGGAGTGTCCCTAAAAGAGAAAGTGCGACAAAATGCCTTATAAACGAGGTATCATACACTATTTTTTCTACTTTGCCACATTTTTAAGCAAAAACATGAAATTTCAAAATCTAGGGAATTTCGCGGCATGCGGCAAATACATTAAAGGCGGCTATGGAAGGAAATGAATTTAAAATGTCATTGTTTCAATAAATTCTGAAAATCAACTTCGCTGAAGATGTTTTAGAATGTGCGCCCCCAGAAATACGATTTTTTTGCAGAAAATACAATTGGTAATTTGCTACCCACCAAATCACGCCATATTTTGAAAAAAAAATACGGCGAATTTGAAAATTGACACTGTTAATTTAGTGTTGACAGTAATGTTAGGTTGTCACAGACACAAGTTGCCAAAATTAAAAAAATTAATTACACTGTTTTTAGTGTTCTTTTTACCGCACGCCTTTTGTCTAGTACGATACGCAAACGCGTGTCGTAATAATCTCAGTACGAACGCAATAGTATATTATGATATGAGTTTAATAAGAAGTGACAGTATCTGTCAGCGTTGGTGGCTTAGATACAAGAAATAGGCATACCTGAAAGTAATTCTTTAGAAAAATAAATATGTGCAGTATTGCCACGTTTTGCTCTTAGACAAACTGTTTTAATATTAAACAGAATCTATTTGGACCACTTTTGTTGCGATTTCCACAATGCTTCAACAGAAAGCATTGTCCCAATATCAATCTTGGACACCATTTTTTCATCACCCTGTATACCAGATAAACACATATTGACTCTTTCACAGATCGGCTGTCGGCTCGATGGTGGCTCTTATACCTTCAGTGTTTTTTCACGACCGAAAATGCAACAGCACAAAATGCAAATTATAACAATTTGAAAATGGAAGACCAAACTGTGCATTTTTACCATATTTTTACTAAAGTAAAAACGACTGTATTTTACTGTACTGTACTGTACTGTATTTTACTTCCATAAAGGAAAGAACGCCCGTCAAATTTGTGAAAAATTGCGTAAAGTTTACGGTGACAATGCCCTACAATAACGTCAGTGACAACGATGGTTGCACCTATGGCGATCATTTTTTCAAGTATGTTAAAACATTATTAAATATAATTTAATAATAATATAAATTCACTGGACGGAATCCGCTCAAAAATATTACCCCTATACGAAACCTAAATATCCACATTTGAAAATTCATGTGAAAATAATCGCCTTTTATACAAAACCGTTTCACATAATTCGTGAAACATTCATATTCGAGAAGACGTTCAAACGACTCGTAAATTATTATTAGTAGTCACAGCAAAAGAGAGAAAGCATGCGTTTGCCGATTCTATCAGCAATAGTAGGGTAGAAGAGATGGCCGTAGCATGGCGCCAGGATACGATGCCGATTTGATGTTTTCACGGGTGCCACGATTGGGACCTTATTTATCCAAATTTCGCATCTAATTTTTTTATTAATGCTGAAAATCATCTTTACAACAAACTGATCGGACCACTTTTTGTATAAATGAGCTCTGTCCGTAGCAATAAATTAAAATCGTTTTGGTCGAAATTAGGTATAAAACCATAAAGTTTCAAAGTGTTATTACATTAGTCTCATTTACTTTAAGAAAAAAACATCCGGTTATTTTGTAGATAAAGATTTAAACTTTCATAATCTGGCGTTAAAAGTTTATTTTTTTAATAATTGAAGGGGGTTTTTGTGGCAGCCGTGATATAGGAAAATTACATTGAGAACGAGGTATAGAAGAGTCTTAAGTCTTCACTTCTGTCGGCAGTCCCCAATAACTGCCAATTTTTTTTATTGAAAATATTATTTGTTGACATAAATTAGTAAAATGCGTGTACGTTACAGTTGTTTCATATATAAAGTTAGGCGTACTTATTAACCGAAATAGTCTGTAATAGTCTGTTTCGTCAATTAAATTTTCCAAATTTGCCAAAAAAAAAAAAAAATGTTCCGCACCATTTAGAGTAGTTTCGGCTTCAAAAAATCTCTTCAATTTTGCCAGGCACTTTCTAGCTTCCGTAGGCGAAATCTTTTCTAGTAAAAGGGCCGCTTCATCATCAGCAGATTTAGCAATTTCAGTTGGAGTTTGATTGTATTTTTGGTACGCATTCTCAACGATGTCATCCTCGGTTGGGATTTCACTAGTACATACAAAATTGTCAACGGTCACATACTCCTGAAAGTTGACTTTTTCAGCCTTTAATGCGATACAAAGTTCACTTTGCCAATTTTCAGCTGGGCCAACTTCTCCTATAAATCCAGCATGTTTGAAACAATTTTTTATTGTGATTTGGGTAATACTTTTCCAAGCTCGGTCTACACATCGAATGGCGTCTAGAAGTGTTACCCGATCCTCTTTTTCCATTTCAATGCCATCTATCAAATGCAACACAAGTACTTTTCCAAAATGAAAATTAAGGAAGTTTATAATTCCTTGGTCCATAGGCTGCAGTGTTGAAGTCGTGTTGGGAGGTAGAAATGCCAATTTGATATTTTTTTACGTTTAATTTACCGGAGGTTGACATGAAAATTCTTCGGTAACCTAAGTGAAACTGATTCTTTACCGCCTGAAGCCTGATTAGTTGGAATCAGCACATTTCTAAGTAAACCATTATCAATATTAGTCAAAGGTATATATTTAGATCTCGCTATATAAGGATTATTTGATATAAATTTCAATACAACCGACGTTACAACCGGAGTCTCGTTATAACGGATCTCGTAATATGCGGACATTTTTAACCGCGTTTGCATAGTAAATCAAATTTCCCTATGTGTATTGGTCGTTATAAGCGGTGTCTCGTTATATCCGGTATTCGTTAAAAGCGGATTCTACTGTATTTAAATTCTGTCGTAATATATTCGGTTAAGAATAATTTTAACCTAAGATGGACTTGCACCACTTTCAAAATAAACATATTTACAATACCGTTAATAACTAAAACTGCTAAATGTTTTCCATCCAGCGCCTACGTTTAATGTTACGGCTTTCCCTAAAGGCCGAATTACTTACCTCGAATCAACCTACCGGCAACTATATTTGATTAGATTGAAATGGAAACAACAATGAATAATTACGTCGGGCTTACTTGAATACACACACGTACACATACAGAGTTAAATTGCTCCCTCGCATCCCATGTAAATTAGAAATGTTCATTCCCTGTCGGTCAGCTTTTAATCTGAATCACTGATAACTAATTCTTACGCTTCGCGTTGATTAAAATTTCAACCGTTTGCATCCAAATACAGAAATTGACGATTTAACACGTTTTTTTATCGAATCCGAGAACCGAACGTGCGAACACAACAAAAATCGAAAATTGGAATCGTCAAAAGAGAGGAAACCATTAAAAGCGGCCAGGACATCCGGTAACTACAACGGTGATAAAGAAAACACTTGGACCACGCATCAATTCATTGATCACCTGGAAAAAAATCCGGAGATAATAAGAACTCATCAAATAGAGATTAAGCTCGCCCGCGCTTTTTTGCGTGGCTTTTGAGAGGGCGTTCGAAGCTTCGATCGAAATCTACAGGGTGATGAAAAAAGGTGCCCATGATTGATATTGGGACAATGCTTTCTGTTGAAGCAATGAGGAAATCGCAACAAAACTGGTCTAAATAGATTCTGTTTAAAATTTAAACAGTTTGTCTAAGAGCACAACGTGGCAATACTGCACATATTTCTTTTTCTAAAGAATTAATTTCAGGTAGGCCTCCTTTTTGTATCTAAGCAACCAACACTGACAGATACTGTCATTTGCATAAGACAAACAACTGTCACGTTGACATAACTTTTTTTATTTCAAAATTTTTTATTGTAATTAAACAAGAATACACAGCAAACAGGTAATTGAAGGACTGTATGCAAAAAGTCCCTAAGTGACGTAGAGATTTTCTACTATTTGCGCTTTTTCCGAAAAGAATGGATGAACTTTCAGTCGCACTTACTGATTCCCGTTTAAAAGGTCCCTAACCATGTTATTTAGTAAAAACAGATCAGTCAAAAACGAATTAATGTAATTTCCAGATCAAATTGAAACATAAAATCTCAAATATCTCAGAATAGGAAAAAGTGACTTAGAGACTGTCGCGCTAATCCTTGTATGCTTCGTCCTGATCCAGTTTCAATCGCTTCCACAACTGCTTCCTCCAACGGTGATGTACGAACTTCACGAGGTCGTCTACCGTTTACAGAAATTGGCACTATTTGGCCATTTTCTCTTAATTTTTGCTCATCTTTTCTAATTACGTTAGCATCTGGATGACGTCGATGTGGATACACTCTAACATATTCTCTAGCAGCTTCCGATGCGTTATTATCTATCTCACCCAAGCGGAGCAATATGTTACTGAAATTATATTCCATTTTAAGACTTTTTATGACATTTGAGTTGTATCGTTCAAATTTGACAAAAGAACTGACATTGAAAAGTGAATTATTGTTCCCAACGTTTTCTAGGAGATTTGCGATGTTGCGACATTGATAAATTTTCCTCGGAGCCAAGAAACCGTACTTTTGACATCGGTAATAAAGTTGGTTTCAATAGATTTTTTACACTTTTTTTAAAAAAAGCACCATCAACTGCATCAAATTTAGACCCTAACAATGAAATTATTACAAAATTGTTAATCGTATAGATTTTTATTGTCTGAATAGGAAAGCTTATATCTTGGTGAAGAGACAACAAATTTTATTTTGGCTTTCAAATTCGTGTTTCGTTAGAAATCGTCTATAACCTTTATTTCATCACCCTGTATAAAAAAAAGTAAAGGTATGCCACGATAATATAAAAATATTAACGCGCATTCATTTTACGGCGTTTTGTAGCATGAACGATGTGTTTTGATAACGTAAAACACGTCTAAAGGGAAACGTTAATTTCCTGCCGTGAAAATGCCACGAGAAGGAATCAAGTTATTATTAAAAAAATGGGTTTTTGTCGCTCGTAAAACATTCTGATAAAGAAAAACTTGCGTTGTAAATGCAACGATTAGAATTATATGTAATCGTCGCCATAAAACGATCGGAAGTTTTCAACATGGAATGCTAAATGTTGATGAATAATTGTGAAAGCATTTATCAATTACGAAAAAATGGAGCACAATTCTTACTGCATCTGGTTTTATCTCTGATGACTCAGACGTTGGGAAATAAGCGAGTTTGAAATATCACGAGGAAATGCATGTGCAAATCTAATCAAATAATTGCAATTTCTTAAAAATTCTCGCCACGAGTGATTAACTTTTATGGAGTATAATTTTAAGTGGGATGTTGATAGGGCGGTACAGTATAACTGATTGACGATAGCGCAATTTTTTTTTAATTTATTTACTATACAAAACAATTTTATACAAGCGCTGAGTTATTTACTTGCCATTTTTATGAACATACAGTAGAGTCCGGTTATAACGAACCTCAAGGGACCGTCAAAATCGGTTCGTTATATCCGAAGTTCGTTATAATAAAAGAATAAATGCAAGAGTGGTTTGAGAGACCTTTATTATCTAATGTACATATGCATATGTATAAAAAAATATAAATATAAAAACTAAACTT
This sequence comes from Dascillus cervinus, assembly GCA_949768715.1. Classification (NCBI taxonomy): domain Eukaryota; kingdom Metazoa; phylum Arthropoda; class Insecta; order Coleoptera; family Dascillidae; genus Dascillus; species Dascillus cervinus. The sequence continues at coordinate 28,078,323 of OX458321.1, read as the reverse complement.
AAGTGAAACAAAGTAAAATGTAATAAGTAATTTATTTTTAAATGTTATTTTTCACATACGTTTCAACGTCATTAAAATTTTCAATAATTGAGTACCACGTACCAAAAACAGTACAAAATTACGAATGTTGTTAATACTTCTCAGAGCTTCCTGTGTAAAATCTGTAATAATTTTAAAATCAAATTGAAACTCTGGTTTTTTGTAATAATCACATGTGATCATTGTTATATAGGGGAAAATGTCGGGACTTGGAATGAAGTTCGTTATAACCGGTGGTTCGCTATAACCGAAGCCGTTTTAACCGCATTCTACTGTATTTGAAAAGTGATGGAAAGATACCAAGTGAAATTAGACTCGTGTTTTGAGCATTTTCTTCACATTTGTTTTCATATTTGAAACAAATTTCAAACGGCATGAATAGTTTAAAGTTTATCTATCTTCAAGAAATTTCATATTGTAATGAAAATGTAAAAATAGAACTTTTTCCATTTTATTCGTATACGGTTGGAGTCCATAAGTGATTCTTTCATCGCGTGGGTTAACCCTTTCAATGCCGAGTCCATAACAGTAAATCGCTGCAGACAAGTAAACTGAATATCAATTGAAGTGATCAGCTAGTAAAAATTTGAATTCAATCAAATTTTCTAACTAAATTATTTATCCTTAATTTTATTAGTATTGATTAATATTAACGAGTAGTTTTATTTCAAATTTTGTCTCAAGTATTTGGTATTTATCATTTCAAAATTAATTATTGTAGCATAATGATATTTATATAAATTTTTCATAAAAATTATTGTGGATAAGGTAGCTGAAACACCAAGAGCAGTGGAAAGGCAGATGCTGAATGTGAAATTATCAGACAGAATTACAAAATAATATACCAGACAAAGAACAAAAAGAAAATACAGCATGGATGGTCGGATGGTTTAATGAGAGATTTGAATGGCTACGACAAATGGTAAGTAATGGCAATGGCAATCCATAAAGCAGGCATGGATGTCGTACTTCATGTTTCTGCATGTTGTATTCTGAATAGGACTTCTCCAGTTCCAACCGCATATCTAAAACCACACTGTCTGAGTGTCACTCGTTCATCACATTTTTTTGCAGATTCTCCTATCCGTTATTTTTGGTATTGTTATAAATTCTGATCTGAGCCATGGTTGAGATATATATGTGATTGAATATCTTGGTTATCCATTTAATTCCGTCTAGCAACTTTAGGAATTCAGGGTGGAGGTTGTCTGGACCCAGTGCCTTTCCATCTTTCATTTGCTTAATTGTAGTTCTTCCGTCTGCAAATAAAATCATTGAGCCGATTTCAACTATCTGAAACGATTGTGATCTTTAACATGAAACAGTTGTTCTACAGATCTTTCCCAAGTGTTTTTGAATCCGTTTTTGTTAATTTTTAACTTCCCCTTCCTCTTTACCGGTTTGCTTTATATTTTCCAATTATTAGTATTTAGGGGATTCTATCCATCCAGTCCCTAGATCCATAGTCAGTTCAATTCCATTTCAATTCAGTAGCTGCTTTTTCTACCACATCTTCTCATTCCGTTCTATTTCTTCTGTCTCCATTTCTTAGTTCTCCTTTTCCATTTGTAGGTTGTCGGCTAAATTGATACATAAACTTATGTTTTTGTATGGTTACCATTATGTTGTACATGCAGACAATAAATTCAACAACTTCACAAAATTTTACCAAAATAAAAAAAGAACTAGACACTCAAATGGACAAGTTCAAAAATGAACGAGTATTGTCCACAAATAATACTTATTATTAAATAGAAACCACCATAAAGAAGGAAAAAGGAAAGATCTCAACGAGGAAGAAAGAAAAGGCAACGAAAAAGACTTAACTGTATTGGGATTTTACTGTACATAATATATTATTTTATCGAGATTTTAAAGTTTGGAAAAAATGGAAATTACAAGTTTTTCAAAAGTAATACCCAATAACACGTGACGTAAACTGCAAAGACTATTTACAAATAATTTATTAGTGAAAGCATTAAGTGATCCTAAAGGCCAAATATTTAGTTTTTTTTTTGCATATCAAGTTCCATTGTATTTCATAAGTTGCAGCATCGCTGTAAGTTTTAGAACTTTCTTTATGAAAGTACTTAAAAGTGCAAAACTTTGCATTATTGCAAACTTTATGAGATTTGCCGTGAATTGTGCTCTACAAAACATTTCTACATTTACCATTTAATTAAATATACATAATGTTTAATTAAACGTGAGCAGTTGCTCTTACATTTAATTCATCCGTTGATGAACCGTATATATGATTATTTTCTCGGAATATAGCCAACGATAATTCAATTTTTACGAAATAATTTAATTTAACAGATGATTACAGCAACACGATTGAGAAATCGAATAAAACCGTTAAATTTAAACACAGAATTTTAAAAATAATTGTTCCCATTAAATTGTTCATAAAGTTAGCAATTTATGACGCTTTGTTTTAATAATACCTTTAATTTCATGCCGACATACAGTTCAGTAAACATCGGTTAAACCGAGTAATACAGAGGTGTATGCATTCTTAAGATAAGTCAGGTCAACTCTGATAACAACCATTCGAACACTTCTTTGTTCCTTCCGTGTTTTCGATATTAAAAAGCAAAACCTTGCGATTCAATCATGCAATGGTGTATTGAACGCCCCAGACATACCCTTTCATAAATCAATTCGTTAAAAAAAAGAAAACTAAACTAAAAAACTACTCGAGCTGAGAAAATATCAGAGGCGAATCCCTCTTGAAATGCATTGGAATTTGAGATTTCTCAAGATCTTGGTTTACCTGTTCCCGACCGACAGACCGAATTTACACAACACAGGTATAGGTGAATGAGGCACCTGATCTATAGGATCCAACGGTCACCTTTATAAAGAATACCTTCCAAACGTGTTTCGTTGGCCCGTTTTTTGTTTGCTTCGCATTCCCGAGATTAAAAAAATTGTTAGAAGTTCCCAATATAAGGGTGTGTACTTTGTCTGATTTGGGGCACTGAATGAGATGTGTACAGGTAGGTTCTATTAAAAGTGGCCATTGCCGCCAAGAAATGACCACTCATAATGTGAACCAAATTGCTACAAAAGCTAGTGAAATTATAGCTAAAATGTTATAGGGGATAGCAGGCACGCTAGAAGAAAACATACCTCTTCACGTACGAAATTTAAAATAATATTGTTTAATTTATGTATTTGTGTTACAAAAATGATATAATTATGGAGGCAAAAATTATATGCATGTTCATTGTCATATAAATAATATGTCACAATTTTCTTTTTATAAATTATCATTTTTTTTGCTAAAAAACATCTTTCTAATTCCTATAAAAAATTGAAAACCCGCGGTCAATAATCTACAATTGCCGTACTATATTTTTTAATTTTTTTTTAAATTTAATTATTCCAACAGCGTCAAGTGAAATAAATCAAAATCATTTTTTGGTTTTTTCAGGTCATTACGTTTAAAATATCACAGAGAATACGAAATTTGTCGTCGATTTTAAATTAACGAGCGTTTCAAACTTTTCCCTTGAAAGATCGTAAATCTTAATAAACAGGAATGATCGCTAGTTACTAACCATAATCACAGAATACCTGCTATACAGGTATGAATATTGTTTCTTTGTTATTTTGTGCCAGATGTTCTGCAAATATTTTTAATGCAGACACTTTTAAATCATCCTGAGTAGTTTTACCGCAACTTTACGAGTGAATAATTTAAGGCTACTGTTATAAATGCATTAAACGATATTACTATTAAAATCTAAATGCCAATTTGCCTATTATTAAAATCTACACTGTAACGTAAGTAAGTTGCCATCAAAGTCAATTTTCACACTGATTTAATTTCAAAAAATAATTGGGCAATTTTGTAGTTTGGCAACTGAAGAATATTACAGTCGAACTCCTATATAGTGAAGTTCTAAAAGTCGTACATGTATAGAAACTTCACTATCGAATTCAGGTTTAATTAAAACTAAACAACATGTACTTATTGACGAAAAAATCTGTCCAAAGTTGATTACACAATACAGTAGAATCCCGTTATAACGAACCTCAACGAGCCATCAAAATCGGTTCGTTATATCCGAAGTTCGTTGTATCCGAAGTTCGTTATAAGCGTTATTTTATGAGACCTTCATTGTCTAATATAAATATGCATATTTATGAAACCATTAAGAATATAAGGACTAAACTTAAGTGAAACAAATCAAAGTAATTTTATTTGAAAAAATTTGTTGTTTCGGCTGAAGTATAAGTTGTCCACACACGTTTCAACGTCACTAAGATTTTCAATAATTGAGTTCGGCGCACCGTAAAACTGTAAAAAATCACGAATGTTGTCAATACTTCTCACAGCTTCCTGTGTAGATAAAATCTGTAATGCTGGTGCTTTCGGCTCATCCTCATTCCTCATTGGTTTCTTTTTGGCTACTTTTGTCTACCACAAATACACAAATACTCTGTTGTAACCAATAAATTGTCTACATTAATAATCATTCACGTTTCAGTTTTCGAAAAAATTTGAATTTTCTAATTGAAGGGCTCTATGTAAGAAGTATCTAAGTCACTTTTCATATTTTGTGATATTTGAGATTTATATTTCTGTTTGATCTGGAAATCACATTGTTTTGATTTTGACTAATCTTTTTTTACTAAAGAAGACTTACTTTAGTAAAAAAAGATTATTCAAGGTCAAAACAATGTGATTTACAGGTCACATTGAAACATCAAATCTCAATGATTACAGAATATGAAAAGTGACTTAGGTACTTCTTGCATAGAGCCCTTCAATTGCTGAAATTCACGTTCCCTTTGTTTCCATTTTTGTAACCACTCATTTAATGACAAGTCATTATCAGATTCAAAGGTTATTACGCGTTATATACAATGGAAAGTTCGTTATAGACGATTGAAATTCTATTAATTTCAGCTTTTTGGGGTTCGCTATATCCGATAGTTCGTTATATACGAGTTCGTTATAACAGACTAATTTTTACATTGTTGCATAGGGGAAAATGTCGGGACTTGGAATAAAGTTCGTTATAACCGGTGGTTCGCTATAACCGAAGCCGTTATAACCGGATTCTACTGTAGTACATTTAAAAATTATTTTATGTTTGCAGAACTTTTCAAAATTATTTTATTCCTTCTGGAAGAAATGTAAATGTAGCTAATGTATTTGTTGAGGGTGGAAATTTCCATAAATAACAATTTATAAGAAATTTTCCGAAGGGTCTTCCAGGTAGTTAGAATTTTGGAAAAAAGCGATGTCAATACATACACTGAATTTTCTATTACCGGAAATTCTGTTCTCTGAAAATTTTGGTAAATCTTTCTTTAACCCTCCAGTAAACGCGCCGGGGTATTCTATAAACCAATCGGCGCCTACCAATTAAAACAATGCGGCGCCTATTGAATTGGAGACTCTGTCGCAGTAGCTGCTTCTATACATTTCTTCTATATGCTAGTTTAGTTTCATCCATCAAATCGACAACGTGGTATATTTTTCTAACAGTATAAAGCGTCGAAGTTAGCTAATAAAAAAATTTTAACTCATAAATTTGGCTGAAATGTTTTTTGAACTGTAACTAATTTTTACTAAGATCATATTTTGATATTCTGGTCTATCATCCCTCGAAAGGATGACGTTGTCTTTCGCGACAGCCTGTATACGAGGTAAACAGTAAAAAATGAAAAATTAGTGTTGATCTTCGTTTAATTATTACGCTCAATTACTACGGTGCACGCAGTACACCGCGCGTGTAGTCGTGTAACTCCTAAAGGGGTGTGTAACAGGGGGTTAAGAATCACGACTATATATAGGCTTCACATCATTCTATAGAGATATTTTTGTATGCAAAATTGAACATTTTTGACAAAAACATCATTATAGAGGTCACTATAAAGGAGTTCGACTATACCTCCAATTTTCAGATTTTTTCGACTAGTGGAAAAAGGTTTTATATAAAAAATGTTATACGATGGACCACCTGTATAGTATACCTTGCCCAGCACGGTTTCAATCAGTACTGATTTTGTTATAGTATGGTTAATAATTTTATATTTCAAATTTTTAATCTGATTTACTGATTTTACTCTGATCGTATTACATACAGTACGTGATTTTCTTGATTAGATCGGTTTTCTTAATACGGTACTTTCTCGGAACACATTAACCGTACTGTGCAAGGTATTCCTGTACTTCGGTAATAACGATAAATATTAGATGATACTAATTAAATTGCCATATAATACACGCTTTCAATCTCTTTTATAACAACATAAATACCATAACCAATTATATACTATCACGATTAGGTTGAGCTATTAGGAGAAGGTGTTTTGTGCATAATTATGTTAGGGTCTGTAATAAAATTAGGTGAAAGTGTTAACTAGTAAATTTTAAATTATACCCCTTTTCTAAGATTTGTAAAATTCCGAAAGCTTATGAGCTTTTGTTACAATTATAAGTAGTTCAATATTTTTAAACAAAATTATTTTTTAATGTCAAGTACCTGTAACATGCTTGCAATAATTTAGAGAAAGGAAATAACGGACCTCTGCGTTTAATCCTTACCTGGATTTTCTGGGCCGTTGGAGCGACATTAAATTTTAACATCTCCAAAACTGTTCGATACAATTCCTTCTACAGAAATTGGACGAAGAGTAGATTTCGTGTGATAAGAAATTAAAAAATGATAAATATTATAGTTCAATCTAAATAAGTTAATTTTGAAAAACTTTCCTGTTACAAAAAAATATGTAGTTAAAAATATGTATATTATGTCCTTTCCTCTGAAAGTACATGTTCAAGAATTTCTAAGCATTGCGAGGACATAAATTGCACGCAGAGGCGTGGTACGTATGCATTTTTTTCGACTAATAATAAGTGAAAACGAAAGTCTTGTAAAAAGAATGTAATCGGTTTTACGCTAGTTTAACCGCGCGCAACTCTCCATCAACAGATTTTGTGTAATGTTTATTTCAAAAGTGCCATGGTTTTGATTACAAGGAGCGATTTAAAATTTAATTATAGATTCAATCCGTAATAACAATTGTTGTAGTTGTAACAATGATTGTTTTTAACTATCCGTTAAGTGTAAGTGGGTGAAATCGACCCTTACTTATCTAATCTTTGGAATGTGGACATGGTGATGAAGAAACAGTGTGCTCCGGCGCTTCCCAAACTGTTCCGCGCCACTGCTATTGGAGAGTGATTTACTCATATATTTTATTTATTTTTATATTTACGTCCTTACAAAATAACCAAGGGTTTTGTTAAAGGGTGGATTTGTGTAGCAGGAAAAGTTTGAGAAGCGCTGATCTATTGAATGTTAAGATTAAAAATAGCAACGTTGGAATAAAAAAAATGACTTTTCAGACCTTAGACGGAAAAGTAACTTTTCGTAGATTTTTTGTATGTTGCGCCCCAAGTTAAAACGGATATTAGAAAATGCGTTTTTGAGCAATTTTATTAAAGGATATGTGTCCAATTTTCACTGGTTAGTTAGTTGGCCGGTTTAGAATTTACTACATGAGTAGCCCAGTTGCAAAACCAGACATCTCAATTTTAAGTCAATTGTGAGAGCTTGGTTATAAACACTCATAATCGTCAAAATATAAATGATGGGAAATTGCGATTTTTTTAATAAAATTGTAAAAAGCTGTCCAATTAATTGGTTGTGCATTCTAGTTTTACAATAAATGACGAGCTGAGTTCAACGATAACAGTAACTCGATTTCTCGTTTTTGAGATGTCTGCTTTTGCAACTGAACTACTCACATACTGGAAAACTGGCTTTCCATGATTTTTTTTTTGAGACGTGACTTATAAAACACCTGCACTTAGTCGGTTTAGAATGTTCGATAACGTTGTCCGATTTCTACATTCCGTCTCTTCCTATTTTCCCATTATCTCTTCTAAAGGTTGCAGGCATTTATTCTTTCCAGTTGTTCTTCGGTCCTACCATTTTTTCGTACCAAACCAGTTCTTTTCTACGTTCTTCATGCTCGTATCCTTAATTCTCATCTGTTGTACTTTTTCGTCTCTAATTCTTTGTAGCCGTAATATTCTTATTAACTTCTACTCGTTTCTTGTTCTTCTCTGGGAGCCTCGAAATTGATTTTTATCGTGGTGTTATATGTATTGTACTTTCGGTTTCTGTTGGTGTTGTTGCTCTTACTATCCCATTTAAATAACTTATCGCATTGTTCTAACACGATCTCTTTATCGTCCATTCCAGTATCATCAAAAATTACACCTAAGTGTTTGTATTCGTGGCATCCTTCTATTTCTTCTGTGGTGTTGCTATGAAGATTAGTCTTATCATTTCCTACCCACAAGTATTTGGTATTCTGAACATTCAACATGTATGTTCCTAGCCAAATATTCAAGATCTTATTTGTAGTCTGCTAACACTGCTTGATTGTCGATGAATATTGTAGTGTATATGTATAATATGATTGTGTCGGTTGGTGGTACTCTCATTCCATCACATTTTTGCTTCCATTCAATCAAGGCTTTCTTCACATAGATTTTAAACAATGTCACTGAGATGCAGCACTTTGTCGCAAACGTTTATTGACTTTGAAGGATTTCGATAGTTTATTGCTTATCTCAGTTTTTTGAATTTTGTATGGCTGCAATGATGGTTTCCCACAGTGTAGATATGGAAATATTATCATAAGACTTGGTTAAATCTATACATAAGACAGATTTCTTGATTCGTTGCTGATCTTTTTTCAATTCTGTTTCATGGAAAAGATATTATCACTGCACGATTGTCTCTGACTCTACCTCGTTAAATTGCATTTCGATGAGGTCTCTAAATATTCTACCATACAGTTGGTTAGTTTCTGGAATTTTAGCAATTTGTTCGTACTTAATTTTTCCTGGTGCTTCTTGGCTGTTGAGACATTTATGAAACATTCATGTAAGCATATGAGCTGTTTATGTTACTGTGATTAAAAGCAGCAATTTCAGTTATCTTGTTTTGACAATAAATGTTATCTTTCTGATACAGTGGAGAAAATACTTTTGAGTGGTTATTTAATATTTTCCCAGATTGACTCTTTTGGACTTTGCATTTGTGATTATTTAAAAATTGTTTAGAATAGATAATACCTGTAAATAATCTTGCAGAGTTGTAACAGTGAATTAAACAGAGTTGTCAAACAAATCGAGTAAAGCAGATTTTTTTGAAAGCAAGATTCTTTTCTAAGAATATCTAGAAGCTGTGTCCATATGGAAGGAGGGTATTTCGAACATTTTATTTGATACACATACCGCTACATAGTTAAAAAAATAAATTTTAATAATGTAAAATAATTTTAAAAGAAAATAGCTCACAATAAATTGGAAAACTGTTGCTTTGTGGACCCATGTATATTAATATCTTTTAACTTGTTTTTGAATGTATGTGCTCTGTATACATTAAACTTTTTGTCAAAACTGTATATTCTTGTTATATCAAATAAAATGATATGTGCTGAAGCAGGTCAACAACTCATTGTAAAATACCGATAAGGTTTAACAATAACATTTATACTTTTTTGCACTTCCGGAACTGAAGTAGTAACTTTAATCCCCACTTGGAGGGACTGAAGTAACCTTTTTAATTTCAAGGAATTAAATTAAAAAATCGTATAACTAGAATATTCAAAAAATTGTCATTTTAGATAATTTTATAGTTGTGAGGCGACTGTTACTTTGACGAGAACAAATTTAGAATGATTTAACATGCAAATGATTCGGAAGTACAAAAATTGCGAATATACTACGAGAGTGAGCTATTACCTAATCTTATTGGTGAAATTCACCCTCAAGGATTAAATGAAGTACTGTCAGCCCCTTAATGTATAATATACTATTATTACCTTATCGTTGAATATTACCGATCTTAATATGTACAGGGTGAGTTAAGTTTTACCGCCCCGGCCATAATACCTACTAAAGATTGAGGGAAAAGTATGCAATTTACATGTTACATCAGTTGAAGTTTACGCTTTCGATTAGTGCTACAAATTTTCCAAAATATTTTTATTTGAAACCAAAAAAGTAAAACAAAGATTTTTGGGTAAAATTTCTATGTTTAGTTTTTTATTTCAAAATTTGTCAAATTATTCGTAGCATTAATATCTGCAATTTGATTCGTAAAAAAATGAGTGCTTTTTGAGTTAAATCAAATTTAAGATATAGCACAAAAAATGCTTCTATTTATGACTTTCTAACAATAGATAATGCGGTTTACCATCCTAACAATAGTTTATGATCGACCCATCAAACTGGACGAGACAGCTTTTCAGTTGCCAATAGAACTGCATTCTTAAGTTCAGTTTAGTGACCGCCATAAATAATCTTTCAAGCACCCCTACATCAATACCATTGTCTGGTAAATTAGTCTACTTATGTCGTAAATCATTTAAAAAAATACCTTCTAATACGGAAATAGCTTTATTTAATAAACGCAAATTACTAAAATTATTTCAATTACACCAAATTGTGTGAAAATATTTTACTGTTCGTTCATCAAAAAAACTAATAAATTGAACAATTAGTAATTGAAAAAAAGCCAAAATTTTACTTGATTAAAAAAAAAGATTTTTTCTTGGTTTCTATGTACCTGAATAATACATAATTACTCATGCAATTTATGAGAATTGAAAAATTATTTTAAAGGCCTATTTTGCCACGGGCGGTAAAACTTAACTCACCCTGTATACCTGGTACTTATTTATTTTCCTAAACATTTTAGAAAAAGTAAGTTGTAATTTTCATGGTTGGGGTAAATTTTAGTATTGAACACAATAACCACATATTATTAATATACCTACTGTTTCTTGAAAGATTTCATTCCGTCATTGGTTTTTGCAACTCAGTCATGACGTTCGGTCGAGTTTAATATTGTATTTGCTTCCGTATTGAAACCAGGGATTGCATGGGTACACGTCAAAATAATTTTTAAAAAAACTTATGTTTGGTAACTTATTTACCTACTAAAAAGAAACTAGAAACTCTTATTCAATGGGACGGAAAAAAGTCTGTATTAGACAGGTTTTTGGCTTACCCAGTGACCTTTTTAAACGATATGTAAATCGGGACCGAAAAAAGTTCGTCATAAACAGGATTGCAGCTGTTTCAGTGTCGGGCTTGCACAAGTTTGACTGCATTGCCGAAAATACATTCATTATGTTTTTTACTTACACTTATTTGTTTCCTTTATATTCATATCAATTTGTTTTCTAGTTTTTAAACATATTGAAGCTTTTTAAAATTTTGTTTACAATAAAAATCATAAATGTCTCAAGAAGAATTATGTATAGTTAGTTGAATATGTTGTTTGAAATCGTTCAAAAGTTAAAAGAAGGGGTATAAAATGCATTAAAAACGTCTCCAGGGTGAAGGTTCCCCCAAAAAATTAGAGAAATTCGTTATAGGGAAGTTTGACTGTATTTTATATTAATATTATCCATAGTGGGTGAAAAATCTTCATCATTGAGACTATACAATTCTGACATACGGAAAACATGTATATAAAGATTAGGTACTTAACACTACTTCAAAGTTCATGTGTGATTTACATTGCGGTTTTCTTCGACAATTTACTGCCTCGAGAGAGGGTGATATGTATGTGTACCTAGTATATAACTTCATGTTTAACGACCCGCGTAATTATTACATAAAGCACAATGTTTTACTAATTGCCTTCATTACTGCAGTTTCAAAAACGGCAGATTACAATTTACAAATGATACAATTTGTATTTGGTGATAAAAATAAAATTTATGAACAGTGAGAGTTTACTAATTAATAAAAAAATCAAATAAAGGTTCCATGCAGACACAATTTCAAACATATTTTAAAAATGAGGTTTATAAAAATGTATTTATTGTTTATTTATAATTTAAACGTCCGACGCTCCGTTTGATTAAATGAATAGGATTTCATTGAAGTTTCATTCAGGATGGGAAGCGTTTATAAAATTAATACAACGGCTTAAATGAGTTGCCGCTTCAATGTAATAACGACGTACAGTGAGATATTAGGGTAGTGCCGTTTACTTAGTTTGCGCTAATGGAAAACGGTTTACCTACTTCGTAACACAAGCTAACACACGCGTATTCCAAGTTCCAACTACAATAATCAGTGATAAATATGGAATGCTCAATCAGGATTGAATTTTAATCGTCAAAATAATGAATCGAAACTTGAACTGACGAATTTCGTGTAAATTTTTATTAACGATTATTTGTGATATCGGATTTCCCTGTTATTAAACTCGAGCCAAAACAGCTTCCTTTGCAGGTTCGGGATTTATTAAACGCAACACGGTTCGTAAGCTGCTATCATAACTCACTTTATTTCAGAGCTGTTGGTTAATTTAAGTTGCAGCGGGGACAACTATGTAACTCATAAGCGCAGAATTCGTTTCAAAATTAGCCCCCTGCCGAAGCAGGAAACTTGCAACACGCACAACTCGGCGCCGTAGTAGTTTTATCACATACATGATTCATGAATCATCCCCGATTTGAATGGTCGTTCACTATTCCAAATAGAAAAAGCTGGCATCAGTGGCGGCTTGTCAGAGGAAATAAAGAAATAATTACATAATCAAATTTGATTTTCATTAAAGTTTTAGTCTGAAGTCATCAATTATTAGGTACTCAATTAAACAAATGGTAATAGTTATTTGGTAGATAATTTTCTTTCACCATACCAGAACGGCCTTATTAAAGGGGATCTTCTATTTACAATATGGGACTTGAAGGTTGAATGTAAGGGCCAGAAATATGGTCGAGACCGGGTCGGAGGCAATTTGCGACATTAGAGACTCCAAACATCTGCTTTAATTCTATAGAATGAAACGATTTTGACCTTGAACGTTAAAAAGAAATGAGATGCAATACTTGAGTTAGAAAGCATAAAACTATTGCAGCGGAGACTACCCCCACCCGAACACGTACTCTGGTCAGTGCGTTTTGCCGGACAAAGATCCCAATTATTCCTTAGTACTGGGTGCGACAGTTCTACTGCAATTATTGAATTCAGGTATAAAATTTGGAATTTGCGGGTTTTCATTGTTTCAACATGAATGACGATATAGAAGTAGAACTACAAAATGTATTTTCTAAAACTTGTGAGGATATTGTTTCCTTTTAAAGAATTTTCGTTTTGTTACTTTTTTTCTGAGAGCTTTTCTGTTCTCACTTTAGTTTATTTTTTAGAACTTTTGTTTTTGTTCCTAAGCTTATAATATGCGATTGAATGAATTTCCGTTTGCACTTGTTACAAGCTTAATCCCATTCTGTTATTTACTAATTTATTTGCCGGTTTTTAACAGTCATTATCAATAATATTGTGCAAATTAAGGCACGACTTTTTGCTACCATTAACCTAAAATGGTAATTTATTGAATCACACATTATATTATTTTCATTATTAAGTAAGAGAAAATACATTTTGTAAGCTCATATCTCATCATTCCACCCTATGCATTTCCTCCAACTCCTAATCCAGTCCTGGCAAGAAATAACTCTGCACCTCCTTGATGGTTCTTGCTGGACTGTAAATTGTGATTCAAAAATATAACATCTTAATTTGTTCACTATTGGCCTATTCTTTATAAATATTAGCCTCCTCACTTGTCACTACCACGAGCCGCCACTGGCTGGCACACATTCCAGGCACACACTCTTTAAAGTAAGGTTGAACGGCTTTTCGATTTTACATGTCAGTTGCAGACATTGTGTAGACACATTTTATTTAACCGATCAAATTCGTGTCTCAATTAATCGAGTTTGCAAGAAATGCATTAGTCAAACAATCGAAATGAAGACAATAGTATTACGAAGTCAATCAAAAACAATTAATCGCTTGAAGTAATTAATTTATGGTATGCATAAGCGATGACAATTAACGATGCTTCCGCAATGTAATAAAACTGATTATAGATGTTAAAATATGTGCAATTCAATTTTTAATGCTTTAACCTGCGGGGGATTTATTCGTCGTTACAACCGGAGCAGTGAAAGTTTTCTCTGGGAATGCATGTATAATCTTACATCCGATAAAATAAACAAGATTGAGGAAGTGATGTCACAGTGAATCACAATTAGAATCTATACTCAACAGTTCGACAAGGGTTAATCAACAGGATGGGTTTATGTCAATAGATGTGACTCGTCAATTAACATCGATACTAATACGATGAATAATAATGACAACCGTCATATTCCTTGCACAATTTAATGCACCTTTGTTGTCACCTAACACACAAAACAAATCTCAAAAATAAATTCAATCATTACTAATGAAATGTTTCTCAAGTATGATCACATAAAAAGAGTCATGGCTAGAAGAGTGTGTTAACTTTTTTCTGTTCAATCTAAGTTGGTTGATACCCCGAAAAGGTGAGTGGTCGTCTGGAAAAAATAACCTTGAGAGTTCAAAGTAATACTGTGGCATTCATTTATATCATAAAATGTGATTAGCTAAGCTAAAAAGATACAGACACTTAAAATTATGTATTATCGTTTCTACGAGCTAAATATAAATGATAGACTGAAAAAGAGAAAAAAACGTTTGTTGTTATTGCATATGATAGCAGTTTCTATAGTTATACAGGTTGTTTTGAAACTGACACCTATAGTTTTGGAATTTCATTCAAATCAAACATTAGAAATTTTTGGATTGTCCTTTGTTATCGAATTATTTCTCAATTTTGAAACACCCTGTATAAATTTTTTTGTTTTCTCCAAACCTAGTAATTTTTTGAGCAAAATCAGAATATTGTTACAACTACAGAAAGTAACATAGTTTGCAAAAATATTTAATATACAGGATGTTATAAATTATATTGAGGGAAAAATATGCAACTGAAACGTACACTTTCGATGAGTGCAAAAGAATTTTCAAAATATTTTTATTTGAAACCCACCAAGTAAAAAAAGGAATTTTGCGGAAGATTTTGCTGTTTAGTTTTTTATTTCAGAATGTGGCAAATTATTCATAACAACTTGATTCGCAAAAAAAAATTACTTTTGAGTTAGGTTAAGGTGAAAATACGAAAAATTCTATTATTTGCGACTTGAAAGTACGGTTAATCAAACTGGACCGGGACAGCATTTCGATTTTCATCAGAACCGTATTCTTGAAAAAAAAAAAATAAGAAGTTTTTATTAATATTAAGTTTATTATTTTACAAAAGATGCTCAAAATGTTGCCCCTCTTGTTCTATGTATGTACACTCCGAAAATCGTAACTGCTAATTATGTGAGGCTACCCAAATTTTACATACTTAATTAAAATTTATTTATTTTTAATAACTTTTCGGGTCATTACTGAAAATTTGATGAATTTATGACAATTTCTCGACAATGGAGTGGTTAGCTGTGGTCGGAACCTTTTCCTGTCAGTTATTTATGATGTTCCATAAAAGGAACCATCGCAAATGCAGGCAAGGTTCACAAGGCCGGATTAGTGTTTTCTTCAAACCTCATTAATTAATAATTAATAGTGGTAAATTTTGTAATACTGATTTACCGGATAGTAAAACGGTTAATTGTGATTAATGTAATTGTTTGAAGTTAACCAGTGGGCTCCCTCATATTCGAATTGTAAAAATAACATTGTGGTCCTGGAAACTTTTACCTACTACGACACTAAAAGCTCCAAAGCCTCGGTTTTCGCTGTCCGCAGTCTAGTGTCTGCATTATTTATGATTTTCGAATCAAGAAGCTGTAAATAAAACGATATTTGATACAATCTAATAATAATAATCTTAATTCGTTTGGTACTTTTTATAATTAATATCTGGTAATGTGAACCAAACACAGTAATTAAAAAAAAAAACTTGTCAATAATTAGATTAAGCAATTATCGGTGTAGTGCCAAGGCTCCTGCAGATTGTAAAATATTTTATAACCAGCTAATAAAATTAGCACATTAAAAACGAATAACAATTAAGCGCCCGTAAACGGAAACATTCAAAAGAATCGTCACCGCGTCGACAGTGCAATGCCACCTTCAAGCATTCTTCGATAGAGGTAAGCCGGGTTTAATCTTTATAGTTTGAGGTATTCTACCGCAGTATCAATTTGAACACTCAAGGTTACATTTTTGAGTCGGTTATTTGTCAGTTTCTTAGTATTACTGCTTTCCCGCTTCTTTTGGGGCACAACACCCTTTCTTCCCCATTGAATAACCAGGGTCTTTTATACACGAATCGACAGGTTACTCATACAATTCCTTTGTGAGGTTTATACTTAAAAGACATCTGAATTTAAAAATTGTAATTAGTACGATACAAATAAAGTATCTTTTAACCGCTTGAAAAACAAATTGTTGAATAATCTTAAGTTCAAAATACACTTTCAAAGGTGATATGGGAACAAGGCGGTTCATCACTAACAAAAGATTATATAACTAGACTTGGCATTCTAATTTATATAATAACAAACATGTCATTAGAATAAACGTGACTGAAAAAAGCAGGTTTAAATATCTAGTTTAGCAAGACTGACTTAAATATCAATTTTAACGAGACCTACCTGAATTTTAGCGAATAAAAAAAAATATGCTCAGTGAAGAAACATTTATCGATTGTGATAAAATTTTCATTATTAGCGAGTTAATGTTTATGCAATCAATGTGGTTTCATTGGAGTCATATTGAATCACAAAATGCTTATAAAAAAATACACGTTAATGATTTTATGCTTGCAATTGATTTTAAAAACGTCATGCAAAAAAAATACGTCAATTGTCAAAACGAATAAAATTTTAACACATTTAACATTCGTACTTACATACTCAGCGCCATTCGAAAACTGATAAATGCTGTCAGCAAAAAGCTAATATTTGATTTTTTAACAAAAATGATTAACCATAAAAGGATTTGTGAAAAAAGTTTTTGGTTGGACACAAAAACTGGGAGAATTAGCTCGCTTAAAAACATGTGATTATGCATTTCTTGTACCTGCCGTGCTTAGATAGTTGTATTCAACAAGATGCTGACTGAAGTCGTTTGGTTCTGATCTGAGGAACGACCGACTAGTTTAAGACGCAGCTGGTTAGTCATCCATTCGTACTCGGTTCTTAGGTGGTTTGTCTAAGTAACGCTGAAACTTTATTAGCAGCATTTTAAAGTTGTTTGTAATTCCAGCAGAGTTTACGGGGAAAATGATTTGCGATCGGGGTAAGCAGTTAATTAGTTTGGAAACTTTAGCGTTCCCTGAGTAACCAATTGCATGATTATTAACGGTTATGAAATGCGGTCTAAACTGATTAAAAAAAATGTTTTATTCACAGTCGGTTAATAACTTATTATATTGGAAACTCTGTAGTTATTAACTTTGACTTTCCAAGCGAATTTGATAATTTTCAATCTTCTACAAGTTAGAATGATTGAATTTGGATGAAAGATGTGCATTTAGGTCT
This sequence comes from Dascillus cervinus, assembly GCA_949768715.1. NCBI lineage: Eukaryota > Metazoa > Arthropoda > Insecta > Coleoptera > Dascillidae > Dascillus > Dascillus cervinus. The sequence goes on along the minus strand of OX458321.1, from coordinate 28,060,857 downwards.
TTGTTTATAAGATACATTTTTAAATATTTGCGATTGATCCGAACGACAATAAAATCGTAATAAAATTGGAATCTATAAAACAGATCTTTTTAAAATACACGTTGTCAGCGACTACAATTTGTTTTTGTAAGAATGTATTAAAGTAAAAGGCTTCTTCAATATCCGGTTTTCACAAATATATGAGTAAGAGGACTTACAATATTTCGTTGTAACTAAGCGAACTTAAACATGAAGGAAACTTTGTTGCTCTAAATAATTGAAGTAATACAGGTTTCTTAAAATAATAAATATGATCTCATGTATACAATATGTATTTTCAATTACAGGTATTGTGTTCGTTTAATTATGTCCAATATCCTTTACTGCCAAATTTAATGTTTTTAAAATATTGAAGAGAGAATTCTATTAGGTTGTTTGGTTAAAAAAATATTATGTGTTCGCACCTGTATATTCCAAGGTCCATCCTCCAATAATTACTGTCCTCGCGGCTCTTTCTATTTGTTATTTCCGCTCTATATTAAATATTCTTTCAGTTAAAAGTAAAGGGTAATTACTACTCAACACTTTCTGTTCCACTCCAAACAACACCTGGACTAGAGACGATTTTTTAGTCAGCGAATCTGACACTCCCTGTTCGGTGGACCGACAGGCGCTTTGTTTAAAATAAATAAATAATAAAAAAAATATTACAAAAAATAATGTGAATTTGCATTTACACGTCACAAAGGCACCGAAGAGTTTCGGCATGTTTCAACAATAAAATAAACAGCAAATAAAAATTTTAGATTTTGGCAATCAATACATTTTTCATTAGCATGTTTTATAAGATCTAAACTGAAAATTATCTTTCATAAATGTCTGAAAAGAAGCAGGTTCCAAACTTGCTTGATACAAGACGCATGTCTGAAGGGATCTTATTCTTTAAAAAGTGTTCTCTGGACCACATAATCCAATGAAGCAATAACTGGAAAGTAAAAGACACGAGCCAAGACCTCTCAATCAAGATCAATTTTTTTGCAGGTTTTTTGAGCCATACAAAGATTGAGTGTTATGTTCATGTTTATGCAATGTGTTTCGGTTATATTCCACAAACACTCCAAGAAGTTAAAAAAAATCGTATAAAATTGTGCCATTTATTACCACCAACCATCTTTGATTTCTTATTTTAAATTGATCAGTTAAAATCAGTTAAATTAGCTGTAATTTCAACTAAAAATTGATTTATATGTTTTAATGAACATTTCGTGGAATAATAGCTACAATATATAGCAAAAATTTTCGTCTGTTATTGGTATTAGTTGTTCTACATTTTGAAGTACAGTAGAGCGCCGATTATCCGCCAGATTCTGGATAAATTTTAAATACATATCAAAGCACATTTTAGTTACCTTTGATTGATTTTTAATTACAAATCGTACAATTTGTTGTTGAATTCCAAATTAGATTGCAAGTGATGAAACATTATCAGGTAATCTATTCTTGCTACAGCTTGTAATACCGTTTCAAAGACATCTGTAAAAATACTCAAAAACTAAAAACTGTTTCAAACTGCTGCAAGAACAGACCTATTGTTCAAGTCTTCTAATTTACTTTTCATTGCTAAAACAACACAAAATTATGGTTAATCCAAATCCCGGATAACCGGCGCTCAACTATATTATGAAGATGCGGAGATGCTTGGAAGAATTCGATACCACCAGTAATCATGTTATTAGCATAATAGTATACATTTGCGTTTTACCTAAAGCGGAAGTAAGTTTATAGCGAGTTTCCAAATTCCCTTTGACGATACTTGATTGCTCTTCAACTTGGTTATCAGCCTATAACTCCATACACGTACTTTGTAACTGAATTTGTTATAGCTGCTACGATTATCATGTCTGCGTTCCATTATTAATAACAGTTCGTAACAGCCAACTCCAGGCCTCATCACCGAAACGCAATTACACCTACGCGTTAAAGTCAATTAGAGCTTTGCAACCAAGAAAATAAATAACCATGAGCTTGCGCGAACAATGGATCGCCGAGGGACAAATTTCTTAGACCCGAAAACATCAATTTATTAATTCAACGATATTGTTTACCCGTTTTGTTTAACTTACATTCCATTTAAAAAAGGTAGTGTAATTTATTTATGCTTTCAGTGAACATTATTCTTTCAATGGGCGCTTTTGTTGTGCGCACAAAAGAAGTTTCTACTTTTACCTTACGATATTTTTTAACTTACGTATCAATTAATTAAAAAATAAAGTATGATCGTAATGGTTACTTCAGGCTTGATCATAAATATCTAAAATGAAGTTGGCAAAAAAGTTATAATGAGAGTCGTAACTAAGCGCCTAACTAAATCTGAAACTTTCTCATTTAGCAAACTTGCTTCATTGGAAAAATGCGTTAAAAATCAAAATTGCCAGTTATGAGATAATAAAACGGATCGATTGTCTGTACTTGGAAATTTCACAAACAAAAGATGCTTAATATAAAAGATCTAACAAAGGGAAAACTCTCCTTGTGTTAAATGTTTGTATACAAAATTGAACGAATAGAGTTTTCATTTTAATAATGTCCAGTCAATTTTAATACCTCAGGATCAACCGAATTTGTCAACATCGTCTTCTTTCATACAATCGGATTAAATCTCCCAGCTCTTTTGTCTAATGGTCGTCACATTAAATGGCACATGACGTCTGATCGCTTTGCAGGCGCTTTACAAAAGTATTTGTGGGGTTGTATACGAATATTAAATAATTCAGTATTTTCTTTATGGCGATGGGCTCTACGAAGTGAAGCAATTAAAACAAGAGAAAGAATGAATACAGAAAGTTTAACAGATGAGATCAAAAGCAACCAGTAAGAAATGAAAAGGGTTCAGACGAGACCAGACGGAACCAAAAGGAACTACAAAAGATCAGACGATACCAAAAGAAAACAGACGGCACCAAAAGAACCAGACGACATCAACAGAACCCGACGAAACCAGACAAACCCAGACAAATCCAAAGGAGACCAGAAGAGATCCATCACCATTTAACAGCACTCGAGTCCAATGTTGAACATAGGCCTCCTCGGGGCGTTTCCTGAGCAGTTGCAATCCATTTTGTAGAAATACTTTTTGTTGTCGCTGCATCTGTTTAGAGGTCTTCCTCTACTAAGTTAGAATTTTTTGTCAATTGGCCATCTTCCATTTTTGCAATATGGCTGGTTAGTTTCTATTTGGACCTTCCAATACGTTCTATTATGTCATTTACTTTGACTTTTCCATCGCTCTTTCTGTTATTCTCAACTTTCTTACAGATGTTTTAGTGAATCAGAGTTTTCGCACCGTATTTAGGAACAGGCACTGCACATTGGTTATGGTTCCTATGTTAAGCCCACGGGGATATTTTATTTGAATATATAAATGCTGCCCACCCGAAAGTTATTCTTCTAGATATCTCACAAACCTGATTATCTCCAACGATTCTTAACTAATGTCCCAAGTATATATGTTTTTCGACTATCTCTATACTTATGTTGCCAACATTTATTAATTCATTGGAAACCATGTTTGTCATTATGTTAGTTTTTGAGACATTTATTTGTAAGCCTTCATGCTTGATTGCACCTTTGAAGCTTTTTAAACATGCTGCTTGCTTCTCGCAAGTCATCCGATGTTAGAACAATAGATGATTAAGCCTTCCTCCATCAATAAAAATTCCTATGTATTCCTAAGTCAGTTTTTTAAATGCGTATTCAAGAACAGTAATGAACAATTTCGGCGGCATTGTCTCGCTGTCTAATCCCTATTTTTTATGTAAGTTAAGTTGCTTTTTCATTTTTATAGATTTGTTTTAATGATTTTTCACTCTTCAAAAGAGTTTAGTGTAGCAGGACGTTCCACTGTGTCAAAAGCCTTCGGAAATCGGCAAATATTAAAACTAGCGGTCAATTATACTCTACTGATTTTTGTATGAGTGCTTTTAGACATTTCAGGTGGTTGTTTTTGCCATATCCTGAACGAAAATCGTCCTGCTCTCGAGACTGATAGAAGTCAAGTTATATTTCCAACCAATTTACTATTACTCGAATATCCATACATTGAATAATGTCTGAATCTTTTTTAGTAGTTCTTCCTCTTCTATTTTAATGGCCTCCATGACTATACCGTCCTATTCGGAAGTTTTGCTGTTTTTCCTATTGAGGACTTTTTCTATTTCGTTTATCCAGATTTTGAGAATTTATTTTTTCCATTAAAGAATGTTTGTCTCATCATTAGAAGAGTCTAGATAGAACCAAAAAAGACCAGCCGAGGTGAAAATAGATCAGACGAGCTCACCACAAGACCGCAAAACCACAACAGGTTAGACGAGACCAATATAAACCTAACTAAAGCAGATGAGACCAAAGGCAATGACAGGAAACCAGAAGACAAAAAAAAACCAAATGAGATCAAACAAGACCAGCTGAAATCAAAACATACCAAACGAGACCAGACAAAATGAAATGACACTAAATGAGACCAGACGAAACCAACAGAAGCCAGACAAGACCAGACAAAACTAGTCGAGTTCAAAAGAGATCAACCGAGACCAAAAGAGAACGACATAAGCGACATAAGATAACTTAGGAAAACTACCTGAAAAATAAAAAAATATCGTATAACTTTAAAACCATATAAGAGTAAACCGGAAAAAAGCGAATTGACTGAATAAAGGGAAAAGATCGAACATTTATGTATAAATTTGTGTACTAATTGTTTAAGTTTTACAACCGGAGGACAGTTAATCCGAACTGATTGAAGTCGAACTATGCGAGGTATGTTATTCCTGTACTTCAATAGCCATCTTCGTGCCAAGGTTGTTCGGCTGTGTAAAAGTTTTGATTTAATGAATTGTGTTTATGAGGTTTTTTCGTGTTTCTATCATTTAAAAAAATCTAGCGCGAATGCGTTTTTAATAGTCAGATTTTAAAACCGCACGTACTCGATAATGGGAAAACATGTATAGTCAGAGATAAGCCGACGGCAGTCGCCACGAACGCGTGTTTGCGAGATAACGCGGCACCGTCGCGACGCCTCTAGATTACAAGGCGTTCACACAGAAATGTCGGAGACGCGTGGTTGATTTGTTCTTTGTAATTAACCAGCTTCCATTCATAACATTTCCAAACGGTTGGATTTATTCATGCACTCGATGTTTATAAAGCATGGTGCTTCTAGGCGAGGAACTCTGAAATAAACATCCAGGGGTTGTTATTTCTCGGTTAATTTAATATCCATCAGATAAGAAATTATAGCTGTTGCTGATCTGATGCTCGCTTTGATGTCAACATTTCATTTGCTGGATTTAATTATAATTTGCTTACGTTCCCAATTAAGTTCATTTTTTAACGAAACAAGACTTTAACATTCATTTCTACAAGCAACGGCGTAGCTAGCATGGGTGGCACCCGGTGCGGATATTGAGGTGTCACCCCAAGAATGAAAATTATTAAAATTATTAAAAATCCGATAAACGTAAACTATGATTTTGAATGAATACAAATGAGAGTAATTAATAATTAATTATGATAGTAATAATACTGCTTTATTATACATTCTTTGACATTCATGTATAAAATTAAAAACCAGGTATAACAAAAAAAGAATAAGAGTAGAATTAGCATACTCTCATATCGTCGGGTTACTGCAAGAACCAGATAACTCCATTTAAGCATGGATTAGTTTAGTTCATCTCTAGGTTTCATAATTGTCATCGAATGCACAACCAAGACAAGATAAGTGTTTGAAAGCGTGAAACATAGCACGTTTAACACTTTCGAACACTTGCCTTGTTTTGGCTGTGCATTCAATGACAATTTTGAGGCCTAGAGAACCACTAAACTAATCCATGCATAAAATGGAGTTATCTTGTTTTTGCAGTAACCCGACGATATACATGTTACATACAAACACTTAAAATTTCTTCTTTCTAGCTTTAACAGCTGCAAACTCGGAAATCACCTTTTCAAAATTTATATTTTGTGTTGCCTGGTGTTCTATCGTTAATATGCCAAGATTGTTAAGTCTCATTTCGATCATTGTAGCTCGCAAGTAATTTTTAATTAATTTTAATTTGCTGAAACTCCGCTCACAAGAAGCAACTGATACGCAAATTGTCAAAAATAACTTTAGTGCGATCATTAGATTCGGAAGAGATTCTGTAAAATCCCATTCCACGATGAATTTCAAAAAATCTAGAGACACCCAATTAGAAATTGTAACATTGGCTGCTTTTAAATGCCTTCCTCAACCTTGGTATTTCTAAGAGAAGTTCCGTTTCTGATACCTCATCATAAAAAGAAGTAAATTTTGATACAGCTAATTTCAACTCTTCAATGTTTGCCAAAAGCAAAGTATTTGTTTGCACATCCTCAAACAATGAAGCCACATCTTGAACGGATTTTGATCTAGTTCGGAGTTCAATATTGAATCGGTCAAGATATTCCAACATATCCTTCTGAAGTTCGGCTCTCAGTGTCAGACCTGCATCAGTGGCCAACTCACCGGCCATTCGTTTTTTAAGACGAATTCGTCTTTCCATTGGAATGTCGTAATCCTTCGATTTTTTTACAGCAAGATCTATTGCCTCTTCTACAATGCGACTCCGTTTTTCTTCAATATAAAGACGAAGTGTCTCTATTTTGATAGCTGATTGATCAACACTCAAGCCTTTACTTTGCAATACAATCTGAGCACAATTTATTTCCCTTAGTACATCATTCCAAAAGAAAAGAAAGCAAAGAAATGTGAAATTACACACAGCAGGCAGAAGGTTCTGTGCAGCACCTCTGGTGTCTAAATTTTCTTGTTGATCACATAATTCCTCAACTGCAGTCACAATCCCATCGAAATTTTCCGCCAACACTTTTAGTGCAGCATAATGAGCACTCCAACGCGTTGTTGAGAGTCTTTTAACTGATGCTTTGCTGTGTTTAAGAAGCACTCCCCAGCGGCCAGTGGAAGCAGAAAAAAATTTAAAAATTGTATCTATTGTTCCGAAAAATGTTACACATGATATATTTTGTGCAAATAAGTGTTGGCCACGTAAATTAATTGAGTGATCTATACATCCAACAAAAATTGCTTTGTTATTTTTTTCTTTAATAATAGCTTGCACTCCACCATGTATGCCGCTCATAACAGCTGAATTATCATAACCCTGAGAACGACACAGCATAATATCTAAACAGTCCTTTTCGAGCATCTTCAAAATTTCGTCACATAAATCAGAAGCTTTTTTTCCATGTAAAGGAAAAAATCTAAGGAATACTTCTTTGACTTCTACTTTTCTATTATCAATTTTCACATAACGAATTACTTCCGACATTTGATCAATATGTGAAATGTCAGGTGTGCTATCAAACATAATTCCAAAATATTTAGCAGATTTAATTACTTAATTAAGCTTAAATTTTACGTGGTTCGCTAAAACATTTATGAATTCATTTTGTATATCTGGCGATAAATATGATACTTTTGGTGATTTAACATGCTCCAAATTCAAGATGTAGTCTTTCAACACTACATCATATTTTGACAGTAGTTGAACTAGTTCTAAGAAGTTACCTTTATTTGAAGAGAATTGTCCTTCATCATGTCCACGAAATGCTAGGTTTTGTTTAGCCAGAAACAAACATATCTAATAATCTAAATAAAAGATGTTTCCACTTCTGTTTTTCAGTATCGATTAATTGCAAGGCTGCGTCATCTATTGTTTTATGCAATTTTAGCCTCATTCCCAAAGTTTTCCACTTTTCAAAATTTTCTAGATGTTCACTTGACGTTTCATGGTCGGATACTCTTCGATTTAGTTTCCACCACTTCTGAAATCCAGTCGTAAATGCTGTTTTTGTATAAGTGGTGGCAGCAAATAAACGACAACAGAAGCAATACAGGTTATTAGTTACAGTAGAATAAATCATCCATGAACGCAGAATTTTTACACAATCAGGCATTACTTTGTAAAACCATTCTTTTGAAAGACGACGAACATCACCTTTAATTTTTAACCCGTGTCTAGATACAGTGGTAAATGATCCTTCTTTATTTTGGAAATGTTCACTTTCTCTTTTTATTATCTCGATGCGAATATTATTAGGAACGGGTATACTCCAATGTGAGACATCTCTTAAATCCTGAAGTGATTCATCCATGCACATACTGTCTTCGATAGTAGAAGCATTATCAGTACTACCACTGTCATTTTCAGAATTTATTTCAGATTTGTCTTTTTCATGGGTTATCATAATTAATTCTGTATTGTCGCCGTTGCTTCCTGAAGATGAGTTAATATTATCAGAATCGCTCCTTATATCAGAATCAATTTCTTTTGATGAACTTTGGGTGTCATCATTTTTTTTCCGCATATTTAAAGATGGATCCAGACATGCACCGAACTACATCCATTTTAGCCTGTTTGGCTTTTCTCTGCTGAAACCCACTTTTTCTTCTATGTGTATGAACTCCCCGTGGCATATTTATTCTAAAAAATATTTTCGATTAGTAGATATACATACTATCGTTGTCATAAATTCGAAATATATGTATTTGTACGGAATGTAGGCGGAAAAAAAAATGGAACGGGCCAATCCACTTACCTTGGTTTTTTCTTTTCAATCACTTTTCAACTCTTTCATAAAACACTATTAAAACAGCAACGATTCACTTCACGTTAATTACAATCAACGTAGTACCGAATCTACGAAAGAAATGAGCAATGACAAAGGGGAATCCCCAACCGAGCAATCGTTAAAGCTAACAACGAAAATAAAAGCAACAACATTTTTGGGGAATCCCCGACCGACCGAGTTATCACAATTGATAAATTAATTTATATAGTATGAAACCTTGATTAAAGTGGCTTTCAAACCTAAGTGATTTATCGTTGAAAATCATTGTGATGGTTTACGTAAGTTTTTATTTTTTTTCACGGTCGGGTGTCACCCCCAAACGGGTGGCACCCGGTGCGGGCCGCCCCTGCCGCCCCCCCCTAGCTACGCCGTTGCCTACAAGTCAACCATCTTTTCATGATTTTAGATGTTTTACCAATTCCGTTCGCTCAAACGTTTTTGTGCATGAAGGAACTCACGTTATTTTAATAATTTTGCTAATTATTGGCAGTTCTGATTGTAAATTTAATATTATAGTCCGTGCTGGATTTACAGTCGACTTTCTGCTTATAGTGAACTTATTGGTATAGCGAAAAAAAAATTCCGAAATGCTAATACAGTCAAACTCCTCTATAGTAACCTCCTCTATAATGATTTTTTCTCTATAGTGATGTTTTTGTCAGGAACGTGCATTTTTGAACGTTTTCCATATAAAAATACCTCTATATTATGATGTTAAGCCTCTATATAGTGATTATTCTTTACGAAAGGTTCATCAAAATTCTCGAGGAACGGAATTTTCGGTAATAGAAAACATGAAAAATCCTGAAAAGAATTTCTTGCAAAATCCTTACTTACACTGAAAAAAATATTGTACATAATATCAATGAAAACTGTTCATCAACTGCACATACATTGGTTCAACGAAAAATACATCAATGGTACGAAAATTTCTTCAACGTAGGTATATGTGTCGATGACAGAATACATTGATAATATGAAACTCCTTACATTAAAAGTTTTCGAAACATTTGATGTATTCGTTTATCACATTAACAACATTTACATTGTTTGAATGTAAGGATTTGTTAAGTACAATAAATAGAACTTGATAAATATTTGTAAAATATTATTCATCGAGTACATCAAATTACTTAACAAATGCATTATCGCAAATCGTGTTTAGGCGTAAGAAAGTAACTATGATACCCTTCAAATCATTAAATACCGCTATCATATTTCCTTATTCCCCATGATATAACAAAATAAAGACAAAAAACTTATTTTGCGCTCTTGTTACATACGGAAAAAATATGTACCTATATCCTCATAAGCACAAAATGCAAAATGTTTTTGTTTACCTCCTTTGTAAGAAAGGCGCCTTTCTTGTTAATTTTAAATTTATTGCTTCCTGTTTTTTGAAAGTGTCAAGTGTGCAGACACCACATGTAACTTTTGATGAGGTTGTTTCGACCAGTCGCTTACAGTCCGGCGTTACTCTACAATCTGTGACAGTACCTAGTGTGAAAAATAATTCATAAATTCAAATAAGGTAAGTAATATTACAATACAACTTCTTTTTCAGCAAAAACTTAGAAAAGTGGCCGTTTTACAAACTCTCGACAGGTTTTCGTTTGGTAAGATAAATATAAATATTTACGAACATAGCAATAAAAAAATGTTATTTTGTAGATAGATATGGACTTCACTTTCCTATTCAACAATGCCGGTGGTCTGATGGCCAAATCACATTGACAGGCTGCAAAAATTTCTTTCAACGGAAAATAACGTCAAAGATAAACAAATTCGAGACCTCTTAGAAAATATTCAAATAAATAATTGCAGTAACAGTAAGTTTTTTAAGTAAATAACTTCTAAAGTTTATAATTATTTCTATTTCAGATAGTCGCGATGCATCAATATTTTACTCACTACATGGATATTTTACACCTACAGGATAGTAAAAACCGATGAAACTGGAAAAAAGAATGTTATCAAATTTACCATTAAAGATTCGCAAGAAGGAATTTTTTAAGGGCTGTTGATGTATGTTTTAAAATAATATATGCGTTTGATTTAGACTTTCCGAAGGAAAGTATTATGTTTTGGAGTTTTATATAATTTTTTTTTTTTAATGAAAAGTGGGAAATCTTTTTCAAAGGTGCATATATTATCAGAAATCCTACTCTCAAACGATTAGAGCAACCATTGCGGTTTATTTTAACAACTTGCATTTTTTTGTTATCTTTTAAGTTTTTTTTTTTGCAGTAATTGAAATATATTAATTTATGTATAAATCACTACTTAACTTGCTTCATTTTTCTCATTTTTCGTGTGCACTTTTAATGAGAAAAATCAAGTAAGTTATGTAATTATTTAATTATGTGGAAGGGTTGAGATATTGTAAATTTTGTAAAAAATAAGTTCTCAAAATATAAACATTTATGAATTCATAACCTATGCTTTTTATTTGAATCCAATAAATAAAATTTTTAATTAATTATATCATTAATTACTAATTACCTAATTAATTAAATTAAAAATTACTAAAAGTTCAATGAAACTTTTTCATCGCGCCAATAAAATGTATACATTGAACTGATAAACACGTTCGTTAATTTGGCGAAAAATGTACATTCGTTTAATAAACGTTCTTTGTAATATCAATAAAAATTTTACATTGAACCAACGAACGCTTTTCGTAATATTGATGTAATGTATTGTACATTGTCCCAATGTATGTATTACATCAACCCATAACTTGATGTAATAGGTTACATTGTACCAATGTATGTCTACTTTAGACCAATTTTGATGTAAAATACATTGCCACAACGAACATTTTTGTTGCATTTACGTAGGCTTTTCGTTCAGTGTATGCAATCAACTTTGGACAGATTTTTTCATCAATAAGTACATGTTATGTAAGTATTCAGATGAAAATTTGTGTTGTTTATTAATAACTGTGTGTATTTCTATATACTTAAACAAATATTTTTTCAAATATAATAAATTTTAATTTTTTGTTTTTAGTATCAATTGGTTTTTAAAGTGACTGCCAAAATTGTAAAATTATACTTGATTCTATATAGTGAAGTTACTCTATAGTGATGTTTTTCATGGCTTTTCGAGCATCACTATAGAGGAGTTCAACTGTATATTTTTTTACCGTTTATAGAGGAACCGGCTATTATTAACTTCCTGATACAGTTAACCAAATTTTGTTAAAGTAAGGTAAAATTTTCTGTTTATAGTAAACTTTTCCGGGGTTCTCTCAGTAATTGCTCGAATTTTAACTTAGGATGAGAGCACATTAATTGTATTTTCAGTTCAGTAGCATTATTTCAGAATTTATTGTGAACACTGCGAAGCTTATGTATGTTTATTGTATCGCGGTGGAAATGGAAAAGCAAAAACAAAACTTTAATGCTATAAGACAAGTTAGTATGATAGGAGTATTATTCAAAAGATAGAAATGGGTGCTAAACAGAGTGACATTTGTCGTGAAATGAATTTGCCAAAATCAACAGTTTCCATAACTTGGAAAAAAGAGAAAATATTTCATCATCGTATAATAAAGTTAATGTAAGGTCCAAAAGGTTGAGAAAATTAACTCATGAGACAGTTAATAAGGGATTTTTACAATGGTTTATTCAAAAGAGACGGAAGTTGGCTACTGACCGGGGATAAAATATTGTAATTCATAGGGGGAAATGTGTAAAATAACAATTACTGTTTTGATAGCTACAAGCATGTCGTTTTTTTTATAGTGAAGCAATTCTGATGCATTTTCCAAGTTCACTATATCCGAACTACACTGAATTTTATTTTACTGTATTAGTATTATTAAGTTCTATCTGTTTAAATTTTGTTCGTTTTTAACATTTTGTAACTAATATTTAAATTCTTTCAATATCTACAGTTCTCTAGAAAATGTTAGCCATTAACGAATTACAAAGAGCATTAAAAAAAATATTGTCTTGCATTCCCACCGAGAAAATTTTTTTTGGCAAGTCTTCATGTATCACATTTTTCATGTATTATCCGAATGAAACTTTCTTTCTCTAAAATTCTCTTTTAGACTTCTCCACAAAAAGAATTGTATGGACTGTATGGGGATGTTGCAGATCAAAGGATATATTTTTGTCTCATTTTTTAAAATCTTACAGCGGCCGAAGTGAAAATTTTCCGTTGTAATTGGTTCTTTGGCGGCCAATGTTCATTATATAGATTCGTTAACGAAAATTTAATTTAATTTAATTTGCAGTATTAGCCAGGTGAAACGATTTTTACTGACCAGTGGAGGAAATGACTGGCGAGTTTGTCATCTACCTGATCAAATAAAAATAGTTACCTGGCATATATTGTTTAATAGTTTTTTTTTACCCATTCGTAAATAAAATTAAAAATTCCAACCAAATCTTGTAAGTCACAGTTGTTGTGTCGAAACTTTTCCGTAATGGCAATCAAAAATAAAAAATTGAGTTGTCAAGAAATTTTTTCCCGCACGTGAGTCAATAAATGTTGTACCTTCTAGTTTGTAAGAATCTGAAGTCTGCAAATACATGTGACCCCACTTCATCTGGAAAGTTTAACATCAGTGAGAATCATGGATGTACAGGGTGAGTTAAGTTTTACCGCCCGTGGCAAAATAAGCCTTTAAAATAATTTGTCAATTCTCATAAATTGCATGAGTAATTTTATATTATTAAGGTATATAAAAACCAAGAAAAAATCTTTTTTTTTAATCAGGTAAAATTTTAGCTTTCTTTCAATTACTAATTGCTCAATTTATTAGTTTTTTTTATGTACGAATAGTAAAATATTTTCACACAATTTAGTGTAATTGAAATAATTTTACTAATTTGCGTTCATTAAATAAAACCATTTCCGTATTAGAGGGTATTTTTTAAATGATATACGACATAAGCTGACCAATTCACCTAACAATGGTATTGGTTTTGGGTACTTGACTGATTATTTATGACCGTCATAAACTTAAGTTAAAAAGTACAACGTTACATTTTACAGGACCGGAATAAGGGTCTTCGCTATTTCTTTAAAAGTTCACAACATCGTAACTAACAGCTACACGGTAATTATAATCATAATAAAAAATAATTTTTGCAATATTAGATTTTAAACTTGATAAGAAAATCGCTTACCAGCTTCTAATTTTCGTTAGTACATCTGTCTACAATTTTGTGTTTTAATTTTGCCGTCTGCAAAGTCAATATACCTATCGGTTATTGAACCTTCCCATAAAATAAATTGCTTAATTCACCCAAAGTTTAAAAATCCTGGTCACAACCCTAGGTCACTTTGTGAATAAAGAAACATTCACATTCGCAACAAATCTTCCAACACTTAAACATCGTTGGCAAAAAGTGAAAATTAAAACTTTGTTTTGTGGAATAATGAACATTTGTGTTTAGTTCAGGTATAATCATACCATTTCAATACTCAGTCGAGGAGAAGCTTGAAATGCTTTTAATTTATGGGTAATGGGGCATCACTTTGAGCATCTTTTATAAAATAACCTTAATATTTACCTATTAAAAACTTATTTTATTTTTCTCACAAATTCCTGAATTCGGGTCTGGCAACAATTAAAACGCCGTTCCCTTCAGTTTTATGGGTCGATCATCAGGTATTGTTACGTGGTAGACCGTATTATCCTTTGTTGGAAAATCATAAATAAAAGTATTTTTCGTGCTTTATGTTAAATTTGATTTAACTCAAGAAGTAATAATTTTTTAACGAATCAAATTGCAATTAACAATGCTACGAATAATTTGACAAATTTTGAAATAAAAAACCAAACATGGAAATTTTACCCGAAACTCTTTGTTTTACTTTTTTGGCTTCAAATAAAAATGCTTGGGAAAACTTGTAGCACTAATCGAAAGTGTAAACTTCAACTGATGTAAAATATAAATTGCATACTTTTCCCTCAATCTTTAATAGGTGTTATGGCCGGGGCGGTAAAACTTAACTCACCCTGTATTATATTTATAGAAAATCCGAATATAAGGAAACTTTTATGAAATCTATCTGTGTAGTTCTTTGCCGGTTAGTGTAGTGTAATGAAGGATTTCACTAATTCATTAAATCATCGATCAAATTCAACAGCTTTTAATAAGTTATCGCACGGTTTTTACGTACCTAGTATTAAAAGGAAAATATATTCGAGTTTCAAACTATGGTGCGCGTATCACCGCTTTATTTCGAAACTGGCTTTCAAACAATGTCTCAAGTGCAGATAAAACAAAGCGGATTTTATTCTACTTTAACTGGGCTCCAGGAACTACTTAAAACAGTTGCCGTATTTTCTTTTAAGCGAGCACGTGCAATAATGGGTTAGATAAAGCAATTAAAGCGTCCATTTTTTCTGTTCCATCCCGATGCGGATGCTTTCCTATCTCCGGGAGATAACGTCGTTCTAAAAAAATACTCATTTGAATGAAAGCCTTTCGGGAAGCTGACACAAAAACCTTATATCCGAGAGGATTTTATTTTGTAGTCTTTGTTTACTTTGCTGGCCTCAAAAGAAGGCAGCAGGTGGCAAGAAAGAGATTGATTGATGGTCGAACTTTAACCTGCACGGCAAATACTGACCTGTATAGGTACTACCTTTGCCGCAATAAATAACGTTCCTTTCTGGTCGATCCCTTTAAAAAGTTTTCCCTCGAAGAGACAATATAACTTCGTTAATAAGTTTTGTTAAAGTTAAAAAGTTTCAAAAATGTTTCAAGACGGTTTCTGCGAGTTTTAAGTGTCAACGGAATTATTTTTTACTGCTTGTTTAGCAAACAAAAAATAATAACCCAGAATAGAACGTCACATGTATGCAGTACAGCTGAATTGACGATTGTGTTTGGTAATTTGAATAAATTATATGAAAAAATAGTGGCGTGCGTACAGTTCATAACCAAATGGTTCCTATTGATGACCTGCCTCAATAGAGTTAAATAAGAAAGTACTTGACCTCCACAAAATGACCTATTCATGCAACAAGTTCATAGTCTTTCTTAAACGACCGTATTGTACAGGGTGAGTTAAGTTTTTACCACCCCGGCCATAATACCTATTAAAGATTGAGGGAAAAGTATGCAATTTACATTTTACATCAGTTGAAGTTTACACTTTCGATTAGTGCTACAAGTTTTCCAAATCATTTTTATTTGAAGCCAAAAAAGTAAAACAAAGAGTTTTGGGTAAAATTTCCATGTTTGGTTTTTTATTTCAAAATTTGTCAAATTATTCGTAGCATTGTTAATTGCAATTTGATTCGTTAAAAAATTATTACTTTTTGAGTTAAATCAAATTTAACATAAAGCACAAAAAGTACTTTTATTTATGACTTTCCAACAATGGATAATACGGTCTACCACGTAACAATACCTGATGATCGACCCATAAAACTGAAGGAACGGCGTTTTAGTTGTTGCCAGACCTGTATTCTGGAATTTGTGAGAAAAATAAAATAAGTTTTTAATAGGTAAATATTAAGTTTATTTTCAAAGTGATGCCCCATTGCCCATAAATTAAAAGCATTTCAAGCTTCTCCTCGACTGAGTATTGAAATGGCATGATTATACCTGAACTAAACACAAATGTTCACGATTCCACAAAACAAAGTTTTAATTTTCACTTTTTACCAACGATTTTTAAGTGTTGGAAGATTTGTTGCGAATGTGAATGTTTCTTTATTCACAAAGTGACCTAGGGTTGTGACCAGGATTTTTAAACTTTGGTGAATTAAGCAATTTATTTTATGGGAAGGTTCAATAAATAAATTGACTTGGCAGACGGCAAAATTAAAACTCAAAATTGTAGACAGATATACTAACGAAAATTAGCAGCTGGTAAGCGATTTTCTTATCAAGTTTAAAATCTAATATTGCAAAAATTATTTTTTATTATGATTATAATTACCGTGTAGCAGTTAGTTACGATGTTGTGAACTTTTAAAGAAATAGCGAAGACCCTTATTCCGGTCCTGTAAAATGTAACGTTGTACTTTTTAACTTAACTTTATGACTGTCATAAATAATCAGCCAAGTACCCAAAACCAATACCATTGTTAGGTGAATTGGTCAGCTTATGTCGTAAATCATTTAAAAAAATACCCTCTAATACGAAAATGGCTTTATTTAATGAACCCAAATTAGGAAAATTATTTCAATTACACTAAAATGTATGAAAATATTTCACTGTTCGTACATAAAAAAAAACTAATAAATTGAGCAATTAGTAATTGAAAGAAAGCCAAAATTTTACTTGATTAAAAAAAAAGATTTTTTCTTGGTTTCTATGTACCTTAATAATATAAAATTACTCATGCAATTTATGAGAATTGAAAAATTATTTTAAAGGCCTATTTTGCCACGGGCCGTAAAACTTAACTCACCCTGTATTGGAGATTAGCAAAATTATTATCCTACAAGCAAACAGAATTATTGTAAGATCAGTCCTTTTGAGGCACATACGTCCCAGCTCGTTTTAAAAAACTCATATCATAAGAAAGTAATGAGAACAAACATTGTAGAGATTTTTTATTTCAACTTTTCTTTTATACATTTTTTTGACTTTAAAACTAATGTTCTTTTTATTTGACAATCTGGACTAAAAATAGATAAGAATCAAAAGCCAGATGCAGAATGTGTTATTTATTTCTTTGTAATCATTTGCATCATGTTAATTACTCCACCATAGGATTGAAAGATTAATAACATAACTCATAAATTATTACTATTTTAGGCAAAATAATTAAATAAAATTTTCTAAAAATAATTTACCGACTCACACAAGAGAATAATTTAAACACAATTTTAAAATTGATAAGATAATTGTTTCGGAAAGAGGTCACTTTGGGGTGAACAACGCAACTTTAAGCTCATAGAGGAGCACAGTGAGGAGCTTAAAAGGGAGTTATAGAGAAGCGTTCAACTTGTATGTAGCAAGAGATTTACAAGGAGTTTGAAGTGTGTATTAAAGGACGCTAATTCAGAAACTCGTCAAACGTTTCGATAAAAATCTCTGCAAAAATTGTATTTTTCCCTCTTGTATTTCCTTTGTATGCATTGCAATATGTTCAATTTGAGTAAATAGTAACAGAGTAAAAAACGGCGTGTGATAGACTGGTTTTAATGCATCTGCCACGGCAGCTGCCAGCACGCGACATACTGCCCTAAAAACCAAGGGGTTTAAAGCCGATCGCCCCTCACACATACGAATAAATACAGAAGGGTTAATTCCCGTTCCCCTGCAAATATCAAAAAGTTGTTTTGCATATAAACCAAAATCCCCGGATAAAAATTCATCCTTAGATAAGTAACAAAGGATCCACAATTTACATTTAAAATTATACTTAATATGATACAATTTTTTTTGAAGTTACCCATTTCGCTTTGTATCCAACCGGTACGGAAAGAGCAAAAAAATGATGTACACAATAGAACTTTTCAGCAAGGAACAATTCGGTCATAATTAGACAACTCAACTGATTGTCTGCAAAGTAGCAATTTCCTTTCATGTCCTTAACGAAACAAAAATCACTTTGGGCTGTGGTTTCAATTTATTTTTTTGATGTTTGTCAAAATTGATTGTAAATAGTTTTTGGATAACTTGACGTGTCATCACCATTTTCCTGAAAAATTCAAGCAGGTGCTTACAATGAATGCAAACATTAGTATTTAAGCGACGGACATCCTCACCCTAATAATAATTACATGCGGCGCAACCGGATTCATCAAAAAATATAAAAGAATCGAACCCCTAATCGAAAACCCTTACTCGCAAACCGAAACTATTGTGATGCAGGCACGCGTCATTTGGGGTGAAATTTACAACCCCCTAGGCCATCTGGCACATCCATGACGTCATGTATTCATTAAACAAGATTCGATATCAAACGTGTTTGGATTTTGTAATTATCTTTGTGTGAAATGAATTCTGACAATTAATTAATCGCCTAATTGAAACTAGAATATTTTTGGGTGAATTTCGAAAGTGACGCAAATTTTGAATAGGTCAGTTTTGCCGTTCCGGAAGCTGGAGGGTAGTGACGTGCAGCTGCTCTTTCCACATGGTATGGAAGTGCATATGGCTCCCTTTGGTATATGTTACGTCAGCTGGTCAAAATTCATCGACCATATTCTTTTCAGGGCAGTTGCTACGTCCAATTTGCATCTTAAATGTTAACGAGTATGTGTAACCCCAGGAATTCAACATTACAGCCGAAAACAGACAAAGGTTTTAATAAAGCAATTCAGTTGAGTGTGGCAATCGAACTACCAAAGTAGCTGTCGTCAACTTTATCTCATCTATTAAGGTCGACTACCATTAAAAGACGAATTGTCTTCGGGGTTTACGAAACTCTCAGGAAAGAAACCAATTTACTGAATGTTTATGTAATTACACATTGTTTGTAGGGTGGCAATAAAATTCATTTTAATAATTAATTCTTAGTTTTTTTGCATTATTTTTATTATAGGAAAGTTAGTTATTAAAAAAAATTGTATTGTATCTATGATTCTTTAGAAGCAATTTCATTAACACGGTTGAATTTTCACAGCTGGGTGCAATTTCAAACACGCCATTTACCTAGAAATTAAACTAAATGTACAGTGTATTCACAGTTTAAACATTAATCAATGTTGAGCTTGAATTTTAACTGCGGTTAGAAATTTGCAGTGAAACATAATGAAATAAAGTCATTTCAGTAAGCTCACAAAACACTGAATGTTCATGTATCACCAGCAATTTAAATCAGAATGAACTGATATTTGATATTAATTGTAAAACATTGAATTCGCCATTGATTGATTGAAATTCGATGCAACTGACTAAAATTGTGGTGCGTCAATTCAAATACGAAAGTAGGAACATCGATATTTTAATTGTCTCAAATAATAATGTGATCAAACGTACTCCTTTAGGGAGTTTTGTACTCCTTTTTTGTGAACCGTACTCCTTTTAAAACGAGTACTCCAAAAGTACTTCTTTGCATTTTTTTGTACTCCTTTGTACTTCTAAAAATATAAAAACTTGGCATTTAACCTTTAAAAAAAGAGTTTCCATTTATTATAGAAAAAAAAAGGAAATGATGATTCTATGGTTAAATGTACAATCTGCAAAGGAGAATTTTCTATTGCGATTGGTGGACGAAGTGCAAAACAAAGCACATTGATACTAATAAACATAAAACATCTCTTGATGCAGCGGCTTCAACGTCTAAACTAAATACATTTTTTAAAACTAATAGTTTTGGACCAAATTAAGATTGAAATAAAAACTATTTCAAAGAAAAATAATCACTTATATTCTTGATTGATGAAGTTTTCCATTTTCTTGTTTTCAAATGATTGCAACAAGGGTTGACTCTTAAGAGTCGGTTTGCCTAGGTGAAAGCATGCAACTTGCAGTGCACATTTTCATGGTGTTACCTAGGAAAACCGATTCTTAAGATTCAACCCTTGTTGTAATCATTTGAAAACAAGAAAATGGAAAACATATTTACCTTAGCAAACTTTATGAAAATGTGGATCCTTACATAAGTCAAAAAAATAAAAAAAAATGACCTGAGTACACTTTATAAAAATGTGCACTGCAATTTGCATGGTTTTACCTAGGAAAACCGATTCTTAAAATTCAACCCTTGTTGTAATCATTTGAAAACAAGAAAATGGAAAAAAATTTCACCTTAGCAAACTTTAAGAAAATGTGGATCCTAACATAAGTCAAAAAAAAAATTGAAAAAAATGTTTAATCTGAGCACTCTTTATGAATATGTGCACTGCAATTTGCATGGTTTTACCTAGGAAAACCGACTTTTATAATTATAATTACAACAAGGGTTGACTCTTAAGAATCGGTTTGCCTAGGTGATAGCATGCAACTTGCAGTGTGTTTGTTTTAACGTGTTTATACACATAATTTTTTGAACTAATGAATTTTGATATTGTTTAAAAAACATATAGTTGAATGGAGAAGACTCAGTGTTTTTATTCATATTCATATTCAATGAAAATTCATTTGTACTCCTTTTGTATAAAAAATAGTTCGTCACCTTAATAATAATATAAGAAATAAAGTAGCAAAATTGATAAAATAAATTAAGACATTTATGGTAACTTTAAATATTCATACACATGTTTTCTTATGCATTTAGTAAATTGCACTGTTGGCTTGTGCGTCTTTATTATGTTGAAACTAAACACGACATTCTTATTTAGTACTTTATTATTGCTTACGTGTCAGTTGTAGTTAACATTAAAATTACCCAAACGGCGGCCGCTTTACAAAGTTATGAAACTTTACAACCTGAATAATTTATTTTGTATTTTCTCTTATTTCTATTTGTAGCTTCTCCCCTATCCTAGACCACCTCGGAATTTCTTATACGAAGAGTTATTTCACATCCAAAAGGCAAACAGAACCAATTAATTTTTTATCAATAGATGCGTCTCAAATGTTGAACTAAAAGGAAGCAGTGAAAATCAGCAGACAGAATTTTCTCTATTTTCATATTCGTCACCAATAGAAATATAATTTCAATCGATAAAATGGGAATTCTGGAAATTTTATTGAAGTTGAAATGAAACGAAATGTCTAAACAGTGACAGGAACCATCAAGTTTATAATGACTCGAAGTGCGTGAGCAATGGCAGTTTTTTATTTTGCTAATTTTGTTTTACATTTTTATGCAAATTTTCCTTTTCAGAGGGAATATTTAATTTATTTGCTAATACAGCGAAAATATTAAAAACTTGAAATGTTAATTTTAGCGAACCAACTGAGTGCTTTTAATAGGTATAACTGTGTCGAAAAGGTATTTTTCTACGCCCACACGATTTATTAGACAGTTACAAGTGGCACCTTAATGATACCCATTAAGATACAAATTTTTCATTAAGTTACAAATTTATAACCAATGGAAATGCCACATTACTAATATTCGGTCAATATCAAGTATTGCCATGAGAATGGGGTATCTAAAATTTATCAATTTTGACAGTTCTGCTTCATAGTTGCTGTTAGTCTATTAAATTTTACCAATTAAATCGTTGAAAATGTGCGATAGTGACGAAATCGAAAATTCAACTCCACCAGAAATTGTGGAAGAAGCTACAAGAGTTGAAAACAACTTATTGCCCGTAAAATCGGCAAAAACCTACGAAAAATTTTACTCCTAATTTATGAATTGGAGGGAAAAAAGTAAGGTTAAG
Organism: Dascillus cervinus; assembly: GCA_949768715.1. Lineage (NCBI taxonomy): Eukaryota > Metazoa > Arthropoda > Insecta > Coleoptera > Dascillidae > Dascillus > Dascillus cervinus. The sequence continues at coordinate 28,038,997 of OX458321.1, read as the reverse complement.
AGTTTCTCGGAAAATGTGTTAATTGTTTATTTTGATGAGTTGTCTATAAAATTGAAATCAACAAGTTTATGGACACATTATTCAATTTTAAAATCTACGTTGTGTATTAAACATAAGGTGGACATATTTAAATATCTCAAATTACAAGCGCAATTGAAAAGAAAATCAGAAGGGTATACACCCAAAAAAAAAAACGTTTTCTACAAATTAAATCAAATTATTTATTGGAGAAGCCCCAGATGTTAAATATTTATTGTCTAAAGTAAGTAAATTTTAGATTTCAATGTAATATAGTATACAGGGTAATGAAATAAAGGTACCCGTGAGTAGCTGCATGTTATAGACGATTTCTAAAGAAACACGAATTTGAAAGCCAAAATAAGATTTGTTGTCTCTTCACCAAGATATAAGCTTTCCTATTCAGACAATAAAAATCTATACGATTAACAATTTTGTAATAATTTCATTGTTAGGGTCTAAATTTGATGCAGTTGATGCTTTTAAAAAAACAAGTGTAAAAAATCTATTGAAACAAACTTTATTACCGATGTCAAAAGTACAGTTTCTTGGCTCCGAGGAAAATTTATCAATGTCGCAACATCGCAAATCTCATAGGAAACGGTGGCAACAATAATTCACTTTTCAATGTCAGTTCTCTTGTCAAATTTGAACGATACAAGTCAAATGTCCTAAAAAGTCTTAAAATGGAATACAATTTCAGTGAATATCTAGACATGTTGCTCCGCTTGGGGGAGACAGATAATAACGCATCTGAAGCTACTAGAGAATATGCTAGACTGTATCCACATCGACGTCATCCAGATGCTAACGTAAATAGAAAAGTGGAGCAAAAATTAAGACAAAATATCCAAATAGTGCCGATTTCTGTAAACGGTAGACGACCTCGTGAAGTTCGTACATCATCGTTGGAGGAAGCAGTTGTGGAAGCGATTGAAACTGGATCAGGACGAAGCATACAACAATTAACGCGACAGTCTCTAAGTGACTTTTTCCTATTCTGAGATATTTGAGATTTTATGTTTGAATTTGATCTGGGAATTACATTATTTCGTTTTTGACTGATCTGTTTTTACTAAATAACATGGTTAGAGGCCTTTTAAACGGAAATCAGTAAGTGCGACCGAAAGTTCATCCATTCTTATCAGAAAAAGCGCAAATAGTAGAAAATCTCTACGTCACTTAGGGACTTTTTGCATACAGCCCTTCAATTACCTGTTTGTTGTGAATTCTTGTTTAATTACATTAAATTCTTTTGAAATAAAAAAAGTTATGTCAACGTGACAGTTGTTTGTCTTACGCAAGTGACAGTTTCTGTCAGGGTTGGTTACTTAGATACCAGAAGTAGGCCTACCTGAAAGTAATTCTTTAGAAAAAGAAATATGTGCAGTATTGCCACGTTGTGCTCTTAGACAAACTGTTTTAATTTTAAACAGAATCTATTTGGACCACTTTTGTTGCGATTTCCACAATGCTTCAACAAAAAGCATTGTCCCAATATCAATCATGGGCACCTTTTTTTCATCACCCTGTATATGAAACACTGTTTTTTCATAGGTGGCATGTATCTTTGGTATTATGGGAGCTTGTAGAAGGCACGAGCTACACAAGTTGGAATTTAAAGATGTTAATGATTTTACATCAACCCTTTTAGTGACAATTAAAGATACAAAAACAAAAACTACACGAAAATTCACAGTTACAGGAAAGTATTATGAAATATGCAAGCAGTACATAAATCTTCGTCCAAAAAATTGTTTTACCCCATCCTTTTATATTAATTACATAAACGGAAAATGCACCATACAAAACGTAGGAATAAATAAATTAAGGAACATGAGAAAAGAAATTGCCGCTTACTTAAATCTTCAGGATCCCAATTTATATACCGGATACTGTTTTTGTCGTAGTTCTCCTACAATATTGGTTGATGCTACCTCACTAAAACGTCACGGTGGGTGGAAATCCACGGCAGTGGCCGAAAGTTATATTGGCGAATCAATTCAAAATAAAATCAACGTAGCCGATCACATTTTGAATTCAATTGAATGCAGCCAAACCAACAATTTACTAAATATTGCTGCATCAACATCAACAACAACATCCACCAATATTAATGCAAAAGTGTCGCAGCTGCATTTCCATAATTGCACCATCAATAATATAACTATAAATCAAAAAGAATAATTGTTAAATGTTCTTGTTTTGTTAATTAATTAATTTTCAGTTCTATGTTGTAACAACCAAAAAAATTCATTTTTGTGTTAAGCACATCATTCAAAAGGAAAAGTGTATTTTATTCAATTCAAAAGAGTTACAAGTCAATTTTCAAAATTCGTTTGTAGATAAAAACGAAATTTTGTGCAAAGTTCAATAGTGTAACAACTCAATTTTTTTTGTAAATTTTCAGAAGTGTAAGTGTTATTAAGGCAATCATAAATGAATAATTATTAAGTATGCCAATTATTATCCATAAATTCCTTAGCACAAAAAAAGTTATAGCAAAGTCAAGAAAACTATTTTTTTTTAAATGCGATTATCTCAAAACTTGAATTTTTAACTTGTTACATTATAGAACTGAGGTATCGATATGTTTGTGTTTGTTTTTACAATTTTAATACATTTAATACATGTTGAAAATAAAGCGCTTGTTTTTTAAAATTATGACTGGTCGTAGAAAAAATAGTGTATGCAACTTACATTTATTGGCTATTGAGACACTCATATTCATTAAATGCTCATCAATTCAAAATAAAATCAACGTAGCCGATCAAATTTTGAATTCAATTGAATGCAGCCAAACCAACAAGTTACTAAATATTGCTGCATCAACATCAATAATAACATCCACCAATATTAATACAAAAGTGCAGCAGCTGCATTTTAATAATTGCACCATCAATAATATAACTATAAATCAAAAAGAATAATTGTGAAATTTCCTTTTTTTGTTAATTAATTAATTTTCAGATATCGATACCTCAGTTCTATGTTGTAACAACCAAAAAAACTCATTTTTGTGTTAAGCACATCATTCAAAAGAAAAAATTGTATTTTATTCAATTCAAAAGTCAATTTTCAAAATTCGTTTGTAGATGACCCACAAAACGAAATTTTGTGCAAAGTTCAATAGTGTAACAACTCAATTTTTTTTGTAAACTTTCAGAAGTGTAATTATTAAGGCAATCATAAATGAATAATTATTAAGTATGCCAATTATTATCTGTAAATTCATTAACACAAAAAAGTTATAGTAAAGTCAAGAAAACTATTTTTTTTTTAAATGCGATTATCTCAAAACTTGAATTTTTGACTTGTTACATTATAGAACTGAGGTATCGATATTTGTGTTTTTTTACAAGTTTAATACATTTAATACATTTTGAAAATAAAGCGCTTGTTTTTTAAAATTATGACTGGTCGTAGAAAAAATAGTGTATGCAACTCACATTTAATGGCTATTAAGACACTCATATTCATTAAATGCTCATTGCATAATATACTATTGTAATTTTTCTAGGCGTTTAGGTGCCACACAAATTTGTCAGAGACCGCCTGAGACGAAGGGAAGTTGGTCACATTAAAACGATTAAAGTGTGCAGTCGTGATTCACCGCCCCCGACAATCGATTACTTAAAACATTCCGGTAATTCCCTGGAACCTGTAGCTTTTCGATGATTTCCATTTATAAATTTCAGAAGGTATTTTTTAACAGCAAATAAATGTTTCAGTTGCAGGAGAAAACGAACAAATTTTGACACCGTTTGATGTTTTGGCATTATTACATTAGAAGTGAAATCATTAATGTTACGAAAAACATTTCTCCTCCTAAACAAGCATCAATTTACCTAATTAATGAAACGAGCTTTTGAAGCAAACATAAATACTTAGACTTGTTTTCGAATTCAAAGGAATGGTTGGAGCGGAAAATCAACAACCAGTGCAAGGTTCAGAAACGAGTTACGGGCTCCAAGGTCTCAGAAGAGCACCGATTTTCTCGAGATATGAACGCAGATACGCAAATAAAATGGAGCACTTGAATGTGGTTCAAGGTGGCTTTATTTTTGTTTACAAAAATGCGATGCTTTTATCAGAATATAATTTTATCATCGCAAGCGCTTGCGAAAAACAAGCCGGGACCGGAAAAGTTATCGAATTAATTTGGACTGAAGAAACTTGGGTTCATCACGCTCTTTAAAAGTTTCGCTCCAAGTAAGGCGATTTAAGTAAAACTGCAAATTGAATAAATTTTTTTAAGTTTATCGACTTTAATTTCAATAACGTGGGTGGGAGCAAATAAGGAGCGAGTGGGTGATAACAGTCGAAATGTCGGAGGGTTAAATGGAAATCCAATCAACACACGGATGGGCTGAGGGGTAAAGATTCGGTAATTACTTCAAAACCTGGTTGTGTCGCTTTACCCTCCCGATAAATTGAAAATGCAAACATTTCCATCAATTTCATTAATTTCGACTCGAATACCACATAATTTTCTCGTGACGATGTCAATGACGAAAATTAAAACATTGCAAAGTTCGTGTTTGATAACGATGAGACAAATATTTGCAAAACGGTAGATGCGAATCTCTTCATAGAGGCATGCAATTTTAATTAAAAGCAGCTTCTGTATGCTCAACACTTTACATTCAACTGCAATTTAGACCTATTGTTTAACTTTGGAAGAAAAGAAATTCCTCAATTTTCTAATGATAGAGATTTAAAATGAATACTGGGCAATCTGATGTTAACAACCCGAAAATTACCAATAAATTAAAACAAATTCTTTTAATCGATGAATTTCTAGCAACGCTATTAAATTTAACTGTTTATTTAAGATTTAATGGTTGAGGATTTTTTTTTAATAAGAATCTGAACCAGTGGCGGCTTGTCAGAGGATAAAATTGAAATAAATAAATAATTACATAATCAAATTTGATTTTCATTAAAGTTTCAATATGAAATCAATTATTAGGTACTCAATTAAATAAATGGTAATAGTTATTTGGTAGATAATTTTCTTTCACCATACCAGAACGGCCTTATTAAAGGGGCTCTTCTATTTACAATATGGGACTTGAAGGTTGAATGTAAGCGCCAGAAATATGGTCGAGACCGGGTCGGAGGCAATTTGCTACATTAGACTCCAAGCATCTGCTTTAATTCGATAGAATGAGACGATTTTGACCTTGAACGTTAAAAAGAAATGAGATGCAATACTTGAGTTAGAAATCATAAAACTATTGCAGCGGAGACTACGGCTCCACCCCCACCCAAACACGTATCCTGGTCAGTGCGTTTTGCCGGACAAAGATCCCAATTATTCCTTAGTACTGGGTGCGACAGGTCTACTGCAATTATTGAATTCAGGTATAAAATTTTGAATTTGCGGGTTGCATTGTTTCAACATGAATGACGATATAGAAGTAGAACTATAAAATGTATTTTCTAAAACTTGTGAGGATATTGTTTCCTTTTAAAGAATTTTCGTTTTGTTACTTTTTTTCTGAGAGCTTTTCTGTTCTCACTTTAGTTTATTTTTTAGAACTTTTGTTTTTGTTCCTAGGCTTATAATATGCGATTTAATGAATTTCCGTTTGCACTTGTTACAAGCTTAATTCCATTCTGTTATTTACTAATTTATTTGCCGATTTTTAACAGTTATTATCAATAATATTGTGCAAATTAAGGCACGACTTTTTGCTACCATTAACCTAAAATGGTAATTTATTGAATCACACATTACATTATGTTCATTATTAAGTAAGAGAAAATAAATTTTGTAAGCTCATATCTCATCATTCCACCCTATGCATTTCCTTAACTTTACACCTCCTTGATGGTTCTTGCTGGACTGTAAATAGGGATTCAAAAGTAAAACATCATAATTTGTTCACTATTGACCTATTCTTCATAAATATTAGCCTCCTCATTCGTCACTACCACGAGCCACCACTGATCTGAACCCTTAACAGAGATCCGCTAAGCTTCACGTATTTTCCTGTTTTCCTTTTCAAAATGAGGTCAATGTATTTTTGGGTTGGTGGTTTTCATCAAGTGACTTCGGCCTGTTTACATCATTTTTATTCTGACTTTCTCGTTATGATTTGAAAATACTAAATCTCGTTTGATGCATTCCCCCGACAAGTCTTTGTGATTTATTTTTAAGCAAAAAAACATCTTCTGAAAAAGAATTTTACATATTTTCGTCAGTTGGTAGCATACAAACATTCATTTAATGTAGAAATTTAATTAACTTATTAGCCGATTTTGAAGACGATTGTGAGAAAGTAGCGAGAAAATTATTTCAGGCCTCAAACAACGAAAAATGACACATTAAAAAGAAGCGCAAATTAAAAGTAAATTTCTGACTTATATAATTTCACAAATGCACAAAAAATGTACTTTTAAATGCAACGATACAAATATTAGTAAAATTAGTAAAATAAACAATCTAAATAATTGTAATTAATTGTCTTCACGTGTCTCATAGTTGTCTTATAATTATCTTATTTTATGAAATCGCTGTAACACATTTTCAGGGAATGAAATAGTCAGTGTTTGTAAGTTGTGAGAATTTTTTATAAAGAATTTGTAGACATTTTAAAGGTTTAAAATCATTTAAATTTAAATTTGAGAACTTTTTTAAACGACAGATATTTTTCATTAATTATCTTGGAATAGTGTTTGCAATGCCATTACGAGAGGTTTATTTTATCAAAAGTGATCGGCTGAGTGGACGACAAAATACAAATTTATATTTTGAAATAAAATTAATTACATTAATAAAATTATTAAAGTTAAACCAAACAACATTTATAAAAAAAACATATTAAGAAATAAGACAGCATTAATAATAAATTTGAAATAACTTATTTAAGGCACCAAAGTATTAAAAAAATGCTACCATTGAAAAACTGAAAAAATAATTTATAGCCCGACCGTGAATGTTGCAAGCGTTTGTGATTATGGGGCGATAAAAATGAAACGCCATAATTGAAAAATAAGTAAGAAGAATTTAAAATATATACAGGGTGTTTGAGAAGTAACACAGAATTTCGTAATTCTCTATCGTCTAATGTAAATTTTGTACCCAATTTGCGTTTTAATTTCAAACTATTATTTCCTAAATTCAAAAATTATTATTCCACATTTACTTCTTCCATTATCTGGGACCACAATTTTTCAGTGGTCGCCTTTTACTAAACTTGAGCAAAATATAGTTCCAAATATTAAATAAACGACTTACTATTACTCAAAAAATATTATTGTTAAATAAGAGATTGTCAGTTTTCATGTACTTGAAGCAATATATCACAATTACTTTGTTAACTTGGCAACCTATAACGCGGGAAGACTCGCATAGTTTCCCACATGCAGTTTATGCTTTCCAACATATGTGTGTACCACAGCAGTGTGTTATGTCCGTCCAAGCCAGTCGTATGCTAAGTTAGTTTGCGCAGTACAGGTCTGCTTACGGTCTGCACCTTATGTCTTGCATGTTGCATATGCGTGCATTTCTGATGATGAAAAGTTTGTTTTTTACAATGAAACCCCTTTGTTTTAATTTACCCATTTCTTCTTCATTTAAGTTCTCTTTAATGCTGATCAACATGTCTACTGTAGTTTTCACACTCAACGATAACAGAATGTTTAATTTAAAAATGCAGAATATTCACTACTTTGATGTGAATTTGTCTAATTCATTCATTTACATTTCAGTTATAATATTGTACACAAATGAAGCTAAAGAATTGGAATTAAAATCTTAATAAAAATAATGCAGCAAATATGTAATAGAATACAACAATTTAATAAGACTTTTTTAAACGCATGGAAAATGATTTTCATATTTCCATATTTCATCAATTCTGAATGTACTTATTCATCTAGAAACTAAATTTTCGGTTTTCCTTTTCTGAATAATTTCAACAGATTTGAAATCATTAATACTTCGGAAAGTTTTATCATTAAAAAGTAATCGAGGAGTCTGAACTAGCATATAGTAGTCAGAAGAGTCGGCATTGATTTTAGAAGTAGAGTAAGTTGCAAATTGCTAAAAACTACAACTTTTTTATTTAGGAAAGAGAGGTTTCAAATTTCTTGTTTGTTGACCTTCTGGATATGTTGAATATCTTCTTATACAGGGTGAGTTAAGTTTTACCGCCCCGGCCATAATACCTATTAGAGATTGAGGGGAAAGTATGCAATTTACATGTTACATCAGTTGAAGTTTACACTTTCGATTAGTGCTACAAGTTTTCCAAATCATTTTTATTTGAAGCCAAAAAAGTAAAACAAAGAGTTTTGGGTAAAATTTCCATGTTTGGTTTTCTATTTCAAAATTTGTCAAATTATTCGTAGCATTGTTAATTGCAATTTGATTCGTTAAAAAAATATTACTTTTTGAGTTCAATCAAATTTAACATAAAGCGCGAAAAATACTTTTATTTATGACTTTCCAACAATGGATAATACGGTTTACCACGTAACAATACCTGATGATCGACCCATAAAACTGACCCGTGAAACCGTGAAACCCATGAAACAGACCCGTATTCTGGAATTTGTGAGAAAAATAAAATAAGTTTTTAATAGGTAAATATTAAGTATATTTTATAAAAGATGCTCAAAGTGATGCCCCATTAACCATAAATTAAAAGCATTTCAAGCTTCTCCTCGACTGAGTATTGAAATGGCATGATTATACCTGAACTAAACACAAATGTTCACTATTCCACAAAACAAAGTTTTAATTTTCATTTTTTACCAACGATATTGAAGTGTTGGAAGATTTGTTGCGTGTAAATGTTTCTTTATTCACAAAGTGACCTAGGGTTGTGACCAGGGTTTTTAAACTTTGGGTGAGTTAAGCTATTTATTTTATGGGAAGGTTCAATAGCCGATAGGTATATTGACTTTGCAGACGGCAAAATTAAAACACAAAATTGTAGACAGATATACTAACGAAAATTAGAAGCTGGTAAACGATTTTCTTATCAAGTTTAAAATCTAATATTGCAAAAAATTATTTTTTATTATGACTATAATTACAGTGTAGCTGGTAGTTATGATGTTGTGAACCTTTAAAGAAATAGCGAAGACCCTTATTCCGGTCCTGTAAAATGTAACGTTGCACTTTTTAACTTAACTTTATGACTGTCATAAATAATCCGCCAAGTACCCAAAACCAATACCATTGTTAGGTGAATTGGTCAGCTTATGTCGTAAATCATTTTAAAAAAATACCCTCTAATACAGAAATGGCTTTATTTAATGAACCCAAATTAGTAAAATTATTTCAATTACACTAAATTGTGTGAAAATATTTTACTGTTTGTACATAAAAAAAACTAATAAATTGAGCAATTAGTAATTGAAAGAAAGCCAAAATTTTACCTGATTAAAAAAAAAGATTTTTTCTTGGTTTCTATGTACCTTAATAATATAAAATTACTCATGCAATTTATGAGAATTGACAAATTATTTTAAATGCCTATTTTGCCACGGGCGGTAAAACTTAACTCACCCTGTATAGTAAACCAGGGTGAATTAAATTTTACCGACAATTCTTTAGTAGTTTGACAACATCAATTACAATTTTGTAAACCAATTTTTATATTTTAACTTATTTATCAGCAAAAGTTTTTGAGACCGCGGTTGCATTATAATTCTAATCAAGTTTGTGACGATTACAAAGTTTAATGTGATTTTCTTTAATTAGATACATTGTTGATTCTTGTGTACAGTAAAGCCATAAAAAAGAAACAGCATTCAATTGATCTGAAAGCATTTCATTTTCGCTTCTACTCCCAAGTACTAATATCCTAATATCCTACAAAATATTTTTTGTATTTTCAAGTTAATTTTTAAACCACACGGTACTGTAGTAAGCATAACAAGCGAAATGTAGCTCATTAATACTAGAACTATTTAATACATGCAATTGAAATTAAAGGTACAATTAACAAATTGTTTAAAATTCATGTTTTAGCTAAAAAACGTAAACGTAAAATTTCTTTAACGCAGTCTCCTTAATACGTCCCTGCGTCAATTCTCTTGCGGCCCAATTACAAATGAATTCGCATAACCTCGGTAATGACTTGATAAAATATTAAAAGCAAGTTTAAGCTTCGCCCTTTTAACTTTCTGAATTTAATTATCATCCCACAAAGTGCTCATTAATGGTTGCCGTTTTTAATTGTTTGATCGGTGGAATTTTTCAATTTCAATAAATTTATATGATGAATAACACAGAATGCACGTTGCACTATCACTACAATTTTCCATAATAAATGCAATAAAGAATTTGTCTTGACAGAGGGTACAGTTTTATTGATTACATTTAAGTGAAATGTGAAAAATCGCCTGATGACGCACAATAGTTCATTTGACTGATTGAAAAGCGTGTAACACGAGGGGTTCGATGGTGATTAAACAAGCCACGTGCACGATTACAATGCATGTACGCTCCCATGAACTACTTGATGAATCTGTGTGCAGTTCCCACATGCATCACTAGGGCAAGCAAGACCCACGCATACAATCAACTTTAGATGGCGGAATAGGTATTTATAAAATCAGACACCCCCGTGTGATGTCACCGTGACATGATCGCAACAGAAAAGATTTATTTCGTTACGAATTAGTTTTTGCAAATCCCTCTTTTTATATTTAAATAGCAACGAGCATGGGTATTAACATAATTAAAAATGTCTGGGTATACAATGATAAAAAGCACAATAAGTTATTTACTATACAAGTAGGGTTACGTAACCGGCATGTGTAGCACAACAGTTTAACCAACTCTTCTTAATGAAAACCAAAATTTGTGTTCTACATTACAGTCTGTTTTTACGGTTCAGCCGGCCTTATACTGTTGTGTAATGTAATGTTGTGTAAACTCGCTTTAATTAAACATATAACTTCCTAAATCTAGATATCTGTATACTTTCTTAGCCCTAGTACCCTTCGAATAAACATGGCCTTAAAAAATTAATTGTAAAGCAGAGACATTCCGATAAATATAAATGACACTTGTTGGAATTCAAACTTCATATAATGAATTGTGGTGTTCCTGTAAAAATAATCAGCAAAAGCAAGCATTATTTAAAAAAGTGTTGAAAGGTGCCCCACTCTCTCCTACATGAGTTTAAACTCTACAAATAAGTACCAGAAATCCATTCCCTTTTAAAATATATCTAGCGAAAAAATGTATACAACAACAAAGTAAAATAACATAACATAAGTAATAACTAGAATAAATAAAATAACTCATTAAGAGAAGAAGAAAGCGGAACTGTACCAAGAACACTAGCAACGTTGCCTCTCTGTATAGCCAAACTTATTCGTTGCTTCAAATATGTTTTGGCTTGAGGAATTCCCGTTGTTTGAACAATACGCCTCCCCAACTCTTCAAGGAGAGAAAGGGCATCAGCACTCCAAGGACCCAAAGTTTGCACAGCGAAGGCGACGAAAAAATAATCATCAGCAATTGTCTTATATTTTTTTTTCTTAAGATTTTCTGCCAAGTGTGCAGCAGATCTTGCAGAAAATGAAGAAGCAGTCAAATGAGAAGGGGCAAGTGTATCCGTACAAGTAAAATCCCAAACTAAGGCTTTACCTACTTTCCATGGGATTACTGTAATACCATCTGGACGTTTGCCATCATCCCTCAGAATACTAGGTTCAAGGATACAAGGGATGTTGGCAGAAGAGAAAGCACGTTTAATAATGTCATTAATACAGCTGTGACAAGAGAGTCTACCAACACTTTTAATGCACGATAAACCATCATGACCCAACGAGTCTAAAAAAGAACCGCACGAGCAGATATGAGGATGACAGAAATTGATGCCCAATCTAAGTGAAATTGCAATTTGTAAAAAGTTTTTTTTAAAAGAGTACCTAATTTACAAGATGGAAGAGCTTCAAGTCAAGCTCCAGATTCAAGTTCAGATCCAGCTAATAAGATAGCTTTTTGTGTGATATTTGAGGAAGATAATAAATTTTGAAATATTTTCTCACAGATATTAAGTCTCAATTTCTTTGAATAGAAACCTCTTTTGGAAGTAAAGACGAATTAGAAATTTCCTTCCAATAATCAACAGCCTCGTTAAGGGATGTAATTTCAAAATTAGAAAAACTGGAAGGTAGAATGGACATAATAAGTTCAGAATGAGAAAATATAGAAGACAAAAAGGCAGGCGAGCAAATATCAATTATAGACCTTATACCTAATCCACCAAAACGGATTGGTAATTTCGCTTCAGTCCAAGATCTTATTGTAAATTTAATATTCAAAATCTTTTCCAAAGAAGAAATAACGACATATAACATTTTCAGAAATTGATAATTTGAAATTTACAAATTTCCCAGATGGCACTAATCAGAATTCATAAGAGGCGATACCAAATTCGCCATGTGTGTATGCAGAGGGTGCGATGTCGTTCCGTTCACAGGATTATGATCGAAAATAGGGCGAGGAAAACATGGTTACCGATCTCGAGAGACTCTACATGTATTTGAGAGCTTATTGCGAGAGATAATGCCCATTTGCGTTGAATTGTTTATTGAGTGTCACTTGAGCTCAATATGTAAATGCCTCACAGAGACTTCTTTATGCAACACGTTTTTTTTTAACCGATTAAACTCATTTAAAACTGTTATTTTTTCATCACAGTTCAATTTGTGCAATTTGCCCAAGTTTTAGTTGAGTTAAATTTTGTGCAACACCAAAAATTGCTTTCATTCCGATTCGACCGGAATTTCATGGAAACTCTACTGTTTAACTCGGAGAGAGAAAAGAACGTCAATAAGGCTTAATTGGAATCTTTTCCCTCCGTTTTCTTTAAATATTCATTACTCACCAAAATTGCAGCAGCGTTCGGAACAACGGGAGAAAAGGTAGCGTGATTTAAGGATATTTCATTGTGTTATTTTTGACGAGATGAAATCAGTCGCAGTTATTTTAACAACAAAAAATGTTACCGGAAAGCCACTTAAAAGTAAATTGTTTCAAACTCGGGATTTTAATACTAATATTGTTTTTCATGGAGAAATCTGCTTTTCTTTCAGAAATGCGCAGCTCATGCAAATAAATTAAAGTGGATCTAAAATTGTTCCGGTAAACGCAACAGTGATAATTGTGGTTATTGCAGCAACTGGTAGAGCGAGCAATTTCACGTTTTAATCTTCTTTTATCGATTAATTACGTGCAGTATCGTTCGGGCAATGTTTAAACCGTTTAAAAATGTTCGGTAAACAGTTTTGTTTGTGAATTATCCGGGAAGTAATATAATTAATCAAACGGGCGCCGATAAGACCTAATACATTACAGCATTATTCTAATCTAAATGCAGATAACATTCAAGCTCTGGACACGACGTTTCGACGTATTAACAGGAAATAGACTGTGATTGCTCCCTGCATTGGCTACCGACAGATAAGCGACCATTATCTATGCACACAGAGGTTTTTAATTTGGTAGCGCGCGCTCCTCTCATTTCAGCTGTAAATTTATGGATGGAGGGTTAATGTTGAACGAGATATCGGAATCAACAAATTTTTACTGATTCATTTGATTTATTTCATCAGGGTATCTGGTTTATTATTACTGCTTAACAATTATCTAATTTATCTGTTGATTACATTTACATACAGGGTGATGAAAAAAAGGTGCCTATGATTGATATTGGGACAATGCTTTCTGTTGAAGCATTGTCCCCAAGCGCAACAAAAGTGGTCCAAATAGATTCTGTTTAAAATTAAAACAGTTTGTCTAAGAGCACAACGTGGCAATACTGCACATATTTCTTTTCTAAAGAATTACTTTCAGGTAGGCCTACTTCTTGTATCTAAGCAATTAATACTGACAGATACTGTCACTTGCGTAAGACAAACAACTGTCACGTTGACATAACTTTTTTTATTTCAAAAGAATTTAATGTAATTAAACAAGAATACACAACAAACAGGTAATTGAAGGGCTGTATGCAAAAAGTCCCTAAGTGACGTAGAGATTTTCTACTATTTGCGTTATTTCTGATAAGAATGGATGAACTTTCGGTCGCACTTACTGATTCCCGTTTAAAAGGCCCCTAACCATGTTATTTAGTAAAAACAGATCAGTCAAAAACGAAATAATGTAATTTCCAGATCAAATTGAAACAAAATCTCAAATATCTCAGAATAGGAAAAAATGACTTAGAGACTGTCGCGCTAATCCTTGTATGATTCGTCCTGATCCAGTTTCAATCGCTTCCACAACTGCTTCCTCCAACGGTGGTGTACGAACTTCACGAGGTCGTCTACCGTTTACAGAAATCGGCACTATTTGGCCATTTTCTCTTAATTTTTGCTCCACTTTTCTAATTACGTTAGCATCTGGATCACGTCGATGTCGATGCACTCTAGCATATTCTCTAGCAGCTTCCGATGCGTTATTATCTGTGTCACCCAAGCGGAGCAACATGTCTAGATATTCACTGAAATTGTATTCCATTTTAAGACTTTTTAGGACATTTGACTTATATCGACAAGAGAACTGACAATGAAAAGTGAATTATTGTTGCCAACGTTGCCTAGGAGATTTGCGATGTTGTGACATTGATAAATTTTCCTCGGAGCCAAGAAACCGTACTTTTGACATCGGTAATAAAGTTGGTTTCAATAGATTTTTTACACTTTTTTTTTAAAAGCATCAACTGCATCAAATTTAGACCCTAACAATGAAATTATTACAAAATTGTTAATCGTATAGATTTTTATTGTCTGAATAGGAAAGCTTATAACTTGGTTAAGAGACAACAAATTTTATTTTGGTTTTCAAATTCGTGTTTCGTTAGAAATCGTCTATAACATGTAGCTACTCACGGGCACCTTTATTTCATCACCCTGTGTTTGTCTTGGTCTAAGACATAAGAAAAGCAGGACAAAAAAGGCTGAAGTAATAATTTTACAAAAGGGCAGGAGACTCGAAATAAAATCAATGTTTAAAAATATATAACAGAAGACATTGATAAACAATAGTTCATCTGGTTTGGAAACATGAGAAAAAAAAACATAAACTTATTAAAAAAGTAGAAAAAGATGGAAGTCAAGCTAATATGAATGAAGCGATGTAGGCAAGAAATGTGATGGTAGAGGAATATTTTAATAGAAGAGAATTGCGACTCGAGGCGGAAAAGTACCATCATAAAAAGTCGGTTAAACTTAATCTTATAATAAAATACACACAATATCTCTGCTTAATTCAGTGAATTAGTTACTGGACATCGCATATTATCGATGGCAAAAAAAACCATACTATGCTATTTTCTCTGGAGATGGCAAAATGCTGCAAAAATGTTCAACAAATCATTCCTAAAACAGTTTAAAAATGCAATATTTTTCAATTTATTAAAAATTAAAATAAGGAAAATTATAGACATTGGTAGTTTTGTTATCTCAGATCAAAATTGTTAATAAATTATGCCCATTAAAAAATTAGATTATATTTTTAAATTTTCAAAAGTTATTGCGGGGTTAAACATTTATACTAAAAAGTTAAATAAATAGTAAAATGTATATTAAAAATTGTGCTCTATATTTATAACAATCAGTTATGATTAATAATACAAATCGTTTAAGCAAATTTTCGACGGAGAATTACTCGAGCTGCGGTAATAAAGTCCATTTTATTTCCAAAACGGCCCAAGGAAATATTTCTTATCTTAATTGGTGTTTAAATTTTCACGTGAAGGTAAAAATTTATTGTTTAAGAAATTAATACCTCCAGGAATACCTCTGCCTTCCGTTTTCCTTACTGCTATAATTAAAACGAAATTTCCTCGCGCCTGGGAAAAAGCGTACAAATAAAATGTCAAACGGCGATTAAATGCGAAATTCCTCGTCGAGTTTTATTTATTATTAATGAAATAAATGGGATGTTGCCCGCCAAATGTCTGCGTTTGTGAAAATCGTTATGAAATTCGGTCTGGAAATAAAACAACACATTATTAAGCCCGAAGCGAAGTTTCAGTTTTTTTTTTATAAAATTTTCTCCATAACTGCACGCAGTTCTTTATTCGTAAAATAAAAATTCAAAACGTTTCAACTTATAAGCGTCTGCAAATGGAAAAGCTAGTTTAAAATGCACTCGAGCTTTTACTGCTCAGATTCAATAAACAACGCTATAGTTCATTTTCTAGTTAGAAGCAGTGAGAGAAAAAATTCCACTGGAATATTTCTAGCAAGTAGTTTTTAGCGGCAAATTTGAATTTTGTATTCTTAACGTTTGTACAATGGGGAAAATACGAGCTGATAAGAACTATTTATAATAGAATTTAAAAAAGGCGCGCTGGCGCAAAATGCAAAATACAAAATTTTTTATTACTGTATTAATATATCCATTGACAAGAGAGAAAAAAAAAAGATTTCTATCTTATATTTATTTTTGTAAAAAATATTATTTCAGAAAGTTGTTTCATGTTGTATAATTGTAATACAGCGGAATAAAGCTGCTCAGACGCAGGAATGAAATCACGGATTTTTTATGTAATTTACAAAAATTGGCTACTGTGATCTAATTGTTGAGTGGAATGCTTGAATTGAAATAATTTTAAAATATAAAGTTATTTCTCATACATATTTTTATTAGTAGGTGAAAATTTAACATCACATTACATCCTGTTTAAATTTTTTTTTTTCAGTTTAAGAACCACATTATCATTTGGTAACAGATGTACGTATATGAAATGGAAGTTCGTCGAAGTCATTAGCCTTCTCAATGAATTTTGGCCGACACACAAATAAATTGTTTTATTCTCAAGAAATAATTGGCCAAAATCTACATCAATTTAAAAACAGAATAAAAAAATGCTTACATTGTACCATAGATATATTTTTATAAAAAATTACCAATATATACCAGTTTGAATGCTTCAATAATGGCCATTCCACTTTATGCAGAAATCCTTTTCGCAAATCCGCGTACTTCAGTCACGCTTGTGTTTTGTGAAATTCTTACAAAGAGCTCTACATCTGCTAAAAAGTAAAATTTGTTATAAGATATAACACTAAATGTATATAAGAAAATCAAAATTATTTCTTTACCTTCGTCGTTACTATTAATTTTGTTATAGAAGCAACTGATTTCTTTTTATCTCTTCTTACTTTTCGTCCCGACGGAAATAAACTAAAAAGCAATTTGTTGAATAGTTGTTATATTGAAAAACTTGTACAACTTTTACAAAATTCATTGCATTGAATTAACATCTTCATCTCGGCACATTAAACCACTTGTAATATTTCCCATTTCTTCACAATTAAACATTTACTAATTATGTAAGTTACTAAAAATTCACTTTACAATAAAAATACAGAAAATGTACAACGTAATATGTATTTTCTTACTACAAGCCGAATTTGGGGTAACGTTTTTCAACTAAATTTGTAAAAAATTCTAAAGTAATTTATCTATTGTCAGTAAACAGCCCTTTGCAGAAAAAATGTCGGTCATAAAGCAATTTACAACATTCCGTACAATTGCATCTGCCCAGCTGGACCCAGCGCAAGGCTTCTAAACAATTGTATTATAGAACCCTTGGACCTAACGTTCATCTTGAACAAAACCTTCAGTGAGGTCACCACAAATTGAGAATCCCATTGCTTACTCCAAGCAAGCAAGCAAGCAGAATCGAGCTAAATACAAGACTTTTATCAGTTCTTAATCTAAGAAGTAGGTTTTTGAAAAATTCTTAGATAGCATTTTTTCAGTACATGAAATTTTTTGTTATGTTTCTATATTATTATATTTCCTGTAACACTAAACAAAGTAAATCCTTCATCAAGGATTACCATAATTTAATTGAAGTCACGGTAAAACATTTTCAGTTTCAAATTTGCGTTTCACATACAAAAAACAATAGCTGAATTTTGTTTAGCAAATTGTATAAAGAATAACATTTGTATAAAGTTCAAAATAAAAAAGTATGGTCTCTTTTTCACTCCATCTGAAAACACACCGTATAATAAAATTCAATTAGTCCAATTCAGGATTAGACATTACAATACAACAATAACTATGTTCTTCTGTATATTATTAAATAGTTCCTATAACTAAAACTACAATTAAATTGAAGCACATTGTTTATGTGAAATAGGCGCAAAATAAGTATTTAAGAGAACATTGAGATTAATATCCGCTCGTTTCAGCTAATCGAACTACTACCGAGTTCCTGCGGCGGCCCATAACCAGATCCTTTAAAATACGTCACAAGCTTTAAGAAAATGAAAAATGACGCTTTTTGATCTCAGAAATTAGCTTAAAAATTAATTTACTTTTTCTTATTGAATTTAAAACAAAAACTCGCCTCCAACAAGAACGCTTTAATTTGACTAAAGGGCTCCAATTAGAATTTTTTTTCCTATTGCAACTTTTCTAACCAACTGCAGAAAAAGCATTCCGAAATAAATTTATTGTGTCGAAAAAAAATCTCGAAGATTGTCTGGTTTTTAAAGGAATATTTTGGTGGTTTCACGATGAGATGAAACAATTAATGTCAAAAGTTTTAATTTTGCAATTTTCCTTTTACTTCTGAAGCTGGATTATTTGTAGCGTATAAAAAATGCAAGTTAAAAAGCAAAACAAACGCCAACGAAAACATTTTCTAAATTTGACATTTAATCTCTTTGTTTGCGCCCCAGTGACACAGTATATTCGTTACATAAGCACAAAAAGGAAAAGAATTTTCTTCCGTTTACTAAGAACAATTGTATCAAAAAAAACTTGTCTTTATGCGGCGACCATATCGATTGTATTGACAGATACAATCGCACACACTTATCACGAGGAGTTCCGAGTTTATTCAATTCTCCGCTCAGAAACAGTAAAAGCAGAAAATATCCACATATGACAAGATAAAATGACACCCGCTTTTTGTCTGCGACGTCAGATTAATGGCTGGGACTCGAGAAAGGTTTCTGTCGCTCATTTCAACCGTGAAAATGAAAAGAAAACAGAAGAAATGTGAAAAAAAAAGATTTTAGAAACCCCCACGATACAAGGTGAGGCAAGGAATGAAAAGTAAATTTTTAAAATAAAACGAAAAAATATAAAGTCAGGAATTAAATTTGTTCGTAGATTTTTTAAGTAAAAATAAATCATTTTGTAGCGGCTTCAAGAAACCGGTTCGGCCGCTGAGGGGGTGAACGCGACGGTGCATCGAACCCTTAGAAAGAAGTTTGCCTCGAGTGTTCGTCGTGTACAGTGCTGTGTGTTAATTGTGTGAAAAGGAACCACTTTATAATAAGGACAAAGTAGATTATTTAAAATTTAGTTTGTAACAACTGGCGCCCAACAGCGTGGCTCAACGGTAATACACGCAAAAACAGTACGAAAGAACACACATCTTTTACCCATTTTAACGTGCTCCGACCGAACAAAGAATTCGGCCATTTTGGACGCGAAGAAAAAAAAATGGCGCCAAAAAAGATGCCTCAAAACGAGGAAACAATGGACGCGGAGAATAGCGCAGCGGCAGGAAGCGTCCTGCAGATGACCCAACAAAATCTACAAGATTTGTTATTAGGAATGCAAGCGCAATTCGCACAGCAATTGCAGCAAATGCGGTCGGAACTGACGCAAAATCATCCACAACGCGGCAGTTTCGTTTCGTGTACCAGCCGCTTTTCCGGGAAGGCCGGTGAAGACGTGCACGCATTCGCCGATACCCTGCAAACGTACAAAGAATGCGCGGGGGTATCGGACGAGAATGCGCTACGAGGATTTGCAATGGTGCTTGCGGAGGGTGCCGGGATCTGGTGGCAAGGTATCAAAAGCAGCACGGCGTCCTGGGAGGAAGCTTTGGAAGCGCTACGGGGTGCATATGGTCCGGTGAAACCAGCCCCGCAAATTTACCGCGAACTGTTCGCGCAAGAACAAGAACCACACACGCCGACGGACATATACGTATCGAAGGCGCGTGCGTTATTCGCTGGTCTTAAGGAAAAGCCCAGCGCGACGATTCAGCTAGACATGGTATATGGGCTGTTAAATCGGAAAATTAGAAAACGCATCGCCCGTGAGGACCTGGAATCGTTCGACGATCTCCTAACGCGCGCGAGGGCAGTTGAACGCTCCTTGAAGGAGACTCTCCATGAAACAAATGAAACAAAAAGGGTAAGCGAAACAAAGTCGCGGGACAGGCCGAAGTGTACCTTCTGCCGTAATTTCGGGCATGCGTACGAAGAATGTCGAAAGCGAAAGGAAACGGGGGCGCAGGCGCCAACGCAAGCGCCAACACAACCACAGACGCAACCGCCAACCTTAAAATGTTACGGATGCGGAGCCTTAGGAACTACTCGCGCGAATTGTTCAAATTGTAGAGGAGCGCAGAAAGCGCCGCAGGTGAGTGGCCAAATCACACTTAATTACACTAGCATCCAGACGGCTTACTCGGAGCCTGATTCGACTAGACCGCTGCTTCCTTTCACGCTTCTGGGACGGAATGGAATCGCTTACGCGGATTCCGGGGCCCAAAGAACCGTCGCAGGTAGGAGAGTATACGATTTATTAAGATCCTTAGATTATCCAATGACGAGGTCGGAGATACAACTGGCCTTCGCCGACGGCGTCGTCAGCACCCAAGCGGTCCTAATCGCAGCGGTAGACGTCGAAATTAAAACGAGGAGGATCCCGACGACGTTTATTATTCTACCGGATCTGGCGGATAACAGGACTCTACTTGGGGTGGACTTCTTGCAGGCCGCCAATATTGTTGTCGACCATGGGCACCGCGTTTGGTTTTTCGCGGACGAACCCGAAAGGTCCTTCGAATATTCCGCCGACGTCAGTTTTCCTGGACCGATCGTGGTAGCAAGTGTAACCGCGTTACGAGAGGATGAGGGAGCGGCCTTAACCTCCGAAGAAAATCGACGATTAAACGACCTCCTGGTGGAATCCGAGGATATCTTCGGACCAGGGGGAGGCCCGACGGGTTATGCCGAACATACCATCGAGACGGGGGACCACGCGCCTATTGCGGTAGCGCCGTATCCGTTGTCGCCCCAAAAGAAGGAATTTTTGAGAAACGAAATCGACAATATGTTGCAAGAGGGAATCATCGAGGAATGCGAAAGCCCGTGGTGTTTTCCGGTGGTGATGGTTCCGAAACCAAACGGAAAATTTAGATTGTGCGTAGATTATCGAGCCCTTAATGCGATAACCACCAGCGTGACGTATGTGATGCCACGTATCGACGATTTACTTCACACAGCAAAGAGTACGGCGTACATGACTACCTTGGATTTGCAATCAGGGTACTGGCAAGTGCCTGTCCGACCGCAGGACCGAGACAAAACGTGCTTCGCGTGCCCATTTGGAACGTTCCGTTTTCTACGAATGCCGTTCGGACTCAAAAACGCTCCAAGTACGTTTCAGAGGTTAATGGACCGCTTTAAGAACGGGTTAAGTGAGGTAACAATCGCCGCGTATTTAGACGATCTTATAGTGATTTCAGACAGTTTCGAAAAACATTTAACTGACTTACGTTCTGTGTTCGAACGATTACGTTTATTTAAGTTACAGGCGCGCCGGGAAAAGTGCGTGTTCGCGGCCGCATCCGTAAAATATTTGGGGCACATCATTTCACCGGAAGGTATCCAGGTCAATTCGGAGAAGACTTCCGCAATCGCCCAGATGATCCCGCCAAATAATGTAAGAGAACTATTGACATTTTACCAAACTTGTTCGTGGTACAGAAAATTCGTGCCAAACTTCGCGGATGTCGCCCGTCCGTTATCCAATCTAACCAAGAAGGATGTTAAATGGAATTGGGGTTCGCAGGAGCAAGCGGCGTTCGACTCGTTGAAGAAACTGCTGACGTCGCCGCCCATTCTGCAACAAGCGGATCACACGAAACCATACGTCGTCCGTACGGATAGTAGCGGCTATGCACTAGGTGCAGCGCTACTGCAAGGGGTGGAGAAGGACGAGAAACCAGTCGAGTTTGCCAGTCGACTCTTAACCAGCGCAGAGAAAAACTACTCGACGACCGAGAGAGAGGCGCTAGCAGTGATTTGGGCTGTGGAGAAATTCCGCGGTTACCTGGAAGGCAACGAAGTAACGTTAGGGACCGATCATCAACCGTTGAAGTGGCTTTTTGCGCTAAAAGCACCAAGTGGTCGTCTGGCCAGGTGGGTGCTGCGGCTACAGCCATTTAACCTGAAGATTCAATACACGCCTGGAAAGGTCAACGTGGTTGCGGATACGCTTTCGCGGCCCCCCAGGTCCGCTAACGAAAGCGAAGCAGTCGAGGTAAACGTAGTGACAGTTGATGTACCGGCTCGGAGTGCGGCGGAGGTCCGAAGAGAACAAGAGGGGGACCCGGAGGTCGCTAAGATCTTGAGTTCGTTCGAATCCGCTGGTGCAAACGAAGATTTTGCTCGATGGACCAGCCGGGGTTATTTGGTAAATAATGGGGTCCTTTACAGGTACGTCCCAGAGGAGGACGCCGAAGAACCACAACTTGTTGTGCCGGAAGCAGGACGAGCGCGAATTCTGCGGGAGTATCACGACGAACCTACTGCAGGTCACTACGGAGTGGATCGCACATTCAGCCGGATCGCGCAACGGTATTATTGGCCAGGAATGCGGCGACACATCGCCGAACATGTGAAGAACTGTGTAGAGTGCCAACGATTCAAGGTGCAGAACCTGAAACCAGCAGGTCTCCTACAAACTCCGGTGATGGCTCAACGGGGTGAAGTGTACGCAGTCGACCTCTTTGGCCCACTCGTGGAAGGAGGAAACGGCGAGCGTTGGATACTGGTGGTGGAAGACACGTCGACTCGGTGGTTCGAGATGTTCCCATTAGTCGACGCCACAGGTATGGCCTGTGCGAAAATATTAATAAACGAGGTTTTTTTAAGGTATGGCGTCCCCCGTCGACTCATAAGCGACAATGGTCCGCAATTCATTGCGGATGTGATGCAAAAAGCGATGTTCTGCATGGGGATCGATCACGCCTTCACGCCCGTCTATCACCCGCAGGCCAATCCGGTGGAGAGACGGAATCGGGACCTAAAGACCCAACTTGCTATTCTGGTGCAAGGAAATCATCGAGGTTGGGTCGAGAGGATCCCCGCGGTACGCTTCGCCATGAATTCGGCGCGTTGCGAAAGTACGGGCGTTTCACCCGCTTATCTTACCTTTGGGAGAGAATTAAGGACTGCAGACGATGCTACTCGCGATCTAAGGGCCATCGTGACGGGGGAGAACTTTGTTCCGACTATCACCCCGTTCTTGACAAAACTGGGAACCGTCCTACGAGAAGCCCGAGATACGGTGGAGCGAGCCCAGGACCGCCGCAAGGAAGTTGCTGATGGCAGCCGACGTCCAGGACCAGAATTACGTGAAGGCGACCGAGTAATGGTCGATCTGCACACCCTGAGCCGCGCAAAGGACGGCATCACGTCGAAGTTTGCCCCACGTCGCGACGGTCCATACCTCATTAAAAGGGTCGTCTCGGAGACGACGTACGAAGTGGCTTCGCCCGACGATCCTTCTTCGTCCTTGGGGAAGTATCATGTTTCTCGGCTCACTCCGTTCGTGGGGGAGACGACAGTATATCCAAGTCCGGTTCGGGGCCTTCGCCGCAGAGGGAGACCTAGGAAGCTGGCGCAGCACCCGGGACGTGGTTCTACGCCAGAGGGGGAGTCTGTAGCGGCTTCAAGAAACCGGTTCGGCCGCTGAGGGGGTGAACGCGACGGTGCATCGAACCCTTAGAAAGAAGTTTGCCTCGAGTGTTCGTCGTGTACAGTGCTGTGTGTTAATTGTGTGAAAAGGAACCACTTTATAATAAGGACAAAGTAGATTATTTAAAATTTAGTTTGTAACAATTTAAGTAATAAGAGTTTAGTTCGAAAATGTATTCTTACTAGGTTTCAGTTCTTGGTGGTTGGAATCGAAATTATTTTTGCTATGAAGAATAAATTTGACTGTCAGTTCTTCTGCAACCCAATGTACTTTTTGCAACTGTGCCGAACTATCTTTAATTAAAAAAATATGTCTTTTAACCGAAGAATATAAATAAAAATAAATATAACCATAATTATTTATAACAAATTGAGTTTGATATCGAAATTTTTTTATCTGCCGCTTTATGGTATCAGTTTGTTATTGCTATCATTGCAAGTGATCATAAAAAACACATTTCATTGTATTGGTACAAGTACCAAACAGGGTACATAACAATAATATAATAAGTTCTTGTCTTTAAAATTATTTGAAATAAAATTGTCCATATTCATAAAATATTCCGAAATTGGAACCAGATGAAATTAAGTGCGTTTAAAAAACTTCTTGGTAGACAAAACAGGAATTTGTATGTGATTATGGGTTAATGTATGTTGCAGCTAGTTTATGTCGTCTAATGCTAACTTTCAAATGTCAGAAATAAACAATGTTCAATTAATGTTAGAAAATGTTGTTAAGTGCTTTCAACATATTCAGAATTTACTGTTATAAATATTTTCTTTCCATTCATGAATTTTGGCATTAACAAGTACGTTTAAAACTTCTGCGTAGGTTGCTTGGTCACACATTTTTTGAACGCACGTTACTTATCTACTTTACCATGTCCAAGTGTATCACCAATAAAAAACAACGTTTTGGTCCTAATCAAAACAAATTAAAAGCCAAAATGATTCCTCAAAATTAAAATATATTTTATTAAAGAACAAAGAAAATGACAGCGTGTTGTTGATGTAATTCATTTATCTTGGTTGCTGCAGTTTTATGATATTTGAGAAACTTACGGATTTTCTAAAAGAAAATAAAATCCCAGGAATTGTTTTTAGTTATGTTTATTGCAACACTTGGAGAGCTGTAACTTTGTAAGAATACAGGATCGACCTAAATTTGTTTCGTACAATTGTCTTGTTTCTACGTCAATAATGTGTGGATAAATATTTATACGTTGGTAGTTTTTTATTATTAAAAAAGTAATCTATTTTCTTCTGTCAAAATTCACAATTTGGCACAAAATTGTGCTACTTCTTGAAATTATAAGAGTGTGGTAGTAACTATATTTTAATATGTTTTTGGGACCAAGGTGCGAATTATTACTTTTGAAAATAACATAATACAATGGAACCCCGCTATTTGTCCAAAGTGTCGAATTCGCTATTCGTCTTTGTCCTGCTATTCGAACCGTTTTAGATTTTCTCTTCTCTTCTACCTTCGACTAAGGGTAATCCCTGTTAGTTTTCTGCCTCATTTTGTGAATGAATAAAACCAGCTCTGATCTGATCTCAAGGATTGTCCTGTAAGTGTTGCTTTCCATCTAGGTTGTTAATTCTAGTCTTTTCTCATTCATCCTTCCTACAAGTTGTTTCCATTTTCTTCTTCTTGCTTCCGACCATTTAATTACAAGTTTGACTGCTTGAATAGTTATATTTAAAGTAGACCCAAAATCCTAGTGATATTATGGCCTGCAATTGCCATAATGACCTTCTTAATATTAAGGCAAGATAAAACGGACAAACAGGTCGTAAATTATAATACCGTACAACCTGCACCCCTACACAGGGATAGCTCAAGATTTACCTGCTACATCTATTTACTCATACCTGCGCTGATGGGTTTGTCGTTCTAATCTGGGCCTGATGTTTACAGTATTGTAGGTGCAAACCTTTATTGTATGGTAAGAAATACGTTCTTACACAACCTGCCCCTTGGAGTGCTTTTGTGTTCTTTGTTGCGTTTTAAGTTTTGAGTTTTCAAATCAGCTCCATATCTAAAATAATCTCCACTGGAAATTATCAAACTCTGAACATGATGGTTGTTCATAGGGCACGTTTTACTTGATGTGTAAATACTTCATAATTTTACATTTTATGGTTCAAATGTTCACACAAGTTCATTAACTGTGTAGACATTTTCATTTCCATCTTCCATTAACACTGCCAGCCATACTCACCGTCAGCACAGGTATAGTGAAGTTAAACTTACATTAATTTCAAATAAGCACATTTATTGATTTCATAATTATTATTAATATTATTGATTGATTGATGGGAAAAATTGATTCGATATTAGTACAACTCGCTATTAGAACCGTCGCCTGGAACGAATTGTGACCGAATAGCGGACTTCTACTGTACATAGATTGAAGTAAAATGTGTATTGCAGTTCCGGAGTTATTATTTAACATTTCCCATTGTTCCGTTTTCAGAATATTTCACAAAGTTGATGAAATAAGTCAAAGTTAAATAGAGTATTCCTCCAAGTTTTACCCAACTCTTGTCAATTTAACCGATCCTGTAAATTTTACAGTAAGAAAGTTACCAAAGCTGACAGAAACCGGACAGCTGTATGTCACGCTTGAATATTTGATAAAATATCTTTCCGGCATGTTATAAAAAAACACATCTTCACATCAACAAAAATTTGTGTCAAATAATTAATTACGGTGGGTCTTTTCGTTGCTTTCAGTGACGTATTGCTGCACAGAAGCAGGACAAAGGAAGTTAGAGCTACAATATAAATAAATAATATAATTATTAAAGTTGTCGTTTTCAATTTATGTCTTATAATTTAATATCCTTTATAGGAACGTTTCTGATATTTTCTAAAAGAGTGTTTGAATCAGTTTGCACTTGGGGGCCTCCAAATAATAATCCGTTTCTGGTTACCTGGTAACGTGGAAGCACTTTCGGATGGCTCAATTCGTGACAAACACTTATTATTTCTGTTTTGTCGGATTATTTACACCCTGCGGCATTATACAGTTATCCTTTGCCTTACACACCATGTCCCCTAATTCACAGTTTATCCTTGATAATTAAAAAAATTAATTATTGAACAGCTATTGTGACATTAGACTATTATTGTTTTTAATTAAACTCAGCTGTACAGGGTGAGTTAAGTTTTACCGCCCCGGCCATAATACCTATTAAAGATTGAGGGAAAAGTATGCAATTTACATGTTACATCAGTTGAAGTTTCGGGTAAAATTTCCATGTTTGGTTTTCTATTTCAAAATTTGTCAAATTATTCGTAGCATTGTTAATTGCAATTTGATTCGTTAAAAAAATATTACTTTTTGAGTTCAATCAAATTTAACATAAAGCACGAAAAATACTTTTATTTATGACTTTCCAACAATGGATAATACGGTCTACCACGTAACAATATCTGATGATCGACCCATAAAACTGAACGGAACGGCGTTTTAGTTGTTGCCAGACCCGTATTCTGGAATTTGTGAGAAAAATAAAATAAGTTTTAATAGGTAAATATTAAGTATATTTTATAAAAGATGCTCAAAGTGATGCCCCATTAACCATAAATTAAAAGCATTTCAAGCTTCTCCTCGACTGAGTATTGAAATGGCATGATTATACCTGAACTAAACACAAATGTTCACTATTCCACAAAACAAAGTTTTAATTTTCACTTTTTACCAACGATGTTTAAGTGTTGGAAGATTTGTTGCGAATGTGAATGGTCCTTTATTCACAAAGTGACCTAGGGTTGTGACCAGGGTTTTTAAACTTTGGGTGAGTTAAGCTATTTATTTTATGGGTAGGTTCAATAACCGATAGGTATATTGACTTTGCAGACGGCAAAATTAAAACACAAAATTGTAGACAGATATACTAACGAAAATTAGAAGCTCGTAAACGATTTTCTTATCAAGTTTAAAATCTAATATTGCAAAAATTATTTTTTATTATGATTATAATTACCGTCTAGCTGTTAGTTACGATGTTGTGAACTTTTAAAGAAATAGCGAAGACCTTTATTCCGGTCCTGTAAAATGTAACGTTGCACTTTTTAACTTAACTTTATGACTGTCATAAATGATCAGTCAAGTACCCAAAACCAATACCATTGTTAGGTAAATTGGTCAGCTTATGTCAAAATCATTTAAAAAAATACCCTCTAATACGGAAATGGCTTTATTTAATGAACGCAAATTAGTAAAATTATTTCAATTACACTAAATTGTGTGAAAATATTTTACTGTTCGTACATAAAAAAAACTAATAAATTGAGCAATTAGTAATTGCAAGAAAGCCAACATTTTACCTGATTAAAAAAAAAAGATTTTTTCTTGGTTTCTATGTACCTTAATAATATAAAATTACTCATGCAATTTATGAGAATTGACAAATTATTTTAAAGGCCTATTTTGCCACGGGCGGTAAAACTTAACTCACCCTGTATGTAAAATTAATCCCTTCCATAATTTTACGCCCGAAGCAATAAAAATATGGGGTTCTCCTACCTGTTTTTAGGTGTAGTCTTTATAAATATTCATGGTGACAGACACTTTTATTTTTACGCTTCCAAAATAAAATTTACGCGAGAATTTTTTTTTTAAATGCAAATTAATCATTGTCCAGAAAAATGTTTTATAACATTCGAATTACACACGTGAATACGTGAAAATTCAAACGTATTTCAACGTCACGCAATAAATCATAATTAAAGTTGAAGCATGAAATTCTAATTTTCGGCTTCATGACAGAAAATTAGCGTATATTAAAAATTTTCATGACTTTATTGTTTCAGGCGCACGATTTCTACTGTCTAGTCTGGTTTTGCGTGTGTGCAACTTTTCTGATTACAAAATAATAAACTACAAGGATTACGGTCTTAATTCAATTTTTTGTTAAAGCCTGCCTCTAACTAGATACGTTTGAGTTACTCTCTTTGACACAGTAAACTTGAAAATGTACGATCCCGATGAGTCATACGTTGTTCAAGGGGTGGTTTCATGACTGGACATAGATTGTGTGTCATGCCGCATTAAGGGGCAATACTCATTTTGTTCGCAACATTTTGTAGTATGTTGGAAGGTTCTATTATGTGACGTTACAACCTAATGCTCATAATTTATCACTGCACCGTTAAAACACGACTAATTTCCATATTTATTGCTATCAAACCGGCAAAGTAGATTTACGTTTGTTTACCTACCTGGTAAGGGCAAATTGGCCCCTTTAAGGAATTAATTGCGAACCGGTAACAAGCTTAGGCATCTCATTTTAAGCAACTACTAGGTGATTAAAAATAATTGATGAAGAACAATAAACTAATAATAAATATTCCACAGTTAGACAAAATAAAAAAAAGATGTCTTCCACTTCGGTCTCATTAGTTTGGTATTGCACTTCAAATAACTTATTGATTGCATTGCAACTTACACCAATCACGAGTTACACCTTCTCCATACTTCATAACCAGTGGCGGCTTGTCAGGGGAGGCAAGGGAGGCTGAGCCTCCTCATGATAAAATTGAAATAAATAAATAATTACATAATCAAATTTGATTTTCATTAAAGTTTCAGTATGAAATCAATTATTAGGTACTCAATTAAATAAATGATAATAGTTATTTGGTAGATAATTTTCTTTCACCATACCATAACGGCCTTATTAAAGGGTATCTTCTATTTACAATATGGGACTTGAAGGTTGAATGTAAGCGCCAAAAATATAGTCGAGACCGGGTCGGAGGCAATTTGCTACATTAGACTCCAAACATCTGTTTTAATTCTATAGAATTAGACGATTTTGACCTTGAACGTTAAAAAGAAATGAGATGCAATACTTGAGTTAGAAAGCATAAAACTATTGCAGCGGAGGCTACGGCTCCACCCCCACCCGAACACGTGTCCTGATCAGTGCGTTTTGCCGGACAAAGATCCCAATTATTCCTTAGTACTGGGTGCGACAGGTCTACTGCAATTATTGAATTCAGGTATAAAATTTTGAATTTGCGGGTTGCATTGTTTCAACATGAATGACGATATAGAAGTAGAACTACAAAATGTATTTTCTAAAACTTGTGAGGATATTGTTTCCTTTTAAAAAAATTTTCGTTTTGTTACTTTTTTTTGAGAGCTTTTCTCTTCTCACTTTAGTTTATTTTTTAGAACTTTTGTTTTTGTTCCTAGGGTTATAATATGCGATTGAATGAATTTCCGTTTGCACTTGTTACAAGTTTAATCCCATTCTGTTATTTACTAATTTATTTGACGGTTTTTAACAGTCATTATAAATAATATTGTGCAAATTAAGGCACGACTTTTTGCTACTATTAACCTAAAATGGTAATTCATTGAATCACACATTACATTATTTTCATTATTAAGTAAGAGAAAATAGATTTTGTAAGCTCATATCTCATCATTCCACCCTATGCATTTCCTTCAACTCCTGATCCAGTCCTGACAAGAAATAACTCTGCACCTCCTTGATAGTTCTTGCTGGACGGTAAATTGTGATACAAAAATAAAACATCATAATTTGTTGACTATTGATCTATTCTTCATAAATATTAGCCTCCTCACTCGTCAGTACCACGAGTGACGACTGACGAGTGACGACAGTGGCGACTGTTCATAACTGCTGTAAGCATTGCGAACGATCATGAGCTTCCACGAACCTGTGCAGCAACATAAACTTTTAGTTTCAAAGGGTTTAGTTTTAAAATTTGCATCATAATCAAATTTCTAATTGATTATTTCATTATTTATTGATAGCTGCATAATCAGCTTATTATTCTAACATAACTCGTGCAAACGCACCTCGCTGTAATTTCGGTCAGTCGCATTTTGTATTGTTCAGTAGCTTTCTACATATTCCTACATATTCACATAATTATGTTGTTATAAAAAAACTTGAATGAAAAGAAAATCCGTGTCTCGCCAGTCGACTGCTGGATTCTATGAAATCAATCACTTAAAGTTAAGCTACTTTTGTGCGACATTATTTTGTATATTATATTTTGTATGTTATATAAAACAAAGTCTGATTATAATTAGTACAAATAAATTGTCATTTTTCAAAATCCAAAATCAAAACCATGCTAAAACCCTTTTTCAGTAAACATAAAGAACTTCTGCCTGACAGGCAAACAATTAATAATGCATTCTAAGTTGACGTGACGTGATGGAGAGATTATTGAAGCAAATTTTTCGAGTTTGAATTCAGTTCCCTAGGTACTAGCAAGATGACAAGGATTTAGCCACAACAGTCATGTGCCATATAGGGCGGATTTTTTTGTTTTCCGCATTCCTATTTCGTCAAACAAAGATAACGGAAAATGAGCTAACTCGTATTTCAAGTAGGTCTTCAAGTCCTTATCACTCTGAGTTTAAAAATTGTGAAAGGGTTGATCACAACACTTTCTCCTTGAACTTGAACGGAACGTGACATACTTGCCAAAGGGAACGTTCGACCTTTTTGTGAAAACTTAACCCCTGAAAAAGGCTGTCTGACTGTTTTGGCCATTGCTTGCATGTGACTGTTGTAAAAAAATGTCGTTTATCACGAAAAACGGAGGATAACTTTAAAACCAACGTGAGAGCTTGGCTGTATTTGCCGAATCTCTAGCTTTTCGCGACTCTCCAAAATCTTCATGTTGCTCACTCGTAGAGAACAGAACTCCAGTAAATTCTTGAAGCAATGTGCAAATATCGTGGGTAGCGGTCATTTCTATAATCATATGCAACCACAGTTCAGTCCAAAATTGGCCAGTTCGTGACATTGTGAACAAACCACTTTTTATAAATTTCTGGAATTCTGCTGAACTCATCTTACACATATAATATGTAAATAGCTTGATTTTGCCATGTGGCCACTTACACTTTTAATTTAGTTATTGTACGTAATTACCATTTTTTACAGAATTACTAGTGTTTTGTCGTTGAACATCATTTCTATGTCAATGTAATTCTTTTCTTTCTTTCAATTTTCAACGCCCTATAACTCGGTAAACTTTAGTAATACAAAAAACATTACATCCAACTTTGTAGCAAATTTTATCAGCTTTAATTTTTTATATAACTACATTTTAGCCCCAACCCATAGTATGCGAAGTTTCAAAACTATTGGATTTTTTCAAAGATGAAACACTTTGCTAGAAAAATTAAACTTAGCTAGATTTACTCATTTAGATTTACTTAATGCGTGTCCAGGATTGAACATTCCAATTGAATGACCATTTACACGAAATCCTAGGAGCGATTCAAGTAAGTCCACGTGCCAAACTGAGCGACTACATGGCACATTAGAACGTTGCAATAGGTTAAATTGAAATTGAACATATGGAAGTTCGAATAACACTAATGGGTATTTAGAAAAACATTATCAGTTTAATTGGTGTCTATAAAATTAATTTCTTTATTGACCCCCAAATTAATGAAAGCTGCTTACGGGCACTGGAAAATTGTCCGAAAAAGTTCAAATGCGAAATCATGAAAGGCGATGAAGTATAATTTCCTTCATTCATGAATTCGAGTTCGATCGTTTTCCGGCAAGTTTTACAGAACCTGGAAATTTAAACCAGTCAAGAGGTTGTAACTAGCGTTTATGAATTCAGGCATAAGTTTGTTTTAGAATAGTTGATAATTTATAATCACTCTGTATGTGTAACTGTATAATTAAGCTGCATTTTCAAGATTATGTTAATAAAATAATTATTATTGCATTAGGTGTTAATGAGAAATGAGGTGTTAATATTTTAGAGGCCTGAAAATTATCTTTTAATGCACTAACAACCAACCATGCAGGAGGGTTTATTTGTCAAGTATTTATTTTATTTGTACTATTTCAAATTATGCATCGAGTGGTCCTTTGTTCTCTCGCGGCGTGTGTATGTGCCATGAAGGTTTATTTCTGGGATTAAACTGCTTGTTATATCGCCATTACGTAATCCTACGGTTTATGTGCAACAATAATTTACGACTGAAAATCCTTTATAGAAAACGTGTGTATTTGTAGAGACGGATTCATAAAACTAAAGGATCAGGAACGGAGAAAAAGTTCTTTAACAAGCCATTGCTCGAAAATCAAATTACGTAAAACTTGATGTAAAATAAATCCCAACATGCAGGTATTTTGTGAGAGGTACATGGAATTCAAACAACATCGATTGCTATTCAATTTATGAGCTGGCAGTGGATAATAAAGATGTCAGTACCTAATCAAACAGACAAAGAAATACCAATGATGAAAGAAAAATGTCCTGAAACAAACTGTGCAGATATTGAAGAATTGCAGCTGCAACATGGGAAAATAAGGGAAATGGCAGGAAATGTAAAACGAAAGAAAAATATTGTTATAACTGACAATGACAACACCATTTAAATTGGCAAGGAGGACACTGAAAAAGATTGGAAGAAATACATCAAAGAGCTTTTTGATGACAACAGAGTACAAACATTTCCTGATTTTGAAATAAATGCAGGACTTAATATAATGGTCGAAGAAGTAGAAGAGGCAATTAAATCAACAAAAATTGACAAAGCTTAGGGAGAAGACTAAACTGTAGCCGAACACTTCAAGCATTTAAGTGATAAAGCCATAAGATACATGACAATGCTATTTAACGCCATATATTTGAGTGTGGATATACAGGGTGGGTTAAGTTTTACCGCCCGTGGCAAAATAGGCCTTTAAAATAATTTGTCAATTCTCATAAATTGCATGAGTAATTTTATATTATTAAGGTACATAGAAATCAAGAAATAATCTTTTTTTTTAAGCAGGTAAAATTTTGGCTTTCTTTCAATTACTAATTGCTCAATTTATTAGTTTTTTTTTATGTACGAACAGTAAAATATTTTCACACAATTTAGTGTAATTGAAATAATTTTACTAATTTGAGTTCATTAAATAAAGCCATTTCCGTGTTAGAGGGTATTTTTTTAAATGATTTACGGCATAAGCTGACCAATTCACCTAACAATGGTATTGGTTTTGGGTATTTGGCTGATTATTTGTGACAGTCATAAAGTTAAGTTAAAAAGTGCTACGTTACATTTTACAGGACCGGAATAAGGGTCTTCGCTATTTCTTTAAAAGTTCACAACATCGTAACTAACAGCTACACGGTAATTATAAACATAATAAAAAATAATTTTTGCAATATTAGCTTTTAAACTTGATAAGACAATCGCTTACCAGCGTCTAATTTTCGTTAGTTTATCTGTCTGCAATTTTGTGTTTTAATTTTGCCGTCTGCAAAGTCAATATACCTATCGGTTATTGAACCTTCCCATAAAATAAATTGCTTAATTCACCCAAAGTTTAAAAACCCTGGTCACAACCCTAGGTCACTTTGTGAATAAAGAAACATTCACATTCGCAACAAATCTTCCAACACTTAAACATGGTTGGTAAAAAGTGAAAATTAAAACTTTGTTTTGTGGAATAGTGAACATTTGTGTTTAGTTCAGGTATAATCATGCCATTTCAATACTCAGTCGAGGAGAAGCTTGAAATGCTTTTAATTTATGGGTAATGGCGCATCACTTTGAGCATCTTTTATAAAATAAACTCAATATTTACCTATTAAAAACTTTTTTAATTTTTCTCACAAATTCCAGAATACGGGTCTGGCAACAACTAAAACGCCGTTCCCTTCAGTTTTATGGGTCGATCATCAGGTATTGTTACGTGGTAGACCGTATTATCCATTGTTGGAAAGTCATAAATAAAAGTATTTTTCGTGCTTTATGTTAAATGATTTAACTCAAAAGGCAATAATTTTTTAACGAATCAAATTGCAATTAACAATGCTACGAATAATTTGACAAATTTTGAAATAAAAAACCAAACATGGAAATTTTACCCGAAACTCTTTGTTTTACTTTTTTGGCTTCAAATAAAAATGATTTGGAAAACTTGTAGCACTAATCGAAAGTGTAAACTTCAACTGATGTAACATGTAAATTGCATACTTTCCCCTCAATCTTTAATAGGTATTATGACCGGGGCGGTAAAACTTAACTCACCCTGTATAAGTAATTTAATTTCGATACTGATAAATTAATTGCAAAAAACCATGAATATCAGATTCGCAATAAACATCTTTCGTTATAAAACATAATGATCGTCAAAAAATAACAAAAGCTGCAAAACAAAAATTCAGAACGAAACGTACGCGGATTAAAAACGTTTTAAAAGCGGCTGCATGTCAAATATGAATAACGTCCCTGGTCTACAGTTAATAAGTTACCTCATGCGTAAATTCACTTCACTGTTCCGCCCTCTCGGCTTATTTGAATTAGTGGGGTATTACGCGAAACTACGAGATGTAACCTTCAAAATTTCTAATTAGCAACTGATAATGCGCAGCTTTCAAGTATTATAAGTGCTTCAATAAAAAATTAAAACATCACAAAGAATTTCAATTTCATTGTTTGGTACCGGATCAGCACTTTATATGACACAAGTTTGAACTTTTCAGACTGTGTTGAATTGCTTATTTCGATTTCACTTTTTGTATGGCGAATTGACAGACAGTATATGTGAAATACGAACCTGAAACTCGTAAACGACGTTGCAAACACACTGACTTGAAGTGTAGACCACCGTACTTCAATACAATAAATTTAAAAAAATATTAAAACTTACAGTTTTAGTGACAAATAGCTCCTACATATTAAGATTCAGTTGTCTGTGCGTATAACAGTACATTCAGTCGTTACTTTTTAAAAACATGTAATTGTCAAACAACTTGCATGGTTTCACCTAGGAAAACCGACTCCTAAGATTCAACCCTTGTTGTAATCATTTGAAAACAAAACTTTCACCTGAGCATACTTTATGAAAATGTGGATTCTAACATAATTCAGAAAAAAAAATTGATCTGAGGACGCTTTATGAATATGTGCACTGCAATTTGCATGGTTTTACCTAGGAAAACCGACTCTTGAGATTCAACCCTTGTTGTAATCATTTGAAAACAAACATTTTACCTGAGCATACTTTATGAAAATGTGGATTCTAACGTAAGTCAAAAAAAAAATTAAAAAATTGACCTGAATATGTGCACTGCAATTTGCATGGTTTTACCTAGGAAGACCGACTCTTAAGATTCAACCCTTGTTGTAATCATTTGAAAACAAAAATTTTACCTAAGCATACTTTATGAAAATGTGGATTCTAACATAAGTCGAAAAAAAAATTGAAAAAAATTGAAAAAAAAATTGACCTGAATATGTGCACTGCAATTTGCATGGTTTTACCTAGGAAGACCGACTCTTAAGTTCAACCCTTGTTGTAATCATTTGAAAACAAAAATTTTACCTGAGCATACTTTATGAAAATGTGGATTCTAACGTAAGTCAAAAAAAAATTAAAAAATTGACCTGAATATGTGCACTGCAATTTGCATGGTTTTACCTAGGAAGACCGACTCTTAAGATTCAACCCTTGTTGTAATCATTTGAAAACAAAAATTTTACCTAAGCATACTTTATGAAAATGTGGATTCTAACATAAGTCGAAAAAAAAATTGAAAAAAATTGAAAAAAAAATTGACCTGAATATGTGCACTGCAATTTGCATGGTTTTACCTAGGAAGACCGACTCTTAAGATTCAACCCTTGTTGTAATCATTTGAAAACAAAAATTTTACCTAAGCATACTTTATGAAAATGTGGATTCTAACATAAGTCGAAAAAAAAATTGAAAAAAATTGAAAAAAAAATTGACCTGAATATGTGCACTGCAATTTGCATGGTTTTACCTGGGAAAACCGACTCCTAAGATTCAACCCTTGTTATAATCATTCGAAAACAAAAATTTTACCTGAGCATACTTTATGAAAATGTGGATTCTAACATAAGTCGGAAAAAAACAAAAAAAAAATGAAAAAAAATTGAACTGAATATGCGCACTGCAATTTGCATGGTTTTACCTAGGAAAACCGACTCTTAAGATTGAACCCTTGTTGTAATCATTTGAAAACAAAAATTTTACCTGAGCATACTTTATGAAAATGTGGATTCTAACATAAGTCAAAAAAAAATTAAAAAATTGACCTGAATATGTGCACTGCAATTTGCATGGTTTTACCTAGGAAGACCGACTCTTAAGATTCAACCCTTGTTGTAATCATTTGAAAACAAAAATTTTCCTTGAACATACTTTATGAAAATGTGGATTCTAACATAATTCGGAAAACAAAAAAAAAAAAAAAAAATGAATAAGCAAAATCAATCTGTAATGTCAGTTAATTGTACTCACACGCCGAGACGCGTTCTTCGCACTTGCCTGATTTTCTCATCTCAACTCGTATCGTTTGCGAATGCCTTAGAAGACAGATATTGTTTACTGTGAGTATTAGTTGGTATAATTACTGGAAATTCCGTAGTATATTTGGTAGTCACTTTCAAACTCTCCAGCTCTCTTCATCTTCTAGAGGTCTAGAAGACCAGCCCAGGAGTCAACAAGCCTTATAGGAGCTTTCTGGCCTACCGACGTCACCGTTATTTAATTAGTTTTTCTTAAATTTAAAGCATAACTTTTTTATTTATAATTTTCTTCACGGAACAATAATTCCGTTACTATAAATTGTACTCAAAGCGCACTCATAATGTATTCATTACTTAATGAAGCTATTATATTATAAACATGATCCATAATTTAGTAGCTGGATAATTGCTATGACCCTGCTCGATTATTTATTCGATTGTAACATCGAAACAATTTAACGCCTTTTTAAATTTACACCAATTAGGCCCATTTAAAGGGAGTTGGGGAGTAAATGAGAAGACGATCATTTTAAAATAAATGTTTTATTCAATTGTATCATAAAGTACTATTTATCAAGTATCAAATAATTACATAGATATAATTCAATTTTTTTTAAATTAATTTCTTATTAAGGCACTATTTTCTTCATTATTCATTCATTATTCACTTATTTTGACAAGAATTTATGCTTATCTTGAAATTAAACTTCTAAAATTACAATATTAAGAAATGGGATTTTACTAAAAAATAATTTAAAACGAAACGCTACAAAATAACGAGATATGCAATATGTTCATTGAAACATTTTTGGCGCTGAGTTAATTGCTATGCGAGTTATTTTTTTGCCGTCTATGGTAAAGTAAAATGCTTTCATTTCTACTATGGATTTAAAAGAGTAAATTTATCCCCAAAATATTTTTTTGAGGCTGGTTCACCGCCGCCCGGGTATTCCTAACAAAAAAAATATTTACAAGCGGTTAATCGGCTAATCCGCAGTCTTGGATAATCGAGGTTATACTGTATGCAAATTTTCTAACAAATAATGATCTTTCTAAAGACAGGATTTAATTTTTTTTAAATGTAAATTAACACTGACGGTAAAAATTGATGCCAGAAAAATTTTGTGCTGCAAACTAAATATTTCTCGAAAATTTTTCCGGTTCTCGGAAAAAGTTTCTTCAAATATAATTTTTCAAAGGAGAAAATTATCTAACGTCTGGTGCAAAAAAGCGTGCAATTCAAGAACGCGCTAAGCGAGAGATAGGAGCATTTAATTCATAAAAAGAAATCGTATTACCAGCACTTAAAATTTTATGGTGTCGTCTGATAAGCGAAAGGCGCATCTTGTATAAATAACTGAGGTGCATGCTTATCAGTTTTATTCATGTAATTTAGCTCCAGTGCATAAGAAAAAACAAAATTGCAACAAAAATTGTAATATGCACATGATACAGTGTATAAATAAAATAAAAAACACTTAAAATCGATATTCGTTAATATAATTCCTACTTTTACAATCCGTTATACGCCGGGCCACCTCCTCCCTCAGGAACAACCCAGTTGATGTTCTGGCTCGGGTCTTTAATATCACACGTCTTACAATGAATACAGTTCTGGGCATTTATCTGTAACCTTTGACCCTCTCCGGATTCCATCGGGACGAATTCATAAACTCCTGCAACAAAATAGATTATCAGACCTGCAGAATTGACAATCTGAATTACTTTAAAAAGACCATAATCGTTTTATTGAACACATGATGCCTGCAATAAAGACAAAAAAAATTCAGCAAATGGCAATGAAGTTTTAAATTTGGTTGAATGGATTTCATTTCCCGGCGTGAAATTGATTTACCATTAAATATTCGAGTCGCTCATTCACCTATGAAATATTAACGAATTCGGTATTTTTTCGGGCTCTGGAAATTATTGATTTTTAAATTTGAAATAAAAGCTTACAACATCAAACCAAAGTAAGCTTCTGCAACTGCAATTTATGAAGGATTGCCGGGAGCAAATAAATCAGTGCTTTGCAACATTAAATCATGTATGAAGAGTGAATTTATATACAGTAGAATCCGCTTACAGCGAAGACGCACGGGAGTTTGAAATTAGCTCGTTATAAGAGGATTTCCTTATAAGCGGATTATTATGTAAAGACATTCTTATTAAAAATATTATTTGTTGACATAAATTAGTAAAATGCGTGTACGTTACAGTTGTTTCATACAGGGTGTTCACGAAAAAACGCCCCAGCTCCTAGCGCTATTATTACGAGTCCAATTGTAACAAACGATACGTCAAATTAAATGGTTCAAAAAGTACTACAATGTGTAGCTCTAACATAATTTTTACCTGTTTCTCCATTCAAAGGTCAAAGGTCAACTTCATTTTTTCAAATTGCAACCTTATATTTTTCTTTTACAATTTGATAGAGATTTTTTTTCTGAATTCAACGATGTATCACAATCAATATTTCTGATTTATTTTAGGGTAATAAAGAAATTAAAATAATAATTAATATTATTAGCAGTAGGCTTTGAAAAATAACTGAGACGTAGCGGTGGCTATGGAAACGATGTGTCAGTACGGAAACAACGTATTTTAAAGAATTAATTTATGAACAACAACAGATAACATTTAATAACTAAACAATTAAATAAAGAAATGGCAAATTAACAAAAATGTTCAAATTGGGCATCGTTTCTTTCCAGACATTTTCGTCGACATCTAGATCCTATACTTTGTGTAGCATTAATTAAAATTTCTGCTGGTGTCTCCCGACAAGCGTTGACTATTCTCTCTCTCAAAATTTCCTCTGTTTCCGGGCACGTAGCATAAACAATATCTTGGATGTATCCCCAAAAGAAAAACTCTAGAGGTCACAAGACCGGGCGGGCCATGGTATAGGTCCATATGTTCCAATCCATTTGTCTTCATTATTCTATATTTAAATAGTTCCTAATCATAAGAGCCTTTTGTGTGGTGCAGCGCCATCTTGTTGAAATACTAGTTCATTCCATTCAATGGCAACGGCAAGTCTTCTAAAATTTCTTCAAAGTCTTCAGGCAAAATTTGAAGATATTTTTTTTGGTTGAGATTTCCATCAATGAAAATTGGTCCTATTAGGTATCCTGGCGCCTAATATTCCGCACCAAACGTTCACCGAAAATTTTATCTGAGGATTTTGTTCGATGGTAATATGTGGGTTTTCTACACTCCAATAGCGGTGATTGAAACGATTAAAATGTCTGTTGTTTGTAAATTGACACTCATCAGACCACAAATTTTTTGTATAAAATGATGGATTTCGCCTTAACTCGCTTAAAAAGAAATTACACAAATTTATTCTACGCCAGTGGATCGTTTAGTTCACTATTTCACTAGTTCACTATTATTCATTTTTATTACAAAAAATAGATAAACAAACTAATAGTCAGTTTCTGACGGCGATGTTAACGTATTTCTCCAGTTAAATGTCCCGGTTACCATGGTTATTACCATTGTTGCAACAATAGTAATAGTAATTTTTATTTGTGAGACGTCGTTTCCATAGCCACCGCTATGTCTCAGTTATTTTTCAAAGCCTACTGCTAATAATATTAGTTATTATTTTAATTTCTTTATTACCCTAAAATAAATCAGAAATATTGATTGTGATACATCGCTGAATTCAGAAAAAAAATCTCTATCAAATTGTAAAAGAAAAATATAAGGTTGTAATTTGAAAAAATGAAGTTGACCTTTGACCTTTGAATGGAGAAACAGGTAAAAATTATGTTAGAGCTACACATTGTAGTACTTTTTGAACCATTTAATTTGACGTATCGTTTGTTACAATTGGACTTCTAATAATAGCGCTATGAGCTGGGGCGTTTTTTCGTGAACACCCTGTATATAAATTTAGGCGTACTTATTAACCGAAATAGTTCTGTAATAGTCTGTTTCATCAATTAAATTTTCCAAATATGCCAAAAAATGAAGAAAATGTTCCGCACCATTTAGAGTAGTTTCGGCTTCAAAAAAACTCTTCAATTTTGCCAGGCACTTTCTAGCTTCCGTAGGCGAAATCTTTTCTAGTAAAAGGGCCAGTTCATCATCATCAGATTTAGCAATTTCAGTTTGAGTTTGATTGTATTTTTGGTACGCGTTCTCAACGATGTCATCCTCGGCTGGGATTTCACTAGTACATACAAAATTGTCAACCGTCACATACTCCTGAAAGTTGACTTTTTCAGCCTTTAATGCGATACAAAGTTCACTTTGCCAATTTTCAGCTGGGCCAACTTCTCCTATAAATCCAGCATGTTTGAAACAATTTTTTATTGTGGTTTGCGTAATACTTTTCCAAGCTTGGTCTACAAATCGAATGGCGTCTAGAAGTGTTACCCGATCCTCTTTTTCCATTTTAATGCCATCTATCAAATGCAACACAAGTACTTTTCCAAAATGAAAATTAAGGAAGTGTATAATTCCTTGGTCCATGGGCTGCAGTATTGAAGTCGTGTTGGAAGGTAGAAATGCCAATTTAATATTTTTTTGCGTTTAATTTACCGGAGGTTGACATGATAATTTTTCGGTAACCTAAGTGAAACTGATTCTTTACCGCCTGAAGCCTAATTAGTTGGAATCAGCACATTTCTAAGTAAACCATTATCAATATTAGTCAAAGGTATATATTTAGATCTCGCTATATCAGGATTTTTTGATATACAATTTCAATACAACCGACGTTATAACCGGAGTCTCGTTATAACCGTTCTCGTAATATGCGGACATTTTTAACCGCGTTTGCATAGTAAATCAAATTTCTCTATGTGTATTGCTCGTTATGAGCGGTGTCTCGTTATATCCGGTATTCGTTAAAAGCGGATTCTACTGTACTTCGAAAAATAAAACAGATACACAAAGCGCCATATATCCTAATCGATTGTTTTTCCAACAAAACAATTATTAATGAGAAAGGTTCTTCCATATTTCTAGCGGAAAGTGTGAGACTTACAGTCTGGTTGCGGTCGTAAACGCACCTAAATAGCTTTGTTTTCCGGCAGTACTTTATCACAAGCAACGGTTGATATATTGTCGAGTATTCTTCTAAATGTGGCCGTACCCCGCGGCGGTACAATAACGTCATGTATAATTTATCGTGACGACAAAAAAATTACAAGAAAATTCGCTGATTCAGCTGAAACGTTCTTGCAATGCAAATTGAAGGCGTATGTTCACTCTTGAAATGCATCTGAAGAACTCCAGGCGATGCTTTGTGGTACTTGAAGCGTCGCAACAGCCGCTACCTCGAAGCACTGCATTATTCATAACTGTTTTCATAAAATCGTAAACAAAT
Organism: Dascillus cervinus; assembly: GCA_949768715.1. Classification (NCBI taxonomy): domain Eukaryota; kingdom Metazoa; phylum Arthropoda; class Insecta; order Coleoptera; family Dascillidae; genus Dascillus; species Dascillus cervinus. The sequence continues at coordinate 27,996,598 of OX458321.1, read as the reverse complement.
TGTACGGCAAAATCTCATACATTCAAATCGTGGCTTTTATCAAAAATACGTGGAAAGAAGAACTTTGGCCGAAAGAAATTGTGAAACTGATAAATTAAGGTTCGCTTAAGTGATAAAAACTTGTCACATTCTGCTTTATTTTCACAGGGAAAACCGTTTATAAAAGTGTCGCTTTTAACGACCTACCGGATATAGCGACGAAAGTATTAAGTACTAATTTTAGGCCAAAGTAATCCAATATTCAATGAAGTCGGTTTATAATGACGCAACTAGTTACAACGATATACAGGTGGGTGGAAAGTAAGTAGACGTTAAATAATCACTAGGGGATTGTGATATCAATGCAATGCATATACATAACACAATAGGATTTCACAGCAGCCACATCTAAATTAGCTGAACAGATAGAGCACTTGTCCAAGAAGGAGGTTCTGAGGAGGATGCGAACAGAGTTAATTAAGACCATAAAGACAACTCACATATCTTGAAAAATGAGAAATATGGTATTCTTCAACTGATAATTCAAGGAAAGATAAACAGCAGGAAAGGTTCGGGAAGAAGATAAATATCTTGTCTCAAGAACTTGTGGCAATGGTAAGGTTTTATGGGGGATTAATAGAAGGTACCTAAAAACAAAAGTTGTTTCAGGATAGTTCTGAGTGGATCGGCCTCAAACACTTTTCCTTCAATTTATTGGCGTGACATTTTGGAATTAATCAGAAGAATGTTTTTTACATCTCAAAAAATGGAAGCCATAGAACAATAATTTCCTTCTGTTTTTTGCATAGAGAAATTCAATGGCATCCCCGCTTTGTATCTCCACGTCAGACGCCATTTTACCACACTGGAATATTGGGGAGAAAGTACAACCTCAACTTCCATTCGTACCACCAACATTAGCCTCTGACGTCATGGGCCAATACAGAGTGATGAAATAAAAGTGCCCGTGCGTAGCTACATGTTATAGACGATTTCTAATGAATCACAAATTTGAAAGCCAAAATAAATTTTGTTGTCTCTTCACCAAGATATAAGCTTTCCTATTCAGACAATAAAAATCTGTACGATTAACAATTTTGTAATAATTTCATTGGTAAGGTCTAAATTTGATGCAGTTGATGGTGCTTTTAAAAAAAAGTGTAAAAAATCTATTGAAACCAACTTTATTACCGATGTCAAAAGTACGGTTTCTTGGCTCCGAGGAAAATTTATCAATGTCGCAACATCGCAAATCTCCTAGGAAACGTTGGCAACAATAATTCACATTTCAATGTCAGTTCTCTTGTCAAATTTGAACGATACAAGTCAAATGTCCTAAAAAGTCTTAAAATGGAATACAATTTCAGTGAATATCTAGACATGTTGCTCCGCTTGGGTGAGACAGATAATAACGCATCGGAAGCTGCTAGAGAATATGCTAGAGTGTATCCACATCGACGTCATCCAGATGCTAACGTCATTAGAAAAGTGGAGCAAAAATTAAGAGAAAATGGCCAAATAGTGCCGATTTCTGTAAACGGTAGACGACCTCGTGAAGTTCTTACACCACCGTTGGAGGAAGCAGTTGTGGAAGCGATTGCAACTGGATCAGGACGAAGCATACAAGGATTAGCGCGACAGCCACTCTGTCACTTTTTCCTATTCTGAGATATTTGAGATTTTATGTTTCAATTTGATCTGGAAATTACATTATTTCATTTTTGACTGATCTGTTTTTACTAAATAACATGGTTAGGGGCCTTTTAAACGGGAATCAGTAAGTGCGATCGAAAGTTCATCCATTCTTATCAGAAATAGCGCTAATAGTAGAAAATCTCTACGTCACTTAGGGACTTCTTGCATACAGCCCTTCAATTACCTGTTTGTTGTGTATCCTTGTTTAATTACATTAAATTCTTTTGAAATAAAAAAGTTATGTCAACGTGACAGTTGTTTGTCTTACGCAAGTGACAGTATCTGTCAGTGTTGGTTGCTTAGATACAAGAAGTAGGCCTACCTGAAAGTAATTCTTTAGAAAAAGAAATATGTGCAGTATTGCCACGTTGTGCTCTTAGACAAACTGTTTTAATTTTAAACAGAATCTATTTGGACCACTTTTGTTGCGCTTGGGGACAATGCTTCAACAGAAAGCATTGTCCCAATATCAATCATGGGCACCTTTTTTTCATCACCCTGTATAATCAAATAGGAGCCATTAATTTCGGAGCGGCCTTCATACACATTCAAATCACACTTATTGTTAATCTGCATTTATTGAGAAAATTAACCAATTATGATTTAATGCCGAATCATTATATTTTAGTGGTCCCTTTTATACCATCTTAAATAGCTTTCACCGTAAGTACAAGTTTCGCGGTCAAATATCAATATGGTTAGTCGAAAAGTAATATTGTTAATGAACTCATCTGAAAATATACTGCAACAGAACGATAAAATGTTAGTAACGATGATAATAAAAAGTTGATTATCCCGTGGAAGAAAATCCTTTTCTGTGCGATGTCAGTGAATTGCGTTTGAAGAGTTAAACGCGATTGTTAGTGCTGTCTCTGAAAACGTAGAGTGGAAATAATATGATCTTCCAGAACTGCAATATTCCCGGATATGAATTGTAGCAACACATAAATCAACACGTCCTGCAGCAGGACGATCGTAAAATTACACTGAAACGTCTTTTGTTACATTGTTGGAACTTGCAAATGTAATAACGTTTTCAATGAAATTAGAGAAAATGACAGCGCAAGAATGACGTTAAACTAATTAAAACGCAAAATACAAGTAATTAACACTGCTTTACAAAATATTAATTTCTGTGAGAAATGTTTAAGGATAAAAGCGCAAAAGCAGAGTTCTGAAACTTTTATATTATTTATGGCCTCACCTGTTCCAGCCGTCCGTGGTAACTTAATTAAGTAGAAAATTAACTAAGCACGAATAAAATTTAAAAAAGTACTGCGCTCTTTTATAGATTTTTCTTCATTACTGTACGTGTATTGAACTATGCACAACAAAAGAAAAGTCTCGATCAATTTTTAACGTGTTTCGGAGAATACAAGACAAATATCTCCAGGGTATTTATTGCTGACGGATAGACGCTTGCTAAATAAAACACCGTCAAAATAACTGCGAAAAAAAGGCTAAACGCTTCTTTCAACACAAAAATTGAATTAGGCATCCCTTGAATGTATCGCAACGAGTATTCTACGCACATGCCGTAGCAAACACACGCTCTTTTATCACATTTATCGCTTTACTGAATAACAAATTTTCAAACGCAAGCCCAGATATTTCTATTAAAATTAATAACAAAGCTACCCAGTGCTTTCATAATGTCTATTGTGATTGACTTTAGAAAATATATTCTACATAATGCAAAATAATTTATTAAAAATCGGTCAAGAGCGAGTCAGGCTCGCACAATTAGGGTTCCGTACTAAAGCAACAATTTTCCCACAACTATCACATTGTCGAAAAAATACGCAGTTTTTCTGTAATCTATGGCTTAAACTCCGTTAAAATAAAAATTTTAGCTTCAGAAACCTAGGAGAACAAGAGGGGGAAACGGTCGTTTTTTGCACATTATTAGCTATATCATTAAGACTACTGAACTTAAAATTGTAAAAAAAAATATTTTTAGAATCCTTACAGTTAGCTCTTTCAAGTGATACCCCACACGATATGTTAATTTAAACTTTTTTTATTAGTACTAAACTAACCTCCCATAATAATCTAAAAAAATAATTTAATCAGTTATTGACGAGTTAATGACATTAACCCCAGATCTAAACACATACTTGAATATAAAATTTCCCGTTTTTTTCGATTCTGACACCAAAAATAGGGGTTCCCATTTAAAAAAATATAGTCGACCTCTAAATGACCTTGAAAATGAGTTTCAAGGTCAAATTCAATGTCCCCCGAGATTTCTAGGGGTTTCCATACTTTTTCTCCAGCCTGTATACCTGAAGTGATTAAATAAGGGCATTTAAAAAATAATTTCTGGAATTTGCTTAAAATAATTCTAAAGTGTAATTTTTGTCTCTTTTTTTGCATAACTTTTTTTGAGTATAAAAAATAAGAATTTTTACATTTTTTTGAATTTTTCGTATCTCAACCCCTTAATATTGTACATAAGAATAAATAAATTGTAGTGGCCTATACTTGACTTGCTCCAAATTCACAATATTTTACAGAGTGAACAAAAATAAATTTAATTGCAAAACGGTTGGAGCCAATTCACAGAAATTTTTACTCATAACAGCGTAGGGTGACCTTGCCAGTGAATGAACACTTTGCATTTCGGTTGTCACATTTGCGTTCACAGAATTATTTTCTCCGTCCCCAATATCACTTTTGTTGCTAATAACTTGTTGTATCGATAGATATTTTGTTAGAGCACAAGATTATTGCATCATTTGGAAGACTCGCTACAAATCAATTTATTAAAAGACATTTAAATACAAGACGTACTAAATACCCAGTGAATGAACACCAAAACCAAAAACCAAAACAGCGACGTCCAGTAAATGAACACCCAATATGGATGACAATACATTAACTTCAAACGTATTTGTAATAAAGAAAATTTTGTTTCTTTGTTATAAATTATAAATTATGTTCAAAGATACCATGAAATAGGACCTGCCTCTACATTTGACTGCAACTCGCAACCAACTGTTGATTTGAGCAATGTCTTTTTTTGGAATAAACTGATAAGAAAAAAACAATAATTGGATCATATCTGTAGAGACCTAATGGAACTATTTCGCACTCAAGATAGTTCGAAAATGCCCCACTGTTCTTAATAATTCAGTTTATTTGAGCAGTGTTCATTCACTGGGTGGTGTTCATTCACTGGACGGTTCACCCTATTGACATTTTTGACACATTTAAAGAGAGAGGAAAATTTAAACAACTTTAAAGTTTTTTTTAAATCGACCCCTGTTTCAATTACAGCAAATTTCAGATCTGCCAATGACATCGTCGCATACATATTAATGAAACTGTGGGCAAAATTGAAAGTAAATGAAGTGTATGTTGAAAGCTATAATAACTAGAAGTAATCAGACTCAATCTAATTTTTCAAGTTAACATTTTGAAAAGAAATCATAAGTTCAATGATGGAAATAGAATGATCACAGCTGACTTTATGTGCAAGATACAGGGGATGAATGAAAAATTGTCATTTTTGATCAGGTTCACTTGTTAGTAAAGAGAGAAAATATCATTGCCATTACTATCAACATAAAGTAAAAAAAAAATTTTTTTCACGGCCTTCTAACCGTTTCTGGAATTAAAAAACGTGGTATAATGGAAAAAATTAAAATTATTTTAAAAAATTTTTTACTGACTTATTAGAACTTAAAAAAAATAATACTGTAAAAGAATAATTATTCCACAAAAACCGATTCTTTCAATTAAATGATACTTATGACAATCACATATTTTTGAGTTAACTTTTTGCCTAACTTTTGCAACACAAAGCTCTATTTACTCTAATTTTGTTCCCTCCATTCACATTTATAGTGAAAACCACACATCGCACCTCGGCTGCAAGACTGACACAACTCAAAAATTTTAAAACATTTTATGCCCCAAAAATAAATTAAAATATAATTACTCTTATAATTTCAAAAATTAGCACATATGATAACCTAAACAATTTTGTACCAAATTATGAATTTTAACAGAAGAAAATTGTGGATTTTGACAGAAGAAAATCGATTACTTTTTCAATTTACACTTATTATTTTGAGTTCTGCCACTCTTGCAGCCGGGTGCGACATGGTCTTCAAATGCAAGAGCAAAGTGTGTTCAATATAAATTATATAGATTATCTGCAATTTTTCAAAACTTACCAGCTGGGCAAAATCTCCCTTCAGGGCCATCGTAAACATTTAAATTAACTTTAACTGGCACGGTGTCATCTTTAAGGGTGAGATGTGCTGGTTGATCACCTTCATGATTGGTACCAGTCAGCGCTACCGAAGTGAGCAGATCAAAACTGATTTTACCATCAGGTTTTGGATAATCAATTGGTTTGGAATCCTTTGCAGGTTTCAGTCTTGTATAATCAGGAGCTGAACAATGCCAGTTATAATACTTATAAACCAGATTTTTTTACTTGTTTACCTCCATGATGAAATGTCCAGGGTTCCTTTCCCCCCAACAAAATAGATAAACCACTGTAAGGAATTCCTCCGTAAAGTCCCAAAGGTGTGTGGAAGCTGGGTCTGACATTTCTAACTGCTTTTAGTTCTTTCCAAACAAAACTATTTTGTAATTTTTCTGTATAATTAACAGGTTCATAAGACAATTTTTCTGGCGATTCCGTTTGAAGAGCTTCATAAGCAGCTTCAGCTGCTAACATTCCACTTTTCATTGCATTGTGAGTACCTTTAATTTTTGGAACGTTCATAAAACCGGCTGAACAACCAACCAAACATCCTCCAGGAAATGTAAGTTTGGGTATACTTTGATAACCGCCTTCTATCAGGGCTCTTGCACCATAAGCTATCCGATTGCCACTCTCAAAATAATGTTTAACAGACGGGTGGTGCTTAAATCGTTGAAATTCTTTAAATGGACTTAAATAGGGATTAGAATAATCTAAACCGACAACAAAACCGACTGCTATTAAAGGTGTCGACTCGTTCAGGTGGTATAAAAATGAGCCACCGTATGTCCGCCTATCTAACGGCCACCCTATTGTATGCTCTATTCTTCCAGCACTGTGCAACTTTGGATCTATTTCCCAAACTTCCTTTAAACCTAAAATAGCAACCTTTTAATTTTAATTAGACACCAAGATGAAATCTTACCTATTCCATAAGTTTGAGGTTCACATTTTGACCGTAAATTAAACTTATTCATTAATTGCTTAGCTAAATGCCCATGGCAGCCTTCTGCAAAAATTGTGCATTTTGCATGCAGCTCCATTCCCCGTTCGAAAGTATCCTTGGGGCTACCATCTTTAGAGATGCCAACGTCGTTTGTAGCAACTCCTTTAACAGCGCCATCTGGATAATATAAAATTTCAGAAGCGGCATAGCCAGGATATATTTCAACCCCTAAAGCCTCAGCTTGTTCCCCCAACCATTTAACTACATGTCCCAATCTTACAACATAATTTCCATGATTGTACATCGGCAATCCAGGAAAAACTGGTATTGGTACAGAAAATTTAGATGTAAGAAATGAAAATTTATCTTTAGTTACAGGAGTATTTAAAGGTGCCCCCTTTTCTTTCCAGTCTGGTATTAATTCGTTAATAGCTACGGGATCTATACAAGCACCAGATAAAATGTGCCCTCCGATTTCAGCTGCTTTTTCAACAAGGCATACTCTCAATTCTTTGCCTTCTTTTTCAGCTAACTGTTTCGCTCTTATTGCAGCCGACATCCCAGCAGGACCTCCACCAATTATGAGAAGGTCCGTCTGATCTTCGAATCTTTCCATTTTGACTTCTTTCCACCGTGGATCGTTTTCGCGCGGGTGCATTGTGTAATGCGTTGTTATTTTTGGATAAACTTGTTCCGAAAAACATCTTGATACTGTTGGAATTCTATTTACTGAAAAAAATTTATTAGTCAAAATCTCAGAGATAATAAAAAGATTTATGGCATTTTTTAGAGATTGTAAATATTTGATTTGATAATAGCTAGCTCATATTTAGAATTTAAAGATTATAAGATTATCAAATTTGTAAGTTATTTTCAACTAAAAATCAATTTTAAATAAAATGTAAATGTAGGCCATCAAAAATACAGTGAAATGACCTTTGAACAACATGTAAATGAGGTAGTGCAAGGTTCATAACAAACATATTTACAAATAATTATCAATGTTTTAATTAATTTTCACTTGTAAAATTTCATGAGTAAATTAAATTAGAAAATTAAACTTTAATATTTAAATATAACAATTTTGCACAATTTGAAAAATAAATGGTTTTTTATTATTAGTTATCTCTACTACTTAGGTCTTGTTCAAAAAGTCAAATTTCATAAAAAAAAATTGTACTTACAACCCCTAAACGACAAACACAACAAAACTGCCATACTGACACCTGCCTGACACACACTGACACAGCTGATTCAACAGCAAACTGCCATAATTTTGTACATTCGAATGGTAAGTGACATCTACATTCAGATTGGTTAACGAAAATTTAAACTTTTTATTTTTATTTATTTTTAAAAACTTGCTGATTTATTAATACTATCGCAATCAAGCCGTTTGTTAATAATATTTTGATTATGATTAATAGCGACAGTTACATGATGTTATTCTAATATTAGTATGACTGATTTTAAATAAAAAATTAATTAATGAGTATTTTACAACGTCGGCAACAATAAATAAAAATACAATTTTTGCAATCAACTTAAAATCGCCTTAAAAATTGGTGTGGCCTCTGAATTATCAGGCGACCTTTGTCAATTATTAAAGCGATACCATCTGTGACGATATATAATTTTTTTCAAAATATAAATATTGTAGAAATTCGAAAATAATGCACAGCAACAAATATGTAAAAACGCCACATTAATTGCTTAATTAAAACAAATTTGGCAGAAAAAATAATAATAAAGTTATTGTTGTTTTCAATGGACATGTTTTCAAACAGCAACAGATAAATTAAATATGTAAAATCGACGATTATTTTTCAGTTCAATTACGTAAACCTAAAGTGAACTGATGTTTTGAACCTAATACCATTCATACTTTAGTCGAAGTTTCGATTTTAATAGAGTAAGACGTTCGAGCTCGTGAAACATGAGTTGTCCAATGAAGCATAAGTACGTATTCATTCAAGGTATGATATTTTCAAAATAAAGGTAAATTTTATTTAGTGATGGCCGAGACGGTGACCATCCGGACGAGGAGGCCGGTATGCTTTATGGGGAATATTTGATGCTGGATAAAATTTTAGGAGCTCAGAGAATGCTCAGCACAGCACACAGCCACCATGTACATGATGAACATTTATTCATCGTAACTCATCAAGGTAATAATAATAATAACAATTTTTCCCATTTTCATCAATTAATTTTTAGCGTACGAATTATGGTTCAAACAAATCATTTATGAGCTCGATTCGATAAGATCCCTGTTCAGTTTGGTTTTGGAAGAATCTCAAACTTTGGAAATATTGAAACGGCTCAACCGAATTGTCCTCATATTAAAAGTGAGTCAATCAATAAGGGCATTTCATCATTCGTCAGATCCTTAAACTTGCAATAATTTCCGTGCCAATTTAATTTCGTATAAACAATAACTAATTATTTGCTACTGATAACCCCAACATTTATGGGGTTTTTTTTATAAAGGCTGATGTAATTTTTGCAACGCACTACACGTTTTCACATCATTGCCTTTTTGCATAGGGAGTATTATGAGGTGTTAAAGAATTTTCACCGGAAAAACAAAAATGTCTATTGCGGTCTTTATATTATGTTCACACACGTATCGCGTGCTACAGCAATCGCAATCTATTATGGTGTATCAATTACCGAAACCTTAGCAAATGTTATTGCTTCAATAATTTTTGCCCTTTTTATTATTTGTCTCGACATATTGTTAATATGGCTTTTTCTACACCCATACGTTAATCGATTTATTAAACATTTACTACTTATACTTTAATGATATCCATTATGATACAAATTTTTCATTAAGATACAAATTTATAACCAATGGAAATGCAGCATCATTAATATTCGGACAATATCAAGTGTAGCCAATCTAAAATTTATCAATTTTGACAGTTCGTAATTACTGTCAACCTAGTATATTCCTAAAATTTGTGCTAATTTATTGTCCGTAAAATCAGCAACGACACACGAAAAATTTGACTCTCAATTTATGAATTGGAAGAACAAAAATAAGGCTCAAAACTTTTCAGAAAGTGTCTTAATTTATTGTTGTGTTTTCTTTGTAATAAAATTTTCATAATATTTTTTTAGTTATAACTTATAATTTCATTACAAGTTTAATACATTTTGAAAATAAAGTGCTTGGTTTTTAATATTATGGCTGGTCGTAGAAAAAATAGTGTATGCAACTCACATTTAATTGCTATTATGACACTCGTATTCATTACTTGTCTCTTATTTTAATAGTATCATTAAATGCTCATTGCATAATATACTATTAATGGCACCAAAAAATGTGCAATTCATTACATGGCCAAAAAATTTGTTGTTGATAACGTTAATACCCACTAAATACAAAACATCGCATTTGAGAGACGTTGAGGATACGTTGCAACATCGTTGCGACGTTATTGTGTTTAGTAAATTCGGTCTTAAGTTTTTTTTTATTTATTTGCATTTTTAATTCCCCCTTAGAATCACCGAAAAATTTCGGTGTAATTGTATTTATACAGTCGAACTCCTCTACAGTGATGTTCGAAAAGTCAAGAAACAAATCACTATATGTATATATAGAAACTTCACTATAAAGAATTCGTGCTTAATTTTACAGTTTCAGCAAAATTTTAAAATTTATTATTGTGTATAAAAAAATAGTCCAGAACTTCCCCAGGAACACTTGAATTGGACACTCGGTTTGTTGACCCATTGATGACTCAAAAATTTATTTTACCCTCTTTATGTTTAACGAAAATAAATTAATCGGTTATTGTTGAAAGAGGATAAGTCACTTTTTAATGTATCGAGATAGTCCATAAAAACCAGTAATGCAATCAAAATTTCATTATTAAAAAGGGTCCTGTTAGTGACTTATTCTCTTTTAACACTAAGACAGTATGTAACAGTTCAGTAAAAATCACCAAGAAATACCTAGAAATATTAGTAATTCCTTATTACTCGAAAATGGCCAAAATATACAGCTACTTGAGAGAGTTCTATTGTGTACAATTATTTATGACCGAGGTGGTATCGTGGTTACATATCTTTTAGGGGAACGACGAATCTCGAAAAATTAAAGTTTTACAGAAACAGGTCTCCCTACCGAGGAGTATTAAATTGGGGTTTTAGCAGTCATGTAAATACTTTATTAGGTGTTGCTGTATTTAGAAATGAAACCTTATTTACCGCAATGTATTAAATATCCAGCTACGAAGCCTCAATTAACAAACAAGTAATCTATCGTATTCTTAAATAGCTGTTAGTCGATCAAGTAATGATCTTGGAAACCATGACTCCCCTCGATTTTATGGACTTCAGGGGTTACCTCTGTCCGGCATCAGGTTTCCAAAGTTTGCAATTCAGGCTTCTGGAAAATAAACTGGGAATGAAACAAGAGCATAGGGTGAAATACAATCAAAACTACATGGCAGTTTTTGGACGAGATAAGGTTTGTAATTAACATCCACAATCGTTAATAATAACATCAACAAACTTTAGGATGCCATACAGGCGATTGAGAAGTCAGAATTGGAACCATCGCTGACAGATTTGGTGCAAAGATGGCTCGAAAGGACTCCGGGTCTCGAATTGGAAGGCTTCAATTTTTGGGGAAAGTACCAAAGTGCTGTAACTAAACTTCTCGACGAGCAACGCACTGCAGCGGAAGAAGAACCTTTAGAGCGAATTCGAACTTATCGTTTGCTGGATTTGGAAAATCGCAAAGAAGTTTACGATTCGATTTTTGATCCCACTGTACACGCAGCTTTGGTTTCGCGTGGCGATAGAAGATTTTCCCACAGAGCATTACAAGGTGCCATTGTGATTACTTTTTACAGAGACGAACCACGTTTTAGTCAACCCCATCAAGTTCTTACGTTGCTTATGGATATTGACTCCTTGATTACGAAATGGAGATGTAAGTGAACCGACGCGAAATGAAATTAATATTAAAATTCAAATTTTAGATAATCACGTTTTGATGGTGCAGAGGATGATAGGATCATCTCAACTTGGCACTGGAGGATCGTCTGGTTATCAATACTTGCGTTCAACGTTGAGGTAGGCAACTGGAAAAGGTTAAAATGATCTAATAGATTGATTTTAGTGATCGTTATAAAGTCTTTGTGGACCTATTTAATTTATCGACGTTTTTAATACCGAGATCTTTGATTCCGCCATTGTCTTCTACAATGAAAAACCACTTGTGCTTGAGCTGGGGAACGTCACAAATAAATCCAAATTACTACAGTAAAGATGATAAGCAAAAACATGAAAATTCCAACGGAAATTCCGTTGATTTATAAATTAAGCTGTAAAATTCATTGACACATTTTTGAAAGTCAAATTTTGGCGCCATCATATGTAATGCTGGTTGCTTACAAGTGAAGTTTATTACTGCTTTTTTTTATTAACATCGTTTGTACTTTGAATGTTTATAAGTGAATCAACTTAATAGTATGTAATTATGTAAACAAATTATAGAATTGATGTATATAAAAGTTTACAATAAATGAGTGGGTTCCGTTTTCGCTATATAAAATGGAAATGACAGTTCCATTAACCACTGACGTGTTTAAATCTGCTTTGTTAATTGGTTTGAAAAGAATGTTTACTATTTAAAAAAAGGGTATTTTTAGACAAATCCTCAATGAAACTAGGTAACACATTGCTTTCCCCGCTAAATGATTATTTTAGTCCGAGTTTTAAAACGTTTTCAGTTGCAGGTGTGTAGTATAACCTTAATTTACAAAAAATGAATAATGTTGGCAAAAACGAAGTAAATCTTATGTCTTCGACGCAGTTGAATATCTCCGGCGATAATCAATGCAGTCACTCTGAAAAGGGTTCTTTATATTATGGTGTACACATCCCTTCCGATATTCCAGTCCAAGACAATGATGGGTTTATAAATGTGTTCAAGGATCAAACGGAAGCTTTGAAAGTTGTCAAGAAATACAAAAGAGCCCGTTTTAAGTCGTTTAATTATTATCATGAAGCTGCTGAATTTGCAGTGCATGGTTTTGAAAATCCCAATAATAATACAACTGTTGACGGATCATCCTTTAACCATAAAATAAATTCAGATAACACGCAACCAGTGGGCGAAAAACCGAGTCCATTCAGAGGACCGAAATCACAAGATTTGGTCAAATTGAGGAAAGGAATTGAAGCTGGTGATTTAAATTTAGTACAGACAACTATTTGGGACAATCCTAGGTATCTTATAAGTAGTGGTGATACGCCTTCAATTTTACAAGAGGGACCTCGTTACAATGCTTTACATATAGCAGCTAGATACAGCAATCATGAAATGTGTGAACTTATATTAAGTACAATTTCGAATATTGCCTTCATCAAATTGCTTTATGGAGAAGAAAATCATCAAAATCCATACGAGAGGGCGGACATGTTGTTGGATTTATATTTAAACACTCCTGATAAGAGTTTTAATGAAACTCCCTTGCATTTTGCCTGTAAGTTTGGTGCTTTAAAAGTTGTAGAAGTTCTGGTGTCGTATCCACAGTGTGATAGAACATTAAGGAACAAATTTTCAGAAACGCCTCGAATGGTATGAAATTTAAATTCAGTTGAGTATGCAGTAACAGTATAATTGCAGATAATATGTGATCGTAAAAATAAGCATGTAGTTGATTTAGCCCGAAAAATAGAAATGTTGTTGGAAGAAAATTACTACGTTCCGGTACTGAGATCAGAAGACAATTGTATGCCCCCTGTGATAGGAGAACCATTTTCGCCAAAGAGTCCACTTGTAAGTATAAATTGGATCGCGTTATGCATAGGTTGACCAAGCGCCAAATTGTAGTTTTTGGTAAAAACCTTTAACTTTACTGTCTCATTAAAAATGGACCTAATTTTTAGCTGGTTAGTAGGAAATAGATTTCTATGTCAACTCGATTTTTTGCAGGTAGATACAGGGCTCGTAGTAAGTCACTTTTTAGTAATTTGGTCACTTTTTTACAATGAGTTACTATTTTCACCTATTTTTTAACATGTAGTCACTATATCACTATTTTTTGCAACAAAAGTTGCACATCGTACTTTAAAAGATTTCACTGTAGAAAAGGCATTGGTTTTGTCAAAAATCTTTAGGGTTGCAGAGCCTTGAACAGTGTTTAAATAAAAAGCCAAAAAATAATTAAATTTTGTTATACAACATAAAAATTGCTAATAAAATGTATTATATCTTCCAAAGTTTGGTTTATTGAATCACTTTTTTTGTCACTAATTTTTTAAAAATAAGTCACTTTTATACTATTTTTTAAGCCATTTGACGCTACGAGCCCTGTAGATAACATCGTTATACATTAGATGGAAAGCTGCTTTCCACAATATTAATTTGGCGCTTGGTCAAGTCATGCAAAACGCGGTCCAAATATATCGTCAAGATTTGTGATTGATTGTCATTTTAGAGTTTAACCAGTGATGTAGCGTCTCCACGAATGGAAATTCACGCATATGCAGGTCCTATGAACAAAGAAGGAGCAGAAAATTTTCGAAAATTATGGAAAACTCCTCCACGATCCTCCACGCAAAAATCGCCAATGAATAATATGGTTAAAATGAAATTGAGGGACCCCGAGAAAGGTTTAGAAAGACTTGGCAGTATCATCGCACAGGAAATGGGAATTAACTGGAAAGAATATTGGCCTTTTTTGGATAGCTTTATCGATTTGTCGACTACGGAAGGATTGGAACAATTGGATAATTACTTTAAGTCTCGTTTTAACAAAATCTACAGCATAAATTTAACAAAAACTAATATTACGACTTCAAAAAATGTTAGCCCCTCTAGTAGTCCTCTCTCAGATTTATGTAGAGTTTTTCAGGCATGTAATTTAAATGATAGCAATGCCGGAAACTCAAAATTCAATCAACGGCCAAATCATGACATAATTTCAGAAGTGCATTTATTAAAATCAGATTTAAGTCCCTTGTTATGCATTGAAAAATCTTGTCAGGTTTTTGCCCATCGAATAGCGCACGATATTTTGCATTCATTAGAAACTGAATATAGCAGTACAACAACAACAGTTTTAGAAGGGCAAATTAAGCAACTACAGCTATTAATGGCAAGCTTTATGGAAGATGAGCGCTTTAGTAAAGTTGATTTTCAATTAATACATTCCCGGTTAGGTTTATTAATTACTTATAAACTAAAAGAATTTTTAAAATTGGAAGATGAACACAATTTAATGTGCAAAACAATTTCTACGTGGTTAGAAAATTGTAGTAAGAGTTATGACTGTTTTTCATCAGACGACGAAGCGATAAATTGTCACCAAAATACCAACACGCAAAAGAAATGCACATCAAAAAATAAACAAGTAATCTGTCTGCTTCAGTGCATATTGTGCACCTTATTTATCGATATTGTCGCAACAGATGTAAATGTGAATACAGAATGTGAATGTTTGAAGGCTTGGGAACAAGCTAAACAATGTTCTTGCGTATGGAGAAGTAAACTCACAAGAAAAAAGAATAGTTTCAAACATATTTCAAGACGATTGTTTAGTAAGTGGGTTTTTCATTCATTCGTTTTATTACTGCTTTATTTGTAGGTAGTAATAATGACGATGCCAGCCATCTGAAATCTGCTTCAAAAAGTTCTGAAAGTTCCTCTGATGAAGAATACTACACACCTCCAAGTACTCCAACTATGTTGCAAACTGATACAAACTACAGCTCTGACGATGAATATTTTTCTGACTGTGAAATTCCTGAAATTGAAATTTTTATTGAAGGGTAAGCAATCTTTAATAGTATATTATACATTAAGGTGGAGAAGTGTGTGTTCATAACCTGAGGGTATACATAATTTTTTCTGGTACTAGTAATATTTGAATTTAAAATATTTTTTATTGCAAATTATCAAAAAAGAAATAATTTTTGTTCCCACGGCACGGCAGTTATTTGCAAATACAGTGAAACTTCCCTATAACGAACTTCTATTTAACGAATTTCTCCATATAGCGATTTTTTTTGGGGAACCTTCACCCTGGAAACATTTTTAATGCATTTTATACCTCTTATAACGAAGTAAAAATTTCCGTATAACGAATTTTTTCCTCCAACTTTACAAATTTTCAAGATTTAAAACGGTTTCTTTTTGTTGTTTCACTGTAACTTGGGAAAAAAACTCGGTTGTAGTAATATTCTTAGATGTATTGGATCCAGGGTTCAACATTTTATGAGAGATTAGCAGACGAAGTAAGTGGCACTAATTTAAGCGTGCAAAAATTTTACAATTTTAAATGGAACCGACAAAGTTTTACTGTGTCAAAATTATTTTATTTTATTACCATACTTTTCCTTGTCTTTTAAAAGTTGTTTCATAACACTGGGGTGGTCTTATTTATTCAATTAATTAAATAACTACGTAACTGTATATTAATCCATTTGCGATCTTGTTTTATGTTAAATAGATACCTAGTTATTTTAATGCCTAAAATCGTATTACGTCAAAAATTCTTGTGGACCTGAAAGGGTTAAACTGAATTATTTTTACCAACATGGATTTCTATATAACGAAGTTTCTCTATAACGAATTTTTTTAAGGTCACCGTGACGCTTCGTTATATGGAAGTTCGACTGTATGTCATTTCTTGACAAAAGTTAAATCTAGTTTTGTTGTGACCCTCTGCACACATTTTTTGAAGGTGCTTTGCAAAAATGATGAGTGATGAGTGTATTTACACTGTCAAAAATTTGAAAATTTGTAGATCATTTACTTAAAAGCAAAAGTGAAATACTTGCAGATGGTGTATTGTATGATTATACATGTTAAATTCCACTTTTTGTACTTTTGGCATTTAATGGAATGTTTACTGCTAAAACGCTTTTGACATAATTGACATTTTAATGCATAAAATGTCATTAAATTGCATTTCCTTATTATAGCAAATCGTTCTAGAAGTATTTTCTTTCTAAAATTGTAATAGAATTACCAAAAAATGTAATTTATTCGGTATTGACCAGTGGTGAATAACAAAAAAATTACCTACCTGGCATTGAAACTGAACTTCACGGCATTCTAATATAAATCAAAATGATATGCTGTACGGCTAGTAGTGGAAAAAATTAGTTATTAATTTTTATTCTTGGTTTTTATTGCAGTAATATACCGACAAAGATGGATTGTGATGTCTATAACGCCTTAAAATACGCTCATTGTGAAATTAGTTGTAATAATTATGTGTACCTTTATAAATGGTACCATACCGTCGGCTTACATTCTGAAAGTGAACGGTTAAGGTATGAAATAATTGAATTGCCAAAATAAAATGTGATTGATGATTTATTAAATTACAGCTGGACAAACACAGAAAGAATAGTTATGGGAAGTTTCCAGTCGCCTAATTGCGGCAAGTCAATTTTGAATAAAACAGAGTATCAATCGTGTCATTCTTTCCCACGATCTTGGCTGCGAGTTACCGGACCAAATTCGCCACAGGCAACTTTAAAGGCATTTAAAGGCAATTTTAGTTTTAATCTGTAACAAAAAGTATATTTTACAATTGATTCAGTTTTGTTTTGTTTATGTGAAATAGTGTGTTCTATCTTTGTTTTCTTGTGTTAGATGTTTAAAATTGAAAGAATTTTAAAACCTGTTTCAAATTGTTTTTTAGAAGCATTGAATTGCATTTAACGTTTCTGTGTTTTGTTCAAGTTTAATTTACCAATGCTTAAGTACAAAGTTGTTTATTTCTAGTGGAAATTTGAAACAGGTGTTTATTGTTTATAATTAAACTTAGGATTATAATTGAGTCTTCCTGAAAGAGTGATTCATTTCAATACTCTTTAAGTGCTGTTAAAACAAAGATGTGTATTGTCGACTGATGCAAACTATAAATTAGTCTTAAACTTGGGTTTAATAAATCTAACGACTTAAAACTGTGACTACTGAAGTAAAATATCTTTTTAAATTGTTCAGTTCAGAGAAAAATTAAATGTCAGTAGCACAGTTTTGTATTTTTAATTTGCAATTAATATTTCATTGTGACAGGCTGCTGCCAGACCTAATATTTTATTTGCAATATTTTAAATGAACTATTTTAATAAATAACTCTGGCAGCTTTGTTGTTTCATTAACCCGGTTAGAAATTAGAATTTTGAAAACTTCAATTTGCAGTATTTGTGGAATTTAGATGATTTTAATTTTCATTCAATGTTAATATTACCAATGGCATCCTCGTCACTTTTCTCATGTTCTTTCAAATCTGCATTGGAGTCCGATTGAGCCATATTGAAATTAAAATTTGCTAAATTTTCTAAAGTGATTATAGGTGGTACTAGCTGCAGAAATTGACTCCTCGATTGATTCTCGCCTTTCCTATTCGTTCCAACGTTAGCTTTCTTAATTTCCTGTACGCTGCTAGGGCCAGGTTGATCGAAAAACCTTTGTATACCTAGTAACGGCACTGCTTGCAAGTTCAATTTTGTCGAGCTATATTCCGAATCACAAGAAGTGCTAGAACGGTTATTTATGTTTTTCTGAGACGCTTCATTTAAGAGCGCCGTCACCTGTTCATTTTCCATCACTACATGAATATTATCATCATTGTTCCTTGCCAGATTTCGGCTAAACCTTTCATTGCCCACATCATGTGAAATGCTGTTGTAAGGGAAGGCCCTTTCGTCGTTCCGTCTCAGCCGAAAACTTCGATAATTCCTGTCAGCTTGTTCACTTTCGATTTCCAGTGTTCTCAGTCGCTGCCGAGCTTCTTGTAAAATTTCATCTGTAGGACTGGGCTCTTCAGAGCTAGAACTGTGAACAGTTAATCGACGTGGCGGGGCTCTTCTCCTGTTTTCTCGATTACTGTAGTTACGAAATTGCCTCGGGGATGGGGAAACTAAAATATGATGGCCTTCTTCACCGCCACCGTTAAACGTATTCAGATTACTTCTGTGTCGTATTGGAGGGGCCGGCATGGGTGGTGTTGACAAAACTCGATGATTTCTATGAAGTCCGGTTAATATGTGAACCGTGCCAGTCGAATTTTCCACTTCATGCATTAAAGTCGATGCTCGTTGTGACAGTTCTTGAATTCTCAATTGCTGTTCAGTACTTAAATTCCTCAAATTGTTGTTTTCCAGCTGGAGTTGCTTCACCATGCCTTTCATAAGAGTATCTTCGATTTTGCGATCTTGGTTATTTTCAGTTGTTTGCTGTTCTGTGGACACAAAAGTACCTCCGGCACTAACCGCGGTTTGTGACACCGTCACAGTTGCACCCTGCAATTGACTCTTTAAATTTTCACATTCATCCTGAAGATGTTTCAGGAAATTCTCATCACCTTCCGAAGCTTTTTCCTTGGTTCTTATTTCCTGTTCAAGTTTCTGTCTCAAACCAGTGATTGCAACCTTTTCGCCATACAGATTCTCATACTCTGCATGTATTCTCTTTTCCTTCCTTTCCAATTCGTCGTCGCGTTGTTCCACTTCATTTTCCCTTTCACTGACAACTCGTTCACGTTTTATCACCTTGTCGAGTCGATCCTTCAAGGAATCACTCTGCTGTTGGAGCGATTCATTCCACTGCGAATACCTTTGGTACTTCTGCTTGTGCTCGTCTTTAAGTTTATTCTTTTCAGTCGTAAATGACTTCTCAATTTCGTTAATCTTCCTTTTGAATTGAGCTTCTTTCCTAATCACTTCTTGTTCGAGACGAGCTTCAAGTTTTACGAACTCTTCTCTTTCTTCTTGCTTTATTCGTTCCCTCTCCTCTACAACTATCATTTTAAGGCGTTCTGAAATCTGGTCGATGCTTTGAGGGTTCATTCGAGCACCGATTAAAAGTTTATTCACATTTTCAACCCAAGGTTCGTTTGAATTAAACTCAAGTTTAGTTGGTAAGGCTGATTTGTTTCCTAAAGTGTGCAGTAATCTTATGACACAAGTCAGGAGGGAGTCTTCATTGGTTTCATTGTAGTACATGAGAGAAATTCTTAGAGCATCGTCGCTTTCACGCATTATTCCAAGGGTTTCTAAAATGTCCCACATGTCCTTGTCTTGAAATCGCCACTTTTTGTCAATGTTTTTTTTTGTACCGTTGATGACATAATTTGAAAATTCTGGTAGTACATTTACCAGGGGTACTTCAGTGCTGAACACTGACAAGGAATAATGATAATCCTGGAGCAGAAGAAATTCTGCTATGAGCATGTTAATCGCCTGCACTTTTGGTGAGATGGATTGTTTAAGTTGAGTGGAAACTGTCCTACCTAAATTGGTTTCTTTCAGAACTCCAATCATCTGCACACGGAGATGTGACCTAAGTTCAGATAACAACCCCCGATCTTCAAACCAAGCGTACAATCGCCGTTGAAATTCATCTCTGGATAATGGAAGATTTGGGCCTTCTTCGGGATTAATCGCCGGCTTGATGCTGTCTTCGTTCATTTTGTGAGTTTAATACTCTATTTTTTTCTAAAAATTTAGATTTATGTAACAGAAAATTTTGAATTTTCAGCTGTTTACATCTCCATATTAGTCAGTTTGGTAATCTTAATAAAATGAAATTTCTTTAAAAATTGAAAAACCAGATAACTGTCATTTTTTGTTATGTGAAAAATGACATTGGTATTAGTGCGTGAAATTGATTAGAACCGTAAAATTATAAACAAATATAATAATGTGGAGTGTTTTAATTGTAGCAAGTACAAGAAAACGGAATTCACAAACCGTCTTCCCATCGGTCCCTGTGGCGCAGAGGATAGCGCGTTGGACTTCTAATCCAAAGGTCGTGGGTTCGATCCCCACCAGGGATGGACAAATTTTTGTTGAAGCCACATTTTTTTTACTGCTCATCGGCGGTAACCGTATTCAAAGGGGAAATTAATGATAAGAATAGTTGATGTCGCAGATAGTCATTCATTGAGTTGAATAAGACCAACCTTGGGCCGCTCTAAATTTTAAAAGGAACAATAATTGTTTTCGGTGAGTGAGTGGGAAATACGCGGTTAAAAAATACGTCCGGAATTTAAAACCGAATTTGCATAATTTATTCGCCGTTAAAAATAAACTAATCTATGATATCCTTTATCTTTAATGGTACAAGTATTTTTATTTTTAGCTCGTGACGTTGGTTTATTGTTGTTGTTATCCATTGTATTCGGTTTCATAAATAAAGTAGTTCACGACCACACTAAACAAAATAGTACGTTTTTTTTGCGTATTATTTGTGCTAAAAATATATTCGTCTTCAATCTGACGGGCGGCACGTTTTCGAGTATACAATAACATACAAAGAAATGTTTGCGACGCAAAACCTTCTAGACTCGTCTGTACTTGAAATCTTATTTACATTTATCTTCAAATAATTATTTTTAAATCTTACAATATTCTTGTTAAACCGGTAAATGATGAAATGCTGCACTTCATCACAAGAAACACAATAATTAATGTAAGTCAACACAGAAGAGGGCATTTTAGAAGTCAGCGCAGCTTAGTACACACATAAACAAACGGTTATTCTTGTGGGGTAAAAAAGTTGCCACGTGACCACTACACTTCCAGGGGTCCCACCAATTTGCGATTCTCGGGTCTCTTTTATGCGGATTTTTCTAACGCGAATTTGAAATTTCGCGGTTTTTTTCTCTTCATTATCCAAAGTGTGTTACGTACAAAGTATAAGTGAAGTATAATTTTCCATGGTGCTTATACATACAGGGTGAGTTAAGTTTTACCGCCCCGGCCATAATACCTATTAAAGATTGAGGGAAAAGTATGCAATTTACATGTTACATCAGTTGAAGTTTATACTTTCGATTAGTGCTACAAGTTTCCAAATTATTTTTATTTGAAACCAAAAAAGTAAAACAAAGAGTTTCGGGTAAAATTTCCATGTTTGGTTTTTTATTTCAAAATCTGTCAAATTATTCGTAGCATTGTTAATTGCAATTTGATTCGTTAAAAAATTATTACCTTTTGAATTAAATCAAATTTAACATAAAGCACGAAAAATACTTTTATTTATGACTTTCCAACAATGGATAATACGGTTTACCACGTAACAATACCTGATGATCGACCCATAAAAGTGAAGGGAACGGCGTTTTAGTTGTTACCAGACCCGTATTCTGGAATTTGTGAGAAAAGTAAAATAAGTTTTTAATAGGTAAATATTAAGTTTATTTTATAAAAGATGCTAAAAGTGATGCCCCATTACCCATAAATTAAAAGCATTTCAAGGTTCTCCTCGACTCAGTATTGAAATGGCATGATTATACCTGAACTAAACACAAATGTTCACTATTCCACAAAACAAAGTTTTAATTTTCACTTTTTACCAACGATGTTTAAGTGTTGGAAGATTTGTTGCGAATGTCAATGTTTCTTTATTTACAAATTGACCTAGGGTTGTGACCAGGGTTTTTGAACTTTGGGTGAATTAAGCAATTTATTTTATGGGAAGGTTCAATAACCGATAGGTATATTGACTTTGCAGACGGCAAAATTAAAACACAAAATTGTAGACAGATATACTAACGAAACTTAGAAGCTGGTAAACGATTTTCTTATCAAGTTTAAAATCTAATATTGCAAAAATTATTTTTTATTATGATTATAATTACCGTGTAGCTGTTAGTTACGATGTTGTGAACTTTTAAAGAAATAGCGAAGACCCTTATTCCGGTCCTGTAAAATGTAACGTTGCACTTTTTAACTTAACTTTAGGACTGTCATAAATAATCAGCCAAGTACCCAAAACCAATACCATTGTTAGGTGAATTAGTCAGCTTATGTCGTAAATCATTTAAAAAAATACCCTCTAATACGGAAATGACTTTATTTAATGAACCCAAATTAGTAAAATTATTTCAATTACACTAAATTGTGTGAAAATATTTTACTGTTCGTACATAAAAAAAACTAATAAATTGAGCAATTAGTAATTGAAAGAAAGCCAAAATTTTACCTGATTAAAAAAAAAAAAAAATTTCTTGGTTTTTATGTACCTTAATAATATAAAATTACTCATGCAATTTATGAGAATTGACAAATTACTTTAAAGGCATATTTTGCCACGGGCGGTAAAACTTAACTCACCCTGTACGGTAGAATCGCGATTTAGTGAACTAATTCCGGCCAAGCCAGTTCACTCTTTAGGGGATTAACAAAATTATGTAGGTACAGTAGAATCCGCTTACAGCGAGGACGCACGGGAGTTTGAAATTAGAGGATTTCGTTGAAAGCGGATTATTATGTAAAAACATTTTTTATTGAAAATGTTATTTGTTAACATAAATTAGTAAAATGCGTGTACGTTACAGTTGTTACATACAAGCTGGGGAAAAAGTACGGAAACCCCTAGATATCTCGGGGATTAGTAAAAACAGAAATAAGCAAAGTCCATACCATAGGTAACGATGAATCCAAAGATGGCATTGAATTTGATCTTTAACTTCATTTTCAAGGTCATTTAGAGGTCAACCTTATTTTTTTAAATGGGAACCCCTATGTTTTAAAGTTTTAAGAATTTTACTAAAATAAGAACAATTAGGGGATTAATCGAAGATAAAACTTCGTATTGTTCTCGCACATAATGTGTATTATGAACTCAGATGTTTGCAAAATACTCTTCGACTCGTATTTACAAACTTTCATATTAGTTAATAATAGCGTACATTATGTGCTCGTTAAATAATATACTATTACTGTAAAAATTTATTGTTACAGTAGAAATATCATTTGGTGCCTAATAGACCATTTTGAGGCTCATCTCAATAACAGAGCTATTCCATCTATCGAAACAATTTATAAAATTGTTGGAACCCACTTTTTATTCAGAGGTATTGAAGTCTCTAATGCTGGAATTAAATTACATACATTGTAAGTTGTTTGTTATTAGTCGCTGCATTTTTTTAAAAACAGCAGTTATCACTCCGGAACCGTAGGTATGGTGTAAACAAACCTTCGGTTGTCACAAATATTTTTCTATTCTTCTCGAGAATATTTGCAGGTCCGTGGCGATGAGGTTTGTGATTTTGCCGTCCAATGTGAATGTCGTCTATTAAAATTATTGAATAATATTTTGACGGGACAGTGTCACTCCATAACTTTATGTATGTATAGGCAATTCAAGCTAAGCATGCGACTTTAGCGCAAATAAATTCAACTAAGCGAACTCCTTGTTGTGACGTCACGTCGTGCCAAGTGCGTTTGTTATTGTTCGAGTTTTGTAATAATTTGATTAGTTGTCGATAATTCTAAAAAAGAAATGAACTAATTTGTTTGTTTGATATCAAGTTGTAGGCCAGATTTAAAGTGTCAGTGTTAACATTAATCATGGATACATCTGAAACTAACCTAAAAATTTTTCTCACGCTGAAGCTATTGAGTTTGCTCAAATATCTTCGGCTAGGGTTCATATTGAGAGGTCTAATCAGAGAATAACAACGTTTAGAATATTGGCAAATCGCTTGTCAGCCAATCTAATACCAATTGCAGATGATATTTTTGTAATGGTATGTGCACTTGTAAACCTTTCAAACCCAATTCGAGTAGATGATAAGTTTATTGAATGAAAACGAATACTACTTCTAGTGAAAAAAAAACTTTATTTCATTTACACAAAAATGATGCAACATTTTTGTTAAATAGTTTTATGTCGAGAAGCTCTAAAGGTTTTGCATCATCTCCTAAAGTGATCCCATTTTTCAGATGGTTTGCGCTGTTGTTAATCTTTCAAATCCAATTTTGGCAGATGACAAATTTGTAATATAATTTTCCCATAATTTTCCCAATTTTTATAAAGCCACATATTTACAAAAAGTCTCTTTAACCGACAACGTCCAATGGCGTTAAAAATTTCTATCCTGGATATGACGTCACAATGCGACAGTAACCTATATTATCGATACGCGGTAAAACTAATTTGAATTCCCAATACCTACTGTGAATTTAATTACAATCGTAGGTGTGAGCATTGTGAACATTTCTGTCACATAGTAACCAAACACTTTCGCAACAAAATTCTAAGCTGTTTGTGATCGTTTCTAAATTATTTCTCTATTGTTGTTCAACTTCAATTAACGTATTTGTCAACAATTGGTAAACATATTTGCTGTGTCTAATGTATTTTATGTTTCATCGAACTTCGAACGTTTACAGTATGTAGGAGTTTTGCCTATACAGGAAGGTTATAGGCACAACGTAAACATAAAATTGGAAACATTGATTTATTTCATCACAATAAAATTCATAAAATGTATACAGGTTGATCCTAAACAAACCTGACAAATTTAAAGAAGTGATTCATTAGTTTAACCAAAGAAAAAAAATTAACAATAACCGATGTCCTATAGAAGGTTTATAATTTGTTTATTAAAAACGCGATGTTAACACATGCTACACAGCTAAAAACACACTGTTTTCACGTGACGACTGATTAGTTGCGAGCGAAAACCTGATTTACACTGTTCAGGGTATAAATACATTTTATGCAGGAAATTTAAATTTACATAGGTTTACTTTAACTATAAAACCAAAAGCACGTGTTATTATTAGAAGGTTTAATAATATTATAACTTACCTAATGAAAAATAATGAGTTTTATAATAAAAAAGGACTAGAAACTACGGAACGAATAATAACCACTTTCGAACACCTGACTATTGCAAGACGTAACGAAAGAAAACTGGGTCGACTGTTTATTACAGTGTAAACCGGAGTTCACGCGAAAGAGGTTGTTGAAGGTGACTAATGTCCCAAATGTAAAATAACCAATCCTCATTGGCATCCGGTTGATCATGCAGTGACATTGCTTCGCGTTTTTAGTAAACTCACTTTAGTTTTAGTAATAAGTTTTTTCGACAAATTTAGAAAACACTTCAGGACAATTTTGTATTTTTTTTAAATAATTTTAATGTTTCAAGAGAGCTTTAATTCTTTCATGCGATGTAAGTAACGTAGCATCAAACCACATTCCTTCATATTTCGGCGTTTTTTTTAAATACAATTTTCCATCTTGCATTTTTGTCCTACTACAAGTGATTTTTGAGAAAAATGCGAATCAATAAACACATGCATTGTTTTTATTCATGTCAACATTTCCTATTTACTGATTTTATTGTTTCTATTTCGACTGACAAACAAGTTATAATAAAGATTCGTCCAATTATCAGTTATTGCTTATCGTCAATGTTGTTTTATTTTTAGAAAAAACTTACTTTATTTTAGACCTTTGATAATCTTTGTTTTAAAACTTTGGCCGTTTAGGATTATACAGAATAAGCTAGGATCACCCCTTAAATTAAAATCTTTTATAGTTGTTTGAGACCACCTGTGTAAAGGTTGTTATTATAATACTACGTCGTTGATGATATGCATTAATTAGTTCACTTAATTTAAACAAATATTTAATTTAGAAGTTACAAACATTACCTACTTACATTTTCTGTATAACTAATGTTTATTCGTTAAGACCCAAAGACTAGATTAGATAAGGATAAGTTAATGTTCGATGGTATCGTGAATCTTTTTGAAGTTACCAAATAAAATGAAACATACCTACAGTGTGAGGCTAAAGTATAGATTAAATTCATTAAAATTTAAAACTATTATTTTTCGAAAACTCCAACTTATTTTTATAACATAATTTTTTCTCTCTCCTTAATTTTACTGCAGGGTCAAGTTATTAGATATCATTGGATTTAGAAAAAAATCTTCTACCACAATAAATAAAAAAATGTATACATTTCCATTTGAAAAAAAAAGTTGGCTGTCGCTTCACATTGAAGTTAATGTGGGAAAAAATCCATATTAACACATTCTTGTAGTACTTACTCGACTAATCATTTATATATTTTTTTTTCGAAATCGGGCAATAAATAACTGAGTTAGAGCGTAGGATGTTTTTTAGGAATCACCCTGTATGTAGTCACTGCAAAAAAAATAATTAATGAATGAAAATCGAGAACATGATTGTCCATTAATAAAAAAGTGTTAGAAAACGCATTTTCTACCTCCCATTTCAGTTTGAGACGCGATTTATGAAGCATCCTGTATAGGTTGATATTTAAAAATATCGCTGATGACGTCACTAATTTTACAAGAAATAGTCTATATATAAAAATGTTATGCCAAAATATTTTTTTTCTTATTATTATTGTAATCGTTACGATGTGTCTATTGACAGTTATTAGTAAATTTATAGACATAATATGGAACTTGGTGGAAAGAGTTCATCAACAATTTCCTTATATTTGCATTACAACGTAATGGATATGACTAGGGTACCAAAAAATGTGAAATTAAAATTAAAAATTAACCTGTTTAGGATTTATCGAATTATTCTTGAATCGTTTTTAAGTTATGAGCAATTAATAGATATATTGATTTCGGAGGTAGGTGCAAACACACAGACAAACACATAGAACATAAGAACGAATGACACCGCTAAACATGTTTACGTTTACTTTGATAAAAACAAATAAGTTGTATGACATTTAAAAGTGAAGGAAGTGAAATTCCAAGTTCAATAACTAAATATTTTAATATTAATATCAGTTATGTATTAATTATTGTTGTGAAAGTTCAAATAGATTATCATGTCAGCATTTAATTACTATCACCTGATTATTACGTAATGCTTAGTAAACTTTTCGGCAATTTACCAAGCTGTAAACTCGCTGAATTCTGGCTAGTGAAATAAACTTGTTAAAATTAAAAAATATTGTTGGTTCCACTATGTCTACGGAGAACTGAAACGAGTTTGTCCAAGAATCGTTGGCAATTATTATTAGGTCATGTGGTTTAATTATAGATGTTTTACTCTGTTTTTTACTCTGTATTTCCGTGGAATTCTCTATCGTTTGAGGTGAAAATAATATTGTTGTTTTGAAACCATGATCATCCTAGTTACTAATTACTCACGAGAACCATTTAAATTAATTAACCGTTTCTGAAATGAATTCAGGGTTGGATGTATCCAATCGTCGGCCCCGAGAAGGCCAATCGTACTGATTTAATATTAATTAATTGATTTGGAATAATCGTTATAGGAACCGACCCGCGTAAACATATTCATGGAAGTTTTTAATCTAAAAAAAAACGCAAACGAGGATTAATCGATAAAGGATCAAGTTTGATGTTTTTGATGCGAGAAAATGTAATAACACGATAAGTGTGCGTCCCTCAAAGTGCGAGGCTTCTTATCAAGGTTTCTGTAATTTCATCTTTCTTGATTAGATAACAAGGATGACTTAAAAAAATCTATTAAATTTATTTCTATTTATAATTCAATTAACCTTATTTATATGGTTCACAGCTTTACTTTATTAGGTACATAAATCACTCTCGAATTACCCCAGTTTATTTTTAGTGGCATGGAACATATTCATATGGTAAAGAAAACTCTCTTAATTAACTTTTTCTTGGGAAACGGTAGATGACGAAAAAGTTTAAATACTTGCCACAAATTGCAAAAATAATGCTGTCCCCTGCCAAAAATAAGTGTGCGATTTAGATTTGTTTTTGTTCATAAATAGTCGCTTATTTCTGGACCGAGGGAGTGCAACATAACGCAAACCATTTTATCGTTTTTTCGCATTCTTTTATTCCACTACTTGAAAGCCCTGAATCAATTTTATTTAAAATTGAAAACTCTAGATTTTGAATTAGTTTAAAAATTCGGAAAATTCTTAGGACTTTATTTACAGAGCGATTTCGAGATTGAGGCTCTATAATTCTATGTCGAATTTCATTCCGATAATCTTTTGCCTTCAAAAATTATAATTTGAATTAACAGACTTCTTCTGTCTAATGGAACAGTGTCCTGTTTATTGTTATTTTTGGTTCTTGCGTGCCTAGTGATTTTACAATCCCCTGCTGACATTATTAGACTCACTTGCAGAAAATTTTATTTTTAAAATTTATAATTAATATTAGACCTATTAACCATATATAAACGACATTAAAAGATGGTTATGTGCAACAAAATTAGCATGTGACAACATATTATGCCACCCTCAACTCTCAAAATCACCATTTAACACATTCAGGAATTTTAACAAACACCAATCTTTGGTGTCAGTTTACTAAAGTGAGCAGGGATAGTAGATCTCTCCAAATCTCCCGAGACCTTGCTTTATTCATTTTGTGTGTTTGTTCCATCTTCTTCGAATTGCTCTCGATCGGTTGAATTCTGTCTGGTATAAATAAAACCAAGAGATAACGGTCCTGCTCAATGAATAAAAATTATAACTAGTTATCTGAAATTAACTCCAGTTGAAAAAAGTATATGTGGTAGGAATTGCCTCTTCTGAAAAAGACTGAAAACGGTTGCCAACAAAGAACATTTGAAAAGTTTTCAAGGTGTCACACTCCTCGTCCATCAATCTCGGATGCACACTCCATCAATCTTATTGAACATCCAGGGTGTGTCAAACTTAGATATTGGAACCTATCCACCTGCCCAATTGGATGGAACCACCAGAAAAATGAATTTCAAGTTACAATTCAGAATGTCACTGTATGAATATGACCAGCTGAAAAAGGAGTGGGAAGATCCACATTGAATCTAAATAAATGGGGCTTTCTAGATAACAAACAAACTAATGTGACTTAGGAGTAAACACAAACCATGCCTTAAATGCCGGGCAATTCATTATCCAGAACATAGTTGAGACCAACGAAAATAAGAATCTTGGGCAATGGTTTGGTCTCAGCGCCATGCTTATTTTTCATAAAAGTAGTTGTGGACAAACTGCAAATTCTATTTTTGTTGTAAACCCAGTAGACTATTTATCATGTATTCTCACCTTGTTTATAATGTTCTTGTATAAAGTTAGTATGTGTTCTTCTATCCCTCTTTTTCTCAGTTTTCTTTATTTTAGCGAAAGGTTTTTTGGGATCAATGAAACCCCAATATGTATTTCTTTCTCTTTACTTATTAATTTTCCCCCTACTTGTTTTATTGAAAATGTTAAATCTTGAGTACTCCTGCTCTGTGTTGGAATTTTTCCAAGTGTAGTACGTGTTAGTTTGATTCCTTTATAATTTGCACATTCTCTTGCGTCCACTTTTTTGTACAGGGGCAATATTATACCAATCTACCAGTCGGTATTTCTTTTATTTTGATGGTGTACTTTAGTAAATCTCTGAATACTACTTCTGCTTCATTTCTCATATGTTCCAGCATTTCTGCTGCAATCTCGTCATGTCTCGGGGTTTTTCCTGTCTTTAGTTTGTTAATGGCTATTGTGATTTCCTCTTCTGTTATTATCTGTACAGCATTTGCATCATTATTTTCTTTAGTGTTTCGTGGTTTATTTTTGTTGATATCGAATTGTTGTTTCCATCTGCCTACAGTATCTTTCCACTCCGTTAAAATATTTCCTAGTTTGTTTTTTATGTTTAACAATCTAATTTGATGAACTTATTCCACACTTACCGTTGACTAATAACAAACCATCAGCTGTATAACACACTACGTTTATTTATAGCCTGGCTTTGGACTTTCCATAATAATTGTATTCATAATTGGATTAAATAACATTGGCTATTTTTACTTTTCCTATGAGGGCGTGGTTGGTTTTTATTCGCATAGTAAATTGTTTGTTTGTAATTATTGCTGTTATTTGATCTTTATGTAATACGTTAATAACATCCGCAATTTGAACTCTACTAAATGTTTTTCTAGATCGACAAAACGCACAAAATATTGGTCTATTATTGTATTAGACTGACTTGTTAATTTGTTTTGGCATAAATATTGCATCGATAGAACTTGAAAGTGCCTGTTAGCCGGTAAAAAATAAATAAGAAGTAGGTGCCACGGTAATTACGATTACATTTCCACTTACAACGGCGAATGTTTAAAAGTGGAAAGTGAAACCGCAATAAACCTAAAAAAATCGTGAATAGAAGGTCATACCTCCTTACAAACGCAAATTAGCTGCGCGAGAATTAAAACTTGATATCTAAAGAAAATTTGAGCTGTTCGGCGAGGAGAATTTTTAAAATGAACAGGATACCGATTATATAGGCGACCTTTTAATAGGCACGCTTATAGATTAATTTGCACTTAAAATAACCGTCCAACCTATTCCTGTTATTAATAAATTCATTATGTAACGCTGTAAATAATGTGCAGTGCTAAATCAGTTAAATCCAATGACGCGGTTAATGATGATAAAAAAATGGTTGCCATAATTTTTGTAGGATGCGCCGATTGACTCAACGACCTCGGTTTAAAATTAATTTCGCTTCGCTGTAGCAGCTACCTATATCGCATTTCCAAGTAAACGGATAGAAGCCACGTGCCAGCCTTAAGTACAATATGAAAGTTTAATGTGTCAATAACAGCCAATTGAAAAAATAACATTAAAATAACAAAATTGTTATCTGCTTGTTAAAAATTGACGCAGTCATTTGCACGTCCTTGAATTATTTATGTCGCGAGTTTGCTGCAGTTGACGATTTTAAGATGTGGTTTACCTCTTTTAAACTTCACTTACGTGAAGTGTGAATGGTACAAGGAGTGCGGTTCATTTTATGTTGGTAAACATTACTTTATTTGTTGATTTTCGAAATTAAGCAGATAAAGTTTCATCTAGCAGGTGTTAAAAGGATTAACAAGGTATTAAAAATATGGCTATTTGCTATCGCCAGTTCATTTGTCCCCGTTTAGTTTAATTAACAGCTTTACCAGTCAGTAATGTTTGCCTCTTTATCCTTAAAAGTTTACACATGCGAATCGTAATGCAATGAAAGTCCCGCAGACGGTACTTACAAACTGCTAGAAATAAGTTTAGGAATTGCTTAGTTGCTAAGCTAAAAATAAATCACAAATCCATTTTCCGATATTAGAATAAGAGGCCTTACATAAAAGACCCTTCCATAATTTGATTCAGCGAAGTTCTATAAAAAATAATGGTATTTTTAATATTCCTGGAAGTTGGATGTAGGAAAACATGACGTCTATCAGTGTACGTTGTAAAAATAGAATAAATTAATAAACATATTTGCATTTTGTGATAGCAACGGTTAAGTAATGAAAGTACTATTGGTTTATTATAAATAAATGTAAACAGTGTAATTTGGAGTAGCAATATTAATTATTTTTTAGACTGGTTTTAGGATTTTTGGAAAAGGTATCAATCTGCGCCAGTTCTGTTTTTAAGTATTTCATTCCGGGGAAGATATTATAAATGTGTTGATTTCAAGTCAGAATAATATTTATGAACAACAAAATAATCGCCTCGTCACAAAAGTCTTGCGTGCGATTGCTCATATGGTATAACTAATTTGTAACTGCGACTTTTGTTATTAAATCAGCAGTAAGTAAGTAGGGGCGACAGCGATTCAATTTTACAATTTCTACTTTCAATTATTCTTACAAATGTTGAAATCACGAATTAGTTATAAGATAAGGAATTAATGTTTGTAGTATTTAGCCATCAAAATAAGTCAATATCAAACATAAACTTACATAATATTATTATGAAGTCGTCTTGTTTTTACAAAATTTCTTGAGAACACTTAGCCCAATGTCAACATAAACACATTTTAAAAATCATCTTTAAAAAACATTTTGTCAAAAAACACACATACAATAAAACAAAACTTTTTATTTAAAATTGTAATTATAGGTATTGTATAAAATTAATTTTTCTGGCTTAAATAGAGAGATCGGGCAGTTTGTAGTACAGTACAACTTCGCTAATCCGGACAGATAAAGTTTTCTCCTAATCCAGATTTGCGAATTGTTTAATTATAGAAAAATTTTAGGAACGTCAAAATAATCCAAACAATTGTATTTTAAAAAGGAATATATAAACTTTATTGCTATAAGAGAAATAAAATTATAACATATTATAAATTAAATTATAAAATACAAACTAAAAATTGTAATTTATCTTAACTACAATCTGTAAAATAATTGCTGTTTTTTGCTGCTTTGTGCTGTCGAATGAATGTGAAGTGGCCCTTTCCTTCAATCTTCGAAATAATAAGACGACCTGTATTGCTGTCATTTTGTTCTGCCCGTAAACTACACTGAGACAATGACGGAAATGACTGAATAGCATCTTTGTGCTCAATTTTATTACAAGATTCTTCCACACATTCGCATTGAGAATCAGTAACATTCAAGGCATTTTTGCAATTAAGTCTGCATCTGTAAAATTTGCAGTTACATCATTTTGCCCGATATTATCCGAAGTTCATTTGCAGTGGAGAATGGGATTTACAAGATTTTCGTATGTGTCCGGATCACACCAAACTGTCTGAATTGTAACAATGTCCGAATGACTGGAGCGTCCGAATTACAGTATGTTCCAAGTAGTGAAGTTCGACTTGAATATCGATAGATCAACAACAGACCGATACGCGGTAAAACTAATTTGAATTCCCAATAGCCGCCTTTAATGTACAGGGCGTCCCATCACTTGTGGCCACCCTCAAAATTGAGCTTTAATTGAAAGTTATTTATTTGAAATTTGGTACACGCATGCCTCTGATATGAGGTTAGAAATTTCCAGTTTTAAATGTTAATTGTCGACGTTAGTTTTCGACAAAAAAAAATAAAAACAGATTTTTTATCAAAATAATATCTCCCAAATTTGTCAATTTTCACTTTTCAAGATCAGTATTATTAAGGCAAAATATCTAAAGTTAAATTTTTTTTCCAAAAGCTGTAATTAGTCTAAAATTCCTTTATATTGGAATCTTAAGAGTGAAAGTAATAATTTATGACTATAAAAAGTTCTTAGTACTATCCGCAAAGTTAAGTACGATTTAAATGATGGCATTGTAAAATTTTCTCCGAAACTGGAAGTAGGTAACTGGTACCTCGAATGGTCTGTCCCTTTTCCATAACCGCACCGAAAATATTTCAAATGAAAAATGTAATAAGTCGTCTTCGAGTTAAAAAAAATAATTCAACATTCACACTTTAAAGTATCTTCGTACTCATAATCGTAATTTATTAGAGGACTTGCAATTTACGTATATTTTAGAAATCTACAAGAATGTAAAAAGGCTCACTTAGGTACGCTTCTGTTGTTCACATCGACCGACTTCCACTCGACAGTGACAAATTTTTACAACGTCATAAATTTAAATCGCACTTACCTCTCCGGAAAGTACTAACGACTATTTACAGTCATAAATTATTACTTTTACTTTTGAGATTCCAATATAAGGAAATTTTAGACTAATTACAGCTTTTGAAATTTTTTTTTTTACTTTCAATATCTTTGTCTTAATCATAGTGACACTGAAAAGTGAAATTTGACAAAAATCAGTTTTT
Organism: Dascillus cervinus; assembly: GCA_949768715.1. Classification (NCBI taxonomy): domain Eukaryota; kingdom Metazoa; phylum Arthropoda; class Insecta; order Coleoptera; family Dascillidae; genus Dascillus; species Dascillus cervinus. Next base: position 27,962,452 of record OX458321.1, on the reverse strand, counting down.
ATTATATTTCTGGAAAATTAACAGGTAAAACTGGAAATTTCTAGCCTTATACCAGAGTCACACGTGCACCAAATTTCAAATAAATCACTTTCAATTAAAACTCAATTTTGGGGGTGGCCAAAGTGATGGGACACCTGTATATTAAGTTTGAATTCCAACAAGTGTCACTTATATTTATTGGAATGTCTCTGCATTACAATAATTTTTTTAAGTGATGGGACACCTGTATTTGCGAAATGCAGCGAAATTCCCTAGATTTTGAAATTTCATGTTTTTGCTTAAAAAATGTGGCAAAGTAGAAAAAATAGTGTATGATACCTCGTTTATAAGGCATTTTGTCGCACTTACCCTTTTAGGGACACTCCTCGCAAGCTCGTCGTGCCCTAAACCCGTGCGTGCGACAAAATGCTTCTTATTAAACTCATTTCGATTGCTAAAAATGACTGGTTATCGGAAAAAACTCAATTTATAAATGTAACAAGCCTGTCACATTATGTGTATGTTACAATTTTGGCGTCGCTTTATTAAAAATGCCTTTAACAAGTGACCCTTGCAATATTTGTCCCCCATTACATCAAAGTCGACTATCGTTAAAAACCAACGATTCTTTTGAAGTAGATTATCCACTGTTCTGTGTTCTAAATGAAAAACCGTGGCGCAGCAGAATCTAATTTCCCCACTTCAACAGGCGCGCGTTGATGTAATATAAAGTGTACGCAAGCTCGAAAATGATTCATTCGCGACCAAACGTCTGTAGTGGCAAGTTTCGTCGAATAGTGATCACTGGTACCGTTAGTAGTAACGTACTTGGGAGTTTAAAGTGTCTGAACCGAAAACAATGCCTACGGAAGTAGCAATGGCAAACCACGCCACTTCATTCATAACGCAGCCAGCGCCGGCACCGTTCTTGAACACGGAAACCAAAAGTGGTGGTTTAATTCTCATTGCTATGAATGGTAGAAAGCAAGGTGTGAACGTAAAAGTCTATCGCACATCTTTGGAACATTTCGCCGTGCTTTACCCCCAGAAGAAAATGTGCCGACCGCTGGGCGTAATCAACCTCAAAAATACCACCGTCGAAAGGACGAGCGACAAACAGCAATGTGGAATTAAAGTCAGGCAACAAGGATACGATACACCTATGACTATCACATTCCTGTGTGAATCTTCACGTGAATTGGACAGCTGGATGGTCGCTTTCACTTCTACCTGTTCTCCGGCATTACGACATCAATCATCGCTGCCTATCGTGGAAGAAGACGAGGAAATGTAATTCCTACGGGACATTTCAGTGTGTTATATTTATGTTAAGCCCCTTGTAAATAACATTTTTACTTCTGGGTGTGGTGGACTACTAAAAAGGAACAGTGTCGATATTCGCAAAAAAATCGTTAAGTGGTACGTGTAATTCCCAATGCGCTTTATGCAACCTAATTCTCCTGTTTATGGTTGCACAGAAAATTCTGATTCAAGGTTCCACGTTAAACAAAAAATCCTTCATTGAAATGCACGATTATCGGTAAAATAAGGTCACTCGGTAAAGTAAAAATGAAGGAAGGCGGTTTTTAAGGGGCTGCAGAATTTTCGGTGATAATTAAAAGCAGTGTAATTAGCAAAAATCAAGGTTGAACCTTGATAAACTTGGGTTCGTTCGGATTTCCGCGAGACCGGTTCAATACCCAAGGTCCTAGTTGTCTGCTGGTTGCTTAGCAACCCGGGATGCAATGATGTCATCGCGCCCCCGCCCTGGTACCACGTACGCACGTCATCCACCTGTTCCCCACGCACATACCCCTTGATCTCAAGACTGAATTTAATTTATTATCGAACTTGAAATTTCGTTATGATTGAGTTTTGTAAGGGTAGTTTTTAGATAATGATGGTTGTGCTTATTTTGTAGCTATGTAAGTTATGTTTCTCCCTTTCACACCGAGGTTTTTGCAATGGCATGGATATCTCTATTTTTATAAAACTAGTCTTCCATTAAAAGTAAATCATTGAAGTAATATTTTTGAGAACCAACATCTTTACCAATCAAAACAATCGACCAAAAACTGGACATTTTTAAATTAAGCAATAAAGGTCATGCGGCGATTGGAAACTAAAAATATGTTATCAGCAAATGCGTAGGTTATCGAAAATTCACTCGACGATCTATTTTTAGCTGTTTGTATTTGATCTGTCTCACTTTACACCTGCTGAGATAACCGTGCAAGTTTTTGTTACAATTCAAACCTGTTCGTGTGTTACACACTGAATTATTTCTAAATATACTTTGAAACTTTTTTAAATTAAATAATCGTTTTGGTAGTAAATCTTAGCAATTTATTATCTGTGATAATTAGTTTTAATTTTGCTACTTGTAAAAAATATGCTTACCTATTTTCCCCCATTGTTTAGAGAAGTGTGTTAATTGAATGTAGAAACTTTAAATAAAAGGACTGTAATATATTTGTTGTTATTTTGTTAACAGTTTATTTTCATAGCTTTGGCAGACAATATGGAACGGTATAATATTAAATTGTTTTTGTCGAGTATAATAAAATTGTTTCAAGTAGATAATGAAGTAATAGAGCTATAAATTTATCTCTGAAAAATGTAATTTTTTTTGATAAAACAAATCTTGATAATGATGAACTACAGTTATTTTAAAACCTTTGAGCAACCCATTATACACTTCAGTAATATGAGGCAGGAATTTGATGTAATCTGAAATACTTCAACTGAAAATTACTACGTTCTACGGCGTCATCTTACCGTGAAAGGCTAAACCTTTAATAAAAACTGTTTAAATAGGAAAAAGAAATATGTAACTTATCAGTGCAATTTATTGTAAGTAGTTGATTTTAATGAAACATTCTATTCCGATTTGCAACGAAACCTGCATTAAAAACAATTCATGATATTCAAATATGAATTTAAAATATTCGGATTTGATCAATTTTGCACCACAAGTGTGAACACCATTATCATTCTTATTTATATCGTTGATGGTTAAAGAGCTTCTGAAGAAGTATTGGGTGGAGCTTTTTTGAACTAAACATCCTATGAAGAATTCGAGTCAAAATAGTTTAAGAGCGCGCCACGAAATGGTGGGGCAATGGTGGGGATTTGACAATTTTATTCCACAGTACAAATGTTTCTAAGCTAAGAAAGTGTAGTAATTTTTCTGGTTCATAGATGGCCCGAAAGTACCAAATGAAACATCAAATCTATTTTTAGAATTTCTGGGATGGGAGCAAGGCTTCTAAACACTTATATTGTAACGGAAGGTTACCGCATACCCATCAGAAACAAAATAGCAAGGTCAAGGCCAATGATTACATTTTGCCGCGAAGTTTTGACGGGCTTCTGATTCTGGAACGTCATCTCGTTGATAATGGCCACACTTTTGACAACCTTGGGGACCTACCTTTTCTTAACCTCCAAAGTTTTTAGACTTTTACTGCGTTGTTATAAGATATAAGAACTTTAAAGGCTCTAATGTAGTTTACAAATAATCTAACCTGGGTCATCACGAAGTTGCAGGGATTTTTTTTTAAATTTTTTTTTTTTTTTAAATACATGTTTTATAATAAATCGACATTATTACTCAACTAAAACTAGTTGATGGCCGACTTACAACCTACTTCTATCTATATTCTATCTAAATTCCGCTGTAATTTTAACAATTAAATGCGATTATCGCTAAACATCGGAACCACTTTTGTTGCTCATTTCGCGCCACGCCCAAATAGGCCCCTCTTAACACAATTATTATAGCAACTTACAATTGCTGTTTTCAATCGACACTGAATCAGTAGATCCCTATAGTACCAGTTGATGTGATTTTAAAATTTATCAAGCGTTGCAACACAATACATTGTTACGTTTTTCCCTTTAGCAACAATTGCTTTATTATTTATAATTTGCAATTCCCAAATGTTAAAACCTGGTCAATTTAAGTGTTTCACTAGTAAGCATTGAATATAAATTAAAATTTATTAGCATTTTGTAGGTATTTCGAAACCTCAAGGTATGAGTGGGGAATTTAGTTGTGAATTTGGTTGCTTTGTGCACAAGTTAGCGTTCACATTGTCACTGCAATAACTCTTATTTGTACTCATTTCTTTATTTAACTTGTATTTGCGATAATTATATTGATCAACTTAAAGGAAGGTCGCATATTGTCGCGGGATGTGTGGTTTTTGTTGGCCCATTAAATCGGCATTTTCCTTAAAAGGAACGTACAAAAGCTAGTATTTGAATTTAAATAAAAAATGTTATGCATTATTTATTGACTTAAAAAATCCATTTATTACCAGCAGTTCAATCATTACTTTTAGCAACATAAATTACATCATTTACTGCTATAATTCCAGGTTTTATCAATCCTAAATTAACTCCCAATGCCGGGGAGTTACCTTCAACGGCTCTTTCTCTAGGATCAGCGCACAGGCGATAACTATAAATAAAATTGGATAAAACCAAAATTGTTTAAACCATATTTCAACGTACGTTCTTAAAGTCGTTAAAGGTTCACCAGATGGCTCCTTAACGCCTGTTCCAGGATTTATTGTAGTGCGAATGCACCTAGTGCACGGTTTCAAATGACGAAAAACTGCGTCTCCAATTTTAATCCAGTCCCAATTATCTTCATCAAATGCAGCAGCTCTTTCTGCGAGAATAGTTGGACGAAAATGTTCAGACGTTATGTCAGAATTCGGCATTCTGCTAGTTAAATCGTCCACTGAAGATTGGTTGACTAATGAGAAACTAGTCAAATCAGAATACAAACCCTACAAACTGTTAATATAAATTTAACTCGTATCATAAATAGATATTTACCGCTGAATTATTATTTAAGTTTTTATAAACTGGTAAAAATTTTTTGTAAGTGGCAGTAATATTTCTTGGACGTTTGCCATCATTAAATCCCAAACGCAAGCCATTGTCCTTTTCAAGAAGATATCTTGAAAACCATCGAGCTGCCTCATTCCCACAATCGGTCATAGTTACTTTTTCATCGTGAAAGAAGCTAAAATTATATCAAGCTGTTTAAAATTAACTTGAAATTATTTAAATTGATTTGTTTTTCCGTACGTTATTTGATCTGCTTTAATTTGCTCGGGTTTCGGTATTGGTACTATTAAAGTATTCATGTCTGGTGCATTTAAAAAAAAATGATCTTCATCTTGCACATTGAGTTCAACCAAAAGTAATTTTGGAAATTGCCGACCGGTTCGAAATTCATTGTTACTTTCATTATAAACTATAAGTTGACTAAAAAAAAAAACATTTTACTGCAACCCATTTTACTTAGATAATAGGCGCTTTGAACTGGTTTTCATACCGATCTCTTAGCTGATAGTCAGGAGAATCATTTTTGAGTTGTTTAATTCCATTACGGGTACATCCCCCCCTCTTCAATTCAATGCATCGTCCACTTTTTAACGGATACACAAATAATTGCTTTACCTTTCCGACAACTTTCCATGATTCTGGAATATTTGGTTGCTTCTTTTTCTGATACCACCAAGTTGCTGCTATTGCAAAAACTGTTAACGCTGAAGTTACAGCGAGAGCTTGCGATGTACCCACATTACATTCAACCATTTCAACGATACTAATAATTAATATTTTATCACTTGATTAAATTTGGAAATTGTTTCGACCTTTAAAATAACTGAATGATATGGCACAAATTGTGTATTTAGATGATAAAGCTTTTATGTTATCATTAATTATTTATAAAAACATAATTAACTGTTTGATTATTTATGCACTGAAACGGATGTTACACAAGAAAGGGTTAAAAATGCGCGTTTCAATTTAAGAATGTGATCAAGGGAAATACGTTTTGGATAAGGTCCTGATAAGCGAAATTTCATGATCAACAAAGCATATACAAAAATAACAGCAAATAATAGTACTTTGTGTACCAAGGCGGTAAAGTGAATGTTCTCCGGGGTGAAAAAAGATATGGCCAGGCGAGGCGCAGCCGAGGCTGGCTACTTTTTGAGGCCTGAAAAACCACTTTGCCGCCATGGTTCACACAATATTTTTTATGCTACACACAATTTTTTACAAATTTTTTTGTTATCTCTCTATCGGATGTATACTGCCACGATAAAGCGCAGAGGCCTTATCTGACATTGCCGTCACTTTAATATATTTGAGATAAACGTTGATCACTAATGCTGCAACACATCATTTGTACTAAGGTGTAGCAGCGGTAAGTGTTAAATATTAAGGGAATTTTAGTGTATCTGCTTCACATACGCCAAGAATACCTTACAACTTGATAGTTACCCCTAAATAGCTTAGTATTATACGTTAAAGTGGTAGATTCGACTTGCAAATTTTTTAAATATTATAAGTTTAGATACGGCCTTGATGATGTTATTATTCATTTTCCCATACATTTTTGAAACTTTGAGACCGATTATTTCGAAAACTTTCCTCTTCGAGGTCATACGAATTTGACATTTCCGTACTCAGAAAAATGTGCTGCATCCAAATTCGTGGAGAAATATGGGGTGCCATTTAAAAAAATTGTTTATGACGTCATAGTGCAAAAACAAAAGACGATCGTAAAATTATGAATATTAAAAAAGACGCAGTTTTAAAATCTAAAGTTGACGGGTCCGAGGATTTTTTGTGAAAATTTTTCTAAAATGTTTTATCGAATTTATTCCTTACTTTACGAAAGCATTCTATAATAATAACAATAATTTATAATATAAATAAATAAATGCAACTTGAACAGGAACTTGTAGCTCTTATCAGTAAACAGTAATATCAGCAGTATTGACTACAGCCGAATGTTGCTTGACCCTAAACTATTAAATCCACCATCGATAGCTTTCTAGGGTTAAACTTGAGAAAACTTCACAATAACAGCAGAAAAATTCTGAATTCTAATTTTTTTAAATTTTCCAAATTAACATTTGTTTGTTGACATAAAAATCGAATCATGTGTAACTTTATTTTGAGTTTGTTTTGAATCAGGTTCATGGAATAGTCCTTCGAATACAACTCGTGGTCCAAATTATGTAAACTACTTTTCAAATTGGTTTCACTCATTCAAATGTGCTTGCGAATCTCCCTCGTGATAAATCACTCGTGGATTCATTGACATTCATGACCAGTTTGAAAAATAATCGATATAATTTGGACTACTCGTGGTATTATACAATGAATTTTATTATTGAAGTGCGTCAGATATTTAAATAACAGGTGTATTTATAACTTTACGATTAGAACAAAGCAAGGTCAAAAAATACACATAAATTTGGCCAAAGTAAACATCTTTTTGATTCTTTAACTATATTTATAATTACTATAAATCGCCATATCTTGAACGAAATACAACCTTTTGAGAAATATTTTATTAGAGATTTGCTGAAGAACCAGAATTCACAGATTATTACAAAAAATCAAATTTATTATTCTTGTACAGTAGTATCTCAGATAACGAACTTAATTCGTTCTTTGACTTCGTTCGTTAACCGAAATGTTCGTAAACCGAAACAATATTTCTTATTGAAACTAATGCAAATCCAAGCAATCCGTCTTACGTTAAGAACTGATAAAAAAAAGAACGAACAATATTAAATCTAGCAAACCACCGTCTTGGATTTAGCACGAGTGGATTCTTAATTTGTGGTGACCTCACTAAAGGTTTTGTTCGAGTTGAACGTGGGTCCAACGGTTCTAGAATATAATTGTTTAGAAGCCTTGCGCTGGGTCTAACTGGCCGGATACAATTGTACGGAATGTTGTTAATTGCTTTATGACCTTTTGTAAGGGACTGTTTACTGACAATAGATAAATTACTTTATAATTTCTTACAAATTTAGTAGAAAAACGTTACACCAAACTCGGCTTGTAGTAAGAAAATACATATTACTGTTTGTTTTTTCTGTATTTTTATTGTAAATTGAATTTTTATTAACTTTCATAATTAGTGAATGTTTAATTGTGAAGAAATGGGAAATATTACAAGTGGTTTAATGTGTCAAAATGAAGACCTTAATTCAATGCAATATCAATAAATGTCGATCAATAAAATAATCAGCTACAAAGACCATTTCTAAAAATGGTACTGAAATTATGGGGATTTTCTAATTCTGTGTGTGATAAATTCGCCTGTAAGTAAATTTGTTGTAATTATAATTTTCCCCACACTTTTAGCTTACCGAATGAATTTTATAAAAGTTCTACAAGTTCTTTCAATGTAACATCTATTAAACAAATTGTTTTTTTAGTTTATTTCCGTCGGAACGAAAAGTAAGAAAACATAAAACGAAAGGGATATGCAACACAGTTGCTTCTATAACAGAATTAATAGTAACGACGAAGGTAAAGAAATAATTTTGAATTTCTTTTATACATTTAGTGTTATATCTATCTTATAACAAATTTTGCTTTTTAGTGGATGTAGAGCTCTTTGCAAGAATTTAACATAACTCCAGTGTGACTGAAGTAGGCGGATTTGTGGAAAGGAAATCTGCATAAAATGAAATGGTCATTATTGAAGCATTCAAACTGATCTATTGGTAAATTGTTATAATAATATATCCATGGTACAATGTAAGCATTTTGTTTCTTTATTTTTAGATTCATGTAGATTTTGGCCAATTATTTCTTGAGAAAAAAACAATTTATTTGTGTGGCGGTCAAAATTCATTGAGAAGGCTAATGACTTCGACTGACTTCCATTTCATATATGTACATCTGTTACCAAATGATAATGGGGTTCTTAAACTGAAAATGTATTTTTAAACAGGATGTGATGTGATGTTAAATTTTCACCTACTAATAAAAATATGCATGACAAATAACTTTGTATTCTAAAATTCCTTCAATTCAAGCATTCCACTCTACAATTCATAAAAATTAGAAAAAAAAATTGTATTTTCAAGTTCTTATTTAATATAATAAGGCCATCTTCAATTCTTAAATAAGAAAACACATTAATTAAGAACATTCTTAAGTAATTAAATAAAAGTTCTTGAAATCAACATATGCAATGATATGCAATAAAATGAAAAGTAATTAATATTAGCTTTTAAAATTGAATCTCATCAAGGATGATGGCGAAATATTTTTAAAAGCATCTTTTTACTCTACAATTTTTAAGACTCCGACCCCTAAATGCAATTACGTGCGACACAATAGATAAGTTTCAAGCCAAAATTTCCAATAATATTTATAGTCCCATTGCACCCATTAGATTTGTGGAATGAAATAAAAAGGGGTTTTGAGTTCATTTGGAAATTTTTAACTTTTTAAAAATAAATAATCAATAATTTAGTATAATGTTTGTGCGTTCGTAAGCCGAGTTAAAATTTGTTAGGAAATTGTGTTCGTTAACCGAATTAATAGGGGCGTTCGTTATCCGAGGTACAACTGTACAACACAATTGTTCTTGGATTAAAGGATTCTACTGTTTAATAAATCAGGATAAAATAATAGGTGGTATGTAGAGTATATAAGAAAACTGTAACCAGCACCTAGGAACTATTTTCATCCAAACATCTGTGAGAATGATGGCCTGTAGTGTATTTGTATTTGTGCTGGTGGGCCTACTGTCGCAGGGAGATTGTAGAGGTATAAATGCATCTTTTAATTAAGTTAACAATGATTATAAATATTGATTATTTCCTTCATGGACATGAAAAGTCGCAGTCACCATGGTTTTCCTCAGTTTTATAGCGACTATTTCATTCATGCAAATTTCGTCCAATCAAAATCCACCTTTTTAACGAAAAAATTGTTTCGTACCGACAAAATTTCAAAATAAAAATTTTGCCAGTGCTGCTGAACCAATGGAAAACTAGAATGAAGCAACCTAGCGGTTTTTCAGCGGCAATTTTTCCTTTGTTTTTGACAAACATAGTAACCGATTTATCAAGTCGCTGTTATTATAATATTTTTGAAACGTCAGTTATAAAAATGTGTGACAATAAAAATAGATTTGGTGATTTATCAATAGCAAATATTAAAGCGTTCACTGCCAACGTTATCCCTCTCAACACTGTTAAAACTAAAAATTCAATATGGTTGCAGTTCAGCGAATTTTGTAAACAGCGGCGTTATGATTTATTTTCGACAACAACTCCTGATGAAATCGCAAAAATATTACAAGAGAACAGAGAAAACTACAAAGAAACTAGTGTCAAATCAATGTGGAATACAACAGCATTAATGGCCCAGGAAAAATATTTAAAATAAAATTGATTTGTCTTGCCTGTTTCATGAAATAGTCATGTCAAATTTCATTCGTGAGATAATTTTGCCTGGCAAAATTTAATGATTATTCCACTGAAGTTTATTGCTTTAGGCAATTTCGCTCGTGCCAATGTCAAAAAACAACTCGCCCGAGGGCTCGTTGTTTTTATCTGTCACTGTCATTCGCGAAATTGCCAAGCAATAAACTTTCTTAATAATAATTAAATTTTGCCGACAAAATAATCACACTTATAATATTGTATATGACTAAATTTTGACGTTTCAAACGTGTCAAAATTTACCTGATTATTTTATTCATGGCTAATACAGCCAATCACAGTTCGTTATCGTAAATTAATCGATAAATTCAAAGCTCTTATGGTATTACTAGCGATTAAATTTTGATGTTTCAAATGTGTCAAAATTTACCCGATTAAATTTTGACGTTTAATCGCTTCTGAATTTTTTTTGTAATCATTATCGAAGATTCTTCGACAAGCAAATAAATAATTTGTTCTAAAATCTATTTATTCAGATTAATAATCAGGAAATAATCATGCCGAATGCATGAAAATAGCCTAATTAAATTTTTACGTTTTTGTCACAACGTTTTGCCATAAAGAAATATTTCTCGTAAATTTTCCACCCAAAAAAATCCCTCGTGCTTCGCACTCGAGATTTTGTTACGTGACAAATTTACTCGACATATTTCAAGGCAAAACATTTGACAGAAACTTCAAAATTTATTCGGCTATCTTGATGCACTTGGGATATTACTGTTGGTATTAATATAATTTTAAATTATTAGCAAGCCAGGCTTTGGAAAATCGTAGCCTAATTCCTGCAAACTTGATAGAAAACTATTCAAACATATTGATCACACCAAAAAGCATCATTGGATTGCCTCTTAAGAGTCCTGTAGATAGTGTCGTCGGTACAGCACTCACAATAGACTTAGATACTGATTTTTCTTCAGGCATTCAAAATATTATACCTGCACTTGTGCCCGGAGGAAACATTGCCGGGGCTTTTGTCCGTGCAACCGTGTTGAACCAGATCTTTGATACACTGTTAGGACAAGGAAACATTGCTGGAATCGACTCTGAAGGAGCTATAGCGAATGGTTTGGGCTTTTTATTAAGTTCAGCTCCGGATTTGAAGATGTTGCTGCTATATTTGGCCAAATTACTGGAATTTCTGTTGCATAACTTGATGGAATTTGGTAGTCAAAGCAGTTATATTTGAGGATGTTGTTTAATAAAATATATATAGTGGACCCTGTGATGTCGATAATGAAAATAAAAACAAGAACCTTTAATCACAAAAAAAAATTTTATATAAAATAATATAAAATTACTCACATAGACGCGTTTCGGTGGCTATGCCACCATCTTCAGTACATCTACTAAATCTAATTTTACAAACTAAGCCTTATATACTATTATTTACGCATCCGTGAATTTAACACTTGAGTGAGTTTCACGGATGGTTAGTCAAATCTAGTAATCTATACAATGGGGTATTGGGAATGGGGCCCATATCACTATTTAATAATTTTTTCCTATTCTTATATATAATCAAACTTTCCCTACTATTTAAATTCCTATAATCTGATTCTGCCCTAACCAATTTTAAATTGTCTATACCTATTCTATGGTTGCATTCTAGTACATGCAGGGCAACACTAGATTTCTCTGGTCTATTGTATTTGATATGAGCCATATGCTCTTTGAATCTGGTAATGATAGAACGTCTAGTTTGCCCAATATATACCAAATCACAATCACTACAACTAATCTGGTAAATACCTGACATATCCCTATCACTATTTTTGTCCTTCGGATTACCCAACAAACTACTTAATGATCTATTGTTATTACTGTGAACTATTCTAAGGTCAAATTTGTTAAAGATTCCACCAAGGCCATTTGTAACTCTTGGGTCGTAAGGAACTTTAACAAATCTGACCTTAGGATCGGTATCGCTGCTAAAAGTGGTACAATTTTGAATGGACAATTTGAATTGTTTCCTACTGTTACCTAAACGGTCTTATGCAGCCACGGCGGCTGCTTGACTGAGCACGGACGTTGTAGCTGGCCATGTTTTACTGTTGCCACGGGCAAATAAAATAAATAGAAACGTCACCTTTTTACAAAGGGAATGACCAGACGTCTTTTTACAAGCTCCGTATTTTATTTATATTTTGTGCTGTGAGTTTTCTTATTTTACGTTCAATGGGTTTGTAACATTTGACGGCCCAACGTGGGGCACAAGGAAAAGGGCTTTTCCACCGAACTTTCACCAACGACCCCGATGCCGCGATGCCGCGACGCCCTTCTGGAGGGGGATCAAATCCTAACATCAGGAACCTCCAGTGGCGCCCGCAACCGATGATCGCTACACGATTCAGCGGTAACAGCTGCAACAGGCGACTCCACTTCCCGGAGCTCCGACGCACAGCGTCGAACTACAAGGGGATCGTCAGCGACCGAACAGCGCCGCGAAGAGCTGCATTCCGCCGCCTTCCCCGCTTTCGGCATGACACGAAAGATGCCTGCGTACTAGACCCGCGTCACTCCATGGGACTATGGATGCCTGCAGCAAAGTATGAACAAGTAGCAAGCAACCACGCAACCGACCACCGCTGTACCGACCCGGTAACAGAGTGCAACTACGCACCACTGCAAGAACCATTATGTTGAGTAGAAACTGGAAATTACGAATATAGGTTGATTTTGCGATGTCGCCAGGTCGCCAAGACCCGCTTTGAGAAACTACGTTCTGACGTTTTGGTCAAACTGGAATTAGTACTCGAAAACAAACACGTGCAATCTCTCGGTGGGCATTTATCCAAATTGATAAAAGGCCTCGCAGAATTGCACAAAAACACTCTTGGACTACTGTCAGTACCTCCGCTATTTCCGATAGAAGTCGATTTGTCAAACAGTGCTTTGCAGTACAAATCGACAACTCCAGTGGTTCAAGATAATGATGAAGAGCATGAAATAGAAAATGGGGAAGTGCAAGAAGTGCCTGAACCGAATTTAATTTGTAACCTGGATGTTTTGGATGACGCCGAACCAGTTGAACTGAGTCATCGATGCCCGATTTCGGAACTATCCAATTAGAATCTGATTATAGTGTTATGGATAATCTTGCTCTTTTGATGACCCTGCTTCCCGGAGTCCCAACGCACAGCGTCGAACTACAACGGGATCGTCAGCGACCGAACAGCGCCGCGAAGAGCCGCATTTCGCCGCCTTCCCCGCTTTCGGCATGACATGAAAGATGCCGGCGTACGAGACCCGCGTCACTTCGAGGAACCTGCAGCTAATAGCTAACCATAAACTATTTTCTTTATAATATAAATAATCCAAGGCAACAGCTACTTCCAACACCGTGCTCAGCCTTTAGGGAGGGGCGTGTTACCTAAACGGTCTTATGCAGCCACGGCGGCTGCTTGACTGAGCACGGACGTTGTAGCTGGCCATGTTTTACTGTTGCCACGGGCAAATAAAATAAATAGAAACGTCACCTTTTTACAAAGGGAATGACCAGACGTCTTTTTACAAGCTCCGTATTTTATTTATATTTTGTGCTGTGAGTTTTCTTATTTTACGTTCAATGGGTTTGTAACACTACGTATAATGTTATAACATTAACATTAACATTAACATTAACATTAACATTAACATTAACATTAACATTAACATTAACATTAACATTAACATTATAACATTATACGTAGGAAACAATTCAAATTGTCCATTCAAAATTGTACCACTTTTAGCAGCGATACCGATCCTAAGGTCAGATTTGTTAAAGTTCCTTACGACCCAAGAGTTACAAATGGCCTTGGTGGAATCTTTAACAAATTTGACCTTAAAATAGTTCACAGTAATAACAATAGATCATTAAGTAGTTTGTTGGGTAATCCGAAGGACAAAAATAGTGATAGGGATATGTCAGGTATTTACCAGATTAGTTGTAGTGATTGTGATTTGGTATATATTGGGCAAACTAGACGTTCTATCATTACCAGATTCAAAGAGCATATGGCTCATATCAAATACAATAGACCAGAGAAATCTAGTGTTGCCCTGCATGTACTAGAATGCAACCATAGAATAGGTATAGACAATTTAAAATTGGTTAGGGCAGAATCAGATTATAGGAATTTAAATAGTAGGGAAAGTTTGATTATATATAAGAATAGGAAAAAATTATTAAATAGTGATATGGGCCCCATTCCCAATACCCCATTGTATAGATTACTAGATTTGACTAACCATCCGTGAAACTCACTCAAGTGTTAAATTCACGGATGCGTAAATATTAGTATATAAGGCTTAGTTTGTAAAATTAGATTTAGTAGATGTACTGAAGATGGTGGCATAGCCACCGAAACGCGTCTATGTGAGTAATTTTATATTATTTTATATAAAATTTTTTTTTGTGATTGAAGGTTCTTGTTTTTATTTTGATGTTGTTTAAATAAATAAACATGCTGTTTGAGACTAATTATTATTAATCCCTGTAGTGACTATTCCTTTTCAATTTGCAAGCAAAGTAGAACTATTTTTGATTCAAAATTGTCTAATTCAAATACAATAGAATCCGCTTTTAACGAATACCGGATATCACGAGACACCGCTTACAACGAGCAATACACATAGAGAAATTTGATTTACTATGCAAACGCGGTTAAAAATGTCCGCATATTACGAGATCGGTTATAACGAGACTCCGGTTATAACGTCGGTTGCATTGAAATTTTATATAAAAAAATCCTGATTAGCGAGATCTAAATATATACCTTTCACTAATATTGATAATGTGATAATGTGCTGATTCCAACTAATCAGGCTTCAGGCGGTAAAGAATCAGTTTCAATTAGGTTACCGAAGAATTATCATGTCAACCTCCGGTAAATTAAACGTAATAAAATATCAAATTGGCATTTCTACCTCCCAACACGACTTCAATACTGCAGCCTATGGACCAAGGAATTATAAACTTCCTTAATTTTCATTTTCGAAAAGTAATTGCATTTGATAGATAGCATTGAGATGGAAAAAGAGGATCGGGTAGCACTTCTAGACACCATTCGATTTGTAGGCCGAGCTTGGAAAAGTAGGTATTACGCAAACCGCAATAAAAAATTGTTTCAAACATGTTGGATTTATAGGAGAAGTTGGCCCAAGTGAAAATAGGCAAAGTGAACTTTAAAGGCTGAAAAAGTTAACTTTCAGGAGTATGTGACGGTTGACAATTTTGTATGCACTAGTGAAATCCCAACCGAGGATGACATCGTTGAGAATCCGTACCAAAAATACAATCAAATTCCAACTGAAATTGCTAAATCTGATGATGATGAACCGGCCCTTTTACTAGAAAAGATTTCGCCTACGGCAGCTAGAAAGTGCCTGGCAAAATTGAAGAGTTTTTTTGAAGCCGAAACTACTCTAAATGGCGCGGAACATTTTTTTAATTTTTTGGCAAATTTGGAAAATTTAATTGACGAAACAGACTATTACAGACTATTTCGGTTAATAAGTACGCCTAAATTTATATATGAAACAACTGTAACGTACACGCATTTTACTAATTTATGTTAACAAATAATATTTTCAATAAAAAATGTTTTTACATAATAATCCGCTTTTAACGAAATCCCCTTATAACGAGCTAATTTCAAACTCCCGTACGTCCTCGCTATAAGCGGATTCTACTATATATAGAATGTTACCAAATTATTGCATTCAGATAATTTTATTTAGGAATTCAATTCAATTTTCCTGGCGTTCCTTATTTTCAAATTTTAAATGATTTTACTTTGGTTGAACTAGACCATGCAAATCTACAGTTTAGCAACGGATGTTCTTTACACTTTACAATTCAAGTTTAGCAGTGGTTAGACAGCCACTTTTCTAACAATTTTGCCTGCGTAGTTGCCTAATTTAACGCTGATCGATTGTTTGTTAATATTTAAAACAATAAGTCTGGACCGACAGGTTCGGCGGCAACATTAAATTAACAACCAACAAGTGGAAGATGTTATAACTGCAAATTATGATATGAAAAATAGTAGAAAAATTTGCACTGTTGGGATATTTTTATGCTGAATAGTTTTATTTATGTTGCTATTTACTAATCAAATTGTAGTTTAACTTTCCATTTCATATTTTCTAATTTTTTGCAACAACCAAATTAAGCAAGTTACGGAAAGACAGAACCATAACTAAAACCACCAATCTTGGACTAGCAGCACTCATATTTTCAATATTTGAATGTATCGAAGGGTTCTTCGCGTCTCATTGACCAAACACCGCCTTCATGCCTCGATTTTGTAAGAACTCAATCTGCTGTTAAGTAAATCATATGAGCCTTAGTCACTTTGGTCACATTACCAGAAAAGCAGAACAATGGAAAATTGCCTGTTAGAAGGGAAGATCGTCGACCAGATGAGCAGACCAAATGCAAACTTTAAAAACTGCAAATAGTAGCGGACGCCACAAATTTACATTCAGTACTGATCAATAATAAATTTTGTGTCCTAAATTTAATTTAAGATTGTAATACTGGTTGTACCAATGCAGCAATGGCAATAAAACTCACTTATGGGGATGAACTTTCAGGACTATTAAATTTCAAAAGTGGCTTAAAAAGTGACATCTTTGTTGAAAAAACTGTTTTATGATTGTATCATTTCATCTGCCAAAGAACTAATCACTCCGTATAAAACCGATAGGTACAATAATGGCGACAGTTTTAATTTCGAATAGTTTTTATTAAATACTAACATTCAATTGAAATATTAAACTATTGCCAAATTAAAAAGTAATTTTTGTATGTGTTATGAAGTAGTAAATGCGAACACAACTGATTTGCACCGTTGCAACTCTGATTTGAAATTGGGTCCTGATACTGCGGATACGACGGTTCCACTGCATCTACTATTGCATGTTGGCAAAATACGTTGAAATTACACTTTAGGATTTCTCGTTGCTGGTGAACATTTCCAAAAGTTCCTTTTGTCGTTTTAATAAATTAACATAGTTTTCATTATTTTTGACGACGCTCTCGACGATAGTTTTCAATTCATCAATTTGTTGATTGTTCGATTTGATTTGTTGTGAAAATTCCGTCAACTGCTTTTCCTGTTGACGAGTGTATTCAACCAAATTTAGCAATTTGATATTTATTTCGGAAATATTATTAGCAGAATCGTCTACCGGCGTATTTGGCACGATAGTTTCTAAAATTTCCGGAATCTTCTGAATTCGGTTAAATGTACCAACGGAGATTTCTGCAGATGTGTAAGTATTATTGTTTGGAGGTGTGTAAGTCTCTTTCGTAAAATCTTCAACATCACCACATAGTGACGTATATTTGTCGTTACATTTTGAACAATCGGAACAAGGTTCTCCTCTTAAGTACACAGGTTCGTTCGTACCATGGGGAAGACCATAGTTACATACAATATAAAGTGTCGTATCATTGGGCGAATCTCCAAATGCCACACGTCCACAACCAATATGGGTTGTTTTGGCCCACATCAGCTGGGTGTAAATTGTGCCACTAAAATAAAAATGCATTATACAAAGCATAACTTTTGCCGTTATTCTTACGCATTGGCAGGTAGTAAATCAAGGATTGTAGAATTAGATAGGTTTATGTAATCATACCATGATGACATCGAATCGTTTAGGAAACTGGTTGACTTCAAATCGCTGTCGGCACTGGGATTAAGCCACTTTCGATTTTGCCCTACGTCTCCGGGAAACTTCTCTAATAATCGATACAAAATTTTGATTAACATTAACCTTCCAGTAGTCGCACCTTTATTGAGACATTAGTAGTCGCTGCAGAGTGTGACTCCACAAAAGAAAATTCTATATTTTTTTGAAATTTTAAGTTAAAATTGGTAATAAATTATAGCCTTTCTAAGTGTATTATTAAGTTGTTATGCCATAAACATTAAAAAAAAAGTTTTGAGCAGAAAAATTTTCAAAACACTTTAATGAATACTACCTATAACACAAAATTTTAATAATTTTACTAGATATTGTACAAAATAAATACTGAAAACTTTTTATTTTACTGGTTTTCTTGTGGACCATTGAACAAGCTAATTTTAACTGAAACTTTAACTTAAACTTTGGTGTACATGTCGCAGCCATATTGTAGAATCCGCCGCAATATGAAGCGACTAGCCACTTTACAAAGCAGCTCTGTTTTGTAAAACGGCTGATTAACGTTTAGGCAGATTGTTTAGCCGGAATGTTAACTATGTGTAATGTAGGGCAACAATCAGACATATTGTAGATGTCGGCGGCGAATTGTAAATTCAGTCGTTTTCTAAATGATTGGGGAGATTGTAAAATATAGAATGAACAGAGAATTTTTACAATTTGACTGAAAATTTTAGGTGTTTTATGAATCGCTGAATAACTCAGTCCGTTTGATAAAGGAAGAATTGTTAGACATTTTATAAAAAAAATCTTTTATATTAAGTTAAACATTTTTTTTTATAGTTATGACTTCGTATTTGTCATAGATACAAGAAAAGGTTTTCTTTATATAAAGTCCCTTTTACCTGTTCTATATAAACAATTGCACTGTTAAAAAGAAAAAGAAAAAGAAAAAAAAAGAAAGAAAGAAAAAAGCCAAACCAAGAAAAACACTTTTTTTTCTTTCTTGCTTAGAGCGTCATATAAACATGAAAACATGTATTTTTTTGCGAGGAACACGATGGTGCAATTAAAAATCGATTTGCTCTAAGATTGACAGAGATAGAGATCTTAAACCTAACCTAACCTAACCAAATCTTGTTTATCTTTTCGTGTTTTTCTTTCGGAGATATTTTAGAATTTTTACACTGTTGAGGTTATGTTGTCATTATTTACCTGTTCTAAATAAACAATTGCACTGTTAAAAAAGGAAAAAAAGGAAGCTAAACGCAAAACGTCGTTACAGTAAGGCTGACCAACATTTAGCCGTATTACAACCCGCCTAATCGTTAACCAGCCGATTTACAAAACCGAGCCGTTTTATAATGTGGCTAGCCGGTTTGTATTGTAGCGGATTCTACAATCCGTCTGCGACATCTATAACCCAATATCCCCAAACAGTAAATATTGAACAAACCAATATTAACTTGACGATTTGTCAAACAACTTCAAAATTTACAATAAATTAATGGTTTTTTTTAATATGAAAAAACGTACGCTGTCATTTTGTGCAGCTTTTCCATCACACACCTTGACTTTGTGCTTGAAAGAAGCAACCACACACTTTGAAAATTATTGGACAGTGCACTTGTATCAAAAATGATTATTACAAATTTACCTTAGGCTGTTGTAAATCGAAAATGTCAAAATGTATACAAAGGTTTGTCTAAGACGTCAATAGTCGCTGCGGAGTCTCAGTCCGCAATATGCAAAAAAAGCAAAAATAATGTATCTGCAGCTCTGATATTGCTCCACTAACATTTAGATAATAAATTAGGAAGGTACTGAAAACGGCCGTTCGAAAGAATAGAAAATTCCTTGGAAAATCATAAAAATACAGTCGTGCGGAGCGAGACTCCGCATGCGACTACTGGAAGGTTAAAAGGATAAATAATACTCACTAGTAGCGCCACAGATGTCGGAAGAAAGATCACAACTATTTGCCCAACATTGTGCAACGTATTCTATTTCTTTACTGTAACTCTAAGGAATAAATTAATTTATTATAAACACATGCAATAATAATATAGTTTTTACCAAAGCTCTCATATTTGATGCCCGTCCGTTTCCAAATCTAGTTTCCTGTCCTGATGCAACATAATTTCGCCGTTCATTGTGAAGAGCCAATATTGCTGATCTGTCGTCATCAGTAAATGGAAGTATTTGATAGTTACTACCACACTTACTTCCCGGTTCACAGTTCTTCACAAAAATTAATTCGGCTTGTTAAATTAATAAATAATGAATTAATGAAGTACTTACCGGTCGAGTGCAAACAGTATGATCCTTGCCGCAACTAAAATCACAAAAATAATTTTCCGCCGAAATTTTCGCGATTAATAAAGTAAAAATAAAATAAAAGTTTGCTAGTAACATGATTATAATGTTTGAATCTTTTATGACGCTAAAACAAACAGCATGTGCTTTAACCGAAGGAATAACACTGTGCTTTTGAGTTGAGAATGTGAAGAGTTAAGCGCCTGCAGAGAATTTTGTTTGCTAAGTAGTAAGTTGTTGGTCTTGTTTATACATTCAAGGTTAACACGTTCAAGATTTTCAATTTAAAAGATGCACTTTTTTGGAATTAACATTGTTGTTGTAATTTTAAATCTTGATAGTATTCAAGCTTAAGACTTTATAAGTATTTTCGAAAATGGAGAAAAAGAAAGCGTTTTCTGTACGTCACAGTTAATGAAATGGGAATTCCACTAAACGCACTGCGTCATGTTTTTACCTAATGATTGCTTCATGGGAAAAACGGATTTGTTTTGTAAATTTTGGTAGCCGCGTCAGATTAACATAATTAGTATAATTCAAGGTTTGTTGTGCAGATCTAGTTTTAATTGCTTCGTAGAATTTTGATATTTTTGTTCAGGAATATAATATGGAAGACTACTAAAAACTTTTGTTTTTTTATATTAATTTTTTTTGTCGAATTTTGGATTATTGGCCCAAGATATTTCCTTTAAGCATTTACACTTGTGCTCATACAATTAAGTCAGGCATATATTGCAATACAAATATGAAAATAAAACTGGTTTTACTGAGAAAATTTAAAAAAAAAGTAACAAAATTAGGAGAATAGATTTAAGGTTTCTAAATGGTTATATGTTTTCTGAGCTTAAAACTATTATAAAAATTATTTGATACGAATTCATCATTTCGACATATATTCCGTGCTCATGTAATTAAGTCATCTGCAAGAACTGCATATTAACACAATGTAATTTACTTTTTAACTAATAATACCTTATGTTACAGAATTAGTACTTCGTTGGAAATCCTTTATGGCGTAAAACTTCTGCACATCTCTTACTCATTGAGAGCACTAGAGCATTACATTGAGCTGGAGTGATTTTGCCCCATTCCTCCTTGATAATATTCCACAGTGAAGCTTTGTTTGCCGGTTTTCTCGCTGCAACTGCTCTTTTTATAATGCCCCATAAATTCTCTATTGGGTTTAGGTCCGGGCTTTGCGCCGGCCACTCAAGAGTTTTTATAAAATTAGCATTCATCCATTCCTTAACGACTCGAGAGCAATGTTTAGGATCGTTATCCTGCTGAAAAATCCAATGTAGCGGTAAATTGTCAGCATAATCTTCTGTCAAGTTTTCATGTAAGATTTCACGATACATAATACCCGTCATTTTGCCCTCAATTTGGACAATGGGACCTACACCTGATGAAGTAAAGCACCCCCACACCATTACTGATGAGCCACCGTACTTTACCGTCTTTTTTGTATATTTAGGATTCAGTTCTTGCAGTGGTGGGCGCCTTACATATGGTCTACCATCATTTCCAAATACGTTAAATTTTGACTCATCGCTCCAAACTACGAGTTTCCAGAAATTCAAGTCCTTGTGCAAGTGCGCTTTGGCAAAGGCCAATCTTTTCGCAATATTTTTTTTTGACACATTTGGTTTTCGTCGTGCGATTCGTCCATTTAAAGAATTTTCTTGCAGTCGTCGGCGAACAGTTTGTGCCGATATTTTAACACCATGGTACTCTTCCAATTGGGCCCTGATTTCGCTGGAGGTCAGAAAAGGGTCTGCCTTGCTCAACCTGGCCAATTTTCTATCAGTAGTCGGTGTCGTCTTTCTGGGCTTATTACGCGGCAAATTGTTGAAAGTTTTATTTTTTTGTAATATTGGATAGCATTATTCACTTTACCTCTTGAAAAGCTCAAAAGCTCCGTTACTTTTGCAACACTTTGGTGTTTTTGGAAGCATTCCCAGATGATCTTCCTCTCACAGGGATTTGAGCTCTTGTTCTTACCCATTAATATTAATTATTAATATTTTACTGAGATTAAATTAATAATACCGTAAATTAATTATTTGCAAATTTTTCCGCCACAAATCGTTGCACAAGGCGCTAATTTACAGTTTCGAAACGCAATGACTTAATTATATGAGCACTCACGTATCGACACTGTGCGAAATAAGGGCATTTTGACCGCGACATAAAAACAATATTTTAGTTTTGTGCATTCAGCATTGTCGGACAGATAACGGGACTTATTTATAAAAAAAAAATAAAGACGTAATCGCCCTTCATTGCTATGTTATATATTTTTTGTAATTTTATTTCTTCGTAACTTAATTATGTGAGCACAAGTGTATATACAATAAAAAAATTTCATGCTATTTCATGCTCCACACACTCTCGATGTTGTACGACGTGCTTGTACGTACGTACAAAATCGTGCTGTAAGCTCTGTGTTTATTTTTCTCGAATTTATTAACAAATTAAATGCGTATTATTTTTTAAACCCTACAACCTCAATATTTATTTCTTAGAATTTTATAACCATACTTTGCCCTGTCATTTAAAACTTTTTTCATAACACTGGGGTGGTCTTATGGGAAAAAATTTTTGAAAAAATACTGACGAGACCGGCTTATTTTTTAAATGTTTATTACCCACAAAGCTCTTTCATTTGAAGAACAAATTACATTTTGACTTTTTGCAAATGGAAATGCCAAAAAAACACACCGAAAGTAGAACCATTATCATTTTATGATCAGTTCTGGAATTCGGTCCCTGTAATTTGTTTCACCTGGCTTTAATGACACACTTTAGAAGTAAAAGAATATTTTGAATGAGGAATTCTAAAGTGCATAAATTGTTTTACAAAGGAACTGCATAAATATTGCATTTATTGATTTTTGAGTTCAATAAGATATTGTAACCAACTTTTGCGTTAATCGGCGATTAACGCACTTCTTGATCAAATAACTATAAATTTAAGTAAATAATTTTTTCTCCAAATACAACAGATTCATAAAGGTAAAATCATTCAAAATGTTTACTTTTAGTTTAAATTTTAGCTTAAAAATCTTCCTCTAGCTGCAATATTTAATAAAAATAAAGTAAATAAAGTTTACGAATATGGATAGCTTCGAGTTCAAAATCGGCACGCAAAAGTCGTCGAAAACTGGTTTCGTACGATGTTGCTGGTACGATTTTGTTCGTCGTGGTTGTCACCATACACTCTCGTGTTTGAACGTACGATTTTGTACGTACGTACAAGCACGTCGTACAACATCGTGAGTGTGTGGAGCCCATAAGAATATGTCTTGATGCTGTCCGTATAGAATAAAGTTTTGTTTGAAATATTGCAACATATTTAGTTTTCACTAAAGGGTTTTCCTTTTTATTCCCTTAATCAAATTTGTGACATATATGACAAAAGTAGTTTTTTTTTTGAAACATCCGTATTGAAATTGGCAAAAATTTTAAACATTTTTCTCTAATTTCTATCGACTATAATTATATTACCACATACCTATTTATTTTAATAAAATATAACAAATTTTGCGACAGGGGGTTAAATTAAATGGTTTCACAAGAAAAGTGTTGTAGCTTTTTATTTACCAACACAATCATGAACTCTTGTTCGTCATTAAATTAACATAATCTTCACTTTTTCCTTTGCTTTATTTGTTGTTGTTTTCTGAAACGCAAATTTATCGTTTCAACTTTTAGGTTTTTAACGCCCGATGGCACCATTTCTGACTAGATAGACTCCCAATTATGTGTTACTTTAAAATAAACTTTCCATAAATTAGTACTTAACGAAAAAAATAGTAAGGTAGAGGTAACAAGCGGCAACATTGCATATTACTTTGTTCAAATTAGCTGTTTCTCAAAAAGATCACAAACTATTAAATGTAAACATAATATATAAGAATTCTAAACGACTGTTTGCCACATACTAAATTTATTGAAACTGGTAGGTACGGTTTTCTTTTATTTAATAGTGTGTCAGTCGTGCATAGCGTACTCTAAATTTTATTTTAGGTCTTTTGTGTTATTCGCAAAAATGCGTTATAAATTTTGTTCCAATCCTTTGAAATAATACCGCACTTGTTCAAAATTTAAATAATTCGAAAAGAAACGTTCAAGTGATGGACATGGAACTAACAATAAAACACAGATGAGTCTACATTTTGTTAAACGTTAGATTTCAAGCTGCAGATAATATAGACTGGGGAAACCATGCAGCGTTTCTCCAACAAGAAATTGAAAAATGCATCAGGCAATTCAGATTGGGTAGGCACGAGAAGGCCTGTTGCGACAATGTTGCCTGCCTATAGTTACCTACCTATTAATAGTTAGCCTATAAATACATATTTTGAGTTTATTTCTAAAATTACAACCTTTGGGAGAAATTGTGTAATCAAGTTCAAAATCATAGTCAAATTAATATAATAAATAGTATGCGCTTGTATATAATATTTAATAAGTAAACCTACAACGTAAATATTTTAAGTGAAATAGATTCAAACTAAAATTTTATAATAGCACCAGATTTATGATAATTTGTTATAAAAGTTGCTGCCCAAGAATATATCCAAAACTTGCTTTTGTAGTTCTAGTAAGTTAGCATAGTTTTTGTTATATTTGATGGCGGTGTCGACAGCGGTTTTTAATCCATCAATTTGTTGTTTGCTCGATTTGATTTGATCTGAAATTTCCATTAAATGTTTTTCCTGTTGACGTGTATATTCAGCCAAACTTTGCAATTTTATATTTATTTCGGTAATATTATGTGAGAGATTATTATTATCCTGTCTGGGGGGTTCAGAAACGTTCGGTATCAGATTTTGTTCAGTAGTTTCAACAATTTCTGGAAGGATCTGATTTTTATTATTTATATCATTATTGCTTTCTGTAAATATGTAAGAATTTTTGTTTGGCGTTGTCCAAGTATCTTTGGTAAAATCCTCAATTTCGCCACATAGCGATGTGTATTCGTTGTTACATGTTGAACAATCGGAACAAGGCACTCCTCTTAAGTAAACAGGTTCGCCTGTACGGTGTATATCACCATAATTACATACAATATGAAGTTTCAAATCATTGGGCGAATTTCCAAATGCCACACGACCACAACCAATGTGAGTTGTTTTAGCCCACATAAGTTGGGTGTAAATTGTGGGACTGGAAGAAAAAAAAATTATACAAAGCATAACTTAGATCATTATCATTACTCATCTGAGGCAACGAAATCGATGATTGAAGAATTGGATAGCTTTATGTCTTCATACCATGATGACACCGTATCATTAAGGAATCTGGTTGACATCAAATTTCTATTGGCACCGGGACTAAACCACTTACGATTTTGTCCTACGTCTCCAGGAAATTTTTCTAACAAACGATACAATTTAATGCTTAACATTAAAAAAATAAATCATACTAACTAGTAGCGCCACATATGTCGGCTGCAAGATTGCAGCTATTTGCCCAACATTGGGCAACATATTCTATTTCTTTACTGTAGCTCTAGGGAATAATTTAATTTATTATAAACACATACAAAAATAATATAGTTTGTACCAGAACTCTCATATTTGATGCCTGTCCGTTTCCATACCTAGTTTCCATTCCTGAAGCAACATAATTTCGCCGTTCATTGTGTAAAGCCAAAATTACTGATCTGTCTTCGTCGTTGAATGGAATGAATTTAAAGTTGCTACCACACTCACTTCCTGGTTCACAGTTCTCCACAAGCAAGGATAATTTTTATTTGTTAAATTAATAAACAATAAATAGTACTTACCGGTCTGGCACAAACGGTATGATCCTTGCCGCAGTTAAAATCGCAAAAATAATTTTGAGCAAAACCCGTTGCGATTAATAAAGTAAAAACAAAACAGTAGTTTGTAAATGGCATGATTTTAATGTTTGAATGTTTGACAAAACTGAATAGTATCTGCTATAAACAAGTTAATGATATTGATCTTTCGAGTTGAGGAGGAGAAAATTTCGGAGTCTTCAATGAAATAACTATTTAGTTGTTAATCTTGTTTGTACACTCAAGGTTAACAAGATTGGTGCGCTTTTCTGGAATGCAGAATGTCATCTCTTTCAATTTTCACAACTATCGTCATCCAGTTTTGGTCTTGAAGGCTTTTTAAGTATATTAACAATTGGAGAAAGTAGAGCCATTTTCGAAACAACCCATTTGATGAAATAATAATTGCTACCAAAAACCGCTGCATCATGTGTTTCTTGATTGCCTCATGGGAAAACTGAATTGTTTTTTGCACTTTTGATATCTGCTTCGCACTTGGAATTCCATATTAATGTGATAACTGTAATTTGAAGTTCATCGTGAAGATATTGTTAATTTAATTTTTACTGCTACGTAGGATTTAGATGTTGTTACGGTACTGATTCATTAATTAATTTCAAATTCGCGCGGAAGTCAATTTCTCTCTCTCTCGACAAGCAGGGAATCTTAAGGTCGTTGAGGTCAGTGCGCAAAGTTCGACAAAAATGGAAAGTGAGCGACAGAACCTGACTGGGTGTGTTGAATGATGGTCACGCGTGGATTCAGCGTCGACAAGTTGAGGTATTCCTAAAGGGAATTCGCAGTGCAAGTAGTGAAAAATACGGTGCCGTAAATATCTGCCGGTCCACCGGGATACCAGCAGTCCAGGCGATCTACACGGATGACTTCTCCAGGGCGGGATGATTGAGGAAAAGCCGCCAGCGCATGGAGCCGTGTCGATGTTGTAGTTAAGTTGACCGTATTGATACTTGTCGAATTTGATGCTTCGTGTAATTCAAACATTTCTTGTATTTAATGTTATTCGAGCATTTGTGTTGCATTGTTGCAAATTGATGGCTTTCAGCCTTTTGGGTACCCTAACTTTTTAATTTAACTTTATCAGTAATTGTAAATTGTTTAATCACTTAACTAGTCAATACACTTGTTATCTTGTTCGTGATTGTTTCTGTAACCCCATTGTCGAGAGAGAATTCTGCTTTGTCTACTCTCGAGATATTTCGACCACCCCAAAGCAGTGGCGCCCTATCAACCTCCGGAGAAGAATGAGAGAACGCTTCCCACATAACCTCGAGGATTAAATTTCAACCTACCCCCTCGCCGACTTGAGCTTAGCCAAGCAAACATTTCTACGCGGCCGGGAAACCCGTAGCAATATTTTGTCGCCCAACGTGGGACCCTTAGTATTTTGTAGCTCGGGGTTGCGTTCGAAGTTGTTCTCTCTCTTTCACATTGTATCAGGTGGTCGAATTTTTGGGTCACGATTTTGTCTAGTTAAGCCACGGAAACCGGTCCGTTATCGTTATCGGACCAGTTTGTTATCGGGTGTTAAAAATTTGTGTTTAAAAATTTTTGCGACAGTGCCGTAGGAGTTTGATTTTGTTTAGTAGTTTTACTTAGGATTTTTATTAGCACAGTAAAGGGGCAGGTTCTTTTTTTTGTTGGTTGTTAAGTGTACTACTAGGTACTTGCTATAGGGGAACACTTTTGGTGTATTATAGCGGTTAGGTTTTTTTTTAGGGTTAGTTACTATTAGTAGGTTTTTTTTTAATAGTATTAAGATGGATCCGCAGTTCTTAGAACCGAACGAGGTTCAACACGAATTAGCGGTTCGGGGAATTTCATGTACCACTGGCTCCGTGCAGGAGCAGCGGACCTTGTTGGCGGGCGCATTGAGGAGGCAATCACTCAATCGTTCCTTCGCTTTCGTTCCGAAACCAGTCGCGTTCGCGTCGGAAATCAAGGCCATTTCGGCGGGCCTTACGGAGCTGGAGGAATTGCTCACCGATTTCAGGGGCGCTTTATTCGACGACGGATACCGTCGAATCGACGCGCGTTTAACCCATTGGACCGAGCGGGTGGATCGGTTGGAGGCGCACTCCGAGGAGGAGGAGGCATTAAAAAATTGCCTGTTTAACCTCGCCTTAGGATTCGAGGGTACTTTAGCGTATAAATCGCGTTCGAACGATCGGCCTATGTCGTCGTCCACCCCTACCGTCAACCGACAGCCGTCGTCGGCCGTTAGCTCGCCGCGTTCGTCGCAAGCGATCCTTAGCGTTCCAGTATACAAGTGGAACATTCATTTCGACGGAACAAAAACGGGTATGGGTTTACTGGATTTTTTGAAACGCGTCGGAGAGTTGCGTTCGGCTCGCGGAATTTCAACCGCCCAATTGTACGAGTCTTCGGTTGAGCTGTTCACCGGAACGGCTTTAGACTGGTTCAGGGCCAACCGTGCGAGTTTTACTAACTGGTCGGATATCGATTTGGCATTAAGGCGAGATTTCCTTCCGTATGACTACGAGGAGGCAATTTTGGAGGAGATCAAAGAGCGCACACAGGGTGTCGAAGAGCCTGTCATTTTTTATATCACGGCCATGAGGGCGTTGTTGGGTCGACTTCCCCATCCTTTCCAGCTCAGCGCACAGATCAAGGCGGTGCGACGGAATTTGGCCCCGTTTTTTATACACCATTTGGCTTTGGTGGACACTCCCACCCTGGAAGAATTGACGTCGGTGTGTCAACGACTTGAGGAGTCACAAACGCGTGCGGCCAAATACAAACCCGCTCAGCCCGAGAAACCCAGTTTTACGCGGCGTGACCCCACCGAGTTTAAGCAGTCCCCGTATCGTACGAATGACGCGGCCGGGCCAATTTGTTGGAACTGCAGGCAGGTCGGGCACTTGGCCAGATTCTGCAACAGGCGGGACCAGTCCCGGAATTCGGGAAACGTAAGCCAGCGGCGGAACTAGGTCGCGATCCGCCAGCTGGGAATTTCGAGGGAAGCGACCACTCGGTACGGACGTATGGGCAGCGGCCCATTTTAAATTATATCTTGTCTCAGGCGAAGGACAATGAATGCCCTTATGTCGAGGTAGAAATCTTGGGGCGCAGGGTGCATGGGTTATTGGACTCTGGCGCAAACAGAACTTTTTTAGGACGTAAGGGGTGGGAAATTTTACAGGGCCTGGGAATAATTTTAGATAGGACACGGACTTCAACTTGTCGAGTCGCAAACGACGCCAATTGTGAGTGTGTGGGAGTGGTGAGGGTTCCAATTATGCTGAAACAACGTGTGAGGAATTTTGACCTGTATGTAGTACCGGCTTTGCGCCATGCCCTAGTGTTGGGAATCGATTTTTGGTATGGCATGGGCATTGTGCCGGATATTAGGAAAGGGGAATGGTTGTTTAGCGCGGAAATACCTCAACCACTTGATTTAGCGAGTTTGCAGGAACAGGGGGATTTAACTCACACGCAGGGCGCGCGACTCGATTGTGTCGTAGAGAATTATTTTACTAGAATTAGGGATATTAAGTTAGGCTGTACTACCATGGCTAGCCACCGAATTAATGCGAAAGGGCCTCCGATCCGCCAGCGGGCGTATCAGGTGTCTCCTTTCAAGCAGGCATTAATTGATAAGGAATTAGACGAAATGTTGCGGTTAGGGGTAATAGAAAGATCCAATAGCCCGTGGGCCAGTCCGGTCCTGCTCGTTCCGAAGAAGGACGGACGTTGGCGGTTCTGTGTGGATTTTCGGAAGTTAAACGGGGTCACCGAACGAGACGCGTATCCACTTCCCTTCATGTCATCCATTTTGAGCAAATTAGGGGGGGCGCGATTTATCTCGACTTTAGATATTAAAAACGCATATTGGCAGGTTCCTTTGGAGGAAGGGAGTAAGAAGTTCACGGCTTTCGCGATACCTGGCCTAGGTTTATTTCAATTTACTCGCTTAGCTTTCGGTTTGCATAACGCGCCGGCGACCTTTCAACGACTCGCCGACTCGATTTTTGGTCCTGAATTGGAGCCTTTTGTTTTTGTGTACCTGGATGATATCGTCATAGTGGCTGACTCCTTTGAAAAACACGTAGAAATTCTCCAGGAAGTATTTAGGCGGTTGCACGCGGCAGGTTTGACCCTGAGTCGCGAGAAATGTCATTTTTGTAAGCCCGAGTTAAAATATTTAGGCTATGTAATTAATCGGAAGGGTCTGCATGTAGATCCGGGTAAGGTGGTAGCGATTGTGAATCTTCCCGCTCCCTCGAATGTCACTGGCGTACGCCGAATTTTAGGTATGGCTTCATGGTACAGACGTTTCGTTCCCAATTTCGCGACGACAGTAGCCCCGTTAACGAAGCTACTCCGGAAAGGAGCTAAGTTCTTTTGGAACGACGAGTGTGCCAAGGCGTTAACCGCAATTAAGGATGCATTAACGACCGCACCCATACTCACATGTCCCGACGTGACTTTGCCGTACATTTTACAGACGGACGCCTCCGCTGTGGGTATCGGGGCCGTCTTGACACAAACGCACTCAGACGGGTCGGAACACGTTATCTGTTATATTTCACGAGCCCTGTCGGCACAGGAACGTAATTATTCCACTACCGAACGAGAATGTCTCGCGGTTTTGTGGGCCGTCGAACATCTACGCTGTTATTTAGAGGGTTGCGAATTCACCGTCGTAACCGATCACCATTCTCTGTTGTGGCTGGACAATCTTAAAAACCCGCAAGGCCGTTTAGGACGATGGGCATTGCGTTTACAGCAATTTCGTTATACGATTAAACACCGGAAAGGAAAAGAACATGTAGTGCCGGACGCTTTATCACGAGCGATTCCGGAGAACGATAAGCCGTCATTAGCGTTGATTGAGTTTGGAGAAATACGAGATCGATGGTATTTGCGTATGCTTGATAGGGTACGCGCGGACCCTTTGTCGTTTAGAAAATGGAGAGTTGAAGACTCTCGCTTATATAAATATTTAGAGCCAGAATTGCCGAAGCTCGAAGGAGTCGAAGAGCGTTGGAAGATAGTAGTTCCCCGGGAGTTACGTCAACAGGCTTTAGAGGAGTGTCATGATGTACCTACGGCGGGACATTTCGGCATTTATAAAACTTATCACCGGTTATCGCGATTGTATTATTGGCCGGCCATGAAATACGATGTCACCCGTTATGTCCGGTCTTGTGAAACTTGCCAACGTATTAAACCGGAGCAGCGCGCTCCGCCGGGTTTGATGACTGCTCGTCCGGAAATTTGTAGGCCTTGGCAGGTGATCAGCGTTGATTTGATGGGACCTTTGCCGCGAAGTGTACACGGCCATACGTCGATATTTGTAGTGACGGATGCCTTCAGCAAATTCAATCTTTTCTTTCCACTACGTAAAGCAACTGCTTCGGCAACCACTCGAATTTTAGAGGAACAGATTTTCCTGGTTTATGGTGTACCTCAGTTTTTGTTGTGCGATAATGGGGTACAATTTAAGAGTAGAGAATTGACGCGCCTCACGCGTAAATATGGCGTTCGTGCCATTTTCAATCCGAATTATCATCCGCAAGCGAACCCTACGGAACGAGTCAACCGTGTGTTGAAAACCATGTTAGCCGCCTATGTCAATGACGATCATCGCACATGGGATCGGTGTCTTCCGGAGCTCGGTTGTGCGATACGAACAGCCCGGCATGAAGTAACCGGTCGGTCCCCGTATTTTATTTTGTACGGCCAGGAGATGCGAACTCACGGCGAGGAACATCGGATCATTGACGATATCGCGGTCGCTGAGCAACCCGAGCGAGCGCCGGAACAACTCCGCGCGTTCCGCGCTACTATTAAACGTCGGTTAGAGCTAGCGGCTGAACGTGTTCGCGAACGATACAATCAACGACATCGGCATGTCGAGTATGCTGTAGGCGATTTGGTTTGGCGAAGGAAATTCGCTCTCTCGCAAAAAGCGACTCATTTTGCCGCCAAATTAGCGGGTAAATTTACCGGTCCGTTTAGGATTAAACGACAAATAGGACACTACATTTACGAACTAGAAGACGAACGAGGAGTTTCGTCCGGTAATTGGCACGTAAAAGATCTGAAGCCATACTACGACGTCTGGTCTGACTAGTATATCCGGCTTTCCCCAAACCGTTCGGTTGTGGACGGTAGAATCCGTTGATCTACTTGTAAGAATGGGGCACGTAGGCACACGTGGTAGAACGCAATGCTTTATAGGTCATATCATCTTGACATGGATTTATATTCGGCTTTTCCAATCCGTTCGGTTGTTATCAAAGGTCGATGTGATAAGCTACTTGTAAGAATGGGGCACGTAGACGTACGTGGTAGAACACAATGTTTTAGGTCTTAACATCCGGACATAGTTTTATGAATCATTCGTACCCCGAGGTGTCGTGACTCTTCTTGTGGGAAACTTGCAAAGAGCTGATCTCGTGACGCTCGGCGCACCCTCTCGAAGATACGCGCCTCGTCGAGTGTTGTACTTAGAGTGTTCAGACTTTGGATAGAACTAGTGAGTATGTGTGAGTGTGAATGCGAAGTAAGCAGGGTAGTCCTCGGGTGAATCAGCTCAACGGGAGCGACGGTATTTGGATTTACTCACCCAGGACGATGTAGGTTGTAAATTTTGGTTCGTGGAACAGATTTCAACTATCGGCTTGCCGGATTTGTAGCCCTGGCTTATTACTTCGAATAGTATGAATGTGATCTCGGATGTAACAGTAACACAAAATGGATTTGACGGGTTTATGATAGTAGGTAGGTAGTGGTTACTGCTAAGGACCAATAGGGTCGCTAGGTTCAGGATTTCAGTAGTAGTATCCGCAGGTGCCAGAGTTGTGGGTAGTGGAATTTGCCTCTAGCACCATATCGACGTTGTTGGATTTTAGCCTACACATTTAACCATAACATGATTTGACTTTTGAAAAAAAAAAGTCGAGGACAAATATTTAGTTGGTAGGCAGGAGAGGCCTAGTTGTTGTTCTTTCACCCATGGTAGGTGGAAAGTAAATTGATTTATTGATTTGGTTGAGATTTCTTTTGAGGGCGATCCCTTCGAGGGACGATTTTAAGTTTTAGGCTTTGAGCCGAGTTATTCTGGACGTGACGATTTTTGCTCTTCAAGCTAATTAGGGAAAAAGGAATTGTTTTCTCGTATAATATGAGTCGTCGTTGGTGTCTATAAACTAACAGGGGTTGGGAGTCATCCTTGGTCATGATGACCGGGGAAGGCTTGTTTTTTTTTGGGGTTGGTTGTAAATAGGGTTGTTAATGATAGTAGTTAGGTCTAGGTTATTGATAGTTTAGGACTAGCGATAATAGGGTTATCACTGTATAGTAGATTTAGGATATGGATAGTTTAGGTCTAGCGATGGTAGGATTGTCGAGGAATCCTGACTTCATCAGAATTCCTCGTAGGGAGAAAAGGGGGAATTTGTTACGGTACTGATTCATTAATTAATTTCAAATTCGCGCGGAAGTCAATTTCTCTCTCTCTCGACAAGCAGGGAATCTTAAGGTCGTTGAGGTCAGTGCGCGAAGTTCGACAAAAATGGAAAGTGAGCGACAGAACCTGACTGGGTGTGTTGAATGATGGTCACGCGTGGATTCAGCGTCGACAAGTTGAGGTATTCCTAAAGGGAATTCGCAGTGCAAGTAGTGAAAAATACGGTGCCGTAAATATCTGCCGGTCCACCGGGATACCAGCAGTCCAGGCGATCTACACGGATGACTTCTCCAGGGCGGGATGATTGAGGAAAAGCCGCCAGCGCATGGAGCCGTGTCGATGTTGTAGTTAAGTTGACCGTATTGATACTTGTCGAATTTGATGCTTCGTGTAATTCAAACATTTCTTGTATTTAATGTTATTCGAGCATTTGTGTTGCATTGTTGCAAATTGATGGCTTTCAGCCTTTTGGGTACCCTAACTTTTTAATTTAACTTTATCAGTAATTGTAAATTGTTTAATCACTTAACTAGTCAATACACTTGTTATCTTGTTCGTGATTGTTTCTGTAACCCCATTGTCGAGAGAGAATTCTGCTTTGTCTACTCTCGAGATATTTCGACCACCCCAAAGCAGTGGCGCCCTATCAACCTCCGGAGAAGAATGAGAGAACGCTTCCCACATAACCTCGAGGATTAAATTTCAACCTACCCCCTCGCCGACTTGAGCTTAGCCAAGCAAACATTTCTACGCGGCCGGGAAACCCGTAGCAATGTTTCTGTGAAGGGATAACAAATACTCTATAATTTCAGAGCTATGACAGTCTTTTTTGTGTTTTCTGCATCAACTTTTATATTGCACTGACCTTCAAAAAGTTTCAGCTATACTGAATTATTATAAAAGGGAGTATATTAATTATAATTTTTGGGGGTAGTCGGAAGTTTTTGGAGGCTATTGTGAAGAGTCGGGACAAAATTCTCCTCTTTACATACTATGCATTTAACAATTTTCCAAATATTGGTGACAACCAATGGTTTAGTCCGTATAACCAAAGAATAGATACATAAATGAACAAGAAGCGAAACGAGATGGAAATCCTTTGTTATTTGATGTCATGGATTTTGAATGCGCAGGTCTGGCCAACCTGTCAAAATCTGCTCACGACCAATAACAGGAATGTAAGATACAGGTTATTTTCAAACAACGCCGCGAATATTTATTTACAAATAAAAAAATTTTTCACATAGCCTTTTGAATTCTTTTACTGATATTACATTCTCTTTCACTGTCAAAGTTTTGGATTCTAGAATATTCTTCTTTCGTTGTAATTTTAATATATTTCGCCGCAGTTTGTTCTTTCGCGGCGTATTTGCGGTGCAAACCTGGGGTGTTTGAGTTGCGGAAGAAGACGACTTCGGAGACGATTGAAGAATAGCCGGCACTGAGACTGTTTCTTGGACAGTACCAATTTGTTGTTGAGGAATAAGTACTAATATTAAAAAAAAGTAACATGAAGGACATTTCAACATTATAAAATCACAATTAATTTTTAACTTACATTTCGGGGAGATAAAGTGTCGGTTTAGCATGGGGAAGTAATCTACGCCTGTGAATATTTAAAAACATTGTTGCTTCAAACTGTTTGGCACATACTTTTAATTTTTGAAAATAATCACAGTTTTTATTAAGGAGCTCTAATCGTCTACACTGACTTAACCATTCAACGCATCTGTAATAATAGCAAATTTAAAAATTAGAAAAAGTTTTTGTTAGTAAACTTTATTTATTTATTTTATTTACCTGTTTAAATCCGCTCGAGGAAATTTATAAAAACTTAGTCTGCCATCGTCTCTCGTGCCACAGTTTGCAACTGCACAATAAGAAATTAGTTTTTGCATTTTTTTTCATGTTAAAACACTGCACAGTTTCACTTAATTTTTTTGTTCTCGAAGAACCAAATGTGTAAAAAAGCGCGAACTAATTAAATTTAACGCACCACGTAGATCGCGAAAAATGTTAACGCTGCTACAAAAAAAAATTATCAAACACGTCTTTATAATGCATGCATAAATTTGTTTCCTAATTTATTTATTCTTTGGTTCTTTGGTTTTCTGAAATGTGTACTTATCTGTTATTTACGTAATTAACCACCTACACAGGACGAGTAATAATTTATAAACACTCCCAACAAACTTCTAACAGCCATTTAAAAACAATACAAAACTGTAAAATCCAAAATTCCATAATTTTCAATAAATTTCTCTGATTTTATTTAAATTTCTCTGAAATTTTTCAAATTTTAAAGTCCCGCTGACAAGTTCGGTATTTAAACTTCCATGTGCCTTTGAAAGGTTCGCCAGACCTGCGCATTCAAATAATAGCACCTTTAAAACGTCCCGTTTCGCTTCTTGTTCATTTATGTATCTATTCTTTGGTATAACTGTAGGAATCGTATTTTATTTGAAATAATTTGTTTAGAAATACAAATTTAAAACTAATGATTAAATTTAACGCACATAACTAACTAATCCAATCCCGCAAAAAAAATGTATGCCAATTTGTTAGTGTATCCGAATGTGACCGATATGGCACGGTAGTTCCCTGCAAGATGGCATTGAGACATCTCAATAATTTTTCTAAATTTTTATTTATTAATAAATGCTACTTTTATTTTGAATTTAGTTGTATAACTAACTTCTGGTGATTAATTTTCTTAGTAAATGAAAAAAGCATTGTGATAGTTTGTATGATTCCGCAAATCCTGCGGATCCGCGGGATTGATGTCCTCAGTCCCGCAGGTAAGCGGGATTGAAGTTTTGATGCGGGATTGGAACTGTTATACACAACCCAACTTAATATTGTCTTTCAATTTGACTCCAGCTTTAACTTTCAGCTTCTATCTCCTTCAATGCACTAAATGCAGTTTTAAAAAATACGCTACTAAAAATAAAATTTGACGGATTCAAGCGTTTTCCCAATAATTTTTGTTGATGTCAAAAGCGTCTTTTGTTTTCAGTGCTTCCTTGATGATATTATTATTAGTCTACTCTAATAATTTTATCATACAATTTTTGAAACTTTCCTCTTCAAGGTTATACGAATTTGACATTTCCGTATTCAGAAAAATGTGCTGCATCCAAATTTGTGAACAAAAATATGGGGTTCTATTTAAAAAAAAATGTT
This sequence comes from Dascillus cervinus, assembly GCA_949768715.1. Lineage (NCBI taxonomy): Eukaryota > Metazoa > Arthropoda > Insecta > Coleoptera > Dascillidae > Dascillus > Dascillus cervinus. The sequence continues at coordinate 27,925,779 of OX458321.1, read as the reverse complement.
GATGACGTCATAGTGCGAAAACAAAATTGATCATAAAATTATAAATATAAAAAAAGATGCAGTTTTAAAAACAAAAGTAGACGGGTTCGAGGAATGTCTGTGAAAACTCTTCTAAAATGTTTTATCAAATTTATTCGTTACTTTATGAAAGCATTGTATATCGATAGATAGATAACAAGATTTATTATTCTATTCGTTTCCTCTGGATATAGATATAGTTACATATTTTCAGTTTATTTCTAAAATTACAACCTTTGGAAGAAACTGCGAAACAAATTCAAAATCATAGTTAAATTAATATTATATAGTATGTGCTTGTATATAATATTTAATAAGTCAACCTACAACGTAAATATTATAAGTGAAATCGATTAAAATTAAAATTCTTTAATAGCAACAGCTTTATGATGATTTATTATAAGGGTTGCTGCCCAAGAATATATCCAAAACTTGCTTTTGTAGTTCTAGTAATTTAGCATAGTTTTTGTTATATTTGATGGCGATATCGACAGCGGTTTTTAATCCATCAATTTGTTGGTTGCTCGATTTGATTTGATCTGAAATTTCCATTAAATGTTTTTCCTGTTGACGTGTATATTCAGTCAAACTTTGCAATTTCATATTTATATCGGTAATATTAGGGGCGAGATCATTATTAATCTGCCTGGGTGGTTCAGAAACGATCGGTATCAGATTTTGTTCGGTAGTTTCAATAATTTCTGGAGGGCTCTGATTTTTATTATTTATTTCGGTAATCGTAGGGGCGAGACTATTATTAACCTGTCTGGGTGGTTCAGAAACGTTCGGTATCAGATTTTGTTCGGTAGTTTCAATAATTTCTGGAGGGATCTGATTTTTATTATTTATACCATTGATGCGTTCTGTAAATATGTAAGAATTCTTGTTCGGCGTTGTCCAAGTATCTTTGGTAAAATCTTCAATATCGCCACATAGCGATGTGTATTCGTTGTTACATGTTGAACAATCGGAACAAGGCACTCCTCTTAAGTAAACAGGTTCGCCTGTAGTGTGTATAACACCATAGTTACATACAATATAAAGTTTCAAATCATTGGTCGAATCTCCAAATGCCACACGTCCACAACCAATATGAGTTGTTTTAGCCCACATTAGTTGGGTGTAAATTGTGCCACTGAAAGAAAAAGAATCATTGTACGTAGCATAACTTATATCATTATCATTACGCATTTGAGGCAAGGTCATCGATGATTGAAGAATTGGATAGCTTTATGTCTTCATACCATGATGACACCGTATCATTAAGGAATCTGGTTGACATCAAATTTATATTGGCACCAGGAGTAAACCACTTTCGATTTTGTCCTACGTCCCCAGGAAATTTTTCTAACAAACGATACAATTTAATGCTTAACATTAAAAAAGTAAATCATACTAACTAGTAGCGCCACATATGTCGGCTGCAAGATCACAGCTATTTGCCCAACATTGTGCAACATATTCTATTTCTTTACTGTAGCTCTAGAGAATAATTTAATTTATTATAAACACGTGCAACAATAATATAGGTTGTACCAGAGCTCTTATATTTGATGCCTGTCCGTTTCCATATCTAGTTTCCATTCCTGAAGCAACATAATTTCGCCGTTCATTGTGTAAAGCCAAAATTACTGATCTGTCTTCGTCGTTGAATGGAATGAATTTAAAGTTGCTACCACACTCACTTCCTGGTTCACATTTCTGCACAAACCAAAATTAAGCTGGTTTCTTAAATTAAAGAAAAAAAGAAGTACTTACTGGTCTTTTACAAACGGTATGATCCTTGCCGCAGTCAAAATCGCAAAAGTAGTTTTCAGCTAAAAATTTTGCGATTAATACAGTAAAAATTTAATGGCATAAGTGAGATTAAACTTTGGCAACGGCAACAGTCTTATGGTGTGCTGCTATGAGACTTGTTGCTCAATCACAAAAAAAATTGCGAGTCCAAATAGTACTCCCATAACACATTATGTGTAAACATATACCGCGTGTAAATTATTTGAATTATTTCCAACATATAATCGATAATATAATACATACATAATACGTTTGTTTCATATGCTACATATGAATACATAACACCGTTCGTTATTTATACGACACGTTCCTTCAGTTTTATTTACATTATTCAACTGGCTGCAATGTTGGTTGCCTACGCAAGCGATAAAACGGTTATTTTGAAAATTGCTATCCCTGAATCCAGTGTGCGTGAGGGATCGTATGCACGTGGGTATGCGTGTGTGTATGATGATGTGTGTGTGAGTATCAGTTTGTTATTGTGGGTATAAATGTCGTATTTGTCTCCCATATAATGGCTATTATGAACTCAGATGTTTGCAAAATATTTGTCTTCGGTTAGTATTTACAAACTTTCATCTTCGTTAATAGTACCCTACATTATGTGCTCGTTAAATAATACATTATTACCTATATGATAATTGGCACTGACACTCACACTGACTACTGGCTGATTGACTACCAACGGGTTCAATGCCCTGCTTATATTATATTTCTGACAATTTTTTAAAATTACTCTAGTTGGGTAATTATCATGGTGGTGAAGGCGACGTCAGTAATATAATATCGCTATACAAAGTAGCTAAGTGTTTATTTAACAAATCGAGGCAAGTTTGGAGAAATACTTAACGTTCCTATTATAATATGTACTATTTTTTTATACCGTCAGCGTTTTTGCCCGACTATGTTTAATAAATCTTAATAAGAGAGAAAAATTACAATCTGCATAATATGTGACTTGCCAATTTCATCAATTACTGAAAAATTAAAATTGATTTACGCTAGCGATAATGTCAAAAATGATGTAGAAATGTTCAGAATTATTTATTCCGTAAAGAAAAAAAAACTTTTCGAATAATATTGCAAATAGTGTTATTTTAAGTAATAACCAATATCGTCTAATAAGTTAGCTACTTTTGATCTGTTGAAATAAAGCACTAATATCGTCCACTGGCAACAATATTAGCAAATACAGAATAAAACGTAATTGTTCAAAAAGATGCTTTCTCATCAAAAACGGAACACCTGGTTATTATTGAGTTTGAAAACACAATTGAAATTTTTACATGTTTTTGGATTCGTCTACCGCACCATCGTTAAAGATTGTAGTAGGTATTAACAAGTTGGTCATTTTCGTTCTAAAGGTTTCGAAAGATTTCTGGAATTCGACTTTGAAAACGGTGGAAAAATTGGTAGGTAAGATACCTTTGTTCCGTTGGCGATATGTTTCATGAAGTTAGTCCTAGTTTTTCAACTAATGTGCGTTGTTGATCAATATTTTTCCAAAAAAGAGAAACTGGGCATACACCTGAAATACATCCTAAAAGTACCACATAACTAGCGGAACTAGAGAGACTGCTGTCCACCTTTGTAAGCAATTGCAAACGATAGGATGACAGCAAATGAACAAAGAATTTCTATATATCTACTACTAGTCGAAATATGTGGTCATTTGGTATCAATTCGTAAGTTCAGTATCTGTGCAAGCCACTCACTATACGTCTTTGCGATTCAAGACTAAATTGTGTATGGAGAGATAAATATAAATGACATGTCGAACCTAGGCATTGTGAAAAGTGAGACACCAAATTGATGAGTGTTCAAATTTGGCATTTGCTGCAGACATACCTTCTGTACTAAGGTGGTATTGGTTTAGGGTCGTTTTAATTGTTTGTGAATAACTCGATGTTCTTCAAACCATCTTGATCAACAACGAATAACACTTGCAACACTACAACTCTTACGTACCAATTCTGGAACCTAATTTAATCTATATTTCGTTATATGAGGGTACTACCAACAGCGGTTTTTCATTAATCGTTTTTTTTTTATTGTTTGGTTTGATTTCATCTAAAATTTTCATGAAATGTTTTTCCCATTGATGTGTTCATTGTATTTATTCCGGTAATATTAATAGCAAATGATTATCATTCTTACTTGTCGCAGGTTCGTTGGGTATCATATTTTGTACGACATTTTCTACAATTTCTGGTGTTGCTTGATCTCTGTTATTTGTACCAACGCTGCTTTGCATGGAAATGTAAGAATTCTTGTTTGGCGTTATCCAAGTATCTTTGGTAAAATCTTCAATTTCGCCACATAGCGATGTGTATTCGTCGTTACATGTTGAACAATTGGAACAAGGCACTCCCCTTAAGTAAACAGGTTCGCCTGTCATGTGTAGACCACCATAATTACAGACAATATGAAGTTTCAAATCATTGGGCGAATTTCCAAATGCTACACGACCACAACCAATATGAGTTGTTTTAGCCCACATAAGTTGGGTGAAAATTGTGCCACTGAAAGAAAACAAATCATTGTACATAGCATAACTTATATCATTGCCATTACGTATTTGCGCCAAGAGAATCGAGGATTGAAGCATTGGATAGCTTTATGTCTTCATACCATGATGACACCGAATCATTTAGGAATTTGGTTGACAACAAATTTATATTGGCACCGGGACTAAACCACTTACGACTTTGTCCTACGTCTCCAGGAAATTTTGCTAACAAACGATACAATTTAATGCTTAACATTAAAAGATTAAATAATACTAACTAGTAGCGCCACATTTGTCCATTCCAAGATTACAGCTATTTGCCCAACATTGTGCAACGTATTCTATTTCCTTACTGTAGCTCTAGGGAATAATTTAATTTATTATGAACATATGGAACAATAATATAGTTTGTACCAGAACTCTCATATTTGATGCCCGTCCGTTTCCATATCTATTTTCATATCCTGAAGCAACATAATTTCGGCGTTCATTGTGTAAAGCCAAAATTACTGATCTGTCTTCGTCGTTGAATGGAATGAATTTAAAGTTGCTACCACATTCACTTCCTGGTTCACATTTCTGCACAAACCAAAATTAAGCAACTTTCTTAAATTACAAAATTACAAAAAAAGTAGTACTTACTGGTCTTTTACAAACGGTATGATCCTTGCCGCAGTAAAAATCGCAAAAGTAGTTTTCAGCTAAAAATTTTGCGATTAATAAAGTGAAAATTAAGTGGCATAAGTGAAGTTAAACTGTGGCAACGACAACAGCCTTATTGAGTGCTGCTACGAGAGTTAGTGCTTGTAAATAATAGTCATTATATGCGAGACAAATACGATATTTATTTATTTTATTTTTATTATTTATTCATACGCACGCGCAAGCGGTTATACGCACACAAACAAACTGATACTCACACACACATAATCATACACACACGCATACCCACGTGCATTCGAACTCGCACGCTGGATTCAGGGATAGCAATTTTCAAAACTACCGTTTTATCGCTTGTCTAGGCAACCAACATTGCAACCAGTTGAATAATGTAAATAAATTATCCTATATGATAATTGGAAAGTGTATGACACTGACTACTGCCTGACTGACTACCGACGAGTTCAATGCCTGATCTTAGGTATCCGTAAGCCTCTTTGCGATTATTTTTGGATTCATCTACCATACTATTTTTAAAGATTGTAGTAGGTACTAGCAAGTTGGGCATATTGGCTCTAAAGGTTTCAAAAGATTCCTGGAATTCGTCTTTGGAAACGGTCGAAAAATTGGTAGGTAAGAGACCTTTGTTTGGTTGGGAATATTTTCCATGAAGTTAGTCGTAGTTTTTTTTTGTTGGGCAAGATTTTTCCATAAAAGAAAAACCAGACATACGCCTGAAATACATCCTACATGTATCGCATAACTACCGCATGACTTCCAACTTTGTGACCAATTGCAAACGATAGGATGACAGCAAATGAACAAGGAATTTCTATATATCTGCCACTAGCCGAAAAATGCGGGCATTTGGTATCAGTTCTCAACTTCAATATTTGTGCAAGCCACTCACTCCACGTCATCGCGATTCAAGATTAAATTATGTATGGAGAGATAATACTGGGTCTATGAATGGCATGTCGAACCTAGGCATTGTTTGTAGTTCCGTGATAGCCGAAGAAAAGTGAGACACCAACTCGAGGAGCGTTAAAAGTTGCCATTTGCTGTTTGCAGACATACCTTTTTTACTTAGGTGGTATTGATTTAGAGTCGTTTTAATTGATCGTGAATAATTTGATGTGCTTATAACCATCTTGATCAACAACGAATAACACCTGAAACACTTGTTACGGTACTGTCTTATATATATAGTTTAGCTCTACAGGCCTAGAAGGCCCATGGCTTGATTGACCGTTTGTCTCCATCCTTTCTTGTCCCTTGTCCTTTCCTTCCAGTTACTGATTTTACTGTCTCCTATGTCCTTAATTACTTCGTCCTTCCATCTCGATTTGGGTCTTCCTCTTCTCATTCTTCCACCTACTTCACTTTCCAATATCTTCTTTGGAACTCTACTATTCTGCATCCTCATCACATGCCCCAACCATCTCAACCTTTGTCCTTTTACCACTCCAACCAGCTGTGGCATCTTGTAAAGTTCTTGCAGCTCCTTGTTGCTTCTTCTTTCCCATCTTTCCTGAACTCTTTTACCTCCATATATCTTCCGGAGTACTTTCCTTTCCCATACCGCCAGCCTTGTTTGTTCCGCTTTACTTAGTACCTACGTTTCGCACCTATATGTAACTATCGGCCTTATTACAGTTATGTATGTCCTTAGCTTAGCTCTCCGAGAAATGATCTTGCTTCGCAGTACTCTATTAAGAGCTGCTAGGCAGCGATTCCCCGCCATTAGCCTGGATTGTATTTCAGCTGTTACGCCTGGTTTTCTGGTAAAGACAGTACCCAAATATGTGAACTTTTCCACTTCTTCAAACTTATATTCCTTGCCTCCAACTGTTTCCAATCTCAAGTTGTTATTCTTCTTAAACTCCTCTTCCGTCCACTCCATGTATTTAGTCTTTTCCTCATTAATATACAGACCCATTTTTCTTGCCTTTTCCTCTAACCTTTTAACTACATTTTTTAGCTCCTCTTTACTTCTCGTTACAATTGCTACATCATCCGCAAATGCCAAGCATTGATGCCTTTTATGGTACACAAGTCCGCTTCTATTGATCTCTGCTTCCCTTATTGCCTGTTCTAATACTATGCTAAAAAGAACAGATGACAAAGGATCACCCTGCCTAACTCCCTCCTTTACTTCAAATTGATTTGACACTGTGTTGTTTATTCTAACTGCACTTTCCGTTCCTTTTAATGTCGTCTCAACCATTCTTATTAACTTTCTATTGATTTTCATTTGTTCTAATGCCTTATAAAGCTCCTTCCTTTTAACTTTATCGTATGCGTGTTTGAAGTCTACGAATAGAACCATCGTTGGCTTTCCATACTCATAACTTTCAGCTTGTATTTCCCGTAATGTGAAGATTCCATCAATTGTACTCCTTCCTTTCCTAAAACCACTTTGGTACTCTCCTATTTCTTTTTCTGTTTCTTCCACTAATTTATTCTTTATGTGTATAGCCATTATCTTGTAGGCTACGTTCAGCAGTGATATACCTCTATAATTCTGACACTCACTTTTGTCTCCTTTTTTATATAATGGACATATTATTGCTTGTACCCATTCCCTTGGCATCTCTTCCTTCTTCCATATTTCTTCCAATAATTTGTGCATTCTTTCTATTAGTTTATGCCCTCCATACTTGAATAGTTCAGCTGTTATTCTGTCACCGCCTGGACTCTTATTATTTTTTAACTTTCTTATAATTTCTAAGATCTGTTCCTCCGTTGGCGGTGGCAGTTCTTCTTCATCCTCTTTTTTGTCCATGCTAATTTTTACTTCTTCACCACTTTCTGCTTTTCCACCATTTAGTAATTCATCAAAGTACTCACTCCATCTTCCCAGTATTTCTTCCTGACTTGCAATAATGCTCCCACTTTTGTCTTTATAGAACACTGCTTTGGGCTGGAACTCCTTTCTTTCATTTTTAATTCCTTGGTATAAATTTCTAACTTGATTGTTCTTGTAATTTTCTTCTATTTCCTGTAGCACTTCTTCATTATACTTTCTCTTTTTATATCTTAACATGGTTTTGACTTGTCTTCTTTGTCGCTCATAATTATCTATTGCTTGCGTTGTACCTTCCACCAACATACTTAATCGCAATTTCCCCCTGATTTCTAGGGCCTCTTTGCACGCCTCATGAAACCATTTCCTTCTTCCTTGTCTCCTCTCTTTATTACAATATTCTGCAGCTTGCTCTATTCCATTTTTTATTTTCATCCAATTCTCTTCTATGCTTTGTCCCCATGCTACGCCCTCCAACTCCTTCCTTATTACTTCCTCATACTCTTTTTGCTCTTCACTACTCTTTAATCTTATTACTTTTTTCTTCCTTCTTTCCCTGCCCATTTGATTTCTGATGGTCGGTATTATTTCATTCATGTTTGCTCCTACTATAAAATGATCTGTATCTGCGTCCGGTCCTCTGAATGATCTCACATTTTTTATCGCTTTTTCCTCTGGTTTTTCAATCAAAATGTGATCGATCTGATTTATAGTTTTTCCATCCGGGGACCTCCAAGCGGTACTGTCTTGGATTTGTTAATTATTTCAAATTCGCGCGTAAGTCCGAACTCCCTCTCGTCGAAGCAGGAAAATGGGCCATGATTGTAACCTTGAGTTGAAGTGCGCGACGGCAGAACCTGTCTGTGGGTCTAAGCGACTAGGTGTGCTAATTGAGTAAAGGGAAGTGAAGTTATTCCCAATAGCAAGTTAAAGTTCGACGATGCTAAAAATATCGTGCCGAAAATAACCACCGGCCCGCCGGAACATCTGTGTTAAGAAAATCCACGCGGATGACTTCTCCAGCACGAAATAAGCAAGGATGAGCCGCCTGCACATGGACCCGGACACATAGACACCGTAGCTAAGTTAATTCATACTGATTTCCTGTTATGCTTTGTGTCGCACTGTTGCGAATTATTGGCCATCAGCCGAATGGGTACCCTTGTTTCTAA